>CM060568.1:21697500-22947500 GCA_030625065.1 Alectoris magna | reverse complement strand
GTTTTGTTTAAAAATGGGTTTTTTTTGAACACCTTAATACTGAGAGTCTGCACATTTTCAGCCACCTGCACAGAAGCCCTCAGTGGAGACTTTGCTGGCCGTCCGCATGCATGGGGCAATCCGGGCTGAACAAGAGACGGAGCACATAGGAGAAGCACAAAAGGTAATGGCCATTTTTACTCTTTTAACATGCAACTAACTGAATAGCTTTTACCAACTTCTTGTCTCTAGGAGGAATACCTTACCGTTATTGCTTTGTACAGTATTCTCTTAAATACTCCAACTTAAACTTTCATCGTACTGAACGCACACATACGCACACTCCTACTGCAAAGGTTTCTCTTGAGACTTGCCATTAGCTGAAAAGCACCAGTGTCGCCAGGTTTGTATCTCCTTTTCCCTCCAAGAAGAATTCTGAAATGTTTTTCAAACTGTAGATTCCGTTTGCACACTGGTGAAAAGAGCCAGACAAACCTTGCAGAACTATGTCACTAACCTCCATGCACAGTCACAGAAGACAGTGACCGACAACTCATGTTATTCCCCAACCTCTGTCCGTACTTGCTCTCTCTCCCTGTTGCTGTCACTGGGAACTGCTCAAACCAGCCGTGGGAAGAGTCTGTAAGAGAGCTTAGAGGGCACTCCAGCATTCAAAGCCAAATTAGAAAAGGATGACAGTCCTGCTGGTAAGAGAACTACTGTCCAAGTAGTTCAAAATGTTCTTTACTGAATGAACTGTAAGCTGTTTCATATTTGAAAAGAGCAATGGGTAAACTCCGGTACAAAGGATAAAATGAAGATCCTGTAGAAGAAAGCAAGCGAAGAAGTTCTGAAGAAGTTCCAAAGCAGAGGCCATTCCACTTGCACTCTCCTCACCTCCACTGCCAGGGTTGTGGTGGAGAAAAGGAACAGCAAGTAAGCGCGAGTGGAAAAGGCTCCCCTTCTCCCACAGAGACCAGGCTGAGGCATGAGAAAAGGCAGGGGGGGACAAGTTCTTTCACTGAAAGTATTTCCAGATCCTCCCGGGGAGACCCAACCTCTTCCAGCAGCCACTTCCCTGCAGGCGGATGAAGAGCTAAGGTGGGCTTAAAAGGACAGCAGACAGCTGGGAGAAAAACTTTGTTGTCAGCAAACTTCCAGATGCTTGTTCAGGATGCGTGAGTCCTCATGGAGGCAGGATGGGGCGGAGGAACAATGTTCTCAAAGCAGAGAAATGGTTCTTCTCCAGGCACAACCTCTTAGCTAACAGCCTCCTATTAGTAACCTACTAACGAACAAATTAAAAATGAAGCCAAGTTACCCACCGCCTGTTACGTATCTTGGAATTTCTTCCTAGCACCTGGCTGAGTGTCACAGAGGAAGAAGTGTTTGATGCCATTGTTTACTTAGTCACTATCCTTGTGTTTGATCCATTTCAGCGTCTCTGACCAAATCCCTGGATATTTTTTATTTCCTGGATTATACCAATGTTCTGAAGACAAATCCCAAAGAACTCCAGTAACTACCATTTCACAATGTTTCATTAATGATGAAGATCCATCACTGGGTTCTGATGCGTATTTTCCAAATCACATTTACTCCAGTAACTGGAAAGATACTTAAGACTCAACAATATTTAAGAACAAATAGCCTGTAAGCTAGAAATAAGAGCTTGCTCTCCAAGTGATAAAGTGCCTATTTGCTTGTGATAATTCAGCTCAGCCAAGAAAGGATTTTTGTTAAGGGACACGAAAAGGGAGTTTCTGGCTGACAAATGCCAAAAATAATTCTGACACATCTCACAAAAATTCCCCTCAGATAATTGGTTGTATACCATCACACCCCACTTACCGTAGTGCTTGGGAAAGCGTGATTATTAAAATGCTGGAAGCCTGAACGGATTGTTTGTTTGTTTATGGAAATTCGCATCATCAGACAATGCTTTCAGCACGCCTGAACTCACAAAAACATTTGGGTTTGTGATTCACTTGTACTGTAAAACGTGTAAGCCCTAAAAAGGCACTACAGCGTATAGACGGATATTCAGTAAGCAGAGTCTGTGCTGTGGCAGGGTTCACAATGCGTCTGATGACTGTGACAGTGACACTTTCCCAAACATGCCTTAACCTTGTGGCATCTGAATTAATGATATATTTATTCAGTTCATGTCCTATCTCTCATGTGGGACTAACAGGGGGATCAAGAACATTTCCTTTCACTAACAAGCCCGTGCCCTTAGTGCAAAGCTGTTTGCTCTGCTGTCCCGCAGCCCTTGAACATGATTGTTATTAATACTGACGGAGCAGTGCTGAGAGGTCCCTCTCACACTGAGCGTTGTATAACACAGTGGCAAACAGCTGAGAAGCTGACGGAAGGCAGTCAGCGTCTTAACAAATCAGAAAGGCCAAGGAATTTGCCCTGCTAGGCAGCCCAAATGGGATGGCAAGGACAGTCTCCACACTCAATCTTTGTACGTGTGTAATGCTATAATGTGATGGAAAGTACAGCAATAATAGTGGGGTGGTAAAGTCTTCGGCTACAGCAAAGGAGGACAAGCCCAAACGCAGCAGCTGTGGTGCAGAAATGAATGAAAAGCGCTGCTTATCTTTGGAAGGCTTCAGGTAGGATCTCCAGAGAGAAACCCCCACCTCCACTGCCAGCCCTTAAATGAGGTCTGGGAAGGGGTGGATCCTGGCTCCACCCCCTCCATCACTCAGGTGCATTGCATACACCTGAGCTCCCCTGGGTTGGCCCTGCCTTCCCACCACGTGCTCAATCAATGCTTCAGGCGGTGACATAGCGTTTCTGCTATATGTGTGCCACACCAGAGAAGCCAGATCACATTCCAGCAACTCTGATCAGCTATGTATAAATCACCACAACTGGACGGCATTGCCATCGAGTCTTGAGGGAGCTACAGGGAGAGACTGCAGACTGTTGGCCAAGGCAGTCAGAGGTGTCTGAGTGACACCCGTGGCAGTGTGGGTGACAGGCATGGGTGAGACGCCAGCACCCCAGCTCCAGGGGGCACCCTGGCAACCACAGCTTAGCGGTGACCAATCTGACTTCTTTTTCAAAGCTGTAACAACCAACATGTGGTCCAAGTTTGGTTTCCATACACAAGTCAAAACGCATCTCTTTGAAATTATTCTCGTAACCATTTCTCTTTCATGTTTTGCACTTACCATTGATGTTTACAGCTGGCAACACTATAGACATCTTTGGCCTTCTAGTCTTGTTATGTGTGGTGGCTGGCAGTAACAGGTGGTCCTGAAAAAAACAGGGGAAAAGATCAGTTAAATCCACCCTAGAAGCATAGAGCTGGGAAAATTCCTTTCCATTCTGTGTTACAGGCATTCCGTGTAAAACTATTTACGACAGCTTAGCAATTTCAAGTTATACAGGGAGTCTTCCAAAAGTCACAGCAGCTGCTCATGCTGTGTAACCAAGAAGAAATCCCTATCTCATGCAGCACAATATGAAAAAGCCTTGATCATGCGGAAAGAGATGGAAGCTGCTATTAGGCCCTCATTCAACAGAGTACTTATGTATATGATTAAAGTAATTGAGCTTGACTTCAATGATATTTAAACATGTGGTTAAGGGCTTTGCTGAACTGGAGCCTTTACTGGCAGCGCTGTCTGCCTTCTATATAAATATCTTCTTGCTCTATCTGTGTCAACCCATGCCACATGCCTCTTGCAGCAGGGCTGGTATCAGTGAGGGTTGTGATGGGCAGCGAACTATGAGCTCTGCTGACACAACTTACTGAGGAAGTCTGATGGCAAAGCTGCGTTTAGCAGTTTATTTCACAGTGAGGTGGCTGGGTGCTGCTGTAGAACAGAAGCGTCCAAACAACCCTTGGCTGTAGCAGCAGAAGCTGTGTCTACAGAAGTTCCAGATTCACAACTGGGAAAAATGCAGCCTTTCTTCTTCTTCTTTTTTTTTTTTTAAATATTATTTTTCCTAACTGTAGCTGAATTCAAACTGCTCAGGCTGACATCTGGGAAAATCTGGTTCATTCCTTATCGTTCACTCTGGGCTGTTGTGCTATGCTGACCCAGACCACAGAAAGACCACGAAGAATATGGCGAGCCTCCCAAGCTTTTCGAAGATTCGCTTCTCTGCCTGCAGGTTGCTTCACTATAACACCTCAATACGCAGTGGGTGCTATGAGGGAAGCATATTTTCTCTCTCTTAGTAATTAAGAGCAAAGGATCGTGTTTATAGAGTTGACAAATGCAGTGTAAATTCCTAACTCAAGCTCTAAGTGAAAAAAAATCCTGCTGATTGCTAAGCGTCTTTTCCAGCCCCCCAAAAATTAATTCAAAGCTTTTTTTTTTTTTTCCCAGTCCATGCGTTTGCTGCTCTCTCAATGCCAGTGACCCCACATTCAGCCTGTGCCACTGGGAAGAACCAAGCTAACAGGTGCCATCGTGTCCAACATAAGCAGACCAACTCCTTAAAAAGCTTTTGCGACCTCCCTAAACCTAGACCCAACATCTGCCTTTTATTTTTCAAGATCCAGCCACGTATCTCACATGGGCAAACAGCAGCAGGAAGTTTGATCCTTTTAACTCGTTTCATGCTTTCCCATTTGCAAAACTCCCACGGTATCTTTATGAGACTGGCACTCAGAAACGTCACATGCAGCTCTTGGGCTACCCGGTTAAGGCTGAGAACAGCCACACAAACACCTTACATCTCTGGACAAGGTTTTGGCACTCTGAATTATATTTCCTTCAGGACACAGTTGTTAACTTCTTACTTTCAGGATAAGGGCATTTTTCCCGCTGTTTTCAATGCTTTTGAGAGCCCACAACATTACTACCTAGCAAAGAATAACTGCTTACACAGATTACCAACCTACTAACTACTGGTAAATTCCCTAACACTGGCTTAGTTTTGTTTCTAATGGCACCTTTACTTATTGCATGCATCAGATGTATTCAGAACAATCACAAGAGCTTTGTAATTGGAGTAACCCCTACAGAAATCGAGAGCAATGTCAGGACAGACCATCCTATCTAATTACCTTCTTGGCTGACTTTTGAAAGGTCAGTGTGAAGCAGCAGTCAGAAAGCATAGGTAGAGAAACTGAGAGGATGCAACAACCAGGCTGGTCAGAGGTCTGGAGCCCAGGGCACAAACCTACATGGAGAGGAGGAGGGAGTGGGGCTTTGATACCTCTCATCTATGCACTGTAATTAACAAATCCTCCAAGCAACCACCGGGTCTGAAGAAAGTTGCGTAGGGAATCATCTTCAGTGAAGCTTCTCTGCTACCCAAGACATTAAAATTAACTTCCCTTTGATGTCCAGATTCTGAAACACCTCCTAAGACTGCATGGGAAAGCGGTACATCCACGCAGCAATTCACCTGCTGCTCCTCTGTATTCCTGGTGCAGATGGAACAGCGTGGGAAGGACTGCTGCTCCCACAGCGGATAGTGAGACAGTGAAGACACTTCCACTCACACTCGTGCAACCAAGCACGCGTTGGAGTTGTGTCACAACTCTTCTGGAGAAGACACACACAACAGGCAGCCAGCTGTAAGCCCCGAGTGCTGGCACGAACCAACGTGCAAGAGGAGCAGACTGTCTGGAACCTGGATACAGCCCATCTTCACTACAAAGGGCTGTTATGAGTTATTGTTTAACGTGGAGTTAAAGAAATGCATCCACCTCCTTGTCATCTTTAATTTGCAGGAAAGTCCCTCTGATGCTCGGTCCTAACTTGCATCAATGATGCAGAGTGTCATAAATATTTCAACACGTTTGGCTACCTGCAGCATTCTCAGCAGCCTAGAAAGCTTCAAACAGTCCTGAAGTGTTTTTTGGAAGTAATACTTATTTGTATGCAACACAGATGAGTGTAATATTGGTGATTAGGAAGAATTTAAACATTTAGGAACACAGCGTGAATGCATTACTAACGTGTAAAACGTTTTGTCCTTTCCTGTCCCGTTCTGAAGTACGCTGAATTGCAACCCTGAGGGGAATGTGATGGCATTATTCATCCCTAATTTTAAGCACTAGACCAAAATATCTAAAATTAAAATACCGTTTGCGATATCAATACATGGCATAAAACTGAAAAACGAATAAAAGCAAATCCTACGAGTCAGCATCTGGCCCACGAGCATGAACGTCGACCAGAGGCAAAATAAATCACAACTATTACCCAACAACAGATGGCTCTGGCTTGGGCCAAGATTTGCACTTAGATGGGATGACAATTTAAATAGACGATGCAGACCTGAAAGTGCTGGCATAATGACTGGAAAAACATCGGCCTGGAAAGACAATATTTCAAATGAGTCCCAAGCTTCAGCATTCTCATTTTGCTTTTGATCATCTCTACAGTTTGGTGCTATTGAAGCCAGCTGAGATGGACAGATAGATAAATATAGATACGGATACTAAAAATCCAGCCACAAATATATTCCCTTTATTTACTAAGTCGGGATACAGAAACACATTTGTTCCTGGGGATAAAATCTGAAGTTATTTGTAAACTTCGAATAATGACCACATTCATTAATCCTAGCCACCACAAAGCATTCAGGGCACTATAAAATTAGGATAAATCAACCACAGTTAATTATAGAAGTTAAACTAAAGCTTTTAGAAATGAGGTACTGCTATAGAATGAATATCCTCATTGAATGTTTTCACTTCCCTAGCTACTTCAGTCTCTGTTGGTCTGCTCCTGGACTCAGCAGCACATGGAACCGCAATAGAGATTTTAAGGCTTCTTCCATAAGATCAACATCAAGGCTTTAACAGGGATAAAGGGTTGGAGCCTCGTGTATCTGTAACCCCCACAGTCAGATGGCAATAGAAACCCTATTCCACTGTGCTAGAATATACCAAGGCTGGATGTTCCAGCAGCTTCAGCCGGAGTCATATGACATGTGGCTTGTTTCTCAAAGCACCTACCACCTAGATGCGTGACTTCTTGAGATTTTTCTTCTTAGCTGATGTGCTCAGGATGATTATTATTCAAAAGCCTTGCCTACCTGAAAAGAATGAACATGACTTGATCCAAGCGTGCTTTGTTACAGCATGGAAGCTGCAGGCCCTATCACTGCATCTCTTCTCACAAAGGCTTTGCCAAGATGTTCGGGTGAGCCCAGCCCTCCATTAGAGACTCATCTCTGACAAACTAAGGACAACATTTCCAAAAACAAGGGACATTTGTTACTTTACGGGAATAAAAGCTCCACAGAGACTGGATTAAAATACCAAAGGAAAATCTTAAGAGTGCAGTTCTTGTCATCTGCCCTGATGAGATTTGATCTTGACCATTGCCTTGGAACCAAGCAATGTGCTAGAATATTGCAGCTAACAAAGACACGGGCAAAGCAGGGAGGGCAAGCAGAGCCAGGCGCCTCAGCATGCCAATGGGTATTCTGTCCAGGCAGCTTTAGAAATTTTCTTGCAATAAACAAATACTGTAACTGGGCATTTTTTCATCTGTTTATGACTAACAGGTCTCCTGGGGAACCATGCCTCGACCTCTTCCAGCTCGAATCTTCACAACTGTGATTCTTGGAGCCTGTTACAACTTCTGCCCATAACGGCTGAGGAGCTTCCCACATCCAGCTCTCACGCTGGCACCTCCCCAGAGCTGCTGGAGGCACTGTTTTTATTTGACTATGCTACCCCTGGTAGTGTCCAGCAAGTCCTGATAGCTAAAAACTTACCTATCAACTACCCAACCATGCCTAATGACCTTAGGATGAGGGAGATAGAAAGCAAGTGCTTATTTGATCAGAAAAGTTGCGCACAAAACCTACGTGCCATCTTTTAGACTTAGTTTTTCTGAACATCTGCAGGAATCTCAGGTCAATGAGATGAGACTGGAACTTCCTCGGAGCTATGCTTTTGGCCCGTGAAACTGAAGTGTGCTTCCAGAGGCCCAAAAAGTTGCATCAACTCCAGAGGCTGCCCTGGGAAAGCCATTGAGGAGATACAGGCTTTTTAAAACTCAGAGCTGACAGGAGGGCTGCTGGGAGGCCCAATGAGCCAGCTTTTCTTTCTTTTCTTCTACCACCGAGTTCACACCTTCTGACAATTTCAGAGTAACTGTTTTGGGCTGCCTGGCTGCTGCCGGAGACATGACATTTCCACTCTCATCTCCTAAGCAGGCCAAGGAACCTGAGCTGCATTATGGTCTTTGGATGGAACCTGGTTCTCAACACGGCAGCACCTGAACCTCAGCTGCTCTTCAGCACGCTGCTTTGGACACAAAAAGAAGCCATTCCCTAAAGAAGAGATCTTACTGCAGCACACGCACGGCCTAAGGGCTGATTCTCATTTTCCACAGCAGCTCCTAGCACTGCCAAGCACACAACAAGGACCACGGTGTAAATGAGAATCACGTCTTGGCATATCTGTTTCTGGTTTCCTCCGTCAGTTTGAAGAACAACTGAAAAGGACGTGTATGGAAGTTTACAAATTTGTACAGGAAACGGCTGTATAATGTCACTATTGTTTGGTTGGGTGATGGCAACCAGATGGTGTCCTGAGGATGGATACACCAATGGCCCTTTGAAAACACCACCGGTTCCTGCAATATTGCTTGTGCTACTGGAAGATATGAAACAGGGCAGTTGTAGAACGGAGGCTGTTTCCAAAACTACTGTCCTACCAGTGCAGGGCGACCCGTGCATCAGAAAAGTAAGGGGATGGGTTTAAGAGAAGGAAGTAAAAGAGGAAAACTGTTAAAAGCTCTATATAAACTGTGATTCTCAGCCACAGCATTTACCCACCCTATCACAAGCTGTAAAAGCTGCACTGTTTTTAGAGTTGGAGTGTCATTTACTACCTTTATTATTTCAACACTAGGCTTGATAAGCCCAAGTGCATTCACCCAGCCCATCAAGGACCCTCACAGAAAATACACAACAAGCAAAGATGCGAATGGAAGCGAGCAGAAGATGGGCCAACTACTGCAAAGAAGCTGCAGGAAATCTGCCCTAAGAATTCACAAGGTCTGAGCCTCTTTGCACCATCTCTTGACAATTCGCCTTGAAAGACCTCAGCAGTAGCTCTGAAGTTTTCTGTTTAATCATAACAATTTAGCTTAATTTGAACGAGTGTCAGTTCAGTACATACTAAACTTGATATTGGCTGCACATATTATCTCAGTTTGATTTTGCTGCACATTAAAGAGTTTGTAACTGAAGATTCAGCCCCCGCCTCCCAACCACAGAATTCTATTACTCTTCTCTAAGTTTTAATGCTATTTTGAGACTGGGGAGAAGGAAAACTGTCCCATAACAGGAAAGCTCTCAGAAGGAGCGAGAACAGAACTTCTTTTTCTGCTTTCATTTTGGCCAGGAGTGTTCCTACTCACACCAATGCTGTTCCAAACCCAGTGTTTCTATGCACAGGTGGTTTTTACAGCCTATACATCGCACACAGCAATGAAGTGATGAGATATGCTTTTTATTTAAGTGTTTTACCAGAAATAACTCAATCCCACAGTCAATAAAAAGTCCTGTAGTGTAAGATTACACTTTTCTGACATTCCCAGTCTAACTTTTATAAATAACACCTAACTGTGCTCCTTCTGGACACTATTGCCACAATAGAATGGCATCCAGCTCAGTTCCCACGTGAGAAACTCTTCAATGGAGAGGTCCTCAGTGCCTTTTATTATCAACCGTGCTACTGCCAGATGTGATATGGCCTGGGCTGCAAAACTAAACCAACTGGGAAGCATCTCAGTGTGAAACAGAGCCTTGTGAAAATCCCAGAGACCTCAGAGGAATGGAAAATTCACCCTATCACAAGGCTCTTTTTCGAGGATTTTCTTCCATTCTCTTCCAGCAGCAGCACTGCTGCAGGTCGATGGAGGGCAGTGCTAAGCGTTTGCACAGTCTGAAGGAGAACCAGTGGCCAAGGGCCTATTTTGGGTCAAGAACTAAAACGATTACTGAGACTAACAAGGATATGGAAACCTACTATGAACTGAGTCCTCTCTACGAAGACATCAAACATCACTAGTGCAGGAACTACTACTTTGTTTTGTCCCTTCTCCTGTTGCATCAAATTTATGCTACGTTACCTTATAGACCATAAGGAACCTAAAAAGCAGATGTCAAATTAAAGTGACCTAATTTATTGTCATGATTTAGGATCTCATTATTCACCTTCCAAGGCCAAACAGGAGGAGCTATAGGGCCTTAAGATAACAGCGAAATATGCTGGTAATTCTCAGTCTTTATTAGTCAAATAGCAGAATCTAACCAGCAGCCCCTGAGAAAGAGCTTCTGTCTCTCTTCAGGAATCAGAACACAAGCACACTTCCAGAAGCCAGGCCAGCTGACCTTATGTCCTACTGAAACGTCTATCTTAATCCTGTTAACAAAGTGACACCAGCTGCCAAATGACCTCAGTCCTCCCATTCCTCTGCAAAGCTCTCATACTGCAATTACCTCAGGCAAACCTGCCTCGTTTCTAGCTGAGCTTTTTGAATCTCACTTCTGACTTGCAACACATCCTAAATAAAAGGCACTAGATACAAACAGCATTCTTGAACAGGAAATACTACGGGAAATCACAGTTAGCAGAAGCTTGTGCGTACATAAACTATTCAGGCACACAAATGGGCACAGCAAAGCCAGTCATATGGCAACGAAGGAGAAGGAGGTGCTGGCACCTCATTTGGGCTGTATTTCCACCATAAACGTACTCTTCAGGTTTGTCTCCCTGCTCTGCCCCCCGGCCACGAGAAAGTATAGGAGAGAAAAACCAAACCCCTGTGAACAAGGAGGACACACAGGACAGACTGGACAGAAACGCAGCCAATTACACTTCTCTGCAGAACTCCTTTGCAAGACCCAAAAGTAAAGAACAATGCATGCATTTGCTATGATGTAATTTTGGTTTGGCAGCTGATTAAAAAAAAATTCCTAAACGCAAAGTAAGAGGATGTGAAGAACAGAATTCTATGTTCAAGTAAACAGCTTTGGTTAAAATCATATAGGAAGATTTTTTAAGGAATTAAACTGCTTTGATAATTTGTGTGTTATTTGTGAAAACTGAGCTTCAGGATAAACTGGAAAAGATATATGTATATGAAGACAAAGAAAACACCCCAGATTATATTGGTTGAACAGTTCTTCCTGTCATGTTTGATAAGCATCACGTTTTCTTAAGGCTCTCTCACAAACCAGCACCTTAATAACATTTTTTTTCCCCCCTAAGTTATTAAAAATGACATTTCTCTGCTATTTTGTGTCCTTCTCATTGGTTGGATAAGCAGACAAACGCAGTTCATCCATAACTTCCAGGTGAACCCGTCAATTATTTCTGTAGATTTTACAAAGTTGTAAGACCCAGAAGGAATTAATTGTTTTATTACTACTACCAATAAAACATACTCCTCTCCTTTTCTAATTCACTGCAGCAGAGCTATGCTTTTGCATAACATCTGCAGGCTATTAGTTTTGCAACTGCAATCTGTAATTGCAAAAACATGTAATTTAGGTAGGGCGTGTGAATAGGGTCCAGGAAAACCAAAGAGGATATAATCCAGATTCTTTGCTTCTCTAACAAAACGTTAACCCAAAGTTTCTACATTTGTTTGCAAGACCTCAGGTCTTCTTTCTACTGAAGGCAAATTCTGGATTCCCAGAATTACAGCCCAACTGGAGACCGAGCCTTAAGTGACACAAACTGGAGTGGGCAGTGTTACTACCAACAAACACCTTATTTCCGCTGTTGTGCTTTTGCAGCTCTGCCACATAAAGCAGAGAGCCAACCAAAGCTCACAAACAATGTGGGTTTTATGGACATGCTCCTTGGATCCAGTACCATGAGATGGTCTAGACTGTTAAAAAAAACAAAACATCCAGATTTATTTCTCTGTAGACCAGATTTCCCATGAAACAAAATTTGGATGAGCGAAAGGAAATTTAAGTAAGGCTTTCTCCAAATGCTGGATCAACATGACACTGGGACTCAGAATCCATTTGCTAATGCAGCTGCACTCTGCTTTCTCATTTTAACGAGTACAAAAGGCAGCAAAGCACCAGAACACTTTGTCCAGAGATGCGGTGAGATCTCCATCCTTGGAGGTCTTTGGAGCCCACTAGATATGTCACAGCCAACTTCACTGCATGTTGGTGACAGCCTTTCTTCATGCAGGAATTTCCTTGGAAAGCAGTTTCTTACGCAGCAAGTGTGCCCACACAGATGGGTACTCAGGAAATCAAGTGAACTTCAAAATCCTGACCAGGAACAGCTGGCCAGTTGAGTTACAATTGAGTTACAGCCTTAACATTTTTAAATGAAGACAATTCATTTGATTACGTTGTGTTCTATCCTAGAACATGTGGCATAAAATCTACCCCTGGTTTGAAATTCCTGTCTTCTTGCATCCCGTATCAACAGCAACAGGTTTTCTAAAAAGCATGTACTCAGTCCATCATATTCCACAATGGGATTAAACAGTTCTACAGCCCAAATGTCAGCAGATGCATTATTGAGCTGAACACCTAGCATGGGATTTACCTTCCAACACGTTTTTGTGTCTTCCAAGAGTATAAGTGTAAAAGACATACGTCTTTTACAGTCAGGCAATGGATTCTAATATGATTGAAGGGATAAAATGACATTTGGCCAACAGCTTGGCCAACTTAAATCTCAGTCAGTGATGATGCACATCGAGGAGGAAAGGAAGACTGAGAAAAACAAACAGCAAGAATAAGGAATGACTTTCAAGACTAACAAGAAGATAGAACGAAGTAACTGAATTTAACTTTAGGTCAAAATCATTATTAAATAGATGCAATTAAAGTTGCCTAAAAGCACCCCAGTTCTACAAATTAAACCTGGCTCTGTTGAAGGTTCCAGCCAACAGCAAAACCCAGACCTCATTAACACAGGGTGCTCCTCTCTGTTCTCCCTGTTGGAAAAGCACACTTTGCTACTGTTTGCCTGTGACTGTCCAGCAGCAGACAGTGGCAAGCTAATTCTAACCTATCATCAGGAAGATGCTGCTTCTGAGAGACCAGCAGATGTACAGGAAATTAGCAGCAACAAATCTCTCCTAATGACAAAGCAAATCGGCTATGCAGGCATATATCAGAGGGACTGAAAATTCCCTTTCTGGAAAGAGCAACTGACATTGTTAACTCTCTGCAGGTCTCCTTTAGATCACAATCCTTTTATCCCGAGGTACCTCTTAACCTCTCAAGCGTAATTCCTGTTCACTGAGATGGAGGTAGCATCCCCCAGCAGTGACAAGAAATGAGGATTAAATCACAGGTAGGAAGACGTGATACATCTACAGTCACCTGCACAGATGTGACATATTTACGTAGACCTATTTATGTAGCTCTCCCACTCCTTCCACCTTTTGGCAAAGCTGAATAAAAGCGTGCCTTTAAATAACTCCCAACAATGGGGACACCACCTTCAAAACCGCAAAACTAAGACAACGTAAAAGATACAGGAGGAAACACAACCAGACAACAAGGAAACGAACGCTCCTCCTCCCAGCAAGCAGCAAGGCTGCATTTTTCCTTGAATCCCCTAGATTTACCCAGAGCTCTGCAATGACTTCAGCTCAGACTTGGGTGGGTCTCTGTACGTCTTGGCACCGGGGACAGGCGAAGCTCCTACGCCGTGATGGCTGGACGGTGGTCTGGCACAGTGGCCAGGGCTGGTGCTCCAAATCCAAGCTGCCTTTTGTTTTTCTTAAAATGTCAGTTCGGAGACAAGGAGGTTTTAATATCAAGATGCATTGGGCTGAATTGAAATTTGATGGCAGTGTTTTAAACTGTGCAATGTGGATCGCATTACCAATGCTTGCTGGAAAGACGTTTCTCATTCTGCAGATCCCAGGACATCTGTATGGCTGAGGATTCATCAACTACTCACAGTTTCTTCTAATTAAAGAGATATTCACTATTATATTGTCAAAGAGGCTGTCACCTCTGTTACTAATTACTTCAGTTAAATCAAGAATGTGAAGATGAAGTTTCTTCTCATTTCTTTTGGCTGTTAGTTTGCTCGACCTACATTTACCCCAGCCTGACGAGCTTCCTCCTCTTCAAGTCTGTAGCCGAATTTCACTTTTAAATCCCAGTTCTGAGTCCAGAGTTGTTGCCAAATGCCTGCTCTGTTTGAATTTCTAGTGTTGCTGAGGAAGACGTAAATCAGTTCTAGAAACAGATTTCATTTTATAAGGGGAAAAATGTCTGTAAACATGAACTTTTTTTTCCCCAAAAAACAAAACCTGACACCAAAACAAGAAAACAATCCAATGGAAAAGAGCCCTTACAGGCATAAATACGTTAAATAATTAACTCACACTTGGTGGCAAGAAGGATCTGGATGCCTGATGTTGGGCGTTGTTCCCTGATCACCCCCAGTCTACCTACAGACACCCCTAATTAGTGCACTCCAGAGCAGCCAAGCACAGCCAACAGGGAGCCGAGCAGCCCGGCCTTTCACGGGCACCAGAAGAGGAATGCTTCCTTCTTCCTTCCTCAGCCCTCATGCCTTCCCTCTGCCAGCCTCTGGCAGCTGTCAGACTCCTGCAAGTCCCCTGACCTCCATAAACAGCAGAAAAGCAGCTTGGCTTCTCCGTAGGCTGTTTTTCTGAGAACATTAAATGGCTCAGGGAAGGATGCACCCCAGCACGCATAACGACGGAAACAACAGCATTCTCCCTTCTGGCAGTGACACACATTCTCACTGGTATTACTGGAAGCAGCTCACCTAGCCAGGGAAGGAAAGGCATCCTCCACTTTTGAGCAGCAGTGGGAATTCATACAAGCCCCATACGGCACTGTGGGGGCCAAAACTTTCACAGCCAAGACAGCTGTTATGCAAAAAGCTCTCTCCTGTGACAATGGTTCACTTGCATTGTGTGGGAAGCCTGACTGATAAAATGATAAGCAGGGGCTGATCCAGGGGGTGTAAAGTGGTGCAGGAACACTGCACTTGCACATCTTATGACAGCGCATGTGACCGAGTGCCTGTCTGCCGCAGCAATTGGCTGAGCCACATCATGGGCACCAGATTAAAGAGAGTGAAAGGTCAGCTTTTGGAAGATAAATATGTAGGGAGATAGTTCCTCACACGCTACTCAAAAGACATCAAGCTATAGCAGTCTGGGCCCGATAGTCCCTGGGGTTCTGCTCTTCCTGGAGAGCAATATGTTTTCTTCTATCAGTACTCGCCAACTCTTAACCACATTTAAAACATAATGGCTCAAGCAAATAGGAGCCTTTCATCTCCCCACTTAGGGTGACATTAATTTTTTCCAGCTTTAGCTGCCTGACAGAGCTGTCTAGGCTCCCTTTAGAATCTGGAGGAGAGAGGCACCCCCAGAAGGAAATTCAGTCCACGCAGCAGTAGGTGTTTGGGATAGGTGGGAAAAACTGGGAGGGGCTTTTCTGTCATCAGACCTTCAGGACAAAGAAAGGCTCGACTGGAATTCTAATCACACAATGAAGATTCAAGAAATGATGCCTGAATGGTTTTAGACAAGGAGGCACATCGGTGAACTCCTAGGCACCGAGTTGTTGAGTGCTCTGGCAAAACAACTGATCTGACTATGTGGGTAACATTAATCACATAGGCCTAAAGCTACAGAGCTCTGAGCCATGCTCCTGTGTGAATCCTACCCTCTTTTTCGTTTTGTTTTTACTACTGCAGTAGCTTTAACTCTACGCAAAAAGACTGAACATCATGGACTCACCACAGCGCCTGCAAAGCGTCAGAGGAGCACTGAGCACCTTGAAGGCATTACATTCCAATCCTCTCCTCAAGCGCAGCTGGAGACCCATTCAGCTTGTCATGAACCGATTTAATACACACAGTCTCTATTCTATCACCCCAACGCACCAATGAAAATACCAGACAGCACAGGATACAAGGAAGCTTGAAGAGCCTTAAGCAATAAATACTTCTAGTTTCACATAACGCTATCGAACCGCTCTGTTGCATGTAGATTCTGTTAATTTGACATCTCAATGTGTTTTCAACCACATCACCATGTCTTCCCCCTGTTCAGGATACCACCAGCACTGCTGCCAGAAGTTAATTCAAGATATATCATCTACTCAGCTTTTTCCTTATCCGCACCACCAGCTGTAGGAGAAAACAGGAAGAGCGTGGAGAACACGATACATCTTAAATGTGATTAGCATCATCTGATGTACACCCCGGCAGGCTACTGAATTTCCTGGTGATTCGAGAGCTCCTGGAGGTTCTAAATCACCTTTGGCTGAGTTTCACGACCCATACCCACACGATTTCTATCCGTGATAAAGGTTTCACATCCAACTAAACAGGCCTCCAATGCGAGGGGATAGAGAGAACAGTAAAAGCTTCATGCTGCTCCATTCTGGTGGACACACACTCTTTTGCTTACATTCCTCCTCGCCCTTTGAACCATTCCCGGCTCTGCAGAGCTCCCCCTGAACCTGCACAAAGGCAGTGTGAACTTCAGGCAGTCCCCGAGCTGCAGATCATTTCCCTCCACTTCTATGATCACACAGAAATGTGTTTACAAGCATACCTAGAGTGCACACAGCCCTAGAAAAACTGCTTATGCCACTCCTGGGAGGGAAACACAGACAAGGCGCGCGTTAACTTATTGTCAGTGGGTCGAATTCAATAGCGTGATTTCACACAAGACAAAGTAGGTGCATCAAGGCTTTGGCAGGATGCTTTCAAACAGTGCAAGTGCTACAAGCAAGTGAAGGTGATTTCTAACAGAATCAGACAAAAGTTGAAGTGCCACGGCTGAGATTCAGAGTTGTTTTTTCTCCTTCTGTTTTTTTTTTTCCTTCCTTTTAACCCAGACCCATCTCATTCTTAGGTTCCTGTTTCCTAAGAGAATTAAGTTAGTTACAGGAACCGACTTTTATAAGCCAACAGGCAAGTTCTTATATCAACTCCTCAGACCTGGAGAGACTTGTAAGTCCTAAGGGCTGTTGGTTTTGAGCCGTGTGAAGAGGTCCTGAATTTGCAGGAGGATGATGGACAGTAATGGTTATTACACCTGCCAGGAGAAGGGACAAGGCTGCTGGAGGGAATCAAATGCTGATTATTTGACAACATATGGGACATCAGACCGTTCTCCATGAAAAAGTCTGCATGCTTACTTTCCTGCTTACAGACTTGCACATGCAAGATAACAAGAAGGAATTACATACGTACTTTTTACATGTTCGTTTTAACCTCTTGACAAAGGACATGCCGTGGGTAACTCCTGTCCTGGATCATCACAACAAACAGACATAAACCAACATGACACTTAAACAGACGTACCCTGTCACAAGGCTGCCAGAGACTTCCCAGCTGGGTTAACGCTCCATTTTCAGCACCTGCACTATTACTGCTGTGTTCTGCCCAAATGTAAATGGTTCCTTTCTGTGTGTACAATTTTTTATTCTTATTCTTCTCCTAGAGCCACAATTAACTACCTTAGAATTTTACACAAAGAGAAGCGTTGCATCTACCCATTTTTCTACAAGCAACAGCACCTTTACTTTCCTTTTCTTTTTTACCTACATTTCTCTATGCTGGCTTGAGAATTGAGGAAAATTCTTACCTACGCTGTATGCAGCACCTTGGTTGCCTGCTGGAGAGTTACAGCTGGTAAGCACATACCAAACACGTGGTTTAGCAAATGCAAAGAGAAGCCCATGATGTATTTTCCTAATGTTAAGGAGATACCCTTTTAAAGACATGGGCCCCAGGCTGCCAGAGACAGCAAAAGGGCTCTTTTCCAACCCCGTTTTCAGGGATCGCCTGCCCAGGGATTAGCTCCTGAGCTCCTGATCCTGATCAAAAACTCCAGGTTCAAGCACTCGGGACTGTTCTTAGAAAGGAGGAGAGCTACGCATGGATTCCCTGGGAAGTTTAAAGCAGTGCCTCCCAGATACTAACAAGTGACTCAGCCCAGGAAACTCAGCACTGGCCAAGGCTTTGGGGAGGGAACCATCAATGAGCCACGGCTTGGGAACGTCCATTTCTAGAGCCTCACACGAGAGTACTGTTTAATATACAGAAGCCTGGCTGGACTTAATCAAGAGATGATGAACACTGCACATTCCCTGTACACTGGGAGCTCTTGGTCTGTGTACAGCTTGAGGTCTTTTTCAGTTTTATCAGACACCCCTGTCTGATAACGGACACTCCTGACTTTACTGTGGGTAGTGGAGCTTTCATCAGTAGAGCTTTGCTAAGCAAACTCCCACGTGATTTAACACAAGCCATTTCCACCTAGGGCTCTCATGGCGCAGACGCTGAGTTGCTTGTGTGCCCCCCTTGCTACGAACAAAGACAGAATGTATCCATACAGGATTCTCTGAAAGAACTTCTAGCTACAGTGGATACACTTCTGGAACAGACCTATCCTGATGCCTGGATAAAAACACAGTGGGAAAAAAAAAAGACTGCATTCAGAGAATAGGGCCTACTGCTTTCTAGGAGTCTCAGAAAGGAGACTGAGGTGCCAAGGAGTCCTCTAATCCCTGTTCTTATCCCTTTATGAGAACGAAGCAGACTTCTGCAGCCTGCCTCTCCATCCCAGCAGATAGGCTACAAGCAACCAAGAGCCTCAGAAGCACAGAACAACTTGTAAGTTTCAGTCTCAGTTTTAAAGACAGTTACTAAGTTTTAAAACAGTTTAAAAACAAAACACACACTGCTCATTTTATCATGCCTCCTACCCTAGGAGTAACTGATTTAAAAATAAAACCTGGAAGGCTCAGGAGTTCTGTTTGGTCCGGTGGGAGCTGGTGATAATCTGTGCACACTCATAATAGCACCTGGGCTCTTAATTCAGATAATAAGCTTTGTGTGTTGTCCAGCTAAAAATCTGGCAAAAGGATTAACTCCAACTGGAAGCAAATAACTCCATCTGACCAGAATTAACTCTCAATGTGTTTGTAAGACTTTAAATAATGATCTCAAATGTAAGGCTATCATCATGATTAACATCTGCTAAAAGGTAGGATTTGTGTCGTGTACACACACACACACACACACGCTGCCTAGGGAAACCAAGAACACCTGAATGATGCACATTGTATTTTTATAAAGAATCTGGGTAGGGCTGCCAGACAAAAACTGAAGACAACCAGAAGAAAAAAAATGAAGTACTCCGAAGCTGTGAAAGCATGACGTTCAAATAAGAAAACAAGCAGGTGTATTTCAAGGTGCTCTCTGCATATACCGTCAATGAAGCTGTGTGAAAGATCATGAAGGTCACTTTTTCACGCAAGAACTCATTCCTACCAGACACTAAGTTAAAGCCTTACTGGTTACTGCAGCTATGGAGTTTAGTTAGCACCCAGTCAGCATCAATTCCATAATTAAATACCGCTACAGATGGTAACAGGAGTCTATCGTTCCCTTCTGGGAACTGCTCTGAATAATCTCAGCTGAATTTGTTTCAAAGAATACAGTGCTACCATTGAAGAAACAAGCATTACTATCTGGCATTATTAAAATACTACTAAATTTGGTCTCTTTCCTGAAGAGAGACAGCTTCAGAGCTGCATTTCCACTGCGTGCTGTACTTCGAAGCCCTTTACTTGTTTGTGGACAATCTCACTCTCCTGCACGCTTTATTGTTGGCAAGTGCCTGTTCTCCACTCCTCCTAAGTGAGACACTGCTGTCACGTTCCTGCACTGAGACAATTCCCACTTTATAATCACTCTTCCTCCCATACTTCCTAGTTCTATTTCTCTATTCTATCTCCACATCTATTTCACAAGCAGCGGGTATTTTATGGGGGCTTTCCAAAACCAACAATCTTCCTCTATTTCTTGCCCACAACTCTTTGTCTGTCAAGCACACAGCAGATTTTGACTAAATGTATGCTATTACTGGTCACATCTGTCTGCAACCAGTTTGGGTTTTGGAGACGATTTCTGCAGTAAGTTCTATTTTCACTGTAATTATCTACAGTGTATGTTGCCCTTCCAAACACTAGTTTAAAAATAACAAAGTATTAGTTAGGCCTGGGACATATAAGGCTGAAAGAAGTTCAGTGACGGCATTAATATGTTTCATGAAGTTCCAGCAACCATACAGAAGACAAACGACTCACGACTATGCACACAAAAGTCAAGAGTGCCTCTTGGTCCACGCCAGACATACACAAGTGACTTGCTGTCTGTGCTTACACATATGTCCTCAACACCGCATTTATTCTCAATTTCATTTGGAGGACAGCAGGATTCAAAGGGACTCCACGGAGATAAAAATCAGAGTGACGAAGACTTTGCATCCAAAACGTCTTGGAGAGCTAACAACACAACAGGCACTTCCAAATGAAACAAAACCGCACTTGATGTGACAGGCATTACCTCCCTCCTCGGGAACGCTTTTGCATTCTTGTTCTGGTCCTCCTAACCACTGTTTGCATCAGGCTGAGCCAAACAGCTGCTGCCCGGAAGAGGCTACGGTGCAGCTGGTACTTGCTGGCTGCTCCTCTTTGGTGTCTGCTCCGTAAATCCAAGGTGCCTCCCTGCCTGGCTCCCGCTCCTCTGTCTGCCTCGGCCCGCTTTCCTGGATGCTAGCCTTCCAAAGCAAATGCATGGCTCTTGTTTCTGTACAACTGAGAGCACGCTCTCAAGGCAGGACAAAACTTCCAGTCATTGCAGAGTAACAGCAGTGAGAAATAAGGAACCACTGGAGGCTCTGTTGGAAAACCCCATAAGGCTCTGAAAGAAATGCTTTCTAAGGAATCACTGGTCTTTATCTACGGACACAGAAAAAATGCCATTCTGAGCTGTTACTTAAAACTTGGAGTTGCTTTCTTAAGCATGCATTTCCATCATCCCAGGATTAAAGTAAGGCCATTTGTACACCATACAGTACCACTAATTTCAGATTATTACATTTCATTCTGAAGACTTTCAGATTAAGCAACAGCCCTAAGTTGCTATGAAAAACAACATTTCCCAGCTGAGTACTCAGAAGACCACAGAGCACCTTCTTCCCATCACATTTGACCGTCAGCTCTCCCTTACACCATGACTACCAGAAATATTCCATGCTAGGGAGGATGACAGCAAGAAAGCCCAAAAGCAAAGCTCATTTTGCATTTTCAGATGGATACCAGAGCTATGAGAGGAGAACATTCCCTCTGACATGGAGAGAATGCACAGTTTAGCCAAGAGAACTGGTAGCAAATCATGTAGCAGGCAGGATTCATTCTCATTAGTGACGCTTAAATGGAAACAGGAGGTTTTCGTAAAAGATTTTCAAATATGAAAGTCAATTGCAGCTCTAATTTGACAATGGCTTGCTCGTGAGACTCAGGGCATGATGAAGCACAACCACACGCCCTGCTTTCCTTCTCTCATTTTTTTCAGAGACAAGGGTCAGCTCTATAGAGAAGACAGACTAAAGGGTGACCTTCGTTTTGCAAGTGCCAAACAGTTTTATGATGGATACTATACCCTTGGCTTTGAGTCTTTCAGTACATATAATTCTCATTGTCTGTACACTATACAGGACAAGACCTTAAATTCCTATGGTAAAGCCATTTTCCTCTCAATAGCTTAGGTCGGGTTTCATCGGAGAAATGGGAGCTTTTAGAATCTTTCAAAACCCTGCATTTTAACTTGCAAGCAGCTGCAAATGCACAAAACGCAAATATACAAATAAGATACTTTGTCTTTAGAAGCAGCAATGCTCAAAAGTCTCATCCTTGCATTTTATCTGAATGAGAGACCAAATGATACAACCTTATCCACAGAAATCCCCAAACGAAGTCCAGAGAAGACTACAAGTTCAGTGACAAAACACCCATTGACAAACGTAATAAACTAGGAGAAAAATATGCTAGAACTGAACTTCTAGATATGAAACGTCATCTGAAGCCAACTCACTACAATTCATCTTTGCCTGCAGGACACACGTGGCATCAAATCTGCAATGAACTGGAACCTGTCTTGCTTACATTCCCTGGATAAGTTCAAACTACTTCCAAAACTACGTTTGTAGCACAGCAAAGTACTGCCACAAGCATCTCAGCCAAGCAACATCGTGCAGCAGCAATGATTTGGTCCTTCACAGCAGCTTACCCAATGACAGAACAGAGAAATGATTCCTAACTGGCAAGAAGAGCAAGGTCAGACGACGACTGAAATGACTGTCATTGCTTTGCTTTTCTTGTGCACACCTGTTTTAACACTGGGAACATCACTGCTACTACCTGAGCTTTAGCTGCCTTTCTATGAAGTGCATACAGCACAGAACTGCTCCGAGACCATGGCTGCAACGTATGTCTCCCTGACCCACTGGAAATGCAGGGTCTCCTTCTCTTGTTTTCAACACACTATAATCTTCTGCTGCCTGGAAATAACCTATCGTCCAAAATACAATTAACATGACACAAGCTTCTTACCAACAAAAGCAAAACACAAATTAGATGTTTTGTTTCTAACATATTGCGTGTGTGAGAAAGAAACTGATAAAGAAAGAAAAAAAGCCCTCATTTAAATTTGGTTTAATCACTTCCGCAAAAGCTTGTTGTGCAACTTAAGAAATCCTTTAAACGTCCATTCGAGATGCTGGCTTTTAGGACCAGAAATTCACATCCTCAAACAAAATATTTGCCTGAAGCTCTATGGTTTATGTACCACAGAACTGAAGCAGATCTGCAAAGTGAAATTCTGGTTCTAATGAAGTTGATAATGGCTTTGCCATCGATTTCCATAGGGCCGGCGTTACCCTTGCTCTAACATGTAATAACCAGAATCAAGTTTTAATATCCATTTTTTTTTACTGCGAAGTACTGTATGTGCACTGCCATTAAATGCAGTTGGCAAGCTTTAATAGCAGGAGACATCTGCACTTTGAAATAAATAGAGAAATTACTGAGAGGGAATGTTAGTGGCCTTTTAAAAATCCCCAAACAGATCAGACTTTAAGCCACGATTCCATTAATATCAGTAATTACACGCTTATGCTACAAACGCCATTGTCCTTAATGAGCCTATAATGATGTCAGCCAAGCATCCTTGACAGAGCCTCCCATGAGTGAAATTTACTGCTTAGCCATGGGAGCTGGGGGGATTCTGCCTCTAACCACACAAGAGAAGTGGGGGGATTTGGAGCAGCATTTACAGTTCAAAGTAAATTGGACGGGTTGTTTTCTTCTGTGATCTACTTAATTGCCTTTCAAATTGTTAGCTATTCATGTTTTAAAAAGCAGCTAAGGTTAGCCAGGAAACACAACATTTTCCTCAGAAAAATCCTATGCTCTTTTCTTACCTTTTGTGCTCAACCAGCAGGAATGTTCACCTTCTCTGAGCATGATAGTACCGAAACTTCCTACCACTTTCACAGCAATCTTTGTGCAGTTATCCGTGACTCACTTGGAGCCATCACCAGCAGAAATTCATTCCCACATATGTAAGCTAACAAAGTAATTCTAGAAAAAAATGGCAAGGTCTGAAAGCTCTGGCAAAACAGATGTGAGCTCTGGAAAGAGCACAGTTTTTACAACAGGCAGTGCCAGGCTCACAGGACGACTGCAGTGGCAGCCAGGTGCCTCTCCTCCCAGCTGACAGAGCATGTAACCTCAACAAATCTGAATTCCACAGCCATGTTCCGCTGGAATTTTAGAACAGATCAAGCAGACTTGGTATCAGAGACGTCAACGGGCAGAAATCAAAGGTGTTGGCAAAGCTACTGACACTGAATTCTGTCTCTTAGACCTGGGAGAAATGACCAGAAGGGTTCAACACCAACTGCAGACTCCAACATGCTTCAGGGAGATGACAGATTTCCACTTGGCCTCCATCTAGTGACAGCGAGGGGAAGCTAATTAAAACTCAGCAAGTTAGAAGGCCGGTTTTTTACCCCTAAAAGCTGTCTTTTCTGCTAACAGCAGTATTTCCAAACATTTCTACAAATCACTGTATCAGAGTAAGGCATTCATCTCCATGTCATTCTCTCCTGGCTACAATTAGCAGCAGAGCTCCAATTGTGGCACTCTTTTTGGTGATGTATGGCAACTTGCTTTTGTTATTCATTGCATGGACTTCTCTGCTCTTGAACATGCTCTTAAAGCCAACTCAAAGCAACACGGCTTAGATCCGTGGTGTAAACATGTGGCTTCTGAGCACTGCAGCATTTGGGGACAGCAGGTGTGAATACCAGGTTAACACGTATTTTGTTACACTGCTCAGTGTCAGTTACTGCAGTGCTAAAAGAAAGCTGAACACAAGGGCTTCCTAAAAATTGGAGAAATAATGAAATTAACAAGTTAACATCTCAAGAAATAAACTGTGACAAGCCCTGCCTGTGAGGGACGTTGGCTGCTGAGGCCTGGCAGAGCTGGGAGAAAACACTGACCTCGTTCAAGAATTCTTTGCTTGCTGTCAGCTACATATTTCTTGTGGTTAAAAAAATGACATTACAGAGTCTCCTGGCAATGGCAGGAAATAAATTTTGTAGACTTTTAGTGAAAGTCCTTCTTCGTGTATGGTCTTAGTTGGTCCAAGTACTACTTTATCTTCCTCTGACCTCCTTATAAAAAGGAAAAAAAGCCGACTCCAACTGTGGTATGTGTACATGCAAGCCTTCCAAAGGCACAGAGAGAAAAAGCTGAGGAAATCATGAGAAACTCAGTCTTATAGGAACCACCAAGCAGCACTCGGGGATGACTGTGCCCAACCTTACATCTTCAGAAAGCCGAGTCTTGCCATGTAAGAGATGCACGGGCAGTCCTAGCAAATGCCATTTTCTCAAAGATCCAGGGAAGTGAAGGCACAGCTCCTCCACTGCAAGTACGAGTATTTGGAAAACTCACCAAAAAATGTACTACATTTCAGCACTCAGGGACAAACTGGGTTACATGGTACTACACACAGAGCACAAAGAATGGGGATCCCAGAGACACGGGGTGGAAGGGATCTCTGGAGCTCTAAAGCTCAGATCACCTGTACCAGAATCATCCAATCTCTGGGTCTCTTAATTGTATGATTCCTGTCCTTTCGTATACTTCTGCTAACAGTATAACAACCTACCAAATGCTTGGGAGAACCTGTGTGGCAAACAGCCAGACAGGAGAACAAAACCCATCACCTCCAGGCATCACTTCTACCTTGGCAAATGAGCAAGTAAACACAAGGGAACCGTCCCTCAACATTACGAGGAAATCAGCCCCCTCTCAGCTCCTAACCATCAGTGAAAAGGGAACAGGGTCCAGAGAAAACGGTGCCAGCAGTACTGAGGTGAAGGGCACCCCTGGCTGAAGCCCAGCTGGTGGCTGCCTCAGCCCTGCAGGGCTCCTTTTGCCTGCAATCACAAACAACCCAGGCCAGCCATCTGAAAGTGCCTCCGGGCAGAACTTGTCACAAGATCAGGTTCTCCCCATAAAGTAAAAAACGAGGTGGTATATAAAACTGCTTTTGATTTGACAACGTCGCATATATAAAACAAAAATACCCACAGCTTTGCTACCAAATAAACTTCATAGATGGTTTTTAGAAGTCCCCAAACCTCTCCCTGCAAGAGAGCAGAGCCAAGTGATGGGAATTCTGTGGCACAAGGCTCACTTGATTTCCAAGGACAGCTCTAAGTCCAAATGAAAGCTGACAACTACCAGGTCATTAATCCAGCAGGACATACAGTGTAAACAGAACCTGTGTACCAGCACACTCATTCAGGTGGAGTGCAGCCATGACAGAAAGTGAGGAATTAGACAAACATTGTTCTGCTTTTCATTTTGTGTTTCCAGTAGAAACTTCTATTATCAATTCTCCACTCCCTTCTACTACTCATCCTCAGGATATGCAGAGCCTGGTGCTGGCTGTATTTGCGTTGTTAGCTGAAAGAACAGCAGAACACGCCAAGCGTTTAATAACAAAATTCCAGCCTTGTGACACAACCTAGTAATCCCAACACTGGAAACTAATCTCATATTTCTACTCAACCCTTAATAAAACCCTAATCCTAACAAAAGTACCGCTATTTTTTTTTTCTTTTGCCTAAATCTTTTCTAAATACAGATATCTCACATAATAAGAAAGTTACTGCAGACTAGACCAAAGAAGGATGTATTACACAAACTTATATATGTACATCTATTGATTCACACGGGGCAGGCTGACAGAAGATTCCTGAGCCAGGAAGAAATAGCATCTCAGATCCAGCAATTTCCTTCTAAATAATCATTTTAGAAACAGGATGACAAACATATCTATGCAAAAGGCAACAAGAATCTGCAGGGCAATCACTGTTATCACTGTCTGGAAACTGAAGTCACGCATCCTGATTTCTGAATTCTCCATCTTCTCTTTGTAGACGTGGGGAGAAGTCTTCAGCTGGAGCAAGAGAAGACATTTCCATTCTCAGCTTTGAAACACAGCTCTCTAACTCAGGGTGCAAACCAGCTTTGCTAAGAGTTGAAGATGCACTGCCTAGTATTGTTGGCTGAATAGTGGCCACAGGCACTCTCCTACTGCCACAAGAGCTGCTTCCTGCAGGCCATCCCACCACACAAATGAGCTTCTTGCATGCATACAATACAGTGCTCTTAAACAGGCACCAGGGACTTGGCAATGCTTAAGCTCCTGGCCTTGCATAAGCACACACATATGTATGCCACCCTGCCCATACCCATGCCTGAAGCCATCGGGAAAGAGGGCAGCTGAGAATGTCACAGGAGCAATTACCAGCTGCTGTCTTTGCAGAGGGGTTCCACCAACCTCAGGCAAGGACTGCTTGTATACGGATGAGCTGCTGTAGCTCCAGCTACCAGTTTCCTGCCTCCTGCCACTCAGTACACTTTCATGATGAGGAAATAAAGAAGGTGTTGCACGGTCCTAGGAACACATTAGCTGCGAATAAGCATGTGTATAACAATTCCCTTCTAATGTTACAGTCACAAAATAGCAAGGCAGGAGGCTTAGCAAGATAAGACCCCAGAGGTTTGGGCCAAATATGCATTACAGACAAGTCTCAAGACCCATCAAGACCTCTACAAAATAAAGGAAATAATAGACTCTCCCACCCCCCAGCTGCTGCCTAAACCACTGTTTGCTCTAACGATTTCCATCACTAGATCCCAGCACCTTCTCACTCTTGTAGCTTTCCTTGCATCAAGACCCCTCAGGTTTCCAGCACAGAAGGTGTCATCAGACCCTCAGAATTCCAGTTTTAAAATAGCTTTTACTGTTGCTAGGTGTGCTGCAGATGTGAGAATGTGCCCACCAAAGCTGTAGCACAAGCCTGCCCTGTATACCAGCACAAGAGCTCACCTGTCTCAAACTGAAAATCACAAAACAACAGAATAACTGGACCACTGAATGAAGTCCTGCACAACACAGGACACAGGATATCTCAAATGGGAGTATTTTAGGGGAAGATAGAAATAACATTACGTTGAGTGAGCAGAAATAATTTGTGCACAGAGTACGTTTATTCCTATACCCTGAAGCGTAAAAAGTTTATTACACTTATTAAACAAATATCCAGTTAACTACTCTGATTATTGGCCTGCTACCACATGTAAGTGTTTAACCAGAGGTTGGACCAGAGTAAGTATTACACTGAGACCCCAGCGAGTACTGCACAAACCCAGAACTCTATGCCCTGTTTTCAAAGCAGGCATGAGTTTGCCAAAAGGGAGTTATCCTTACAAAACTTTGAACATGCCCTTCATTCCCACCAAGCATCTGGCTGTAATACTGCAGTGCTAAGGAGCTCTACAGAGCAATACAAACACTTTTCAAGCTGTTGCCTCTCAGTTTTAACAAATGCTCTTTCAGTCATCCTGATCACATTAAAAAAACAAATGGTTTGGCCTGTTTATTACTTTATACATGTCAAGTCAGGACTGGGAGAAGGGTGCCTGAGAAGAAGAAATTGGCAAGGCCAATCATTTGCCACAATTATTTGCCAGTTTGGCAATAGCAAAAAACCCCACAGAACTCCCTTTGCCTGAGCATCTTTCCTTTATTTCCAATTTCCTTGCAGCCTGCTCCAGTGCTTTATGGCTGCCCCTACCTGCCTCATGCTTCTGGGCATAGGCAAGCATAGCAAGGGGACTTAGGATGCCACTGAATGCACACAATGAAAGATAGCTGGATTCTGAGTAGTTTGTCCTGCAGGCCAAAACAAGCCTCGATGCTTGCAACATCTGTAGTCCCACAGCAAGCAGTTCAAAAAGGCAAGCAAAATTCAAAAGATGACACGAAACAGATGCTGATACTTTCTGAACACTCCATACGAATGGAGGGTGGAAACCTCCACATGGGATGTGTCGCGCTGAGGGTCCTGTACTTCGCACCCCTGCAGAAGCAACTCCTTAAATGCTGTAGTAAGATACTTGTTCACACCATCCTGTAGCACTTGCCAGGATTGACTGCCACGATACAACGAGGTACATGTGCACAACTGACTGCCTTTAAGCACAGCTCTGTGCCTCTGTACTGACATACACACACACACTAAAAGAGCTTTTAACACATTTACAATACACACAAAAAGGGTCCGCCTCTTTAGAGCTTCCTGAGCATGGCCATGTACAGACTCTCTCTCTCCAAATTGTCACCGTGTTCCTCAATCTCCTCCCTGCCTGCATAATCCATAATAGAAACACTACACATCTGGAAAAATGAGCAGGCACAGGAAGAGCGATGAAACCCTTCACTGGAATTCTTGCAGAGTAGCAGGAATCGCATACTGGCCTTGAAGGATTTTATGACTGTGTTGAAAAAATTATTCAATCTCAAGGCTCAGTACTCCTACTATAACTATGATGAGGGTGAACAACTCGCTAACTTAAGGTATAAACTCTGCCAGTCAACATTAACCTTTCAATAAAGGCGTCTAACAAGTAGTCCCATCAGAAACTCACACATAAAACATGGTGTTTACCTACAGCTTACCTGATAAAATCGCATCAGTGTTTTACTTTAAAAACTGTGCAAAGAGGAATACCATTTCTTTGCAGACATTCTCTCAGCCCCAGATACTCCTACCTCAATCCTGCTTCCCCTGTCCCTGGGTTTCTCATACAATCCCATGCTGTATTGCCCTTGCATTACAATGTTTTCCGCAAAACTCTCTTTCCACTTTCACCAGTGACAGGCATATTTGGGAAGACCACAATCCGGCCATTTTACTGTGAACCATCACTTATGAAGAAGCAAGTTTAGCTTCAAGTTCGACTACAACATCTCTTGTCACAAGACACACAGTGTAACAGAGTGAGGGATTCATATAAAAGACCAGCAATGAACAACTGCTACACTTACTCTGCGAAAAGACACCACATAGAATGTATCTTCCTTTCTGTGAATAGCTTCAAAGAAGTCTTGATAGCTCCTCGGAGAGGCGTAATACACTTGCAGCTCATTCCCTGAGTTCCTGCTGAAATAAAGAAGGGAAGAAAGTAATTATTTTAGACACAAGAAAGTTAACTTAAGTGAGAAAATGGCTTTAAAACACCTGCTTTCCAAAAAGCAGCAGCTCTTTATCCATTGAAGGAGCATGAAGAATATTAAATACAGGTGAAGATGAGATCTACTGAAGTGTAGGAGTGTAAAGTTAAACACAAACAGAACTTTTCGTGTGACGATCATCTCATCTTCTCTCTCAACCACCTTCTTTATATCTCTGGTCAGCTCAAAGATCTGCTCTCCATTTTCAGTTTAGACAGTGGGTAAAAAGAAGACATTCACAGCATTCATGTAATCCTGGCTTATCTTTTTCACAATTCTCATCTTAAGCATCCCGGGAAAGGAAAAATACACTAAGGAAAATACGCTGTTAAAAATACCCTGCGTGAAAACACTAGCAAGTCATGCAATCCACTGTTTATCTTGGAAAGGTGAGAAATTCCCAGCACGTTTTGTTATCATCCTGCTCCCATTCAAAAATACCACATTTAATCAAATTGGAAAGCTGTACTTAGACAAACCATTAGCTGGATCTCCAACCAGTCATTTTAATTCTTTCCCACTTTAATAGCATACTATCTGTTTGCAGTACTTGTGGCAAAAACACTGATGAGACCATTCCTCCCCAAGCCGTCTGGTGCTGACCCAGATTCTGAGCTATGGTGGCTGATATAGATTATTTTGGTATGTTTCTAAAATATACATAACTACGCCTCTCAAACAAGGCTCAAATCTATCATCAAGTGATTTTCCTGAGCAGTACTAATAGCAGGCCATCATTCTCTCCACTCCCACTGCTCATCTGGCCCCGTTGAGATAGAAGCGCAGCTGCCAAACCAGGCTTCTCTTAGCAAGATGGGGAGGTGAAAATCCTGGGGATCAAGAGTAGACAGCTCTATTCTGCACACCCTCATTAGCGAAACTACGCAAGTGAAGAATCAGATCACATCCTTCACACACAGCAAAAAAAGACCCAACCTAATTTGAGCTTGATTGCTTGTTCATAAAAACACACAGGCCCATGGGAATACCCCTGAGATTCAGCACTGAAGTTCTACTGTGGTAAAAGACGTAACACCCACATGCTGCTCAGTAAAACGCATCCTGAAAACTGAAATAGGTCCCACAGTTCCGTTTCCTCGCCCACACTATAGAAGATCCAGCTAGACCTGGAAAACAGCCTTTTATAACTTGAAATCCAGCCACAGGATGGAACAACAAAGTACACGGAAACCAATGGGCCTTCAACACAGTAAAGGAGTTCCACGTCTATCACTAGTTCAGAATTCCAGGTATTACCAGTGGATTACTGGCATTATACCATGCTGACCTTTGTGCATTTAAGGGTAGCCACCACACATTGCTTCATGAAAGGATGGGAGAAATGCAGGACTCGAAACAGGTTCAAAGCTACTTGTCTTTTAGTAACAGCACGTCACGGGAAATATTGTGTATTAAACTGTGTCTCCAAACGGTGGTGCTGAATCTGGCTATCTGTTTCAAGATAAATGAGTCTTTTTCACTTTCAAAGTGAGAAGGACACTTTGTTATGCATTACAGAGAACAAGTATGTGGCAAGAGTGCTTGTTTTAAGGAGTGAGGCTGCGGACACTGCGCTTTAAGCATCATGAACCACAGTTGCTATAGTGCAAAAATAAGAAGTGGGAAAAAAATTTGAGTGTTCTTTAGAGCTTGATATCTGGAGTCCTAAATGCACATGCCCAGAAGTTCTTGTTGAAATCACCTCTGAAGGAGGCTAAAAAGACTGAAGTGAGTTGAGAATTTCTTATGTTTGTTTGTTTTTAAGTCATCTTGATTGCGATCTTCCTCTGCTTTGACTTTATTGCAACACTTTACAACTGCTAAATTATCTTTAGGAACTCAGGACACAGGAAGGCAATGTTGGTATTGCAAGTACCACACACAAAGATGAATCCACGTGCTGTTAGTGACTTCCTATGCATGGATTCACCCATGACCAACTAGATTTCTAATCACAAAACAAGTATTGAATAAAAGTCTTGAGAGCAGAATATAAATAAAGGCATTTTGTTCATTAATAAAAGCTTCAGAGCTGTTTATATGTACTTAAGTTACGTATCAGGAAACTTATAAATGAGATAGAGTCTCTTCCAACAGAGATGCACAGCGAAGGGATAAGAGTCAATAGCCACAAATTACTACAGGAAATATTCCAAGTGGCTACAGGGGAAAAATATTTCACAATGGCAGTGGTTTAGCCATGGGACAAGTGCCTAGACAGCTGGTGGCATCACTGTTTCAGGAGATACTCGAAGCTCAGCTGGACGCTGCTCTGAACCACTTGATCTGACTTTGAAGTTAAATTTACTTGGAGTAGGAGGTTGGACTGGATCTCTCCAGAGGTCCCTTAATAACTTAAATTATTCTGCTACTCTGTGATTTCACAGAGCACGTAGTAACTGATGTCTTTGGGAGAAACTGGAAGCCTTTTCTATGCTCTCAGCTGTTCCGGGACAGTCACAGCATGTAACTGCTGTGACTCACTCAATGGTCTCCTTCATTTAAACATCAATCCTCCAGAAAAAAAAGACAACACAAAAAGCACCTCACTTAATTCTGAGCACAGTACGATATTCCATGCAGAGCTGCATGACATCAGACTATTTTTAATTATACTGATACATTTCTTTCAAGAGTAATGCAGGTATATATATATAGCATAGGGTAGCTTTATAAGGACAAGCTTGTTGGCTCAGTTTTCAGTTAAAATGGACTTCCTTCATCTGCCTATAGCACTATAAAAGTGGCTTTTTTGTTTGTTTGTTGACTTACTAGTCAAGACAAATCAGAGTTTGGCAGCATGGTTTCCAAAACACTTCCCTACAGCTCACTGCTTCCCCCTAGGATGATTCTGCTTTCAAAGCTGCAATGCAAATGCAAAGGCCACAGCCGTCTTACTTTCAGTGGCAACACCTCAGGTATTTCTCTCAATAAAAAGTCCACTTCATACTCCATTTTCCTTACTCTTCCTTGCCACTTCAAAGCAGAGATCCTATTAAACACTGTCACAGAGAATACAGGAAAGAGAATTTTTGTTTTCCTTAAGCTTTCCTCTCCATTTTTTCCCATCCTCCAGGAAAAGGACAGGATATATATGCAGGTGAGAGCAAGGAAGAAAGAAACTCCAAATTAGTACGTTCTAATTATCAGCAAGGAAAACTGGGAGATGAAGAGAAACTATACATATAAGATGTAATGATACTTCATACAAATAATATATTTGGTGCTAACTATAGTGCTTCTACTCTTGAAGACAGTGAGAGAAACTGTTGTCTTACTAGACTTCTGACACTTAGAAACTTTCTTATAAAATACTTCTGTCCCCTGTTTTTTTTCCCCTTCCCTTAAAGAGTCAAATCTGTCTAGAAAGAGACCCTGTAAAGTAAAGATTTTATTAAGATTCATTGAAAGACCCAGGAAAAGCAAAGCTCTGACACCAGGTTCCTTTAAGTGTAGTTTGAATCGTAAGAAGCAGCTAACTGCTGAGGTACAGAAATTAGGTCAATAAATGTAGCTAGCATCTCACTCAAAAAACCCGACAACACAGTGAAAACAGGCACTTTTTACCAGCTGCTAGTGAAAAACAAAGTTATTAAGCAGAAAGCAACAACAAACAAGTTGTTCTGCCTTACCTGAGGCTTGTGTCTGTGTAAGGCATGGTCATTAGTTGAGAATGTACCTTCTCACTAACGGAGCTCTGAAAAAAGGGGAAAAAAAAGATGACACCAATGGAAAACAGTAAACATTTTCTTGGCTTGGCACTACATAAAACATGATGCGCAGAGGGAATATCTGAGGTGGTAGAGTGACCTTGAACAACACATGGTTATTTTTTCACTGGTGACAAGAGAATAACTGAAATGGCAAGCAGCAATCAAGCTTGGGACAAAGAAAAAGGCAAGTGTTTTAACACAACCAATTTGATCAGAAACAAATAATACAGGTTGATAACGTACACAGTAGGTACATATATTAAGTTACCCAAGAACAAAATTTGCTATAATCGATGTCAGATTCATAGAATTCTTTTGAAGTCAAATCCACTTTGGATCTCTGCCAAAATATACTACCCACATCGTGCTTCTGGTGTTAGAGACATATAGAGAAATGCCTGAACTCGCCCTATTTAAACTACCTATCATTTTCCTTTGGACACTGGTGAGAAGAATCTACAGATTTTGCAGAGATGCGTGCATTCATCCTGTTGCAATACTGACTCACTCCTGCCTACCTGCATAACCCGCGCTTTCTGATGCTGGTTATTGGACTTCCTTCTAGACCTTGTTCTTTCCACTTCATGTCTATGAACCCATCCTCGAAGTTCATGATTTAGCCTAAAAACGAAGCAAGCAAAGAGAAAAAAAGAACACAACACAAACCAACAGCATGAACAGATGTTTCAAACAACAGTGGCAGAACTTCTTAATTATAGAGAACAAGATACAGCAGTTTAGCACTCTTCTGCCTTACTATCTCTTATTTTTAACATCGGAATAAGCGAATTTAACTGCAAGACTCAATTTATGAGGGAATTCATAGATAATAGAATACAGTGGTTCAGATGGAGTGAACCTATGAGGACTATGGAGTCCAACTGCCTAAGTATCCATAAAGTATTGGAATTATGGATGTCTTAACAAAGCAGATGCGGTATTTTCTTCTGCCCAATGAACAGCAATTCTGAAATTACTGAAAAGACTACTGAAATTTTAAATCAAAAGACTCTCGGATCAAGATTAAATATCGGTTAAGAAAGCAAAAATATCGCAAACAAATTTAAGGACGAAGCACAGTGGAATTCAATTTAGAGAAATTAAATTTTCTCTTTGGAAAAAAAATGGAGCTAAGTATCTCCTAACAATCAGTCAATTCTGTGATTCGGTGAACAATGAATAAAGCAGATCTGCAACGACAAGTGAAGTTTGCTCGTACCAGAGGCTGAAGGGTAGGAGACCATCTTTTACACATATCTGACAGATGTGCTTTATAGTTGGCCGTGATTTCCATACTGTGAACACTTCCACATAAGAAATTTCTCTTAAGTCATTAAAAACCTCCGGGCAACCAGCAAATTGTTGTTCAGTTATTGCTAAGTGACCATTGTGAATATTGAGTGAAAATCATTGCTAAAAGCATCGGAAGATTAAAAAGATTGGAGTGGATCTCCTGTCTCCATGGTAGTAGACACCGGACAGTGCAGACACCTGCGGAGGCATTGCTCGCAGACTGGATGAATACTGTGAATGAATAACAGCACCACCCAAAGCCATTTGTCCACTCACCTAACACAGTGGCTTAAATGCTCAGAAAAGATCGTCTGCTCACCTTTGTGACTCTGTCCGGTTGATCAGGGGCTGACAGGGTGGTGGTGGAGGTGAAATATACAACAGTGGTTCTTCTGATACTATCATCAATGCTTTGTTGTCAGACACAGAATTATCGTATCTGGGGGAAAAATAAGATACCAAGAAATCCTTAGAAGTTTTCCACGGACCAAACCCAGAGAAAAGAAAATGACCACTGGTAAACCCACAAAGGCTATGGCTGCTCCTATAAAACCTTTCAAATTGGTGAGAGATGAGCATTAGCAGTTCCAAAATCTCTTCCCTTATAGGCCAGATATTGATAAGGATTGCAGCCCATAAAACATTCATCATAAGACGCAAACGGTGAGATCTCAGCAGACGCAACTTTCTCTTTCATTCCAGAGCTATGAAGGATTTGCCACAGGAATACAGGAATATTATTAGCCATTTAAACCACGCAGATAGAAAGAATACAAAATATACGACAATGTAGCAGCCAGAAACTATATTAAAGCCAAGCAGAGAGGACTGTTTTCCCAAACATCTCCAACAGCCTCCAGCAGCTGGCTTAGCTTTGAGAAAATGTGAAAAAGAACATGCATTTCAATGCAAAAATCCTTAGAACTTTCAGTAACAAAACAAAGAACAACATTCCTTTCTCCTCGTTATCTGTATTACTCGAGCGATTTAACTATTTATCACCAAATACCTATGATAACATCCTGCCTTGAGAGGGTATAGCTATAACAGCCTTAGTCGTTGTGATTTTGACAGACTCGTAGCTCTTACAAGCTGAAAAAAAAATCAGTTGTAAGACCTTATGAAAGACTTATTCACATCCTGCTCCCCGAGCTTTTTCCCCCCATCTGCTTCTCCTGTTTACTGTATCTAAAACTGATAGAGGAGAATATGCAGCAAAGAGCTCACTGCTTGCAAAAAGACAGGATGAAAGAAGAGGAGGAGGTACACACACACTAGCACAGCCTCCTAGGGAGAATTACTTACAACCATGTCACATAAGTCACGGTCTGAAACGTGCCACACAGGACACAAAGCCCTCACCATGGCTACAGCATTAAAGTGTTTGTGATTTATTGTCGTCTTTCTGCATGGTAAAATGCATTAGAGCTTTCTGCACATCTGTGCCTGGCTTTGTTCAACCAGCCAAAATACTCTACTGAAAGGGACAAACTGATAGGGTAGATCCTATAAGTGGAAAACATGAGCTGGATTAACCAGACTTCAGTCTGGAGACAATTATATGTTCGCTTATGCATTGAGTGCTAGAGATTGAGGAACTTTAAAGCAACTATATAATTAAATAATGGTAAGCATAAGGTTGGACTCAGATTTCTTAAGAAATACAGTACTAGTTAAGTTCATAGAACTCTCAGCCATTAACTTCTCTGATTTTCTCTCGAGTAACTAAGAAAATAAATACTACAGCTTGAACAGGAAGAAAAGATAGTAAGACATATCTTAACCATGCAAGCTAAAATAATGATCATGGAACAAAAATCAAACAGAGGAATTGTTGAAGAAGCACCATTGACCTCTGCCACCTCAAACACGCGAAAAGTCTTCATCTCACCTGTTAATCTTCTCGGAAATTATGTCAATGGGTATTTTGTGAGCTGAGCTGGGCTCCTTGCTAGCTGAGAACTCCAGGAGATTTCTGGTGCGGTGGTTGGAACTCACAGTGGAATCAACTCCATTGGGATCTTTTTCAAATACACTGGAAAACACAACAGACATATCCCTTATATACAAAGGATCTGCGAGACTATCACTCTGAGCACTAGTAGAGAAAACAATTCTGTTCCCTTTTTCAGTTTTACTTGTTTGAAGGATTTTGTTCATAGAATGGCTTGGGTTGGAAGGGACCTCAAGGATCATCAAGTTCCAACCCCCCTGCCACAGGCTCTGGTTCTCTTGTTGTCTTAAACTTCACCTAAAGAAATTAAAATGAATCTGCAACCTAGATCTGCAGGCATTAGAAAATTACCTATATACAAGTACTCCACGCTTCCGCTTTCATCAGCCTCAAAGTCAATTTACATAGTTTATACAAGTACAATATGTAAAGAAAATATAGCTCCCAAATCCTGTGCAGCTGCTGGCTTGGAATATTATGCCAGATGTTCAACAAAGCTGCACATGAAGTTCAATTCTATGTGGATTTACAGACAGCAGCAGGGTTGACAATGCAGTGGGGCATGGTCCCATGTACCCTGCCTTCCTGGTTTACTTTTCACTGATTGCAGCATCTTCCCCTGGAGCCTGCTCAGGCGGCCTCGCAGTACAAGAACATTTTTGCTGCTCTAGAGGCAAAGCAGGACAGAACTTTAAATGCGAGCTGGAAAAATGAGACAACTGCTACATAAGACTGATGATATCCTAGTTCAGAAGGGCTATTTATGAGTGAGAAATCCTAAAAGTACTACTTCAATTTGTCCTTCCCAGAGGCTAGCTTTACTCTCTGCAAACACGGCTGCTTCCTGACATACACATCAAAATGAAGCCCTAACCCTCTTGGCCGACAACAGCAGAACACTGCCAGCAGCAACACAGCAAAAATGCATGAGGATCCCAGTATGCCGATGAGGACATCGCCATGCATGTTGATCACTGCTTACAGAGTACATTTTGATTCATGCCCCATCTCTCCTGTGTAGCAGAGCATAAACCCTACAGGGGAAGGTCTCATTTTCCTGTTTGTTACATGGCATCACACTGCAACAGGCAATGAATGCAAATGGCAGTAACAAAGAAAGACAAAAACTAGCAAGGACAGGAGGTTAAATAGTCCCAAGCCAAGCAGAAGGTTTGCAGACCTAGATGCCTAGCACTCCCTCTCTTTTGCCAATGCACTTGTGGTCCTGTTAACAGCAACCCAAGTCTCCTCATGAGTATTTGTGTCACGTTTGGCAAAGCTGTGGAAGCCAGGGCAATCCAGATACAGGCTGATGTTGCTTGGACTGCCTCGTGCCCTTCAGGTTTCCAGGCAGCAGCACAGAACCCAGGCAGCAGAAACCTTTAAGCTGTTTTCACTGAAGGGACAGTGAGCAGAAAAGTATTTATAAACAGTTTCCTTATTGTACATGCACACTAGCATCCAGCAGTCACATTGCTTCTAATGTGTAGAATGGAAAGCTGGATGGCTTGTTCATAGCCTTGTGCATTAGTCAACGTCAGGCTATCCGATTTCACAGAACCAATCTCCACGACCTACTCAATTTTATGAGACTGTGTTCCTTCTCTTTCAATGAAGCACTGGTTCAGCTGGCAGCAACCAGAGACAGAATCAGATCTCAAAATTAAGGCTGACACCTAAAGGGAGGCCGTGCATTCCTGCTGGAAATCTTTTATCTGCGAAGTGGTTTGGGGTCCTTACTCTAATTTTGAGCCCTGACAGCTACAGGCTTACAGAATTTTAGTAATGAAACCAAAAACACCCATCACAGAAGCTCTGAAAGTTCCAACAGTCTCCCGCAACCTGTTTCTCTACAGCTCCAAGTGAATGACACGACCACTGTTGGTGAACTTGCTGGGTATGGCATTTCATTCCGTCCTACTTCTCTTCCTTCCTGTTCAAAACGACACCTCAAACCAAAGAAACTTGCCACGTAATTCCTCAGTTTGAGCTTGTCAACAACCAAATCAGAAGACTTGTAACAATTCTGCACTTTTTTCCACGATGGTTCTTTCTTCTTCCTTGCAAGACAGTTCTGCAAGGCTAATTCTTATTGTCACAGGTTTCAGCTAGCAGAGGTGACAAGTCTGAGGTGAGGCGTCACATGTAACACGCATTCCAAATGCTCAGCAGAACTAGAGAAATCCAAACCAAGTCCACCAAAGAAAAAGATACACACCTCCCTGCAATTAGAGGTAATCTTCACTTTTTCCTAATTTAGCTATTTTATGGCAACAGCCACTCAAAGCCACACACACCCCTAACTTCGTTGTCAGCTTTAATCCAGGGAAAGACACTGTAAGCTTTTCATCCAAATTTAAATTTCACTTTCGGCATCACTTAAGAGTGGGATGTTTCAACACGAAAGATGATTTCTTCAGCAGCAAGAAATAAAGGGGAAGAACAGAAAATCTTTTCCCGTTCTCATGGGCAAAAAGCATGGTCCCAATTCTGAGAACATACACACCCAACTGGAGGGTAAAATATGGTCTTATGTATAGTACTTATTGCAATGGCCTTTTTTTTTTCCTTCTTTTGAAGCAAAGCTTTAAGCTACACGGACTACACTTGCCTCCCTTAACCCATTCATTTTTTGTAGGATGATGACCAAAAGCACCCTTCCCAAAATCTCAAATAAAAAACACCCTTCCTTGCTTCTTTAGAGTGTGCTAATGACCCAATACTAAAAGAAACATCATTTTTTATAAGAATCTCCTAACGCATCTTCAAATACTGCCTGTCTTCCATTTTCGACTTATCTAGGGAGTTCTGTTAGATTTTCCCCATTAGAATAGAAGATTCTGTTGTTCTAGTATATAGCATCTCCGCCTTCCTTCCTCCCACAAAGGTTCACTTGCAGAGCTTGCCTGTAAACAGGGCTCCATCTTCAGGTAACAGATAGGAGTGGACATGCAGGTAACAGTCTATAACCTCCTCTGACTTTTCAGTTCCAAAGACTTGCCAAGTAGGTACATGAGGGTATGACATCAGAAATAATCTTCCTTTGATTAGGGTGAGTGCCGACACACCTGCTGTGAGAAAGTTCTGCTACTTGGAGGAAATGAGTTGCTGTCCCAGCTTAGAAGTCAAGAAAGCTTAAGGCTGAGAAGTGGCTTTATTGGAGATGACCAGTTAGAGGCTGGAAACTGGACCTTCTTCTGTTTGGCCATGTTTACGCACCCTGAGTGCTTATCAAATCTTTGCAGCCCGCATATGAACATTCCAGATACTGTGGGCATTAAAGGGTTTTTCACACAGCTACAAACACTCTGTCCAAGCTGGCTGAGCTATCGTTTTATTTAAAATGCAAGATCAGATCCAAGGAAAAAAGAATGAACCACTAACTACACCTCATGCAGATGTGTGTTCAGAAGCGTAGATAAATTTGATCATAGGAGGGAAAGAAAAGCAACCCTCGTGTCACGGCTTCTCCAAGAAGCCAACAGCACCTGATATTTTAGCTGTATTTTTACTTCTTTGGTTTGAATGTCAGTTTGATAAATGTAAATGCAAGCCTTGCCAAGAGCCTGAACTAAATTTCATTTCTAATTCTGGCTGAACAAACCCTCTGCACTTCAAGTTTTGAATACTGACATTTAAGTTCTACAGCAGTTTCCAGACAAAAGCCAACAGTGATATCATAACAAAGAGTTTTCTGGGGACAGAACTATCTCTGAATATGAGCTGGGATTTTTCCAACAGGGTAAAGCTGACAGTGCTAGGAGACACCAACTGAAGACGATGTCCTCTCCATAACTGGTTCCAGACAAGGCTGTGACAACACCAAATGCTCTCTGGAGAGTTTTCCCACTTCTCATTGTCAGCAAGGGCACCACTCATCTTCCTGGGTGCTCCAACAAAACAGCAAGGCACTACGCTCTGCTCCAGAGCTCCCCTCTGCAAATGCTGGGCTGGTGAGGGCAACCCGGCTCTCTCTTCTGCAGAGAAGGATAAGGAAAGCCATTGAAACTGGAGGGGCAGTGTCTGGGTGCTTTTGGGTTTTGCTCTCTTTAAAAAGCAATTCAACGTTCATCAAGGGTGAAACCTCTGCAAACTTCACTCCCAGCCCCAGCGGATGAACTGCTGGAAAAAAGAGGAAAGCATCAGTGAGTGTCTGACATCGTGTGCAGGCTTTGCGACTGCACCAGCAGGACAAGGTAAACAGGCGAGCACAGCCAGCCTCAGGCACTGCTCTGCCAGGATGAACATGTGGCTGTGATCAGCAGGAGGAGGAGAAAGGAATCACTTCCTGCAGTTGTAGTCTGTAAGAAAATCCAGAGTACTCAATTTTATTCAAGTTACCAGCACATTCAGAGACTCTGAGAGGTCTGGAATAAAACCTTCTGTCCAAATTTCCCAGCTTGTCCTTTTCCTCTTTATTTTTTCCTCACTCCTGAAGGAGAAATTCGAACACCAGAACAAAGGTGCACCACAGGAGTTTTTGAGTTTTGGGCCATCTCCAAGTCAAATGAACACTCTGCTCAACACTGAAACTTCCACTTCCATTGTCACAAATAGTAAAGATGGTTGCCCTCCTCAGGGATCTTAAAGACACAGACATCTTCCTGGACTTCTGCTGTGTCTCCTAAAACACTTGAGGAGCTCCATGTTCCTTTAGAAGCGTTCTTCATTGTGTGTAAAGAAGCCCAGGACTGGATGAACAGGGAGTGAGAAACTCAATCTGTTGTACAGACCACGACTCGTGGTTTTCTGTTCTTGGCCATCTCTTAGATGCTTCAGTGGCCAGAACAAGTTCAGAGACCACTGCCCAGCCTGAAGCTGTCAGAAATCACAGGGCATGGGCACAAGAATTAACGCTCCCTGCCCACCTCCGCTTGCTGACCAGACAGCACCAGCACAGCAGGAAGACAGCACTCACCAAGCAGAACACCTGGCTGGAATGCCCTTCCACTACTCTAAAAGTGATGGTTTCAAGTAACCTGCTCAACTTAGTGCTGGGATGGAGTAAGGAATGAGCACACACCACTGGGGAGACCTGTTAGGACAACAGAAGCAAACGCTCTCTTGCAGTTACTAGCCATTGCCTTTCATGTATGGCAGGTGACAGACACATGTCTTTAGTCTGCTCTGAGGGGACTTTTGGGGTGTTACAAAGCATGCTATGATGTGGAACTTGAGTGCTATGGCAGCACGGGGGTATGAAGCAGAGTACAGCAAGACCTCAGCCCAGGACTGGCTTCTACGGGAGGAATGTGCATGGCCAAACCTGAAACATGCAGCTCTACCATGACACGTGGTGTAATGGTAACAAGACTAGCTCCTCTGCCCAGACAGCTCACGGTTTAAGGGAACTACCAAAATGCTTTCTCTGACTTTCCACTATCCCATCACTGAGGTATGCAGCAGCTCCCCAGGCTCCTGCTCGCTGCAAGACTGGTCTGTTTCTTTAATCAGGGAGCCCAGTGCTAAGGCTCAAACAATAGCAACTGTGCACAAAACCACCACTGAATGCACGAAACCTCTGAGTAATCCTGCTCTCCCACGCATTAACTTCAGATAGCTCAGCTAAAGTAAAGGCTCCAAGCCACGCAGACGCCAATACAAGTATGTCTGATGGATGGTACTTCCAGCAGCCCCCAGACAGTGTGCACTCTGAAAGCTCAGAGGCTACACCACTACCAACCAAAACCCTGCAGGCTAGGCAGGACAGCATCCCAATGGGCAAAGATTTATGCTTTGCTTGCCTCACACTTACAAAGAGCAGGACGTGGTAGCATGCAGCTCAACTACCCTTGGGTGGTTTCCTCATTGTTCGTATAAGATGATGAACCTTACCACTTCTGTTTTCTCCCTAATGCTTGTGTTGCCAGAACAAGAATGAGACACACCCTTAAGACTTTCAAGAATTGAAAATTACTGATTCTCCACACTGCAGACTGCAACAGCAGCAGACAAATCCCATTTCTCAGCCACCCAGGCAGGTGCCTTTATTTGCAGGTTGCTCAGTGGTTCGGAACTATAAATAGATTATTCAGTTTCCAGGATAGTTCTGGAAAGTAGAGGAAAACCCATCAGGACACTCCGGGGAGGAGCTGCATCAAAACCTCTACGAAAGGCCAGCAATTCTAGTGCAGCTGCCATAGGTCAACAGGACACAACAGATTTTGAAGCAGAAGCTTTGCTTAGCTGCATCAATCACCACCTCGGTCATCTTCCATCCCAAACACAGCTTAAGAATTTTTGGTTACATCATCAAGTTCGTTTTCCCATTTGAAAGGGATTCCAGCCATGCAGAGATGGCCAACTTGTAAGCAAAAAAATAAACCCACATCACCTTCTCAACCTCCCCACCCTGGTTCCAGTCTCTTCATAGATCTGCCCTTCCTCTTTCCAACTTGGTCTTTTTCCTTGTTTCCTGCCCACTAAATATCTGAAACAGTGGTTAAGACGTTCTGGCTGGCTAGCTGGCTATCCTTACCTTCAAAATGTTCTAAACCTGCTGTTAGATGATCACCATGCAAATTTGAGCAGACTGATTGGTGTGAAAGAAAAGGTATCCAGCTGAACGTTTTTCACAGCCAAAAAAAGCAATGCTCGGGCCACAAGCAAGCAAGGCTTACAGGCACTGCTGCCTCAAGAAGCAGAAATGCAGAGAACTCATCTTTTGCGACCATTCTCCCTTTCCTACTTTTTTGTTCCCACAACAAAAAAGAAGGCCAGCAGTTTGCTGCCTCTACCAGTAGGGCTACAACTTGGATTAAAAAGAGCGCACAAAATTATTTATATTCAAAAGGGAACAGAGAAGAAAAATAAAAGAAAATAGTTCCTAAAATAAATACGTGGATTCTTTAGACCAGCACATGTGTTTGGTTTCTACTTGTTTCAGCATTGTTTTAACACGTTCTCAGATCTGGTTAGTACCCTGGCATGCTGTAACAGTAATATGGAAATCACCAGTCTGGAAAACTTTCAGATTTCCTATGGTGAGTGATAAAAAAAAAAGCACAGCTAATCAGATGCTGCTTAATGCCAGAAGTCAGCACTCTCTCAGGGTACAAAGCCAGCTGAGAACCTGACAACGCTGACCAATGCACGCACTTGCAGAAGGCAAACACAAGGGCAGATACCTGCCTCCAGATGCCATGCTTCCTGCTCCAGCTGCATGCCAAAGCCTGTGCTCTCACTGCTTTTTGTGCAAACACTGCAGGCTGCCAATTTCTGCCTTGCACCTCATGGTATGTAAGGCTGAGGCAAAAGGGTGACCTCTCTAAGGAATGAAATCAAAGCGCACCCCTTCTCCCTTCACGCACCTCACCAATCATTCTTAAGTAATAATAAAAGGAAATTTTTAATATATGTTACAACCAAATCTAAATAATTTGCAAAGATTAGAGAATAGTTCATTGCACAGGAATGTCTCGTCTGTGTGTCACCTTTCATCTCGTATAAAACAAATGTTGAAACTTTTACTAATAGAATTCCCACTAAATTACTTTCAATAATTCAAAGTTTCAGATTCTGTACTAATATTTAATATAAACAATCTTAGAATAGCTTAGTAACACTGTACAATATAATGCAGAGCTACAGTTAACTCCATAAGACCCACTTTCATAACCAGAAAGTATTAATTTCTCATTCTCACTGAATTTAGATTACATTCTTTATCAGAGATAACATGGTGCCATTTCCAAGAGTGAAGAATAATTCTCATAACCAGTGACTAAGAAACAGACTAGACTCTCCTTCCAACATTCTCAAGCAGTATTTTGGGGCTGATGCACTGGTTTCCCTGCCAGACTTCCTGCACCAGTTCAACGCTACAGATTACCTACACACATAACACACTTGTCAGCAGGCAGCATTCTGCTTCAGAGTAATCTTATGTGCTAAATTCCTTTGCCAAAGGCTGCCACATCCCAGACCGCTTCCCATAATCAACTTCAGAGTCCTCCATGGAGCATCCCAGACATCTCACCATTAACAAACAGCCAACAAGTGGCCGTGCACCCTGCAGGAAAGAAGGACTACCTGGGGTTCCTCTGCCGGCCCTCTGGAAGCCAAGAATGGTCTGCAGGGCTGACCAGGGGCACTTCCCCAGCTTCTCTGATTTGACAGAAATAGACAGCTAAGTAGAAAACCTATATCTGTTCCTTTGTTTTACCTCTGGCCTTCAAAGATCCCCATCACTTCCGATTACAAAATTGCAAAGTATCTTGCAATAAAGCCAACTAAGACAATGACAAAATCTGCGGCAGAGTTTAGGGGGTGAAATTCCCACATTTCTGCTTTGTTCAGATGTCACTCTCTCTTTGCAATGGTTCGTTGGTTTTAAATAAAACAATATTCACTGCTAACATGTTTGAACCAAAACATTTTGTGCCTGAAGTCTGTTGTGCCTCCATACAAGTTTGCAGATCATTTCCTACACAGAGGAAACAGCAACCATCTCACAAAGCTTCAAATCAGCTTCATCTCCAGTTGAATACGGCACAGAAATTACATACTCTGCAGGTAGCTAACTCGAGGAAATGAAGTTCTTTTGCTGAACTTAAAGCTAGCACAGATATTAAGATAAAAAACATCATGCGTATTGGAAACTCCCCCCTTGTTACAGACTGAGCAGAGCAGCAATCACAATTACCCACTCGTGGTGCTACAAGTCAGTAACACCTCTATAAAGGTAAGGAAATGTACATGGGAGGAGTGAGATTTGAAGCAGTGGTTTGTACATCCCACATTCTGAGCTTTCCAAAGGATACTGCACAATCCATGTTCACATCACCTTGATACAGCCGAGTATTTTAACTGCAGTGTGATAGCTTAATCACACTGCTAGGGAATAGAAAAGAAAATGAAGATAATCCCTGCTAGTATGCAGTTACATTTCTCTTTGCTGTCTAAATCCAATTCTGATTCAGACCACACATTCAGTCTCAGCAGTTACACTGACACACACAGCTGTAACACTGGCCAGGAGCAACCAGACATTCGGGAATTTCTTCTTGCTCTATCTAATTCACAAAATATCCAATAGGTCAAAAAATTAACCTTGTCACATTTCTGAAGTTACCAGTCGTTACAAAAACAATGAACACAAACTGACCTTTCAGTCTGCCCTGACAGCGGTTCCTTGCTATCAATCTCAGCACTCACTCCTTGGAGCAGGGAAGCTGACACATGAACTTCAGAGCACTACAGTAAGACTTCCCACTCTCATCTTCTGTTCCGTTTCCAAGTCTCTCGCAACTAACAAAAGCTTCAAGCACTCCATCTTGTCATTGTAATGGAGATGCAACTAAAATTGCTGGCTTCAGGAAGATCTCTGGCTCCTTTACGTCTCACCCAGAACAGTGTTTCTGGAATGAGCAGTAATGCTTACAAACGCAGGTGTGATATAGAAAACAATCACCTAGTATCAGGAAGCTGATTCTTCTGCTTAATAGTGAAAAAAGTCCCAAGATAAACCCTAAACGCACTGAAAAGCAGTCTGCTTTAACCACATCCCAAAGTAAAATCATCAGTGTATTTCATTGCCTGAAAGGAAACAGTATTTGCAAGAAATACAAATACTTGAGAATTTCATCTTTAGCAAATTTACTAACATTACTGAAGTACAAACACCAACATTTCAGATGTTTACCTTGAACAGAAACAAAGCCTTCCTCCAGACTTAGCCCATCTCATTCCCTCAGTTTGACACGGGCTTTAAGGACAAACGGAGACATTACTGACTGCTAGGAATCTACTGAAATACCCTCCCCTTTTGAAAAAGTGATCAACTTGATATAAAAGATCTTCATGTTCCAAAGTCAGGTCAAATACAGACAAAAGCAATAAACATCTCCTTTTAATCTTCTATCTTCCACGGGTTTCACTATAAAATAGGTGGGAAGCAATGCAGCAGTTTTTTCCTGCTCTAGTTCCTGTGCCACACTGATACAATTCAAAAGAGAGTCAACCAACCCAACACACCTTCTAGCTTAAAAATAACAGTAGACTTGCTAAAAAATACATTTGTCAGAACCTTGGCCAACCTGGAGACAAGGCAGTAACAGCTTGGTAGCATCTCACTTCAGAGACATTGGAGCTAGAAAATCTCAAAATTTGAAATACACATTCATGAGTTTAGCTGTTCTCTAATGAGAGGTATGCATAAACAAGAGGAAATAAATCTGCATGGTTGGAAATTTCACAACAAAATATCTAAGACAAAACAACAACAAGGATTATAAGGAAAAAAATAGCCTTCAAGACTAATAAAAGCTGCTGGAGAGAAAGAGAGGAGAACATTGTTCCCAGACCCATAACACAAGAACATTAAGAGAAGATCATAGCTTTTCACACCTCATGGACAGCACTGCAAAGCACTGGAATCAACAGCGGGATTTCCTGTACTGGGTGTTAGAAGCAGCTTGAATTAACAGCATTGAGATTAGCATGGGAACAAATAAACAAATGAGCTCCTAAAGCTCGCAACTCTAAAAGGATTCTCAGTACAGCTCTGTAATCTTTTCAGGTATAAACGGAGCAAAATGCTGTACACTGCACTGGTTCACAAATCGCTAAGCTCAAGAGAAATGAGAAGCACAAGATTCAGGTCTTGTTGCTCAGAAAGATTCCAAAAGACCCATAATACAGATGAGTCTGCCCCTGAGCATGAGAAGCATGAAGGACAGAAGGCAGGCTTCAAGCTCAAGGCTTTACAATACAACACTGCCTACATTAAAAATTTTAACAAGAATCACAGTAAAATCACTTCTAACTACAATCAGGAGTAACTGCATCAGGAATATGGCAAAGAGGAATTCGTAGGCAGCTTACCTGAGCGGACCGTAATTCAACATGATAAAAGCCAGTATCACCATCACACATAAGGTTCTTCTCTTGGGAGATGACACTTTGAGCTTCTGGTTCTAGAGAGGAAAAAAACAGAAGCCACAGAAGCCACACAAAGGTACGTCAGAAGTGAAACAAACCAAATTATGCTTACTTCATTACAGTCAGGCCTTCATCGCAGCCTCTTACCTCTAATACCACTTCATCCAGCTGCCTCTTCAATGTGCTGTTTTCTTTCTTGAGCTTTTCATTCTCCAATAAGGCAGCCTCCAGCCTGGCCTCCAGTCCTAGCATGTATTCTTTCTTTTTCTTCCGTGACTGAAAGGCTGACTCCCGGTTTTTGATCATGCGCTGCTGTCTTCTCAGCACATTGATCTAGAGAGGCAATTCAGAGTCCTGTTAATAGCATGCAATTACAAGTGTCTCTGCTTCACACATAATTACTGCTCCTCTACTTTGTCAAAAGTCTGGCATCCCCCATTCTGCCTCAATCAGCCAACATATTCAGCACAGAGGTTATCACGGTACATCTCCAAGAGCTGCAGCTCATGGGTAATTAAACTAAACAGGTCCTGCACCATCTCTGTTCTCTGCTGCATTCCCAACCTTCGCAGGGGACACAGGAAGGATATTCAAGCAGCAGTCTGACTTAATGTCATGGTTTTGTGTTTTGTCATTTTTGCTATTGGTATTCCACATCACAACATCATGTGGAGTGCAGAGAAGAAGTACTACACATCCCAGGGGACCTTGCAGCCAGAGAGGGAAAATACGTCACGGAAGCGACGCTCGCTCTCTCTCTCACTGCCTGGCAGCGGGTGTGGGTGTGCTTCCAAGCCGCGGCGCCTTCAACTTCAAAGTAGACCTCTCGGTGTTCGGAAAACCTCTCTCTCTCATTATATTTGATTTATTAGCTTCAATTCTAATTATATTGTATTATAGCGTGTTATCTTGCATTCCGATATCATAGTTAGTAAATAAGTTTTACTCCTCAGATCGTTGCCGCTGCTCTGTTTGTTCCCTTGAACTCCCATCTCCCTACCCCTTTTCCCTTTTTCCCTTTTTTTCCGAGGGGGCCGGGGGGCTACGGGCCTACTGCCCCCTCCCCTGTCACGGACACAGATTGATCTCGATAACCCCGTGACAGTTCTTGGTGGAGAATGCGGGCATAGAGATAAGATATTAAGATAAGATATTGGGGCTTGTTTTCTGGTTTTTGAAATAATCCCTCTCTGCTCTTAAAAAGTTGCTTTGTAGCTTGTTAGAACGAATCTCTGCTCTCGGAGAGTTTCGTTAGCTGTGTAGGGAAAGTTTATCTCTTTTGCAGGTGCTCACTGAGAGCTTGGCCTTGAAAGTCCAGGCGGACTGCCAATATTCTGGTGATATTTGTAAACTTTGAGCACTGATATTTTGCTTCTGTAAAGAAAAAAAATGATGATTCTATTTTCTCTTTTACACCTGCTTGCAGGGGGAGCTGCTAATTTTACAGAACTTGTGATTTTTAAGCAGGCTCCCAGTCTCCCCTTTGAATCCTTTGTGCAGTTTTTGAATGCCCATTTGACCACAGTGTCAGTCTCCCTGAATGTATTGCTCATTATTTTACTTATCTCACTCAGCATCTGGACTTGTAACGCTCTGAGGAAGTCTTCCCCAGAACCAGAGAGTACTGAGTGGCAGGGTGTCTGGAAAGGCTTGGGAGAGACTTTAAAGAGATGGCCATCCTCGGTGTCATGGAGCTTTACTCCTGAACACCTGGAAGACCCTGAGTGCTTAAACAATTATTTAAGACAGGAATGTTGTAGCTCAGGCAGATCTGAGGAGGCACAAATGGCACAAATGATCTGGGGCCTGGCTAATGCCTATCGGGCCTTATTCAATACTATCCCAGAAAGCGATAGAGTTTCTGAAATTGATAGAGAAAGTCTCCAAATTGAGAGAGAGAGTCTCCAAGCTGAGAGAGAGTGTCTCAGAGCTGATAGGGAGAATCTCCAGTTCCAGAGAGAGAGTCTCCAAGCTGAAAGGGAGAGTCTCCAGAAGACAATACAAGCTGAAAGAGAGTGTCTCAGAGCTGATAGAGAGAATCTGCAGTTCCAGAGAGACAGTCTCCAAGCCGAAAAGGAGAGTTTCCAGGAGAGAGTCCAAGACGAGAGGGACAATCTCCAGGTCCAGAAGGAGAGTCTCCTAGTCGAGAAACAGAGTCTCCAAATCCAAAGAGAGAGTCTCCAAACCGAGGCGGAGAATCTCCAGGTCCAGAAAGAAAGTCTTCTAGTCGAGAGAAAAGACCTCCAATCCGAGCGAGACACACTCCAGTCTGAGAAAGATGCCCTCCAAAATGAGAAAGACTCCCTGCAATCCAAACTTGACAGCCTCCAACTTCAACAAGACACCCTCCAATCCGAGCGAGACACCCTCCAGTCTGAGCGAGATACCCTCCGGTCCGAGAGGGATGTACTCCGAACTGAGCGAGACACCCTCCAAAATGAACTAAGCAGAATTCAGTTTTCTCAGGCCATGCTTGAATCTGAACTAAAAATCCTCATAGTTGAAAGAAACGGACTTCGAGCCAAATTGGAGAGGGAGAGCATCAGAACCGACCAACCTGCCATCGTCCTTCAACCACAGGAGGTACCGGAATCGATGTCAGTTGCCCCTGTAAGAGGACGGAAAACGAAACGAGTCTCAACTCAGCTAGAGAAGAAACAAGAGGAGGAAGGAAAAGTAGAGGAGGAAAGGAAAGTAGAGGAAGAGGAGGAGGAGAAAGTAGAGGAAGCAGACGCTGTAAGAGAAGGGGAGGAAAGAGGTCCAGAGTGGCTCGATCCATGGAAAGCGGCCCTGAGTCTAGGGGAGGGGCCTTCAATAAGATCGCGGTCACCAACTCCCAGAAGGGTAACAAGAAGTCCTGAAAGAGCAGGAGGTGGAGGTGAGCAAGACATTGTTACTATTGTTGATCGATCTCTAAAAATGAGTGAAATTAGAGGTCTGAGAAAAGACTTTTCACGACACCCTAAAGAGCCTATCGTCACCTGGTTACTCCGCTGTTGGGACAGTGGGGCCAACAGTGTGTGGCTAGATGGTAGAGAAGCTCGCCAACTGGGTAGCATTACTAGAGACTCAGCCATTGACAGGGGTATTGGCACATGCCAGGATGGATCCTTCACCCTCTGGAAGCGAATGCTGTTAGCCGTAAGAGAAAGATACCCCTTCAAAGATGATCTGATGCCTGAGAAAAAGAAATGGACTGATATGGAAAGAGGTATCAGTTATTTGAGAGAGCATGCCGTAGTGGAAATGTTATACAGTTCCGACTTCATCCCTGACGAGCCAGACCAAAAGCATGACCCTGAGAAAGTCAGGTGTACACCAAATATGTGGCGTACATTCACAAAGACTGCACCGGAAAGGTATGCCAGTACACTCGCAGCAATGTATGGCAAAGGGGTAAGAAGACCCCTTGTAAATGAACTTGTTAATAGACTTCAAGACTTTGAGTTACATTTAGCCCCTCTACGGGCTTGTGTTTCGGCCATCACAAAGGTAGTTGAAAAGCTAGACAGAGTGGAGAGCAAACAAGAAGATATGAGGGACGAACTGTCTACCATGCTTAATGCAGATGGATCCATGGTGGTACCAGATACATCTGATGGGAACCAGAATTCCCAAACTGTCTACCGGAAGAGCTGATCAACTTGGTTTCCTCCCAACCTGCATCATCCAATATCTCAGCCATCAGAAGGAGACGTCCTTGTGCTCAGGCAAATGACAACCGTAAGGCTACATCGCGTCTTGCCTTGTGGCGCTACCTGCGCGACCATGGGGAGAATATGAAGAAGTGGGATAAGCAGCCCACTCCTGCACTTCAAGCACGAGTGAAAGAACTACGAGACAGATCGACCACCAAGGTGAACTTCTCCAAAAGGGTGACTGCTCCAGTTGCTGTGAACAATCGAGGTAACAAATAGGGGGGCCCTGCCCCCAGCCAGGGGGGGGAAAGGGACAATAGAGTATACTGGACTGTGTGGATTAGGTGGCCTGGCACATCACGACCACAGAAATATAAGGCCCTGGTGGACACTGGTGCACAGTGCACCCTAATGCCCTCGAGTCACCAAGGGACAAAATCGATTTATATTCATGGAGTGACTGGGGGTTCTCAAGAGCTGACTATGTTGGAGGCTGAGATAAGTCTCACTGGTAAAGACTGGCAGAAACACCCTATTGTGACTGGCCCAGGGGCTCCCTGTATACTTGGTATCGATTACCTCAGAATGGGATATTTCAAGGATCCCAAGGGGTACCGATGGGCCTTTGGAATAGCTGCTGTAGACACAGAAGGTGTTAAGCAGTTGCCTGTTTTGCCTGGCCTGTCGGAAGACCCATCTGTTGTGGGGCTGCTACGAGTGAAAGAGCAGCAGGTACCGATTGCTAAAAAACGGTGCACAGATGTCAGTATCGCACCAATAGGGATTCCTTGCTCCCCATTCATGAGTTAATTCGTCAACTGGAGAGTCAGGGAGTGATTAGTAAAACTCACTCACCTTTTAACAGCCCCATATGGCCGGTGCGTAAAGCCAGTGGAGAATGGCGGCTGACGGTAGACTACCGTGGCCTGAATGAAGTAACACCCCCACTGAGTGCTGCTGTGCCAGACATGTTAGAACTCCAATACGAGCTGGAGTCAAAATCAGCCAAACGGTATGCCACCATTGACATTGCGAATGCCTTCTTTTCCATTCCTTTGGCCACAGAATGTAGGCCACAGTTTGCCTTCACCTGGAGGGGCATTCAGTATACCTGGAACCGTTTGCCCCAGGGGTGGAAACATAGTCCCACCATTTGCCATGGGTTGATCCAGACTGCACTGGAACAGGGTGGTGCTCCCGAGCACTTACAGTACATTGATGACATCATTGTGTGGGGCAATACAGCAAGGGAAGTTTTTGAGAAAGGAGAACAAATAATCCAGATCCTTCTACGTGCTGGCTTTGCGATTAAGCGAAGCAAAGTGAAAGGACCTGCTCAGGAAATTCAATTCCTGGGAATAAAGTGGCAAGATGGACGTCGTCACATCCCAGCAGATGTGATCGACAAGATTGCTGCTATGTCTCCACCCACTAGCAAGAAAGACACACAGTCTTTTCTGGGCGTAGTGGGCTTTTGGAGGATGCATGTTCCAAACTACAGCCTTATCGTAAGCCCCCTTTATCAGGTGACGCGGAAGAAGAATGATTTTACATGGGGCCCGGAGCAGCAGCAGGCTTTTGAACAGATTAAACAGGAGATAGCCTGTGCCGTGGCCCTGGGGCCAGTACGGACAGGACAGGATGTAAAGAACATCCTCTACACTGCTGCTGGTGAGAAAGGTCCCACTTGGAGTTTGTGGCAAAGAGCCTCAGGAGAGACCCGAGGCCGACCCCTGGGATTTTGGAGTCGAGCGTACAAGGGGTCTGAAGAGGGCTACACTCCCACTGAGAAGGAGATCTTAGCCGCATATGAGGGGGTTCGGGCTGCTTCTGAAGTAGTCGGTACTGAAACTCAGCTCCTTCTGGCACCTCGACTGCCAGTGCTGAACTGGATGTTTAAAGGAAAGGTTCCCTCCCCCCATCATGCTACTGATGCCACTTGGAGCAAGTGGATTGCGCTGATTACACAACGAGCGCGGATGGGGAACCTCAGCAGTCCAGGAATTTTAGAGGTGATCATGGACTGACCTGAAGGTAAAAAGTTTGGAACATCACCAGCAGAAGAGGTGTCACGTGCTAAAGAGGCCCCACCATACAATGAACTACCAGAAAATGAGAAGGAATATGCCCTGTTCACTGATGGATCGTGTCGTATTGTGGGGAAGCATCGCAGATGGAAAGCTGCTGTGTGGAGCCCCACACGACAGGTTGCAGAGGCCACTGAAGGAAAAGGAGAATCTAGTCAGTTCGCAGAGGTAAAGGCTGTCCAGCTGGCCTTAGACGTTGCTGAACGGGAGAGGTGGCCAATGCTTTATCTTTATACTGACTCATGGATGGTGGCAAATGCCTTGTGGGGATGGTTACAGCAGTGGGAACAAAATAACTGGCAGCGGAAAGGTAAACCTATTTGGGCTGCTGAACTGTGGAAAGACATTGCTGCCCGAGCAAAAGATATGGTTATAAAGGTGCGTCATGTAGATGCTCATGTGCCCAAGAGTCGGGCTACTGAAGAACAACAAAACAACCATCAGGTAGATCGAGCTGCCAGAATTGAGGTGGCTCCAATAGACTTGGACTGGCAGAACAAGGGTGAATTATTTTTAGCTCGATGGGCCCATGAGACCTCGGGCCATCAAGGAAGAGATGCAACATATAAGTGGGCTAGAGACCGAGGGGTGGACTTAACTATGGACGCTATTACACAGGTTATTCATGACTGTGAGACATGTGCCGTAATTAAACAAGCCAGGAGGATGAAACCTCTCTGGGGGGAAGGGCGATGGCAAAAGTATAAATATGGGGAGGCGTGGCAGGTTGATTATATCACCTTACCACGATCTTGTAATGGTAAGCGTTACGTGCTTACCATGGTGGAAGCAACCACTGGGTGGCTTGAAACATACGCAGTACCCCATGCTACCGCCCGAAACACCATATTGGGTCTTGAGAAACAAGTCCTGTGGCGACATGGCACTCCAGAAAGAATTGAGTCTGATAATGGGACACATTTCAAAAATTCCCTTGTAAATACTTGGGCCAAAGATCATGGCATTGAGTGGATTTATCATATCCCCTATCATGCACCAGCTTCTGGTAAAATTGAACGATACAATGGGTTGTTGAAAACCATGTTGAAAGCAATGGGTGGTGGAACATTTAAGCACTGGGAGAAGCATTTGGCAGAAGCCACCTGGTTGGTCAATACCAGAGGATCTGTCAATCGCGATGGTCCTACCCAATCCAGCCCCCTACATACTGTAGAGGGAGATAAGGTCCCTGTTGTACACGTAAAGAACATGTTGGGGAAAGCAGTGTGGGTCCTTCCAGCCTCTGGGAAGGGCAAACCTCTCCGTGGAACTGTTTTCGCCCAGGGACCTGGGTGCACTTGGTGGGTGATGCAGAAGGATGGGGATGTTCAATGTGTACCACAAGGGAACTTGATGTTGGGGGAGTGCAGTCAGTAATTCTATGTATATATATGTATATAGACCTGTGTGTGTAATGCATTTTTCAAGTATTGTTTATTTGTATATGTATTTTTAAGCATGAGGTAGTGATGTAGAATAAGGGGTGGAATGTCATGGTTTTGTGTTTTGTCATTTTTGCTATTGGTATTCCACATCACAACATCATGTGGAGTGCAGAGAAGAAGTACTACACATCCCAGGGGACCTCGCAGCCAGAGAGGGAAAATACGTCACGGAAGCAACGCTCGCTCTCTCTCTCACTGCCTGGCAGCGGGTGTGGGTGTGCTTCCAAGCCACGGCGCCTTCAACTTCAAAGTAGACCTCTCGGTGTTCGGAAAACCTCTCTCTCTCATTATATTTATTAGCTTCAATTCTAATTATATTGTATTATAGCGTGTTATCTTGCATTCCGATATCATAGTTAGTAAATAAGTTTTACTCCTCAGATCATTGCCGCTGCTCTGTTTGTTCCCTTGAACTCCCATCTCCCTACCCCTTTTCCCTTTTTCCCTTTTTTTCCGAGGGGGCCGGGGGGCTACGGGCCTACTGCCCCCTCCCCTGTCACGGACACAGATTGATCTCGATAACCCCGTGACACTTAATCAAAACAAAGTAAATACCCGTCTACAGGTTTGCAAGGCAGCAAGAATGTCTTCACCTCAACACGTAATACAGATAGGCTACAATCAACTGTTCTCCCAAGTCTTAGTTTTCTGGTTTCTCCTGAATGGAAGCCACTTCTGTAATGGTAGTGCTTCTTTCTGCACTTTTTCCAGCTCTGTTATACAGTTTTTGAATACTGTAACATCTCAGACTGCATATTCTATGTGTATCAAGCATATACAAGGCATTTATATACATGGCATTTATCTGGGAGCATCTTACATTAACGTGTTAATTTATATAACAAGTGTGTTTTTGATTCAAATTTCCTGATCACTCCACTTAATATGCTTGATTTCACTCAGCAGAGTCCAACAGCACAACAAACTGGATTCCTTCTAGATGATGCCAGATCAGCAAATACACTCCAGGAGAGCACAGAACGCACTCTCCAACTACTAGCAGGCATTCAGACTGTGAGATCAGACAGGGACAGTTCAAAGGCACTCCTCCCCATGTCCCAGCAGCCTTGGTGACTCCACTGCCTTTCCAAAGCAGAACAATCTATCTTCAATTACCACTTAGTCATTCTGTGGTTTGCACGGAGTGGGACGACCCAGACTAAAGGCATCTTGCTGCTGACAAAGACAACGATGATTGATATGGCAGAGCAACACAAAACAACGTGAAACTCCAAGCTCAAAGGCTACTCCACAAGTTTCCTTTTCCACACACATCAGCAATGGCAACTGTGCTTTTTGTTTCATTAAAACCAGAAGAATTCCATCGCATCGTTAAGCCACAACAGGATGTGATTTAATTATATTTACACTGAGAGACAATCGAATGGTGTATCTTGCACAGACCTGAGTATCCTCCAGCAGCCTCCAGCACATACCCTGGAGTAACATTTACGTTAGAGCACGAAAGCTGAAGAAAACAGATGAAATCTACTGTAGAAGCGTAGGGAAACTACACAAATTAGTCATAGAACAGTAGCGTTAAAAAGACCAGATAGTTAAGGTTCAGCTGCTTAAAGAACTTTAAATCACAGCTTTTGAACTCTGTACATACTGGCATGTGGACAATATGTTGCTGTAGAGCTTTGATGTCTACAAGGAAAACTGGCTACAGGGTGTCATCCTTCTTCATGATACTGGGGTCTGGTGACAGAGACTAAGAATACATGTTACAGTGCATTAAAATTTTGGGCTGTCTCCATGCTGATCTAATTGCTTTCTGTAAAGGCTGTTTATTACACGTCTAGTTTGCTGCCATCAAAAGCCTGCGAAAGTGAAGCTGCTTGTACTTATTCCAGCTTTTAGAAGAGACTGGAAAAGGAATGGGTTTTAACATATTCTCAACAGCCCTAAGCTTTGTGATGAATTCTGCAATGCTACAATACTCAAAGTAAGCAAACATCTGCACACAAATAAAAGCTTTTTTTAGGAAAAAATAATAAAGATTAAAGAGTTGGGCTAACTGAGGACTGGAATATATAATGTGTACCAGTCTGGAGCCAGGATCACTTCAACTATCCAGAGATGAAAAAACAAGGCATGAATTTATGTAGCAGCTTTGGCTTCTCTGAGTCGTGTGATACAACAGACAAGTATAGTTACTTCCCCCTCTTCTTTAAAAACAGGTTTTGCATCCTGAAGTTTAACAAAGACAACCAATTCTTGTTTGCAGACCCGCTTAAAATTACTCACTACTACACAGCTTTTTATTTTTAGTGTTTGGAACCTCTGGTAAATCTACCCACCCCCCGGAGAAATCTTGGAGTTAAAGTAGCAGCACAGTGTTTGCACACTGAAGGCATGTTACAAGGTACCTCTACTGCTGTTCCCATCCCCACCTGCTACATTTCAGGTGGTGTTTATCTCGACTGCCCTCCTTCAATCAATGCTCTCCAAACACCATCATGAACAGCAGCTCTGTCCTGCATGATTCAAGGCCCACGTGCAATAACTGAATGTCACTCAACAACACTGATTAACACATATTAATCTCGCTTAGACTCAAGCTTCCATAAATAAACAACTATTTGTGTCCCTGAGTCATTTTATTTTAGCAGACAATCCCTAAAATACTTCAAGCTCCTTGGCCAACCCTCCAGTACTTGCCTGGCTTTTCATAGGGAATAAACCCTAACTGCATGCTTGTTCCTACCTAATTCTGATGCAGGAAGTGGAAAAAGCTGCGTGAGTGAAATAACAGCAGTGCTTAAGGTTGGAAACAGTACAGCACCAGGCACTACACAGCTGGCTTGGCACCAAGGCAAACATGGTGATTGCTGAGCATTTTGATAATCAAAAGGAAGAGAGGGAACCGGTTCATAACGACAGACAGCTTAAGCAGTATTACTTTGCAGAACATGGCTGAAAGGTAGCAAACATCTCTGCTAACTTAACAATTTCTGGTTCTCAGGGGGCACAGACTGCAAATAGAAAACAACAGCATTAAAACCAAACATTAATCAGTGATGAAATTCTTACTTCCCAGCTCTAAAAATTACACCATCACATCAAAAAAAAAAACCAAACCACCCAAACAGATGTTGTAAATATAGAGAAGGGAAAGGCTCATTGCAAAACCCTGTTTTAAACTGTACTGACTAGATTCAGACCTTCAGAGTCCTTACTAAAAGTCATGCACTTTTCACAAATAAACTCTGCTAACTCAAAATAGGATTGCAAAGGAAACTCAGTTTGAGCAAGATGTAACCTCCACTTGGATGCAAGCCGTGTGGCACAGGATTACATCTTCTTGCCAGAAGACAGCACACAGGTCACTGGGTAAAAGTTAATTTAATGACAGAAATTAACAGCCCTCCCCAGGGTTTTGGGTACACACACTGGGAACATTAACACAGAGCTGAAAGCCCAAACCATCTCCCCTTTACACCAGTTGGCTGCTTACCTCAACTTACAAAAGCTGCTGCCTTTGAAAACACGTCTTAAATGCAGAAACACGAAACCTATAAAAGTATTTCTCTGTTCTGGTGAAAAATCTGGGTTTTGTCTCCAACTCAACGGAACACAACTTAGGAGTTTATCACATATTAAAACCACACAACACAGAGAACGGGATTCTTTAACAGAAATAAATACTTACACTGAGTAACTTTACACGAACCTAGTTTTTATTAGCAACAAAATTCGGAATTAGAATCAAACTCTTTCTCACTAGAGTGGAAACATAAGAAGGGTCTATAAGCACACAACTGAACCGGACTCCCTTGCACACCTACTGCTTGTATCCTCACACCACTTAACTGCAACGGGAACAGCAATCTGTTTTTCAATTTAAGAGCTTCTTTCCTCCAGCTGGCAGAGTGGCTTGCAGAGCCAGCATGTCTTTTGTCCAATTTCATAGTAAAAAGCCTTCTTCGCCAGTTTCCTAGTGAAGAATGACTGCAATGAAAGCCTTCTGCCCCTCTGCTGCTGGCAAGCTGCCTAGACAAGTGCCCACCAGGATGAGCACCACTCAGGGCCTTCACAAGCACAGATTACTACCAACTGATCTTAGCCCGATCCACCTGAAGGGCTGAGTGTTAAGCTCATAGCTTATCCCTCTTAAACCCAAAAGAAAGTTCTGCAGTGTTTCCTCTTATCCTGCAACATCTGCTTAGATTAGCAAACAAAAACATGTGTTAGAGAGCTCATATGACAGCTACATCTGTGCAATTCCGAATGCCACATATGGTGTCTACAGCAGTTGCAAGATGTTTTAACTCCATTGATGCTGCCTGTATCCTGGAACATTTGTTCTTCTTCAAAGTGCTGTTTCATAATATGTACCAAAGAGCAGCTGCAGCTGTTTTTTTCATGCTTTGATAAATGCAGTAAGACGTCCAGTATTTAGGCTGACATCAAGTCCTAAAATTGCCTCCTTAGAACTTCTTTAGGTGGAAATACCCACAGAACCATCGTTTAAAACATAGCCAACCATTACCCAGGCTATATATTTGACTATGGACTGTCACAGACATAGATATGAAGCATAATGGCAATTAGGAGCTTTTGTCAATTAAACCTCATATTAACACAGTGGCAAGGTGCCATACTCATTCTGATTACGGGGAGCCACAAGTCTAATGAGTGCTGACAGAGTTCTTCAGCTTGGCTTTTTATATCTAGCTGTTATTATTTAATAATGCCCTCTAACTGACCTCCTTCTGCCTTCTGAAACTTAACAATTAAGTTTCCATTGCAGTGTGGCTTCTGAATTATTTGCAGCAAGTAATTATTTTTTAAATTAAAAAATGCAGCCCAGACACAAACATAAAAAGCAAAGAAAATTTACCATCAGGTGTGACCAGCAATTCTGAGCTGCCAGGAAACTGTACAAAAATTCCCTTTCAAAGAAGGCACGTGCCTCTTCAGTGTCCTACACTGAAATTTCTGGTGGCCAAAGTGGCACGTCAGGCAGAACAAATGGTACGCAGTTATGTAGAAGAAAATAAGCAAGTGTGTAAGAGGAACCTCAAACAAACAAAGGTGCTGCAACCCAGATCACCACTTTGTTAAGTTAAGCTGTAACGATGACTCTGCTCAAATTCATGCCAAGTCCTTTGCTGAGTCACAGTCCATTACAGAGGCTCACTGATATGCAGACTAGGACTCTCAACAGCAGGATATCTGAAACACTATTACAAAGGTGACAAAGTAAAACACAGCAGAGACCATTCTCCCTCAGTTAAAGGAGAGATGTCAGTGCTAGAAAATATGTGGTAACAGTGCCTGAAAAACAATCCTACAAGTTTTAATTAAACGTGCAAGACAATTTGAAAATACTAATGCAGTTCTTTTGCATAGTTACATAAATCTAACTCTGCTTCAACCCAGCTCAGCCAATGATCCTGTTAATGCAGAGTATCTCCTTACCCAGACAGATATGCTTTCCAGCAAGAAAATTACGCAAGGGTTCCATTGTTCGAGAAACCCCAAGAAGTTCTGCTTCATAAGCAAAGATGCAACTCTGTTTTTCCAGAAGATTTGGATCCAATGTCTAACTGAAGTTTCAAAGTTAGAAGAGAACAGCTTTACCACTAACAGATAGGCAGAATAGAAAACATCTGAAGAACCTGAGTCCTCTTTGCATTAAAACCCGGAGCAGTGCTTGTTTCTGTGCACGAGAACAGCTCTTGATAGCAGAAACAGGCCATTTGGGATGGAAATTCTTTTGCAAAGCGTGACACTACTGCAGAAAGGGTAGAAGGTGAGTCTAAGCAACCAAATAATTAATGCATTGGAAATTTATCCAACCAGTTGACACCTCCCCTCTGTTCTGCATTAATGCCAAATTAACACACAGCTCATAGTTAGCACAGCTAACTTACTTTTAGTACAGCAACGCTAATTTCTGCCCACAGAGTACAGGGGTTAAAGGCTTCAAACATTAAGTATTCCATATCACACCTTATTAAGTTTCAGTTATTCAAGGTTGCTCCAGTTTTATTTGTCCTATGCCCTTTGGAATTTCATGAAGAGCAACTTCTCCAACATTCACGTTTGTTTATTTCTTCACTTCAGACGTATAAAATTAATTGCCTTAATAACACCTCTCACATAAGTTATTTCAGAAAGAGGAAGCACAGATGGTGAGTGAGTGTCCTTAGGAAATACTAATGACCGAGCACCTCTCATCTCTGCCAGAACCCACACTGAACTGCTGCCAGCTGAACAGCACTGTGAAACTCATGATCCTTGCCAGGTAAGCGGGTCGCAATACCATAAAATGTGATGGACACTGCTTTCTCCCCCACACTGAGGTGAAATAGGGCACAGCTCACAACAAGTGCACCAGGAATATTACAGCAAAGAGCAACACCCTGAGAGTCTAAAGGCCACGGATAAGAAGCTTCAGTACCCTCACCCAAACACTTCCTTCACTTCAGGCAACAAAAAACTCTGTAGTGTCCTGGTGGTCTGAAGACATTCAGCATGCAGGTAACTGAAAACTGGTTAATTCCAAGCTCGGATTATTGGCTATCATCACACAACCAGTACTTACATCCAACCCCACTGCCGGTGTGGTGCTTTGGAGCAAAGGTTTAGTCACTGTGATTTTGCCATTTGCTGAGCCATTCCCAGCGGTCGGGGGCAGTGCACTCACGGTGTGATTGTGAAGCTGCGTGGTCCCTCCTGCGACAGCAATGACTGGCTGGGAGGCAGGAAGCACCCCAGAAGCCTGCAGCTGTACCACTGCAGGCTGGGGAAGCACCACAGATTGACCTAGAACATGAGAACGAACATGAGTGCTCAGAGTATGATGTGAAATGGATTTGTATATGATCCGTTTATAGGGCAACAGTGATAGAGGTGGTAGGAAGTCTTGCTCCCCTGATCCACATTACTCATCTTCAGCATTAGTATATCCCACAGGGAAAAAGAAAAAAAGTCTCAAAAGAAGTCTGCATGGCTCTTAACCTTAATCCATCTTGCAAACCAAAACCATACTCATTAAAGGAATCCGTTACTTCAATCTCTCTCCCAAAACCTACTGGCTCTTCAAATTTAATTAAAAAAAAAACAACACAAAACAAAAATCAACACTTTTTAGAAACATTACTTGCTTCAGTATTGCTAAACTTGAAGTACACAAAGCAACTTTTTAAGGAACCTAAACAGCTCATCTTAATTCTTCTCCCTTTTGTCCATCTCTATTCTACTGCCCTGTTCAGAGGAAATGTTACTACACAGAAGTGACTCATACACACACAGACACACAAAAAGAAGACGAAAAGAAGAACAAAGTTACACTTTCAAAACACAAGTTAACACCTCAACTCACACTAAGACAAGACCAAGTTGTTGGAAAAAAAAAAGTACTGCCGTATATTAGCAACGCTATGCACAAAGTGAACAGAGCTTGAAGAAAAGCAAGCAGAAGAAATGAGGTAATTTCCAAAGAGCTTCGAAATGGAATTAAGAACACTCACATCCAAGAAATTTCAGTCCAAGAACTACATTTAACTCAAGCAGGTGCTCATGTTTTCTTGCATGAAAGCACATGAACATCTCTTTAATCCTCTGTAACAAGATGACCTGGCTGCCTTTTAGAAGCAGCACATTCCAGCTGACATTCCAATCAATACGCATGACTCCGTATTACAACACTTAGCCAACTTTCTGGAAGATGAAGTCATTTACATAGCACTCCAAGGTCTTACATTTGAGGTGTAGGATTAGGTCTCCTTATTGCAGAGATGATCTTCAAAGGCATAATAAGTTAGCACTATCCTATTCAAGAACTTCAAATGGTAAATTTGAGATACTTCCAACAGGTTTTTTTATGCATAGAACATGTGATGGTCTAACATTGTGCCTTCTTCTAAGCTTTCATGAAAGGGTCTACAAAGGTATCGTTCTTCATGCTCCTTGAAATTAAAGGCACATTTTAATCTGGCAGCTCCTGCTACACGCAGGGAATTTTTAACAATGAAAAATATCCCCATGGTTTTTGTGATAGAAGTACCACTAAAGAATTTTTAAATGTACCGACAAAGTAAATATGTTCTTTCTCTCTAGGGCCTCATAGAAGCTACTCACGGGGAAAAGAAGCTGATCTTCAACAGTACTGTACTTATAACAAAAAAAAAATTCATACCTCTGACATCCCTTATTCCAGATGGTATTTTATCAGCTGGAACATCAGACAGTAAGAATTAGGTCACGCTGACTGCGCTGACCTGTGTTTTAAATAGTCTAACAGTCTTAGGCATGTTGCAACATATGTCAGCCTCTCCATCTATGGCTTAGCTCCTGATGGATGAGCAATTAGTAAGAAAGACATTTTTCACTATTGTAATAATTTCTAGATACTTTCACTGAATGTATTTATCTCCTTTCCCTTCCAGCCATTGCCTGCATAGTCAATTGCAAGAATCTGCAGCCATCAGGTGGTGAAAACAAGCAACTGCATCTATTTCTGCAATGAAAGTAATATTCCTGCTCTCTTAGCAGAAGAGCAAATAATGTTTGGGATTCTGAAATGAAGACCCAGGCTTAAATAAACTAGTTACAGAGTAACAGGAGGAATGAAAACATACAGATGGACAGGAAATTATTTGTCTCATTATCATCAGCTTATAGTTTTAAGGAAGTACTCTAACTCCTAACACCGCTCTTGTAACTTCTAGCAGATGTTGTAACATCTTAGTTAATGTTACTTAGATTAAAAGCCATAAACTCAGGTTTCACATGGGTAAAAATGGCTTATTGCTCCTTCCCAAGCTTTCAAGTTTCATTCAGCCATCCTAACAGATTCTGTTGATCTTCCTTCGGTTAAAACAAGAGTACAACTGGATTAACCTTACGCATCACTTGCCAATCACAAGTAGAGCAGAGCAAAAGATCCATTCAGATCAACAACTTTATCTCCATGATTCCTAATGCTCAGGATAGTCTCTTTTGCCACATTGTCTTCTATCCCACACAATGCTCAGGTATCTGCTGTTTTTCACACAGCTATATAAGAAAGAATTGGGGCCGTTTTCTCAGCAAAAGCTTTTTCAGCAAAGCATGCACCACTCTTCTTTTAATCCTACCCTTCCTGTTCCTTTTTTACTACCCTTCCTGTTTCACCTGCCAAATTTAACTTCAACCTAGAGACTATCCCAAACAGACATAGCGTTTACCCCCAAGGACCTGGCTCCATGATGACAATTCACCTACCTTTAGGAGGTGCTGGCTGGATGTTAACAACTGGCTGATGCTTTGGCAGTGGCACAAGCGTTGGAAGCGTCTGAATAATGATGGTTTTAGCTGGGATGCTAATGTTAGCCTGAGCCTCAGGTACAGCAGGCAAAAGAGGTTTTGGTTGTATTGATGGCCTAGACGCTGTCTGACCACATCTCTTCAGAGTCTTCACAGAATTATTCGCTAGGAAAACAAAGAGACAGAGCTGGATCAGAAATTCTAAAGCGAGAAACTTCAGTAGTGATAACATGGCCCTTGGTATGTTTCATTATCCATCTGTATCTGTTAAAACTGATGGATCCATTGGTGTGGAATCTAAGTAACTCAATCTCTTGTACCAGGCCGAGAAGCGACGCCAACAATTGGTTTCTTCTCTGCATCTCCTTCAGGGGATGCGGGGCTTCTGGAGCTCTTGCAGTAGAGAGAGATAGGAGACAGCTGGGAACTGCAGCTGAAGTCTGTATCATCCTGCAAACAGAAAGTAGATGAGACTATTGATTCAGAAACAGATAAAAGCAACTGCTAGAAATTCAGAGTACAACTGTCTTTCATCACAAGCGTTGCTACTGCAGGAAACAGGAGAAAGGCTTTCCTTTGCTATCTTATTCTAGTCAGTGCCAAGTACCACTGACAACCAAAGCAGCACCACTCCATACCAGCAGAACAAAAGGGTGAAGACACCAGCAACTGCTAGACTCAGCTTCCTTTAGAAGGTATTTTGTTTGGCAAAAAGGCCAATAATCAAACTGAGGAAACAGAACTGAACACACTTTTTTAGGAATGGATTAGAAGAAGGAAAACATAATTGAAGGAAAGTTGTTTTTGCAAGGGTTGAAAAAAAATAGTTTCCTCTTATGCTATGAAATTGACCAGATAGATAAATCAATGTTTTTTTAGCTTGTCTCAACTGGGCCTCAATTAATCTTGCTATCGGTGTTACATGGAGGTTTCTGCATACAGGCACATTCTGCACTGGAGAATCCACAGATGATGGAGAAGGGACTGAACAAGTTGAAGGGGCTGGTGATAAGGGCTCCGTCTTCACATTTGCATCTGCAAAAGATAAACAAACAATTTTTCTCTGTACAAGTCTTTAATAAGGGAAAATCAATAAAGAACATCACTCTACACCAGCTATTTAATTCCCAAAGCAAGACACAGCAGAAAACTGCGAGATTAAAGATACTTCTCACCGTAGGACCAGATCAAATAGTTCCACAAAAATTATCAGTACTATAAAGCTGTAATAGCTCACCCTCGTGGAGCAGAACAGAACTGTCATACCTGCAAAATTCAGCTAGTAAGTTACCTGAAAAAGAGTGGCTTGCAATATTCCAAAGCTCCGAGTCCCACGACATCAAATCCAAGTCAAAATGAAAGTTATACAGATCATTTTCCTGAAACGACTGTTCAGAAAGAGAAACAAGATAAGAACACAATATACATTGAGACCATCAGCTGTTACATTCTCATTCTTATGTTTCTGGACAAGCAAAGGGACTACTGCTTCAGCTGCCTTAAGGCACACAGAGATAACAGCCTCAAGTGGGGCACTGTCAACTGGAATACATGAGAAGGCTTCTTTCAAAGCTTGGAGCTGTAGGATAAGAGCATTTCTGTTCAGGAATGCCATTAATTGCTGTCCTGTTGTTAGCGATTTGTAAAGCAAAAGTTCTAAGCGCACTGAATAAATTACAGGATTGGTGACTTGTTGCCATCACTGTCCTTCATCTTCATTGAAAAATTAATGCTCTTTCATCATCAGATCTCAAAGCACTTTGCAAATGAAAGCAGCATCAGCATCAGTTTAACGAGAGAATGAGAGACCCCAAGGAATGATTTGCTCAGGAATACACTGACCATCTCAGAGATGAATCAGGCCTCCCTATGCTTGAATAAACTGACATCACCAGCTTCTAAAATCCGAGACACCAGTTTCATAATTCAACAGGAAAAAAAAGGAGACTAAAATCACCTCTTACACATCAGTTATTGCATAGCCCTTGAAACAACAGTCAGCCTTTTGCTTCACATTCTTCTGCTGCTAAGCCTCAGTTCTCTACCACAATGTAACATTTCTATGAGCACTGGCATAAAAAACAGAGTGCTCTCTAACGTTATACACTCCGTTTATATAAATACACAGACAGACAGGATTTACTTGCTAAAACCTCTCCTGAAAACGTATCTTCCTTTGAATGCTCAGCTTGTCTCATAAAGGGTCGCTCAGAAAGTCCACAGACTGCACAGAAATGGGTATTTGCAGGCAAGGATGAAGAAAAAGCTCATCAGAACATGTCAATAGAAGGAATGAGCAGAAGCCACAGCCAGAGTATGCAGTAAGAGTTTCCCACGTGTAACTAATGCTGACGGGTGATGGCTTAGTCTTGCACAATCCAGCAGTTCCCAAGTTTTCCCTAGTGCCTATCCTATAACTCCTGCAGGAACGCTCATAGGACCTGAGGCTGATGTGGGATAGCGCACAAGCTGTGCTATCTGTGTGTTAGGCCACAGAGAACAGAGGGAAGACAGGAGGAGTACCAGAGAGCAGGAAATCCACAAGGCAAATGCCCTGGGACGGAGCCAAGAGGTGTGACTACGCAGTGAAAAGCACAGGGCTTAATACGCTGCGTCGCGGTAAAGGCTGAAGAAAACCCCCCCAAACAGACAAGCATGTGCCTTTAGATGCGACTTCCAAACCCACCACTGTGCTACTGACGGTTCATAAAAGGAATGGCAGCCCCGCCCTGCGCCCGCACTCCCAGCTCCCGGCCAGCACGCAGGTGCCCGTGACGCCCTCCAGCCGTCGCCACACGGCCACAGAGCGCCGCTCTCCGCGGGCGCCACCGCCCCGGCCCGCTGGTACTCACGTCGGGCTCGTCCCTCGGGGCGCGCCGAGACTCCGCAGCACCGAGCAGCTCGCCCAGCTCCTCACCCAGCACCGTCTCTGCGGGGAGATAGCGGCCTCAGCACCGGATGCGAAGGAAGCCGAGCTCCACCCGGTCGCGGGCCCCTCCTGCCCCCGACCCAGCCGCGCTTACCCCAATCAAGGCCGCCTCCTGCCGCCGGCAGCAGCCCCGCAGGCTCCCACTCGGCCTTCGCCGCCGCCATCGCTTCCGCCTTCCTACTCTCGCACACGTATACTTCCGGCAGAAGCCCCGCCCCCCCTACGGCGGCCGCAGGAGGACATTCTAGGCCCGCCCCCATCGCGCTCCGCCCCCACGCGGTGACCGTCTCTCATAGAACGCACGGGGGCCTCGGTCGAGGGCAAAGGTGTTTATTGATCGCCCGTTAGCATGGGCCCGGCCCCAGCAGCAGGCCGGGGAAGGGAGGGGGCTACAGTCCGCTTTTTCACGCCCCTGCTGCTCTTCAGGGGCCTTTCCCACGCGTGGGTATAGGCTAAGGTGGGCATGGAGTTATGCAGTTCCAGCCCCTGAGCACAGCTTCAGGCCAGCAGGCAGCGAGGGTCTGCAGGGCAAAGCGAAGTACCGTCAGGGCTCGGTGATGGTGGGGACAGTGCTCCTGACTCCACTTCACCTGCAGTGAGATGGAAGAAGTGACAAAAGTGAGGTGGCTGGGCTTACCCTCCCTGAGTTTTCCACCCAGATAAGCCCACATGCTGCCCAGAAGCAGATGGATTTTTTTCACGCACACCTTCTAATGTGCTGCAAGCACTGCAGTGGCATTCACCTTATAAGGTGGAGTCGTAGGCTGCATTGGTGAAGATGCCTGGTGCCCCAAGGTCACTGGGAAAAAACATAAAGAGCATCAGCTTGGTGGAGGGAAAAAAAAAAGGAGATAGATAGGAAACATTGTGCTTGCATGAGGAAAGTACTTGTGTCTTAGCCATTTCCCCCCAAAGGCTGCACCCTGTAGAGGCTATAGAATCCTTGCATTTTGAAGCACACCAGTTGGCACAGCCTCGTCAGCCCCTACCTATGCTACTACTGCTGTAAAGGCAGCCTCACATGTGCAGGTAGAGGTGATGGTAGTAGGGAGGTGCCCACAGTGATGTCCACCTGTCTGCAGGTAGTCACCCTCCTGCCAAGTACAAATCTTACCTGGTGGGGCTCAGGAGCTTCTTCTTCTCCTCTGAGAGCAGTGTTGAAGCATCCATGGAGAGTGCAGGTACAAAAGAAAGAGTCAGATCTTTTTAGTGAAGGGCTTGAGAGGCAACAGTAAGATTTGACAAACCGAAACAAATTTGTCATGCAACCCCATTCCATCTCATGCTGAGATAATTGCCTTTTGCCCCTCCAACAATGATGGTGTTTTTCTGGCTCTTCCCCCAAGTCGTAGCTGGTGCTCTCAGTGGGACCCAGAGCCAGGGAGTTGCTGCTGGACTGGGCCAATCCACAGCACATATGAAATGGACTGAGACAGTCACATCTATCAATTCTTTTGATCAACCCACTTTCCTTGGGGCTCTATAACCACCTGGTCTGAGAATCCCTAGCCAAATCACCCATTGACTGCAGGTGTTTCAGTACCTCTGTCACTGAGCTGCTTGGCAAGCAAGGCGATGAGTGTTCCGGAGAGCACAAGGCCAGCTACTGCCAGAGCACTGGTGCTGGTGTAAACCAGAACTTGTTTCAAAAAGGCAGCAGAATCCTCTGAAAAAGACCCACAAACACTCAGGTTGTTATCAGAGGGATTCCACAGAAACAAAGCTGCTGGGTGCCTCCTCCACCATCAGGATATACTGCAGGAGGCTGGGAAGCACAGCCCCACCATACCTTCGCAGAGTGGGGGTTGCCTGGTCCAGTTCCCTGTGGCTGCACACCTGAGCATCTCTGCTCCCATCTGGGTAAATCCTTCCTTGCAGGAAAAGGTGCAAGTGGAGTTGAACGTGAAGTTTCCATGTGGATGAGAGCAGTTGAGGTGGCCGTGGCTGGGGGCATCCAGCATTGGACAGCTGACAGCTGCAGGTAGAGCACAGCAGCAACACTGATGAGACGGAATTGTTGGCAGTGAAATGAGGGCACGGGGCTAGAGAGCCAGGGGATGAGCTGCCATGAGCTGGGGTGCTGAGGGAAAAGGGATCCCGGGGAAAGCAATCTGCTAGCACAGCAGTGGGCACTGTCCTGGCAGTTCTCAGAAGAACTGGAGACTTCAGAGGGTCTGCCTCCTCATGGTGCTGCATATCCACTGTGCATAGCCCTACTGGGGTCACAGAAAGTGTTGGGATAAAGGCAGCTATAGGGGGGCTCCATTACTGCATCCTTACACAGCTCCATTCCACTCACACCACGTGAGCACACATGGCTCAGCTCCTCAATCTCACAGAGGGAGACTGAGGACAGATCCTGAGGAAGGGGAAACTCTTCATCAGTGTAGAGAGTCCAGGAGCAAATGTGACCACCACAGCTCTACCTTGGCACTGCGAGGCATTCCCAGTCCAGGTTCCAGTGGCCGTGCACTCACTGCTCTGTGGCCCAATCAGCTCAAAGCCTGGCTGGCAGGAGAAGTCACAGATGGAGCCAAAGGTGAAGTTCTCATGGAGGTGGGAGCACTTCAGCTCTCCATGCTCTGGGGCACTAAGCAATGAGCAGGTGATGGCTGAAAAGGAAAAGAAGCCTACCTCAAGCAGGAGCCAGGGAACTGCAAGACTTCATCCTTGGGATGAGAGGCCCAAGAACATCTCAAGGAGATCTCCAGGCCAATGGCACTTTTACCAGCAGCTCTACCTTTGCACTGTGGGCTGTCCCTGGTCCAGGTCCTTGTGGCTGTGCATTCACCACTCTGAGGCCCCATGAGCTCAAACCCTGGCTGGCAGGAGAAGTCACATGTGGAGCCAAAGGTGAAGTTTCCATGTATGTGGGAGCAGTTCAGCTCTCCATGCTCTGGAGCACTGAGCACTGGGCAGGTGACAGCTACAGAAAAAAGCAGCACACCTTAAGCAGGAGCTGGGTTACTGTGGGGCTGAACTATTGGGGATGAAAAACATCCTAATGCCATCCCCGTACTGGTGACACCCCAAGCTCTAGCAGCAGTTTACCTTTGCACTCTGGAGTGTCCTTGCTCCAGGTCCCCCTAGCTGTGCATTCACAGCTCTCTGGCCCCATGAGCTCAAACCCTGGCTGGCAGAAGAAGTCACATGTGGAGCCAAAGGTGAAGTTCTCATGGAGGTGTGAGCAGTTCAGCTCTCCATGATCTGGAGCACTGAGCACCGGGCAGATGACAGCTGCAAGGAGAGCAGGTCTCAGGGCAGATCCTGTCCATGCTGGCAGGAGCACATCTCCATGTCTGGAGATGGGGCACCCGGAAGTTCTGGGTCAATTCTGACTTTGCCTGCTAGGTGCAGGGGATGGCGTCCTGGTCTCAAGGAGTGTTAATGCCTAGACAGGGAGGTGCTGGCAGACCCAGTCCCTTGCTCTGCAGGGCTGTCAGTGCCAACTCTTTGAGGTGGCCGTCGTGGGCAGAGGATTTCCACTACTGGGACAGGATGGCAGGACATCAGTAATGTGCCAGCAGAGTATCAAGAGTACAAAGAACAGCACAACAGAGCTGGGAGTTGCCTTTTAGATGCAGACATAAGACAAGCTGAGGGCATGGCCCTCACCCTGAATGCTCAGGGCTAATGTGATCCAGTGATGCTACAGGCACCAGTGCTGTCACCATTTGTAGAGGGGGACACTGGTGAGAATCATGGGCCTGTGTGTGTGTGTGGTGTCGGGGCCACTGACAACTGGGAGAGGCTGAGGACAGCACAGGGCAGCCCTGTGGTGATGTCAGTGACACTATGAGCTCTAGCAGCAGCTAGAAAAAACCTATCTGTCAGGAGAAGACACATGTGGAGCCAAAGGTGTAGTTCCCATGGAGGTGGGAGCATTTCAGCTCTCTGTGCTCTGGAGCACTGAGCACGGGGCAGGTGACAGCTGCAGGGGAAAGAGACACACTTCAAGCAGGAGCCAGGTTACTGTGGGGTTGAAATGTTGGGACCAAGAGGATAAAGAACATTCCAGTGTCATTCTCAAAGCTCTAGCAGCATCTCTACCTTTGCATCGTGGAATGTCTCCAGTCCAGTTCCCCGTGGCCATGCACTCTCTACTCTGTGACCCCATGAGCTCAAACCCTGGCTGGCAGGAGAAGCCACACATGGAGCCAAAGGTGAAGTTCCCATGGAGGTGGGAGCAGTTCAACTCTCCATGATCTGGAGCTCTGAGCACTGGGCAGGTGACAGCTGCAGGGGAAAGAGACACACTTCAAGCAGGAGCCAGGTTACTGTGGGGTTGAAATGTTGGGACCAAGAGGATAAAGAACATTCCAGTGTCGTTCTCAAAGCTCTAGCAGCATCTCTACCTTTGCATCGTGGAATGTCTCCAGTCCAGTTCCCTGTGGCCATGCACTCACTACTCTGTGACCCCATGAGCTCAAACCCTGGCTGGCAGGAGAAGCCACACGTGGAGCCAAAGGTGAAGTTCCCATGGAGGTGGGAGCAGTTCAACTCTCCATGATCTGAAGCTCTGAGCACTGGGCAGCTGATGGCTGAAAAGTAAAAGAAGCACACCTCAACTCAAGCAGGAGCCAGGAAGCTGCAAGGCTGAGCTGCTGGGATGAGAAGGCTAATGCAGCTGAGAACATCCCAGGGTCAATCTCAGGCCAGTGACATCTTTACCAGCAGCTCTACCTTTGCACTGTGGGGTGTCCCCAGTCCAGGTCCCCGTGTCTGTGCACTCATGGCTCTGTGGCCCCGTGAGCTCAAAACCTGTCTGGCAGGAGAAGTCACATGTGGAGCCAAAGGTGAAGTTCCCATGGAGGTGGGAGCATTTCATCTCTCCGTGCTCTGGAGCACTGAGCACTGGGCAGGTGACAGCTGCAGGGGAAAGAGGCACACTTCAAGCAGGAGCCAGGTTACTGTGGGGTTGAAATGTCGGGACCAAGAGGATAATGAACATTCTAGTATCTTTCCAAAGCTCTATCAGCATCTCTACCTTTGCATCGTGGAATGTCTCCAGTCCAGTTCCCCGTGGCCATGCACTCTCTACTCTGTGACCCCATGAGCTCAAACCCTGGCTGGCAGGAGAAGCCACACGTGGAGCCAAAGGTGTAGTTCCCATGGAGGTGGGAGCAGTTCAACTCTCCATGTTCTGGAGCACTGAGCATTGGGCAGGTGACAGCTGCAAGAGAACAGGCCTTAGGGCAGGATTTGGGTGGAACTGAATACAGAGATTAGTGCTTCATCCCAACCTAATAAACCCATATTTGTGGTGGCATGTCTTTGATCTTCCTTCCTTACCTCAATACCAGATGGCAGGCCTCACTTCCTTGGACACAGTGGTAGCACCGTTGATACAGTGATTTTTGCTCCACATGAGAAGCAGTTACTGCTATACCAGGACCTGGTTTATCCCTGGCATTCTCTGGGTCACATCCCCATGGCAAAAGACCACGGACACCTTACACAGAGCCTGCTTCCCTACAGGATGCCCACCTCCCAACCCAGCACCTAGGCACACTGGCTCTATCTTTGCGGTGAGAGGGGGGCTCTGACCAGGCTCCCTCAGCTGTGCACAACAGCCTCTCCCATGTCCCTGTAGTGCCCAGGGCACATCTAGCCCTGCCACAGCCAGAGCTTGTGCTTGGTGTTGGAGTAAACTCCATTGGCAACACTCACTAGCACAGCTCTGTTATCAGCATTGGCAACCAAGTCAGCCAATCTTTTGCAGAAAAGAAAAATCCATCATACATCAAGCAGGAAAAAACAGCTGTGCTCTGGAAAAACAGATGTGGGAACTTGGAAAGCCAGGAGCAGGAAAGGTCAGGGCAACTTGCTGGATGGTGCACGGGGGGACTTCCACAAAACTGACATCACATCAGCCCTTGGTGCCTGCTCCGTTAGCTGCAGAAATCCCTGGGCCACCAGCCGACTTAGCACTACCTCTCTGGCAGCACTAACTGCAAGGCAATCTGCTAGCTTTAGAAGTGTGTATACTGCTGGGGCTCTCTATATAGGAGATACCCCTTTGTGTCCTGTACCTGCTTCAGGTCTCAATTTGTCACATCCTTGTACACACACGTAGACCTGTTGTACAGAGTAGATGGAGCAAGGTTCCACACAAACCTCAACCCAAAACAGCTCAGTGCCTCTGAGGCACCAGCAGAGCAGCTAGAAGCCCTCAAGATGCCAACAGGAAGACTTTCTCTGCAAAACACACCACAGCTCAGTTCTTTTGTGGCTTTCTCCCCACAGTGGTTTCCTGCCTGCCCTGTTCCTCCCCATCTCACTGCCTCTTGCTCTTCTGCCCAGCCCAGTCAGGGTGCACCCTTCCCCCAGCCGTGTGACAGCTCCTGTTCCTCTTCTTCTAGTCCTTCTGAAGTGCCCAGCACCTTCTCAAGGAGCAGTGAGTGCATCTAGGACAATGGAGGTGCCAGGACACCAGTTGTGCCACAACACAAACAGGGAGTGAGCATAAGCATGCGGGAAATCGCAAAGGTTTGCTGCATCTACACACCAGACCCTGTTGTGGGAGTGACGCTGAGCGTCAGTGCCGTGCTCCAGAGCCCCAGTCCATGGCAGTCCCTACCTATGCACGTGGGGGTCTCCGCCGACCACTGCCGCTCATCCAAGCACTGCAGCTCATCCGCACCTCTCCGTTCAAACCCCTCTGGGCACTGGAAGTTGCAGGTGGAGTTGTATCTGAAGTCTCCAAAGGGATGGCTACAGTTCATGTACGCTCCTCCGGGCTTGAGTATGGGGCACTGCACGGCTGGGAGAGATGTGGCCACAGCCTGTCAGCAGCACGACAGACCCTTGTGCTTTGCTGGGGCCTGAGCTCTCCAACAAAAGAGGGGTCTTTTTGGGATATACAGCTGCTAGCACCATCCAGAACGAGCACCTCAGCCCCAAGTAGAGCCTGCTGGGTACTCACCATTCTCACAGTTGTCCCCTTCGAAGCCAGGGTGGCACTCACACTTGTAGCTCTGGATGACCTCCACACAGTCACCGTGCAGGCCGCAGAGCAGGGGCTGGCAGGAGACTGTGCAAATTGACCATCATCAAGCGGTGCTCTGTCCTGCTCCCTGCCCTCCCTGTGTTCTCACCACTCACCCTTGTAGCACAGTGCCTTCTTCTTCTTTGTACAAGGCTCATCGTTCCACTTGCCTGCCTCCGACGGCCGCTTGATGTAGATCTCCACGCAGTCCTGATTGGACTTGCGGTTGTTGGGCTCCCCAGTGGCCCAGTTGGCTGCTTCCTCTGTCAGTGCCTTCTTGGTGCCCACCCAGGTCCAGACACCTCTCAGCTTGCGGATGCCAATCCAGTAGTATTTGCTATGATAGGGCAGGGTACGATTGAGGTACTCAATCTCCTCCTTGTTCTGGATGGCCACCAGGTCAGTGAAGAGCGTCTGGCAGTATCTCCTGGCATTGTCCCACTCAGAGACCTCCTCACTGTAGTTGTATGTCCAAGCCCCCACCTGCATCACCATGCCTGTGGGAGAGGATGTGGTCTGGAATCACTGCAGGAAGACAGTGCAGGGCTGGGGATAGGGTCAGTAGGGACCTGAGGCTGACAGCAGGGCCAAGAGCCACCAGCAACCAGAGGGAAAAAATGGGGGAAGCATGGATGAGAACAGAGTTCAAAGAAGGTACATGGAGATGCGTAAGGATCCAGCATGGCACAGTGAGCCACGGTGGGGCAGAGGGGCAGCAGCGAAATGAGGAAGGTGGGAAAGAGCTGGGGCTTCCCTCCCCATAAACATCTCCCAAAGAGTTCCTTAAAGCACATTTCCTTCTACAAATGTAAAATTGTTCCACGTGTGCGGTTTCATTGTTTGGTTGTTTGTTTTCCCTTCTTTATGTAATGTACAATTCTACAGGAGGATCGGTTTTGCATGAGAAAGAAGACCAAGCACGCCCCCATGCCCAAAAGCATCCTTATGCCATGCTGCACACCTGATCCAGAGATGGCCCAAAGAGCTGCAGAGCACTGCATTGCAAAACACAGCCTTGCGGAAAGCAGTTCATGTCCTGGCCATGCCCACCAGTGAAGGCAAAGCCCAGATTAACTGGAACCCACGCCCAGAAGTGGAAGGCACTTTGATGAAATACTGCTTCTGTTTCACACCACAACTTGATGTAATCAAGAAGTTTTTGCCACAGAAAAAGCTTCCTCCCTTCTCCCTAGAAGCAGGTATGCCCGCAGCTGCAGAAAGCAGATCAAAAACAAGATGGGGAGCAAAGTCACTCCAAGCAACAGGCCTGAGGTACCCTGTCACAGGAGAGCACATCTTACACTTTTCATTATGAAGGCAAAGGTCTGGGCACTGCAGATAAAATGCAAACACAGGGCTTCACAGATCTAACCAGGGCTCTAGCTAGGCCAGTTATTATACATTTTCCTATGCAAAATCCCTACAATTTGTCTGGTTTTCCTTGTGGAAGATCCAACTACCCATTTTGTTAAACAAAACCAAGAAAAAGGTGCTCTGCAAAAGCAGCCCAGCTCCTCGCTTCCTAGAGCTCTCCAGGCACAAGGAGCCTGCCGTGGTCCCCACCACCTCCCCTAAGAATCCCAAGAAAGACCAGACCCCAGGAAAGACCAGGGAGCACAGCTACAGCCTACCTGTCATGCAGACACACTCCTACCTCATTCTTCCAACTCCTGCAGCCCCACATGCTCAGCCTTGTCTCACCTCTCCCCACCCACCTGAGCTGAGCCTGGTTTCCTGGGTTCCATTAGCAACCCTGGCAGCCCCCATTCCTCCTGCCCTGTGCAGCTGGGCACAGTGCTTGCAGCACTCAAGGTGCATTTCTATTTTTGTTTTCCTTGCAGACCTAAATCTCAGTCTTCTCCTGACACTTCTACTTTTGCCTCTGCTCTTCTGCTGATTTGCAAAAGGTTTTTCGTAAACCGACCCATGCCACACAGGATTTCTAGGACAGAGCACATTCCTTGCCCCATGCGGTGCCAATGTGCAAAGGAAATATCCTACAGGCACCAAAGCCACATGTCTGTGGGGCACCCAAAATAACTCTGCTGCCCTTCTCCAGTTTCCCATTCCCTCAGAGTCACAGTGGGCACCTTACCACATATGAAGGCAGCGATGCCCAGGCAGCAGAAGCCACAAGAACTGAGAGCCCACATCCTCCAAACGCAGTGCTGTCCCACAGTGGTGCCCTGCGTGCCGGAGAGAAGGGCATGAGCATGCATCCTTGCCAGCTGCAGGGTACCCACGCGCAACCCTCCCTGCCCCCTACACAAGCAGACCCCATCTGTCCCCACAGGAAGAAGCAGGCAGACTTACCACACTGGTGCAGTGGGATGCCTGCTGCACCTGGCCCTTGCCCTGGGCAGGCAGTGCTGCTCACGCTTCCTTCAAGCCTCAGAACATCGCTCCCTCCCCCCAGTCTCTTCCCCTCCTGACCCAGCCCTGCTGCCAGCCCGCATCCTGCCCCGCTGTGCCCCCCCACTGCCAGGAACCTGCTGCCAGCTGGAGACTGAGACCCCAGCGAGGGGCCAGCCTGGTGTGCAGCCACCCAGAGCCCTCCAACCCACCATGTCGGTGGCAGCAACTTAGAGAGGACAGAGCAGGATGAGTTGTGCGGACCTGCACCAGGCAGAGCAGGAGCGTGGTGCGTGGCTCCTGGATCCTGTGCAGGCTGTGAATTGTCATATACCACTCAAGACTAATTAGTTACACAAAGTATTTTCCTGTTTCTGCCTTTTTAAATCTTTATGAGTAAGGTCCAAAAACAGGATGGGGGAACTTCCCCCCATTAAACGTCCTTTATGAACTTCTACCAATGCTTCAGGAAGGTGCCCATTGTGTACAGCATCACCATCTATCTATTTTTACACATATTCTACTTCTAAGTAATACCATTTTGGCAGGGTTTTCTGGGGGAATTGCTCTGCTCACTTCCAGCTAAAGCCAAGGCAGGAGCCCTTCGGGTCACATGCATGTTCCAGTTCCAGAGAAATAAATGATGCTCCAGTGGGACTCACACAACACAAAAGGAGGAACCCATCCACAAAATCCATAACTCATTACAGTGAATTTCTAGTTGGCCAATGTAAACGAAATTCTGTTCCTGTCCTTTGTTATCACCCTTGCAAAGTGTTCTAGTGCAATTCGCCCTCTTTCTGTGCATGCGGTGACCCAGCAGCATTCACTTTGCCAGCTCCCGTGCAGAAAGAATAGCTTGGGACAGGGAATGATATCCCAGTGGGCAGAAAGGCTGAGGGGTGGCTGCTGGGCAGGGGGATACCTCGGGAAGCCATGGTCCCCTGAGAAGGACAAAGCTGCTGCTGCAGTAGGACAGTCGGAGGGGCGTTGCTGGATGCTCGACCCCAGGGGAGGGCAGGAAGAAGATGGGCCGTGCCCCTGCAGGTTTCACTTCTGCTGGCACGGGGCACAGCAGGACAGAACAATAGAAAAGAAACATTCCCACCTTTATTTTTGTCACTACAAATAGTTTCTGGTGTTGCTGTAAAAGCAGAAGTGAACTGGCCGAGACCTGAAGGTGACCACTCCAAGGGGAAGGACGCAGCCTTGAACACAGCTTTGTATGTAGAGGAGAGGGGTACATGTGGCAGAAGGGAATGAGGACTGCAGTCAGTTCTGCAGCTCTCCTGGGAGCTAGACAACCCTGGGGATAATCCTGTTTTGCATTGCTGGTGTCTTCCAGGGCCAGCTCCTGGGCAGGGATTGGCCTGCTGCGGGACACATGCTCCCCACAGGGATCCTCCAGGCTCCTCCAGCATCGTGAGGCTGAGTGGGGTGCTCCCCTACCACTTGGGAGGAGCCCCTCACCATGCACACTGCTCTTGCTTTTGGCAGAGGCCCCGTCCCTGTGCGGTACAGCCCTCTCCTCTCCTTGAGCAATGTTCCCTGCAAACCGCAGAGGAACCGACTCACCCTGACACAGCTTGCATGGAGCAGCTGCTTCTGCCGATACCACAGGCACCTTCCTGGGCACCTCCTGCAGCCCCTGGGGCACGGAGACATGGGGCACCCCCAAAGGGCGCAGCCATCAGGTACAGCCCTTCTCCCACCGCCCCCCTATACCACCCCATTTCCAGGCCCTGCACTGAGCCAGCATGCTTTGAAGGCACGTCCTGGGTGTGGGCTGGGTGCTCCACAGTGCCACCGTGGGGGCTTTTTGTCCCCAAAGTTGTCCCGAGCTGGGAGGTGCCTCTGAGTGCAGCTCACCTTGGTGCCCCTGCAGTGTGGCACACAGTAGAATCTGAAAGTGGCAACAGTTTAGCCACAGGAAGACACATTTACTCAAATATCACCCCAACCAGGGCAGGGCGAGATGGTGGCACTGATTTGCTCAGCCAGGATGGGGATGTCCCCAAATGTCCCTGGCAATGCCCCAGGTGGAACAAGCCTGGCTGCAAGGTACCGGGGGTTTCGGGGCCCCTGCCCACCACACCGTGTCCCCCTTGCCCAATTGATGCCTCTCAGAGCCATTTCTCTGACCCTGGAGATCTCAGTCTTGTGCCTTCACCCTGCAACAAAGGGACAGAGAGCTGTATGGCATCGCTGCCATCTGTGCACCCCTGGGGCTGGCTCCTGTTGCCTGGCTGCAGCAGCACGTGCCTGGCATGGGTAAAGATTTGCCAAACAGGATGGTGGGGGTGGAGATCATGGAAACTTATCTCAGTGTAGTGAGCAGTAAACAAGCGGCCCTGCCTATCAGGGTGAGTGCAGCCTGGGGCATCCTGTCCCACCCAGCCCTACTCATTGCCCTCATGGCACTGCCTTGTGTCCCCCGGACATCACCACTGCTACTGCAACAGTCTGGTTTAATGCTTTAATGCAGTCTTCTTATTTCAAGAGGGCAAGCCCAGAGGCGGATTCTGCTGCCCATCCCCCCAGCACGTTTTTGCCCCCCTCTGCCTCTTCCCCTCACTCTGGCTCTGTGCAGCCCATCTGGCTCTCTCCCCAGCAGATCCGGCTCTGCAGCCATGCATCTCTGCAAAGAGCCGTGCAGAAGAGCAGATGAATGCACCCAGCCACGACAGCCCTGCCTCGGCCGATGCCGGCCCCACAGAGCAAACAACGTCCTGTCCTGCCAGGAAATCCGGAGGCAGCCCTGGCCATGCAGCGAGGCCAGCTCCATTTTCCTGCACACAGAAGCGTCCTTGAGCATGTTCATTCTTCACCTTTTGGCAGCTCAGGGCTGAGCTTTCCTCTCTTTCCAGCCTCAGGCAAGCGCCCGGCCTTGTGCTCCCCGCCCTCTTGTGTTCAGCACCAGCAGTGCTTTGATGCTGGGACCTTGGTTATTTTTCTGCTCTTGAGGACCTTGCTCCTTGGAAAGTGCCCTTCTCCTCGCTGCCTTCTGGGTGCAGAGCTGTGGAGACATCTCTCCTGCATGCTGGTCCTGCTGCTTGTCTCGGGGTTGGTTGGTTCCTCTCTCAAAGTCCTGACTTTTGGGGCGAGAGTCTGCAAAGAAAAGAACTCAACCTAAAATAATGAGGGCAAGGGTGACCCCAATATTTTGCTGTCACTTTGAAATTAATTCCTCCTTCTACACGTTCTGGCTTCCCACATCTGTGGTTTATCATAGAATCATGGAATCATGTAGTCCAACCCCAACCCACACCCACCATGCCCACTGAACGTGACCCTCCCTCAGTGCCATACCTCCATGGTTCTTGAACACCTCCAGGGATGGTGACCCCACCAGCTCCCTGGGCAGCCTGTGCCAGTGCCCAACCACTCTTTCTGAGAAGAAATGTTTCCTAATAAGACTTATGTTTCAGACCCCTCACATCTCCATTGCTCTTTTCTGGATGCATTTAAGAACAGGACCTTTCCACTCCATCCCATCACCTGTCCCAGAAGTGGACAGACTCATTAGTAGGCTCTGCTGTGATGGGACAAGGGGAAATGGTTTCAAACTAAAAGAGAGGAAATTAGATTGGAAATAAGGAAGAAGTTTATTTCCATAAGGGTGGTGAGGCAGTGGCACAGGTTGCCCAGAGAGGCGGTGGGTGCCTCCGCCAAGCTCAGGCTGGATGGGGCTCTGAGTACCTGATGGAGCTGTGGGTGTCCCTGTTCACTCACTGCAGGCCAGATGACCTTTAAGAGTCCCTTCCAACTCAAATGTTTCTATGCTTGATTCAATCCCCAGCTCCTCCGGGGATTTTGCTGGCCCAGACCCACACTGGGGATCGCCCCCACCTCACCAACACCATACCTGGCTCCTGGAGGGATGCCACGCACAGGGTCAGCTCAGGGCCGCTCACCTCTGTCTGCCAGCCCCACCGCTGTCACACGGATGTCACATAGAGGTGTCTCAGTGCCGCGCAGGATCTCTGGGCACCCTTCCGCATCGATGTCCGTCGGCTGACACGTGAGGCTGCCCGCAGCATGGGGGACACTGGTCCAAGTGGTGCCACCCGCAGCGTTCGTCCCCGCTGCCGTTGGGGTGTCTGAGGGGTGCTGGGGGCCTCTGGCACACCTCCATTTGTCCCTGGGGCATTGCTCTCAATGATGAGCTGGAGCAGGCCTGCCCCAGGGAAGTCCAAAATGACCACTCCCCAGCACACCGGCTGCCCCGAGCAGCGCTGCAGGTGCTGGTAGCACTGAGGGTTGACGAAGCGGGCCACATCCTCGGGGCAGGTGAAGAGCCCATTGCCGGAGCAGAAGGTGAGGTGCATGGTGGCAGGGTCCCCACTGGCTGCTGAGTCCAGGTGTTGCTGCGCTCGTGCCCATTTCCTCTCCAGCGAGAGCACGTTCCACGCATCGCTGATGCTCAGCCGCTCGTAGGGGATGCCCAGCACCGCCCGCTCCAGCGCCTCCAGCACCACGATCTTGCCCCGCACCTGGCCCAGCGTGGGCACCTCCTCCCGGCACCACAGCCGGCCCCGGCTTTCCTCCAGCAGGCAGCGCTGGAGCCGGGCAGCGAAGCGGGGCCGCGGGAAGAAGGGCAGCTCCTCCTTGATGCGCATCAGCACGGCCTCGCCGGGGTGGGCGCGGAGGAAGCGCAGGGTGCGACGCAGGACGCCCCGCAGGCTGACCCTCTGGAAGGCACACAGGTGGTAGACACGCAGCTCGCCCCGCTCCAGCTTGCAGCGCACATCCAGGAAGCGCACGCCGGCCGCCAGCTGGGCCTCCAAGCCCCAGCTCTGGCAGCGCAGGCGCCGGCCGCCAAACAGGCTGAGGGAGTCGTGTGTGCCAGGGATGGAGAGGCGGGAGAGCGGCAGGGCATCAGGCAGCGCTGCCATCCAGTCTGGGCAGCAGGCAGCAGGCTGGGCCGTGTTGTCGAATGCTGCATTGCGCCGGCACGGTGCATCCATGCTGCAGTGAATTCGGGCACCCCAGCACCGGGCCAGCCTGTGGTGGTGGGGTACAGCCTGTTGGAAGGGGTGTAGGCAGTGACTGGCAGGCTGAACAGGATGCTGGCCATTATCTGGGTGATGCTTGTGATACACGTCATGTCCCTCGTGTGGCACGTGCTGCAGGGATCCGGGCTCACACCTCACCAAGGAGAGAGCTCAGCAGGATGGAAAAATGTTGGGCTGATCCCGAAAGCAGCCAGTCGGGCTGCACACCTCCCTTCCCAGGAATCAGGACAAACGGGACCGGGTGCCCCACGGCCCTGGGAAGCTGCCTGTGCCCGGAAAGGCACAGCTGGCTGGGGCTGCCATCACCACTGAGCTGTGAGCCCCGTGAGCTGGAGGCAGCACCTGGGGGTGACTCACTGCTTGCCCCCGGGACGCGGCTACCTCACACTGTGCTGCCCTGAGGGCTTTGATGCTCGAAAGCCGAGTACCCCCGCTGTGACTTCTCTCTGGGGACACAGCGCGAGGTGGCCTCTGGGATGCTCCCTGTGAGAGCTCTCGCTGTGCTGACCCCAGCGTCGGGGCGGCACAGGCTGAGGGCGTGGACATTCTGCCGCCACCCCCGCTGGCATGACGCACTCATCATCCCGGTGACACTTTGCAAGCCTGCTCAGGACCTGGCTCCGCAGCAGCATTCACAACAGGGCGGAGCACTGGGGCAGGCGGGGAAAGCAGCAGCGGCAGCAGCAACAGCAGCAGCAGCGCGGCCCACCCTGCAGCGCGGCACCTCCCCTAAGCATGGCGGCACCCGGCGGTGGTGGTTCCTGCTTCGTGCTGGGAGCCTCGGGGGCGACGGGCCGGGTGCTGCTGCAGGAGCTGTGCGCACAGCGGCCCTTCAGCAGGGTGACGGTGATCGGGCGGCGGCAGCTGAGCCTGCCCGAGGGGAGCGGCGTGGCCGTGGTGCGGTGTGGGCCGGGGGTGGCGGGGTCCGTGCTGGAGGTGCCATCCTGACCCACGTGCCTCCCCCAGGAGCAGGCGGTGGTGGACTTCGAGCGGCTGGGCGAGCACGCCGATGCCTTCCGCGGCCACGACGTGGGTTTCTGCTGCCTGGGCACCACCCGGAGCAAGGCGGGTGCGGTGAGTGGCCCTGGCCGGTCCCAGGGTGTCACTGGGCATCGCCGCGCCCAGAGAGATGCTCAGCCCTGGGGAATGCGCCGTGTGTGCCTCCGCTCCCGGTGGGGTGCCGCTCGGTGAGGGCTCGCTGACCCCGCTCCCTGCCCTGCCCTAGGATGGCTTTGTCCGTGTGGACCGGGACTACGTGGCGCAGGCAGCCGAGCTGGCGCGGGCAGGGGGCTGCAAGCATTTCGTCCTGCAGTCCTCCCAGGGTGCGAATGAGCGCAGCAGCTTCCTGTACCTGCGGGTGAAGGTGAGGCGGGAAGCTGGGCGTGCTCCTAGAGATGGAGATGTGGGGACATTTGGGGACGAAGCTGGGGCTGAGTCTGCAGAGGGTCCAGTGGCCCCAGGGCTCTCGTGGTGAGGGGGAATAGGGAGCTCAAGAGATGGGCTGTTAGCACATCAGCGTGCCCTGCTGCATCCTAATGGGCAGACACCAGGCGCTCAGCTTCCTTACGCTACTGAGCACCACCCACTCTTGCAGGACTTGCTCCTGCCTGCAGTGTCTCACACCGGCAGTGCCCGGGCTGGGCTGCATCCCGTTGCCACCCGCCGATGCCCTGCTCTGCCCGCCGTGCGCGCTGCTGCTGCAGTTAGTGCTGTGGCTACAAGGGAGCGCTGCTGGCTGCTGTTTGGCTGTCCGTCACTGACACTCCTTTCCTAGAGAGCTTCCTAGAGCTGTCTCTCTACAGCTGGGTTTTGTTTTTGTTGTGACTGAATTTCTGCGGTCTCTGCTGACCCATCCTTTTGCCCCGTTTGGGTCCCTGCACTGCCCTGCCCTCTGCTTTGGCGATTGGCATCTTGGCCAAATGCTTTGCATTTTGAGCAGGGTCAGCTCTGGTTTTCCCTTCCCTGCCCTCCAAGAAACCCCTCTCTTCAGACATGGTTTTGGCCCTGGCTTTGTCATGCTGGGAGAGGGGTGACCTTTACTCATGGCCACACATACCTGGCTCCTGCCAGTTTGGGTGCCCTGTGCCCTTCCTACTGCAACCCTCCTCTCCTAAAGTTATCTGGAGGATTACTCAAGGCTCACGAGCACACACCAGTTGTGTGTTGGGCAATACCTGCAGGGTGGCTGGTACAGAGGTGATGCAAGACTGAGCATGTGTGTTCACAGCCCTCCAAAGGCTGGTGGGACTGTGGCTGGGCAGGTGGGGAAGGGTCAGCCACTGCTGCTCTTTGGCCACCTACCTCTGAGCAGGTCTTCTGCTTCTCCCTTTCTGTGTCCATATTTTTCCCTGCCATCAACTCAGCTTTCCTTTTTGTGTTCATTTTACCTTTGCCAAATTGTAGGAGCCTGGGAGCTAAATCCATGCCACTCAGACCCAGTGCTACGGCCATGTCCTGTGGCCATGCTGTGCACTGGGGGTCCTGGGGTAGGATGCAGGATGCAGCACAAACCAGACACTGTGTCCTGCCCACAGCTCAGCTCTTCCATATCCCCGATTCTTAGGGTGGGAGACAAGGTGCCTGTGATCATCCCTGTCTTGTTTTGTCCCCACTGTGACAGGGAGAAGTGGAGAAACTGGTTGAGGCTGTCGGCTTTGACCGCTGCACCATTCTTCGGCCAGCGTGAGTAGTAGAGGGGACACAGAGCCAGGGCAGGGCTGGGAGATGGATCCATGGGCAGGGTATGTTAGGGGAGAGTTGGGAGGGAAGTGAATAGAGCCCCCAGGGTCACACACAGCTCCTACCTGTGCCTCTTCCCCTCTGCTGCAAGCCCAGCCATTTCCCACAGCCCTTCCCAAAGGCATGCTTTTGAGGCTTGGGCTCAAAGTAGAGGTTGGGCTCAAAGCAGAGGTTGGGGGACATCAGTTGAAGCTTAACATCACTTGGAGGTCAGCCTGTGTGGAGGGGCTGCTTTCCTGTATCCTTTCAACCATACTCAACCTGGGAGGACCAGCATCCTGGTTTTGACAGCACTGTGGGTAAAAGGAGCTCCCAGGGGTCAGCCCACTTATATTCCAGGACCCTGCAGAAGCCATTTGGGCCTGGTGCAGGTTTTCCAACTGGGTTGAGCTCTGCAGCCTGACCCACTTCGCCTCCTTGCCCTGCAGGGTGCTGCTGTGTGCACGCGAGGAGTTCCGCCCCGCCGAGTGGATCACACAGCGGGTTCTGGGATTTGGTGCCCGGTTCTGCCCCACTGCTTACTCAGTGCCTGTGGAAACGGTGGCAAGGGCAATGGTGGCCAGCGTGGTGCAGCCGAGTGGGGAGAAGGTGGAGGTGCTGGAAAACAAAGCCATCCATCAGCTGGGAAAGGCAGTGCCGCAGCCGGGCACGTAGAGCAAAAGACATGGGCAAGAGGTGGTTGGCTGACCTTCCAGATGCTCTTCTGGGCTGAGGATGAATGTATGGGACAATAGTGGGGTGTTTGCATGGACAAAGGGGAGCTGGGGTGCAAATCTGGGTAAAGCGTTTTATAATTTAAACAATTCCTTGAATTGAGACCTCAAATAAAACCCTCTGAGCGGCCTGTGCCAGCTGTTTTGAAATTCTGCCTTCCACCTGCATGTTGCTACCCCAGCTTCATCTCCTGGTGCCACCCCAGGGAATGCATCTTGTGGTTGGGGGACAGCTGTCCCCAGGAATCAGCGCCCTTCACATGGCTGAGATCCCAGCAGCAGCAGAGCACCCATGTCCTCATGCTCTGCTACGTGGCAGAGGAGGCAGGGCTATTGGGCTGCCCAGGACCCCCTTACACCCCAGCTCCTGCACCACGGCCATTCTCAGGCCTCCCACAGGGTCAAGGACCGTGGTGGCTCCTCAGCTGGGATCTCTACGTGACTCCTGCACTCCCAGCTGGCTGCTGGCCCAGTGGCTTTCCAGGGTTTTCTCTTCTTCAACCTCCCCGTGGTCCCTGTGTCAGTGACTCAGATGGGGAGAGGAGATGGGTGCCTGGTCTCCCGCACAAGCATTCACAGCACCAAGCTGGTACCTCGGAGACGTGGTGCCATCGAGCAGTAATCCGGGGAGACTGATCTGGAGAGAGCCAAAGAGAGATCTGTAGAGTAATTCTTAAGGTAAAAAGAGACATGCAAGGTGGGCCACTCAGGAATAGCAGACACACACCTGGAGGGGTTTGTGGCTTATGCAGCATGAAGGCTGCTCAAACATGCAGTGCTGGGTTACACTGGTGTAAATGTATCCCAGTGCTCAGAGCTTTTATCTAAGGTGATGATGTGCTTCAGTGGGGGAGAACAGGCGAGTGCTTGAAACGACAAGACCTGTGAAGATGCCAAAATTGCATACATACAAGAGAATGAAAATAAAGAATGCAAACTCTGGGAAGTTACGGGTAAAAGACAGACTGAGGAGGTTTGAGGAAAACACCCTTAAGGCATAAAAATAAATCATGGCAGTGTGAGAAGCAAAAAGCTCTCCAGAGAGCCTGGTGGGGCATGACATGAGCAGGTTTTATGAGAGCCATCATAGGAAAGCTTAAGGAGTTGACTCATCTCAGCCTCTGCTGTGAACAGGCTCACACCAGCGTCGCTCCTTCAGGGACACCCGATTGTCCCAAAGCACTGGGGTGTGTAGGGGAAAAAGTGATTTTTAACCACATTTTTAGAACACATAGTTTTAAAAAACGGCCAGTGCCAGAAGGAGCGCTCAGAAGGATTGCCAGTGAGTGGCTTGGGTGAGAATTACAGCCATCCATCCACCCAGAAGTCAGCGTTGCTAAATACGATGCTAATTTTCAGAAAGTTCCAGTGGGAACCAGGAAGCTGCAAAGCAGCGAGGCTGCGTTCTATAAAAGGCAAGTTGTTAGAAAGGAAAATAAAGGCTTGAAACAACAGAAACGAGAATAAATATGGTGCAGTGGGAGATTCCATGTGGCTTTTGAGTGGGCAGTTTGGAGGCACGAGCCCATACTGCTCTTTGAGGATGTCAGTCGCTGTGTACATCGGATGTGGTCCTCAGGGGGCACTCGGGTCTCCAAAACACTCTCCCAGAAGGGCTCTTAAAGAAATTAAGCTGTCGTGGGAAGAAGAAGAAGGTCTGTGTATTCCTTTTAGGAAATATTTTCTTAGCACTCCAAAGCCTTGAAATGGACAAAACAAACATTTATTCCTAGACAAAGGTCTGGGGAAAACACCGGCTATTTCTGTGCAACCCTTGTTTTTGCTCAGCGGAGAGGCACCGCGCAGCATCTCCCCAGCCCCTCCTCACCCAGCCGGGGCTGTAAGGTGGAGGGCCAGGCACCAGGTGGGGGAATATGTCTGCAGGGGCATCCCCGGGTGCTCTGAGCTGCTGAGATCCCCTCCGAGCAGCAGGAGGTCGGCACGGTGGGAGCTGTGCTGCAGCTGGACGGACCGCAAGCAAGGTTGCTCGGCGTCTGCTGGACGGCATCCATGCAGACTGCCTGCTCCCACAGATCCCAGCTCCCCCGGGGTAGCCAATGCTGGCTTTGTTGCTGGAGATTAATGAGGAAAAAACAACTGCAGTCCCCACGACTCCGCAGCCGGGCGCATGGCTTCCCATGTGGCTCTCATGGCCCTGCTGCCCTCCCGGATGGGGAGCTGTGAGAACCGCCGTGCCCTCCGCCCGTCCCGCTCCTGGCTGCCCCGCTGGGTGACAACGGCACCTGCAGGCAGACGGCAGAGCCTGGCACACCCCACAGCCATGGGGCACTGGGCTGTCCCCAGCACGGGGTGCAGCATCTCTGCCAATAACAGCTCAGGCAGAGGCTGATAGAGTGCCTGATCCTCTCAAGTACCCCAGGTGTCCTTTCTTTCATCCCACTGTCATTGCAAACCAGTAATTGCTAAGCCCAGCCCTCCATGCAGGCAGGGATGGCCATGCCAGTTTCTAGCAGACTTCCAGCTTTAGGTTCCTGCACTCACACGCTGAAATATGGACACCAGGTTGCTGCACAGCAGCAGGAGAGAGGCTGGAACAGGTCCCAGGTCTGCTCCAGGGATAAAGAGGGGCACAGCTCTGACACAGCTGGGGGGCAGAAAGCACATCCTGGGGTGAACTTAAATTCATCCAGGGCATTTACATTCACCCTTGCCACTTTTAAGTACTGTTAAAGCACAAGGAGCAGCCTGGCTCTCCCTGCAGCATATACAGATGATGTCTAACTAACGTGGGGCTGAAATCAGAGTGGGTCATCCCTGGTGCCACACGTGGGTGGGCACACACTGCTCTGCTCAGAATGAGAGGCATCTGCAGCAGGTGTAGGGGCAGTTTTGGAGCCACAGGCTTGGTGCTGGGCCACCTGCAGCCAGGCTGACCTCCAGAATTTGCCCCTCAGCCTCACTCCAAAGGGTTGCCTCTTCACCATGCCTGGCTGAGGCTGGGAAAAACTCATGCCATAGGCATGCACTGCCTCCGGGGTTTCCAGTTTCGGAGAAGCAAACAAATTGAACTTTCTCAGCCCCAGAGAAGTGCTGTCACACTGCAGAAGACAGGTGCTGGGTCCCCTCTCAGGAACCGTTCCCTACTCTGCAGGCAGCAGCTCCAAGCTCTGGTGTTTGCTCTGCTCATCTGCAAGGGGGTGGGAAAACAATCTCCACATAAAAGTCAAGGTGGGAAACCATCTGAGCCTTATCAAAGCATCACCACCATAAAACCAAACCACTTGTTATCATTAAAACATGTACTTTTTTACGCTTACAACTTGTTCTGGAACAAACGCTACCTATTACCCATGTGCTGATAACCACTGCTGAAACTGGAGGTTTTGACATTAACCATAAGATTTATTTCAAAGGCAAATCCCTCTCCTAAGCACTTGGTTTTCACACAGGTGGTATTTTTGTAGGAAAAACGCTCACTTGCGAGCAGCATTACTACGCACCTCCTCTAAACGCTGCCCCTGCAGCCTGGTACACCCACAAGGGGAAGCCTTGCAGGTTTCTCCGAGCTCTGCAGCCTGCAGCTTGGCCCTGGTGCTGCCATTCCCTGCTCTCACCCCAGGCACGCGCATTTCCCGTGCGAGCCGGGAGAGGGGAAAACAAGATTGTGAGGCGGCTGGGCCAGCTGCGTTGGGACGGCGTTGGGGGCTGGCAGGGGTCCAGCTGACTGCACTATATAGCTGTTGGAGGGGGAGCTGGGCTGCAGATCGAGTCGCAGCCATCGCACGCCCTTTTCTTGCAGCTGAAGAAGGAGCAGCGTGCCAAGATGTGCAAAGGACTTGCCGCGCTGCCGCACACATGCCTGGAGAGGTGAGAGCAGCTGGTTCTGTGTTGCTTATGGACTGGGAGGGATGGGGCTGCTCCAGCAGTGAGTGGGCGGCTTGGAGCTGGAGGGTGAGCAGTGATGCGGTCCTAAACTCTGGTTTGGAACCTCTCTGTTTGGCAAGGCTGCAGTGCCCCGAAAACCACCCCTTGTCCCCACTGTTCCCCCGTGCTGTATATCTGCCTCTGCTTGTGGAGCAGATGACCAGCATCTAGTCCTGCCTCCCCACCTGCCCTACCAGGCAACAGGGAGCTGCTGCTCCCAGGAAGCCCTAGGGCAGCTTTGTTGGTGCAGGAGCAGGCTGAGCATGCATCAAGGTGCCTGCGGAGGCTGCCAACAAGCCCCCGCAGTGGGGTTTCACTGCTCGGAGCTATGGGGCTGTGAAGCCCCTGCACAGGGCAGCTGCACTCCCCTGTGGGTCTCAGGGTTGCAACAGTCATGTTTGCAAAGCATGGTGGGGAAAGCAGAAAAGCTGTTGCCACACTGCACCAAAACCAATTCTAGCTCCAAAGTGCCTCAAAATCCTTTTTGGCTGACTGTTCTCCTCGGCACCTGATGACCACAGCCCTGAGCCCTCTCACGATGCTCGGCTCTATACACAGCGCTGTTCACCCCCTCTTGCTGTCCCACCTCTGCCTGCCCATGATGGTCGTGGCACAGGCTGGCTGCTTCCACACCGTAGGAGCATTTTGGGGCAGACGCCTCCACTTCGGGCTCTGGTGCATTACAAAAGGCTTCTGGAGGTCTGGGGAGCCAGGGGCTCCCTGTAGGTGCTGCTGGAAGAGAAGCTACTGTATGAGGCTCCACCTGCATTCCTCAGGGCTCCAGAGACCTGGCAGCTGTTCTAATGCTCACAGCCAGCTCAGCCCGACCCTGCTCACCTCCCATGAGATCTCAGCCCGCTTTCCCTCACCCTCATGAGGCTCCCCATGCACCAGCTCCTACCTTTCCCATGCTGTCTGCCGTGGAGCGACTTCTCCTCCTGCAGTACCTATGTGGAGGTCCTGCTGAAGGCCCGCTGGACTGCAGGACTGGTCCCTCCCAACTCTTTGCCCCCCAGTACACATTTGCTGGCCTCTGCAGGGAGCCAAGAGGCCCATCTGGAGGCTGCTCCCGCAGCCAGCACCGCACTGCCTCCTCTCTAACATTCCATATTTGTCCATGCATCCACCACAGCCGGCTGCTGCAGCTGCTGCTGACATTTCGAGCAGCACCGGCCGTGCAGCTCCCCAGCAATCCCCAGGGTCCGTCTCCTCACAAGGGATGTTACATCCCACACCAGCCATCGTGCGGATGTAACGCTGTGATGCCACAGAAGCTCCTTGGTGGCTGCTCGCTTCCCAGCCTCTCCCACCTGTCAGGACATCAAGCAGATCCTGCCCAGAGAAAGCTTTCCCTGTACAAATGGCCCCAGAAGCTTTTCTGCCTGGAAGCAAACCAAGAGCTGCAGCCCTTCAGCTGCAGCTTTAACATCTTTGAGCTTCTTGTTTTGCTTTCTAACTTTGAGGCTCTCCTGGCCCACATCTTGATGTGTTTGACAGAGTCCATATTTCCTCTTAATGCCTTTTGGAAGCTGTTCCTCAGACTTTTTCTTGGCTTGCTCCCACGTATTTTCACACATAACCTTCCACAGTTTCTGGTCTCTCCATTCCTCTCACTCTGGAGTTCGTGAAGAATGCCTGTTTGCTTATCGCTGCCTTTTCAACCCCGCTGTTTAGTCTTCCTGAAAGCTTGCTTGAAAACTGGTGACACATCTACTTGAGCACTCCAGAACGGTGTCTTTTAAATAACTCTGCCCTCCCACATGCCTGTGAGCGCTCAGCCCTCCTGGCTGTCCTTTTGGCAGCCTTCCTCATCTCAGGAGCTTCCCTGTACACCAGCGAGGCCCTACAGCTAAGGATACACACACAGGATGGGGAGGTTCTTGCTCCCATTCCCCACACCAGCTGGGACATATGTCAAGGCAGCCACTGGTGTGTCACAGCCAGCCCAAGGGATGGAGCAGGGCTAGGGCTGCCCAGAGAATAAGGCAGCAGGAGAATAGGGCATAGTACAGCCCTGAGCCTAAAATACAGAGCAGGGAGCTCAGGTGGGGCTGCTGAGGGCTATCAGTGCTCATTTGTGCCCTTTGTGCCAAACAGGTGTTGGCTCTGAGTCACTGTTACAGGGCAAGAATTTGCTGGCAAGATTTTGAGCAAGGGTCAAATGCCATCCAAGGAGCACCTGCTGCTGCTTGAAGTGATACTGAGCACTTCCATACCAGCAGCACGGGTCAGCACCCATAGCAGCGTGGTGGGGCACCATGTCCTGCTCAGACAGGGACAGATGGATGGTCCCCTTCACCCCTCTGTTACACAGTCACGTCTGTGGGTTAGGTGTGGGTCCTGTGCCGTGCTGCCTGCACAGCCCACGTCCCCCACCCACCAGAGTCCTGGCACCAAGCAAAGCTGGGGCAGAGGCAGTGGTGCCAAGGGGATGTAGCCCCAGGGTCCCCTCAGCATGGGGAGCAGGGGATCTTACCGCCCTTCACCTCAGGTCCTGCTCCATCCAGGAAAGGTCTGACCTGCCTTGGAAGCACGAGGGATGGAAGCTGTCCCTGTCACTGCTGGTTTTTTTTCCTGAGAAAAGCTGGTTTTGAGGCTGCGCTTCTGCTCCACGTGAGGGTTGCTGTTGGTGGCTGCAGCAGGCAGCGCTCACCCTTGGAGAGTGGAAAGGCAAAACAGAGAGAGATTTGCAGGCAAACAAAACAAAACAAAAAAAGGAATGGAAATGAAATAGCAGACATAGCAAGGGAACGATCTTGCGCAGAGGGCATGTGAAAATAAACAGCTGAAGTGCAGAAGTGCAATGAGCCCTGGGGATGTGCAGCGCAGCCTCTATCACCACGCCGTGGTAAGGCTCCGGTGCAGCCCCCAGGGTTTGCAGGGCCCTCCCTGCTACAGGCATAAGGCTGAGGTGCTGCTGAGAGCCGAGCCATGCAATGCAGTGGGTGCATGAGAGCAGGCTGACATGGGGCGGGCACCATGCACCGTGCACGGGAACGCTGTTTGCTCTCTTTCTCTAGGCTTATTGCTATAGAAACTGCACAGACATCCCCAGTCCATCTGCATGACAGCCAGGACGGGTGATGCGATTATCCTGGCCGTAGATGGGGACAAAACAAAGAGATCAAGCTTACGAGCTGTGGCTAATTCTGAGCGTCTGGTTTGAAATGCTTCAGACAGGCTGCTTTATAGCATTAGGGCCCATTTGTTCACATGTAATTAGCGACACGGCTCTGTACGAGGGCAGGTGCATGGCCACATGGCTGTGCCACCCAGCAGCTCTGTGGTCCCTCCTGTCCCCCTACCTGACCTGCCTCTGCTCACCCGTGCAGGGCCAAGGAGATCAAGACCAAGTTGGGCACACTGCTCCAGAAGCCTGACTCGGCCATTGACTTCATCATCCCCTACCCGGAGAAGCCGGAGAAGCCAGCCAAGGCCCTGAAGTGAGCATGGGTTTGGGTGCTGGGCAGCATGGCTCCATGGAAAGCAGCTTTCTCACAAAACTCAGTTTGCATTGAGATTACACGTTCACTTGACTCAAGTTTTGTGGAGTGGGTAGACTGAGAATCATGTCAAGAGGCAAAATAAGCCTTCAAAAGAAAAGCTAACTTAAATCTAATAGCAGAGTGGTGTCCTGCACATAGTCAGTAGCCCCATTGTTAACCCCAGCCCACCCTCACTGTGAGCCTGGGTGTCAGGACACCCGAGCTGCTGCCCCAGTGCTCTTACTATCCCTCAGCACTGCCACCTACATGTGTCACCCTTCACATGTCCTAATGTTCATTTCCACTTTAAAAATCACAACTTGAGTTGTGTGACTTGCGCTGGTCCCTCAGTGGGGAGTGCTTTCCTTTTGTCCCAATTCTGTGGCACCCCACCTTGCTGTTCCTAAATTGAGCCTCAGAGATCCTGGTGACCCATAGCCCCAGTTCTCCAGAGCTCTTCACTCCATCCCTCCCCATTTTTAAGGAATGACCACCTGCTGCACGATGAGCATGAGCTACCCAGGCTTTCTTTACCCCTTCAGACCACCCCCGGAGGAGGTCCTGCAGTGGCGTGACTCCCTGGAGAAGCTCCTGCAGAACCCCTGTAAGTCCCCTTCTGTGACCACATCCCCCCACAGCCGATGTCCCCCTGGCGTGCAGTGGGGATTCAGGTTGCCCCAGTGCTCAGCAGTGCCTGACCCCTGCAGATGGGCTGGCCAGCTTCCGCAGCTTCCTGTGCTCTGAGTTCAGCGAGGAGAATGTTGAGTTCTGGGTGGCCTGTGAGGACTACAAGAAGACCAAGTCCCCTATGAAGATGGAGGAGAAGGCCAAGAGGATCTATGAGGAGTTCATCCAGACTGAGGCACCAAAAGAGGTCTGTGGCTGCAGGGTGGGGGATGGTGCTGGGAGGGATGGGTGTTCCTCTAGCTGATGGCTGCAAGGCAGGCTGTGGCACAGCCAAGGGGCTTGCAGCAGCTCCAGTGCTCTGTAGACTCAGTGGCCACCCTCAGCCCTTGTCTGGCTGAACCTTCCAGGTCCGTCCCCATGACCTTTTGGTGGGATGCCACCATCCACTCACAAACATGGAGCTTCCATCCTTCTCACACTCCCATCGCAGGTGAACATTGACCACTTCACCAAGGATGTGACCATGAAGAACCTGGTGGAGCCATCGCCGAGCAGCTTTGACATGGCCCAGAAGAGGATCTTTGCTCTGATGGAGAAAGACTCCCTGCCCAGATTCGTGCGGTCGGAGTTTTATCAGGAGTTAATCAAGTAGCAATGCAGCCAGGCTGCATGAGGCAGCTCACCACGGGCAGCCCTATTGCTTCTGTCTCAGCACCTACTCCTATAGCCACTTTGCTTTCATGATGCCACCTTGCAAGAGCACTTAGGAATGTTGCTAAACGCCTGCCCCAGTGCTTTGGACTCTCAGGTAGCCCAATGTCTCCTTTCTTTCCCATAGAGGACCAGCTCACAGGAGCTCCGATTGATGCTCCAGGGCCTGACTAGTTCAAAACACTGGCACTGTTTAGCAGCCCTATGTACCAAGTTCATAGTTTCCAGCCTGAAGCTGCATCCCCACTGCCCACATGCAGCCTAGTGTTGTGGCCCTGATGGCTGATGCCATGCTCAGGTGGCTTCTCTGGGGGTGCTGCTGTGGTTGTTTCTCTCTCTGGTTGCTTCTCTGCAGTAGGCACGCCACAGCGATAATTCTGCACAAACCCAAACCAGGGGCACCGGTGAGAGGAGGGAGGACAGTCATGCTGGGGGAGAAAAAAGCTGCTGGGTAAAACCTGTCAGAGCAAATTCCAGGGAACGTAAAGCGAGCAAATAGCAAAGCCAAAGATGTCATTGGAAATATGAAAAATAAAACCCCATCTTCTTGAACAGATAGCAAACTCTGTTGAGCTTGTGTAGCCTGCCTCTCTCTTCTGTCTCCCTCTCTCTGCCCAGGGCAAGTGTTTCCACAAGGCCATCTCCTAAAAAGACCACGTCTTTTTGAACAGCCCAAATCCAGCCCGCTGTCTGCTACCAGAAGAAACTGCATCTGGCAATGGGGCAAAGGCGTATGCAAAAGGTAGCTGGGGCCTCATCCAGCCCTGAACCAGCGAGTCCCTGGATGAGCTGAGCCCCATCCCCGGGGGATCCCTGCAGCATCCGTGTGCAAGGAACAGCAGGTGGGGACTTGCTGCCTGCACCCACCCGTGCTCAGACTGCTAAACTTTAGGCCATGAGGCTCCACGCAGCCTCTTCAGCGTTTACAGAATTGGATCAAAACCTCAGCAAACCCAAATATTTACACACCGTCACTATGGCAACAAATAAAAATACTGCAGGAAGCGGGCTGCATTTTCCAGGCAGGGAGAGGATGCAGGGGAAAGATGAAGGTGACCATAAGCGTGATGTTGGCAGTGGCTTTTTTTTCTCCTCTCGAGCAAGTGGCTGAGAAAGTCAGAGCTGGAGCAGCAGGGCGAGGCTGGCGAGTCCTCTGGGGTGTCTCAAGCTGCCCAAAGGTGTGGGATAACCCCAGCATGGGTGCATAGCAGGAATGGGCAGGAGGCTCGGGCAGCCCCACCATCAGGATATCCCCACCACCACTCGCACATCTTCATGAAGAGGTGCCACCATAACCAAGTCTGGCATGTTTAACCTCCCTGTTAACAGCATAGAAATGCAAATCCAACCAGGCCTCTCTGCGGAAAGACCCAGACCTTTAATTCCCACGAATGCTTTGGCAGCTATTTCCAGATACTCTCATGTGCTTCGCAGTTGAACGCTGATGTTGACACTCTTGAGGTTTGGATTCTACTGGAAGCTGAATGTGCGAAGAAAACCTGGGATGTCATTGGCTGCAGCAGCTCTGCATGGGGCAGGAGGACATGGCTGGGGTATGTGAATGCCCAAAAGAAAGCTGGAGGCCATGGAGGTGAAACAGCCCATTGGGAATCCCACCCCAGCTCAACCTCTGCTGAAAATGTTGGAAACCTGCTTTAAGGGTGATGTGACAGTTCCAGCAAGGAATAGGGTGGCCATGAATTGTGCCCCCCAAAGTGTTTTGGAGCTCTTGTGAAGTTGTGTTTGTGTAGAAGGCTCGTTTGGGCATGCTCACCTGGAAACATAGCGATGCTTGCACCGCATGGCCAGGCTTTCTGCAGGCCCAGGAGTGTTTGCTAAGCTAGTACCAACCATCATATCTCTGATAGCAAATGCTTCATGTATTTTGTCACTCTTGCTCTTACCAAGTTTGGCACACATATGAGCACTTTTCACATGACATTATACATCTATAACGTTGCATCCATAGATAAGTATACACACACACATATACATACTCTTAATATCGGCATCCAGATCCCAGTCAGTCAGCGAATCAAAGTGCAGTTTGTGGATGCAGTGTCTGGAGACTGGGGGATAAGTAAATGGATTTAGCACGGTCCCCAACAAGGGAAACCTCAGTCCCTCACCTGCTGAAAAGAGAGGTGCACCCTCCCTCACACCCTTAGAAGCCGCCCCGTGCCGTGGCTCTGGCACTGCGCACCCCAAGGCCCATAGAGTGCTTGGGGACCCTCCTTTGCCATGGGGCAAGGCAACCCCATGATGCAGCCTGGGCCCCAGCACTATCCCAGTGTGGGATGGCCATTGCTGCCCACGGGTGGCTGAGGGTGTCCCAGGGCTCACCCCAGCCCCTGGCCACTGGTCTGGGCTCCCTGGCTGGGAATGCAGAGGGCCATGGCCAACAACCAAGGTTGGAGCAGGATGGGCTCCTTACAGGTCCAAAGAGCAAATTCTCAGTTTGATATTCTCCACGTGGTTTCCATGTTTGAAGATGCAGGATGTTGGTGTGCACTGGGGAACTGGTTGCATTAACTCACATTGTTGTACCACTCAGTAATCCACATATAAACATTTATTTCTGCTACTGTCTCAATGGACTATTTATTCTGTCTCTGTGTTGAAGTGGCAGCATGTCCTTACCTTCCACAGGGCGCTCCCAAAGCCCCCAGCAAGCAGCAAAGTCCTCTGAGAGCTTCAGCTGTGCCAGATATGTCAGTTTCCCAAGAAACTGGAAAAGGGAATAAAAATATCACCTTGGGAGGCTGGTGCAGAGGAAACCCCCGGTGCCAGCATGGCCTGGGTATCCCCCAGTGGGCAGCTCTATGCCTGCAGGGATTGGGCACAGGGTCAGGTTGAGCTCTGAGCTGCAGCGTGCTCCCCTCTTGAGCTCTGATGTGCAGCTGGGGAAAGGGGAGATCCCAGCTGCAGAGGGACACGGGACATTTGGGATTTGCAATGAGGAGGTGCTCCTCTGTGTTTCCCCCTCCATGGGTGGCCCTGCACTCACCCCAGCCCTGTGATGAGGATGGGCATTCCCTGTCAGGAACAGCATGGACCCCAAAAAGCCCACTCCCAGCCCCAAGATGATGGATTCCTCTGCAGGAGAGCACATCTGTAGGGGTATGATGGTTGCTTCACCCTTCCCTGATTTAAACCAATGGGAGCAGAGCCACCTGTGAAATTACTTTTCAGAGTAACTTTAGTCAGTGAATTGCATCACCACACATTCCCTTGTTCACACGACAGCACTTTAGCACAGGCTAATCCAAATATGTTTTATTTAGGATGTATTCATTAATATTTAAATATCAATACTTTTTGTTGTTGTTGTTGTTTTGTTTTGCAAGAGTTGTCAAGAGTTCCCAGTACCAGAGGCAAATAAAACATAGCCACATGCTCAGCTATGCTCAGAGTATTAGAAGCTCTCCGTCTTGCAGCTGAACATGCAGGGTGGTGTGTGTCAGCACACGAAGAAATGCAAAAGAAAGCAAATGTTAGAAGAGACACTTCTGTGTGGGCCTCAAAGCACCTACTGGAGAGCCACAGCCTTCTCCTGCCATGTCAGAACCCCTGTGAGGACAGCTGTCTGAGCGGGGATGCAGAGCGAGGAATGTATGGCTGTCAGAGCAGCAATTTCCAGCTAAGGGAAGACTGAGGGCTGAGGAGAGTATGACCAGAGCCTGGGAGCAGTAATGAGGCCAGCACACCCCTTCCACCATCTTCAGCACAAAAGTAAGCAATGCAACTACTGAATGACATGAATAACTTACATTAATAACTTAAAAGGCAAACAAAAAACCCCATCATATTTCAAGTACCCCCAAGCTGCGCCTTCCCTCCTCAGCTGTTGTGGTAGTGGCCTTAGTCCATTACAAACTGCTTCATTCAAGTCAGGATAGGCAAACCTGCATTCAAGAGTTACTACTATACAGCTGTCTGAAAGAAAAGGACCGTGTTTCATTTCTGCTCTGCTATGGTATCAGAATGGTAGTTTTAGTTTGGGAGCATGAAGGGTACAATTATGTTCAAAAAAATGAACCTCCCCCCAAATAATAGCTCCGTGCAGCCTTAAAATAAAAAAGATAAGGTCCTTGGCCAACTTCATCTAGATGCTACAGAGGGAAAAGCAGCTCGGGGAGAGCTTTCATGCAATTCTGTATAATGACCACAGGAGGCTGTGTGCTAGCCTGAAAGCGTTGGTCTCCCTTCAAAAAAGACGAGCTCTTCCAGTGCCGGATAGCTGGGAGCTATACAAACAGCTAAGGACCAGACCAAGTCCTTCCTTCCCACCTAAGCTCTTGCTGATTAGAAGGGGAGATATCAGTCCCCATCGCCTCACTTGGCCTCCCTGCTCCTTGCTAAGCATCACACCGTGACGTCACAAGACTGTTCCCTTTGCGGCCAGTGCTAGGTGTGTGTGTGCCCCTTCCCTGCTGCTCCCACCCTCTTGGGCTCAGTGCTTGTCAGAAATGGACCCACAGTGACCTCACTGCGCTCTCACATCAGACAGACCCCAGGGCTCCTACACGGTTGGAGTCAGAGGAGGGTTTGCTACACAAACTGAGCCTGGCTTGGGTTACAAATGCTGGCTGCTGCACGACACGAGACACAACGGGGACATTAGACAGCTACTGAAGACAGCTCTGTTGCTTCATGCCAATGAATGCTTTTGCTGCCATATATTCCTATGAGAGCCCAGCCCGCTCCTAGCCTCGCCGCAGGTTCAGGCACACTGGGAGATGATGTTGGAGTTACAGTCTAAAGCATGAGCGTGGGCTCTTTTGCAGTTTTCGGGCCCACAGCCAGCCCTGGGTGGGCTGACCAAGTCCAGGTAGTAGGGGGACTTGAGGAAACGGCGGTAAGAATCCTTCTCCATAAGGGTGAATATTTTTCTCTGAGCCTCATCAAAGCAGGACAGTGTAGGCTCCAGCATATTGTGGCTCGTCTTCTCCCGTGTGCATGAATCCAGGTTCACCTGTGGGCCAAAGGGGCAGCGTAAGTAGCATCTGTCCCAGGAATGGTTAACATATCCAAGTGCTTCCTAACCCCACCAAGTGAACTTAATCTGTCCTTGTGGGCAGTGGTCTGAAATGACCCTTGGACGCCCTGCAGCCTTCAGAGAATCCATGCAGATGGTTACCAATGCATCTCTTCTGCCAGATGAACTGTGAGGGCAGACTGACACACACACCGCTGGGATTCAGCTTGCCACTAAACTCAAGCAATTTCATGGGAGCAGGTGGAACGCTGTGAATCAGCATCCTCTTGGGCTTTTCCCACCTGAGTGTGCATGTTGGATGGCCACATAACTAGACCCACTTTCTCTCTATCCAAGTTAAATATTGACGCAATAGAAATGACACCATTTCCTTGCTAAGCACAAGAGAAGAGGCACCTTTCAATTCTTGTGAGACTACCAGAATTCTTTTCCCTATTTCTGGCCTGGTTCATGACTTAGGGTGATACCTATGCCCAAGAAATGTTCTGTGCACATACCTCTTTTGTTGCCTGCACAGAGATGAACTCATCATATATCTTCCTAGCCTTGGGGCTGAGCTTGGCTGGTGACTTGGTTTTCTTGTAGTCCTCACAACTGACCCAGAACTCGATGTTTTCCTCACTGTACTCAGATTTGAGAAAAGCACGGAAAGCAGCCAGTCCTCCTACAGATCATAGAGGAAAATATATAGGGTTTATAGAGCAAAATAAGAGCATTAATTTCTGGGTTCAGTCAACACCTATGAACACAGATGCCTCAGCAAATAGTAGTTCTGGATTACCCTTGACTGAATTATTCCTCTGTGCTGGCAACAGCTCCAGCCTCCACAGCAGCAGCTTGTGCAGGCCAAAGGAGGCTGGAATTCAGGCAGGTCCCACTGGGATGTCACACGTGGGTCCTCAGCTGCCTGCCCCCACACCGTGACCCTCAGTAGCTCAGCCAGAACACAAGCAACTTGTATGCTCCCAGAAGGCACTGAGGAGCCAGCTAGCATACGCTGCAGAGTCTCAGGCCATGGGAATGGCGTGAAGGAAACCTCAAGGGCATCAGTGGGGTTTGGAACTAACAGGAAGACAAAGTCTCCCATGGACTTAGCTGGAAATAGCTTCTCTGCTTTCTGCCTCTTGTTTAACCCAATGTTAACTGTGTGCTGCAGTCTTGCTGCTCCTGAAATTAGCTGGCACAGGAGCGGAACAGTTGCCCTCCCAAAAAGGACAGCCTAGAAGTCAGCCAGAGCCCCACTCTTGATACAGCCACATTCACTGCCCCTTGGATCTGCCCCTCAGCATCTCCCGTAGAAGGAAACTCTTTACTTACTGTCATGATGGATCAAGTTTTCCAATGACTCTGCCCACTTTTTGACTTCCTCTTGGCTAACCCTATCAGGAGAAAAAGGGAGAATCATAGAATCATTAAGGTTGAAAAGGAACGCTAAGAAAATCTAGTCCAACCATCAGCCCATTCACACCACGTCCCTCAGTGCCACATCTACATGGTTCTTGAGCACCTCCAGGGACGGTGATTCCATCACTTCCCTGGGCAGCCTGTGCCAGTGCCTCCTTTCAGGTAGGTGTAGAGAGCAATAAGGTCATCCCTGAGCCTCCTCCAGGCTAAACACTCCCAGTTCCCTTACTCCCTTCTCATCAGATTTGTGTTCCAGATTCTTCATAGCTTTGTTGTCCTTCTCTGGACATGCTCCAAGGCATCAATGTCTTTCTTGTAGTGAGGGGCCCAACACTGAACACAGCACTTGTGGTGTGGCCTCACCAGAGCTGAGTAGAGAGGGATGACCACATCCTGCTCCTGCTGGCTGCACTATTTTTGATACAAGACAGGATGTCGTTGGCATTCTTGGCCACCTGGGCTCATTGCTGGCTCATGTTCAGCTGAGCATCGACCACCACCCCTGATCCGTTTCCTCCACACAGCTTGCCAGCCACTCTGCCCCAAGCCTGTACCATTGCATGGGGTTGTTGTGACCAAAGTGCAGGACCTGGCACTTGGTCTTGTTGAATCCTGATCTTGTCTTCATCTCATTGGCCTCAGCCCAGAGATCAGCTTGCCCAGATCTCTTTGTAGGGCCTTCCTACCCTTGGACAGACCGACACTTCCTCCCAGCTTGGTGTCATCTGCAAACTTACTGAGAGTGCACTCAATTCTGGATTCAAACATATGGGAGTTCGGGAGGCACTAAGAAGCAGCAGCAGAAATGCTAATGACTCCATCTCACTGCAGGAGTAAGCAGCACATTGCAGCCAACCTTTGCTCAACTGCATGGCAGCACGGCTCTTACCTCTGGCTTGGAGATACTTTCTCCTTCTTGCCCTGGGAAGAGCCATAGTCACAGGAGTCTGACTTCTGCAGCAAGACACCCAGACGATGCTTCATGTCTTTGGCACTGAAAGAAATAATTCAAGAATGACATGAGGATAACGCACTACAACTCCCTCTGCAGCCGCCTTGCCTGCAGTAAGCTTGTTCAGCACTGTTCGCTTAGACCAAAGCAGGTCACAGCCCATGAGTCCAGTGCTGACTTTTCATTCCTTGTTTCATTTGCTAGACAAAATACAGCAAAGTCAAAGTGTTCATTTGTCACTCTCAGCAGCACCATCTTGCTGAGCTCCTCAGCCTGCAGGGAGGGCTGGCAAAGGGGGAGAAGCTGCTGTATTACTACTAATTGTTTACTCTTAAAATACTGTGATAGAAAACTATATCACTAAACGTTCTGCTTCTCCCTGAACTGACTTGCCCATCTACCAGTGTCCGGTTCTATGCTTACTAATGCCTTCCTGCAGGAGGATGCCAGCATTATTTGTTTCCAAAGCCACGGTGAGCAGGCAGCTTTTTTCCCCAGATGAGAGCAAGCATACCCACTGGGCTATGGGGCAGGTCGTGGTGCTGGGGGTGCACAGGCAGCTCAGCCAGCACAGGGATGGCACAGGGGCCAGTGCCACGCATGGGGCACAACCAGACCCCACACCAGCCCTGGTCTCCTGCTCCTGCAAAGCTTGGCTTCCGCACTCAGGCTGTGTTCTGGGGAATGAGCCCCAGTTGTTGTGAAATCATATCTGCCTTGCTTCCCCCTCAAAGAAATCGACAAAAGGAAACTCACCAGAGATGATAGAGCGCTGAAAGCAGAAAAGGGGTGCAAAGCTTGCAGCAGAAGCAGATGACAGGAATATCAAGGCAGAGCAATGCTGCGAGCTGCTTGTTTTGCTGATGGGAAGGATGGGTTTAGTGCTCCCACAGCTCAGTACAAATCCCTTAGGCAATTCTGTTTCTGACTAACAGTAGAAAGCCTGTAAACCATCATTTGTATCTAATCTTACAAAGAAATCAGAGCCGAATCTGCCACTTCTGCCTCAGGCACAAAGTGCAGCGCATCAATGTATCTCCACATAACAAGACCACAAGAGATGCTCAGAAAAAAACAGTACCTTTTTAAGCAAGTGGCTGGCAGTGCAGCGAGTCCCTTGCACATCTTGCTCCCAAGGTCGGGTCTGTATTCCAGGAAAAAAATAACCACAAGGCAGGAGGCAGCAGGGGCTGCGCAGGTCCTTTGCTGGCTGCAGAATTTGGTCTGCCTGTGAACCAGCTGCTTGGCGTGGCTCTGTTTTATAGCCTAGCCCAGCCAGCCCAGCAGCGCTCGGTGACCCAGTCAGCAGCCAGCACAGCAGCTGCACCGTCCCCCTTCTGCCCACCCAAGAGGAAGAGGGTGACGTATAAGCTGAGACAAATGGCTGAGTGGGACTGAAAACCTTACCAGAAATGAAGCTGGGTGGCTGCAGAGGTAGATTCTTTGCAAAGGATGGAAAAAGCTCCAGGGGCTTTCCCCTGTCGCAAAAGATGGAATGGTGCAGATAAAAGCTGGGGGAAGATTTCAGAGGGGCACAATGAAAAGGGTCGGGGGAATCAGTTCTGTCAGTTCCTCGGTTCATTTTCCCATTCTTTTTAAAGGAACGTAGGGAAAATAAGGGACAAGAATTCAAAACCCCATAGGTTCCCACAGCCTCAGCAAATGCAGAAGCTGGAGCTGTGAGGAAACAGCAATGTGAATTCACTAGGGAATACCCAGGCAGATGAGACTGGGTGCTTTTGTTCTGGAGGCGTGTGGATATGTGCCCTTGATCAGGCTGAAAGAAAAGGTCTGAGGGGCACATCACCACTGGAATACAAAATGAGTCAGTCTCAGCACATTTGAGTTTAAGGACAGCTCGTGCACATGTGTAGGAAAAAAGATGAGACGTTGAGAACATGGCCGCCTTAGATACATGGGTATCATCAACACCTCACTTCTCCATCTGCATTTGCCCCTAATCAAAAGCCAGGCCTTGCTACTCGGCATATCTGAGCACCAAGGGGAGAGGATTCATCAACACAACGGGTCTAGCAGTGCCTCCTCAGAGGTGACTTCCTGGCAGCATTGAGGCTGCTCTGTGCTAAAGGATGGACGCACCGCACACTTGGGCATGGGGATGCTTGGCTGCACTGCCTGGCTATGGTGTAGTTCTGAAGGAGAGCTGAATGATTCCAGCTGTGCTGCTTCTCCTCACCCCCAGGAGGGTGCAGAAGGCAGAAGCAGGCTGAAAGCACCCCTCTGAAAGCAAAAGCTGGCTAATACTTACTGAGTTGCTGCTCAGCACAATCTGTGCCATCATTACAAGAGGGTGTCATACACCATCATGCGCACAGGCTGCTCCTGTAAAACAAAGCAACTTCAGTTCAGCAGTAGGCTGTCTGCCCATGTTGCCCACTGCTGGGCTCCCTCTCCCTCAGGACACTTGAAACACTTTGTCCACGGCCTGGAAAAGGTGCAGGGTAAGTTCTTCCCTCCCACGTCTCTACAGCCTCCAGCCTGCAGCACAGAAGACCCAACTCCTGGACTAGCTTACCTGCCTCAGCACACTGCATCCTTTCAGTTCATTACATGCACTGGATGTTCGTTAAGTGGAGCATTAAGTGCTCCAATAAACCTTAAAATGCTTTTGTTCTAATGTGACTGCTGCCAGACCTGAGCTGTGCAGTTCCCACACTGGACTAAAATTTAACTGTAGCACTGGGCACTGTCACACTTCATCCGAGTGCTAGTGAGCCAACAGCACTTGGGTGGGTCTGTAGGGAGTGACGGAGCAGTGCAGAGCTGGTGCCAAAGCTCTCTGATGTCTCCTGTTTCAAAAGTCAAAGAGCAGAATATGGACAAGGAGAAAATTCTTAATTAATCGAGCAATTTAAAGATTCAATTAATTTTAATCTTACACTTGTGAGATTCTACTGCTGCTAGTAGATTGTAGCACACTCATGCTTGCTAAGCCAGGGAACCTGTGTCCAGGACACAGAAATTCTGCAAATGGGTGTATTCAGAAGTTTGGGAATCTTACACTTTCTGTATACAGTAAGCACATTTCCTGTGCAGTTCTCCACATTCACTTACCTTCTGGATACTCCAATTTCTGTGTGAGCAGGTTGTGAGAACAAGAGGCATTTTCCAGCACTGCCAGCACAACAGACAGCAATTAAGAATTAGGCAATTTGCAATTAAGATCACCTTCTCCAGACTGGGCATGCAGACTCCCAGAACTGCAGCATTCAAAATTTTGCTCTTTCCAGCTCATTAACACATGCTCCTTCAGTCTGTTCCTCCTCCCAGGAGCGTGGGTTTGTGTTGTGTTTCTCCTCTCCACTGTGTTTCCCAGCTGTTGAAGTTCAGTATCGTCTTAGCTGCTCCAGATGGTCCCCAGTGAGAAATATTCCCTTCTATCTGTTACTCTTACCCTTGTATGAGCCCTTTTCTCCCAGCACACAGGTAGGGCTGTTCTTGACACCAAGATCTCACCCTTGCCAGGTGGAAGCATGGCAGCTCTTGTGTGTGCCATGCAACCTATGCTTGCCTTGCCTGCGGGCAGAGAAGGGTGGGGAGGTCAGCAGTGAGGATGGGCAGGGGGTGTGAGGCTGGGGGTCTCCCTGCTGAAATGTATCTAACAAATACTGCCACAGCCTTGAAACATGATGCTGTCAGAAGTGAAAAGAGCCTGAAAAAAAAAACAAAAAAAACAACACTAAGTAAACGCCAAGGAATTCCTCACAGTGGCCTGGGAGATACAGCAAGAATCTGAGATTTCCCTCCTGCCACTATTGCTAGGGAACAATCCACGCACATGCTCATCCACCTCCCCCACTAGCGTGTGTGTGGGATGCATCCCTCAGCTCACAGTGCAGGATGTGTCCCTCAGCTCACTGCACAGGCCGTGGGAGGAGGCTGGGAGCATAGCAGCACTGCTCCTGTGGTCATTGCCCAGAGTCAAGCTACCAGAGGCCATTGCCCTCCCAGCAGCACAAAGCTCTTTCCCTGCTGCGCCTCACTGAGGCTTGTACAGACTGGACGCCTCTTTCTGCTGCTCCTGCTGGTCTGCCAGGCTCCTCAGGACTGCCCTAGCATGTTTCTGGGTTGCTGAGCATCCCCATGGCAGTACACCTGCTCCCTCCCTGCAAGTACTCTCTTGCACGGAATCCCACCCACTACAGGTTCATTCTCCAGTACACCTGTCAGTAAGACTGTTCCACTGTCAAGGACCACATCTTCTCCATTCACGTGTATGGTTTGATTGAATTACTGCTAACGACCCGGGAGCAGGGTGCCCTGGGAGGACTGTTTGGGTGTGAGTTTGGATGAATCAGCTCTGCGTGTGCCTGCATCTGACACTGCAAGCAGCCACATTTCCTGTCCTGGGGTTCTGCTGGGGCCTGGCTTCTCTCGAAGATGGAAAAGCCTAATTTGTCCCCATCAGGTCCCCCAGCCAGCACAGGGATTCCTAGAAGTGGCATTCCACAGCAGAGAGAAACAGAACTGTCCCATGTCTCTGCAGTGCAGTGCCTGACTTCATGCATGACCACAGCCACAGCCCTGGTAAGCAGCCCAAGGCAGCCTGTGCAGGGAAAGCATCCATTCTCCAATTAACCTTGACAAGAGCCATGACTCACCCTGCTGCCACATGCTCCGTTCGCTGCTCACACGCAGAATTTCTGTGAGTGGATTTATCTCCAGGCTGACCCAGTCACCTCTTTGCTTTTCTTGTCTACGATAAAGATGAACTTTTAAAGGTGGTGCAGCTTTGAGTTGTTCTGCTGAGCCTTCTCCTCTCTGAAGTGATGCTCTGTAGATGTTGGCTTATTCAAGAAGCAGGCTCCATCTTCATAGACTTTCTACAACCAAAGAAGCAACTCATTCAATGTTCCCACACTCCCAGGTATTTCCTGCTTGTACATGTGCCTACATTACACATGACTCATTTGGGGCTGTGGTTGTCTGGGGGTATTGCTTTTTCTTCAGTCCTCAGTTTCTGGGTTGCCTACTTCTGTTGCTATCAAGAAGGGTAAGAAAAATCAGAAGAAAATACTTAAACTTGTATCAAAGGAAGAATTTCGTTCTGCCCATACAGACTTTTTTCCTCCTGGTTTGGGTTTGCCAGTGAAACAAAGAGTTTTTTTGTCTGACTGTTGCTCTTGTTTCTGGGCATCAAACAGCAGAAAAAGCTGCAGTTTGAGTAATTTGCCTTCTAGTTCCCAGATCTCCATCCCATCTCCCATTGTGATTAACAGCCCCTTAAATGTTTCCTCTTGATCACTCAGGAAGTTTTGAATAACACTGGACCACAAACCAAGCCACCATATGCCTCTTCACTGATGCTTTCCAAATATTAAAAACACTTTGAAATGTCTCAGCCAGTCTGAGTCCATTTAATATGGATTTTATGGTATTTTAACCCAAATATTGATGGCAAGCCAGACTCATTTATAAATCACTTTTATCACCACATCTGTCTCAGAAAAGCACAATCAGGTTCATTAGAAAAGGTCTGTTTTTTTTTCCATTAAATCATGTCAACTGGTATCAATTACATCACCTCCTTTTCAGATGGGCCTGCTATTATCCACATTACCAGTGTTCCTGCACTGATCAAAAGGTTAATAGCTTGGTGACTACGTAGCTCTTCTGATTGCTGGGAAATGCCCTACCAAGGCAGCAGCAGTGAGAGGTGAAGGTAGGACGGCTCAGATTGGCACCATTATAGCAGCATAGGATTGTTTGGTTTGGAAGGGACCTTCAAAGGCTATGTGGTCCAACTCCCCTGCACTGAACAGGGACACCTACAGCTCCATCAGGTGCTCAGAGCCCATCTATCCTGACCTTGGGTGCCTGCAGGGACCAGGCACCACCACCTGCCCAGGCTAATTCCAGTAGCTAAAGGACACTGTGGTCTGTGTGCAGCTTCCTTGGGTGTCTCTCACTCATGGGCTGACTGCTTCACATGAGCATACCCAAGGATGCAGAGGAGGCAGAAAGTGAGGAGGGAGAGCCTGGCTGCATCAGGAACTACGAGCATCAGCTCATTTACCTACAGCTGAAACGCTTCCTGCTCTTCCTGCACCTTGGCAACCCAGCCGTGTAGGGACTTCTTGCCTACAGCTTTGAAAAGCCTGACTTTTTAACCTGGCTGAGCTATCTTCTGCTGAGGTGATCACTGGAGGATGGTAAGTTACAGCCTTCAAGGCCACATCTTTCATGGCTGCATGTCTGGCAAGATCTGCAGCCTTGACATTCCTCCCTCCCTTCTTTCCTCCTCTCTTATCTTTCCAGCAGTGGCAGAACAGGATTAGAGCTGCCATACCTTGGAGGCCCACGCCAGGGAATGAGGCCACAGTTATGTTCAGGAGTGCAAAGCCCCAGGGACACTTTGTAGTGAGGTCACGGATGTGCAGCCACAGCTTGTTGCTCACTGCTCCAGTCACAGGTTGGATGTTTAAACCGCACTTAGGAAGCAGCAAGCATCTGTCAGTGCCTGCCTCAGGGGTACACTGGCTATCTAAAAGGCGATGCCTGGCAAGTCTGTGGGTGGGGATGCAGAACGTCATGATTGCAGGCTAAGAGAACACAGAAGCAAGGACAGCACCAGAACCAGAGGAGCATCTATTCAAAGCACTGCGTGATGCCAGGAGGGCAGCTCCAAAAAGTGCCAGCTATCAGTGGGGCAACAGGCTGCTGTCTGAGGAATCACAATGAACAAGCAGTGAAATGAGAGGGCATTGAACAAAAGCTGATCCCAGCCTGACGTTCCTCAACCTGTGTCTTGCAGGCGAATCAGACAGGATGAAACTGCAAATGATAAACATCCAACGTAGCAAAAATGTGGAACTGCAGCACTGGGGAAAAAGTCACTTGCTGCACAGGCTGATGGCACAGAAAGGCACGTGGTTTGTCACAGCCGTGCAACGACTACTAGAAAACAGCCACTGCTTGATGAGCTGTTTTCCAGCACCTCTTGTTTAAAATGCTTGTTACAGCTGCACTTTACAGCAGATCTGAGCTCCAGTGTGCCACAGAAAAAATACGGAGAAAAGCTGTGAGCAGAATCCATGGCACACAGCACTCAGCTGTGCCAGGCAGCTGATGCTCACAGCACCATGCTGAGAGCAACAGCAGTTAAAGCTTCCTCATTTAGAAACGCCTGCTTTTTCAGGAAAGAAATGAAAAGGAAAAAAAAAGAAATAAATGCTCGATGATGTTGCATTTCATCCTTCTGACCTTCTCAGCAGAATGGCTGTGGCTGAATTTTTCCTGTCTCCTCTGAAGCTGTGCTTTCCTGGGATACAGGCTGGATGCTGGTGGCTGCAGTCAGGCTCATCTGTGTGCCTCTGCAGCCTGCCAACCCACGGCATCTTTGTGCTTTGGTGCTCCACAGAGGCATAAGTCAATGCAGGAAGAAAAAGAGGGGCTTGAAACCTGGTTTGAATCAAGACCCTAACACCAATAACTGGTTCTTCTAAAGGAGCATCACTCGGAAACTTCCGCAGGGGAAGGCCTCTAAATGAAGTGATTAAAATGTAATATAAATAAATGAAGAGATGGCAGGCAGAAGCACGGTTTCCACTCTTGGCACACGTGGCCAAGAGCAGTCCATGTGCCTGGTGATGCTGTGCCAACCGCAGGGCCTGCTGCAGGATGTCACACTGCCATGACACAGGGAGATACTCAAGCTGCTGGGAGCTGGAGGCAGCCCAGGGAAGGAGGCCTGCTGGGAATAACATGAGCTCTTCCTGTAAAGCAAGGTCCAGTGCAGACCAGGGAAACTGGTCACACTGGGACCATCAAGGATCAGCATCTCAGGAGTACAAAATAGGAACGTGACAAAGACACATAGCAGGAGTCCTTAAACTGGCAACCGCTGAAGACCTGTGGTCCCAGGGATGCAGTGCAAGAGCCAAAGGAGATGTTGCCTTGATTATTCTCAGAGATAGACACGAGAAGGTGCATTTTAGATCTATACATTCTCAGATCAAGAATGTTCGGATCCAAGGCACTGTTTCTGATTGCTGTAGAGACAAGCATGGCTCCGAAGGGAGCTGTTGCATTCAGCATTATCATGGCATAAATTGCTATCATGTACAGAGTGCTTAATATTCCTTAAACGTAGTGTTTATCTTATTTGTGCATCATTGGAAACTGCAAGTCTCTGGTGAGGGTACCACTGAGAAATTGTTTCCCTGTTTTTTGAAACAATACTGCAGTTCCAGTCAGCACAGCCACCCACAACACCCTCACATGAGATTGCTGTCCAATTCCTAGTTCCAGGTGGTACGGATTGCCAGATGCAGAACCAGGTTTGTTACAGAGAGCACCTCTGTCACTGAAAAGGTCTCACATCCCAGTCACGCCGTGCTCTGCATTCACATCTGCCCTGTGAGATGTGTCCTACCAAATTCCCAGCAGCAAACCCAGCTGTGAGAGCATCAAATATGTTGGAGTGTCTGCAGAGGGAAGGTCAGGCTGAGGAATAGAATGGAGCCTTGCCGGCCAGAAAGGGGAAAGACTGGGGTCATGAGAGCTGGAAAGGAAGAAAGCAGGAGGGAGAAAAGTGGTCAGTGACGTACAGAGGGGGCAGGAGGCTATGTGAGGAGAACCCCCAGAGATGAGCCGTGGGAAGGAGGAGGATGCATCCCATGGCATCTGGTCAATCCGATCCTTGGGAACACTGACAGCCAGGGATCCCCTGGGATATGTGGCTGTCTCTGGAGGGAGCCTGTGCACGTGCTGAGCAGCCTTGCTGCTCTGCAAGGGAGGCTGATTAGAACTAAAGGCAGCACCTCAGGGCTTTGGGGCAGCACATGGGACCACTGGAGGAGCTGTGCTGTGCATGGGCCTCCAGCACCAGCCTTCTGCTTGGCACGTCCCTAACCATCTCTATTACCCTGTGCTTGAGATTCATAATGGAGAATCGCTTATGCTCTCTCTGACTAAGATAAGCCAAAAATAGTGCTAACATCGCAAGGATGAGAGAGAAATTTGCAAATTAGAGCAAGAAAGCCCAGAAGCCCCTCACAGTCATTATATTCTCCCACAGATCTTGGCTGTGCTTGTCAACAACAAATGCTCTTGGCAGTTTGTTAGGGAAAGAAGAAAACTGCCTGAGACAGTGGAAGGCATCGTATGGGAGTGATTTATTTCTAGCCTTTCTCCTTTTAACACACCCCAGTGCTTTCCACCTTGCAACCCTGCCTTCTCCAGCCCGCTTCTCCCAAAGCTGCCAGCAGGCACACACAGTGCATCTGGTAAGGCACCACTTCAGACCTTGCACTGGGAAAGAACAGGCTGATAATCTGCCATTTTCTAAGTCAGCAACGACCTACAAAGAGGCTTTTCTTTCTCGTCAGAGTCAGACACTGCCAACAGATCCCACAGCCTCTTCAGGCTGACCCTCAGCTGTAATTTCTGACCAGTGTGGAGGGCCTGTTGCCTCTGATGTGGGCTCATTAGCAGATCAAGTTTTAAACAAGCTCTATGAATCTGCTATATTTTTTAAGCACTTTTTGATAAATGAAAAGCAGAACCTCAGGGGAGGAAACAGCCAAGAGCTCAGGCTACCAAATTAGCCAGATCCCTGGTGCAGCCCAGCTTCAGATGAGGGGCACAGGAACAGACTTGCATCACACCACACCAGTGGCCTATACACCTCTTCCAAGCTGCAGGAGCTCCGAGCTTAGCAAAAAGGTCATTTTTCCTTAGAAAGTCATCCCTTTGAATCAAGAGACCTGGGCAATACCTGGATCTGGTGCTGCTCCCACCCATCTCGCACCCACGCTGGTACTGCTCAGCATACTGCACAGGCTGCACAGGCACTAAGCAACCCCTGCCCCTCTGCGAGGCTAATGGAAAGGAAACTGGCCAATTTAAACTCTCTGAATAATTCTGGAGGCTTTTGGGGGTGCTTATCTCTCCTATTCTAATAGGCAGGGGCTCCAGGGAAGTTACTTTGCAGTGTGAGCTGCATCCAGAGTGACGGGAAGCTGATGCAAAACAGGCTCACAGGCAGTTTGGGAAAAATAACTGGGATAGTGAGGGGGTTCACCCACCCATAGCCACAATAAAATGTTTGATGTTTCCCTCCCCTGCACTTCATCACGTTCCCGCTGCCTCTGTGATTCCTATTATGCAACTGATTGACTTTGCAAGATATGAGAACAAAGTGTCTGCTTGTCTGTTCCCTGATGTGTGTTAAGTGTGCTGTGTTGGGAGGCCGAAGCAGAAATCAAAACAAGCCCCCCAAGCCTGGTTCTCTGCTCATTGCTGTGCTCACAGCCTTGTGATGCTCAGAGACTCAGCACGGCAGTCATCTCCAGGCAGCATCCCAGGCATGCTTTCACTGCCCTGCAGTGCTGTTCTGCCTGCTGATGCTTTCTGTATCAAGCAAAAATATCTTCCAACAGGATTTTTCTCCTTGAAGGTTATGGTTAATGAACAAATCTTGAAGCTGCCTCTGACCAACTAGATGTGAACCTAACCAGGAGGCAGAGGCAACTACACACTTATCAAACAAAAGTAAAAAAAAAAAAAAAGCCATGGAGAAAGGACTGGAACCACGGGCATCCCCTGCTCAAACAGGGCCGTGGCCCCTGAAAGCATGGCTCAGGGAAGGTATCTCCCATGAAATCTCAGCCTGCTTCTGCTCAAGAACTGACTGCCCTAGGGTTACCACATTCCATTTTGGTATCTGCTGGCCAGTGACACATCCCCAGGGTTGTTCTGTCAAAAGGACTCAGTGCTATGATGCTCGTACTCAAAGGGTACAGGCACTGCCAACAGATGACACCCACATCATGTACGTTCATAGACAGGGTACATCAATATGACAGCACTCAACTTAGCTGTTTTATTCCACCCGTGTTGACTGGAGAGGGTTTTGCTCCAGTTTTATTTCCATTTTTCCTGTATCCAGCTGAGGATTGCCTTTATACACAGCTCCTGGATAATATAGGCTGAGTGCTGCTGTGACTGTTCTTTAAACTCTCTAATCCATGCACACTTGGTCCAAAAACCATCAGTCCACTAGGAGAGGCAGGTCAGATTCTGTCAACAGCAGAGACTCAAGCAGGCTCTAATTTTAAAGATATTAACTCTAAAATCAGTTTGTCTTTGTTCCGTATGAGTCACACAAGGAAGGGGAATGGGAACAGCTCTAAGAGGGGAACAATTTTTTTTCTTCAGTTTCCCTTTTGTATAGTCTGGTGTTGTTCACAGGAGGGGAAAGATACGCTACCTGTAGCCTGAGATCAGCAGAGCCCTACAGCAAATGCTGCAGTCTGTAACAGGAGGAAAAAGGCTGTCAGTCCATGCACCGAGAAGCAGCAGTAGGACTACAGAGCCAAGAGCCTCATTAAGCTGTGGCAACGGGGAGCAGCCCAAGGGACAGCAGGTAGCTGTGAGATAGAGGCAGCCGGGGAGAAAAACAGAGGCAGCTGGGATGCAGCAGTGTGAAAGGTTTGCAAGAGCAACAAGAAAAAGGGAATGGACTGCGTGGGAGAAGCAGCAGAGATCAAAGGAAAAAACAGACCTGAAGGTGCAGAAAGGAGAACAGCAAGGACCTTGGTGGCACAGTGTTGCTGAAGAAATGGAATGGAAAAGGTTCAGGAGATGCAAAACCCAAGGCTTGAAGCTATAATAGCATCCTTCTGACTACAAATAACGTGGGCTAAACACTTCAGATCTGAGAAGTGTTTAGGGCAGTAGATGCATGGTGGAGGACCTCTAGGTGCTGTAGATAGCCCCACTGCCATCCTACAATCTGCTCCTACAGTTCAACTGCAGACAAAAATTCTCAGTTATTTGGAAACATTCCCAAACTGCTCTGAGCCCTCACTCTCTTTTTCTATCTGAAGTATTATTCATGCTAGTGGGGGTTCATTCATGCTGGTTAATACCAGATGTTTGCTAATAACACTAGACATTTCTCACTAGGGGTAGAAATATTTGCACAATATACTTCAACGAGAGTCCTTCTGGGAGGAGATGATGATGGGGCTTTTGAGTTGTTGTTATTTTGTTTTAAACCCTCAACAAGAAGCTGATTTTACACACACACACACACACACACAATCCCTCTCTCACAGATTTCTTTCACCCAGACCCTCACACACTCACAAGCATCATGTTGTGAGAGTCCCAGGGGCCTGGATGAGATCAGCCACGCGCAAAGCAGAGATCACTGGCTGCTAAGGAGTGGCTCTTTGCCTCAGAAACACACCAACTTGCTTCCAGGTTGCAGCCCTCCATCTGTTTTTTCTGCTTAGGTGGCCTGTCAGGAAAAGCCATGGCATCCTCTCAGCAGATTGTGATCATCTGCTGATGAGCTGTCTGTGCTGTGATCTTACCAGGCAGGACACAGACCTTTTGGGCCTGCCACAAAAACATCCTCCAGTTTTACCAGGAATGGCATCCCAGGAATTGGGGCCTGGGAAGGGAGATCTTCATTATCACTACTGGCCATTCTTTCAAAATTGATTCGCTTCTTTCTCTCGGTGTTTACACACACATTTCCATTCAGACTTCACATCAACCTTAGTATTTCTGTCACAAATCCCACGTGTATTTTTGTGTGGGATAATCAATATGTTCTGCCTTACTCACACATTCAGCAGGAGGTTGCAAGATGGGTATTGCTCTTCAAGAAGGCTGCAGACTAACTGGAGAGAGTCCAGATCACAGATCTACAAGGAAAGATGGAAGAATGAGAATTTGTTCCATCTAGATGTGAGCAAACCGAAGGCACACGGGTTAATGGTACACGAAGTACCTAAATGTCACATCCATAAAAGGCTGCAGTTGCAAAGATGAAGATGATAAGCTGTTCACCATGTTAATGCTGGCTAGGACAAGAAATGTTTGTCCTGAACAAGGAAGGATTAGACAGTCGACAAGATTTTCTAGCTGTAAGATCATGAAGTACTGAACTGGATCAACTGGAGCTTGTAACAACCAGGTAGAAAAACTCCTACTACAAGTGCACTTCATTTCTTTCCACCTTGCTGAGGCTCTGGGTGATGAAGCTCCCTGCATTTCCTCAGCTAAGAGTTATCAGGAGATGATAAAACAGAAGTCTAAAGTCCAGCTTCAACACTCACATTTAGGTTCTGGTTAAACATTGTATACACAGGATCTCCTGCTTCTAGCAATCCTGCCTGGTGTTGCAGAGACAAACACCTGGCTGCTGTTAGATAGCAGGAACTCACTGGCTCTGAGCAACCTGTCTTCATCTTGGAAGGTGCAGCTGCCCTCTGCAATCCAAACTGTTCCATTTGTACCAAGCTTTGTTGCTGCTTTGCCATTGCAGTAAGGCAGGCTTGCCTGCATCATCAAACCTACCAACAGCCAGGACACTCCCCGATTGCTCTGTACAGCTCTGCTGTGCCAAAGCCCCTCTGTGTAAGCCACGCTGGCCCAGACATGTTGGGAAAACTCTAGATATGACGTTCCATTCATGAAGAGGACACGGGCTCTACTACTTCATATCTCTTTTTCCCCCACCCCACTTTTTATTACTGTTGTTATTATTTTTAGAGCCGAATATACTTCCAGGCACACTGCACCCATGGGGAAATAGAATCCGATTTTCTGGCTGAAGAAAACAGCTCATAGTGACCAGTCCCAAGGGAAAGAATGAAATCAGTGTTTCTAAGTTTCCAGTTAATTGTGTTTACTGAAGAATACATAACATTAGAATGCCTTGAGCCTTGGCCAGGTTTGTAAAAGTAAATAAAGACAATTCCAGTCTAATGTTAGAAAACTGACCCTTGAATTATTTCTGAGCTCACTTCTTCCAGCAGCTAGAATAAATTCTGATGCTTATGATGTTAAATATGGAGCATCAGACCCATACCTTGTTTTTTCAGCAAATAAACACATTCAGCTGCTATAGCTGGAAGGCAACTCTCCTCCATGAGAGCGGCCATGAGACAGAAGAACAGATCCTTCCTCCTCCAGAGTCATCTTCATTGGAGAAATCTGCTGCACAACATGCTGTGTCAGGGTGCTGTGGGAGCAGGACTGGAGATAAGGATGACCAGGTTATGCTCACAACTAAGAGACACCATCCCAGGGCAGGCAGCCCAGAGAGCTACTGACAGTCTATCTGCAGCCCTAGGGATGCAGCAAGGCAGAGGACGTCCAGAGAGGCCTGTCAGAAATAGCAAGAGATGGGCTTAGAGATAGACCTATGTACAAGAAAGCTCAGGAGAAGAGTGAGGCCCACGGCCTGAGCTTAAACACAGCTCCTGGTCCATGGGCAGGTGAGGCTGCCTGGTGCAACTGTACAGTGCTGCCTGCCCCAAAGAGGAGGACAGCCATCACGTGCTGCCATTTCTTCTCTGATCCTTCCCAGTCTCATGGCTTTATCTCTTTGCTTTCTGCCTGGCCACATGGTATCAGCTGGGGACCTGCTGATTTCTCCTGTGCTCTCCAAACACATCTTGCAAATTGCTCACAGCAATCCTAATACAGCCATTTCTGCCCAGTAGAGTCCCATTAACTAGCAGCTCTCTCTTCAGTCTCTAATGATTCAAACCACAAAGCTATTTGTCATGGCTACATCTTCTTTCCCAGGGAGTAAAAGTCAATTAGTGTTTCCAGTTTGGCTCTGAAAGAGCCCTGGCTCTCTCGTTTCTTCATGCTACCAGGAAACCATCTACAATAATGACTTGTTTGGATGTCTAGTTCTCTGTTAAAAATTTCCTTTCTGTGTATCAAACACCTTAAGCAGAAGGGACATTGGGTGTGCTTACCTTCATCCCTACTCAGCAATGGACCTACACATTTGTTTAAATTTCATTAAGGCTAAACAAATGTGGTTTCGAACCAGAATCTGAGAGGAAAGGCTTGAGAGGTGCACACAGAATGCGTACGTTGAACGTGTACACCTTGGTCTCCTTTAGCAATGGCTGTCAGTCATCTGCTGATAAATGGCTCTTATTTCTCAGCAAGACTACCAGATGATGACCAAAGTCTCCTCTGCTGGTACAGTGTGACACTGATTTTGTTTTGATGTTTGCCTTTACCTTTGCTCCTAAAAGACAAAATCCCATTTGGCTTTCAGGCTCTTGTTACCCATACTTTGCAGGGGGCATCCCACACTGAATCTGTTAGCAATCCTTCTACGGAAGGAATTGCCCCTCCTGGGCAGTTTCTGCTGTATCACCTGCTTCAAATGGCCCACAGAGCAATTCCTGGCCTGTGGCTCATCCGTGAGCAGAGGTGTGAGCTGGCCTTTGATTTGCACTGCATGCTTTCTGATACCTCATGGTGTAAGCTGTCTGTAGTGCCAGGCTCCTGGTGCTCCAATGAGCATGCTCTCCAGCATCTGCTGCTCATGACTGTGCACAGCTTGTCTTGGGAAGTCAACACGGGAGGCACAATGCAGCCTGAGTCAGTTTTTGGGAAAACAGCCACTATTTAGATGGGGCTGAACACGTGCGCTCTGAACTGTTTGTGAGAGATTTGCTCATCTCTGATTCAGCTGACGAAGTAGCCTGCAAAACTCACCCGGCCTGGCTTCAGGCCCAGCTCACACAATTAGAAAAGTATTAGCTGAACTTAGTAGGAAAATCAACATTAAGCAGATAGGAGCTGGTGCAGTTGTTAAAGACAATGTAGTGTTTTTCCCTGGCAGAAACCCAGACTAATGGAGGGCTTCCAGCATCCAGAGCAGCCTTAATTGGCCTCAAAAGCCACTCATATAATTATAAATACTTGTAATGAAACATGAAAAATACAAGGGCTCGGGACTGTGACTTAGTGGGAAGAAATGGTCTCGACTGTCTTGGGAAATAAATCAAAGCTCTTTTGCCTTTTCCCTTCCATGGAGCCAGCTCCTCTCCGACCAGCAGGCTCCACTCTGCTGCTAGTGGCCAATCAGCCACCGTGCTGCTACGTGAGATCAGGAGAGCAAGGCAAAGCTCCTGCTTTCCCCTTGGCAGCTGGGGACACTTTCCCTCTCTGGGTGCAGTTGCTGGTTGGATAGTGGGAGGACACTAGAATGGGTTTAGACTGCCCACTGCTGGTATGCCGCAAAACATCTGCTTTGGTGAACGTTGCATATTTTGATTCCGCCCATCTTCAGCTACATGACTCTCCACGATCTCTGTTTGACAAGAACAGGACACAGCCTCCGTGTAGCTGCTCCCTGAAACACGCACCTCTGCCAATTGCTCAGATACAGCAGCAGCTGCAGCACCTGACTCCGGCAAAGACAAGTGCTTCCCCCCAGCCTTCATCCCATGGACCTGGAGCTCCTAGGATAGCCTGATGAGGAATCCAGGGTATGATTCCCAAAGTTGCTATGCTGGATTGAGACAAGGGTCAATGAGATTTGAGCCACGTGTTGCTTTGCAAGTTTCTGGCTCACTGGAGACAACTCAATGTCTTGTTTGTGCTGGGGAAGTCTCTCAAGCCCTGAAGTGAGTTCAGAGTCACGGTCTCCCAAGGCTGTGAGGGCACCCTGGCTCATCTAGTCCAACACTTAGACAAAGCAATGATAGCTTCAACATTTGCTGTGCACCCTTTCTATGAAGCAGATGGCATCGTGTCCCACTGAAAGGAAATTTCAACCAAGCATGCTAGGGAAGGCCTGGAAGGTTGTTAATTTTGGTCAGGAAGGATTCCTTGCCACAGATACCAGCAAGACAGATGCAACAGCACCATACCCAGCTTCATCCAATTAGCAATGCCTTTTCCCAGAATAATTAGACCACTCAAAGCTTTGCAAGACCACGGCATTATTGCCTGTTCTTTCAATATCAGATCAAATGACACCAGGTCCCTTCACCTTCTGCATCTGTGGCATCCAGCTGCAATTAAATATACTGAGGGCTGAGCCTTGGTCACTGGAGGACCATTTGTTTTCTATGATTCATGTCTGTCTGCAACTTGATGGAAGAGAGGCCTGCGTGAGCCAGATTGTGTCAAGATAAACATACCATAGGACCGTTTCACATCTAGCACATGTAGCCTTACAGTGCACCAGCTGGCCTGCTGAAGCAGGCAATATTATAGCAAAGCGGGGAGTATCCTATCCCACCTAAGAAGATGGTGGTTAATGCAAACTACAGCCTCCTGAGCACAATCTGGGCACAGCCAGTCCCAAAGTCATGAGATTTCCCTTGCTTGCACAATTTTGTATCGTTTTACAGCTTCAGTGCTAAAAGGTGATCGGCTCATGATTAGCAAAAGCAAGACCTGGCGCAATCTTAACTGCCCCAAAGTGATGATAAGCAGGAGGTTCAGATAAAGAAGTCACCTGAAAATCAGTGTGTTTTGCAGGAGCCTGAGAGACTATAGAGAGACTCAACTGCGTGCAAGAGCTTTTCCTCCACTTGCTGCAGGCTCAAGCCTGCTGTTTTACTTTGAAGTGCCAGCCCTGGCTTTGGCCCAGGGATGGGGTTAGGGCTCCTTGCTTTCAGCTCTGCTCAGATAACCATCACTAAATGAACACAGCACAACCACCGCAGAGGTGGAGCAGTGACACGTGTTTCTTCAGCAGCCATAAAAGGACCCCAGCTCAAAGCTCATCTGTTTTTTGCAGCTGAGATTATGCAGGTTCCTGCACGCACTCAGTTACTAGAAAATGACCCCAGGTACAAACATCGGGAGCAGTCTGTGTGTTTTGCCACGTCTGCACAGCTCTGCCATGAAAGCAGCAGAAACAAAAAACAAATGACGTGCGTGCCCTCAGTGCGGGCAGGGATTTTTATTGATGGGGCTGTCACTGGGAGAGGGTGATCAGGGGAGCTGTGCATTATCAGAAGCAAAATGTGCAGGCTGGGCAGGTGTTAGGGAAGAGTGCTCTGTCAATTCTCAGCAGGGACAGAAGGTTTCTGTAGTAGTGATGATTTTTCCTGAGCTCTGAGCATGGCAATAACATCAGGGAACACGGGAATACTGCATGGCAAGGAAATACCAGGAGATGGAGTCTTGAGAGAGCTGTCACATAGGGCAGAGCCATCCAGGCTGCCATGTTGGGCTCGCAGCACGCTAGGAGCTGGAGTGCCCAGCAGAGCTGCCATGATCTTTTCAACCGGCAGAAGGGGCTGCTCGGCCCTGGCTGCACCCAGCACGGCATTGTGCTCCTGCCCATCAAATAACGCGGTGGCTCTGGGGCTTTCCCCATCCCTGGGCTTGCTACCCTTCTCCCACAGCCTTTCCTGGAAATAAAGCAGCTCCTCTCATTGGAGTGCTCACTCAGTAAAATATTCACCAGAGCCCAGACTAAATAACGCAGTATTCTAGGTCTTTTGTGTACTGCTCTGTATTTCTGCTGTCACAACAAAACACCCTCTGATGGGATGTGTCAGGCAAGCCCAGCACCAGACCAAAATAAAAGGAAGGAAAGCGCCTGCCACAAAGGGGTTCACACTGAACACAGGGCTCTTGGACTCGAACAAAACCACTGTTACCTACACAGGGCTGTTGGCGTCCGTTTTCGGATGGAGAAAGGACATGGCAGAGTTGTTCCAACAGAGGGAGCACGGGGACAGCCGTGGCTGCTACACTGCCCGCCCCTTCCATGGGGGGCATCGTGGGCACTGAGACCCTACAGCGGTCCTCACCTTTCTTTTGGGGATAATCTGGTCATCAGAAGGCAAAATTGTTAAACTTTAAAAAAATAAAAATAAAAATCAAGCCTTACTTAGCCTCAGTGACAACGTATAAAGCGAGGAGGTGAAAGGCACGCGTGGATGCGGTGAGGCAGGCTGCAGATCTTTGCTACAGCTTACAAAAATGGTGTGCGGCCACTGTGGACTAGAATGGGAATTATTTCATAAGTGCCACAAAGACGAGCTCTAGACTTAACAATTCCCATCCTCAGGCAATGTGGGCCAATTTGCAACAGATAGAGTATTTCTATTAGATTTGGTGGCTCCAGAAATGGCAGAATCATTTGACGGGGTAAACTGACAAATGATCACCTGTTTTTCCTCAACAGAGAGACTGGAATAGCTTGCTTCCTGATGCGCAAACTGAAAGTATCACATTTCCTCCATTTTGAGGAAGCATTCTTTGCAATCTTTGCAAAACTTACTTTTGCAATTACAGCTTTTCTAGATGCGGGAGGGAAACTCAGACAACAGAAAGACGGGACCATCGAGCAGGGCCAGATGGGGATTGGGTTTAGAAATTAATGTTGAAATAACAGGATGGCATGTTCAACGTTCAGAAAAGTTATGATAATAACGAAGCACAACATGACACGGGCTAAAAGCTAGGCAGTGCCCTGGTGATAAGGTAATTATTTGCCATGGGCACAACAGCAAGGGTGGAAATGGAGAATCTATGAAGTACATACAGCTGCTAGAGTACAAGGTGAAGAGTGGTTGCTCATATCTACAACATACCACGACCAATTCACTATACTACTTTTTAAACCCCAGCACCGTCAGCTAAATCAAGACATTAGAATAGTGCATTTTTAGGAAGAAGAAACAATTTTGTATTGCAAAAATCTTAGCTGTGCTTTAAATAAGCAAAAGTCTGTGTGTCTGTATCAGTGTGGACTGATATTGAGAGAGGGAGCACACAATGCAGCTCTGCAACCATCAAGGGTGGCTTTGCAATTAGACATCCTTCTTATTCCATCCTGAATACCTAAGGTATGACTTTCAGAACCCGTTTTGACTGCTCTCCCAGCCCTGTGGCAGCCCTCTTCCCTTTGGGGCTGCTGTTTAAATATGAAGTGCTTCTCACAGCCTCGTTAGTTCTGTGTTACAGACAGTGCCTGGCCATTTCCACTCATGCTGCAGGTATCTTGGAGATATCCCCAAATCACCTGAGTGGGAACGCAGTGAGATTTAGATTAGATATAAGGAAGAAGGTTTATCCAATAAGGGTGGTGGGGCAGTGGCACATGATGCCCAGAGAGGTAGCAGTGCCCCATCTCTGCAGACAGCCAAGGTCAGGCTGGATGGGCTCTGAGCACTGATGGAGCTGTGGGTGTCCCTGTTCAGTGCAGGGAGTTGGATCAGAGGCCTTTAAGAGTCCCTTCCAACTCCAACCATTCTACGACTCTATGCTAACCTCTAACACCTGAGGGCTCTGCTTGAGCCACACAGTAGTTTACTGACAGTGGAGTCAAGTGTGAGAAAAGGGATTATATTCCCTTGTCTACTGTAGAGAGTTTGATCTCCCGACTTCTGGTCTGTGGACCAGGGCTCGCTGCTTTCTAGCAGGAGGTTACTAAGTCATAGTTTCTCCATTCTGTTTTCCCATACCTTTCACTGAAGGAGCAGAAAATGCTCAGCCCAGTACATGCCATCACTTGCACCATTAGTACGGGCCAATAAAAAACAAGAAGGCTGTCACATGGAGAACCCATCTGGGTTTCTGTAAGTAATACCTAATTCCGGTCAGACACTTTGGGCAGGATTTAGAGTACATTCCTGCCTTCAACATTTCCTGTGGATACACACCAGGAAAAAAAAAAACCAAAAACACCACATTTTAAAATGTGTAAGAGCGTCCAAGGTGAGCACTTCCGGAAGCTGGGCATTAAAACACGATTGTCTGATGAGCACTGATGTCATTGCATTACACTTGTGGAAAGCCAGTTGTAAACACGGAGCGGTTCGGTTGGGAAAGCAGCTTCCTGCAGATTAATTGTGACAGTGATGTATGCACTATGTAAATAGAGCTAATCAGAGATGCAGGCCGTAGAGCCACGGGGCAGGCAGGAAATGAACGCTGCTGAGAACTTTGCAGACTCACTTTCTTATTTTGACCTTTCAAAAGACGAAATAATAAATTTAGCTCAGCGCTGATGAGAACATTTTTCATAGCAGAAGCTGTGCTGAAACGACAGAGGTTCCCAAGCGTGCACCGAGTTTGATTTTTCATCGCAGACGCCTTACGAAATTCTTTGGACACTCCTGTCTGACGGAGCACACGTGCAAAGCATTCTGTTTGTGTTTTCAGTGATGCGTATCTACAGCAATGCAATTGTGTTTCCTCCCTTTTAAACAGCAGGAGCAAAAGGTTTTGTAATGTGAACTATGCGTAAATGCAATGGTTCTCTTCCACTGACTCGGAAGTATCTCACATGCCAAAATTCCTCCACCATGATGAATCTTTTAAGCTCACCAATGAAGACATTCACAGAAGTAGCAGACTGCAAGCTCCTCTACTTGAGGTGTGCAATCAAGTTCTTTCCCTCCGGTATTGGTTCAAAATAACAATACATTGGATCGTAACGTTATTAAATCGTAGTTCCAATTACGGTTTCCAATAACAGGCAGGCAATAAATATTGACGAGGGATAAATGTTGAGGTGTTTCGGAGGAGTCACAGAATTATTTTTCAAATATTAATTCATCCAAAAGGTGCAGTTTTCATTTTCCATTCTTTAAATACCACAGCAATAAGGAGAAACACGGAAGCACATTTTCACAGCGCATGTTCCTCAGTGAAGATTCGTGCCGTACTTACCCTTCACAGGACAGTAAGGACACTGTTGCTTTTTTTTTTCTTGGCATGGAGATGGGTATCACTTCCCTTCAGCAGAAAATAAACATAACCCCACAGAAGGCATACAGCTGGTGGAAGGGGATTGAGTAAGAACGGTGGCAGAGCTTGGTTTTGGAGAAGCCTGGGCAATGCTGGAACACAAACATGGATGTGAAGGTGTCAAGGTTTGCACGTACCAGGCCAGCAACAAAATGTGTTTGAAGAAAGATGCGTTGGAGTTGCTTAGAAATAAGCGCTTCTGGTTGTGTTCCAGTTCCCAGCACTGAGCTGAGCTCAGTTAGGACTTCACTTGTTTTCAGTCGACAGGAAAATCTGAATTATTCAGAGCTCACCTTTACCAAAAAAACACCCCAACTAATTACATATTTAGTGTATAATACAAAGTCTTTGTAGCTAATGCAATCAGTCAATATTTCTCTCACAGAGAGCAGTTCTCAGTTCTACCTAACCCAAGCATGACTTAATCACCAGCTGAGCTGGATCCCTACCAAACCCTGACAGCAGTCTGTGCAGAGACATTTCAGCTGAGGAACAGGCCCAAAGAGATCAGCGCTTCCCGTCTTGCACTTTGTGATCTATTCAATTTTGCTGTTTGTGTCGAGTAAAGGTACTTCTGAAAATACATATTCTATTCAATCATCTGTGAAAGGTTAGCAAATGTATTTCAGAGGTCAGATAAATGGTTGCTAATTAAGACATCAGTTCTCATCCTGAATTTCTTCAGAGCTTTCTAGGGCTGAAGTCATGTCATCAACATCGTATTCCGGGTCTGTTTTTTTCTGGCTTAAAATAACGTACTCGCTTTTATAGCTCGTCATCCTGCAGTATATAAACCAGCTCAGAAGCATTTACGGGGTCATTAATACCGTTGCTATAACAACCGCAGCCTGCAGTGCAAAACAGAAATGCTTATTAGCACCAGCACCATCGCTGACAAAACACAGGCTGACTTTAATGTCATTTGGCTACTTCAGGGACAGGGTTTAATATTAGCTTTCTTTTAATGGAAAAATTAAAAAAAAAAAAAAAAAGAGAGAGAGAGAAAGAAAGATTGATTGCTGCAGTGATTCTGTATTTTCTTTCAAAATGTCCAAATGAGTTCTCAGGAGATGCACACCACAGTGCTGCGTTTGGACTGATACCATTGTCACACTGCAGTACAGCCCTATTTCAAGAACCATGGTTTGCCTCGGAGTCATGTAGGAGTGCACTGGACAAGGCCTTCAGGCACACAGTGACAGATCATTGCACACACAGCATTACAGAGCTGTAAAAGCTGAAAAAGAAGATTTCACGTGACCATCTCTGTTAATGAAAAGTGAAATAAAATAATGCATTCTCTGTTTATTTTTTCCTTATTGGTAAAAGGCAGAATATGTTACTAAAGACAGCTGTGGTTAAAGAGTTCTCAATAGGCAGGATATGATACATTAGCCTGCTCTGAAACTGAAAACGTAGTTTAAAACCATAACCCTTCTTCTCAAAGGTGCTCAGGCTACAAAAAGCAGTTTTGCACTGAATATTTTCCTTTCAGTCTGATTTTAAAATGTGTGTCACAGAGGTAATACGGAGTAGTTTTCCTCTGTTCCTTTTAAAAAAATAAAATAAAATCAGTATATGCATATAGAGAGAGGGAGAGGTTATATTTCAGGAATTTGGAGTTGCAGATTTTTTACATTCTTTGGACTCCAAGTACTTCCCCTCCTCGTCAGCCCTGCAGCCACAAGAAAGGGGCCGTGGTAGGACCTGAACTTAGCAGCATGTCAGTAAGTGCACAGAACTGGCCAACGCTGCGGGAAGGGGATGAGGTCATGCCTTCTCCTCAAAGCCAGGTATCTTATCTGAGTTATCAGAATGAGTCACTGGTCTTAAGAAGAGGAAGATTCAATGAACTGCAGTATCACTTAGCTATATCGAGGAGACTTTCTCTGAGGCCATCATGCCAGTTGCTCTTTTCCAGCCTCTTATTCAACTAACAGTGGTTTCTTTGGTAGATTTATTATCCTATTGTACTAGAATGAGAAATTTAACCGAGAACGAGCTTGTATGTTAAGAGCTAATTTGTGACAATTAGCCTTACAAAATAGCACATTTAGGTTACGCAAACTGAAGTAGGAAATTTTTGGTTATTTGGTGTTAAAATGAGACTAAATCACTTTCTTGTGTATGTATGTAGGTGTGTGTGTGTGCATGTGTGTGCTGAAAGTGTTTCTACCCAGGCTGGGAGATTGTAAGTCAAAATAAAGCCATAGACACAAAAGATAAATGGGAAGCTGTAAGTGGACAAGCTTGAAATTAGAAGTAGGTGTTCACCACTTCTGAAAAATGGTGCAAAGATCAAAATTTCTCCTCACAAAAATATTTTATCAACCACAGCTTCATCAGGCTCCTGCAGGACAGCCTCAGAAATGCCGAGTTTGCAGTTATCATGCTGTAGGTAGAGCTAACTTTGTGTTCAGCATATGGCATCTGAGGCTGCAGAAGGCAATTTCAGGTCAGCTGGAAGTTCTTCTAGGAGCTTAAGGGTAACGTTACCCATTTTGTACTACAAAGTGATTCTCATTAAAGATCATTTTAGAGGAGCCATGCGCACTTCTCACAGGTTTTTAGGGAGAAGATGGTGGCATCATCCTAATGATTCTAGCATGTGGAGTCCCACGAGCACAGAACCAGCAGTCGCTCGGCTAAAAGCTGCGTTTGTCCGTACGAGCTGCGGCCATTTTGCAGAGTTGTAATCTCACTTCCTTAAATGACGACTGTAAAAGCAGAACTCTACTTCAAGTCCTGTGTGCGTGCAGCTGCAGTGACAGCTAAGGTGGCGAACCTCCTCCTTCCCACTACCTGCTCTGGAAACTTTTCTACAGCCAATTGGGGGAACCCAGCCCGAGACAGCATGAACACGCCTTGCTGAATGCACCGCTTATACAGATGAAACCGGTGTAAGGAAGTTTAAGGAGAGTTCTGTAAAACTGGGGAGCTTTTTTAGAAGATGGAGAACCCACTTCTTTTGTTCCCTCAACTGAACATTTCTGCTTCGAAGGATAAATCCTATTACAAAGTCATGAAACCAACGGTTAAAGAAGAGCCGAATAAAGCAAGCAAGCCCGGGTAAGTTTTAAGGTCATGCTGACACTTTGAGTGTTGTTTATGCAGAGGATTCTTCCAATGTAGCTTGTGGGTGTGAATTTAGGGTGCAGATCTTTCTGATTTTGACCAGCATATGTGAAAACGGGTGAACTGCAAGCCTGGGAATTGTAGACATGAAATATTCATTCAACAAGGAAATAGTTTTTAAGTACAAGAAACAAATAAATAATAAACTTAGTAAATGAGGAAGGGAGGTTGCACAAAGTTCTGAAAAAGGCTTGTTAAACCCTTAGGATGATCTGGAAAATATTCTTTGTAAAGACTTCAAGTGTGAGGAAGCACTGCTTCCTTTTTTCCTTTGCAGAACATTAAAAGTAGAAGATGCTGAGCCAACTGTTTCGTTTACGAACTGTGTTCATGTTCCTAATATGAAATTGCACCCTTCTCCTTCAAAATTAGTGGAAAATGTATTGGAAACAAAAAGATTCCCACTTCTGTTTGCTAGCGCCTCGTATGCAATTCATGTTAATGTCTGAAAAAGAAATTCATTAACGTGAATAATATAAGTAGGAGAAGTAATAGAAATATTAGTGTAAGTGAACCTTTGTGGACCTGTGGTGCAGAGGCAGACATATTAGTCAAAGAAAATGCCTGGAAAAGAAACCTTTTAACACAGTTGATTTAAAAGCTACTTGAACTCTGTTGTAGAGCAAAGCAGAAGAGAAACAGACTGAGCCTTCTCCTGCAGAAATCCGAATTACATGAAGCTGAACATCTTGGTAAACCGACGAACTTGACAAAAGCATCAAGGTAGGCATCATAAAAGGCAGAGACAATGGGGATTCCTTCTAGGAAGTGCTGGTGTGACCCAGAATATTTCCTGCATATGCGTGTGTGCATTCAGACTTGGCAGAGAGTAATACTTACAAAATCTGTTTCAATTAAAGTTGGCTATCTAACTCAAGCATACAAATAGTACAGAATTATCTGGCATAGAACAAGGGAGCTCACCAGTAGTGTTTTCACATCACTAAGTGCAGACTGTTGCCTACACATGCACATATATAAAAATCTTTACTCACGCCAACAGTGTTTTTCTTAGTCCACTGGTTATCTCAAGCAAGCATTTACTCAGAAATGGAGGTGAAAAATTACTGTTTAGAAGGAATTACGCAGCTCCCGGGATAACAGATATTCCAAAGAATTCTGGATGCATGTCCAATACTGGATGTATAGTTCCTTGATAATTGCATTGTTGACCAAACACTGTCTTGTCTCCCAAATTCAAATACTGATGCTTAAACACTGCTGTAATGTTGTCTCTGTGACACTCTTTCCCATAGAGATGTAGTGTGAAATATTATTGTCGTTAAATTCAGTGAGATGCTTTCTCATATGTGTAAACATCGTGGCTATCCAAACTATAGCACGTACTCATGATCTGGAAGACCTTCCATGGTCCCAGGGGAAGATTTCATTGCTTTCCACTCCTCCCTCTCTTTCTTTGTCGTGTTGTTCTGCTTAATTCACTGGTTCTACAGTTCACTTAAAAGATCTTGAAGCTATGAACAAAGGTAAAGGAGCGTTGCAGACAACCTTTTCCAGTTCCTCAGTTCCAGACACATAAAACTGCGCTAAGATTGTACCTAAAATGAGAAAGCGCAGCCTCCATGCCACCTGTAGGCAGATGATACCTTTTCAATGTTCATTTTTATTTGGGTGGCTGATTACTGCTGGGCATTTCGTACCTGGGTTCTGGTTTCTCTTTGTTACGGCAGCACTCCCTGGTGTGCCAGTGTCTTGGGGATCTGTGAAGCTACTTTCTTTCTAAAAGAAAATGAAGAAATCACACTAGGAGTTTCCAGCAAAGGACCTCTCCAGCATTCTGTGCACTGTTGGACTGTGTATGTGCTCTGAAGCTGTCAGGGCTTATCTTTCACCATTACCAAACTCATTTCTGTGGCTGTAGTAACCCGTTATTCCCAGATGTACAAGCGCACACAGTTCAGAGAACTGCACTCTATGTACTTCCCATGATTAAAAAACTCTGTGAGGGAGCAAGGTCTCACTTTCCCTGACTCCAAAATTCCCCTGCTTTATTGGCCTACGTTCATTTTTCACATTTCAGTTCTCCATTACTTGTATGCCTTGAGAACTGTTTGTCTCTCCCTGGCTAAGAATTTCATTCCTATAAGCAATGACTTCAGCTAGGAGACACATGACACCTGTAAAAGTATAAAATAAAAATCCTCCTTTTACTTTTTATACAAAACCGAGAGCATTACTGGCTTAAATTCCCTCTCATAGTCATTGGAATTTCCCTTCGACTAAAATTCTTGTGACTACAGATTTTGCCAAGGGAACCCAAGCTATGTAAATCAGGCGACAGAAAAAATGTGAGCCTGGGGCAGGAAAGAGGCATCGTTTCCAAAAGTGTTCAATCCAGAACAAGTTCTTCTGGTTCTCAGCTCCACTGTCAACTAACCTTGGGCAAGCTGCTTAAATCAGGACATTCCCACTCAGAGTACAATGCTATGTCACCAAATGAAAATGGTTCTAAATGTTAATATTCATTTTTCACCTTCAGGCTTAGAACTATGGCATAGTCCAAGCATGATAAAGTTAATGCCAGCCTTGTGCCTATTCCTCTATTCTCCCAGTGTGTGTGTGCAAGGAAAACCTATACAGCACAGAGTGGTTCCTGAAAATTTTATTCGGAAGAATAAAATTATTCTTTCTTTCCTACCTGTATAGTTCTCTAAGACAGAATGTTGGAAATAATTGAGAAATACATGTAACCTGGCACAGATGATGAAGAATACGTGGAGTTTCATAAACTGAGTGCAGCATCTCAGAATAACATGACATTTGAAACACATTTGTGGTGAACAAACCAGACTGTATGTGCTAATACCCTAGAAAACTATCACCTAAGCCGTACCACTACGGCTTCGTCTTCAGCATACTGAACTTCCCGTACTTCATTGCAAATAGGCTGTGGTAATGCAGCCTCAGAACCACATCTCTGCAGGACTATTTTTTATGACTAACTAGGTGACTGACCTGCTTCCCTTGTGAGTTTTGCCATACTGCATCATCTCTATTTCCTCAAAGACTCCTCAGAGAAGCACAACATAAACATTAAAAGAGAAATCTCTGCTTCGATCTTTTATTTTTATTTTTTTAAGGTAAAAAAAGAAAAAGGCAACTCTTCAGGAAAGAGTCAGAAAAAAAACCCACACCTATATTCTATGTTTCTGAAGTCTGTAATAGAGCTCCTACAGCAACAGAACCTTATCACTTTGCGAAATGGTCCAGAGCAATAATAGTAATTGATAGCATATCAAAATAGCTTGATGAGCACACAACATGCACAGTTCCACAAAACCCTATTTTGTTTCTTAAGCAGTGTGTCTCCTGAAGAAGCAATGAAATGGGGCGAATCTTTTGACAAGCTGCTTTCCCAGAAAGGTTAGTACTCTGTTCTTCTCTTCCCGAAGACTATGCTGGTGGAAAATTGGATGGAAAATTACAAAACACAGTTGGGCACTTAAATAGATCAGTCAGTTACCTAAAATTAGGTACGGTGGGTCATTTATAGCAGCATGTGTTCCTGCTCTGCTCATGTGCTTAGGCTACAGCATGCTGTCAACTACTGAAAGTAGTTGAAAATAACTTCGAAGCTCGGTATTTTATTGGACAAAGTGATAGGAAGTGAAGAGTCCCTGCAATAACCAGTAAAAGGCAGCCAAAGGTAATTAAATTGTTCTGTAATGAATAAAATGATTTTCTGCTGTATGAATTCTTATCAGACTCTTGGAAAAATCCATTATAATAGTGACATGCTCATCAATTATTTAGAACATTATTCACTCACGTTAGCAGAAGGCTATCTTATCTTTTCTAGACTACATTTTTCAGTATTGTCAAAAAGAAGAGCTGTGTTCTGATGAGCTAACTGCTTTATTACTGTAAAAACCCCAAATGGCAGTCTTAAAAAACAGCTGGAAATCTGCTGGCAATCTCATCCATCATTTGGCCTCTGCCCAGTATTGTGTTGTTCCTGGCCAGTCTTATTATAATGCTTGTATAATAAAGGCTAATTTTTTGGGGGGTATTATTATTATCAGTATTAATAGTTCATCTTTCATGAAGTGATAGTCTCTTTGTTCTTAAACATTTTATAGCGATTATTTTTCTATTAGGGATAACTAGCCATATGTGGCACAGAGAAAACATTAAAATAAGCTTATAGTAAGGGAGGACTTGAAAGAGAATGACTCTCAACTCTAATCCAAGAAAAAAACAGCAAAAAAACTCTGAGTTTGCAGGCAAATCATACTGTATCTTTGTACATTGCCTGCAAGTTTCATTCTGAACAACTTACTGGCACTGAGACTTTGCCTGAAGACCAGAACTTGAGTGAACTAATCATTATGGAAACATTGCTTTTAGTGCAATGTATGGATTTTCATATAAAAAGTTTGGCCAGGCCATCCTTTAAATGTTGGTTTAAATGTTGATTGTTACACTGGAGCTAGATTACTTTAGTCTTCTGTTAACTCTGTGAAGAGACATTTAAATGGACTACAGAAGATCTAAAAAGTTTGGAGATATCAGGTCGCTAGCTTAGGAGCATCGTTTCTGGTCCATATCCTCAATACTCCCTTTCAGACAGATAAATCCATCCGGAACCACAATCTCAGTGGTTTTAAACTCTTAAGAATCAATGATTGATTCAGCACTGAGTATTTAGTGGTATGTTTGTAGATACACAAAGCATCCCAGGGCAACAATTGTTTGCTTTACATATAATAAGAGCTACAGGAGGCAACATTTAGCCAAAGAACTGATTCTTCTTGATGGCTATGACAAAGATTTATTACATCACTATCATTTGAATATTGTTCAAATATTCCTGACTGCAAGACTTTCTTAAAAATGAAAACATGTTCAAATGGACCGAAGAGAAGAATTTGGTCAGTTTTGGTGCAGTTTGTCCCCAAAACAGTAATAGGATCCAAGCTGGCCATTATTTGAAATGGCCCATTGCTTACGTAGATATCAAATGCACGTTTGTCATTGTCCTTCCATTCTGGAGGGCAAAGATATAACCCAGCTGCAGTCGGCTGGAGGACGGTCTCGTTGTGAGCAGAGATTCTCACTGAATTTGGGTTAGCCTAATTCAATCTGATATTTAGCAAATTCCATCACTTCCAGATCCATACAGATGTTCTGATTGCTTTCTTAAGGTCTTGGTAATCAATAATGAGAATTCTGTCATGGGAGTTACAGCATGCAGTTATTTTAAAGCCTTTATGCAATTTAAAATAACGATCTATGATGCAATGTAATTTAAAGGGAGCGCAACCTGTTCTGTGACTTTGCTTAGACTGCCTGAAGATATTAACTGTCTGATAAGGATATATATATATGTATTTAACACAATTCAATATTCCCTTCTGTAGATGGATTGGATGCCTTCACAAAATTTCTGAAAACAGAGTTCAGCGAGGAGAACATTGAGTTCTGGATAGCTTGTGAGGATTACAAGAAAAGTAAAACTACAAATGAACTTTTCCCAAAAGCTAAGGCCATTTATGAAACTTTCATACGGAAAGATGCTCCAAAAGAGGTACAGTAAAAACGCTCTTCAGTGTACACAGTGTTTTCCACAACTGCATCTGATGAAATCTGCTTTTAAGAAGTGTGTGTCCAGAAACAGTAACAACCATTAATTGTGTTGTCACTGACTTAAGGAGACTGTATCTTACATGTCAAAGCTCTGGAAGGAAGCCTGGAAGTAACTGCCTAGTTTATAAATCTCCAGACTCCTTACAGACCCCGCTCTGTATTGCTCTTCTAAGTATAGAGCTCTGAGTTTGAATATTAGATCACGGGAATCAAAGATTCCTAGTGGTCTATAAAACCAGGATATATGTATATATATACATATATATACACACACGGTTAATTTAGTGAAAAATAGCAATGATAAATGTTAATGCTGCCATAAAACATACCAGCTAGCGTTTGTGAAGAAGTATTATCTGTCTGTATTTAATGCTGCTTCCAGAAAAACAGAATAATTCTCCCATTCTCTTCAACTCTTTAACGATTTGTCAAATGATTACACAGCTCAGACTCAGAAGCTTTTGTTTTAAATAAGCCAAAAGACTGAAGGAGGCGAGGCTAGAAGAATGTACTAAATTAAACATACCCTTAAATGATTGTGATAATGTTTTAAGCAAAGATTTTTCATGATTAATGTTCCCCGTCCTCAAAGCTCTGGCTGAGCGTTCCTGCTATGTTACCGACAGCACACAGACAAACACAAGTTGATACGTCAATACTAATTAACACTAAGGCCTTCTCTTATTACTGTAGTAGTGCAAAAAGTCTTAATATTTACAATTCCTTCATATTGCTGAAATGTGTTATGAAGGAATCATATCGTAAATGAGCAAAAACAAATTCTTTTTTCATTATTTTTTTTGCCTGCTCTGGGAAGGAGATGATGAACTCTTACTGAAATCAAGCTCAGCCTCCTCAGTAGGTATTTTGGACTTACATTTTGCTGTAATTCTGTCAAGGCTGAGCAGATCAAATACGTCACTCCCCAGTACTCCCTTTCCCTTGTGTTTTTCTTTAGCTTGTCAGAATATCAGAAGTTAAACCCCAACTGCTACTTCCCTGTAACAAAGGTGAAAAAAAGTGTAATTCTCATTTTAAGAGAAGGATTACAGAATGGTGCAATCTCCACCCATAATTCCTGCAGATTACATAAAACATTCAGATCCACTTTCGATAGGACAGGGGCCTGACTTACTAGGCCCACTTTCAAAACTTATAGCCCTTTTTACTTCTGCAGCATCTCAGTGGGTGGACCTTACATAAAAAGAAAAACCCATAATTTGGTCTAGTGGTTGGCAGCCATGCTCATGGCAGGGTGTTGGAACTGGATGATCTTTAAGATCCCTTCCAACCCAAGCCATTCTATGATTCTGTAATTATTTGAGCCGGAATTTATCAGTGCTAGGTGATCAGTCTATGAGCAATTATAGTAGGACATCAAGCCGTGATACTGTCATGTCTTGAGTCTGACAAACAAAAGGATAATAAGGAGGAAAGCTGGGGAGGGAACAGGGTATGGAAGTCATACTTTGAGCAAGAGTAACATAATTGTTTCCGTGTGAAATCTTCCCAGGAATAGTGCACCAGCACGTGGGATAAAAGATCATTTTGATAGGGTTTCCGCATCTCTAAAGCCTCCAGAAACTCACTGAAATTATTTTAATATTTCAATGCTTAGAATTTTCTCACCCTCTTGCCATCAAAACCCCACGCAGCATCTAGAAATTTCAAATACCCACCAGTGTGTTTTAATGAGACAAAGTTCTACGTGCACCCTAAAAGAGAAAGGAGGGACTTCAGCCTTAGCCTGGTGATGCAAAACGTGGCGGCAGCAACTATTTCAAGATTGCTGTTAGTGAGTTGCTTTTAATCAGATAATACCACATCAAACTGTATTGGTTTTATTTTAACTGATACTTTATCAATGACACATTTGTGGAGACTTTATGGCAGCCATAACTGAAAAGGAACACGCTAATTCTATGGCATTAATATTGAGCTATAAAAGGGATTCAAAGTTCTTTCTATCGGAAAAGTCTCACCAATGTGCAACATCTTTACTATGGACAACAAGAGAATTGTGTTAATGCATGTTAAATAAATACTCTTTTCCTCATTCTCCAGGTGAATTTGGACTTTAAAACCAAAGAAGTTACAAGTCAGAATATTGAACAGCCAGTCATTACCACCTTTGATGCAGCACAAAACACAGTCTACAGGCTGATGGAGCAAGACAGCTATCCACGCTTCCTAAGATCTGATCTTTATTTGAATTTGGTTAAGGGGAGAAATCCTGGCCGTCCCACTCTTAGGAGACGATCACGGTCCTTTACTGTCAATGATTTCCAGGGCGTGCGACCAGACTTCACCATCTGGCAATAGGGAACTCAGCCCTCATGAATTCTAGCTACTGCAAGCAAATTGTACATGTGTTATGAATTACAAATCCTTTGGTGGTGTAAATAAGTGGCAAGCAAAGTTGCATGCATTCATACCAGGTCATAGTCTTGTAGCCAGTGAGTAATCTCATTTACTGTAGACAACCAGGCAACTTATTGCTGAGACACGTCATGTGAAGCTTTTGTACAGTATTTTTTTAAACTCAAGCAGGAGCTGTCATCACATTAGAAAGAAGAATCTGAGTTTCTGACATAAAAATGTTGTCTTAAATGCTATTTGATAACATCCATCCTGTATTCTGAGCCTGCATTGTAAGACAGTTTCATCACAGTTTGAATCTCTGTAGCTAACCTTTGCACATGATTTCGTCTTTTTGCAGTATTTCCTACACTAAGCACAGAATATTTGTGGTATTTTCTCATACTGCAAAACACATGGGAACATTAGTTGGGTGAAATGTAAAAGTTACATGGATTTAACTACAGCTACTGCATAATTAAAATTTAGCTACTGCGTATTTCAAGAGGATGATTAGAATGCCTATTTAATTTTTATAGGGATATATTATATACTCTTTTCTTATTATGTACATCTTTTCTTTATATTTAAACTCCGCTGTACAAACTAGCTTTGCTATCAAATATTTGTATTCTCTCTCTCTCTCTTTTTTTTTTTTTCCAACAAAGTGAGCAGCAGTCATCGGCCAAGAATGCCATTTTAACATGTGTCATTAAACATCTGGTCATGTGGATGCATATGTCTATCTAGGAGGAAGTGTCCTTTTCTCCCCATGCTAAGCTAGGTACGAAGCCAGTTAAACAACACAATCAACTGTTGCTCTCAGTCTGTAGTTATTTGCCCTAAAGCTGACTATCCATTACTGCACGTAAATGCTCCTTTGTGCGCTCCCCTCCATAAGTAGCATCCTCTCAAATCATAGAATGGCCTGGGTTGAAAAGGACCACAATGATCATCTAGTTTCAACCCCCACGCTGTGTGCAGGGTCTGGGCAGCCACTAGACCAGGCTGCCCAGGGCCACATCCAGCTTTCAAGTGCCATGCTTGATAGTTCACTGGAGAGATAACAGCGGGTCTGTCACAACGCAGGCATAAAACCTGTATGTTTGCAGCCAGATTCTCATCTGGTGATCATGGTCCTTCACACCTTCACAGATATTCGCTCTTGCCATGCATGAAATAAATGTAAAACACATGCATTTACTACTGTTCCAACACCCAGACAAATGACAAATGCAGTGCTTTGAGTAAGGCATTTCCTTCTTAGCAAAAAGCCCTAGCAGTTAGTCAAAAAGTGTCTGCAGTGATAAATATAAGTCAGCAGGCGCCTTTGTTTCCTTTCACAGGAACATGGAAAATGTTGCTTATCGCCGGGGAGGCCCTTCTCACAACCATCATTCTGTAATACTGACAGTGCTATTCCCTTGCATGAGTTTTGTAATTACAACAAACAAATAAGCTAATCTTGGTAGCTATTTATGCATGTATGTTTTTCAGAGATAATTATGAGCCATGATTTACAGCAGACTGAGGCCATGGGAACTACTGTAAGAAGAAAGTCGAGATAAATTCAGAGAAAGGAAGACAAAGGGCACAAAGATAAACCAAAAGGACAGAATTATCTGCTTTCTAGAGGAGACTCCTTTTTGTGGCAGAAAAACAAGTGCTGGAAGATGAACTAAACAGGTTTAGTACAAGTCTGTGACAGTTCTCCATGCTTCAGAGAGACAAGATTGATCAGATTGAAGGCTAGCTCTGCAGGGATGTATTTATAGCATGGACAGTGCCAGAAATCATCACTGGGCTTCTCTAGGTTTGGCAGAATCAATGTCACAGCTAAGTAAATCCTCTTGTTTAGCTGGCCTGATATGAGTAATACATAAGAAGCCTACCGGGTATATATTTTTATTGGTAATTACGTTATGTAGCAGCTTTTTGGATTTGTGCGTGTTGTTCAGTATTCAGTAAGAGCTCACAAAATACCTCTTACCAACACTTTACCCTACATAAACACTTCACCCCATTCCTTACATACATGAAGTCTCCAGATCCAGTGTATGAGGGAAATAATCCACATAATTCTGTAGCACAGATGTTTGTTGCCTGTTTATTTTCTTTTACCTAGCTCTGATTAGATGTACTGAATAAACCAAATAATTATCTGCTGTTCTTAGTTAGCTGGAGGGAGATCAAAATACACATCTTCACATCTTTTCTTTAGCTTTTGGGATTTGATATTGTGCAAACGACAACTTAATTAATATTTGTACTGACAAGAAACAAGAGGAATGAGTTCTAACATAATGAATCTCAAAGGAAAAGAAAGGTTTCCTTCTACCGCAACTGTAGGCAATTGATAATGTGGCTCTTAGAAGCTGTGGCGTATAAAGACAAGTAAGTGACTCACAAATGGCAGGCTATTTTTCCTTTCTTTTTGTCCCCAGCTGCTCAGCTGCCTTAATTAACTTTGAATACAGTTCCCTCTCCCTTCCAAATTATTTTCCATGTGTAACATTGAAAAGCTCCAACTGAAAAAAAAAATAAATGCATAAAATCATCTTATTCTCTTCGGTGATTTATGTGCTCATACATGAACACCTTGCTCAGATACCTGTGCTAGACCCCCCTCTGTTTTTTTGCATTGCAGTCAAATGTCTCAATCAAATGACCGTTTAGCTGCTGTAGGGCTGTATGCCAAAGATATAAATATCAGTCCTCTATACAACGTCCAGCTTGCCTCCATTTCTTCTTTTCTCCTGCTGTCTCATTGCCACCTTCCTTTTTTTTGTTGGTTTTTTTTTACACCAGCCAGTGAGAACTGAGCTGTGAAGGCTGCCTTTTTTTACTTTAAAGCTTTTATCTCCGCTTTCCTAAACAGCACGTGTTGGCATAAACATCTCATATGTCAACTCACAAGAGAAGGAGTTGTTATGATTTAGACTTTATCTCTGATTTCATTACGAAACTTAGTTAAAATTAAGTAGCGTGAAAAACAACCCTGTGAAAGTCAATACCTAGTTTTCAAACAGAACAGAAGGTTAAGCTGAAGCCTAACATAACTACAATTCCGAAACAGTTGTTTCTTCACTGTGCTATTTTCTTGTATTTTAGAAACTTGTTTCTTCACAATCAAGGACACTGGTGTATTGGTTTTCCCTTTCATCCATTACCTATCCCAGCTTGGTTTGGGGCGTGTCACCAGCAAGGCACGACTCAAAAGACAACTAATACGGGGAATTATGGCTCAGGAGCTCACATCATGCACATCATGCCTACTTTTCATGTACTCATGCATTGGTGCAATTTATACCCACCTCCAAGTGCAAGGTTATGATACCGCCCATTGAGTTTGCACCATATAGGCTTCTTGTGCAAGTAGGAACTTTTGCTAATCTGATACTATATAAATAACAGTTTGTTCATCCAGGACAAGATCTGGGACAAACAATCTGCTGACTAGTACTAATTTAAACTCTTCAAGCTTGTGTAGCTACTTTTGAGAATTGCTTCTAATTCTCCTTTACTCAACATTTGTGTTTGTATGGCACTTAGAAATCACATCTATAAGGAGCACAATGTGATGTAAAACATTTTGACAGATGGTTCTGGAAATCAAATCTTTTACCTGAAGGGACGCATCGCTTGGGTGGAAAATAACTGCTAATTTCTTTATGCAAAGTAGCTCTGTGGCATACTGAAGATACACAAAGTTATTCACATGGGGAAAAAAAAAAAAAAAGAAGTGTTTGTAAGCTGCCCACACTGTATTATTGGAAGGTGGAAGATGGGCATTTACATAGTGCTGTGATTAAAATGGATTTGCATCCGCTATGACAGGTGGTTGCATTTCACTAGGATGCCAGCAGTGCCCAGGTCATCTTCCAACTTAACAAAGGTGGTAAATCTACATTTACTTTTATTGCTCGGACCAAGAGAACCTTCATTTTCCTCCTGAGGTTATGCTATACGGAGTAGTATCCAACAAGCCTCGCTGTGGAATGGATGCAACAAAGGCCAAGTGCTGAAGGGCATTCAGATATTGAACCTGGTAGCAGCACACTAAAACCTTCGTGGCGGAGTGTGACATTTTGTCACATTGCACTAAGGTGAGTATAAGGCAACTCTTTTAGGAATATATAGAAATGCAAGTGGTTTCTTAGGTTAATACACCAATAGCATGAGCTCAAATGTTGCTTTGCACTGCCTGTTGAGACAGTAGTATGTAGCTCAGGTGTGGTTCCAGTGGAACACAAAATGATAGGCTTAATTGCTCCAATCAGCCAATACCTTTTCATAAAGGATGTTGGTCCTTATCAAGTAATAGGGGTGAAGGATGAAATGTGCAACCAATAGATCCACATTCTCTTTCCTACAGTTCTAGCTCTATTACCATCTGCCAAAGGCAGCACGCTCGTAAATCCATTGCACAGTCAACAGAGAGTTTGTTTGTTTGATATAGTGCATTATGAATAACCAACACATTCGCACAACTGGCTGATGGATGTGTTGTAATACCGAGACATTTTTTCCCCCCTACGAAATTTCAGTAAAATATTGGTCCTGTCTGGCACTGCTTTATTGTTCATGGCACGTATTCTGTGGAAATTAGACCAAATAACTAATTGCAGGGAATAAAAGTGGTAGTTTTTATTTCTGTCATTCAATTGTTACTTTTAGAAACAAGTGGATTCAAAGATAAGAAATTTGCAGAAAAAAGAAACCAACAGCTTCATTTTGCTGCCAGGAATCTTGTTCAGTATTAAGAAAGTAGGGCTGAAAGGGGTACCTTGGGTCATCGTTCCTAGTTTCCAATTATCAAAGGCTACAATGTAAAATAATCTCTTTCATAAATATATCAGTCTCTATCTTTGAAATACGGAGAAGTAGAGAGGACAAAAACCACACCGGGGGAAATTATCAATGGCACTTTCTGAAGCCTTCTGTTTTCCTGAAGAAATTTTTTTACTGTTTATATCCATTTGTTCTTTTACGAAATTTCATCTTATTCTTAAGCTAAAATCTATATATTTTTTCTCTATTAAAGGAGAATAAAGGAAGCTGGGTAAGGGCAGCAAAGGATTAGGCAGCACCACAAGGAGAAAGGCATGAAAGTAAAAGCCTCCTTGTTCAGGAGAGCAAGGGAGCAAGGAAAAAAAGTGTTGAGAAGAAAAGAATAAAGAAAGAGATATCACAGCAAAAGGAAAAATTCTATGAGGATGACTCTGGGGCAGAGTGGTGCTCTTCGAAGAGATCGCACCAAATGAAGTATCAGTAAGAGCAGAAGAAATTGCTGCATTACAGTTTTCAAATACAACACAACCCCATTGTTCGTAACAGCATCGGTGTGAGAAGACTTGCTTGAATAAATGAGACAACACTTCAAGGGCTTAGACCTTTGAGATGTGCAAGATAATGGATAAGTTGCAGGTGTGCTTTGTGCAGATACAAGAATAAGAGCAAAGAAATACAAGGAAGAATTTTCTAGCTAGGTGCACTGAACCTATTTTTCTTCCTGCTTTTCCACAGTCGTTAAGATGATTTCTCTAATCAGATGTTGTTCAGAGCATAACTATAAGATAGCACTGCCACTGTTGAAAAATAAACCGTAGTTCTGAAAGAGAAAATTGCAAAGGAGGTGTTAAAAACAGCCTGTCAGCTTGCACTGTACTGTGTGGGGATGCACATGCTAATTGTATTGTTCCTGCTATCATATCACCTTCAGCTTGAAGATCAGTCAGGAAAAGAAATTCTGCCCTACCCGTGACAGTCAGACAGTGGAACAAAAAATGCCAGCGAAGTGAGTTGTTTTTTATGGCTATTTTAATCTTAGGCTATGTATGAGATGGTCAACTTTTGAATGATCTGGACACCTTTTGTTTTCCTTCCCCCTTACAGTGTATGTGATGATTTTGGTTCCTTGTTGTTTCCGCTTGCCATTCCCATCTAAATCCAATGAAATCAGTGAGATCATTCTCTGACTGATAAATGTTAAATCAAATATTATTACTGAAGAGGAAGAGAAGCAGAATTATGTTTATACTGCTTTATCTTTGTCTTTTGCTCTGCTGAAGCACCCAGAAATTTGTTATATTTAATTCGAATTTATTACTGTCAGTGAAAGAAATTCTCTGCTGATTAATTGCATTAACACACAATGTCTCACAAAGCACTCACTACGTGATGCTACATTTAGCTTTCATTTCTGTTTTTCAATCCAGACTAAATGTATTTGCTCTCCAATCTCCCTCCTGTATGCGTGCATACATATGTATAAATACATATATAATTTTCTTCTATTTATTTAGTTATCATTTTGTGCAATCTGGATACAAGTAAACCAACAGCTCCGAAACCACTTGTTTTTAAAAATGTCAATGCAGAAATCAACTGTAATAATTATAACTGCAGTTACAGTGCATGGTGGCACCATCATAGAATCATACAATCACAGAATGGTTTGAGTTGGAGGGGACTCTTAAAGGCCATCCTGTCCCACTCCCTGCACTGAACAGGGACACTCCCAGCTCCATCAGTGCTCACAGCCCATCCAGCCTGACCTTGGCTGTCTGCAGGGATGGGGCACTCACAGCTCTCTGGGCAGCCTGTGCAACTGCCTCACTGCCCTTAGTGTAAAAAAGCATTTTCCTTATATATAATAACATAAACTCTTGACAAATATACATAGAAGATACCATTAGTGGTATTTCCACTGTTCAATTCCCCCTTCCTACCAAATGAGAGAGAAGAGGCATACAAATATTTCCAGAGCTGCCAGAAGGTCAAGCGATGATTACATTCACATGGAATGCAAATTCAGTTTCAAATCCCCATGCCATCGTAACCTGTGTAAGATAGATAACCACAGGGCGGGAAACTTGGTTTCCCCTCAAGATCTTTGTATAAAATATAACAGTTTCAATAAAAGCAATGTGAGGCAGGGATCTGTTGGATACTCTTCCAGGTATTCAAGAGTTTACATCCTCTTTTCACTGCATAAAAAATCTGTATCTAAAATTTGGAGGGAAGGGAGTAATCAATGACTTACTCGCTTACTCTGCTCTGGCCCTGCCCTTTGAGCTATTTATTTTATTTCAAGTTGTTTGTTCAGTGCAAATTGCCAGCAAAACCTCTTCTTTGTTCCCTCTGAACTTTTTAAAAAAATCATATTTTAAATGTGCATTAATTTCATGAGAATTTAAAGGAGGTCGGAAAAAACCTCCTACTCAGCCTGTTTGGAGTAGATAACAGGATATCAGCTTAAGTAAATCCTTTATCTTTCACTTCATGTCCTTAGAGGTTACATGATGAACTGACTGACTCTTGAAATGACCTGCTTGCAAGATTTGCTAGAGGGTATCTTTCAGATTTTATATATACTTTTAATATTTCCTCAAAAAAAACTACTTTTGGTTGCATACTACTGAACTGAGGTTTAGCGAAGAAATATACTCCTTACCAAACAGAATATGAGCTATGTCACCAACCAGATTTATCCTTCCTTATTGCTAAACTGTAGTTATGAACTAATGTTCATTTGGAGGTACCTGAAATTGAGAAAATTAAATAGGAAAATAGCGTGCAGGAAAGCAAATAGGCACATGTTGATTCCATCAGACGTTGTGTGCTATGAGACGCATCTCTACACAGTGCTTCAGTTTTAAGAAACCGTTTTCTTCCAAACCAAATTTGCAAGCAATAACAATAATACTGGTCAAGGGAGTTCTTTTTCTCTGCTGGAGGTTTAAATTAAAAGCTCATGAAATGTTAATTTCAGTCAAAGCCAAGTTTATTAGAACTAAAGGTATTTACTTTTACCCTTATTTACATGTATTCAAATTTTTGTACTGCTAAGAAACTGAGGAAAAAAGCCCATAATGCTACCACTGTTAGCATGATAACTGTTTACATAATTCTACTAATTCCAAGTATCATATTGATGGTTAACCCGTTTGAACTCGAGAAGGAATTCAGTACTCTAAAACATTAATATCCCTCCTATGCTTTTAATGTAGTTCAACCAATTGCAAGCATTATGAATGCTGCTTCTTGGATGAAATTTCCAGTGTCAAATAACATTCTGTTTTACGAGCCTAGGTCCTCTATGCCCCCCCACCAAAAAAGTGCTCCCTCAATGGGATATCCAAATGATAGAGTAGCTACCACGGCCTGCACAGGCAAAAGATCGTGATGCTATTTTCAAGGATAGATGTTGTTTCCATAGGTCAAACACAGAAGAAACACTGGCTTGGTCTGACTCTGTGGATACACTACTTGCTAATAAAGGTAAGAGTACATGAAAAGCATTAAAAATAACAAAACCATATCAAACCAGCTCGCAGACATTGCCACCAGGTTTGCACACTGCTATCTGCCCAACTCACCGTGTACTCCGAGCCACAGTACTGCTGGTGGCATGTGAGCCTTGCTCCAATCGAAACTCATTACCTGAAAGGCAGCACAGGAGCTATCTAGCCAGGCTAACCTCAGCTCTGAGAGCAGCACACTGCCACAGCACAAATTAACGTTCAGCATGCTGCTTAGAGCAGGGGTCAGCCTCACATCCCTGACTGACTAGTTGCTCCAAATCGTCTTATAGACCACCACCATGTCCCAGAATTCTTTTTGAAGAATGAGCATTGGAGAGACCGGCTCACACCAAGCAGGTACTGGGAGCCTTCCCCTGTTAATAACTGACAGAACTCCCTTCATCAGCTTACCACTGCTGTTGTTTCAACCCCCTACTTATTTTCCCCACAACAGCCTCCTGGGGCTAGCTGCTGGCTGATGGGCAAAACAATTTCAGAAACATAAGTGACAATATCTATCCTGCACATATATGCACACATGTATAGAATCTATATCGATTTCACAGCTTTCCTCCACCCCTCAGTCTCATGCATTTTTTTTCCAGATGGCCTGGCAGCTTTTAGGAAGTTTTTGAAGTCAGAATTCAGTGAGGAGAATGTAGAGTTCTGGCTGGCTTGTGAGGACTTCAAAAAAACCAAGTCTTCCGCCAAGATCACCGCCAAAGCCCAAAAGATTTATGCTGACTTTATCGAAGCTGATGCTCCAAAGGAGGTAAAGATTTTTTTTTGCATGTACTTTGGGTACTGAGGATGGGAATCAAGTGGAAAGTTCAAATCCAAAATTCCTGGAATGATAAAAATCTCATTTCAACTCGGCTGTCCTTCCATTGTTATGTCAGCAATTTACCAGGTGGAAAACTTTGTGTGAAACAGAGCCTAATCTGCTCTAATCCCTAATTTGCTCTTAGGTGATCTGTACTTCATAGGATTTGGTCTGGCAGAAAAATGAAATAATCAAAATCAAGTTTTCCACTTCCTTTTTTTCAGTGATGCCAACTGTCTAAGAATCAAATCAAATAAAAAAATCGGTATGCTAGAAAAAGAAGGGATGACCTCCCTGCCAATTGGCATCAGCCAGGGCATGTGGGAGGAAATTCAGAAGCTGATTGTGTCCAGTACGCAAACAGACCTCAGCATTCCAAGCAAACTGATGTTGATTTTGTTCCTCCTTCCCTCCTACAGATTAATATCGACTTCCATACAAGAAACCACATCTCTCAGAACATCTCAGAACCCACCCTCAGCTGTTTTGATGATGCCCAAAGGTTAATCTATAGTCTCATGGCAAAAGACTCTTTTCCCAGGTTTCTAAGGTCAAAAGAGTATAAGGAACTAGCAAAGAAGCAAGAGAACAGAAATGAAAAAAGGTGGCTCCCATTTCTGTGAGAAGGTAAAAGCTGGAGGCCTGAGTGGTTATGAATTTGTAGATGTCTTCTGTTACAACTCAGGATAGGTAACATTTTATTAAAGTGATTGTACAAAGCAGAACTCTTAACTGGCTTGTTTTTAATATACGCACGGTTGCTTCTGCTAAAGTTGGTGGAGAAGTATTCTAGAAACAGAATGGAATATGCTAAGACAGTTGAGTTACCTTTTTAGTAAAAATTTTGCAATTCATATTTTTTTCCAATAGTTTCCTCATTTGTTGCAGTGATTTTGTGTTTTATAAGTGAAATGTTCTGGTTCAGTGGTCTGCCATCAGTTATTTTGTTAGAAGCACAGACTTAAAGAATAAATTCTTTTCATGGGACTTGAATATGCTTATTCCCTTTCATCTTCTTATTCTTAAAGAAAAAAAAAATTAGAAACCTCTTTTAAACATGCTCTGCACCACTTAAAATAGAAGAAGAAATGTGTTAGATGTCACACTGTGAATGACAATGAATTAAGGACGTTACTTAATAAGAAGCTGTTTTCTAACAAAGGTTCCTGGCACTCAGAGCAAAGGGATGTTTCATAAGACGCGCTCTTCAACACGACTCTCTTCAGTTTCCTTTGTATTTATCTCACTTAGTTTTTATCACTGAAGAGTCTCATTTGTTAATTACCTGACCATTTGGGGGGGAAAAAAACCCAACAGAGTAAACTTTTCTTCATACATTTTCTAGTAATGATTAATTTAGTTTTCTTCTCTAAAATCACTGGTTGTAATGAATGCTTATACTCATGACGAAGTAATGTTAATAATGACTACTTTTTTTTTTAAATCCTAATTAAACACAGAACCATAGAATCATAGAATCATAGAATTATTATGGTTGGAAAAGACCTCTAAGATCATCCAGTCCAACCATCCACCTACCACCAATATTGCCCACTGACCACGTCCCTCAGTGCTACATCTCCACGATTCTTGAACACCTCCAGGGACAGTGACCCCACCACCTCCCTGGACAGCCTGTTTCGATGCCTCACACTGCTCTTTTGTAGAAGTTTCTCCTCATATACAGTCTGAAAAGCACCGAACAGTTTTAGTGAAGTAACCATATTAATTGGAATCTGTCATGGTGTCATAAGAAATGACAGGGTTCTAGTGCAATTTTTTGGGTGTCTCCAAGTACGCTCTCTGGTCTTCTTCACTGCTCCTCAAAGATTTATAGCATATTTTCAGGTGAAGAATGAGCTGTAATATCTTCCTGAAGAAAAATATATTCTAAACCATGTGGGGAAGGAGGAATATTCATGATCAAAAATAATTCTAAACACAAGAGATAACAATAATATTAAACAAGCAAAAAAAACCCTAGTAACTTTAATTTTCTATGAATTTGGTTCTTTTGCTATTCTCCAACACCCATAGCCTATTCTATCACCTACTTTTTCTTCTGGCTTTCTGCATTTCTTTTTCGTTTCTTTCTTCCTCAGCACTAGTGGTTACCAGAGAAATGAACAGGAGAGCTGAGGCTGAGCTACAAGGAGGATGTGGTTTTTTTCGGCAGTCCCGCAGCTACCATTCATTTTGCAATGATACTTCAGTGGAAAATGGCAACTTCCGCCTGAGCGCCATCTCGGTATCCCTTCAGCACTGGGGAATTTCTGCTGATTAAAGTCACGGTGAAGACAGCAATCGGGACTGCTGAAATTACATAATTTACTCAAACATATAGCAAGCCATTTTTCCCCTCTTACAAATCCAAGTCTCGTTTTCAGAAGAGGTGAGATCAAGTCACCTTTCTTAGTAGGCCAAGAAGGAAGCCCCAAAAATCTGCTGCACCAATGGTTTGCAATCTAAGGAAAAGAGTGCCTTGAAATAGCCTGACCGAGTATTAGATATGGAGGTTGGCAGCCCTGCCTGCGGCAGGGGGGTTGGAGCTTGATGATCCTTGAGGTCCCTTCCAACCCAAGCCATCCTGTGATTCAATGATTCTACGATTCTACGTGTGATCATGAAATCACAGATGCCTGTCAGAGCTCCTTTTCAAATTCCACACTCTTGACTTTATCACAAAGAAAACCAGCGGGCAGTAGAGCAGGAGGCTGTCAGGGATCTCTAAACTCCTGACCGAAAATACAGGATAAAAAACAGCCCCTCTTCATAAAAAACAATGCATCGTATTTTTTCTGATAACTCTATAAAGAAATAGTGGGAAACCCTCAGTGGAAATACATACATCTGCACAGATGAACATAGACTGTGTCCACAGAGCTGGATATCGGACTAATTCTCTGATCACCTGCCTAATTATCATCAAAAAATTAAATAAACTGTTCTTAACGTATTACTATTTGATGATCATTTTAATAATTCTGCAATAAAGTACCGTGGATGGTTTTAGCACTCTTTCAGTTAATTCAGGATGCTTAAACAGAAATGTACAGCAATTGCGCTTTTAAGGTTATCACAAACTCCAGTATAAAACAGCATACTATTTTTCCCACAATCTTCTAATTAGAACTACAACAACAAAGTAAATTAAATAATTTGCTGAGTAGACTTGTTCCAAACTTTACACATTAATCTTTTTCTCCTGTTTAAATACGAGAGGCACATTGCATAGTCACCTTAAATGCCCGTACATGATCGCTTTAAATTCATGTATGATAATTTGACATGCATTCATACTTCTTCAAATCATTAAAGCACAACCTTACTACATAATATGCAATTAAACAAAAGTATCTACAGCATTCTGCAGTGTTTTGGAGTTGAGAAATCAGATTTTTGAATATTTATGGAACACAACATGTGCATTATTAAATATCCGTTTCAGAAAGCATCTGAACACATCTAGATGAGAAAGATGGGAGCCAGTAGTCTTTATTTCTGTTTATTCTCTATAACTAAAACGTTCACACTTAAAGAAGTCATAATCAAGCATCCCAAAGCTGGTAATTTGATAGAGGAAAAGGCCGGGCATTGAAGTAGAAGACCAAACTTTGTCCAAATCTCACAGCTATACCAAGAACTTCCAAGAGTGATTTTGGCCTGTTTCTATAACCTGTTGTGCAATGTGAAATGGAGAGGTTACTTCCATCTTCTATCAACATGTAGGACAGCAGCGTCCATTAATATTTAAGGAGCATGTCAACACTACAGTAAGGCATGATGGATGTTCAGGCTTCTGGGTGATTCTTTGGACCAAATCCTCTTACTTTCAGGCAGAGAAATATCTTCATTGCCAAAGACATCTTTTTTTCTTATGCTTTGTCCATAAGGACAAAAAGTACTGTTGTACCTAAATAGAAAGCACTAGCAGAGAGTTCTATTAGAAAGAACATTTGCACTGCAAGTCTCTTGCTTGCTTTTACTGAGGTATAGTGGTGGTTCCTTTTTTCACTCACGCAAAAAGCTCAATTCTGAGAATTGTTATGTTTTAAAGGACTCAAAGTCTTTCAGAACAAGAGAAGTAGATTATAAAAAAAAAAAAAAAAGAAGCTACAAAATAGAAATGGTAGGAATAATCTCAAAGTGAAATTTATTTATTAAAAATGCCACATTACTGGGAAAAACAACAAAATCAACCAACAACACAACCCAATCTCCAAACACAACAAATACTGAATTCCTGCATGCAGTAACGCTTCTAAACATCCCTCTACATGGGTGCTCAGACCCTATCTGATCCCATCAGATGTGCACATCACAGCTGGGCTACTCCAGAATTACAATTTGAGGCGCAACAATATGACACATAAAAGAATTAAAAATGACCCACTGTCGCCACTGCTGAAACGCACCACCCACCCCTCACTGTGCTCACATCCACTGTTTGGTCTCTACAAACATTAAGTGTTGATGAATGCCAATAGGTGCCATTTTTTTTTTCACATGGAGAAATTCAATGACATCTCTGTGAATGTTAGATCTGAAGACTCAGCATTTTCTGCTTCGTCAGGAAAGTCCCTGCTGGAACTACAGTGCACAAAACGACTTGAACACTCATACACTGAATCACAGGGTTTGTACAAGAACCTCCCCAGACTCATTTCAGTCTTGATCCAAACACAAAGTTGGAACCAAAAGCTCAAAAGACAGAATCTCTCCAGCATCGTCTGCTGCTTAAATGAGATGAGCATCACATTAAGATGACCTAAGAGCAGTTTTGCACCATTAACCTCGTGTAACACCTTTACCCATGAATGACATGGTGTTACACGAAGGACTTTGAAGCACATGATGGGCCTGAAGTATGGAATGCATTTTCTGCCTTTTGGTGTGCTAAAAGCCAAGGGTGGAAAAGACAAGGAAAGAAGAATAGTCACAGTTCCTGACACTAGGTAAAGATCTCAGTTTGCTCAAGAGTCCTCAGTTTTCTTACTTGGTTAACAAAAACAAGAACCTCATTCACATTCAGCTTCAATTAGAGCGTGATGTTCTGTCTTTATGGTGCTTAGGAACTGTAACTGTTTGATACTGTAATTATGAAGTAAAATCACTCCATCTGAAGCATGCATTTAGTGACAGACAGAAACGTGGCACTAAAAATATCCCAAAAAGCTTTGCTTAAAATATTCCTAAGCTGTTCATTTTGAGAGAAAATACCTCCTAGAAAAGTTTCTTCTTCATTTTCTCCAGTTTTTCAACCTCTGTAGTGTTTGGTCTCTGAAATTGGACTCGGTGTATTCCTAGATGTTTCAGAGGAAGCCCTGTGTGCTCTTCTGTTCTTTAGTGAGAAAAAGGAGACAATAGAGTAAATTATTCTCTTCTTTTATTATTTTGTTGCCATGGGTTCTGACTGCCATGATATCATTGCTCTGTCTTATATGGGACATTGCCCTGTATAGTTTTTTGTACTGCATTTATATTTGCATATAAAGTGACTACAGCTGGATTTGTCTCCCCATTTACACCAGTTTGCATTTATGTTTGCATGTGAAGCTATATTTTGGTCTATGTATATGTTCCCATTTATGCATAACCTGGAAAGACAAACAAAACCTTGTGCTCAATAAAACTCTAGGGAAACCATTTTATTTTTCCTAATGCGGTGGTTATAGCTTGAAGACTGATAAAGGAGAAAGAAAAGAAAAAAACTTCTTAAACCATATTTCTTGAAAAGCTTTGTGTATATTATATGGTCTTCAGAACATCATGTTTTAGCAGAGAGAAAAGCACAGGAAGAGAAATCATGAACCGCCCGATGTAGTATGCTGGATAAAGTATCTATCTTCTATTTTCACTCGTTTTGACACCAACATTCCCATGCCTGCACAGTCCAGGGATACAGAGATGAGAGACTGTCCAACTCAGTCTCCCATGCTTGTCAGTCATCCCTATGCTGAAGCTTCTTTGGTGAGCTGCCCTGTACACACCTAAATTGACCTAAATTCAATCATTTCAACTGATGGAAGGACCTAACATAGCAGTCATGAAAGGTCCTTGTATCTATCAAATTTCTTTCTAGAGCTTTGTCGTTTAGTAGAATAAAATGAAAAACACAGCTTGCCAAAAGGCATAGAGGAGGTTTTGTGACACGATATATTTATCTTTCCACGTCAAACAAAAAGCACAGCATATTCTGGTCTAGACAGACACCTTTTTCAGCCACAAATGGCTTTCACTGTTGATAGTTAATCAATACAAGAAGTTATGAGGAATGTTTGGTTGCTCAGCAGTATCTATGAATTTAATAATTACAAAAATAGAAACAGTCACTGTATCTCACACCACAGTATTTCAGTAATAATTTCCAATATCCTTTTTGTGTTACTAGTTATTTTTGTAACAATTATTCATTAAAATTTTCCTGGGAAATTATTCTTTCTCTATCAGCCCACGTGAAAAAAAAGAGAAATGACAAAAGGAAACAAAACTCATTCGAGATGTTGAAGTTCTTTGATCATACAGAGTGAGGGAATTTCATATGCAAATGTAATCCAGGGGCCTTAAGGAGGTGGGTAGTACAAAGCAATTGCATGGAAACTGCACAAAGCAGAATGAAGACAAAAATTATAATAAGATGGCTTCATAAATGTGAATTAACATATTGAAGGGAAAAGAGCTTAAAATACTGCTGATTGGACCGATGTGAGCTATCAGTACTGCTGAAGAACATTTTGCACCTCGGTGTAAGACCCTGTTTATTCAACTGTATATTTTTTAACAGGAACTGGTTGCCCAAGGAGGCTGTGGATGCCCCATCCCTGGAGGCATTCAAGGCCAGGCTGGATGTGGCTCTGGGCAACCTGGCCTGGTGGTTGGCGACCCTGCACACAGCACAGGGTTGAAACTGGATGATCATTGTGGTCCTTTTCAACCCAGGCCATTCTGTGATCCTGTGATTCTATGAACTGCTATCAGAAATAAATTTCAAAGATCTGAACTAACATGGTCATACAACGTCCCTTTAGGCTCTGGCTACAAAGGGGAATATAGAACTTGAGTACCACAGGATGGCTTTCATTAAGGACAGACTACTGCACTGAGTTCTGCTTTGAGGACTGAATGCAGCACACACAAGTCCGATCACATAGACTCAATGCAGCCTTGGAATTCCATACACGCCTTGAATGTTGCAGCCTGCAGATCTATTTAAGGTTCTTCCCCCAGGTACTATTAGTATGCAGAACCAATCTCTCCAGAAGTTTCATATGTTATCATGATGTTAAAAAGAGAATAAAAACAGTGCCTTGGTCAAGGAGAAATGAACCATACATGTTAAAGAGCAAAAAGACAGAAGACATAGAAGGAGACTGAAGGAACCAGAGTAATGAGAGGTGTACAACACAGATTGATGCTTTAATAGAAATGTTTCCTCATTTTCCCTGACTGAAAGGACACAGTTCCTATCAGATAGGATACTCACCAGGATAGCAAGAGATCAGAGAAGAAACCCTCACCACTAAATAGTTCTTTTTACGTTTGCAATTCACTCCAGCCTGACACTGCTGCTAACCCTACAGCAGTCACTGCAAACAGAGTGGGAGCTCAGATTCCATACTGCACAACTGTGCCAGCTTCCTCCTCCATTAACTCCTGAATACCCCAAAATTTTCAGGTAAATGCCTTTAAGTGGTCCAGGACCAACTGTCCTCCCAACCGCTCCTGCCTTTGTAGGGGTAAATCAATGTTCTGTGAAGTGCTATCTTCAAATAAGGGTGTTATCTTAAAAGAACTGCTTGGCTTGCATATCATCTATTTGACATTACTCTTATATCAAGGCAGTTCTGCTTTTGGTATGGTCTCTTGGACATCTACAAGATCCTGTGGTACCACCTAGTGGCAGCTCTTCAGGCAGCACTAAGACTGTGAGTATTCCAGGAAAGGAGAGAACTGGCATTTGTTCTGATGAGAGGCTTGAGCTATGCTCAGAATCACCTGCACACCGAGAGAAAGTAATGTGCTTCATGTACTTGTGGTCATAGAATATTTGAGGTAAACGTTAAGTGTGTTTCCATGGAAGCTGAACACCAGAATTCCAGCACTTCAGAACATCACTTTACGTACATACCAAGTCTCTGTCTAACCTTCTTGGTCTGCAGTTGCTTGTGTACACAAATATTAGCTAACGTAGGGAGCATGAAGACACTGAAACAAGGTTAGCTAAGCTGAGTGGAGACATCAGACTCAAGCATTCAGCTTAAGAGACCTGTCCGGGTTAGTCCTTACTAATGAGCCCTTCTGTACGCTTGTGTTTTTTTCAGAGACTGGTATTTAAACAGCAGCACTGCTTAAAGCACCTTTTAGTCTACTCCTCTCACAGACGCCTTCATCCTTTTTTCCACATCACTGAAGGAAATGAAGATTCTGTTTAGATTTTGGGCTTTGGTGTGGGTCCATCTTAGGGTATTGAAATTTAGAAACAAATCTCTCTTACAGCTTTGACTGATTTGCAAACACAGAGCAGGAAATAGAACTCCTCTTGTTTGAAAATGGGAGTTAACAGGCTGCTTAGTGTGTGCGTGCAGGGAAGCTCTGGATGTCTTCACATTAATGTGGCTTTGGAGCTGCTTGCCACATTCCAGCTCAAACTCACGCCTGCTCCTGTTTTGTTCACCAACAGCAAGCATCAATTTTGGTGCGAAAAGAAGATTAAAAGCTGGTACAGAAACTATGCACAAATAAACCAATTTAAAGCGAGAACTTTGGGCTCTCCAAGATCCACGTCTCTACCAATATCCAACTTCCTAGCCTCCTGCTGAATCACAAAGGGAGAATCATTAGGATTATATTTATTAAGTCCGGCAACAAAATAGGAAGATGCCAATAGATGATGTGTTTGGCTCAAGCTGAAGGCGGAATAGTAAAATGTAAGGTGATTACAACACTAAATAAAGGCTCTGACAGCATCTCAAGACCACCCTTTGTTTAGCAGACTTCCCTTTGCACTTCCCGATCTCTCCAACCAAAAACCTGTGCTGCCTCTCCACCTCCAACTCAGATTAAAAAATAAAACAAAAGAAAAACGACCCATAGGGTGATTAGAGGAGTAAAAACAATTTGTCTTGCAGCAGCCTGATGGATACAGACTCCTGCCAGAATAGCCAGATGGACTTTTTACCATCTCCTTTGGTTTTGAAAGCCAGCCTTTAAACGCCCACCCAGCTTTGGTACCGGCGGGTGTCACAGCCTGTTACTGGGGTGAAACGTTTTCCACTAAGGAGGCACTTATGTACCTGAGATGTTTGTTTTCCAGACTTTGTCACACATACTCTATAAGGCAATGTTGACTGCAAGCTGTCAAATAATCTTCGCAAATATCTATCATTTATGGTAACTAAACGCCCGTGCCTTGATGCTATTTTAAATAGCTGTAACTCATGACAAGAGGAGAAGCAGAAAGAGGAGATATACTGAGCTAATTAAAGGAAGGTTTCTTAAACAGTTTCTTTAACCTTAGCATGCTAAGCTCCCGTTAATCATTTTCTGCTGTATACTTGTGATACTCTGAATCACGTGCCATCTCCTCAAGAAGGACGGCCAACGCAGAATGCCCTTAAACACACGCTCACCTAGCAGCTGGTGGGCAGAAAGAGGAGTGGGAGAGAGGGAACGTGACAAAAAACACGAGGAGAACAATGTGTAACAGAGATCTAGATTTCTTCAGAAACGATCTTACAAATCAGTTTACGTGTTGCCAAGAAGACGGGTGAAAATTCCCTTTCCTTCATTCACACTCTCTCCCAGGATCAGTGGAAGGACACTATCGCAAAGTTGTGTGCAGCAACTTGTATAAAGAGAACTGAAACCAGGACGGCTCATTGGGAGTCTACAGATTGCTACAGCCCTTGCAGACTTCCTTATGTGCTTTTTAAGTTGAGCACAGCCTGAATAACCCCCCAGCAGAGGCACTGAACAGGGAAGCTGCACGTTGCCATGCACTGCCCAGATGCAAAATGGAGCACAGAAAGTCAACTGCAAGAGAAAGCTAGACAAATACATTTCCTCTCTCTTTGAGAGAGCCCATGATTTACAGGCTAAATTGGGGTGCAGGGAGACACACATGGAGCACAAGACACATGCCTCAGATCTCCCCCACGTCAGATACCGTGTATCCTGTGACCGAGTGATGCCTGTCTGGCTGCTGATGTCTCTCTGTGAACGCAGCAGTTTCAGTTGTTCCAGAGTGAAGAGCAAAAGCAAACGCTGCAACTACTGCATTTTTCCTAAGGAAGAATTCTGACCTTCTGATCATCACCTAGCCTGACACATCTCCTTGTCTTGGTTTCAGCTGGGACGGAGTTATTTTTTCCCTCATCCTGCCTGGTATGATGCAGCAAGCAAAGGGCTGTGTGGTGTTAACCTGCTTGCCAGGTTAAACCACAGAGCTACTCAGTCCTTTTTTTAACCCGGGCTCTTTGTCCACGCTTCACATTCTCCACTTGCTTTTTCATCTTGATTTGGCATGTTTCAATTTCTGAGCTCCTGACAGCACCCTCGCTTCTCCTTCTGCCCACAGAAGCCCTAATGCTCCCCTGGGCAGGGGTGAATTTGTGGCCTCACATGCTTTTTTTGGTTCGTCTGACTTATGGGAGGAAGTGGGAGATAGCACTCTGCCCACATTTGTCTCTCTACATCTATATAAAAAGGTACTAGCATGTAAGTGTGATATTTCCACTACCGATGGTTTTAAGGCCTATCTATCTTAATAGCAGAAAGGTGGGGACTTTGAAGGGACTCTACCAACATGCCCACCCAAAGGTGATGACTTGGAGGGACGCTGCCGACATGCCCACTCATGTACACTGGGGTTGTAAGCTGTGCTCTCCCCTGTGCCACTCCTGAACTGCCCATCCTAACCAGGCTGGGTACATAACCCCTTCTCCACTCAAGCAACTCCCCTGTTTAGGCTGAGAAGGAGGAATCTAGCAGCAACACCTACAACTGCATCTTTTTAGCAAGGTGTGAAGAGAACACTAGCATTAGCGAATCCTGTTCTCAGCATGGAAATTAGCATCAAGGCCCACCCTGCTGTCACCTTCCACCTCACACCCTATGCAATGCTTCCGCTTCCTACGCCCACAGCCCTTGCATCTCCACTTTCTCCCTCCCACAGTCTGCCGATCTTTGGCAAGGCAAGAAAAAGCGGAAGCTGCACACAGCTTAGAGACAGCACCAGCCCTTCGTCAGCTGGGTATCAACCTCAGCCTTCTCTACTGAGACTCCAGCCTCATAAGGCCAGAAGAACCATAACCCTCCACCAGGGTCACAAATGGTTGAAACCATAAAGAGTTACTGTGCAAGGTGGCTTTGTAGCTATAAAGGAAAGGAAAAGAGTAGTTTGCTGTAAGATAGGCTCAGCCAAGACTCTGCAAGAGGTATTTCAGATTTACTTCAGTTACCAGCAGGGGACAGCAAGGCTTTATACAAACATATTGCTTTTCCTACTCTGATAAAAAGCATTCAGTCTCCAGATACCACTGGGCAAAGACTTCCAAGGTGAAAGAGTTCTGAGTGCTTCAACTCACCCAGGATTGCAGGATAACAATGGCAAAGACCCTAAGCACAGATCCTAAGGCTCAATCATGGATTAAAAACACAACCACTACCACCCTACTCTACTTTCCAATATAATCAGGGATTTGAATTTTTAAATATGCATATTTAGTGCTATTATACATACTGAATGGGATGCTACCTGGCCTTACTGCTATCTGAAAAGCATTTTTGGGTTACAGACAATTTAAAGAGATGTACATTACCATGTAAAATCTCCAAATACCGAAAAACAAGTGGGACAATGTGCAGCTATCAGGGTATGCATGTGCTGCATATAATTGACCTAACGATTCTTTTGAAAGGAAGTTTGCCTAATTAAAAAAGGAGAAAACTTTCAGTTCTTCACGTAGAAAAGTGCATTCTTTCGAAATAAGGAGTAGTTCATAGCCCACTAAAAGAGAGTGGGCACCAGACCCACAGATCCAAATCTCTTTATACTATTCATATGTGTATATAAGTATACGCAATTATATATATATATATATACACACACACACACATACACACATATGTATTTGCTGCTTTCCAAATATGACTTCTTTCTGTGTTTGGATTACTTATATAGAGAGGTATTAATGTCCACATATAGAAAAGCCATAAATCCTATCCTGTGCCTGACTTTGCTTTCCATGTTTACGAAGACTGTTTCCAAGTTTAATGGGTTTGTAAGAGAACCGAGACTGAGTCCCAGCAGTCTGGAATCTTCTAGGAAAAGAATGAAGAAAATAACATTTAATGTATATCAAGGAACAGATTAATAAATATAATGGAGGAAAAAAACCACACAACTGAAACAGAAAAGCAAGACAACTTCAAATTAGGATGAGACACTTCTAGTTGAAAACAGCACTACTTGAAACCATGTTAGACTTATACTGAGACTTCAAATATAGCCGGGATAACAAACAGAAGTGTTTTACATGCACATCTTTCTAAAGCCTTTCTTTTGCAACAGGTCAAACCAGGTTACCAAGCTCTCCTTTGCATTTAAAACTCTGAATCTACTGTAAGAATTTCTATTGCAATTATTTTTCAAACACTCTATGATCTCATCATTGCCTCTGCGATTTGACACCTGAAATTATGGTAGGATCCACTGTAAACTTTTTCAATCTCATGACTACTCATGTGGACTACAGCAGAACCCTTCATTGTTTTATTGTTAGTCGTGATGCACACGAGAGGGTACGGTTATGCCAGATATCTCTTTTTCCATCAGTAAATCCTTTTTAATGCAAGCTGAGTGCGCTGACACTAATAAAATAATGTCCTCTGAAAGAGAAAACCCAGCACACCCTGGTTGTTGGACAGTTATTCCATGATACGCACCGGTTGCTATTAACAGCCAGAAACAGTCTTAAGCTTCTGGCAGTTGTATTGGTTCATTGTCAACAGCGTTTGCAAGATCTTGAAAATCAGACTAATGATTAATGCCCTTGATTAAGGAGCTCTCCCAGAGTTATGTTTTTCCAGATCCCATTGAAATGAAGTCAGCGTAAGGGCTGTGGACTCACCAGCTACAGCTAAGTCTCATTACCCAGACTTTAGCTTATAATCTGAGGTGAGAAACTGAACTATGGATTTAATTTAAAACTGCGTAAAGATGAACATGTTATGCTGCCTTTAATATGTAGGAGAACTCACACCCACAATGATGACTGTTTTTTAAGACTGCATGTAGTTGTGCCAAAAGCAAAAGCTGGTAAACTTAACTGGAATTTATAGACATGTGAGTAGCATTAAAACCCACACCAGTTTAGTATTCTTTTTTTTTTCTTAGTTGTTTTTGTTGCCAGAGATAAGCACTAAACTGTATTTCTCCAAACTGACACATGCAACTGTTCAGTTAGGAAATGGATTACACCCTTCCATAGGTAGTACAGGTTCTGCTCATGGCAAATATCGCATTGAGGGAGACAAGACAGAAAATCCAAAGTCTTTATGACAAAGGAGTCCTGGACTTCAGAGTCCAGGAACTAACACTGAAGTGCTTCTCACTTCCTTGAAAGTTCTGATTTGTGTTGAGACTCAGAGCTTACCTACAACCCTGAAACCACACCTTTTACAGTCCTGAATGTATTCCCCAGAGCAAAGTAGATGGGAGGTTTGACTCATTTTGTGATTGGAATGAAATCCCCCTTCTTCCTTATTCCCCCCTTACTCTTAGTTTTCAAACTTTGACTTTTTTTTTTTCCATTAAATGCTTTAATCTGAGTATTTCATTTAACCCAAACCTTTTAACTCCATTGAAGTGTTTTGCTTTTTCTTTTTTAAACAACTTTTAGTCTGGCAAAATAAGTAAATAAATACATACTCCCCATCCTCTAAACATCACATCTCACTCCAACTATAACATGTGTATGATTTCATATTAGAACTTTAAAAAGTTTGAATTACAATTCAATCCATTACATGTTCTCATATGTACTACCTTTTGAGTTCAGGCATCACCACCATGTGGCTGGGTTTGGGCTCATAATGAATTCGTTACCATAATGAATGCATTTTAAAGAATGACATTTAAATACCTTGGAAATATTTCTCTCAGTAATAAGCTTTATAAAAGCCTTAGATCCAAATGCTAGAGTAACTGAGTTAAAAATTCATTTGGTTGCATCTTTAACATAAGTTAGAGCATTTTTTCCCCAGGTTCAAGTGTACCTACATTTGTTAAAGTAGGTCAGGGAGTACTGTTTTCATAAGAAAACCTGAATGGCATCTACTGAAAACACACAATCTATTTGCTTTAAGATCTAGCGTGAGCTACAACTGATCACACCATAAGAAAACAGAGGGATATTCTCCTCTCTTTAGAAAAGGGCATGCAGTGTAATTGGAAAAAATATATAGTTCCAAAATGTGTAATGAAGTTCACTAAATAAGCTGATTTTTTTTCATACCAGGCGACAGTGCGTAAGACCAGATTTGAGTCTGTCTGGCAAAAATGTGTGGTTATGTGGGACGTATGTCTCAAACGCAGTTTTTCAGACTCCCCAATTTCCTTTTTCATGTTTGGTCTCCTGTGCAACGTGGTTCTGGGGGGGGGGGGAAGTCTTCTGCTTCCGTTTTAAAAGACTGACTAATCAGTTGGGAGTCGAGTTACTCATTTCGCTCACCATTTGTAATCTCATGGTGAGACAAGGAAAGCTGCTGTGTAGGCAGCAGACCTTCAGGGACATGTGAGATGTCCTGTTGTAATGAGGGGACCCTGTAAGAGCATGAAAGAAGCATCACCTCCTGACATTCAGCTTGTAAAGGAAACAGGAGAGTACAAGTATGGATGGCAGGAGATGTAGTCATTTATATACACCTAAAGCTGTAGAAAAGGATACAAGGAAGAAAAAAATAGCTTTCTGTTTCCAGTGAACTAAGTAGTAATAAAGCAAAAAAAGAAAACATTTTAAAAGGTCTCCTTGAGTAACCAGCTAAATTTATCCACTGTTAATGGGGATGCAGAGTCAGTCAGTCTGAAGCTGCCAGAAGTCTGTGCTTTGGTTACTCGTTCTCAGAACAAACCACTTTGAACAAACCTAGTCAAACCCAGGCCAAACGCCTTTGACAGCTTTATTATACTCATCAGTTCACTTCAGACAAGCATCAGGTTGGACAAACAACCTTCAGAGTCCAGCTCTCCTCACCCAGGCTAGACATGTCTTAACTGAACAAAGGTCCCCTGAAAACACCAAATACGCAGGTATCCTAAAATTCAGAGAATAAAACTCAAAATTAGCCTTCGCTCACATGAAACTACACCACAGTTCCTTCCACTTTTTCTCCATTCACTCTTAGACCTAAGTTGTTGTACTACCTATAGCATGTTTGCTAAATCCACACTACCGACTTCTGCTCCTTCTGCTTAGCTCACCAGTGGCCAAAATGGGCACAAACACTTGCAACTTTTTCATTTATTTATATGAATCATGGCGAGTTCTGCCTCCCTTGCAACAATGCACAAGATCTAGGAATATGACTCCAGTCTATCATTTTGCCCCTGACTGAGGGGGGGTCTCTCTGTGACTGGCAGAAGAGATTCAATGACTGCAAAAAGCAAAGCACAGCACTGGAGCACCCCAGTGTCTAAAGCAAACGGAAACAGGTCAAGACTACTGATGTCAGTGGCACATAAAGACTCTAAGTTAGCAAAAAAAGAAAAACCCAACAGAACAAATAAAATGCCTTTTTATGGTACGGATAATGTTAAAACTGAAAATTATTGAAGAACTTCAAAAATAATAATAATAATAAATAATCTACCCTTTAAGTGAATAAAGCTACAACTCATGTTCACACCTTCCTACTCACAATTTATTTTTTTCTGGGATAAAACGTTGCTATTCCATAAAACAACAATGAAGTTGGCAGATTTGTTTTTTCTCTGCTGTATTACTTAAGAAAGTAATTTATTTTTGTGAATAGTCAGGAAAAGACTGCTTGAATGTTAAATTAACAGTCTCTTTGTATTCTATTTGGCATCTAGGAACCTTATTTATAATCTCATTAAAGAGAACAGAAATAGATTGGAGCAGAAACAACAACTACCTCCCTTGTCCAATGAATAGCAAAGATGATCCCACATGTAATGCCTTTTGCTATCCACTCAAATGCCACCTGATCTTCTTCTATCGCCTCAGAAGATCACAGGGCTCACACAGGTCCTGTGTCATACTTGCCAACACTGTCTGGACTTTCCAGATGCCCTATTGCATCTCAGATGGGAACAGATATCTATGATGGCAATCAGAATGAACACAGAAAGGTTAAGTTCTGCTCTAACTCACACAAGAAGTCCACAGCAGACCCAGAAATCAGAGTCAGCTCACTTAAGGGTCATCCAATAACCACAAAACCCCTAATGCTTCTGGCACTGAAACATATTTAAACACCTCTTGGTGGTGGAAAACAGCCCTCTTACTATATACATCCTTCAACACCAAAAACTCATGCGCTCTGTCTTCCAATCAGTCTAACATGACTTCTTAGCTATTTTCGTCCCTAACATATAATCTACTTCCTTCTCTTGTTCTCTGTGTAGAACTGATCTCACTGCTGTAGCAGTAAATGTTGCTGAGGCATGAACAACACCCAGATTAAGAAGCACTGAAGCACCAGCTTTCAGCTGGCAGCTGACCTGTTTTCCTCTTTCAGGTCTCCACGAGGACGTATTTTCAGCCAACTGATGTTCTGTCAGGTGAATGGCTGCACCTGGTCAACTGGTACAAGAGTGAACTCAGCAGGTTTTAGAGCACTAGTGGCGTCTTCTGCAGGCCCAAGGAGAAAGAAAAGCAGAAAAACCCTTTGTGACAAAACGAAAACAAAAGCAGAAGCATAAAGAGGAATAAAATTTATGTCTTAGAGAGCACACTATCAGATTATGGAGGCTATTCCACACTAAAATGTGCCAGTTAGGATCAAGACCTGAATCTACAAAAGGCAAGTGATGTCATTCAGCACTTCCACTCAAAACTAGAACTAAGCAAAGTTAGGTATCATGCAAAGATGCTTTGCAAAGCCTGGCAAGCACTAATCTGTAGGCTCTATTAGTAGACTCTTTGTATTTTATGTTAGTTTATAATTTTAAAAATAATTTCCAATGAATTAATCAACAGAATTTTGTACTGTGCAAAGCATCTGACAGTCTCTTTGAGAGCAGGATGGGATGTGAGAAGCTGTTGCAGTCACATGGACTTCGGTGGGCCTTACAAAGCCTAACTAATTTGAAGCTACTGCTGAATGCATAATCTATGACAAGAATCTCTACCTTTATAGACTTCTTTCTTTGCTAAATTTCAAAAACATTACCAGGGAAAAGCAAACTTAGGGAGAAACTCAGTTAAAAAGAAAATAAGTCCCCATTTTGCAGGTCCAAGGACCCCTCAAAACAGTATTACCTAGCAGTTTCCCTGGAGCAGCCATGCTGGGACTGTACCAAACAGTTCCATCAACGTTTCTTCTAGATATCCACAAACTAGTTTTTTTGCACTGCAAGTGTATACTGGCATATTTTGAGACTTAAAATCAATATACACCAAAACACCATTTCCAAACTTCTTTGCTATGACTCCCTTAATTGTTCACTTAATTTCTACTGATGCATAAGGGGAGAAAGAATAAATATTTCTCTCTTTTCCTTTTCTAAAACGGACATCTATATAAACCAGTGTCAACAGCTAACCAGAATTCTTACCTAAACGTGTGCATGTGACTGTGGCAGCTTTCTCACCAGCATTTGCATTACTAGGTAGGGGGTTTGGCAGGGATATCTGTAAAACTGGGATATTCCCAGCTCCAAGAGGAAGTGTGTGTATATTGATGAAGCACGCCCTTGGGAGGAGGAATGTGTGCTTTTAGCATGAACATTCAAGTTGTTAATAGAGCTAAGGATCAAAAGGATCTTCCCAGAATAAGCAACAGGAAGCACAAGTAGGAAATCAAAAGCATCAAGCAGGGCAGGACCCTGAGGACAAACCTTGCAAAAGGTATTTGGCGGGCCTGAAGTGAAAGACCATTGACTAAGATGGATCCCAGGCTGCAAACCAGAAAATCTGTCTCTATTTCAAAATTCAATGAAAAAAAAATGCTCCCAGCCTATATAGATGAATTTCCATGAAATATTTCAGTTATCATTAGAATTTTATAACCAAAAAATACGCTGAAAAAATCCAAACCTGTCTGCTAAGAATGATGAACAAGCTTCCTAATGCTACTCTACCAGTGCCACAGATTTCCCAGGGTCTGTGGCCAAACGACTTCCTTTCATTTGCTTGTGAACTAAGCAGTGCTTCTGGAAGTTGGAGCGAGCTCTCAGCAGTTGTTAATTTGTATTTATCATCCTGCAGTTCCATGAAAGCTACATCAAAGTTTCTCATTTGCCTGTACAAAATATTCATTAATAAGCTGCTAATTCAGCAGAAATCCCAAAAAGGTCGTTGGGTTCATTCATGAGGGAAGGAAGTACAGAAGGGGAATGTGAGTCAACAAGAAACCTCCATGTATGAACTCCCTATAGAGTGGATGACAGCTTTCCAAGTTTATTCCAAAGAATCACTGCTTCAGGTTAATCTCAGAACTCAATAATGCCGTCACTGCCATATCTTGTTGTCTGGCACAACGGTGATAAGGAGTCATTTATCTTTTGAAAAAAGCTGAAAAACATCGCATAGACAGCGGAAAACCACTTCTTCTGAAGTGGTTTCCTTTTGCCAGCCCCTAGGGATAGCAGCTGCAGATGCTTGTGTGGCCACAACTGCTTCAGGTGTTCCTGAGCATTGAGCACCATGGCTCAGGCCACAGAACAAAAAGGAGAGAGATGGAGGCCTTACAGTTTTAGTATTAATCCTAGAACCAATAGGTTTGTGCAGGTTGGGCTTCCTGCATCACTCCTAGAGCTGTTTGAGAATAACCAGATCTCACCAGCAACCTCAGCTGCTGAGAGGTCTAAAACAATGAGTCATAAAACCTCACTGCACATATCCTGAGAATTCTTGGCACATCTTAAGTTTAGGACAGTACTGAACTTTTTGTTATTTTCAATGGAATGTGAACATGAGAAGGTTTTTTGTTTGTTTTTTTTTTGTGAAGATGAAGACATTACAGTTTAAACTCCACTATCATGTTGAGGGAGAAAATGAACTTACACACTTTGTTCTTCCTCTCACTGAAGACCTGCAGAAGCGCAAGGTTTGCACCCTCATTCCATATCACAGCTGCAAGTCACATAAAGACATGTTCTCTCTCTCTCTCTATTCTATCATTTCTTCTCCTTTCTTACCAGCTCCTTTTCTTGTTTCAGGCACCTGCTACCCATGACCTCACATCCAGAAACCTTCAACACAGTGTCACGTTCTTGAGGTTCCAAAGCGGTGATAACATGAGGTAAAGGCTAATCTAAGAGGTCTATTTAGCACTACTGTCAGAAGGGCTTCACAGAAAGAAGAGAATGAGAAGCAAGCGTTTATTATGGCTTCAAGTTGCACCAGGGGAGATTCAGGTTGGCTATTAAGAAAAGTTTATTCTCCAAAAGAGTGGTGGTGCGTTGGCACAGGCTGCCCAGGGAGGTGATGGAGTCATCACCCCTGAAGGTGTTCAAGAGCCATGGAGATGTGGCACCAAGGGACGTGGTCCTTGGGCATGGTGGGGCTGAATTGGACTAGAAGACCCTTAGAGGTCTTTTCCAACGTTAATGATTCTATTTATTTTTTTAAATATTTCTGTAATTTGCTTCCTCATCTTAGCCTTAGCGCTCACTTCATTTCTTTAAAATGCAAGAAGCAACTACAGCACTGAGTGAAGTCTTGTGGTTTGGCTTCAGAAACAAAAATCCCTGTTGAGATTCTTACAGATTGTGAGCGCACTCCTTTACGAATGCAAGATAAAGCACAAAAGTTAAGCAAAAAGGAAACAGGTGTGAGTCTGTGCCAGTGAAAGCGAGAAAGTAAAATTCACAGAAATGACATTTAGAGAAATAGCAAAATATATTGAAAATCTGCCTGCTCCTGAACTGAGCCCATTAACAGGTATGTCAGGCAAACAGCATCCTCCTTCAGCAATGTCATAGCACGCTTTGTAAACTCCATGTTCCACATGTCATAATGTTTTGAGGTCTGTGATAGTCCCTCGGGTTCTGAGATCATATTTTTCCTATTGTTTTGCTCTGTGACTGGAAACCACAAGGAGTCCTGGGCTCTGTCATCCCGCAGCTCCCTAATATTTGGAACGTTCCATAGCAACACGCAGTGAGATTAAGCCAGATGACAAGTGAAAGTGGTGCCGGTTATTCAATGAGCACAAGAAGTATCAAAAAGGAAAAGGTTGGCTTATAAAACACAGGTCTCGCTGCACAAGGAGACAAAAGCAATTAAAAAAAAAAAAAAAGAGAATAATACACAAGCAATCTTCTGAACTTCAAATGACGCAAGCAGGTGTTCTAAGGGATGTTTTGTTAGAGGCTGGTTTGAACGAAACATGAGAGTACAGTAAGGATGCGTTAAGCATTCTTCAAGCCTCACTGTAGTTTTCTGCTCAGTATATTCTGCTTGAACTATCCTTGATGGTCAAAGATAGAGACGCCATAGCAAGCTGAAACATAGAATATCCCATATTGGAAGGGACCCATAAGGATGATCAAGTACAACTCAACTGCTGATGGCAGCCACTGCAGGAAGACCACTCGTGTTGCAGACATGGGTGACAAATTAAACTCTTTTTCCCCAGTATCACTAATTAACCTTCATTTTGAAATTTTCAAAGCAGCAGTATTTGTAGATGTGAAAGGGCATCCGCCACATTCACGATCCGAAGGAAAATGTAACCAAGCAAAATCACTCTAATGGGAAAAATTATCTCATGAGAAAGAATTCATGAAAGAAATGAGTTATCAACAACAATTAACTGAAAGAATAAGTGGTGTGACATGGCAATTTACTAGTAGAGCATAACTACAACACAGGAAAACTCCTGCCTTTTTTCTCTCTTAGGAAGAGAAATTTAATCAGTAATCCTCTGCTACATATCCATGTTCTTCTGGTGCAAGTGGAAGTTGTCATCTATTACTCAGCTCAGCAAAGAACTCGTTTATGTGCTAAACTGTCCCCTTTACTTATTTTGGCCCTAGGTCCCAACCTTTATAACAAAAAGTCCATGGTGCCTTTGCTCCACGTGCTTTTGCCTTTAAACAGAACAGCAAAAAAGGTCCCCACAGTAAATTTATGATTATATGTTCCTCCTTCTGGAAAACAATAAGAAGAGAAAGGAAGGGGAAAGCAAAGAAAGAAAATAAAAATCTCTGTGACGGTGGGAGTCTCTCTTAACAACATTATTAAGGGGGAGATTTTAAGTGCACTGACTTTAATTCAGAGCGTGCTGTTACCTGACTTCACTTTTTCATTACGTTAAATAGGTTGAGGGGCAGTTTCCAGAAAAATAAAACAAGCATTAGCATTTCAAAGGCATTAATGAATGTGAAATATTAGGAGGTCGTAGCTGACAATCACCTTTTATTTCCTTCACTTACTGGGGATATTCCTGTAGTAGCTGAGTTTATGGTAAAACTAGAGGGTGTAATCACACCCCATGTGGTTCTACATAAATCACATCACTCTATGCCAACTATTACATTGTTCTTTCACCTAGCTGCTACACCAACACTGGGTTTGGTGCTTCTGACTGTCACTGCATGTTCCAAAACTTTGCACGTGTTGAAGATGACAACCTACTCCCAAATGAAAGCCAAGAATAAACCGTGTTTGAGAAGACCTGAAAGCTTCAAAGCTGCTTTAAATCACACCGCTGGTGACACACATGGAAGGATCTACAGACATTCCTTAACAGCTGTGTTTTCATCAGACCCGTCAGTAGCATTGCGATTTTGGGATATACCATGTATGCAAAGAACAGAACAATTCTACTCTTACATAGAAAGGAATATTTGAGATAAAGTTATATACAAATGCAGATCCACATATTTATCCAAACATCTTATACTTGTGAGGCAGAAAATACAGTGAAAAGAGAAAGGTTCAGAGGTTTTTTCCTTCCTTTTACACTGCCCAAGCAGTGCCAAACAATAGGGAAGCTGTCTTTACACGGGAGCTGTGTTCTGGTGGTTTCCAGGTGTCACATCTCAGGCTGAGGTAAGGAGAACGCATATCATTCTTTCATGGTCGCTTTCAGAGCAACTCAGAGCAGCACATAAATGCCCAGCAGTTAGCAGCAAAGCTAATTTACTGCCATGAAACTTGGTGAGTTTCATTTTCTGCTGCTCTTGTGAAACCATCCCTGCACATTTGGTTATCTTTGCTCACACACTGAATTTCCTTCTGTTCTCGTCTTCAAATTCATTGAAAATTAAAAGGAAATGGCCATACATATTAAAACTCACCTGGTTTACAGTACAGCAGTACTGATATGTACAGCACACAGTCACTGGGAAATCCCAGGCTGCCAACATACAGACCACATTGCAGAAATGAGCATGGTTTTCTTAACCTTTCCATGGACTATCACAGAAACTAGGCTGAAGAAATGAGTTTTCCCCGCTGGTGGGACACAGCAATTCCTCTGTGATTTAATAATCACAAGTTAGGAAAATCCTTTTTAAGGGTGTGATTACCCCTCCTCTGAGCAACGATTGCATTTGGTAGATAGAAGAGCCAGTGCCTTCTTCTGGGAGCAGACACTCAGATGATCCTTGAAAAACTGCACTGTGGTTTTGAATGACAAAAGGCCCACCATTCTGTGCTCTATAACTTAGAAGGAAATCAAAGCGTTTCCCACCCGCTCTTGACAGGCACCAGATACTTCAGGACTCAAAGAGGTAAATATGCCTTTTGATAAAACCGTCAGCACCTACACAAGTTATGTGTAGAACTGCACAGGGAGAAAATCTGCAAAGGGTTAGGCTGTTCTTAAATCAAACCTATGCTCAATATTCAGATCGGCGTTCTGAACTATTCCTAAAAAGCAACTGGCAAGCACATGCACTGCTGATGTGGGGGATAATTTCAGGAATATTTGTCTTGTAATATGTAAAACTACTTGTTTGTTGCAACTTCTGTTCATTAAAAGCATTCCATTACAGAGGAGCTCAGTTTTCAAAGGAACCTGGTACGCTTGTGTTGCAATAATCCTGCCTTTAATCTCACTAGGGGCAGGACAAGAGGTAATGGCCTTAAGTTGCACCAAGGGAGGTTCAGGTTGGATAGGACGAAACATTTCTTCTCAGAGTGAAGATGTACTGGAATGGGTTGCCCAGGGAGGTAGTGCGCACCTTATAATAACTGATTCTAACAGAATGTTCCAGAAAATGTCTAGCTTTTATACCTTTTTATATACTTAAATAAAGAATATATTGCTATCTTCTAGTTTCAGCCTAGTTCCTTCCAGAAGGCAGCCCTGCTCTTATACATATCTCCAGTTCTTCTCGTTTTGGTGTCCCCTGCAGAAAGTGCACCTCTTTATCCCCCACTAGGATATTGACAAAGATGTAAAATAGGGCAGGTAGCAGAACAGGCCCTTGCAGAGCACCACTTGTTACTGCCTTCCAGGCACACTGTGGCCCAACCGTTATTTATCTGGTTTTCCATCCATCTAATTGTAACATCGTAGCCTTACTGTCCATACGAATGCTACAGAGCACAGCATCAACAGCCTTGCTAAAGTCAAGGTAAGTATTATCCGCCTCTCTTCTCTCATCCCCCTGTTTTAGCATCAGTGGCAGACCTGTTTCCTTTCACATCCCATGGAAGCCTCGATTCCAGGTGAAATCTGGCTTTCCAGCAGCATCCCTTCACACCTGGACAACATTTCTAAATTCCTCCTCTGTAGTCTGTCCCTTTTTTCTTCCACTGTAAGGTGTTTCTTTCTTTCTGTTTTTGTTTTTTCTTCTTCTAATCTAGACTGTCATGAGTGCCCTCCTTAGCCAATGCAGTATCCTGATACCTCTGCTTCTTCTCCTGAGTGCCAGGACAGACCAGTTTATAGTAACATAAGGCAACTTTGGGATGAACCCATCCCTGTGAGAATTTTATGATAAGAGTGTGAAAGCTAAGCCTACGTTAATGCATTAGTTCAACTAGAAAATGTATAATGCTAACTGTAAAACAGATACCCGAAAGTGTTTGTAATTCTACAAAAACTCTTTTCTCAGCATAACTCCACCTAATTCTTTGGTGTTATTATTCCCGTTCAAAAACACCTAAACCATTTCCTGAATGGAAACAGAGTTACAGGTTGTTGTCTATATCCAATCAAAAGATCTGCCCTTTTAAAAATGAAGGATCCAGAACCTTAACGCCAATTAGAACAGAAAAAAAAGCATCTGATTTTTCTCCGTTACTACTGATGTGAAACTTAAGACTGCTAATTTCAAAAGCTAAATGGGTATTGTGTTCACATCTCATTTCCACCTTCCCAGAGAACACTCAGCAAACTCTGCATCACACCTCCCCACCTCAGGCCCTCTTCTCACATTTTTTGCTTAGCAGCATACACACAAAACACAGCACTGCTTCAGTACACCAATGTGCAAGCACATAAAAATTCTGAGGTAGGCAATGAGAAATGTGAGTGTTTCCCAGATAAGTGCTTGCTGAACACATTTCCTGCACTGCTGAGCAGCAGACACAGGAAGCATCACCACCAGCAGCCAAAACTCGCTGCGCTTTTATTTTTTTCTTCAATCCAGGTGTCAGTCAGCACAGCTGAGAACCAAAAGTCCCCTGACTTCAAAGAAATAAAACGGTTAATTTATTCCCGATGGAAAGCCCCAGAATGAAAAGGATCTTATTTCTGATAAACTGTATGAGCTTATTACAGTCTACAGTACAAGAGATGTGCTTCGGCAGAATGAGGAAATAATGCATGCACAATCCCTTGCACTGACTCTACTGTATAAGCAGAATTGGTAATGCTAACAACATCGGTCATAAAATATTTTCAATATTTCTCTGTAGAGAGGAAGTGGCATAGAAAAAAAAAAAAAAAGTAACTTTGTAAAAACAACAACGTGCCCAAGGAGGCTGTGGATGCCCCATGCCTGGAGGCATCCAAGGCCAGGCTGGATGTGGCTCAGGGCAGCCCGGTGTGGTGGTTGGCGAACCTGCACATAGCAGGGGGGTTGAAACTAAACAATTCTTTTCAACCCAGGCCATTCTATGATTCTATGATATGATTCCATGTGTATTCACCATTTAAAAAAAAAAAAAAAAAATTATTGAGGACTTCCAGTAATTACTGGTGACTACAGCAGCCACATGAGGTAGCCAGAGAAACCAGTCACGTGGCTGGAGTCACACAGGCTGGCAGCTCAGAGCCCACTGCAAACTTTCAGGGGTTGACAGGTTTTCCCTTCGTGCATCTCCATCTCTTTACACTGCATGTAAAGGCATTTGGGAATGGATGCAGTGGATGAACAGTATTTAACCTCCATCTGATCCGTACAGAAGAATCACTTACAGGCTGTCTTCTCCAAAGTGACTTCAAGGGCTCCTGACAGGTCACTCCTTCACTGTCATGATGAGAATCTATGAGGTCTTCTGCAGAAGCTGAGGGGACCCCAGGAAAAATCCCCTAGGGCATTCTGCTGGTAATTCAGCAGAAACAAAGCGTGTCCTTTGTGTTGTCCACAGGATAAACGTAAGGGAACTTCTTCAAGTAGAAGATATTTAATTGAATTTTAATATGTGGCATTCCTTGTTGCAAATTGGTATTATGCTTCAGATGTTTTTCAAACAGTCAAGCCTTCCTGCATTTTCAGTGCTGGTTACATCTCACTGATTGCAAAAATAAAATTCCCATTCAATTAATTAGGAGCAAAAAGTAACAAGGAATACCGTAAAAGTTCCAGCCAAATAGGTACATCTCAAAAAAAACCCCAAATAATTCTCAGTCACATCAACCCAACACCAACAGTGAGACCATTAAATGCACATGCAAGATTTTAATCTGTGTCTTCAGGGCTACATTCCTGAAAGCATTGACTTGTAACAAATTATATGTAGAAGAAGATTCATAAGGGATGCTATCACTCCATTATGGACCAGTTAATTATATTAGATAATAAATTTAATATGCCACAATATTACCCGTACCACTTAATAGTGGACTCTCCGCCTTTTGTAAAATGAACACCATTTCCTCTTCACATAGAAGCTAGTTTCTATTTCCTTTAAGTGTCTCTTTTGCTGAAGAGATGGATTATCAGTAGTTCATCTCTGTAGGTCATGTAAGAGACAGTAGCGTTTCAAAGAAATCACTTGTTTTCATAGCTAAGCTAAAGCTCAGCTGGCGGATGGATATTCTCTACCAAATAAAGAGTACCTGGTAAACATAATTCAAATCCTGCAGAACATTAGTGATAGATGGATGCAAGCGAAAAGAATATTACTCCTTATTTGCCCAAGAGAATGTCTGTTGCAAAAAGATGTACAGCACCCTTGCAGTAGCACATGATAATCCCTTCCTAGAAGAAGGTCTGAAACAACACCTGTGACATGCATTGATATTTTTAACACACCCCCTAGGTAAGGATAGTAACTTCATTTCAGATGGGCAGTAGGCACTCCTTGTTGGCAAATAAAGCGTCAAGAGTTCTGCACTGCTAAGGGGTAAAAACAAGCAAACCAGCCTGCTCTTCGTAAGTAGTCCCTCTTCCTAGGCCCAGAACCTGGCTGCTGACTTACTCATAGCTGCTTGCAACTGAAAGTTCAAGCTGTACCCCTTCCTCCTTTGACTCTTGATCTCCAACAACTACCTAGGCCAACTACCGAGAGCAGGAGTAGCTTCATAGTTGGATCGGGTTGCTCATGGCTTTGTCTGCTTCGAGCATTTCCAGGTGTGCAGACTGTGTATGCACTATAAAGCTGCTCCAGTGTTTCATTCTTGCTGTGAAATTTTCCCAGAAGGAAACCTGTGGTGCACCCTTCTGAGTAGAGCCTGGATCTAGCATCCCTATAACCCTCCCAGTAATTCACTGAAGACAGCTGCTACCCGAAGACACTCAGTACCCCCAGCCTCATTGTTCATGCTAGGTATGAAAACAAACACAGGACTGATACCATCTCTTCTTTCCTTTTTAGCCCCATTCAGAGAGAGGAAGAACAGTTAGCAAATAAGTCTGTGTGTGTGAAGGTCAGTGTTTACCTGATAGCGTGAAGATAACGGTTTCCTGCAGTACAGCCTATGCAGATGCATTTATGTCACTAATATAATTCAGAATATCAGCTGCCGCCTGTGGTCAAACCAGCCTGATGCAGACAGGCTGTCCTGCGTGTGTTGGCTTCCTGAGACCTCTGTACCACAGTCCATTATGAAACTGTAAATAAGTGAGCAACTTCTCTGTTGCCATGACCATATGTAGCCTGACACAAATAATTCATGAGCTATTTATAGAAAATCGATGTTGTAAGCATTATTTAAAAAAAGTCTTTGAAACTGTCCAGAAAATCAAAACATTGAGATGACCAGGGATGAGATGAAGTACTTACACCTCTGAAGTCCATACAAATAAACAGAGGCAAGTTCTCTCTCTTCAAGTTAACAATTTGTCTTGCTTCGTATTCATGGTGCTTTCTTTGCAGGAGAATTCAAGCATGGAGAAAGAATGGATGCCTCCCTCAGACACATTGTAACAATCATACTGCCTTTAAAACGACAGATCTGCACGTTAAATCCATCTTTATACTATTCTAAACCACATAAAACTACGGAGACTTTCTTGAACTACGGCAGTGAGCTTACAAATAATCTCACTCTTCTCACCTCCAAAACTATTTTCTATCAAAATCGTTTAACATTGTCACAGCACATGTGGCTAAACAAATCAGATGCCTCTGATTAACACAGTAATCTTTGGAGACCAGCTGGTATAGAGTTGTTGGAGCGGGTCCAGAGGAGGCCATAAAGATGCTCAGAGGGCTGGAGCATCTCTCCTATGAAGAAAGGTTGAGGGAGTTGGTCTTGTTTAGCTTGGAGAAGAGAAGGCTCATTGTAGCCTTCCAGTACTTGGAGGGAGCTTACAAGCAGGAGGGAGAACAACTTTTTATGCAGGTGGGTAGTGATAGGACAAGGGCGAATGGGTTTAAACTGAAACAGGGGAGGTTTAGGTTAGATGTTAGGATTAAATTCTTCACTCGAAGGGTGGTGAGGTGCTGGCACCACAGCCCAGAGAAATTTTGGGTGCCCCATCCCTGGAGGCATTCAAGGCCAGGCATGATGGGCTCCCTGGTAATCTGTTCTAGTGGCTGGCAACCCTGCCCACAGACAGGGACTAGAACTGGATGATTTTTAAGGTCCCTTCCAACCCAAGCCATTCTGTGATTCTACGATAATGACATGCAAGTAGTTTGTTACGTATGGAACACTGACACTGGCATATCTTGGAGTACACAGTTCCAGTTTTTCTTTGACCCACAAAAAGCAAGCAATTCCAGTACACACGTGGTGTATCAGACACATAACAGGTGAATTTTTTCAAGATTAAACCGCAACATTTGGGGCCCATTAGATGAACTCAAGAAGAAACGGTGATTTGAACTCGCCAGAGAAAGACGAAAATTCTAAGTTCTAGAGGGGATATTTGGGGTTTTTGGTATCACGGACACACAAAACAAACCTAAAGTAAATCAGTCTCATCCGGTTTAACCTCAACCACGAGACGCTGCTGTCTGTTTTCTTTCTCAAAAGACTCACGTCACCGCGCACTGAAAAAAGGGAACTTCCACAGTTTGTGGTGAAGGCTACATGATAAACAGATCTGTTCACACCAACTAGCGGGGCTGCCTGCGTCAATAAAAGGCGGCAGCAGGCAGCAAACTGACATTTGGTGCTTGGAGGATCATCGCTGCAAGAGGCGCTTCCCATCAAAGTTCAGTAAAATGCCTGGATTATTTTTTTCCCATAACAACATGACTGAATTAAATGGAAAGGAGGACTGCAAGCTCGCAGAAGGCAAAATCCATAAAAAGAAGCAAAAGGCTTTGTAAGTATACATATATATATCTTAGTATAAACTCTAATATATTAGAAATGAAAATAATACTAAGTCTTGGAGATAGAGAATTCGCACCTTTTTCAGACTAAGACCATGAAGCCCACCCAAAGGCCAGGACTATAGCATTGCTAGGAGCAGCTCAAGCTAATACCAACCAGTTCTTTCATTTAAGTAAGCAGGACAAGATTTTGGAGACACCAGGAGTCTCTTAGTCTTTTAAAAATAACTACATGGATACGTGACTTTCCAGACTTCAGTCATAGGATGGAGCTGTTTGCCTTTAAGTTCTAAGAAAACAACTTAGAATAGAAATGCATCTGTAACTTCAACGGATTACAAGTGCCTATTCATTGTTTACAGTGGTGCAGACCTCAAGAACTATTTGAAGTGCATGGTACCGCATCTTGAATCTGGGATCAAGTCTTCTAACGCTAGGAATGTCATGTAAGTACAGAAAAAAAGTAAAGACAAATTTAAACATACACCTACAGTTAGGTTACTAAATAGCCAAACTTTTTTTTTTTTTTTTTTTAATTTCTATCCTAATTCCACACCAACAAATTATTTCTAATATAATAATAATGCCTGGGACTTCCAAAGGAGGTGAATGTTAGGAAGCAGAAACTATTCATGGAATTAGAAGCTCTTTCTTATCTTGTTTATGTTTGCATCAAATAGTGGGGGAGTGGACACCTCACTTAAACCTCTTTTCTTCAGAGGCATGCTGTACTCATTCTATAATTGTTTACAGAGAAGGATGCTTCACACGCAAGAGTATAACAGGGGAATTACAAGTCTCATTTCAAAAATATGGAAAAAGTAGCAAGGATAAAAAACTATTTGCTGATAGACGCAGTAAAAGCTCACCTCTCTGGAAAGAGAATTCAGGATAATCGTTAAACCTCCATGTTTCCATTTTTCTGGTTATTTTCTCAGTGCGGGCTCCCACATCTGCACTGAGAAAGCCATAAGTTTAATAAATACACGGTACATATTTCTGGAATAGAATAATAAAGCCTGTCTCCTTTAAACACACAAAAGAAAACATGTGGCTTCTTGCCTAAAACCTTTTCCTTCATTTGTCAATTCAGGCTTTCTGCAGAGGAAGTAATACAGTGGTCCCAGTCTTTGGAAAAGCTCCTGGCCAGCCAAAGTAAGTACATTACTTCAGTATTACATTGTTCTTGTTCTGAAGAATCATTATTATTATTAATCTGAAGTTCACCAAATATGCAAAGCTGTAGCGTTGTGCAAACACTGACAGAGAATGGCCTGTTGCCTTTTAGTTATTCTCAGCTCTCAGCTGCTATGTTCTAATTTCCTCCTAAGGTTTTGTGTTCCCCTACATCCCCATTTCCTACTCCTAGCAGAGTAAATAAACCCTTGCAGGTCCAGATCAATGCTTTTTTTGACCAGTTTTCAGCCTGCATACAACACCAAATCAAGCTGGAATTTTGTTTTCAGCTGTACCCTAGGTAACTCCATTTAGGGAAGGCTAGAATCCAGGAATGTAATTTGGTAGCCAGGTTCCAGATCCACGAGCCCCTAGACATCATTAGGAAGAGTCCCATCACCCTTGGAACTGGAATATTTGCAAAATGTAAAAGAAGAGAAAAACAGAGCATTCCATCAAGATTTTATACTCAAGATTTCTACACAACTGCTGCTATGAACTCTTTATTTCACCATCCCCACACACAAATATCATGCTCTATGTGTGTATTTATGTTGGCTGCAGGTGGTCAAGGTGTCTTTCGGGAGTTCCTGAAGTCAGAGTTCAGTGAGGAGAACATCGAGTTCTGGCTGGCCTGTGAAGATTACAAGAAAACCAAGGCTGATCACTTACATGGCAAAGCAGAGAGGATTTATGAGGAGTTTGTTCAGTCAGATGCTATTAAACAGGTAAGTTCAAAGTTACCTCTATAGTTTCATTACAGGGATACCAAAAAGTCAGAAGATAGAAGCATCGTCTTGCTGAGCTATGCTTACATTCATTCAGTTAGACGGGAAGAAGACCCAGCCACATGTTTTATGAGCACGCTTGTGCCATTGCTGTCTTCAGCTGTGAGATTATCAGACCTCACAAGCAGAGCCACATGATGCAGGCAGTGCGACAGTGCTAGCAACAGCGCCAGTGGCTCAGCACATGATGCTGAATCAGCCCAGTTTGAATTACTGCTGGTGCTTAGAGTCAGATACCTGAAAGTAAGCTATGCTAGTAGGAATGCTATGGATTGTTACAGACCTTTAAAACATGGGGGCATGCTAGAGAATTAAAAGCTGTGTATATCAACTGCATGCCTAACTGGAGACTCGTCCTACACAAGATTTCTCCTATTGTTTTAACTTTAGGTTTAACTAGAGGTTGTTTTACTGCTTTCTCTATTGTTTGGCTTTATTACCTCTGATTTCTAAAGAAACTGTATTTCTATTGCACATGACTGGGTTATACACTTTAACATTTCCTCATTCTGCACCTCAGATACCAAAAGTCACACAAAATCCTAAGACTAGGGATTTATTTGCTGTCAATACCAACCTACAGGTAAAGAATACATCTCTAATGTGTCACCGACACTTGTTTTTCTCCTTCCAGATCAATATTGACCATCAGATGAGGGAAGCAACAGCCAAAAAGGCTCAAGATCCAACTCACACAAGTTTTGATGAAGCCCAGAGAACTGTCTACATCCTTATGGAAAGGGATTCATATCCCAGATTCTTGAAATCCAAAACCTACCTGAACCTTCTGAACCAGCTGCAGACCAACAATTCTAAATAATGTGTTTGATATAACAAAGAGTCAAGTAGACTCTGTGTCAAATATGCTGTGAACGCATTCTTCGGGGCAGCCGGATCTTGGCAAAGAGAACACCTGCCTTGGGAGGTGATACAAGAGGGATGCAAACAGCTCTGTGGGCAAGAAAACACAGGATAAGAGCTAAAATGACTGCTACAAGTGTGAAAACAACATGTGGTGAAAATCCTTTCCTTACTTACAACATGGAATGCGAGACAGGATATGGATGCTCTTTATTACTTGAACTCCACTGTGAATGTTGAACCAAGGGTTAGAAACCCAAAGAACAGTTGATGGGAAAAGATTATAAAGGTTCAGAAGAAGAATAAGAATGACTGACAATTTTGTGTGTAAGACAAGGCTCAGACGAGACTGTGTAATGGCTTTTTGAAATCTGTGAAGTGTTAATAAGTGTTAGAGCAGCTCCATAATAATATTGTGTGATGTAAATATATTATATATTGACTCATCTTAAAATTGATATATTCTAAGTTATATACGAATTACATAAGCTGTACTTTTATTATGTTCGTGCTCAACAAACATATGTAGCATCTTTTCTGTTCGTTTTCTGTTTAACTTATTGCAAAGTAAACTTTTCAATTAAATCCACTGAAAAATACAGAGTAGGCATTACAGTCATTTTCAATCAGATTTTAAATGATATTTCCATTGTAGTTACAGAAACAAGCAAAACCAAGTAGTGAAACACGCTGTTCTCTTTTGTTCCACTAGGTCACTTCTTCCCATCTCTTTATTCAAAAATTATGCTTTTCCCACAGCACAAATCCTTTTCTCCCTCCTACCCATTCTGCAGATACATAGCCTTGGTTATCTAGAGTAGGGGATCCCACGTAGACAACCACCCTTTTATTCCACATCCCCCACCCCCCACAGGAAAAAAATAAATACAAAAGCAGTCCAAGTCTCCTATCTCTTTTTCATACACCCCCAGCTACCAGCACCTGAGTCAAATCTCAGATATAGAAATCATCTCACCACCACCCTCACAGTTAATCCAGCTCAACGCTGATGTGTTGAGCACGGCAGATCAGTCACGCTTGCTTACGTAGAGAGGCGGTAACTGATGAGACTCATCAGCAGTCACATTACTTGTGGTCTTAGTACTATACAACAGCAAGCAACGGGCATTTCATTTCACTGCGAATGTTGTATTAAGTTTACCCTGTAAAATATGCAATGTTATGTGTAGTCTGTACTGTCATGGGACTAAGGAAAGAGAAGTTGCAGTTATACACGAACCATGCAAGTACCAGTTTGGTAGTGCCTGTGTCTGAAGTGATTAAGATCTCGTGACATTCAAGTTTGTAATGAAAATAAATCCAAGCATCTCCTGGTCTGGATGAGCAACCATCATGAGAGATAGCTATCACATGGCTGGCAACACAGGACTTGATCTCCTCCCTGGAGATTCTCACTTTTCCAAAAATAACACAAGCTCTGTTAGGCATGGTGAGCTATTCTGTACCAAATAGAGCTGCTGCAGACCCACAGACATCAGCTCCTGGGGACTTGCCGCCACCCTTCGGGGACTTTCGGGCCTCCAGGGAAGGAAAACAGCTCTTCCGGACACGACACAGCTGTGTGGCAGCTGCTGTCACCATTGCCTCATCATCACAGCCTGGTGGCTGCTGTGCAGCACATCCTCCACTTCTAACACTAATTGATACCAAAAAACAGCTCTGCCTCCCACACCAGGGTATCCTCATGTTTGTCCTGACGTGCTTCCCACGTACCAAGTGATTGCATAGTTTAAAAGCCACAGAAGATGAGAGTACCTGTGCTTGTCTCTGTGCTTAGGGAACCAGGTCTCATCGGCACTGGTTACCTCCTCAAAGCAGCAGCCATCTACATCCACTGCTCATATCACAGGATGTACTCACAGCACTACAAGTGCTCCCACAAAGCCTGTTAAATACGAGACATCAGCTGCCTTCACTACTGGCACTACTTTTAAGCAGTGCCACTCTTCTGAACTTAAACCTCTTGAATTCATGTAGGCCCAACTCTATTTTATACCCCAAAGCTGCAGTTTCACAAATTCACTGTGATTTCGCCAAACATCTGCATGACCCTTCTGACCAAAATCATAGCTAGCATGGCAAGGTAGGGTTATTATTTCCAATGACTTGCTTCTGCCAGGGAAGAGTGTCAGAAATTGTCTGCATTTGGGTAGATTGCAGGATGGGGTAATGGTGGGTATAACATTTCTGACTCAGTGTAATCCTCAGAGCTGGGTACAACCAACAGGGGAAGGCAGGCTCTGGAGCAGTGCCATGGGTTTGAGTTCCACAGCAGCTGCTGTTCACTCCAATAGAGGGCTGGCACTGCCCACACCTCTTCTGCAACAAAAAAGGAAGAACTACACAGGCCAGCTACCTGGGTTCTTACCTCTACAGCCATCCCAGCCTGCTCCAGGGGCCCTAGCAGCACAACCGAGTTTTTCCAAAGAATAAACAGCGCAGCAGAAACCCAGAGCTGTCTCTGGGATGCTGTCATAAACCCAGCATTATAGCCCTGTTGCTATAGCAGGGACATACAAAGCTGGTTGTTTAAACATGGTCCAAGTATTCAACAGAGATTTATTGCTCTGTCCGTAGCCATCCATTTAATAAAGAGAGGCAGCTATGAGTGATGGTTCAATGGTGCAACTGAAACAATGTGCAAAGCATTCTAAGACACTTCATTGACGCGCTTTTAAACACTCAAGAGTTATTGCAGGTTTTTCTAATCATTTCTGCAAAATCTCTTTCAAAATGCAGCGCGTTCATTTTGCGGCGAACTCTTTCCTTGAAACACTGCCTAAGTGGAGTTCTGTGGGGCTCAGAAACACAGCAGAACATGCAGACCAAAGGGATTAAAGACTGCTTTCTGTGACCCTCAGTTCACTTACAAGGCGAATGCACTCTATCAAGTTCATCCTTGATTTCTTACTCATCTCCTCCTTCCAGCCCTGCACACCAACAGCCCCAGTACCGCAGATGGGAGTCACAGCTGTGGGCTGAGCCCTGCAGAATGTGGCAGGCTCTCCCAAAACAGTTGGTGTTACACAGCCATCACTTGGAGCACAGAATTGAAACTATGGTATAGCACTGTATGAGTCTCTCACATATAACGAAAGGACGTCTATATTAAACCTGCTGTTGGAGGCATACTGCACACGATAGCAGGAAGGAAATTAAAGGCGATGCCAAGCTGAGATGGTTAAGAACTCTACAAACTCATCACCTTAGACTCCTAAATGCCATCTGTCTCTGCCCACACTCTCAAGTAACGGGCTTTCCAGATGTCACTGTCTCCTTTGTGGCTGTGAAATGGGTCTGACAAGCAAAGACCAGATGACAATAGGTGGAAAAAACGGATGTTTTCATCTTCCATTCAGAGACATGGGTTAATTATCTCAGGGTGTAATCTCTATGAGCAAAGCTCTGTCAAAGGATGTCTTCATTCATTAGACATGAGCAGAAAATGCAAAACAAATTCTTATTTACTACTCACTGGATTATTTAAATTTCTCCTGTATGCTCAGAAACAAAGTCAGAGTTAAGATTGTCTGCCGGTGTGTTCAGACAATTACGGCTCAAAAGGTCTTAGTCACAAAGATTTAAGATCTACCAAGCATGGATGTGTGTATTTCAGAAATAAACTTAGTTCCCACTCTCTTCTCCAAACAGCACCAGAAAGCAGTTGACAGATCCCAATGATCACCAGTACTAAAATTGCACTGAGCATTTGCTTTTGGTTTCTTCAAGCAGCCTAAGCACCACACAACCCCAAAGCACTAACCTGAGCTGTGATGGTGGCCAGCTTTCACACGGACTACTTTACTAATAAAATTAATAATAACTTCAATAAGAAATGAAGAAATGTAAACTTTTCAGCAACTCTTTAGATCTGTGCGCAGGGGGAAACAAAGCAAAACAGCCACTCTAAGTCTGTTATGCAACCAAAGCACTTAAATGACATTACAACTGCCTACAAATCTGACATCTTTGGAAAAGAGAGTCAGAGACTTTTTATTTGTGTTACCAAATTACTGCGCTCTGTAATTAGAAGACAATCTTTAAAACAGAATAAACATGTTGTGCTAATAACTCATAAGCACATGAGTTTCAAACTTCGTATTTCCAGACTTACGGGAAAATCTGTACTGTATTTACTGTATGGGTCATCAACTATACAAGTCAAGACCAGTTTAGATATACAGAAGGGAGACTTTCCATTGAACAGAATTTGACCTGCAAGCTGTTAAGCTATGCAGTGCATTTATTCATGCCAGTCTGAAGAAATAGCGAACATTGAATACATGGGCAAAACTCAATGGCCAGCTGTGAGCTGTTGAGATGGGATGAACAACGGGGGGTTAGGAGACCCAGGGTAACAAGTCAAACGTTTTGACCAACTTGGAGCATATAGTAATCAGTAAACTGACACTGAAAACAAATTACAATAATTCTCTTACTGAGGACATAGCCACAGAGAATGAGTGCCTTCAAAATGAATCCACCCACACGATGCCCATGTAAATAGCCTTGCATACTGCTGAGATGCGTGAGCTTGCTAATAGGAGCCTGACAAAGTGCAGTAGGGGCACACAGTGCTTTGTACCCAACCACAGCACCCACCTCTCTGAAGCCTGACTGAATGGGAGGGCTGAATATTCTTGCTCAAAGCACTGCAAGCACCCAGTCACATGATTTCCTCCTCTGCTTTGCCAGTTGCAGAATGTCACACTCACATAATGACATCATGGCTTTTAGGAAGAAAAAGGGAAGAGAAAGGTTATAGCATACGATAGAGAGGTTTTCAGAGCTTCTGTCTAGACTTCTCAGCTGTACTCCAGACTGCTTTTACTAAGCAGAGGTTTATAGAAGTTCACAGATATTAATGACAACATAAGATTTGTCCAACTCCATGGGCAAAATCTGAAGAAGTCATAACAATGGAAGCAATTACCACTCTTCAAGTTAGCAAGCTATGCCCATTTTTATCTACGAGCAGAGTATATTTTCAGCACCCATTTAATAGCAGACAATTGGTCATTGTGGTCTGCTGCAGGGGTCTGTTGCCCTGGGAAAGGATGTTTGTTGTATGCTGAACTTAAATGTTCTTGAGGTTATTTCCAAATATATGGCAAGAAAGTTCCCGACATAGGAACTGGTCCCAGCCATGGCTGGTCGAAGCCACAATGTAAAATATAGCCTAAAACATATGACTGTCTTCTGGAAAACTCAGTGGCCATACTAATTGAAAAGCAAAACTTTAGATCCATTTTTCCTTTGTACACTATGTGCACTCACTGATGAGCATGAATAGGACATAGATCAGAGCATCTACTTTGTGTGCTCCTCAAGGAAAAACAAAAGCCTCTCAGTCCCTTTTCTTGTATGTGGGCCTAAACCAACTGGCACAATTTCAGTGCTCCTATTTACCTGCCTTTGTAAGACAGAGCCTCAAGAATGTGAATACAAGGCAAGCCGGGTCCCTGCGTTCATGAATGCCAGCGTGTGGGCGTACTGAGGGAGGAAAAGGAGGGTGAGTAGCAGCGTACAAGCAATGGAGCATGTGGGTGGATGGAAAGAGCGGGTACAATATAGAGAATGAGGCAGATAGGACTTCCAAGTTCACTGGTGTGAAACAGGTTCAGGTAGGCGAGGTGCTTAATGAGCAGAGGAGCATTAAAATAGAAACACAAACAGGAAAGACTGGCTGTAAGAGCAAAAGAAGAAGAAAGAGAAAGCATGAGGATTAATAAGGATACTATTTAATGAGCAAACACAGGAAAGAATGGAAAGAAATATAAAGCTCTGAGCAAGAGTTTGTCTGGAAGCATTATCATTGCCAACAAGAAAAGAATTGCAATAAAAATAGTCATCAAGTAACAGCTAGTTTAGACATTATATTTAATCCTTGGAAAAAGAACTGGCCAGAATAAGTAACAAGCTAAGCAGCTCTGGCCTGGTAGTCGTTTCTCTCTTCATCTTTGGCTTTTCTGTTTCCTCCACTTTGTTTTCCCCCTCTAAAGCATGTCCAGCTCAACTACTGAATGAACCAGGCAGTAGCTGGCTCCTACACAGCACATGCCCTTACAGCACTGCAGTTGTTCTGCACCCTTATGCATGCAATCTAAGGATTCAAATCAACAAGGCTCTATCAGAAGCCACGTTAGAAAGCCTGTGCAACAAAAGCCTCAGCTACTACTCCTTCTCTCTCCTGGCTGGATAAGAAATCCCTTTCAGGCTAGATAAGGCCATTTACTACAATTGGAGGGTTTCCCCAGGGCCTACATCCCTACATCCAGAAACTACATCCATCCTTGTGAGATCTGTTTGAACTGGTACAGAGGATTACTTGCACCTTCTCCTTCAAGTGATGTCAGATGACATCTAGTGGAATATCCATGTAATAAGAGGGAGGGCATAATACAGGTTTGATCAGACAACTTGTCATTGAAGCACATTGTGGTTTTCTTGTAGTTTGTAAAAGATGTTTGATCACAATGTCACTAATTACTCGTGAACAATACTTAGTCACTACATAGTTTAAGTTTACTAGGAGATGATCTTGCCAAAATAAGATATTTAAGGTTATGCAGAAGAACTTTCAGATATACATGTATACAAAGCCAGTCTTTCCCCTTCTGACCCAGACATGTCCACTGTAGGCACTGGTAAGTACCCAAAAGTCACAACAGTTATAAGCATATAACACACCTCACACTGATGGGTCAGAGCTCTCCCATAACGACCTGAGTTCTTGCTTCACAGTGCAAGAGGACCAAACCTGTTTGTAGTGGAAGAGTGCTTGCACCTTGTTTCAGCATGGACTTCAGATTTTATAGATCTCGTCTAAAAATATTAGTGACCAAACTTCGACAGTTCATGAACGATTTAAATGAAGTAAAACAAACCTTAATTTAATTGCAGCCGATCAGCAGAGATACCCAGATAACTTCAGAGCAAATAGCCTCTATCAGTGGTGCAGAGTCCAACAGAACTGCTCCTGATAGGAACCACAAGCACAGTTTGCCTACGGCACATATGAGAAAGGAGATGAGACAGGCGCCAACGCATGCAGAGCAGACACAGCCAACGGGAAGCAAGACCTTCTGCATTTCAAGAGAATAAAGAAAAAATACACACGAGGAATTTAGAATCTTATCCCTACAAATGCAGCTAACAAATGAAAACTTTAACCAAGAGCAATGATATTTGATTTTCTATAAGTATGATGGTTTGTACTTACAAGCATAGCATAAGAAAGGAAACACTTCTTTTTGGCGTGTAAAGTTGCTTCAGAATAGCAAAGGCATTATTTTAAGAAGTGTTCCTGAAGCATAAACAGCTTCTTCATTATTTATGTGTGAATATTTTATGTAATATTCCTAGCACAAATTAGTCCGAATGACATCACAGAGGGGAACTGAGCAAAACCTGAGCAGTTTCTCCCCAGAGGCTCTGCTGAGACCTGCGTAGCACATGAAAGCCTGTGACATAGGGTAGCTGACAGGTTCACTGGCTTGGCATACAGACGCTATGAATCAAAACAGAATAGGCTGCTCAGGGAGGTGGTGGAGTCAAAACACCTGGACGTGTTCAAGAAATATTTAGATGTTGTACTGGGGGACATGGTTTGGTCAGAAATATTGGTGATAGGTGGACAGTTGGACTGGATGATCTTGGAAGTCTGTTCTGACCGTAGAGATCCCATGAAAGCATATGTCGGAGCTCAAAAGTAAGTAATGCTCCAGATTGGTATCGCATCTTGCACACAAATGAATACCCTCAAGTCTTAGATTCATTTATCAGACAGGTAATTCCTCTGCAAGCATTGTAGCCATGTGACTTCCTTTTCAATTAAAAAAAACCTGTGAACCATTACCAAAAAAAAAACATTGCATGATATCCCCCATCCAACTCATCAAACATTTGTATCTACCAGCTGAAAACGGCTCCTGCAGCCTCCAAATAGCTGGCTGAATTACCAAAGCAGAAAAGTTATGACGTACGTGTACTACCATTTGCAACAGAGAATAGGGCACAAACGTAGGCAAGGTCACAGGCTGTGCTTGTGACATTTGGCCAATGCAAAATTGGCACACATTGCACGAGGGCACATTGTAGCTTTGTGTGCTAGATCTGTTTTGTTTATAGAATAACATCATCGCCAGCAGTAACAAGTGACAAACTGATAGAGTACAGACTACGTACTTTGTGGAATGAAGAAAATCCAAGGATAAAGATAAAAATATTTTTAAAAAAAATTAAGATCAGCACACTTTGTTCCTTGGCCTATTCAGAAATACTTTCTATGTAAAGAGAATTACGAAGCCTTGGTTGTCTGGATAGCGAATGCATGTACACAGCCAGCTCTGGGCCACAGTATTTTCTTTAAAACCTCAAACTCTGCTTTAAAATGTTCCTCAGAGCAACAGTACCTCATTACACAATGTGATTTCTCATGCACCTTAAGGAAAAAAAAAAAGTTAATGACTGACACTTGGAATTTAGATGGAAGTAGCTGAGCTACTGCTTCATCTCATATTTCGGGGGAATTTCCATGCAGCACCAACTGTAGGTTTGAAAGGCTGTGTTTTGTTTGTATTTCAGTGACTTGTGAGTGTAACACGAAGATACACAAAAAGAGGGCACGAGGGCACTAGGTAAAGACTAAAATAAGGCAATGGGGATGGTTGATAATCATATACCAGAATTTAACGTGTAACAACTTGAAAGGTAGAACACTGCGTTGTTCTAAAATGTCCCTTTTATGCAGAGGGTGAGATCATAGTAAATACTAGTGATATGAATAGGCAAACGTAGAGGAAGTTATACAGAAAACAAGCAGAGCATAGTTCGGAGAATTCCACAAAAGTAGGAAATGAGCAACGGTCACCGGCAGTCCTACAGGGCTGCTGGAGCACAAACAGCCCAGCTGCAGTACCACGCTCAGGGAAGTTAAGAAGCTTTGATATCCTGTAGGAAATCTACTGGGTAAGATTCTCATCTAATACCAAACCGGATTTGGACATGAATATGACTAAGATCGGGATCATTTCACAAGTTCAGAATGCTGCACTGGGAGTTATGGCCTTGTTCTGTGTTTTATTATGTTTGAGTTGGAAGGAAAACTAGGCTGCCAGAATAGTATATGCCAGTCAAACCCAAACCTGAAAGGAACTATGAGCTGAAATAATGTGCAAGATAATCAATTTGCTTTCAGGCAGATCTATGCAAACTCACTTGATCTCCAGCCCTTGCAAGCTTTGCACAATGTTTGATCTCTCTTGAAAGAAAACAGAGAGGGATATAATCCAGGTCAGAAAACATTGATGGGGTTTTTGTTTTGCTTTTTTGTTGTTGTGTTTCTTGAGTATTTGGTTGTTTTTCTGTGTGTATGTGAATATATTCTTAACAACCTTGTCCTTAGTACAGATCATACCTGCTCTCATGAATATCATCTCTACATGAAAGCAAAAGTAAGACCAGTTTTTAATCAGTATTGATTAGCTGGTAACTGTGTGGCAAGTTACTGCATCATACTTAAATTTAAACATTGTCCAGTTTACACTGAGTTCTGGTTCTTGATCCAGGTGTACTTGTCCTTTCAGAAGAGAAATAACCACCTTATTTCCCTTGTCCTTTTGGTGAAGCTCGCTGTTTTAAGTTCTTTTCACAGTTGGGAAAGAAAAGAAATAACAGCTCTATTTCTTTCCCCCTTTAGAAATACCTGTTGAACTGCCTAAATTTTTGCATGTTACAAAAATACATTTTGGAATAATGGTTCAGCTACCACTTAAAAAAAAAAAAAAAAAAAGCTTTAAAATAAAAGATTAGATGTCTAAAATAAAAATACTGTTAGAGTAGGTAGCACTACGACACAGAGGACTGAATTACAAGTAGAATTTAAGACAGTCAGCAATCAGTATAGGAGGTTTAAAACTCACATAGTTTTCATGTTTAGGAGAATGAGTCCAAATACTTGCTGGCTTTGCAAGACATTCAGAGCAGAAGAAAATGGGATCATTTCTAAGTAAGTAATGACACAATTCTTACATTCTGCAGTACATGTGGTGTTCTGAGTAGGACAGAGATATAAAACCCAGAGGATTCACTGTAAGTTTTCTTTACAAGCCTAAAATCATGCAGATGTGTGCAGCATCTTCACAACTGCTCCAGTTGACCACCTGCAATGCAGCTGATTGCTTTGCAGTATATTAAGTGTACATTAGCATTTTGCTATTGGAAGTGGGGTACATCCTAGAGGGAACTTTTATTTTAAGTACTTAGGCACAGGCCTGAGCTAATCCTTGGTTTCATCTCGGGCTTATGCCCCAAAAGAATTTGTAAGCCCAATTTTGTGCCAAACCTTTTGAAGAATTCAGACTATTGGTAGAGACTGAGCACATGTGGGCTCTTCCACACATGAAGCTGTGCTGCGGAGTGGCAAAGAGAAGCAGCAGTGCCTCCTGCAAGTCATTAGCTGCATCCAAGCTCTATAGAGGCCAGGCATAGCCAGAAGATTTGGTCAGCATGTCATACATCAAGATGGCTAAAAACTTCTACTCAACACACCTGCCAAAGAACTGGTATCAGTTGTACATTGTACTTATTTCCTGATTGGAGAAAAATACGTCCTCCACAGCAATACTGAGGTGTTTCTGTTGACTGTCATTTGGGTGAGGCTAAGTGACAGCTCAGCAGAAATCCAGAGCGCATTTCCAGAAGCGACTCCTGGACAAGGACTTCTATACAGCAGTGGCTCAGCCTGTGGGAAACTGATGCAGTGCAGCCAAGGAAATCCCACACTCTGGGGAGGGCATAACAACCAAACTACAGCTCCCACAAGGCCTGGCAATAGCATTTCGTGTCTTAAATATTGGAGTCCCAGCTATAAAGCCTCAGATAACTTTGGAGAATACTCACCTTTCTCAGTGTAATAGATGTTCTCCAGCAATTTGAATCATCTTGCCAATTAACGCTGCGAAAACATCGCAGACAGCACAGCAGCTATGAGAGTGGCATTAATAACACATGTTCACATTTCCCTTAGTAACACTCATGATTTTAAAAGGAAAGACAAAAAAAAAAAAAGAGAGTAAAAAGCTTTTTCTCCATATCAGCTGCCCCGTCAGGTAATGTTCTTTCTGCTTCAAAGATCAATGCTAAAGGCAAATAATCAGACATGGAAATAAGGTGGCCCTGCTGATGATGCTCAGTGAGACGGACAAGACTGTCACTTGTTGTATATACAAGTGCTATTGCTGACAAGAGTGAAAAATTACCTGCATCAGTAACGCTGATGATGACTCAGGAGCAGCTCCCAAGGAAAGGGAGCGTTCAGATGAATAAAGATTCTCACCTCCCATAATAACAAGCTTCATGAGTTTCCATAGATGACAGCCACTAACACATGGGAGGGAGGAATGGGAGGAATGGGAGGGGGAAAAAAGAGCTTTTGATGAGAATTAAGCATACTGGCAAGAACTACTAGCCCTGTAATTTGATAGCAGTAGGATTTGTATTAATATATTTCTGATCACACAAACCTGACACAATAATCAGTATGCCACAGTACACCTGATCAGATAATTCTATCAAATTAAAGATGAAAGGGTAATCATCAGTTTTGAAAGCTATAAAACTTCTGATGCCTGTAGTGCATCAGAAGCCTATGAAGCCACATGCAGCATTCATACTTAAGCTGATTTTGCCTTTAATTATGGAGATATGTGAATGTCTCTCATCTGAGATGCTAAGTGTCTTTCACATGTTACAGTTCTAGAATCACTAAAACTATACCTCATGCAAAAAAAGGGAGCACTCGAAGAAGCTCTCTCTTCCCAATTCTGGCTGACTCATATGGAAAGCACTCTCTGGAATACATCCCTGTGTTTTCTTCTAACATAAGCAGGAGCATTTTTTCGATGTTATTAGCGTTGAGCTCCCAGAATTGCAAGGCATAAAAATCAGTTAGTCTAAGTGGAGCAACATGCACATGTCCGGCCATCAAACATTTGTTTTACCTTACTGTGTTTAGTCTCTCACCTCACTGCTTCCATACTTTTTCCCCAGAGACAGGCAGGAAACTCCTACGATCTTATGAAATTGCCATTTAAGGATAACAAACATCAAAGAAATCTGGTTTCATCTTCAAGAACTGTTTCTAGATTGGTAATAGCATGTCCTGCTGCACTGTAAACAACTGGAAAGAGATGGAGAGAATGTACCTTACAGCTGAGGTTGTGTTAAGCTTTCGGTATTTACGTTAGGTTTGGAGCTTATTTTCAGCTCCCAACTGATAAGTCAGCTTAACTGCAACTTGGACATGAAGGATCTTTAAAAATTACAGTAAGAATCTGAGCCCCTAAAAGTCTTTGCTACTAAATACAAATGTCGATATTGCATAATCAATCACATAATTCCCATCCTAAACTGGTTACAATCTAGAAAGTCACTCACTACTTACCAAGTGCTTAACCTGAGCACAGCTCTAAATCAGTGAATACTATTTCCAGAGGAATTAGATAGGAGCACCTCAAGATGGAAATATCTGCTATACTGAAGAGAATACACACTTAGTAAGCACAAGACATAAGATACACAGAAAAGCTCTTTCCAATGCAAGATTCATACATCTCACTGAAAATCTGTTCCCTAATTTAAATAACTAATTATATATGATTTTATATGTTTGAGTCACAACTAATTCTATAATCTCCTTCCTTTTTTTTTTTCCCCCCTAAAGGCTGTCTTTGGATGAAGTGCTACAGTGGTCCCAGTCTTTTGAAAAACTGATTACGAGTAAACGTAAGTGAATGCATGTTTGTATCCTAATTGGATTACTGAAAAAGTTTCTTAGGGAGCACAATCAGCAAGACAAGCAGTATGCCGTGTGCTTTATCTTGCATGCAGCTACTGAAAAACAGCTTAGGGGGCTGTGTTTACCATGCAGCATGCAGAAGAAACCGAAAGCAAAAGTGACTCGGGCAAACCCCATGTACGGCCAAGACATTGTAGCTAATGGTACTTCCGTATAGAGTAATGCCATGCAAGGCAACTCAGACCCTCACCTCAGGTACAGAAAGAACTGTAGCCATGGCAGAAAAACTGAGTATTCCCCTCCACTATCCCCTTGCCTCATTCAAAGCTCATGGCTTGCAATCTGACTGCAAACATCGCTGCTGAACTTTAATATTCACAAGACAGTCAAAGTTATGTCACAGCATAGACCTCTTAAAATTATTTCTGAGGGTAGCCATTATTTTGAAACTAAGTGAAGTGTCAAGAGCAAGAAGAGGAACAGAATGAGGATTTCGAACAGCTATGAAGAAAAAGGCAACATTTACAATTAAAACATTTAACAGCAACCAACTCGGCCTGCTACACTTTATAGGGAAAGCACAGGGAGAAAGAGCACTTCTCCTTATTAAAAAAAAGCAACAATTGTTTGCAAGTCCATGGTTACTGCTACATCACAGCACATCATCTTTAGCTAAGTGAAAGCTCAGAATTCTGCACCAGCAGGAAAGTTTTGTCCAAGTTAAACACTTGTGGCTTCCAGCAATACTCAGACAGTGCCTAGCGTAGACTTCAGTGCTCCTGAATAGCAATATGACGGAGTTTAAAGGAAGTTCTGCACATAGAGCAAAACGCAATGTCCGAGTATAGAGTTTGAGGGTGAAATAGTGCATTTGATTTTCCACTTTGATATAATCTTTCAATAAAAATACATAGAGATATAGAACAGAGTTATACACGCTACCTTATAAATATCCCTACTACCTTCAAAGGCCTCTCAAGGTAATAAACACTGCATGCTGTATATGAAGTTTGGCTTTCAAAACATTTACAGATGGACCTAAGATCTACAAGACCTACTTGAAGACAGAGCACAGTGATGAAAACATAGAATTCTGGCTTGCTTGTGAGGCTTATAAGAAGATCACATCACAAAGAAAAAGGATTTATGCGGCCAGGAAACTTTTCACAAGTTACATTCAACCCCAGGCTCCAAAAGAGGTGACATACCCTAATATGAGCTTTTTATTTCCTCTATAGTACTGTCTGAAGTGTAGCACAGCTTACAAAATGCAACAGATATCTAGAACTTCTCATAAAGTGATTGAAGACTCCTGATCATCCTCCCAAAACTTGCATTCGCTGCTTTGTCAGTAAGAAAATAGTTCATATACATACACACACCAGACATGCATGTATGCACGCAGCTAGATTAAGACCCAAATACATGGATCTTTATGTTCTTTTAAGAGTCTGATCCATGGGCCACTGATCTCACTTCAACAGATCTTGAACAGTGCCATTCCCACATGCAAATATTAATCTGGTCTTTGCAAGAGTAAACAGAAATCAAACGTAGAACTCCACTCAGCCCTATCCTCCAAGTCTGCCAGGCTTTTGTTCCCTAAAAGAGCAAGTTCCCCATCCAGCTGCAAAGACTAGATTTTTCTGATATTATAAGGAGAAACATACAGCTGCAATAATAAATATTAAGTGCTGATTTTAAAATAAAGGATACATAAAACTAAAAATAGAGAAATAAAAGTCATTCAGTACAGTTCATCTAACTTCAGCCCTCCTTTGCAAATATTTAATGACACTTCAGTAATGCTGATTTGTGCTTTCAGATTAACATTGACAGCCCAGTGAAGAAATCCATTATCAAGAACCTACAAGAACCAACACAGTCCTGTTTTGATGAAGCACAACGAGTAGTTTATATGCATATGGAAAGAGATTCCTACCCTCGATTTCTTGAGTCAAAGTTCTATCAACAGCTCAAATACAGACTCCGAGCTGGCGTCTAAGGGCTGAAAACTTGCTCCTCTAGCCAGAGTTTCTATGACTTAAAGTAAACAACAACAACAATCACAGTAGATTAGTATTAATTATTATCTATTATACCGTTCTGTTGATGTTAGAATTGATGAAGAACTACTTTCCCTCTTTCTTTTCCCATGGAAGGGTTCTGGTTTGGCTTTTCCCCTCCCATCTCCTCCTCTCCCCCCAAAACCCTGAAGTCCAGTGAAAAATAAAGTTTATAGATTTATAATTTATAGGAGTTTTTTGTTTTGAAAGTGAAAGTTTTGAAAATAAATGATTTGGCTGCATATAACTTACAAGAGGGAAAAAAAAAAAATGTATATATACATCTATCTGCATTGCTGCATTCATCAAGTTTTTGTTGTTTTTTTTTTTAAGCAGTAAAAGAAACAAACCAAAGATATTGTGAAGTACAGCTGCTCCTTTAACTGTAAGTCACAAGGCAGAGTAACTACATAATATTCTGTTGAATTACAGTGTACAGCACGTGTCACAAAGGTTTACAGAACTATTTACTGTACAGCTTGTGCCAGTGAATTTATCTCCTGTGACACAACTCATTAGCATGTGATCCTTTCTTCTGGATCCAGACACATAGATACTTCCCTTCCTCTTCAGATTCCTTAGTGACTAGATAGGAGCAGAGCCTATCTTTGAATATCATCCTATAACACGAGCAAGTGTCTCTCTTCCTCTTGGTTTACCACAGTAAGCTTTTACTCTCACTCTTCTCCTCTTCAACCAGAATGGATAAGCCCTTTCCTTACAAGACAAGCATGAAAACATGGATCAGTGCAGACATGCAAGGAAAAGAAACCCCTTTTGTAGCATCTATCTTGTAGCAAGTAGAAACTACATCTGCTTTATAGTTCCTAATCTAGTGCAAAAAGACGTATGAACATATTCAGGCAGTCCCTCCCAAAATTAGGTACATCCTTGTTTAAGCCTACCACACCAATACCACACCTCAGCATAGTTTACATTCAGGAAGAGGGACAGCAATTTACTGATGATTTCAGTACATTTATCAAGAGCTAGTACATGCATAACATGGTATCTGGCTTTGTGCTAAGTTGTGTTGATAATCTGTAACTATGCACACCTCCTGGTGTGAACAGCTAAACAAAAGTGATCATACACCAGATACAGGGATCCACAAACTCTTCCTACGCATCACTGTTATGAACTTCCCAAGCTACAATCTGTGTACTTGTGTAGAGCAGAATAAAGCAATTCTAAGCACGGTTTACTGTAGCACGGAAGGCATTAAGGTAACCTCAATATTGTAAGGAAAGACTGTACTTGTCCTACATAAAAACGTTATCCTATGTAGGTGTAAACATTTAGCTCATAAAATCGTAATCAACAACGGCAGCATGTTAACTTTTGACACACGTTGTTCTTGAGCTCGATAGACTCTGCAGACACCATAAATAGACTCAGAGTGAAGAAATGCTGCAGGAACTTTTTAGAAGCAGTTCCTGCAGGGAGGCAGATCTGTGACAAAAGCCTAAGAAGCTGAAATGAGCACGTGCCGGGCTGGTCGGGCAGTGTGCTGGTGCATCTTAGCTTTCTCCGTGCACCAAAGAAACTATCCAGAAGACCCACAAACACAGGAAATCACTTTACTCCATAAAATGTTGTGTGTTTGTTTGCTAATAAGCCATGCGTCTAACAACACATACTCCTGACTGGCTTATTGATTTTATATCAATTGAGGAATTCCTTCTGGAAATGAAAGAGCCGGGGAAGTTTTTCTTCCCCCCCCCTCAGCTAGAAGAAGAGATCACTCTTTTCCCAAAACAGACTAATTGTTAACAGATGAAGATCTCTCGCTCGGTTTTTGTTTTGTGTTACTAGCTGCTCAGCAATAACAGTTTATTTCGTCAAGTCACACGATTCATAACAACAGTAACGAAAGGCAGCAGCAATAATTCACTGCTTTTAACAGCCTCATTAATGGCAAGCTTAGATGTGCTTTCCACTAGCAGACAACACTAAAACGTGTTTGCTCACATTAATCATTGTAATACGCTGTTAAGATTGAAAAACCTTGAACTAAATGAGTTGGCAGAACTCTCTCATTCTTACATAGTAAAAGCACAAAATAAGGTTAAGAAAAAAAAGTGGCAGATTTTCTTCAAAGTCAAGCAAGATAACGGAAATTAGTAAAAAGCTTTCTAACAATTAACTATATCCAACCATGGAAACTGTTGACCTATTAGGGGCTATTTGTGGATTTTCAGGAGCTTACATTCCCAGAGGAAAGCAAAGTGACTGGCATTTTCAAGTACTGTCAAACATACCATGCCAAGCACCCTTGCAATCACAGGTCCCTTCAGGAATTATGTTTGGTCTAATATTCACTAGACAAAGGAGAAAGGGTGCAATCTAAGAAAAATAACATTTTCCTGCATACTCTAATTAGACAACTGGATTACATGGGTATGGCATTTCCCATGCAAAGGCCGCATCCTAACACTTGCACACCGAACATCTGCAAATGAAGCTTCACAGTGGTGGTTATTCCTCTCTCAGTAGAGCTGTACATTTAATAAGTTGTCATGTAGCACTGAGTAATTGTACAGCTTTAAAAGGTAGTCCTTTGTGTATATGATCTATATATAAACACACAAACATTATATATACTTATGGTTTTTTTTTATATATGCTCTACAAGTTAATTATATTACATTTATATACTCTATCACGTGCCCTACGCAGAATTCCTCAGCCCACATTCCTGCAGAATTAATAAACTGATTACCAACAAGTATTTTTCCCCCAACCTCTTCCTCCTCTTAAACACCAAGATTAGTCATATGCTATTTCAAGAAGGTGGCTTGGGTTTCCTGCAGCCAGCTACCTGACGTGATGTTATTGTTTCTTGCAAATCCATCCTTGCAGACACTGGAACAGCTGCAATCCTACTGATTCTCCACTGTGCCATGACGCAATTAAGAACAAAAACATTTGCATGCAATGTGGTGAAGGGCTTCCGCGGTGCTCACAAGAGCTCGATCAGAACAAGCCTTTAGAAGCTACAAGAGCACACATCCTATTTCCTATCCAAATAACTTGGCATCACCTGGCAAAGAGAATACTTTTTATTTTTACCCTCTGCAATGGAGAGTTAATCGACAGCTGCCCAAATCTCTAGCAAATTGAAACTGAACAAGTACCAGTGAACATCAGTTACCAGGTTATCCTCCAAACAACATTCGGAACACATGATGAAAGGATGGGGGGGGGGGGGGAGGGGTAAGTGGGTTAGAAAAAAAAGAAAGAGCCTTTGCAGCATAAGGGCAAGAGATGAGGCGGCAGGCCCTTCTCCATAGCCCTGTCCCTTTGGGGTTCATTTACCCCACAGATTCATGGCTGTGCTTCTCACTGGGAAGGAAGTTAGTGAGCCAGAACCTAAAAGCCAATGTAAGCTGTGGTACAAGGCTCTGCTGGTAGAAAGGCCTGGGTTACAATGTGAAAGCACAGCTGAAAGGTTGTGTATCGTGAACATCAGAGGTGCCAATAATCAGAAATGACAAATTGTCATTTTATTTGCCAAGTCCTGAAGGATTTAAACAGTCGCCTCTGGCTCCTATCAGTAGCAGACTGGTAAGCCGAATTTCCCAGAACATCCATCACCGGGGCTATTGCTACACATAGCACCAGCCAAGGCAAATAGGGTTTTCTCCCACACTCCTTGTCTGCAAACGGCAATTCCGGTAATCGCCTCAGTAACAACAGGTGAGCAAATAAGAATAAGATATTTAATTTTTCCTCAGAAGAAATAGTTATGTGCTCTATTTTATGAAGGTATCTCCTTCCTACTACATCATGTTATGCTTTTTGCCTTTGCTTAGCAGGTGAAGGTGGTCAGCACAGAACTGTAATTTGACTTGCATCAATAGAAAGGGAAAGAAGATAACTTCCTATTCAAAGTACAAAAAACAGCTTTTCATGCACTTGCAGTTATTACGTTTACCATTCACATGCTCTGGTAATAAGTCATATGCTCTTCTCAACACTTGAAACATCACTGTTTCCTGTTAATTACCGTCTGCCAACAGGCCAATAAATGCTTATCTTTTAGTCTCAGAATTTCAAGTCCTCGACTTGGAAAAAAATAAATATCAAAAGAATCATCTAGAAATCACTCATCTGCAAACCCTTGGGCATGCTTTGTCTTTACTGTTTTGTCAGCATAAATGTAGGTTTTCTATAGGTGCCACGAGTAAGCTGTGACAACCTCGTTAGCATAGGACAGCTCTGTGGGAGCGCCAGGCCCAAGCCAGCAGCCAAGTGCGTTCAGGGGTCAACTCTGAGGTGCTCATAGGGAGCAATTGCAGGAGAGAGATGAAGGACAAATCTTCAAACGCAGCTCCAGGATGCAAACATAGCAACAGTTCCACCGAATAACTACAGCAGGCCTGCTTTAGTTAATCATACTACCATAAAGGCTGGAAAACATCTAAGATCATCCAGTCCAAACATCAACTCACTGCTCCCATGCCCGCTTGACTTCTGTTGTGGCTGTATCAGTGTGGCAGTTACTTCCTAGCAACACGGTTAACGTTGAAATGAGGTAAGCCTGCCGTGTCTTTGCACTTGTACAGCACTAGGTCAACTGTTCACTGACATTTAAAACTAGACAGTCTTACACTGTTAAGTTCTGAAGGAAAGGAGAAATCCACCTGTGTTATCAGTTATAAAAAAATAATACAACTCACTGTTAAAAAACAATAAAGAAAACAATTGCTGAGATAATCGTGTTCTGTCTAGTAAATTTGCTAAGGCATGATATTATAAACACCTCAGGAAGCTTTCTGTTTTCAGCCTCAAAAGTGACATTAGGAAAAAAAAGAAATCTAGCGAACAGATTACCTACTCTAAAGCTGTAACAAAAGGGTCAACCAAAGAGCTCAATGGTGAGCTAATGATTGCTGGAAGACTTTACCCAAACATGCTAATCATTTTGCCTCTAGCAAGTTGGACTTACTGATGACTGTACCTTACTACAATGAAGCTAATGGTCTAAGTAATCTGGGCAATTATTATTATTACTTATTACGAGTTTTGAAGCACTTCTGTCATTTCTGTATCTGCGCTGACTGCCAGCTATTTGAGCTATATAAAAAAATATATATATAGCTTTTCTACGCAGCCTCTAAAGGTTTACAAGTGAAGTCAACCAACCAGAAGACATCTACTGCCTTTTGTACAAAGGTGCTAATCTACCCCACCTGTACTTCACATCAGCAAAAGAAAGAACAGTGCCAGTGCCAAGGACTGTCTGGCTCTACCAGCACAAGTTTATAGCAGTTGTTGAGAGGCTGGTTTGATAAAAGTACATCTCGTGACTCTGAAGCAGCGAGGCTTTAGACATGATGTAAATTGGAAGGCTTTCTGGACACAGAGAACTTGACTGTCATATGTTTATATTATGGTAATGCATGCAGTCTTCTTGGAGAAAATCTCCGGGCGTTAGTGCTTTCTGCATTTGAGAACTCATGAAGGAGTAACAGAGCTGAAAAACCAGCAGGTAAGAAACTTAACTAGATATAGGGACATATTATGTAGGTCACTTCAAAGGTAATGCCTCCTATTTATTTCCATGGTAACTACAACAGATACAAAAAGCACAAAAGCAATATTCGATAGAGCAAGTTCTCAGCTTAAAAAACACTATTTTTCAACACAGTTGAACACAACCACCAATAACTATGTATTGTTACAGTGATGAACAAGACCATGCTGCCCTCGTAAAAATGCACACCAGTAGAGGTGACCTGCTGTTAAACACACCATCCACTGCCTCACTGTGCTCACATCCACTGTTTGGTCTCTACAAACATTTCTGAAAAGCCCCTGTAGGTTTCTTGGCAAAACACAGCCCTAAGAAAAACAGTGCCACCTCTTCCTCTCCACCTTGCTCTTTGCCATGGACCAACATGCAGCCAGCCATAACAAGGGCTTGAGAAGAGTCCCTCAAGCTGTGACTCGTGTGCATGCAGCATGACTAAGTCTTGTCTCCTTAGGCACAGGCCTTGCAAGGCGGTGGGATTTTCAGACCTGGGGGAATGGAAAGCCTCAGACCATGCACCTCCTCTCCACACTGCAACCAACAAGCTGAATGTTGCCCACACACCCCAAATGGGAACCTAAGCATAATTTTGTCCTTCCTGTAATCCATCAGTCACAGTGGTGTTTTAGATGCCATTACTATACTGTTACACGCGATTGTTGAGTTCCCACAGAAACAATATGGATAAAACCTCAACTATTTAGTAAGATGTTCTTCTAAGCTGTGCTACCATCCAAGAAATTATAGAATCATACAGTCTTACTGAAATAGAAGCTATGTCTTTATATTAGGAAAGTGTTTAATATACACAGTTAAAAAAATCCCAAATTTATCAGGCTTAATCATTTAGGTACACAGAAGCATTTAGAGAAGCAATCTGCACCAAATATAAATCAGAAACTTTCCAGACTTCTCTCATTACTTTCCATTTGAAAAAAAAAAAAAAATCATTTAAAAACCACAATTAAAATACAACTAGGAGACTTCAGAAGGCAGAATTATTTTAACTTGTATACTGTTCCTGCAAGACCAGAAATAACAACAGCTAAAAAAGAATGAAGAGAAACAAAACTATTAAAAGCCTCTTGTTTCCCGTTTTGTCTAACATCAAGCTTTCTAAAACCCTTGCAACCAATTTAAAGTCTACCAGATGTGGAGAGGGGAAGTTGTCTTCTCCTTCCCAACTTGCACTCCTATTCACTGAAACAGTGAGACCTAAGACTGATCATATTTGGTCCACATGTGTAATTGTATTCATGAAGTAATATGAATGTTTGTATGGGCAGTATTGTAAAGGAGACAATTTGGATCCCATGAGAAAGATCAGAATAGAAGCACCACATTCCTTTGGTTGCCAGTGAAGTGAAGACGCTTGTGATCAGTTTTCCATAGTTTTTTTTTTTATATATAATCTCTACTGTTATCTTTTAGTCAAAGAGATTTATTAATTGATGTATGTAAATAGATTTGATTGATGTACAAAGCATACCTGCTTGTAGAGTTAAACCAGCCTTGCCTTAGAATCGTAGAATTGTTTGTGTTTGAAGGGACTCTTAAAGACCATCTGGCTCAAATCCCCCACAATCTATCAGGTGCTCACAGCCCCATCCAGCCTAACCTTGGGTGTCTTCAGGGATGGGGCAACTCACCACCTATTTGGGCAGCCTGTGCCAGTGCCTCACTGCCTTTATTGGAAAAAACTTTTTATATCCAATCTCCATCTTCTCTCCTTTAGTTTGAAACCATTTCCCCCTGTCCTATCTCAAAGACCCTGCTAAAAAGCCTGTCTCCTTCCTTCTTACGGCCTCTGTAGATACTCTCAGATCACCCCAGAGCCTTCTCCTCCCTATGTCGAACACCTCCAGATCTCTGGCTGTTCTTGCAGGGAGGCTTGTTTTCATGGTCTCCTTCTTACAGGATGAAGATGCTGTGCTCAGATATGCTGAGGAAACTAAAACTGTTACTGTCTCTTGCTTAAAGAGCTCTATCAAGAAGCAGTTACATCATTAGTTTTGTCATTTCAGCTCATCTACTTACAATTAACGTAATTTTGAGTGTGAAGTAGAAGATCTGAAAAGCAATTTACATCAACACACAATTAAAGTCTCTGACAGTGAGTGATAAAGTTCACTGAAGCTAAAAGCACAAAGCGTACCCTGCTTAACTCCAGCACGACAACTGGAACGGCAGATGCAACCACACAGAAATAATCCCAGAGTAGATTCTCAGATAAGTGAAGAAACAAGAAGCACGGAAGCACAAAGGGGAATGTGCCCATACTTGTAGCACGAGTTAAAATAAGAGGAAGAGAAACAAACACGAAGCAGAGCTTTAAAGGCAAAGGGACAAAGGGTACAGCTTTCAGATAAAGTAGAACAACTTAAAATACATCACATTTTATTCCTGTATGAGTGCTGTACTGATCCTGACCCATAAAAGGGGTTGAACAGGAAAGGGAAGGATCTGGGCAAGCAGGGAATAGCAAAAGAAGTTTACCTATGGCATAGAGATGAGATTTTAAAGATATCCTCACAAAAAAAGAGAATTTAAAGAAAAACACAGATTTGCAAATTAAACCCTTTTACACATTTTCTTTCTAGCTTCTTCAATGCCGCATTTATTTCAACTCACAGAACAATTCCAGTCAGTCACTTCATGCTCAGCTGGATCCACTGCTTACCGCTCATCCAAAACTCCCCATAGAGAGGGGAAAACCAAAAACACAATGCACGCCATCATTTCTGTCATGTAACCATGTATGTTATGCTTTCCTCTGTTTCCTAATTCATGCTTTTAAAAGTAACTCTATTGCCAAGCATCATTTTGAAAACCACCAAAGTCATTTGAACGGCATTTTTCAATAGATCAAAGCAGCAAACACATTTGTCACAATAATTAAATCACACTCCAAAATATAAACTAGACTCCAAAAATAGGCTCATCAACAGCACTAAAAGCAATTCTAGCCTTTCTGGTGTATGTGAAGATTTATTTTTGTACTTGTTTCTCAGTTTTCCTTTTCTTCTCTCATCCTTTGAAAAAGATCCCATTAAAAAATATGTAAGTCTGGCTTCCTTGTTTAATTTCAACACCAGAATTTAGTTCTTAGGCATGTAAACCACAGGTTTGGTGGAAGAAACTTTACTGCAAGTACAATGATATCTCTACAACCATATCACATCTGCACGACCTGCTGTTGTAACTCCATTTCCCTGTCCAAGACAGACTATATCAGTCACCCACTGATCTAATATACCAAAGCACTAAAGCAATTCTATCTAGTGATAATGATGTCAAAACCCTCCTACAACTGCAGATAAGAGTCTCCAGAATGGAGATGTACAATAAACACTATTGGAGGATGGAGGGTTAAGTAGAACACCCACACACTTCCTTTACCTTTCAAGTTCTAAAGAGCCTGAGCAGGGAGCTGTTTGTTTTCTGCTTGGCCTTTTCTTTTATTCCCTTGTCCCCCATCTGGCCTCACTGAAGTCCTGATTAGTCCACTTACATCGAGTATACTTGGTGCTGGTTGATGTAGATTCACCTCTAGTTTCGCTGCATAAGATAAGCCAGCACTCACTCACCCACTGGACATCATGGCTGTTGAGCTGATCAGCCTCTTGCACAGCACAATAAAGGCAGTCAGATACTGCAGTAAACAGCAGTCAAACATCTTGAAACAGAACAGTAGATATTAGCTGCATATTGTCAGATGGCTGGTACTTGGTGTCTGGTCTCATTTTTCTCCTATAGAACATTCTTTGATAATACCTCATGACATCCCCAAGAAAGAGCTGAACAACTGGCACAGAGGACACAGAGGATGCTGAGCAAAAACTCTACAGCCAGCAGCTGAGGAAGTGGCATTCCAGCTCACAGTCCTGAAGCCTGCACAGCTGTTTTTATGAAACATAACTGACCTTTGAGCTAAGAGTCACAGTGCTTTCACCACACTAATCCAGTGTTCAGAACACCAAGCCATCACCCCCAGAGAGGCCCCAAACAGTCCAATCAGAATTCTGTTCAGTAGCTTGCAGTCATCCCAGAAGGAGCAACATGGAGCTTCAGCTGCTGTTGCTCACCTTAACCATGCTCTGTGCAGAAACAGTTTTCATTTTCTTACATACAAGCTCTCTCCATGGAAAGTAGAAAATCTCAGGCAGAAGGCTGCGTTAATATTATAGGTGTATTTGATGTCTGGGCTTTTAATTGAGGTGTCAGGATTGTGTGGGATTCGGTTAACAAACCAAGCTTGAAAAAACACGTCCAAAGATACTCTTTGAACACTTGTCTATACCCAATTCTTAGAACTTCTTATCTCACATTAAAATGCCTAAAGTTCATTAAACTTTGACAACTTTCTCATAGGAATTCTTCTCACCAGTGATAAGGGGCTCCTAAAAACACTGAGAAGTTGCTTTTTTTCCTCCCCTTGGTCCAGATTAGACTGGAAGGCTGCCAGAACTGCACTTGTCCTTGGCCTTGTCACAGCCTAGTCTGCACAAAGCAGCCTGAACAAGTTGTTAACAGCAAAATTCATATTTACCCCTCTTGTGAAGGCTTGCAGTTTGTTTAACGGGAGGAAGGTGACGTGGCTAATAGCTAACATAACCAGAACTGCAATAGGTATGTGCACATTGCAGAACACACGGTAGCCAATTGAGCAGCTCATGTTGTTCTAGCACATTAATAAATATTCATTAACATGCGTCACTTCTGTTCCTTTTCTAATGATTCTTTAAAAATGTTGCTATCACGAGAGGTGTAACTTATTCCTGCCTTACTACTACTGTACACAGCATGTCTCTGTTTTAGGTTTTTTCCAGAGAGATCTGAATTCTGGAGACCAGCCAGCTGTTAGTCATAAATGAATGAATTAGCACTGAGATAAGTGTAAAACAAGAGAAAAAAAAAAAAAATGAACTAAAAAAAAGCCCAATAGGAGTCTGAAAAGTGTTGTCTAAATACCAAAGTAATAGAGTTTTATGCAAAAAAGAATTGCAGTTCTTTCCCTCCATGAAGTATTTATAACGAAACACATACAGCAAGCAACAGAAAAGAAATAACATCTCACAATGGTGAGCACAAAAAGTCAATTCAGGATCCCTTATTTCAGGAAGGAAGCAATCTGGAAGGGAGTTTTTCATAATTTGCATACAAGTTCCCCAGATATTTAGGGCCACCTTCATGAGCTTTCTCATTTAGATCACTGGCCATCTGAATAGCACGTTTTGTTTTGCTTGTTCTCCCTCCTTCTAGTTGTTACATGCAGGACAACTGTGCCAATTTCCACTAACAGGAAGATGAACCGTGTTCCTAATGCAGGTATTCCAGCCCTTCTCGTCTAGTTGGTGTTACTGCAAGCGGCAGTGCACAGAGGAAAGGTGAACTGATGAGCAATGATGAAAAAACAGCTTACTCTCTCACCACGTGAGAAAGCATGGTTATTGCTTCAAACAAAGTCTCCTCCTCCGTCCCACTCATAGCTGTCACTATAGAGTATAAGTAAAAACATGCATTTAAGTCATCTACAAGTTAGCCTTCAAGTTTAGCTGTTTGCTACATACTGCTTACACAAGTTCTGTAGCTTTAACAAGTACTTTTTCCCCAAAGACTGTACATACAAGTGTAAAATACTTTAGTACTTTTGAATATTAACTACTCACTAAGCCCATCATTCAATATCAACAAATAAAAAACCCACAGCAATAATTCCTGAAGAATACCACTATTCTTACTCCAGTTAGAAGAGACAACATGAACAGTGCCCAGTACCCTCCGCACAGCAAGACATTCTACAAGGAAGCATTCAGCCTTTTGGTGAGAATCCAGGAAGCACAAGTCTTTGAAATAGGGTTCTTGAAGGGATTTTTCAGAGGCAGCCCTTTTCTGCTCAGAGGCTATACTTCTTTTCTACACTGTACAGAACCAATCATTTACAAAGCAAGACTCTACACCATCATAATTTCCTGGTAATGATTTGAAGACAGGTATCTAAGTCTCTCTAAAGGGTACGAAGCAAGTTTTCACTCCGGCAGCAGTTATTGCCATCAAACCACTCCCATCCAAGAAATCATCAGTTGGGAACTTTTGCACAATCAATTGCTCTTGCACTGCTTACAGGAAAGGGGAGCAGAATACAGATGTGTCAGTATCAGCCTTGTAAAATCCAGAGCACTTGTAATGAATCTCTTCACTCACTGCTGGGATTTGCATCAATAGGTAGGTTGGACAATGCTATTTCTAGTACATAGCATAACATGTGCTTTTTCTTCTAGTGTCCTACTCACACACAGCCCTTTGCACCCCTCCCCCCCCCCCCCCACTCTGTGTGCACAAACACTCTGGAATTTTGAGGTAACCGTGTCATTGGAGATGCTGTTCCTCATGGAGATGCCTGAAGAGTGAAATTTTGCACATGGAGCTGTCAAGGGGTGCTTGACAGCACTTCCAGAGAGATGTTCCAATACCACAGGTTTGGAAAGTGGTATTTGACCAGAAGTTTACCAGGAACAAAACACAGAAAAAAGTCTAATGACTCTGGTGTCAGCTGGAATAAATTTCTAATGAGTAAGAGGAACAAATCTGCCGAGTAAGAATAGGTCAGAACTAGTTGGCAGCTTCTCAGGATAGACTGTTCTATAGAGTGTTCCAGGAATATTACCAAATAACTTAAGAGTACTGGGCAACTCATCGTGCTGGTGACAGAATAATTAGTTTAAAAGAACCAAATCAAGAAAACCAGAGATTTCCCTGCTCTAATACTGTTGAAACTCTTAACAACCTAACTAAATTTTCAAATGGCAATATTCCCTTAATCTAGGTTGAAATTCCATAGCACCAGCTCAGTAGTCTAAGGAAGAGAAAGTGATTACTGCAATTCTGATGTTTCAATTAATTTGTTATAACCCACTGGGTCCAAAACTGCAGTCTATCAGTAATAGATCAGAAAATAATCCAAGACCCAGCTCATCCAATAGCGTTAGCAACAGAAATAAACTAGTGTTTACAAAGTAGGTTTGTGTTTTATTTCCAATCAGAAAAGTAATTAAAAAAAACACAGTATTTTCAGAATCATACATCGCTCAAGGCACTGGCAGTGGCTGAGGCTCTCCCTGCTTGGTTATATCTGCACGTTTTCCAGGGCTCACTTATAGGTCATTGGGAGTCCCCCACTGCATTCTCACTTCCTGATGGAGATGAGCACCGTGATCACTGTGCTAGTGTCAGAAAGCACAGGCTTTCTGGCTTTGCTCACAAGGCACAATTAAGAACATTATGAACATATTAATGAAGACATCATCAGTGTTTAATTGAGGGTCAGAACAAGCCAGGAATGACAACCATCAGTTTTGTATTTCTCAGGAGACTTCCATAGGCTACGAGGTCTGACAGTGGCTCATTCAAAGCCAGATCTCCTATACAAACACACAGTGTTTCTTCAGGGCAGCTGAAGTGCTCAGCTGAGTAGAAACTTATTTTGAGAGAGTGAAAATTTGCAACTAAAAGCCATACGGATTTTGCCTTGAGTCTGTGGAGAAGTTAAGGCAAAAGGACTGGAAAGAGACAGGAAATCAAACTTCTTATGTTTGGTTTTAGAAGTTTATTGGCAAGTCTGTAGGTAAACAAGGGCAAAAAAGCTGAAGTTCACCAACTACATCTCTAACTATAGTGAACCTCAAGGTCACATTTGCCACAAAGAAAATATTACGTTATTTATCATACAGATCTGCCGAATGTCATTAAGTCCCTTCTCACACCATCATGACTTACCATGAAAATAAAAGGAAAGTGATAGACTAAGTGGGGGGGGGAAGTACCATTACTACGTTGATCCATCATACTTGTTCGGAAAGGGATCCAGCAACACAGATAAAATTAGAGGCGTAATTGAAGAGAACGTCATCCTCATGTTTAAGCGCAGAAGAAACAGACAGCCATGAACAAGAATCATCTGCCAGACTCCTAGATGAGATATAAAGATTACCCTAGTCATTTCCTTGTCACATACAGCACAGCATTGCACAGTTCTCTATCAGATATGAGCCAAAACCCAGCTCGAGAGCAACTGACTGCAGTTAATTTATATCAAGAACAAGCTTAACATTTCCAGGGAGTCCTGCATGGGCTACAGAACTTGAAAGAGAAATGCCAATAACACAAGTGACATGGGCAACACCTACTTGGCTCTCTAATTGGAACCAGAAATTAGAAGGGCTACTTACTGTGCAAACAAAGAATTAAAGCAAACAGTGCTGCTTCTGGCAGCTAGGAGAAAGGGGTGCGTTTTTTTTCCATCTTTGTTTGTTTAAATATATTGCTCCGTTTATTCATTTTTCTGTCTTTCAACAGAAACATAGATGTCCTCAGTCAATGGTGCATACTTCCTCCAGTATTCTTGGAAAGAGCTCCACACATTCAGAGAACCTCTTTGTATCACAAACGCGTGCTCAGTGGTGCCTTCAGAAAACCACTCGTGCGATCTCTCTCAGGTTTTCTGTTCAGAATTGTTTCCCTACCTTGAAGTTGCAGCTACAGGAGAAAGAGTGCAGCCAGCAAGTAGTTCCACACAGCCCTAGCCCTGATCAGTAAAGCTGAACCAACTTCAGACCACTTGCAGATCTGGTTGCATTTAAAACACACAGAAGAACCACGTGCACACATGCACACAACTTCCTGCAGCTTCATAACTCCAGCAACATACCAACCTAGCTTTGCTGTCTTTCTACGCCAGAAGTAGGAAACATTTCAGAACAGACTGTTCACATTTGCTTGCAGATTTATAACTGGAACATTAATTCTCCGCGGCACTTACTGTTGCTCTGTTTTTCTTTCTCAGATATTATCTTCTGTGACATAATAGCAATATATCAAAACGTGCCATTATGTGAAACTTCAGCTAGCAGAGCAAGAGCGAAATTACTTCAAGAAAGGTATGGAAGGAAAACAATTCATTAAACCCAGGTGGATTTCTGTGATGTGCAAGGAATACATCGTATTTTTTGGTATCTATTTCCAACATCAAAAATCACTTCTACACCAATTTTCCATGATTGCTTTCCAAAGATGGAAGTAGGGAAATAGGCCCTCTGATGTTTTCCTCAATAAGAAATACACAATAATTTGCACTTTTCGTGGTGATTTTTCATTACTGCAAACTTCTAATATTATATCCTACTGACTTTTTTGACCCATTAATTTTTGAGTGGCTTTAGGAACCCATTCACACCCTATTTTTAAGTAAGAAAGGACCTATGTACTCTCTCTCTTTTTCCCTTCTCCCTGTTTATGGCCCCCCAAAAATACACTATACAAGAAAAAGTGAAGGGAAAAAAAGAAAAAAAACAGTCGGTGTTTGTATCAAAAAATCACTTGAATAAATGCAGTTTTCATGTAAATATGACTTATTTGAGGGGAGAAAAGAACTCATAGCAATGCCCAAATCTGAAGATAATCAAATCTGGGTAATAGAGCTGCAAATATAAGGAACAGGTACATCGAAGGCATTTTTCTTATCTTGAGCTCTAAAAGCATTCTTCATCAAGGTAGAGCTACGCATAACTACGCTATAAAAGTAACTGCAGAAATAACAGATCACACAACAACATAAACCTTCCATTCCCTCATGTCGCATTTTACATCATCAGTAACAAAATAAAAACCATCCTTAATTCATTCTAAAAATGATATGTTGTATTTTACAGGTTGGACGTATCTCATGCACAACATTATATTATCAAAATGCTACAGTTCTTAAACAAGGCACTCCCAGGCTCAGGGTTGGATTTCAGAAGCGAATTACATGAAAACTAGCAAAGCACAAGATTTGTGCCCAACTGTTACTATTATTTCTGATGTGGTCCAAGGAAACAGCTCCAGTGACACAAAGTATTTCACGAAGAATCAGCCAGTGTAGCTCACTAAGTGCCAGGAGAGCAAAGGAGAAGCCTGTTGGAGCAGACACAGGCTCACATCGACTAGCACTACTCTTTGACTAACATCCCTGGGCACAGGGCACAGCAAGTGGCAAATGCAGACTGGTGCTACAATCTTTTCTCAGACACAACACAAAGATGGGCTTAAAACAATGAGAACAGAAGAGTGTAATGCTGGGAAGTGCTGCTATTCAGACCCTAAGCACCAGGTCCACAAGCCCTGCTGTGATACGAGCTTTAATAAATTACTGAGCAGGGAGTACATTCTGTCCTCCTTGCAGCAGTCGAAATTTAAACTCTTGCTCCCCAAGTGTATTTCTCACCAGTTATGGGAACTATTATAATCAAATCCTTATCAAAGATAATAGAAGTTACAAAAAGGAAGCAGGACTGATAAGAGACAACTTCTGCTATTCTGGCCTGATGTACCTTATCCTTAAAATGAACTTATGGATTGTCCTTACGTTGCTCTGTAAGAAGCAAGCTTGCTTCACTCGTGACCAAATCAGACACAAGCTCATGCCTATTTTTCAAGATGCTCACAAGTCATACAAAAAAATGCTGGAATAAGGTTGCTGGCTTCGCAGGCAAGACTAACACGCTGAACCCCAGACAAACAGAGTAATGTTCCTTCCCTACAGCTTAGCATGTGTGCAGGGTAAGGTCACTTCCACCTCAGTCCACTCCTGAGAAACACTGCTTCTAGGTACTGCAATACCTGGAACAGCATTATAGCATCCACTCAGACTTTGCTGCTTTAAATTTTGTTTTCTGAGCAGAGTTCACAACCTTCATTTTAAAATACAGCTACCATTACTGGTAAAGGAAGTGACATTTATCCAGGACGCAGAAAACCCATAGTCTGCACTTTCCTCTCCGTGAAGTGATGCAAGACCAAGCTGGAGGAAGCTTCTGATAAAATCTGACCAATTATAGTTCATTAAGCTTGATTATTTCAATCTATGGTTCTCTGCATTGAATCCTACCGCACTTACCTGTAGGATGATGTCCAGTCTTCTGTAATGGAGAAGCTTACTACAGAAACTGCCTTAGCCTCAGTTGCACAGGTGCACATATCCTGTTAGGGGATTAAATGGGTAATTCAGCATAGCTCTCACTGCCTAAATTACTCAGCTACACATCTTACATAAATACACTCTACAAAAGAAACTCACCACATTAAAATTTAAAAAACACCTCCTTTCTTCTGAACACATCACCTTCCCCAACACAAAGCCTCTAGAAACTTCAGCTTCTCTATACAAGTGCGGTTACTTGCTCAAATACCAGTTCCTGCATCACCTGTTTACCATTTAGGGCAGCTTAAAACCTATAGGAATTCAAGACAGTAATCAGCAGCTGCCACATGAGTTGTTAGGCTGTCACTACAGTGAGGCAGGAATTACCAGCACTTTCAAGTTAGGCCATCCTGACTCGAATATCCCAGATGGCTAATTTTAGATGTAATCATCTTCCTCTAAAAATATGGCATATTTTTCCTGTTATTTCTTCTCTATAATGTTCTCTGATGCATCCTTTGCCCTACTTTGAAGCATCGCATTTCATTACAAGTAGATATTCTCAGCATGCAAAGAAAACATTGTGTTAAATATGAATTTGCAAGACTTCTTGACATTTGCGCCATAATTAGAAAACTAGAGAAACCTGAAACAGCCATTCCATTGCAGATTACTAACAAACAGACCATTTTTTGCTGGTACTCTGTATCCCTGGGAGAACTATCTGCCATTTAACAACTGAAGCACAGTCATCTCTATATCCCTGTTGCACTGAAGTATAGTCAACACTGGGAAAAGTAGAAAAGCATTTGGGTCTGCTAATTAATTTAGCGTGGATTTACAGAAAAGATGGACTATTGCAGAACCCTGCTTCAATTCCTTCTGAGTTCAGAGGAAATAAAGAGGGAGAGATTAAAATACGGTGATCCGAGCCAGTCCTTACTTGTTTTTCTTTTAATAGAGGTGTATCACCAGACAGCAATCACAATTACCCTTTGGAGAAGCTGCCAATGGCTTTTACGCTGCACTTCAGGAGGCCTGTGCCAAATTTCTCCAAAAAGCAGGTGCCAAAACTTAGATCTTTGTGCTTATGTACGGAGTGATGTGACCTGCATGTGATTATCTCCATGATCTTTAGTTCAGAAGTCTGAATCACAGGGTTTTAATTAGCTATTCGGTCACTTTGCCCTCTCTAAAATTCCAGCCATTTATTTGCACGCTTTTACACAAAGCTCAAGACTGGGAGGAAAAGCAAAAACTATAAACCTCCCCAGACTAAGAATAGATTCCTAACATCATGAGGTATCATAAAAAACAATTTCACCAGGAGAAGCTCATTGCTGAAAGACTGGAACAGCCTGCCCAGGGAGGTGGTGGAGTCGCCGTCCCTGGCAGTGTTCAAGAGGCATCTGGACGAGGAGCCACGAGATCTGTTTTAGTGCCTTGTGGTAGCAACGGTAATGGGAGGACGGTTGGACTAGACGATCCTGTAGGTCCTTTCCAACCTTGTGATTCTATGATTCTATGAATTTAGCATATGAATAACTATCGTGGACAAAGCTAGGTGTTCGTACTGTTTGGTTGTGGGGTGATTTTAAAGAACTACTGTGATTTTCTCTTTAAATGTGACTGCTGCAATATGTCTGGCCAAAGAGTAGTAACGTTTTGTCAAAAAAGTGTGTATTAACTTTCAGTAACTGTGGCAAATCCTTAAAATCTGTTTAGAGAAAGAGGATGGAACAAAAAGCGCATCTGATGCCTGTGCAAATATTTTCTTTCCAAATCTCATTACTCATTAAGATACACTTTGTCGACTGAGTTCTGGCATCAAAGTGGGAAACAGTCTGAAATACAACAGAACAGAAGATAAGACAATTTTTCGTAAATTTCGTGGTTTGGTACATTCAGTTTGTACTGTACCTTTTCCAGATTTATTGCAGTTTCAGATCAGCTCAATGTATTATACACAGAGGAGCGATCTTGCATAGTGTGGGCTGCCCAAGCCTTGGGTGATGGTCTGGCAGAATTCTGTATGCCTTTTCCTGCTATATTTTTCATAAATCAGATATTAGTTTAGTCTTCAGTAGTATTTGGTGCAGTTTGCTAATGCTGCACCTATTCCTAAAGTTTCCTTTTTCCCTACCAAAAAGGAGGAAAACTATTCCTGTTATGAGAAAATAAAAAATAAATTGCTTTTCAGGAGCCCGCTATTCCTTACGGCCCTCATCTTACAATCTTTATTTCAGCATGATGTAGTGAACGCTGGCTTTAAATAGAAGCATTGTAACATTGACAACTTAATCCTCAAAGGAACTGCTTGCCTAGTTTAGCACTCCACAGCTTGCCTCCAGTTTCCTATTCTCCTCTAAACACATGCAGACTGACAACAAGAAATCATGGCATCCTGCAAGCCCTGTCATACCCAACATCTGCTTCCTGACCCTCTCAGTGGCTCTTTTCCACTGTTCTCCCTCCCATATTTCTCTTTAACCATTATTCTGTTTTGCAGTTGTGTCTGAAATGTGATTATCTCCCATTTTTACCCTTTTCTTATTAGGGAAAGATGTCATCCATACCCAACTATCTACTCTCTTCTTTTGAGATTTCCACTGTAGGAAAGATTCAGTTAGCAGTGAATCAACAGTCAACACTCCACACCATCCAGACAAGTTTCAGTTTGTCTTTCTGTAATATTCTGCTAGTCTTGACGGATCAATAGGGTCTCAGGTGCTGGCAGCTGAGCTGCGCTCCTTGCAGCTGGGCAAGGCAGGAATTGCTGTGGCCAACCAAAGAAAGAAGTCCCCATCCTTCAGCTGTTTCCCACTTACCTTCATCACAACTGCTTCTGTAGTAGCACTGCAGTAGTTCCATGGTTTAGTTGTGGGTTTGCTAGGAAAGCTGGTGGTAAGTTAACGTTCCTGCTAAAGGAAGTTACTGCAAACTCCGTTTCCTTCTACTGAAGACATGTAGCCTCATTCTGATGAACTGAGGATTAAATATTTCGGTCAATAATATATTTTTATGAAATGTTATATGAATTCTTAGATGAGTTTACCTGGAAATATGCCTAATGGTTACACTGTGATTAGTGCGGCGAAGCCAGGAAACCACAAACAAGAAAAAAATATTATATTGTACGAGTTACACAGGTCTCTGACTCATTCTTTTAAAGGTAAGGGTAAGCATATTTCTTTTCTGTTTCCATGAATAATACAACTACAATTAGACAACAGTAAGAGCCTGTAGTAAGGCTGTAATAAGATACTGTCTTCCAGCATAAGTTCATTACAGTCATCAAAAGCAGCCGTGAATGGTTGTTCATAAGGGAATCAACCCACAAGCATTAAGGTAATGTTTCTCATAAGGGAGAGTTGGCAACCCAGAGTAATCTCCCTGGAGAGATGTTTTGGCAAGAGGCTCACCCTGGCAGAGCCTGAAGGCACCCCTCCAGCATGGGGAGATGATGCCGGGACAGGCAAGGGGCTCCTAACTGCAGGCTTTCCCCTGAACCTCAATTTTGATTTCTCCAGCGGGAATAAATAACACTTCTGACTGCCTAGAACACGCATTCCTATCCTTCTCCATGTCATTAATTCATAGAACTTTTTAAATGGCTGAAGTTGGAATATTAATGGTTGTACAAATTCTCTTAAGCCAGAGAAAACAGGGAGTGATGTCCATATCAGAACCAACTGAAGAATTGTAGGGCCTGGGGGGACCTCGAGAGTTGACCTAGCCTAACCCCCCTGCTAAAGCAGGTTCTCTACAGCAGATCGCACAGGAAGGCATCCAGGTGAGCTTTGAGCATCCCCAGAGAAGGAGACTCCACCTCCTCTGCGGGCAGCCTGTTCCGGGGCTTCATCACTTTCAAAGTAAAGAAGTTGTTTCTCAGGCTCATATGGAACTTCCAGTGTTCCCTGAATCTGACTTGTGCTTTTGAATTTCTGAGCTCTCACACAGAACTTAGGTATTTTTGTTCATCAAAACAGCCAGTTCATATCCAAGAAGCTTTTCATGTTTGTTTTTTTGTGTGTGTATGTGTTGGGAAGACCTCTCTGACTTTGAACCTAGAGCTATGTGAAAAAAACAAGTCACTTCCTTCTAATAATTCTTCTTTTGCTTTTCTTGTTTACGGATAAACTGTACAGATCTTAAGTGGAATCATCTAATTTATCTGGTGAATGCGACCATTTTGTGCAAAAGTAAATTAACATACCATCTTAAATAGCTGACTGGAGAAGAAATTAAGCTAAACATTGCACTTTGTTTTCAAAGTTATTCCAGTATAAGAGAGCTGTTATTCACATCATACCCCTCTGAAGAAGTCTTTTTATAAACTCTCTTCCATCTAGCCCTGAGAAGGAGATAAGATTCAGGCCGCGGAATGTCTCCTGAAGTTCTGTCATGAAAGAAATGGAAAGAAGACAACAGACATCAACTTTTGAGAAGTGAGAGCCCTGTTCTCAAGAGTGGCTAAAGCTGATGCTAGGAAAAGGTCCTTCTAGACTTGTTATGAAACCTTAGCACTAATCCTTCTAATTCTATGTGGGACAGCTGTGTTATAGATACGTTTTGTTGTTTGCATCCTATGCACAGAGAAGAAAAATAGCACGTGACAGTAATAATGGGTTTTTGAATTTTCAGCATCCTCATGCCATCCATTTACAGTAAGCAAACCAAAACTCGAACATCTATGCTACCAAAGCCAGGCCCAAATACATGGTCAATAGAAACCAAGTGATACAGATATATTTACATTCTTTACAGATAATCACACTGTGATGATTTACCTCTTTCCTCTTTGAAATTATTAAGCAAAAAGCCTGGAGCACTGAGCGTATTCTTTTGGCCTGGTTTCAAGTTGTTCCTTTGACAGTTTCTCTCTAGTGGAAAAAAAAAAAAAAAGAAAGAAAATCCAGACATGGAATTGATCTTATCCTGTTACAAAAATTCTCTCGTTGCTAGAGAGAGCTTGGAGAGACATCAGCAACTCCGTTGCAAGGTTAGAGAATGAATACCTTGCAGTTCATTCTTAGAATATATTTGGAGAAAAAGAAGGCTGTTCAGCACTCCAAATAAACTTGCAAGAAGAAACTTTGCTAGAAGAACTGCCTTGGCAGTTACTCTTCTATTTTAGCTCTGGTCATGAGATGGTTGTTTCTTGTTTGCGGTTGGACTTGATGACCTTTTGAGGTCCCTTCCAACCTGAGTGATTCTATGATTCTATGATTCTTTGGGAACTGCACTGCAAGAGACAGGATCATGTAATAGAAGAAGACTTCAAAGCCTTTAAATACTTTTTTTTTTTTTAAGTTTATTTTCCACTTCTTTTTCAAAATGAGACTGGAGTATTTTAAGATCTTCCTGTACTTATGCTTATCTCTCCTTTGATTTTGGCACAAATGTAAGCAAAATAATACTAATTCATTCTCCACAGTACCTTCTAAAAATGTAGGATGTAAGCTTCTTGGAGCTTGTGCCTCTCCTGTCCCTTCTCAGGGATTAAAGGAACATGAGAACTTGAGAACTGGAAATGTTGGTGAAGAAATGGACTGTTTATATTTTTAACAAACAACTCCAGCCCAAGCTTGCTGTGCCCTGTGGATAGTAATACATACCAGTACTAAAACTAAGCCTCCATCACTGAGAGTTGATGACAGCAGGCCCCAGTGCAACCACAAACTCAAGATGAGGTGTTCAGTAACACACATTTTGAAATGTATGCTTCATCCTGACTGCCATACTCAGACCGTATGGAAAGCACATATAATACTCATAGAAAAACATTTGTAATTTATTGGACCCTGCTATTCTAGCTTTTGGGCCATGCAAAGACCAGCAAAAACATTTACAGAACCCAGCGTTAACTCCAGCCCTATCTACCAACTACAATTCAGCATAAATCCCTATTAACACATCCTACTACTGCAATTTTGCTGGCCAGCAGTGATTCACTTAAAAATTACTATCAGCTGTCCTTTTCTGAGTCCTAATCTTAATTCCAGCTCCATGCTGACAGCCTTTCATTGAACGTCTGTGTAGGTCTGCACCAAGATTCCTGCCACAACATTTCTCACGCGTTGCTTTATTGTTGGGAACAAGCTTGTTATCTTAAACAAGGTCAAAAAGATGGCACAAATGATCTGGAAAGAACAGACATTCTTTTGTTTAAAGATTTAAACGTGGCTATCTTGCAAGTATTCTAGGCTGTGCTGAGTGTGTTTTGTAAGTGCAACATCAAAAAAATATCATGTTGTATGCATTCATGGTGAAATCCGCCAGTCAGAAATAAGGGAAGACTTGTGCTTTCCACTTGTGAAATGAAGCAATAACTTGTTTTTCTAGTGTCTATAAGTTCAGGATTAAATGGACACGTTTCACAAGAAAAGGGAGTTGTTTTAAACATCTTGTCTCACCTAGCTGCATTAAACTTTTTTAAAGAACAAAACAAAACAACGACAGAGTCCTAAGTAAAACAAGAAAAGGTAACGTTTCAGATGCAGATTAAATACAGTGCTGTGGGACCATCTCCAGTCTTTCAACCCAGTGCTGTTCTTCTCTGAACAACAATGATAAAAACCAGCTCCATTCTTATGTCACCAATAATCATGACAGAGGGGTCATTTGATCTGTAAGATATTTATGTTGTGAGTAAAAACATATCTTCTTTATAGCTTCACCTTCTGTTACGGCCTGGATGTTGACCTGAAAGAAACAAAAAGTGGCTTGGTTTCCTTCAGTTACCCAGAAGCCATACGAGGGCTAGACCCAGCACATGCAGAGCACATGGAGGAACAATAGCAAGCCTGCACCCTACAGATGCAAATTACCATTTGCTCTGTTTAGCTCGGAAGTGAAGACACATCACTCCACATCCCTTTTAAGGATGCACAAGTGGTAGGGCTGAAGAACAGTGGGCCTCTGCCAGCAGGAACACCTGGGAGTTATAGAGACTGGATGGCTAATGTTTAGAGTCACTAATGGTTGTTCCTTCTCATAGCATAAACATCACTCTGTAAACATATTTGCCTCTTTGGCAAGAATTAACTGTCTAGCAATAGCCCTATTTTTCTCATTCCTGTCTTCCTTCCTTATTAGTACAATAGTTTTCATATAGGAAAGACTAAGATGAATACAGATTTCCCAGCACTGCAGCCAGTTTGCCCTTATGCTTTGATAAACAATCCTAAGTGTTTTCTCTGTTCCTCCTTGAGGTGATGCCTTGTCTCAGCTTCCAGCTGACATTGCTGACCAGAATATGACTTGCTGAGCTCAACATTTTTACTCATCCTTGTATGCTGCAAAGTCTCGACACCCATTAGAAACAAATATAAATTACCAGGCACCAAATAAATCTGTCTGACCGAGAAACTGTTCACCTCAGAACAACAACAACAAAAAGTCATACGCGCATTATAACTGAAATAAAGAATTGTTTTCTGATGGAGAGAATTGCTCCATTGTTCCTGCTTTGGCATTCCCTTTATACAATCACGGTCGCAAAGCCACTAAAACAGCTCATGCAGTATTCCTGGTTAATGAACCACCAGGCTGCTAATACGAAATCATCCAGGCATACGAAAAACCACTAAGAAAGCATAATCCTGTGACTGTTAAAAGAACATCTCACCTCTTCTCTGGTGGCTACCAAGACTTTTTTTTACACTTTTCTGTTTCTGTCTCTCACTCTTGCCTGCTGTTTTTCTTCTTCCCCCAAAATAACGTTCATCATTAGCCCTGATGCATGCGACCACCTATGAAACCCACAAATAAATTTTGGTGTCTGTGAAAATATCTCAGCATCCTTTGTGCCACAAGACCCGTTCTGTAAACAAATTAAGGAAGAAGCTTATTGCATTCCATTAGACAGCTTTTCAGACTACGGGAAAAGACAGTCCTCCGTCAACTGAAAAGAAAATGGTCAGGGTTTACGTGCCCCCACATGGGAGAGCTCAGTGAGCTGGGAGCCTGAACCAGCCAGGAAGCCCTGCAAATCCATCAGAGGAAGAGACAAAGGACTCAGCTCTATGCCATCCACCTGACAGACCACCCAGGAGCCTCTCACAGTGGAAGAACAGCCAGGAAGGAACGCAAGTGATGACCTCATTGATAATACATATACCAGCAAAGTGTTTTCACTTGGGAGAATCAGCATTTTCTAACAGCAAACCAGTCAGCAAACCAGCTGGAACCTCTCCAAACAGCTCCAGCACTCAGTTTAGTCATTCATGTTTTTATTCCCATCTTCCAGGTAATTAGCTACTGCTAAGACAACGCGTGACTCTTGCTCTGCAGGTAGCACCTCTTTGTGAAGCATGCACAAGCCGCACATCACGAGGTCTCTGTCAACATCCAATGTAGACTGTTTGCAATCATCTCCTGTCACTTAAAACACAGTCTCCTAATCCAGCCTTTAGATATGGCTTTGTTTCTTGTAAAAGATTATCATGTTTTTCTCACCTTTTATTTTTAACTGATAAACATTTTACGAGTGACAGAACACTAAATAATTTTACTTATCTCATTTTTATCTGTACCTCATCTTCTAAACACACTTTGAGCCAGGGTAAAATTAGAAGGAGATGTACTAAGTCCTTGGCACTTCAAATCTCTAGTTTGGCTCAGCTGACAGCCCTAACTGGAAGCGATTATTTATATAGCCATGTAAATGTTCATGGTATTATTTAACCAAATAAAGTATAAGGCCTGAGCCTCGCAAAATCTTGTGCGTATACAAGGTCCTTAATCGTAGGCTTTTCAGTGGTAAATGCTTTAAGTCCTAACTGTGCTGTCGTCTGAGCTATAAGTAAATCTTATAAGGACACACCAAATGCCACAGAGGCTCAGAGTAATGCCTGATGTAGCCCAGCTGTATGTGCCCAAAAGAAGACAGGTAGGGAAAGCTTAAGAAATCAAACTGTTTCTTGCTCTGTTCCTCTTGCAGTCCTTCAGCATTCACAATTGTACTTGACATGTTGGAGGGTTTTTGTCCTTTTCAGCATCTACACCTGGACCTGATGCCCATGAAATTACCGAATCCCCTTCCGAACCTTTTTGGTGACTTCCCCATCTCTGCAGTTTTCTGTTGAAGCAAGTTTTAGAAATCCACTGCCTACTGGCTGAGCACTGGTTCCCATTCTGGTTTTCAGTTCACTTCTATCTGATTTTGTAAACCCTGAACACACCATCCCTCTGCCTTCTCCCCTTCAGTAGATTGAAGAGTCCTAGCCCTTCTCTTCTTGCAAGGCAAATGTTTTATTCCTTTAATCATTGTAATCTCTCTTGTTTGCACTTTCTCCTTGCTCCTGCCCATTGGTACACGTTTACAGATCTACTGCCCGTCAACAACAGTATGCCAGCCAAGAGAAGCGAACACCAAGTACCATCTGTCCCCATACACCAGGAAACAAAATAAGAAAGAAGACTTATCTTCTCTATATTCTCTGAACATGATATTTCCAAAAGAATTACAATTAAGCAGCAAGCAGGAATTGCTTAGTAGTGTTTGGTTTTCTTTCTTACACCTTGAGTACTTGCACCACTTCTCAAGGGCATCCACTTTTAGTTACAGACAATATAGATAGAAAAAATAAATGGATAAAGAAACCTCGAGGAACAGAAATGCTTTGGAATTTCACTAAGTGTATGCTGAGAAAATGGAGGAGGTCTTGCAAGGCCATGGAGGATGGTATTGTGGTAGATAAGGAACAGTGGAAAAGCAGCTCGATTTATCTAGGAAACGACCATGTAATGGCTGAGCAGAGGGTGACTGCAGCAAAGCAAACAGCACAAATGGATTTCTCTCTCCAGAGAGGCTCTCACCTGAAAATGGTTTCACAGAAAAGAGCGGTCAGAGCTCTCTCTCTATAATTATCCTAAATTCCTAAAAGCATACAATGCTGCTACCATACCAAGAATATTCCAGTCCAAATTGCACTTTGCTGTAACTGTGGATAATTTTATGTGATAATTTTAGGTGTTCTCCTGCAGTGTTCAGACCATAAAACTTGGTCACTCTCCTCCAACAGCAACCCAAAATTCTGATTCTTGCTATTAGGCAAAAGTTAATCACTCCCCTCTATGAAGGTAAACTGTATACATCCCAAGAGATATGATACATACAAAAGAAACAAACAAACAGGGCAAGAACTACACCATTTGCAGGCAACCTAACAGCTTGCAACCTGTTAATGGTGTTAACAGATCCAGTTCTTACAGTTCTGCCACTTCAACGTGATACAGCATCTTTCTACAAATAAATGATACTGAAACACAAACAGAAATGACACAGTCCAGAAAGTGGGTGAACTGATGATTGACACTTGGGTAGGCCAATACGTTCAAAAACGCAAAGAGAGAGGTGTTAAAACCAGAAGCACCTGTAGAACTTGAGCAAAGTGCAACATAGTTTTCTGCTGCTGGGCCATAGATTGTGATTTAGGGGTTGAGCAGACAAGAGCTGATCTCTGGCTGTGCGAGTCCGTCATCAGATACTACGAGGTACAGCAGGATATTGTGGATGCACAGGGAAATAAAGGCTTGGTTTTAGATCTCCATGTTCTTCCCCCCCCCCCCCCCCCCCCCCCATTTTCCAAAATAGTGCTGTGTACACAAGGGAGGAAAAAAAAACAACAAATGGGGATTTAGTGAAGTTACAAGCTGGTGATTTCCCAGTCACCTGTGTTATAAAAAAAAGCCTATCAGAAGACAGAGCTGGGGCTAGTAATGCAATTATAAATGCAAATGCACACTGCCAGAGAAAACAAAGGCAGCTTAGTTGTTACGGGCTCTAACAAAATAACCTTTTTATTTCAGTTCCACATTTTCTAGTTTTAATAAATGCAAATGAAATGATATGAGGCAGACAGGAGATTGAGTAGGAACATATTCAAAGCAGTAAGGCTGTACAATGGGTACAGGGCAGCTGTGCAGTATTCCCAGAAGAGCAGCAGCTACAGCTCAGAAGAAACAGGCTACCATCATACATTCATTTCCCATCTCTGTCTGCTTTCTGAAATACAGAAGATACAATTCAGATGCATTCTGTGTTTATATATAGAGAGCACACAGCTAAGGCGGCGGGCAAAAGCACCTCTCCCTTCCCTGCTCAGGAAAGTGCATTGCAAATCTCCCTTGCTGGTTTCTCCAGACATGCATCACGTTATAAACCAAGGAGATTGCATTCATCCTTGTCCCATTTGTTACTCCCCTCACACATACACAATCTGACTTTCAGTTCCAAGAGTAAATATAAACAGTGTCATTCCTTGTGCATACATCAAGGTAACACTCTCATTTACACCGCTCACATGGCCTACGCAGCTGAAGTTAATCATAAGGCACATCATTCCACGAAGCACTGACCCCACCAGTCCAGCAAAGATGGACATCAGCCAGGCAGTGAGCGGCCAGCAGCGATGCTGAGGGTCCTCCCTGCCGAGCCCCAGCGTTGCTCCAACTTTGGCGTAGTTGCAGAAACGTGAGGCTTCAAACTCAGGCATCTTTTGTGATGTTTTGTTGCCTGACCTTCTTCCCCATCGCAGTAAACACAGTGCCTTGTATAAACTCAGAGCTGCTTCTGAGTGAGTGATGGAAAGAATGAGAAAACAGCAGTTGTTTGAGCAGGGTATGTCAGAATGGGCTCTTCAATGAATGATGCTGGAACACAGACTTGATCCTAATCCAGATGTTGAAAGTCCTGGCAGCTTCCAGTGGCTATTCTTTCTTTCACAACTTTAAGTGCTTGCACATTAGTAAGCAATTAGTAAGTAATCTGCACAATTGCTCTCCTTATTTGGCTTCTAGACATGCATGATTTTTTTAAATTGAATCCCTTGTTGGATCTAACAGCTCCTTTTATCCCTGCAGTGAGTGCACTGTACTCCTCAGAGGCTTGTCCACAGATGTGGAATTAATCTCTCATAGCTGCTTACTGTATGCAGATTACAGCATCACTATTTGTCTGCAGTAAATGTGCTGTATGCTTTATACAGCATGCAAGAGAGGAATAATTCCATAATAATTCCATAATAAATGGAGGACATTGTCCTTATCTATTCTGTACCCAAAGGAAATGGATGACAGTTAATATGGTTGGTGTTAGTTGTACAGTGGATGTTGGTATAGAACATGGAAGGGAGTAATTTCCTCAGTGTAATTTTTGTTCTTATAATTTCTTCTTGTCATTCACCTGATGGGTTTGAATATATCCCAAAGAGTTGAGCCATCTCGTCCCCTTTCTTCTTTCTAAGTTCCAGTCTTGTTAGGAATGTTGTCTCAGTCTTCAAATAACAGTTTGGGTTGGAGAGCTACCAAAAAGCCAAACTTATTTAAAGCAAAGAGATTAAATAAACAAAACGATTTAAAATTAAAAAATAAAAAATCATTCACAGCAACCAAACACCAGTTTTATGATAACTGTACAATCAGCTTACCATTTCAGAACCTGAACCTTAGAACACCACACCTCAGAGGAACGCAGGCTCCTTCTCTACGTTTCATGGTATATCTCTAAGTACGGATTTAGAAGCTGCTGCACAGTTTCACTTTTAAAAGGCTCCGGTAGGAAGAAAGCTCAAAGAAAGGATGAGGTGAAATCACAGCTAACATCACAGCGCAGGCACCTGATGTGTGGTAGCTGCTCCTCTCCAAACAGCAGCCAGGAAGGGGACACTGATCAGCCAGGTTGCACCAAGAGATCAGAAGAAGCATCTGTGGATAGTCATGGGAAACTGTTACCCACCTCCTGTGCAAATGGGGGGACCTAAGCTTAACCTTAATTCAGGTCTCTTGCTCTCATTTATCAGAGATGCTGCATTCAGTTTTTGGGGAGCTCCTGCCTGAGCCAACCACCACCAGTGTTTAATACAGCTTGCCAAAACACAGTCAAATTATGTGTAGCCTTTTAGGCTTCTGGGCACAACCTGCTGAAGCGTGCAGTCCTGTGCTGCTGTTTGCCAGCACCGTAAACAACACAGAAAGCGCGTCTTAGTGCACAGTTACTTGTCACACAGGTCTGCTATAGCAGTGATGCACTGAGGAAGTCTAACGCTGGAGCAACAGCAGAGCATTGCTTCACTGATTTCTGGGGAGTTCTACCTGCTTAATTTACTTTTAAATGCAAGAAATGACTTTGCAGCTCCATTCACACCATTTAAAAGTTCAGATCCTTATTTTCCACACAGGATGACTCACCTGGAGTCAGCTCTGAGCTGCTTTCTTCTGAAGACCTGTCTGAGTGCTGAACAAATAGCTGATGAGAAAAACGTTCCAGGAGAACAATGCACCTTCCTCCAACTAATGCACTTCAGTTGGAGGATTAAAGCACTGTTTTGCAATGCTTAGCATTAAGTGAGTGACTAATGTTCCAAGCTGCTTACCTGCGGCTCTTTCCCAGGCTGAGGCACTCTGCACTCCCTGTCCATCCCCGGCCACAGCCTCACCTCTTTGCTAAGCTCCCACCTCTTCGCTGTGTTCCTGAACCAGCCAGGAGGGTTGCTGGAAGCTGGCAAATATCACTCTACATCTTCCATGGATTCATCTCACTGCTTTCTCTATGGGAATAGGTCAGGATGTCACTGAACGTGGCACCACTTATACTGTGCAGGAATCCTTCCTTCTGGCCTTCACTCATGCTCTCTGGTCCAGATGGTTTTCAAAATCCCAAACCTTCCAAATTCTTCATGTTCCTCCCTAACCTTCAGCTTGCTCACTGTCGTGCTCCTGACCACGTCCACCTGTAGGAGAGGAGGAATGGACTGATTTATAAGACCCGCGGACTTTCTAGCTCAGTGTCTGCCCAATGCCATTTATGTACTTAAAGAGAGTTTCATTACCTTAGATAATCACCAAAAGGACCGTGCACCGACTGTGTTACTCACATATAATATGACAGTGTCCACATCCAGATTTAACAAACCTATTTGCTTGTTCAACGTCCCTCTGCACACACAGTTTAACAAACACGGCCTTTTGGATAAGGGGGAAACAAAACAGGCTGCAATACCAACAAAACACAGAGACGCTGTTTCGCATCACCTGGTTAACAGCAAACAAGATTAATCACATCTCCGCAGCCCAGGCGGTGTAGTGCCTGCAAAGACAACTTCATTGTTAAAAATACACCGCTTCTTGCTAAGCTGTTTGTTTTCAGTATTGACAGGAGAGGTAAAGGATATGAGAATGTCCTGTCCTTTGCATGGCAGGCGGTTTCAGCAGGCTCTGCTCAGCCGCTGCTTCCAAAGGGACGAAGCGGATCTCCCACCAGAGCAGGGCAGCACCCAGCTCCTGTCGCTGCCCATCTCACACCCGAAAGCCTGATTTTCCCAACCTCAGTGGGTGGAGGAGGAATCAGAATCTGCTCCTCAAAGCCTGAATTCAAATTGTTCTTACAGTATCCCTGTGACAGACGTCTAAGGCCACATAACAGCAATGCTGCAAGAAGGCACATTGTCCTGGTTTATCCACTTTTTGTTAAATTCCAGTGCTATTTTTAGCAGTTTTATAAACTCCCGTGGCTGTCTATGTAAAACAAGGTGGCTAACAGCTGGGGATGTTGAGTGCTCAGAAAGCTCTGTCTGGTTTATACATTACTCAGACGGAGGATTTTGTTGAGTGAAATGAGATCCACGTGTAACAAGATACATTTTATTTTCTATTTAGCAAAGACCAAACATTTAACTGCTCCAGTCTTAGTGTTGGGCCACAGCAGTGCTAAATTTAGGCCCAGAAATGGCTTCTTGTGATTCGCAGGTTTGCAGCTTCACGACTGGAAAATCACGCAGGGTAAAGCAGCGCAGCGCCCGCGTCAGGGAGCGCCAAGCTGACCTCAGCAAGCCTCCAGCAATTCATCACACGGCAGCTAGAAAGCCAGCAGTCACACACACGCTGCACGCTGCTGGAGCTCTAAGAAGGACTGGAAGGTCAGAATGCAAATAACAGAATGAGAAGCAGACTAACGCTTGGAGTAAACATCTTCTTTAGCATACAGAAATATCAGAAAGGGTGGCAATCGTAATGAATAGCTCCATCTTAATGCCTTACTCCTTCTTTTGAACGTGACTTTTTGCTAGCTATAGACAACACTTCAGTAAAGCATTCCTCAGAAGACTCTAATGGATGGTTTGGGCCGCCACACAAAAGCATTTTCTCTCCTCTTGCCTTTAATGAAACTCAGCTTTAAAGAAAATCTTTGCACCATTTTTTTTTTGTTGTATGTTCTTTCCTATCCTCCAAGTCTCCTCTATAAAAAGAAGAAACGGGGACTGGCATTTTAGCAAATGCAGACACAGATTTAAATACCAAGCAGTGAGAACGACTGCTCTCCGGGGACTTGGAAAAGATCAGCACAGCTATTGCAACACATAACGTAACGAAGATGGAAAAAAACTCATCTTCCACCCTGGATGTTTATTGCATATGTTGCAGCTCCCCGTGCATCTCGCTATCGCTGCTGCTAGCAGGAATCGTATAAGCAGAAAAAGAACAGAACATTCTCAAGAAAGCCTCTGCAAAGAGAAGTGTGATCTCCAGGGCGAGAGTTTGTGTCATTAATGCCTGACATCAGATTTCATTACTTGGCAATGGCTAAATTCTTACTGACTTGAGCAGCAAGTTCGGGCTGCAGGCTCCCCCCACTTTCCACTGGCCTTGCTCCTTTACAGTGAGATTACATTTACAGGAATAGATTAAGTCTTCGGAAGCACACAAAGGAAAAGGTTTGGCACTACACCCGTAGCAGCCCTCAGCCTTGCTGTGCAGACAGACCGAGGCCAATGCACGCCAAGTGGGCGAGGATGGGTTGGGACAGCACCGCTCACTGAGGCTGTTCTGGAAAGCAGCACCATCGGATTCTATGGGAATGGTCAAAATACCATCAGCAGGAGGCAGTGTGAGACACAGCATGGATGCTGCATCCCTCACTTTGCCCGTGGCTCCTCTGCCATCCCGAAAGCAGACTGGTACAAGCTGCCTAGCTCACCTGATGTCAGCAGCAGCACCCTGATGACGCTGTTTGATGTCAGACACGCTCCCCTTTTTTTTTTAGATCATGCACAGAAAACATCTTCTGTCACACAAATGTTTTAACCGCTGTCCCAGCAAAGGTCAGGGTCACCACCAGAAAGCACGCAGCACAGCATGATGCAGCAAGAAACTATTTGCTGTAGTTTCCTCTTCACTGACAAAGAAAAAAAAACCCAACAAAACATGATAATAGCCTCGCTTTAGAAGTGTAGTAAAAATGTAAACTTCAAATACATATTAATGCAGACAATAAAATTCAATCTGTTTTTTTTTTAACCCAGATGTTATAGCCAGTGCATTCCACCAGCCCATCTAACCTCACAATTCCATAGCCATGGGGTTGAAAAGGACCACAACGCCCATCTAGTTTCAAACCTCCTGCCACGTGCAGGGTCACCAACCACCAGACCAGGCTGCCCAGAGCCACATCCAGCCTGGCCTTGAATGCCTCCAGGGATGTATTCACAGCGTTTTATTTTAACCCGAAATGCTATTTTTCTCCTCACCGTTTAAAGACATAACAAAAGTGGTCTTAGAATCATTAAGGTTGGAAAGACCTCTCCAAGTCCAACTCCAGCCCACCCGCACTGACCATGCCCCTCGGTGCCATATCCTCCCCAGTTTTGGAACACCTCCAGGGGTGATGACCCCCCCCACCTCCCGGTACAACTTTTGCCACTGCATCACCACTCTTTTGTACAACAAACTTTTCCTAATACCTAACCTGAACCTCCCTTCGAGCAACATGAGGCCATTCCTTCTCATCCTCACACAGGCTTCTCCTTGGCAAGCTCTCACCTGGGAGGCTCCGGCACGCAACAGTCAGCGCTGCTGCATCCTTGTTTAAACGCTTTCCAACGTTAAATAGAGCTCGTTTTCACCTAAGGCAAGATACCCTGCCACAAGGCTGCGAGGGGATGCTGCACTGCGCTGCAGGTGGTGCTTCGGGAGCCTCGCACAGGCAGAGGCTCACACAAAGAAGCGGGGTTGTCATTAAGGAGCCCCGCGCCGTTCCGAGCCCAAACTGTCGTGACGCGAGCAGCCGGTAGGGGGCAGCACCACGCGGCAGCACCACGGGGACCGGAGGGGGGGGGGCGGGTGGCCGGGGGAGCGGCGGGCGGCAGGGAAACGGCGTGCTCGAATTCATCGTCGCTTCGGTTTTGGTTTTATGTTTTTTGAATAAAGGGGCCCACCTTTCTCCTTTTCTTCTCTGCTCAGAAGCCTGTGTTGCCTTTACGGACCCAAATCTGCAAAACGGGACGTCGGCCAGGGAAGGGTGTAGGACCCGCGGGAGCAACCGAAGAGAAAGAGGCTTTAAAAAATAAATAAATAGAAAAAGCAGTTTAAAGCAGAGAGAGAAAGGAAAGAGACGAGCGAAAAGCAGCTCTGGGAGGGGTGGGGGGAAGGGAAGTGGAAAATAATAGTAAAAAAAAAAAAAAAAAAGGAATAAATCAATATCGAAGGGCCTCGCCGTGCGGGGCGGGGCCGTGCGCGGGGCGGGGCGCGGGCGCTATATGGGGCGCGCGGCAGCCGGGCCAGCAGCGCGGGGCGATGCAGAGCGCGGTGCTCGTGGCGCTGCCGCAGGACGGCGGGCGGATGGAGCGGGGCAGCCGGCGGCGCGCGGAGCTGGAGGAGGCGGACAAGGGCAGGATGATGAAGCGCACCATGTGAGTGGCACCGCCGGCGCGGCCGAAGGGAAGGGTTTCTCTCTTCCGCTCGCAGCCTGAGGGCGGCTCTGAGTACCGGGGTGAGGTTGGGTGGCTGACGGCTCCGTTGTAAATGAGAGTCTTTGTCTTTTCTAGCATTAAAGACTGGAAGAAGAAGCTGAGCTACTTCCTGCAGAACTCTTCCCGTTCTAGCAAAATGAAGTCCAATAAAGCGGGCAAACACCACACCTACTTCAGGTGAGTTACGGCGTTAGGTAACTCAAGTACCGCACAAAGTAAGCGGCAGACCTCGAGCAGCGGTCTCACCTTCTCTGCTCTTGTCTCTCTGCCTCACACAGACCTTCCCCCGAGGAAGCCCGGCTGTGGTCAGAAGCCTTCGATGAACTGCTGGCTAACAAATGTAAGTTGGTCTTCGGGCTGTAACGGTTAAGAACAAAGCAGGGGAGAAGCTGATGTAGTTTAGAGATCGCTTCCCTGCATGTCAGTACCGTACATGGTTCTTAAAGTAATATTAAAGCAGAGCTCCCCACTATGAAGCGTAGCTGTAGGCTCTGTACTTCGACCTTACCTGTTCAGCCTGGCATTGCCATAAGTGCAGAGCACTGTGCTCTCTATCCAAAACAGATTCATTCTTATAATTCGGGAAGGATTCTGCAATGCAGAAGTCCACTGATTGATTTATTTACTGGGGAGGATTTTTGCTGGAAAAAAAAAAAAAACACACTCAAAGCACGGCAGTAAAGACTAAGAGCTGATATGGCCACTTGTTCTTTGAACTTCTGAGTCATCCTTTCCATTGCAAAAGTGTTCCAGGGGTTTGTTGTGCTGTCAGAATTATTTGCTCCAGCATAAAGGTTAATGAGGACGATCCCTCAAAACGTCCCATTAACCATAAAGGTTAATGAGGACGATCGTCCCATCGATTTATGTCGCTTATCTGCAGGTATAAGGATACACAGTGACTAGAAACAGCTTTCGGTTTTGTGCTTACACAAAATTGGCCAACTTAAAGCCTGCTAAGCTGTTATAGGGTGTTAATTTGCTTGCAATGTGGATTTCTTATTACTGTAACATTTCAGAAAGGACCAGAACTACAGCAAAATATTTTTGCTAGGAACAGATGTGACAAATTGGTCAACTCAAGATGCCTGGAATACTTAATTGATGTGGTTTTGCTTCCCCCCCCCCCCTTTCCGTAGATGGTGTTGCTGCTTTCCGAGCTTTTCTGAAGTCTGAGTTCTGTGAAGAGAACATCGAGTTCTGGCTGGCGTGTGAGGACTTCAAGAAAACCAAATCCCCCCAGAAGCTGACACTGAAGGCAAAGAAAATCTACAATGACTTCATTGAAAAGGAGGCTCCCAAGGAGGTAAGGAAAGCACATAAGCGTTGCCCTGTTCTGTGTCTTTAGCCCCGCTTCATTGCTCTGAACTTGTAAGATGCAGATGCCACAAAGGCATTGGGCACAACTCTCCCCTGACTGCCTTCTTTCACCAAGGTGGAAAATGGCACAAACTGTACTTCAGTTTCCATCTTAGCTTGGGGGGGGGGGGGGGGGGGGGGGAAGATAAAATCAGCCTTGTCAAACACCTGTAACGCTTGGGTTTGGCACCAGAAAACAATGTACCTGAATTACTCCAAATTCTCATAGTAAAGAAATCATTTAAAAGAAACTACATCAATTTAGCCCTGAAGCAAAAGGACTCTTAACCTCTCCATAAGTGCTACGCTTGTTAGGATTCAGTTCTCGGAAAGTAAATGTCCTTTCTTTGCATTTTAGATAAACATCGACTTCCAGACCAAGAACATGATAGCACAGAACCTCCAGGAAGCCACGCACACCTGCTTCAGTGCAGCACAGAAGAGAGTTTACAGCCTCATGGAGAACAACTCATACCCACGGTTTCTGGAATCGGAGTTCTATCAGGAGCTGTGCAAGAAGCCTCCCATCACCAGAGCTGCACAGGGAACATGAGTGCAGAGCGAGGAGATGCCTCTCAGCTACCAAGGAACTGTACTGGCTTGGCAGCATCCTGACCTGAGAGACTGAGATGGGAGCACTCGGTCGGTTTGCCACAGCGTAAGGACTGATATTGACTTGGTGCAAAGCTGATGGCAGAGGACATTGTTGGAAGGCATTTGTGGCTGGCAGCAGTGCACCAGGCTGGTGATGCCCTTCTTGGAGTGCTGCAGTAAAGGTGCCTGTATGCATCTAACTGAGCTGTGCCGTGTGACACACTCCTTGTTACAGCTGTGGTGTTATACAGCAGGTCTGTGCAGTTGAGCAGTGCTGGGAACTTGAGTCATGTATAGATTCTGGGTTGTTTTTTTTTCCCTGAACATCAACTAGTACTGCTGTCATCAGTTCCTTGGTGTTTTTACACCATTTGTTTAAGCTGACATGGGCTGCAAAGAGAGGTACTGAGTTTGTGTGTGGTTTGCAGGCACCACTACCACCCTCACTGCTGTGCAAGGAGGGGACAGCCAGTTTTGCTCCAGGAGGAATGGGCTGTGCAGCTGAGCCTGCAGGGCTGGGCATGGCAGCAGGGCTGCATGAAGCTGGGCAGAGGACAAAACCCAGCTACAGTGAACAGGAGCTAGACAGTATTATATTTATATACAGATTATGATTGTGTTGAATGCTGCAATATGTCATAATTTTGTTTGAGACAGCAAGCTTCAGTGAAGTCTGACTGTTTTTAAATAAACTATTTTGATACAGAACTCCTCTTGTTGCTTGTCTTGCATGCACAAACTGGCATTGATCTGAGTGAGGTATCCTGCAGTAACCACTCTTATAAATGCAATCTCCACTGGGCTGATTTTAAGTAATTAAGCTCTTAATCTACAAGGCAAGTTGGTGCTTCTAACAAAGCAAAAACCTTCAGAGCTTAAAAGCTTTGCTAGAATCTACCTCCCTGTGAAAACTACAACAGTGCAAGATGCGCATATGACTGGACGTGTCAGCCAGAAAGCAGCAGCACTGCTGCTGGAGCTCCCAGCCTTGGAATACAGGCACCTGCAGCACAGCTGCTCCTGCTCAAGACCTCTGCTTCAAATACAGCTTCATTTCCAGGCTGCAAAGCCTCTGCAAAGGTAACACTTTACTGCCTGCTGAGCAAGCACACCTTAGCAGGAGTCTGGTCATCCATATTGCATGGGTGCTTGATCTTTCTGTTTGGCAACGTCCAAAACCTGCACCTCCAGCAGTCCCACAGATAGAAGCCCTGATGTGCTACTTTCATGACTTCTCTGAAGTCAAGGTCTGCTCACATCCTGGCTCCAGCTACTTCTCCCACCCTCCTCATATCACAGCTTCACCTGCTTGATTCGCGTATACCCACAGCAGTCACTTCTCCAGGAATCCACTTCACCAAGCATCAAGAAAAGCCTCACTACAGCATTTTATATTTCAGCTGCATATCAAAAGTAGCTCATCCATGCATGTGCATACAAACCACAGGATTTGTAGCAGTGTACAAACCTAAACACATGTTACTGTCTCTAGACATAGAAAGAAGCATAGTCCCAGCAACAGGGCTGTGTGAAACCTATCTGTGAGAGCTGGCTCTCCCACAGTCAAAGTTGTTGATCAGTTTGGTTATACCTACATAGAACAAGCACAATAAAAAGAGACTCCGCCTGATAATTGACTGTAACAGAAAGCTTTTTCCCTTCAAACCAGGGCAAAAAGAAAAAAAAAAAAAAATTGGGCTGATAATTGCTGATAATCTAACAAAATTATTTGAAAAGCATAAAAATAGTCAGAACTGTACCAATTAATGACTCAGAGCCAGGGCAGGAGAAATTCCATGAAACTTCATGGGCTTCAGTGAAGCTGCATTAACTTGTGCCAGTCTGGGATGTGCTAATTAACTACTGCTGGTGTCTGGTTTCAGGGAGAGAAACAGTCTGAATTTCAGCAGGTGCCAGAATTACTTATAGCACTGCATGTAGTCCAGAGGGGAAAATGAGGTGGGGCTGTTAGGCAGGGCATGAGTGCCTAAAGGCTGTACTTGTATATTTGTGATAATTGAGTTGTTTACATGGATCTTAAGGAAGCCTGTGCTGGCAGCTCCTTAGCTCGCACAGAGCATGCCATCAGTACCAACAAGCCAAGCTGTGTCCCTAGGGAGGTTCTTTCTGCAGCCTGAGCACCCTGACTGCTTTGAAAGTACTGCTTCCTGCCCTCTGACTGCAGTTAAAATTGGTACCCTGCTCTTGGTATCCGGTGGCAACAAGTAACAAACTGCTCCCTCCTTCCCAGCTAGCAGCCTGCTCATCAGCAGAGGCAGAGGAGGTCTGGGAATGTCAAGGGGAGGGCTGGGGTCTTGCAGGACCACGTGAGGTTGGCTAGAACATGAGCCTTTTTTTAGCTCCCATTAGGATTTCAAGCCACTCCAGCCCTTAGCCATGTTGACAGCCACCCAGGCAGAAATATAAAGAGGAGGGAACCCTGTGGGTAATGGCCTTCCAGGAACCTTAGCTGTAAATGAGAACAGGCTGTGAGCAAAGCAGGCCATAAACAAAGCCAGTGGTTTTAGAGAAAGGACTTTCTGCAAAAAAGCTGAGGAAGGAAAGAAACGAGCAGCTCTCCAAGGGCAGAGGCAGCAGGACACCCCAGTCCTGCTAGCACAATCCCTAGCTGTACGCTAAGCCCAAAAAGGCAGTGCTAGCTCATGCACTAACACAGCTGATGTTGGGCTATGGAGAACCAGGCTTGCTGATAAAAACCAACAAAAAGAGAATAAAGGCAACTTAACTATCCACACATCGCTGCATCAAGTCTCACAATATCTGGTGCTTTTCTCTAAAAGCTTTCATATCAGAACATCTCTCACCCTTATGAGCATGCATAAGTTTGAAGCTGCAGTCTGAATCTCTGCTTCCACAGTAAATCCCTAAACCAGAACGTGACATAGACACTTAGGCTTAAAAAAAAACAACACCCAAACTTGTGTATACTTTTTGAGAAGAATAACATAAATCTCATGATCTTGGGAAACTAAGACATCAGTTTGAAATGCCTGGATACAGCAACAGCTTGTTGTAAAGGGCTCGTTCTGACAGGGCAATCTGATGGAGAGCTCTTTATGCTTTCAGGAAGCCAACATGTAAAGTAACCTCTTAAAACGTGAAACCAAAGCAGCTGCCCCTTGGCAAGTGCACTCTGACCCAAATGCTGGAGAGGACCTTTGCGAACAGGGAGAGCTAAACAGCCATGCTGACTCACCACTGCAGTGCAATGGGAACATAATGCCATCCCATAAACAATTTGAAACACAATGCTCCTTGTATTTGTGTATTTGGGCCAGAAAATTTACTGAGGCTATAAATAAAAATGCAATTCTACTTGAAATTCCAAGATTCTATTTGAAGAATAGAATTGAGGAGGAGGCTGATGATGGTGTTAAACACCTTAATAGGCACGTGTATACAGCAGAGTTTGTCAGCTAGGCTTCATAGTTTGGCCATTCATACAGAGCACAAAAACAACTTTTAGGAATGGTTTTAGGATTTTCATAGATGAATGTGGGTTTTTTTTGCAAGTTTGACTCCATGTGATTCAAGGGTGGAAACAATACCTTCTCCTTCATCAGTACTGCAATAACTTGTGACCCTAACAGTCTGCGTATGCCAGGACAAACTGCCAGAGAGCAGCAGGAGATAAGAATGGGACTAGCAACAAAGCTACAATATTAACCCAAGGTCTGTCCCACAAACAGGGCAGAAACAGGCCTACCTGTAACACAGGTCCATGATCTATCCAGGAAAGAGGGAGAGATACAAGACCGCAGCTACAGCACAGCTCAAAGAAAATTAGGGAGCTCAAGGCTGAGCTTAAATGGAGCCCCAGCCCATAGGCAACAGGTGTGGGGGGGACCCAGGTGGGGCTGACCAAGGCCATCAGTGGTCTGACTGTGTGGGTGGGACCTCACAGTAGCTGTAGAGTCCCAGCAGCTCATGGTCTTTTTGAGCTCAAGGCCTTTTTGAGGAGGTTCTGTGGTAGGATTTGCACTGAACATCCTCAGATGTAGAGCCTGTAGAGATTAGCCTTGTACAGTTATGGTAGATGCTCTTGTTGACGTGTTCCTCAGCACTGTAACTGGGAAATGAGAGCTGGCCAGCACAGAAACGTGGGCAAAATAGTCCTAACTGTTCTCCTACGCAGGAGTTTAAAATGTGAGTCCTTTGTGTCTGTTGGCAGTCTTTCATTGAAGTAAGCATTGAGATCAGAGTTTCCAGCAGTGACAGAGTACCCAAGAGCAGCAATTAAATGATGTTCCGTTAAAAATATTAAATATCCCATTTAAGATAATCTAATTGACAGAAATTAGTATTTATGTTTTCCAGCCAGTTTTACCACTTCAGATCTAATGGAATAAGTTGTTTCTGTGTTACGATTTAAAAGAAGAGCAGCTCTGTGGCTGCCTGGCTCAAAGCCTGACTTTGGGCTTTCAGAGGACGTGATACTAATCTGATATTTATAGGGCTTGGAAAGTCGGCCGGCCAATGGGAAAAAGGCCCTTATGAGGAGAGAACCTGTTTATTTAGCTGGTGTGTTCCTCCACCTTCAGGAATGGCAAAGGAAAATTGGAACAAGCGCGACATGCAGGGACACACGTGTTGCAGAGGGGCAGCGAAACGCTGTATAAGCACCCTCCTGGTTCAGGCAGTGGGGCTGACAGGACAAACCCAAGGCTGGGACCAGCCAGGGTGAGGGCTGCTGTAGGGCTGAGCTCAGGGGACCATGGTGTGACCCCACGGTGGGATGGGGCTGTTGCAGTTGCAGACTTGCGGAGGCTGTCAGCTCCCCTGCTCGCAGCAGGGCTGGTGTTGCGTCATGGAGATTGTCTGCTGTGTGTGGCTGCCCACCCTGGCATCCACCCAGCCTTCATGCGTCTGTTTGCAAAGCTGAGCTGTCTCCTGATTTGGCTACGTCTGATTCGTGCTGTTTATGCTGCCTGAGACCCGCTCTGAGGCTGGGACCTGAGTCTGAGCAAGGGAGAGAAACAACTGCCAGGAGGGCCAGGGTTCCTCCAGCTGTGCTCAGTGCCATCAGCTGTCTGAAACATTGTTCTGCTGCATGTCTGTCCTGCAGGCTGCTGGGCTCAGAGCAGGAACCTACCATTCTCATAAGGAGAATGCAGTATGGCTTGGACCTTCCAGATGGAAGTGCCAGGCAAAGCGTGCAGTGTAAATGGGTCCCAGCTGGGAAGCGAGGAAGTAAACGGCTGTGACCTTAGATCGGGTGGTGGAAGAGCCATGTGGATGGAAGGGTGGAGTTTGACAGCTGCACGACTCAACTGGCTGTGTCTTCATCAAGCTAGGGAGATCATACTTGTCTCAACAGGCTAATTAATGCCTGTATAAGCACGTTGTTAGCTATTGAATTGGCACCAAATTTTCCCAGCAAAGCCTCTTGGCTTAATTTTTTACAGGAAAAAACATGGTGCTTTACAGAGCCATACATACGAAGAAGTTGGGTTGTCCTGACATCAAGGCACCAAATTCATTTTCCTCTCAAATTCTGACTATAGATTCTCTCTGGAGAGCCACTTACAAATTCAGGCTAAATCTATAATTCTGAGGAACTCACCCACAAGCCAGGACTTGGCTCAACATGCATATGTCTCTGTCAATAAATCCCTAAGGAAGGAATAGTGGCTGTATCTTTTGCTAATACCAAAGCGACAGTATATACTATGTCACCCTCTTGATCTTCCTACACATTGGGCTCGGCCTCCTCATCTTGGTAGAAACTGCAGCAGCTACAGGTACTACAGAAATGCTGCAATCACCCGCAGGCCTCACAGCGGTATTAATGCCGAGAAGCTGGAATCCTTGGCAGCTGTTTATCGCAGTCTGGGAAGTGAAATGTTCTCACAACTCAGAAGAATCCATGTGGCATAGCTTGTCAGAGCAATTTCCCAAAGGTGGAAGAGGGTCTCTGCAGGTCTCACTAAGTTTTGTGTGCTCTGGGCTTCAGAGCTGCCTGCAGGGTTTATTGGTGCAGCGAGATAAGGTATGGGACTGTGATAGCTGGGTTCAGCACTGCAATAACTCAGCTCAGGACTGGGATAGCTGAGCTCCGGAGCGGCATGAATGCCAGCAGGCAGGTCTGGGAAGAGGTGAAGAAAGGGACTTGACATCGGCTTCCGAATGCCCTTTGAAAGGTGTATCTTAGGTGTATCCTCACTAAACTGAACGTCCCTCTGCACCAGAACCCTTTCTAAAGCCAGCGGTGGTCCCCAAACATGGATTGTTACACAGTGCCATGGAAAGCTCATGTCTAGAGCAGAGCAGGGAAACTGGGGGGGTTTAATAACTAGGAGGCAAATAAGCCACCTTCTCAGAGGTCAGCATTTAAGCCTTTGCTTAGATACAGCGATACAGAGCACCAGCCCTCTCTTCCAGCCAACCCCCCTTCCCCCTTTGATCCTCCCCATGCAAGTATTTCTTCTGTGAAAAAGCAACCCGCAGTCTAAAATGTCACATTTGCTTGAAGCTGTTTGGCTCTGAGCAAATACAATTTTTATGAAGTGTGGTGCTCTGGAACACAGATGCTTGTAAACTATCTCTCCTTTTGTATGTTTCCTTACGAAAACAGACAATTACACTGACATAAAAAAGTACCGCGCTCTGGAATAAGCAGCTTGCACACTGAAAGGTCACTTGTCTCTTGGTATGCAGATGCATTAAGACCTCCAAAGAAGGAACTATACCATGCACGCAAGGGTTTCAGCAAATCTCTCTGTATATTTTTCCCAAGGCTGCTAATTATGAGGGAACGTACAGAAAGCGGCTCTGAGCTGCCCTGTCTGTTAGCGGTTGGAATCTGAAGGAACGTTTCTTAATCAGCCCTGCTGGGCTCCATAGAACAGGTGGTTGTTCTCTATCAGTAGTTTCCATCCTGTGAGAAAACCAAACATTTATCAAGGCAACAAGCTGATGATAATGTCTCATATGGAAAGGATACAGCCTGTACCCCGCATCCCTGCTAACATACCCGCCCTGCAAAATCCCTCTTGCATTTAACTTGGAGCAACCAGAGCATACGGCCTGGCTGAGTAAAGGTGTGTAGGTTTTACAAGTGATCCCTGAGCCCAAGCAGGCAAAGCCTTTTCTTTCTGTCAGAGCAGCCCTAGGGAGCAGTGGGGGGAGCAAACCTGTGAGTATTTCTTCAGCTCCTGAGTGAGCACTGGGCTGAGGCTTCACCTGGGGCAGTGGGTTGCTCCTGTCAGCATGCATCATGGTAGGGGCAGGGGAAGGGTGACAATGCACATACCGGCGTATTTTCTGCTAGGAAATGGTAAGTGACTAACGATGATGGCAGTCATTAACAAGAAGGAGAGTCAGGAAATAGCTTGCAAAGGCAGCAGCAGCTCCTCTGAGTACGCAGGTCTGGCAGAGCAGCCAGAAGAGCTGAGCAGGGGCAGGTGCCCATCCTGCAACAGGAGGACTGGAGCCAATGGAAGCAGGAAAAGAAGCAGACACAAGAGAAGCAAGATAAAGAGCAATGCCAGCTGCGGGGTCTGCACAGGGCTTTGGTGCCAAGAACAGGAGGAATGCGTGGATGGTGCTCAGGAAGTGTGGGGGGGTCATCAACAGGTAGGAAATGTTCCCCCTCAGACGGAGGGATGTTGGCGGCAGCAGCACCATTTGCACTCCCCAAGGATGGAAATAACACAGCTGCTTTGCTGGTTCACTGACAACGAAGTGTAATTAGCACTTGTGGAGCCAATGCGGCCCAATGGCTTATTCCTGGAACGGGCCATTTGCAAAGCAGATATAACCACAAAAGGACATGCAGAATTCCTTCAAAAGCAGTTTACCAAAACCAGCCACATTTAATTCTCTTTTTTTTTTTTTTCAAATCTCAGTATGATGTTAACATGCATATCAGAGGACCCTGAGCAGTGTCACCGGCTGGATGACAGCTGTTTTGTCACATCCTTCTCAATCCCCTGCCCTGTCCGGTGACTGACACTGCACAGGATATGCCTTGGGACAGCATCCGTGCTCCCACGTGTGCTTTCTGATGGGCAAACTTACGCATTCTTAGCAGCATGGATTCAGGGAATCTTGCTCAGTCAAACTAAGGATATGGTTTGCACGTTACGTTTCAGCATGACGTATGAGGGGCGGCTGTGTTACTGGGAAGCAGGACAGTCACGCCGCCTCACTCCCTCCCCATTCCCACTCCCTGCACGTCCCTCTCTTCCCTCGGTTGCATCTGATTTAGCAATTGTGCAGCTGCTGCAGAGCTGAATGAGCAAGCTGGTCTGACAGGCAATTTTTTTTTTCTTCGGCTGATTTCTTTTCCATGGAACAGCTGTCCAGTGCGCCTGGCTCTGCAGCCAGCTGTCTCTGGATGAGGGCGATGGGAAGAGAGGATCTAACCCTAACCCACCAACCACCCCACCCCACCAACCTTTACCCAGCAGTCTGGCCATGTGCTCATTCTGCCTGAGAATCCTAGCAGTTCATTAAAATGCCATTCAAAAAACTTTTCTGAGTAAAATACATCGGTTTTCAATGGGCTGCACCAGGTATGGCTGCAGGAACATCAGAAGGGTGCAGCTATGTTCAAACTTGCTATAACACATTGTCCCAGGAAGCAGCCATTTTTGGGGATCCTGCCAGAGCAGGCTGGGAGAACTATTTACATACTAAGCATGAGCAAGGGGCAAGGTCCTTTCCCTTCAGCCAGCAGAGCCTTCAAGGGAATGCTGTTTGAGGCCCGAGCTGTATTCAGAGCACCTTGCCTCTGATGGACGTGGCCAGACAGTCAGGAAGGTGGAGCTGACCCACCTCCAGGTTCCTGTCCCTCGTCACTGCTTTGTCATGCTTTCCCCTTTGTGTTCCTCCTCAAGCAAGCTGTCAGCATCTTGAAAGGAATGCGATCCATCTGGAAACAGCCCCTCCTTCCTCGATAGCCCAACTGGACCAGTCACATAACAACGCATGGGGAGATGTTCAGAGGCTGCGGGAGCAATGTCCATCGGGTGGATATCAACAGCAAAACTGAGAGCGTGGTGGTGCCCAGAGGGAAGGGATGTCTTGGGCTGGTTTTTGGGAAGGAGAAGGGCTTGTTGGCTGGCTTAAGATCTAATGAGTGGATTCACGTTACAGGAATACCTACTGCTAATCTGCCTTGTTGGGAGGTCCAAAGCTCAAATATGGCCTGAAAATAATTTTAGCACTTTGGCAAAGTGTCCTGATATGAGTCACCGGCTCACGTGTGTAAAAGTGTAAATGGACAAAGCAGCTCAGCTGATTTCCAAGTAGAGCTAGAAAAACAACAATGCCAGCTTTCCAGTGATGAGTGCAGTTTCCAGAATAAACAAAACCCGTGCTGCGTTGGAACAGGGAACGCACTCTACAAGTACCGTAGAGATTTTTATAAGGCAAATATCAAATTATGTAACACCTTGCTACAAATCCATTGCCAGAAGCCAGTGACTGAGGTAATCAACCGAATTTGCCATTTTCTACAGTATTTCAATATCACCAAGCAGGCATATTTTGGTAAACTAACTAGGATAACACTGATTTCATCAAGAATTCAGTATATTTGAGAGGATGTTAGCTCTAGCTTAGCTTGTTGATGCTTATTTCTTACTGTGTAGCTTATAAATATTCTCCCCGTGCGATGCACTACCTGTAGCAGAGAAAATAATTTACTGGAAACAGACACACAACAGCCTCAGCAGCTAAAGCTATTGTTGTTATTGATTGTGTGATCTTCTGTGTGATACCCAGAGTCACACTTTGACTAGGGGCCAAATGAACTGATTCCGGTTAAAGCAAGAATTTTAACACTGCTTTTGAATAGCTTGATCTTTCACTTCAAATGCGCTAAAGCTTCATAGACAATGTATTTAGAATATATGTGTGTTTCTAAAAAAAAAAACCGTATCTCCTACCTTGCTCTCTCCTAAACAGGCAGGTGGGAGGTAACTGGCTGCTCTGATTGGGCTCCCGCAAGGATGTGCCGGGAGTGAGCCCTGCTGTACTTTCAGGAACACCAGAGGACTGACCGGGTGAGCTGAGGCAGGAGGCTGTTTCTTCAGACCCTGCTGCCTGATGGTAATTATTTCTATTCTTGCAGTCTTCTCTGATTCCGCAACTACTGTTTCTATTTACTGCACAGCTTGCAAAGCAATTCTCCGAGCTTGCCTTGCAAAACCCAGGGAATCCTTTTCACCCATATTTCCTCCTTGGCAAGAGAAAATGAAGTCAGCTATGTCCAATGTCCTTTTATCTCTACGTCATGTTTTTGCAGACACAGAAACAAATACGTCCCGGTCACTCACAGCTGATCCAAGGGATAGAAAGTGACTATGAGACAGACTTGGAGTCCCATTTCTGGTTGGAAATGGCTCTGAAGAAGGTCTTTTCTGCGCTACCAGAGGACTACCAGTTAGTGACAGGCACGTCTCTTGCTGCAGGCTGCCAGCACAACTTTCCTTTCATTGACCTTCTTAGCAGCAGCCACTCTCCTCCCTGGGGATCATCTGGTGCACATTTTCCAACAAGACTCCTCACGCAGACAGCATTTACATTTCCCATTAACCTTTACGGGCCAAGCAGATGCAGAACACTCAGCCCAAGTCCCAGACCCAGCAGTGGTAGAGCAGTGACAGCGCCTGGCTTCCATTCAGGGCAAGGACCACATCTTTCTACCAGTCATTTAGGGCTAAGGTAGGAGTTTAAAAGACTGTATTTAAAATATACATAGCGGCTAACGTTGATTGTCATGCAATCGGTTTGCTATATTTTTCTTATAAAAAGGCAATTTGTTGATAAAACTTTCCTGCTTCTGAAACTAAAACCAGGCCTGCCCCTCCAAAACCAATTCAGATGTAAACAGACCATAAGGTTTTGCAGAAGGATGGCTGGTATAAAGACTGGCATCTGTAAATGTCAGTCTAACAGAAAACTTGACTTTTCTGTTCCAAAATATCCTTCCCAGTTCTTAAGGCTGGGAAAATATTAAGCGATTCAATGAGGTTACAACGATGCTTCAGTTTGCTGGAAACATTTTAATTCTTTCCTCAGCTCCATTAAGCGTTTTCCTCACAGGAGAATTTGCTGGAATAGAGGATGTGGAATAAAATACTCCACGGTGCCCATCCAGGACAGAAATGTTCCGGCTTAGTACACTGTTGCTTTTTTCTTAGTTTAGCCCATTTGGGGGAATTAAATTAAGCTCAAATGGATTCTCATTTGGAATAAGTTTCCAGTAACAGAGGTGCTCAGGAAACCCTTGAAAATTTAAATGAATCTGAGTTAGCTTCAGAGCAATTTCCTAGCACTGGGTCTCATTTTATTGCCATACGTCCCTGGGAGGAAATGGAAAATGAAGAAACATACAAAATCCCCAGAAGTCTCCACGTGGCTTTCAAAAGGTGATTTGGCTTCACTGGGATCCTGCTGAGAGCAGCAGCGAGCGTTAAGGAAAATCCCAGTGTGTCAGACAACTTTCCCTTTCAAATATTGGCTTCCCACAGGAAAGCCCATGGGAACCAGAAGACAAAATGAAAGACCCGGATTGCGAAGTGCGAGTGATTTGCGTTGCCCTGAGGATTGGTCCTTGGGATGACTCTGCAGGCAGCGTGGAATGGGTTGCAGACTTCATGCTTAGGGACTGAAGGGCCTACTGGTGACGTGACAAATATGGCAGGGAAGTAAAGAAAGGAAAAATCAGTGAAGAAAAGCTCTCCCCGTTCCTCCCACGATGGGAAGCGCCTGGTACCCTGTTCCACTTGCTAGGCAGCAGATTAGCACAGACATGTGGGAACGTGTCCTCACACACAACGTGATGACTCCGTGGATCATCAAGGGGACAAATGCATCAAAGCTCTGTTATATGACCAGCTGGAGTAGGAACAGCGTTGGTATGTGTGGTTGTTAGAGCTGAGGGCAGCTGAATTGGGTGGCTAAGGAAGGGCAAAGTACAACTGTTCACAAACAGTAATAAAAAATACCAATGTCATTAAATGTCCTGTCCACAATCCCACTGTAAGCCTCTGGGATGAGCTTGTTTTACAGCAAAGACAACCTGGCATACTGCAGCACAAAAGTTCTTTCCTAGCTTTTATTTTAGGGATGTGTTACTTGAGAAACGGGTAAAAGCAGCATCCTGTTGCTGAGAATCATGCTGTGCTGTCAGAGGCTGGAACACGATGCCAGCAGCTCGGGCTGGGGACTTCCTGCCTATTTTTAGGGTGTTGCAATCCCAGCCTCTCACCCACACGTTCTCACCCCCGTGGGATGCTGGCACTGGCCCCTCTGCAGCTGACAATGAACTGGCTGCCTGCATCCCTTCCTGGCTGTGGCACCAGCGTTGGCTCTCGCGTGTGGGCTGGGGTGAGAGCACATGCTGAAACAGGGGTTGGTGGCAAAACTGTTTCCAGCCACTTCGCTGGTGGGGAAAATGTAAGAAGTGACTCAGAGCTCTCAAAAGCTTGATAGCACAGTGTGCGCTTCTCACAGGAGCCGTTAGCATGGTACCCAACCCTGACCTTCAGTCAGTTTGGCTGACCTCTCTGCTGCGAGCCACGACAGTGTTATTAATGACCCCACAGCTAATTACACGTTACATACATCCCAGGGCACCAGCCTGCAGTGGGACAGCGATTACGTGCGGCTTCTGTGCACAGTCCCATGCCGACAGTCAGCAGGAGCAGATTGCCATTCATCCCCTGCCACCCCTCTCCTCCATGGAGAGGGACACGCTTTATTGCTCACACATCTCTCGGAAGAGAAAGAAAAGAAATTCCAGAAACCTGCTGGGCTCTGCTCGTGGGATTTTGCAGCACACCCAGGTGCAGCTCTTGCTCTGTCGGTTTAAGGTCTATTCAAACAACTTCCAGACAGAGCAAAGCTTTTTTTTTTTTTTTTTTTTTTTTTTTTTAGCAAAGCCCCACGTACATGCAGCACTCCCATATGCACCTTTCGTTATGCTGCTTCTTAATATTTTCCGTATCAGTCACTGCTGCACACCAGGATATACATATTGAGATGTGCCCTTCCCTTTTGATTCATTCAGAGTTGTCACCGTGCGCACCGTGGATGTCAGCGTGGTGTCACCTGTCGTTTGCACTGCCCCGTGACACAGCGCAGTAAAAGTGAGGCTGTTAGGAAATGACTCCTCGCTGCTGCCATGGCACTGGCAGCAAACAATCAGGGCACGTTAGATAACAGGGTATTTAATAATGTACTGTAGTAACAGTATCTGACAGGGTTTGGGCAAGGAAAAGTGAAAGGCTGGGACTCTGGCTTTGGCTTTAGACAGTGCTGGGTGTTTCTGATAGAGCTGAGTGCAAATTAAAAGCACAAAGCCCTCAGGCAGAGCCTCTAACTTCTGCATTCTGCTTTGCTTTTCCAAGAGCCCCCAGTTCCTGGAGCTGCTGCTTAACACAACAAATTCAGTTTTCTTTTTTTTCTAACACCTGTGGTTGCAAAACAAAGGCTGAAATGCAATTTCCAAATGCACAAGAGACTACAAAGCTAGCATCACCCCATCCTTCCCCAACCCCGGTACTTTCTTTTCTGAATTAAAATGCTTCTGTTCGTTCTTACTTTTACATTTAAGGTTGAGGACTAACATGACAGGGGCACGACATCACCATCTCTGCTTGCAGCCTCTCTCACTGCAGCGTAGTGGGCTGCTGAAGACAGCAGAATCCTCAACAGTGTGGAACTTAAAATAATTATTTAGACCTTGCTGCGGAGGGTCAGAGACAGACTTCCAGCAGCAGCTGCTTAAAATAGCAATGGTTTTCTCAGTTTATAAATGTAAATACCTCTCATGGACACAGCACCACAGATAGGGGCCACTTCCCCTTCATTTATGTAAACCTCGTCTTTCAGATGAGGGGACCAAACTAAACTGCCAAAGTAACGATGCATCATGGAAAACCTGCAGGCAGGCTGAGATGATGCAGGAGCACAGGACTGCATGCAAATCCAGAAACAGGTTCCACATCCTTGGTTTCACATCAACTGGCGTGCAAACAGGGCAAGGGAACACAGCCCCACTCCTTGCTGCTGCCTGGCTAAGGGTTGTGCCCAGGACTTCACGGCCATCACTCCCCGTCAGGTCCCGCAGCTGTGCTGCAACGGCCATCAGAAAGTGCCTCCCTGAAAACAAAGAGGTGATTTCGCAACGAATGCAGAAACTGAACAGACTGCTGAATTCAGCACAGCGCCCCGCGAGTGTCGCAACCTCTGTACGTCCTTCCTTGGGCATGGGAGGCTCTCGCTGTTCGACGAAACAGCTTGTGCTTAATTCATCGTAGCTATTGTCTCATGAATGAGGGCTTTTTTTCTTTGCGTCATCTCAAAGGTGGCATGAAGGGGCTTGAAGGCTTTCAGGGTAGGTTAGTTTTTTGTGTGTGCAGGTTTTTTTTTCCCCTTCCATTCTTGCAAGTTGGATGCCCATAGTTTCAATCCCTTTCAGTAGCCCATTATCTTATGGCTGGTGTTGTTGTCTTCCTGGGACACCACGTGAAGGCAGGCGGCGAACACTTGCTGACACTGAGCTGATCCCCAAGGAAAAAGATGATCCCAATGGAAAGTGAACATCTCTCTGTGTCCCACAACAGCTGTCCTCAACGTTGATGACCTTAAAGAAGAAAAAAAAAACCATGAAAAGAAAAGCGAAACACAAGCAGAAACCCTCAGTTCAAACATTTTACATGAATCACCAAAACTGCACATTTTTATACAAACACTTTAATGTAGCTCTTGTCGGTGATGCATCTCTGTAAACGCAAGAGGCGAAACGTAACAAGATAGATTTGTGTTTTCTATCTAAACATTCCAATAACGAGAAAAGGAATGGGGACAGGAATCGGGGCACAAGGAATTAAGGTAAGACAATGTTATTTATAAACAAATTCTCTGGGGGAATGACACCAGCAACTTTTTTACCAGAAGCCTTGCATTCCTGCCGTGTTTTCCTTAAACACTTTGAGGACTTGATTATTCTATCTGAGAAGCTGCTGGTGCAACACACAAACCTCTCTGATGGCTCAGCAAAGCGCTAGCATGTAAAGGCCCCGGTGCCAGTCTGCTTTTTGCTTCTGCACAGGCCTGATGGCAGAACTGGGTCTTCCCTTGCACCAAACCAGGCAAATCCACGTCTAGCAGCCAGGAACCTGAGCTTCCACGGCCTGTGTAAAGCTCTGCCTTGCCTTCAGCACCTGCTGCCAAAGGAAAACATCACTGATGGGTTGAAGCTCCTTTCCTGCATCGCTGGAGATGGATTGTTTTTACATCGGAGATTACCACAAAGTCCAGACCGGACCATTCTTGTCTGGGTAGAAAATGAGAAAGTACAAAAGGTGACTGCAGGTTATGTTTATAGACGTTCTGTGCAGCCGCAAAGTGGTACAGAAACAAGAGAACGCAGAAGGGCACTGAAAAGTACCAGCTCCAGGCGGATCTCCTATGTCACCTACCTGTGAACAGTCTGCAGGGAGATGGGAGCAGGGCTGCTGCCACTGCTGAGCTAGGAGAACAGAACATGTGTTGAACACCTTCAAAAGGTAAAGCAGTACGTGAATTCTGGATTTGAAGTTTCTAGATTTAAAGGAATGTATCTTCTCGTGAACACTGCACAAAATTATACAAGTAACTGTAACTCAAGAAGTTCCTTTTCATGCCCAATGTTGCATCCATAGTTACGGTCCCCTGGCACAGATTTCAATGCATAACTCACACACTGATGTAACAACTGTTTGTGTAACACACTACTCTGTGTCATTCACCAGGCTGAAACTGTAGAGAGGAAATCCTGCCTGTTCAGCAGTGCCTTTATGCAGCCTTCCCTCTCAGCTGCACATCTGACTGGGCACACCTCTTGTTTAGCACCCTGTATGGCTCAGGTTCATTTACGCCATTCACAGTTAGATATGCGGTTGGCAGCAGCATCATGGCAGAAAATGGAAGCTACCTGCTCTCTCCTGTGGCTCTGAAGTGCTGTACACTCTTCTTTTTCTCCACAGTACACAAACAGCAGTGTGTGTGTGTTTGATGGGGTATTTGGTCTCTGTTTTTAAGCCTGCTACTTATAGCCAAGCAGCTCTGAATGTTTATGCTGGCTCTCTCAGATTAGTTCCTCTAACGTTAGGGTCAGTAGATTCTCATTGACTTCAAAACAGAGTTTAACTCCAGCCAACTTTATCTTTGAAACAAATACTACTTGTGGGTTGTTTTTTTTTTAGAAAACCATTATCTCGATATTCTTGCTAACACCTCATCCACCCGTTGTGATTCTTGGCATTGTTTGCAGTTGGGATTACAAAAGATTGGAAAACACAGAGGAGGGGTTGGGAAAACCCTTGAGTTCCTGGTTTGGGATTCAGCTGAAACGCGTTGCTGTACAGTGAAACGTGTGGGCACTCACTTACAGCACAACACCCACTGCCACCGAGATGATGGCTGTATGTAGAAAGAGCAAAGAAACCTTTGCTCTTCCACGTTCAGGTCATTCCAAAAGAGACAAATTACAGTTTCCTATTATATTGAGATATCTACACTTAGCATTATTCTCAAATATTTTCTAGGATAAAAAAAGATTCTGTTCATAGAAGTGCTGGTAACTTTCAAAACAGGTCCCACTACCTGTCTATGATCAGCGTTTCACACATTGCACATCCATAAGGAGAGGTTTGCCCTTGCCAACGTGAGCTAGCAGCGAGCTATTTGTGATCAATAGGATCTATTTCTGGGCTTTAGGCCACACGCTGCCAAACACCTGCTGCCCACCCATTTGCACTGTGTCTGTCAACGCTTCCTGGACTCTGCAGCTGTTCTAGGAGCTGGGAGACAGCTTCAGTAGTATTCGGTGAGAATTTACACCTCTGGACATTGATCAGGCTGCATAGCCTGCGCTGTACCACCTCGAGCAGACCCAACAAGTCAGAGCCTCCTCCTGACCGAGGTCACATTGCTGGGCAGCCAGAGCTCGCTAGCCCAGGAGAGATTTATGGTTGGCTGGAGATTTGGTGCTGATAACCTTATTTGTGGTGGTAGATTGCTCCCATGCCAGGATTAGTGCAAGACGCAAGAAGGAACACTGTGTTCTGCTATTTATGTTTTCTGTCAGAGCTCCCTCAAAGACTAACATTATTAACCTCCCCATTGGACAAATGATGCTCGGTTTTAGGTCATTTATGCCTGCATCTCTTACACCTTGGGAGTTCCTAGAAGAGCTAAAAGTTTGATTGAAGGCTGAAGTATGAAAGTAGCAATGTGTATTAGATATACTTATTTCAAAACTCTTGTTACTGGATTGTTCCTCTCAGGACCTCAAGAACCAGCAAAATTCCAGGAGTTGCATTGACTTAACTCAGTGCAGAGCAGTTCCCCATATGGCCAAAGCTGGGCCGGCACCTACTCCACTCACGGCCGTCATGGAAGCACTAAGCAGCAAACAGCATTAAATAACATCTACAGACCGCAGTGGTCCTAACAACAAACACGCACAGAGAATGGGGAGCCGTGGTGGTCAGACATGCAGCAAACAAGCCTATTTACTAAGAACACCATTCGTACGTAACTGCTTTTCAGTGCACAAGTGTGTTCCAAACAAAAATAGTTTCCACTGTTTCCCTTTTCACACACACACAGAGCTTTCCAAGCCATTCACCTTTAGCGAGGATCTCATGCCTGGCCCCTGCTAGAAGGTCAGCTTGTTTTGCAACACGAACAGAGCTCTTTCAGCTGTCAAAGCTGTGGGGCAGCAAATGAATTTGCTCTTAGATGTTTTCTGTTTCACCTCTGCTGTCGTATTTTTGCACCCTGAACTTCCTTAAACGAGTCTTTTGCAGGTTGGTGTACAAAATTTATCCCCAAAGAATTGAAAAGTGCAACAGAGAAATGAGGTTTCATTGCCATGTCTTTGTGGGGAATTTTTTATGGTTTTTTTTTTTAGTCAAGACTATTATGGTCCTGAAAATTTGACAATGGCACAAAAAGAACCAGACCTCACACTGATATTTGCATAATTTGCATGAGGAAGGTTGAAATGCTTTGAGAACGCACCATGCAAAGTTCGGGAAGATGACGCTTTTCATCTGTGGTAGGAAGGAAATGACAGAGGCGTGGGTAATGGGGAAAACAGTCCCCATTGTGCCATGCTGGGCTAGCTCCACAGGCTGCATTCCTTCTGCCGTATATGATCTAATCCATACATTTTCACCAAACTGGATATTTTGCCCAACTATTTCCATACAGACCTACAGCCAACAGAACAAGCGTAGACAGATGCAAGTTAGCCCCGTGTTTTGGGATGTTACTGGAAGACTGCCTCAGAAGATGTCACTGAATGCCTCCACTGCTTTATCCTGGCAGTTGAGACAGCCCTTGGCTGGAACTTAAAGAATAATAAGGGCAGATGAGAAGAAAGGAGATTTGGTGGAATAACAAGAGTAATCTTAAAAACCTGCATAAGTCAAGTGTTGTAAAGCATACCATACATTAGCACACCAGCAAATGGAAAAAAAAAATGGAGTAATAGAGCAGTTCAGAACCGCAGTGGAGCTATCCTCTGCTTGCAACTTCCTTCTCTTCCTGTGGTCATTATGCTTTTGTTAACACCACTTTCTTTGCCTTTGTATTATCTGTGTTAGATTGCTTTCTCTCTCAGTTTACATTTCCAATTACCATTGGACTAATGAGTGCAGAGAGGTGGATGTTTCCCCGAGAGGCTGCAGCACAGCTCACACCGTACTGTCTGTCCAGCTGAGCCAGCTCCACCTGAGCTCAAAGGCAGAGCCATGGAATCACAGAACTGCTTGGATTGGAAGGGACCTTAGAGATCATCTGGTTCCAAACCCCAGGAAAGATGGAAATAAGAAGGCTGGACATTTTGAATACAGTATCTTCATATGTGAAACCTGCACCTCAGATGACCTCCATCTCAAAACAAATGTGCTTGGCTCACATTATCCAATTACCCAGCACATCCAATAGCTTTGAATATTAGATCTGGAAAAAGATCAGAAGCAGGGAGGCTGCCAGGAAAGAGGAGGCTTAGGACAATGCTTCCTCTTGTATTACCAACAGCTGATGAAACAGGGTTTGTTTTACAGTCATCTTACAGTCAAAAATAGCATGAAAATATAGTACGTAAGGGAAGACTTTTACAATTGATAAAAAGGCATTCGTGGAAATTAATAAAATAACTGGCATAATATGAGAGGAATTATATCCATAACACACCAGGAGAAAAGGTCCTGGAGCAAATATGAAATGATGCCAGAAGAGGACAAGGTCAGAGTTCAGAGCCGAACCCTCAGCCCCAGCACTTCTCACATTTAGCCACTGCCATCCTTTCACCACACCCTGTGCTGCAGAACATTGCAGGTTTCAGTGTTTTGGTTTTTACCTCCCATTCCTTACAGCTATTCACTACAACACAAAGGAAGAGTATGACCGAGGGCTCAAGCAGCCCATCTTCTGCCCCATAACTTCAGGATTTAGGGGAAAATAGTTTTTCCATACATTTTTTTCTATACATGTTTTCCTTTTTCCTCAACAGTGAAGCACCCCTTTCTTCTACCTTTTTTTCCCCCTATCATTTTCTTTTTTTCTTTTTAATTTCCTGTTTCCCTGATTTGAGTTATAACCTCTGTATGGCAGGTAAAAGCCCAGCTGAATCCCATATCCCACAAAGCAGTCCTTATGACCTCCATAGGGATAGAGTTGTTTCACGTTTATTACATCTCTGTACAGACTTCAAATTCTCATTTATTTTAAGCTTTAGAGCTATCGCATTTCAAATAACTTCCTCATGCCGAACTCCATCTCTTCATCTTTCTGTACATGCCAAGGACTTTTAAAATACAGATTCCTGAGAAGATTTATTGGAAATAAAGAGCAATAACAAAAAGAAGGAGACACCAAAGCATTGGAACTACACAAAACCACGACTGCACTAAAAGTCTGGATGCTCAGAGGAGGATCGCATTTGCTCCAATGACTAAAATTAATTAGTGCCCATCTTGGCCATGTGTGTGGCTCAGAGTAAGAAACAACTCAGGATAACTGAAAGAAAAATTCCTGCTCCACGACACAATACAGACCCTAAGCTAAAGCTAAAATGTTCTTCTTTTTGCTTTCTCCTAAAAGAAGGCCCTTCACATTGTGTCAGGGAACTCAAGCGTTTATAGTAATGCAATTTAAATAGAACATGAATAGTTTAAAATGAGTTTAAAAAATTCTGACTTGCGATGTTTAATGGAAGATGGAAAATGCAGTCAGCAGAGAAACATTATACCTCACAAGGGAGATGTTCTAATCTATTCTTAACTCATTTTTATCAATAATCCCCATAGCTGGCTTCTAACCATCCCAGATGAGTAATCTAAAGCCTGGAAAAAAGCAGTTTGGACAGATGTTATCCCCATCTGCAACTCATCTGCCTTGCTATATTAAGTCATTCACCTGTTAAAAACTAATTTACTGGTATATAGATGAATATACTTGAAGGTCACATAGCTAAAAATAATACTGCCTCCAGAGTTTTCTATACAGTGCATACAGTGAAACGCATAAATAATCCTTGTCAGAACACTGCTATAAAAAGGCATTGGCTTGAACTTCTAGCAGCAGACATTCCCAAGTTCAGACAGGGGTCGCATTTCACAAATACAACTTAAATAATCTTCACAATGTATATAAAGTTGGGTGTTTTATTTTTAGCAGTACTTTGTTATTGTCATTGTTCAGGAAAGAGAAAAAAGCGACAGGCTCATCATGCCCCCACAAAATAGTAGCACATGCCTAAAATTAGAAAAATTATGTATGAATAGGGTGTTCAGTTGGTGGGGTTTGGTTACTTTTTAATTATTATTATTTTAAAGGAATTGCCCTGGGGCTCCCCATCCCTCGCCGGACCGGGCAGCTATTGCAAATTGGCCAGTACCTGTCCCCTGATATATCCAGCTCCCCTGGGCTGAAGAGGGAATGTGGTTTTATCCTATCTTTTGCATCATGGATAACACTGCTTGCAAAGCTGCGCAAACACACTGTAGTCTCTGTGCTGCCGTTATGACAGCCTCAGTAGGGCTTCATGGAATATTTATCGCTTGTCATTAAACACAAAATGGAAAAAATTCTCTTCAACCCCTAGGAGTCTGGGATGACTTTCACCAACCTGAAAGAGGCAAACAAGGTTTCCATCCTTCATTAGGATGAGGAAAGCACCAAAATTACTCTACAGCACGCAGCTCCAGTGCCAGGACATTGCCTCAGTGCCGCTCAGCACGGCCTTGCTGGAAAGGAGTCAAGTCCTCCATGCACAGCCAAAGCCCTGCAATGCATTAATGAAAATGCAGCAGAAAAGCCAACGTGGCAGAACACCAGTTACATTAAATAGAAGATGTGCAGCTATTAAAGTCTTGTCCATAAAAGAAGTTATCTGAGAGTCAAAACAACAATGGAAAACTGTGGTTCTGGTGTCAACACTGTGCCAAGTGTTGTCAGAAGCAGAAAATGATTCTGCTCCAACTGAGCAGATGGAAATGTCTTCTATCGCGCTGAGATAAAGCAGCCCTCCCTCCTGGGATCTGACCTCACAGCTCCATCTGAGCAAAGCCTTCCAGCCACCCCCATGCGCAGCACGCTCAGGAAAAGAATCACAGAACCACCAAGGTTGGAAAAGACCTCCAAGACTGCCTAGTCCAACCGTCCACCTACCACCAATATTCCCCCATTAAACTACGTTCCTTGGTACCTCGTTATTTGTTCATTTCCTGAACTCCTCCAGGGACCGTGACTCAACCAACCTCCCTTGGCGGCCTGTTCCAGCACCTGACCACTCAAAAAGCTTTGATACTGGAGCTATTTTTACTATTGATCCCTATATCTTTTGTCCAGAGATGCAAACAGAAGGACAGTGACGTCCCATGAGAAAAAAGAGAGACTTCCTTTGAAAAACAGGATGCTGGGCTCTGTTCAGTGTCCCGCTCACACCTGCTCCCTTTATGGCTGCGTAAACATCCTCGACTCCCTGCAGATCCCTTTGCAGACTGCACACAGAACGCATCTTCCTCTGACTGCATGCATTGCTCTGTGGGAGTGGCTGCACGTCATTCAGCGTGCTCACGTTGCTAACGGGGTGCATGCATGAGTCACTCCTTATCGCGTTTACGGTGCTCTGCCACAGTAGTGCAAAGACAAACACACAAATCCATTCACAAACGTTACAAAGAAATGCACAAGTTTTCCTCTTAGCAAAGCAAATAACGAGGAGTCACCTATCAAACCACAAGATCAGCTGGCATCCTGGCCTATAGCATTACTTATATTTACTTTCTCTTGCCTTATCCAACTTGATTAACTTGCATTCAGGATATGAGAATACACTCGTGTTTATTTTTCCGAACAGAGTACCATGGCTGGAGTAAAGCTCTGCTGGAGCAAAATTCCGCTGAAGTCAACGCAAGACTGAAAGATGGGCTGGGTTACCATATGTTTCCACTGGCTGGGACATATCCTGTGACCTCAACGGTGCCATGCAGACGCCCTATCACCTGCCTCCTGTAGGATGCTCTGGGGACTACCTCGGGGTGTTCCTGAGGAAGTGACCATCTGGTCAGGTCAATTGAGGATGCTCCCGTCAGCATTCCTTTCCATTTCCACCTCTCCTCACTCTTGTGAGTAAATCTCAGCTTTGGATCATTTAACATCAGGTCTCGCAAGCTTCAGAAATAGCATACCTAAGGACGTAATACTTTTAGATTCTGCATGTATCAAATTAATGAGCTAAAAAAATTTAAAGTGATTAATATTTTTATTTCTTAATTACAGCATCATCATGGTAGAAGCAATTTGACTGACTGATATTTATTGCGAGTTATTTCAGACATGTAAAAGCAAACCATCATATCAGTTGCTGACAAGTCAATAATCCTTCATAACCAACGGCACAGAAATCTAATAAAGAAAGAAGTTAAAGATGTGTGGTGGCTCTTCTAAAGTTATTACGTTTGTGATTCAGGTCTTAAATTTGGGATGGCGATTTTCTTGTAGGATCCAAGAGAGATTCAATATGTGTAACAAAGAACAGGCTCTATCTTAAAACATATATCATCTTAATAAACAAAAGATGGGGAGAGACAGGAAATCAATACATTCGGTTTAGGAACAATATCAGGAACAACGAACTGGAGAAAAATATTTATAGGAAACAGAAGATAAAGCGTGCTGGAGTAATTTTAGACAGAAAAGGACAAAAACATTCTTCTAACCTGGCAGGGGAACTACAGGGAGTATGACCTGGGCAGCTAGAGATTATAAATAGCGTGGAACAATAGAGACTAAGAAACACCAGAACTTTTCAAGCCAAGGGAGAGACACGAGACTTTACAGTGCCATAAATATTTTTTAGCAGTAACTAATGATTGTGTGAGAGGGACACTTTTTTCCTATTCAGTGGTTGTTTATAAGCGTTTCTCTTGCTGCCACATCAGAGTTAGAAAGCCCAGGGCTGAAGGAAAACTTTGACAAATCAGGGCAGCTGGCACACGGCCAATGCAGATGGGAAAGAGGGAATTGCCTATTTCCAGTGAGAAGAGGTAAAGGTGCAGGAGGAGCTCAGTGAAGACTGTTGCCAAGTTGGCTGTATAATTGGTGTATAATTTAGATCTGAAACACAACAATATCTGAGGCAAAAGAGAAATAGAAAGAAGTTTAACTTCAGTTTGAGCAAAAGGCGACAATACAGCCCTAGCAATTACTTCACATTATCCTGGTTGCCTTGATATTCCTAGCGATGACTGATGTTCCATGACTGATCTACGAGAAGAACCAGTCCAGAGTCCAATGTGCTGCTGACCACTTAGGAACAGGGTTTCTTTCACAGAAATTAGTTTTTCTCTTCTTGAGAGCATTTTGCCAGGTTATTATAGCTGTCCTCTAACTGCACGGATTTCTCTATCCCCCCCCCCCCCCCCCCCTTCACTATCTTCATTTTCTTTAATCAAGCTGCAAGGTACAATACATGGGGGCATTTACTATCTGCCTGCAACGCACAAGGAAAAGTTATGAGCAAGGCAATGTAAGAAGTGAGATGCAGGGTGGTAATGGTAACCAAAATCAGGATCACTCTGCAACGCTTCTTTTGTATTAAAAATTCTGAATTATTTCTCTGAATCAAACTCAGGGAACCCCATCTCTCAACATACCTGGTGACGTGCACCATTCGGCACCTGGATATTTCATTGAACTCCCCTATTCAGCTTACGTTCATCTGTTTATAGCCATCACTGTAACCATCCAGTTTTCTGACCTTTCATGGGTATTTCATTACGTCCTTTGTTTTCCAAATTGAGTCAACTCTTGCTTCCGAGTTATTTCTGAAGACAATACAATATGCAGAGATAATGCAATATTTTCCTCCTTCCAGAAGTTTCCTCAATAATTTTCTTATTTCATTTCAGAAGGCATTGTAAATACATCCGACCACATTTCTATTCTTCTGGGGCTATTTCATCAGCTGCTTTTAAACAGCAGAACTCTGAATTGGGTATCCATTCTTCTGAGTCTCACCAAAATCAGCAGCATGACACAAATTTACATTCAACTAAGATTTGACCCTAATACATAATCTTTAAGTAATGGCATTATTTATTTATTAAACAGTTGGGGAAAAAAAATATGTATTTTTCTTAAAGCCTAAATGTAGTATAGACGGAGGCACTGAAAAATAATACTATATGTGAACATAGTATCAGAAAAAAATTCTCTGAAAGAGTGGTGATGGACTGGAATGGGCTGCCTGGGGAGGTGCTCAGTAACCGTGGAGATGCGGCGCTGAGGGATGTAGACAGTAGGCATGGTGGGGGTGGGCTGGTGGTTGGACTTGATCTTGGAGATCTCTTCCAACCTTAATGACTCTATAAAAAGGGTAAACAGAATTCCTTTGGACCAACTTTGTGTTCTGTCACCCACCGTGGCTTGCATTCACTTTTATGCCACAAAGACCAGTGGCTTCCCAGCTGTCCAAAAGGCATTTGGGAAGGTTCATAAACCTGTCCCACTGTGAGCACCATCAGGCACAGACCTGCAGGATCCCTGTCAGAATATATTTTTCAAGTCTTGAGTAAAGACTGCTGGCAGCTATATTTAAATCCTAGAATACAGGCCTAACAAGGACAGACAATTAAACTAATTCTGTATTTGGAGACGTACTTGCTGACAGTGGATTTGGCTTGACTTACCATTGCTCTTTTCTGACTCCAGCAATTCAATATTTTACTGATTTTCAAAGGCCAGGACTAGATGAGTTTGATTCACATGTGATTTGTACGGCTGATTAAATACACTTCCAAATTCTTGTCTTGGTGCTCCTTTGCTTCTCTTCCTCCCTCGCCTCTGCTCTAGGCAAGAAATAAAAATACCTCTGCCAACAGAAAGGTCTATCTGACCTTATTATACGAAGTCTGGTCATAAACAACATTTCGTCCAAATAAGAGTTTTGCAAAATGATGTTCCTGCTGTGCTGCAGGACTGACTTTAACTGCAATTTAATGCAAATAATATGAGATCTGAAAATGATAGGGTTTTTTTCTCCCCAAATTTCGTCATCGTCAGTAAGTACATCATGCAATCAAGGAGAAAAAAACCCAACACATTTTACACTTCTAGAACTCACGACATGCTTTAGTTTCAGTGAAAAACATCAAACAGTCTCTGTTTTGTTCCCCTGAAACATATATGCTTTATAGCTCATATAACAGTTACTTATTAATATAATAATCCAGAGCTGCCACTTCCAAAGTCATGACTTCAGAGCTCCTAAAGCTACTGTAGGTAAACAGAGCCGATAACCTTAGCAGCATAGGTTTGCAGCAACCATTGACCAATAGTCTCCAATAAATAAGTGAAGCCATAAATAACAGTGAAATGCAGCAGGGAATTTGAGCAAAGAGATTATGACTAATCCTTTGTGGTGTAAGCTGTTATTCACTCTCTAGCTACAACCTCCCTGGTCTTCCAGAGGCTTTTTGTTGCCTGGGAAGAAAGGACTATCCGAGCTAGTTGGTCAGATCAGAAATAAGACCTTACGACCTCCAGACTCATTCCATTGTACCATCTCCATGTACTCACACACAGGTGTGGCTGTGGGCACATTCCACCAGCTAGGTGAGCTTTCTGCCAAGTCCAAACACTGCAACACCATAGGACCAAAAGCTGCTGAGTATATTTGCACATGGGATAACAGCGGTTTCTGAAAGCCTTCCTTCAACTTACTGATTTGATCACCCTAGAGTGTAAATATGGGGCATACAGCACCTTAATTTTACACCAATGAAGCACATCACTGAAGCTGAAATAACTTACCTTGCAGAAAATCTTTTACAAGGTTAAGAACAGAATAAAGCCCAAAGTTTACAGACCAGTGATATAATCATGAGGTCCAGCTTTCATTACCTAATTATTCTTACTGAAACCAAATTAGCATTGGATACACTGGGACACTAGCCAGGGAAAATATAGCAAGAACTGACCCAATGGGAATTAAAAGTTTGGCTTGTGTTATTCTAGGCATGTTAATATTTACATTCATCCCCTGCTGAGGCTAATCTGAAACTCTGCAGTGGTTCCCAAAGAGCTGAGAAGGTCTCTGAGGGAAGGACAGATGCAAAGAAGTCGCTCGCTGCGCTTATTACCTCATCCTGTCCTCAAGTAGCATCTCTGTGTCTGCTTTCAACTGCTCCAACCTGTTTTTTCAGGCTGAACCTGAAAGAGTTTGGTTTGGATGACTGCCTGTAAAAGATATACAAACTCTACCTGTGTTTACTTGTTCTAGCATTATTTTTAGTTGCTGCCCATATCTGCTACCCCACAACAAGAACAAAACAATCTTTTGATTTCTTCATGGAAGAAAATCACGGTCCCTTGAATGGAAATGCTATTTGTAGCCCACGACATACCGAAAATGCCTATAAACATTGACATTTTTGTGTAAGGTGAGATACCAAGAAAGCCGTCATTTGCTATTTGTGGACAAACTGAACATCAGACAGGCCCAGGCTCCAGCATCTTCCTTTACAGAGCCAGAAGGACAACTATTCAAAAATAAAATGGTAATCCTAAAAGCAAGTTGTCCACACAGGGAAATATTTCCCTGCGTGCTATTTGGCATTTAACGGGTAGGTGCAGCAAAGTCGTGCTTACAGAAAGGAAAAAGAGAGTGGTAGGAAAACAACTGCATGAAGTTGTGTTAAAACATTGTAAATTCTGTGCTCGGAGGAGCAGAGAGGGACTGGGCAGCATGCTGGGTAGCAGCAGGAAACTCAGGGCTGGCCGCTGCTTGTTCACCTCCCAGTCGTATGCTGGCCCCAAGACCTTACCCATGCAAGGCAGTGTCCCACAATAGCCTTGTACGAACATCTCGGCATGTTTGAACCCATGCAAATATTTCTTACCTCAAGCATGCATAGGATTTATAAAAATCACATCGCTACAGAAATCAAAGCATCCTTGCAGCAGTTTATGTTTGTAACCTGAAAAACCACAGAGGTACTATCATTTGTAGTAACCTATTCTGATGGTGTTGACCTTATTCTGGTAGCTACTAGAAACTGACGGCACAGTCTCCCACCTCAGCACTCTCATCTAGAAATCTCGTCTTCTGGAAATTCTTGCCATTTGCCTCGAAGTTTTAAATTATAACAGGAGCCAAAGACTCTTCGCTGCCTGGGATATCAACAGAACTTGATACGCGCAGCAGAACAGGATTTGTGCCACATGCAATAAATCACGGCAGAAGCGTTATCTATCTTAAGCAGGCTGGATTTCAAGTAATTAGAAAGAGCTGGCAGTCACGCACTGAAGCCTTCAGTAAACACATCACCTCCAACACGCAACTGGCAACACCAGGAAACTCCCAGAAGTTTCTGGACAAAGATTTTTCTTCATCTGACCCTTAATGAGCCTTTGCATATAGCTGCTTCCCTCCGTTCTGATAGTAACCACGTTATCAGGATGCTTCTTGAAGCAGACTTAGCTATTCATAGCCAAGTATTGTGAGAATGCCTCTGATTTACTGCTGGAAGAGAAGTGTTGAGCCTTAAGGCTTCTGCACATTGTGGGGACACATGGAGCTTTGACAGTGTTGTCCACAGACCCACAATAAGTGACTTGCGAGATGCTATTCTTAGCTCAGCATGCAATTAACAACACATTATTTATAGGATCACACAAGCAAAGAAAATGTTTTTCTCTGATGTTTAGGCATTGTGAAGGAATAATAATCTGGGTAAAGCACTGTTGTAGGACTGGGGCCATGTACCTTGTTAAAATATGTGGTTATAGAGGACTCCCACTGACCCAAACTAATTCTGACATCCCCAAGTTTGCTGAGGTGAATATCTGCCAGCATTAGTCCCCAGAGTGACGTGAGCACCAAAGATATTTAAATAAAATGAACAGCAGAGTTGTTCCCTTGCCTTAGGACACTCCTGTGCCTCATGTTGGGTCTCCACACATCCTCAACCAGGTCCTTTGGATCTGGAAAGCTGCTTTGTTAAAGTCCTCAGCACAAACTCATCATTTCCCACTACACTTTGCTGCGGGAGGTGGTAAAACCCCTTCGGTAGCACTGTAACGAGCTGTACGTTCTGCGTCCATTCCCGCTGCAATTGGGTGTGCTCTGAGGACATCAATCACACAGCAGACAGCTCATCGGGGCTCATTCTGGCCCAGCTTACAAAGACAAAGAGTCTTTTCCAAAGATGACACCGAGAAGCAAATTTAAGTCACAATCAGCTGGAACAAGACGTTACAGAACGGCGCTGGGTTTATGATCGGCAGCTTTTCTTTGTACAAAATACCTCTTTTTCTGAGGCTGATTACACAGAAGAGCAGGAAGCATCATCTTACTGAAAATGGGAAGGAATTGGTTGTTTCACATGCAGCAATCAGAGAAGAAAAGCAGGTACAGTTCCAAATGAATGTCACCTTAGGCTTGAACATAAAGCCAGAAATTCATGAGGGTTTAAAGCCACGCTCACACCTTTTAATTTTGAACTTAGAATGCTCAGACTAAAATCCGTTCCCCCAGCCTGAAGCCCAGTAACCTGTTTAATCCTAGTAAGAGTTTTGTACTATGAACACAACCACATCCTCAGTGTGTGGAAAAAAACAAGCGCATTAATTAGAACACGGTAAGGATCTATTCAAGAGCAGACAACAGAAAAGAGATGAGAAAGAATGGAATAGGAGGGGATAAGCTGACTACAAGGGGAAACTCTTTGCAGCACTGACTTCCCCTGCCAGGCTCGGGAGGACAGCCAAGGAGAGCAGCCTGAGCATCTCTACTGCACTGTGACACCGCTGGTCCTGCTCACGGTGCAAAAAGCAGCAGACAGCTGTTCCTCCTCATCCGTCTGTTCATTCTGCAACAGGATTTGTAAAGCAGTGACAGATTTCAAGGTAGAAGATTTTAAGCAGAAGTCATTTTGTTTTCATCTCTCGACACAAAGTGGAGTCATACAAGGCTGAGATTCTGGGAGCTGATTACCTTTCCCCTTATAAACCAAACATTGCTGTAAGTTTCTGTATTTTCTGTGTCCTCAGCCAGGGCAACAGTAGGGGAATCAGATGCAATAAAAATCTGTTGCTAAAACATACACTGAAACACGACCCGAGCTGGAGGAACAACTGTCGCACTTTGCACACAATTCAGAAGGGCATTTGGGTTCCTGCTGTCACTAGGAGTTGTATTTTAATCACTGCAGAACACGATATGCCCAGGACTGCGTGCAAGAGCTGCATGGCAGTGTAACATGAGCAGCAGCCTGTGCTTCCCCCCGATTCACACTAGGCAAAATATCATAGTTACTTCTCCCTCCATCAGATTTTTATGCCAACATGTACCCAAAAAGCTGTCATGCAGTCTTTCTGTCCCCGTGATGTATTGCACCAATCCCTCATTTCCCACAAGCTCATTTTTAAAGAGCTTCTGTTCGTTTATGTCTGCCTCAGAAAAGGTCTGCATTGCTTTTTCCCCAACCCCGCCAAGACTAATAGAGAAAAAGCCCGAGCATCAATCAGATTTCATAACCAATTAGTCAGCAGATACTCTGGCTGCATTTGCTATTGGCCTCTTTCGGCAATTTTTGCTTCTAAAATTAGCTCAGCTATTTCCTGCATGAAGACTCAGGAGAGCAGCAGGCTCATAGTGAGGGGCTGCAGCACAGAGCACACAGCAAAGCCCTCTCCGTGGGGCTGCACAGGGAAGGGGGGAGCTGCCCATTGCCCTGCAAGGAGCAGGCAGAAATGGGTGCGCAGGACAAAACATTACTTATAAACTCCATCCACTGCATCTCCAGAGCTCCCGCTGTTATTCTCACCCAGCCTTGCTCCTCATTGGCTCGCTGCTGAGCGGCCAGCGTCTCACATCTGGCAACAGCAAAATGCTCGTGCCCTGGGTGCGACTCCACAGCCACCAAAATGTGAAAGCCGTGATTCCTAAACATGGCTCCCAATTCATTTTTCAGGAGTTGCTGGTTTCAGCTGATGCACTCACTTCCGCGAAAATCCATAGGGTAAGTTTTGGAAAGCTCCAATTTCCCCTCGGTGAGCAATGTGTTTATGTCCCACTCCGTGCAGGCTCTGTTTACATACTTCTGGCTGGGGGAAAAAGACTGACCTTCGATAAAAAGATAGGTTGCACTTCTGTGGGACGCATACATTTTCTCCCTTTGCTCAGATTTGCTTTTCCCCACAGCCAGCCTGAGTTACGAAACGCGAGCAAAGCAGCTGCTTCAGACCGCATGCAAGTCTTGCAGTCTCATGCAAGACATTTAACAGAAGCCATTTCCTTTTACAACAAGGAACTGACAAACCGTGACCTGCTGCGGGCTGCTCTGAAAGGTCAGCTTAGGAACGTATCTTCGAGTGAGGTGCAGCATCTGCAAAGAAATGGTTAGAAAGACAAGAAGGACACCGGTTGCTCTCAAAGGCCTGCTCCAGCAGTACTTCTAAAGGAAAAAAAGTAATCGAGTTGTACTGGAATGGGCTAATAAATAATGCTATCCCTCCAATGTCTGCGATGACATTTTGTGAGGATAATGCTAGAGGAGCTGTGCCTAAGGTATGCCTCATAAAGATAAGCCAAGGGTTGCTTTATTGAACACACACAATAAAAAGAAAGAAGATGCTCACTAAATGAACGAAGGCAGCTTTAAAACAAGCCTGGGTTTCTGGGGAAACTAAAACTGTTTGCTCTATAAATCCAGAGCATCCCTTTGGGGCAGGAGAACTCAGCAGCACAGTGAGCAGCACTGTCAGGTGTTTAGATGGGGGCTGGGAGGAAGGGAGCAAGCAGAAGAGATCACTCATCCTTCTGTTTGTTTCCCGCTTCCTGACACCTTTAAACAACTAACAAAAGATTGAATATTCGCTTCCAGGATTTTCTTTTGTTAAGATCAAAACTAACAACTGAAAAAAAAAAAGAGAAGGGAGGATCTCTTTGCAGCTGCTGTTAACGTCTCCATGCAGCTGAACTTCAGCGTATGTATGCAAGAACTGATGTTCTTGCTTCAATACAACTGAACTGAATACAACTGATGATCACCGACAACTGATTAAAAATCGCTCACCTACATACGCACATGGGAATATTTAGCTCATTCTGATGCTGATCTGCTTCTATTGGACCCAAAACGATAAGGGAGACAAAAGTTAACAAACCCTAAAACATTTTACCTTCAGTAGCTGTATTAGCTTTGATTTCAGCAGTTACATAAATACGTGGGAACTGGTGCTGCTGCTGACTGATTGTCACCAATGGCAGGCATCCAGACCACTGGTGGCACCTGAGACTCTTCCAGCCAACTGTCAATTTTCCGCATTACACCAAATCTATGTTTTAAAATCATAGAATCCTTAAGGAAAAGAGCTCTGTTGGATTTGGATGATCCAACCACCCACCTACCACCAATATTGCCCCACTAACAACATCCCTTAGTACCACATCTCTTCAGTTCTTGGACGTCTCCAGGGACAACAACTCCATCACCTCCCTGTGCCAGTGCCCAACCACTCTTCTGGAGAAGAGGTTTTTCCCCATACCCAACTTGAACCTCCCCTGGCATAACCTGAGGCCATTCCCTCTCATCCTATTGCTGTGCGAGAAGAGGCCCACCCCCATCTTCCCACAACCTCCATTCAGAGCACTGCAGAGAGGTCGCCCCTGAGCTCCTCTTTCCAGGCTGACCCATCCCATTGCCCTCAGCCACTCCTCGTAAGACCTGCATCACAGACCCCTCACAGCTCCTTTGCCCTTCTCTGCACTTGCTTCAGGGCCTCAATGCCTTTCACTTATGCCATAACTAGAGATGTTCAGAGGGCTCCATTGCCACCTTCATTTCAGTAGTGGCACTCATATTAGTCTCCAGAGTACTCGTTAGTGTGGACTTCACAAACAGCATTTGAAATCTTTTATCTCTCCATCTCTCACCACCAAACATTAGAGAGGGAACACTGTTTTGCACAGGAAATGATGATAAAACCCTGCTGCACGCTACGCATACCAGGAGAACAGGATGTTGCACTTGGAATTCCACAGAAAGACGTTGTTCTGTCAGAAAGGGCTGTGAAAGAAAAGGTTCCTCATCTTCGTTCGGCACGAGTGCCAAAATCCAGGATGGGTGTTGAGAAGCTTAATGACATGGAAGAATGTTTTCCTGTGGCAATGGATATCTGACCCTTCTGGGAGAGCAAGGTAACAATTATTTTGGTCCTTTTCTTTTCAGAGGAAAGTGGCAGTGGGGAACTGGCCTTAACAGACACCGGATCAAAATAACAGCATAATCCACTTAGGATTTTGAACTCAAATTGAAGGCCGTTGAAAACAAAAAATGACATCATCAAAATATTCACTGAGATACCGAAACTGACAATTTCAGGCCTCCTGACTCCTGTGTACACAAAGACAGAAACAGGATTACATCAGAACACAGAACATGTGTTCTGCTCATGAAGGTGACATATAATCCTACAAATACAGAAAAATAAACAAAACAGGAAATTGTATGAAAGTAAACAAAAAAAAACCCCAAAGCAAAACACAAACAGGAAGCCATCAGTTGCAAATCTTGAGGAAAAACAAGAATGTTAGATGCTTTTCAGTCCTGTTAACAATTTAGATTTTGTCCAAACCGTGGGCACAACTGCTCTCTTTACTATCAGCTGCCAAGGAGGATAAATGAAGATGCAAACAAAATGGGCCATTAGAGAACTGACGTAACTGAACATGAGAACCCATCTCCTTATTTAAGTAATTTAAAAAATAATAATGTAAGAGCAATGTTAGTCTAATCAGTGTCAACGTTTAAGAGGCTGTGATTAATTTAACGTATGCTCTTACTCAATTAACATAAGACTACACCACACGGACTACTCCCAAGGACACTCTCATTAATCATATTAAGAAGTTAACTTCTTCTGGCATACTTAAAGCCAAATCACAACAGACCCCATAAGTTATAACCTGGCTGCGAGCAGTGCTCAGCCTCACCTGCCCTACTCAGACCTCCAACTAAGGGAGGTCAGCATAGAGCAGACGAATCCAGCAAGCTATGGCAGTGCTTTACTACACGTGGGCATGGACATCAGCCCCTGCTTGCAGCATGTTCTGCATGCATAAAAGAAACAGGATTTCAAGTTAAAAACAAAGATATCAGTTACTGCATATTTTATCCTCAAAGATAAAGAAGTGTACATCAGGACAAGATTGAATAATTAGTACTTCAGGCAAAGCAGACTATTTTAATATGTTAATATTTCATAATTTCAAAGTTGCATTTCTGTCCAAAAATATTATCCCCTATTCTGGTTTCTGCTTTATTATGAACTTGAGGAGAAAAAAAAAAAAAAGGACAAGAAAGGAAATGGAAGAATAGCAAAACTACAAGGAAAAGAACAATGTTTAGGTAAAAATAAAGGACAGGAACGGTACATAGAAACCTTTCTACTTTAGCAGTTCAGTCTGCGGTATAGCAACATGAAATAGTGACGTTAAACAATGAACTTTCACCAAGTTTGTAAATAAGCAAGAGAACAGAAAAGCATAAAACCTCTTATAAATAGTGGACTAATAACAATATGGATTCAAGCCCAGCCTAAATTAAACAACTCATTTTTAACTCATTGCTCTCTCAGAGATGTTCTGGACTCAGATTTACTTACAGCAGGAGAAAAAACATTGCAGATATTTTTTATCTTCAAGAATTTCTAATGAAAATTGTTTAGAAATACAGCAAGCGGCTACTGAAAGGCGCTGAACCAACCACATTACTTACCGATATGCCTTACCACACCTACACAAATTATTTATGCGAGAAATCAGGCTTCATTAAGACATTTGGATGCACGCAAGTATTTGAAGAACCAGGAATCAAAGTCAAATGCTGAGAAAAAACCCTTACACTAATATTTATATATAGATGCATATAACATCAAATAGGGTGCAACAACCTAAAGAAGTAGTAAAGCTGTAAACTGAGCTCCACCGTTAATCCTGTCTTCAGAAGAGAAGGATAACAAACAACTTCCTCACATGTTTACCTAAGACATAAACCGAATCTAATCAAGACTATCTGTGAACATTGTTCATCATTAAAAACCATTAGGCCACATCAGTCCTCTGCAGCAGAGCAGCTGATGCGTCTGATACTGTGCCCGATTTCCCTGTCAGTATTTTTTATTTTCCTTGGGGAAGAAATATTTGAACGTGTCATTTCAAAATGAAGGATCTCATATGGACAAACACAGCCTTTATAGCAGAAAACCCATCTAGACTTTGGCTTCACTGCAATCAAGATTACTATCTTTAGAGGTAGGCTACTCCAAATAGCAAGGAATTATATTTACCAAGATATGAGGATTGTAAATTCAGACTGTAAATCTAAAATAGAACTTGAAGCATACGATGTACCTACTGCTGCTGTGAGCACGCTCATTACAGCTTTACAGCAGTTGTGACCTCTGAACTCTGTGCACTGCACATTGTGTTTGTCTGTGCAATAAACCGTGTGATGCAAATTCAGCTCCGCAGAGACAGAGAAGCTACTTCACTGTATGAGAAAGAACTGTGGCAAACATGATGCAGTTATCCAGATACAAGCACTGCATGATGTTACTACAATGATCCTACTCCATCTAACATGAAAACCAAGTAGTTCTAGCATTAGCTGTGGCAGGGGAGGATCAGGTCTGATATCAGTAAACATTTGTTCTCCAGAAGAGTGGTGGTACATTGAAATGGGCTGCCCAGGGAGGTGGTGGCACCACCACCCCGGAGATGTTCAAGAACCATTTAGATGTGGTACTGAGGGACGTGGTTCAGTGAGGAAATACTGGTGGCAGTTGGACAGTTGGACTAGATGACCTTGGAGGTCCTTCCCAGCCTTGGTGACTCTATATACAGAAGCTGCAAAACAGCTGTCTGTAAGACAAAGACCACTTCCCTTGTTTTTCCAATTTGAGTACTTTGTTGGTATTGAGCTCCATTTTTCAGCTCTGATGTCACCGTTCCGATTCCAGCATCATCTTACATACAACCATTGCTGACCTCCCCTCACGACAGGAGAAGACCCGATCTCTGCAGCACACCGAGCCCTGCCGTTTACACCAGACTCCTTCCTTTACACAGGACGCAGCTCTTACATCCTAAGTCTACGTCAAGCTCTATGCACATTTTGTCAGATTTCTGGTAAGTAGCATAGACAAATCTGTTAACATTGTTTTCAGTGGCTTCAAACTGTTAGCAGACGGCACAGCATGCAGCTTTAAGTGACTTACGAAACATAAAAAGGATAACAATCTACTGGAAGTGTCTCATCCAGCTTCAAAGCACCAAACTTAGATTCCAGTTACACGGAATTTGGATTTCATTGCATCATTTCAAGGGAAACAATGTGTTTTTTTTTCTTCCCTCCGCCCTTCCCACCACATTAACATCAGTAGGGGCTGGTCCTCCAGAGCCAGACAGAGATGACAGTGTTCGATATGAATGCATCAGAAAGTGTTTCTGAAACAGTCAGCCAAGTATTTTCTCCTGGCTTTGGCTTCTGTATTTGTATTTCATGGTAAAGTCACAGCTGCAATACTCCATACATATGATACCAAAGGTAACTGGGAGTTCATGCCCCATTTAGTAGCTGGCAAAGAAAGAGAAATATGGAATTAAACTCTCCCACATATCAAGTGGGGCTGAGGATGTAAATGAGGCACACAAAGAAAATATACCCACAGAACATACCGCTATCATTATGTCACCAGCAACTTGAGCAGGTGCTTTGTCATTGTGACTGCTCCTTCAAGGAAGGTATTGAAGACTGTTTCCACAGCTGGGATAAGTAGCCAGGTGGAAGCAGAAGCTGGAGAGCAGCATCTGTAATACAGTGCACATCAACGGTCCCCCTCTGCAGTCGCTGCACTGATGAAGCTGCCAAGTGGCTGGAGCACAAGCACAGCACCGGGTGAAAGCAGAAAAGATCAGCATCTAGAAATATATTAAGCTCCAGAGACCAATCTGACTTGGCAATTGCTAGGAAACACAGAGAATGAAAACATTAAAGCTAAGAATCAGAGGACAGTGTCAACAGAAAGCAATCCTAAAACAGTTTTGCACGCAAGTCCCACAAACACCTGAGGATTGAGACCTCTTTTTGATAAGTGCAAATGTTTCCCCCCCCCCCCCCCCATTTGATCAGATTTCAGTGTATGCTTCCATTTGAGCCAGGTCAGTGCAGCAGGTGGTGGGAGTCAGGCAGATGCAGCATGCAGAGGTGCAGTCAGGGAGCCCCATGGGCAGGCTGCTCTCCCAGGCTGGGGAGCTGGGCAAACAGCCAGCAGACTCAGCAGCAGCCTCACCTCCAGTCACACAGTCCCATAGTACCTACCAAGGTGAGCAGCATGGATCCAGAGACGGTGGCCAGCCACAAGCATAGTCCAGGCCTTCTGACAATAGATGAGGCAGGTCAGGGTTAGCCATGACATTATACCAGCAGGTAAGAGTCAGGATTAGGTCTGCAGACAGCAGCAAGGATGAGGCACCAATAGCCATCGCCACGCAAATCCATAGCAACTGGGCAGGTCTGAGGTCAAATCAGAAAGTCAGCCCATGGATCAGAGCAGGGCTCTGAATCAATAAGACAGCCAGACACCAGAATGGCTGCAAAGCAAGGACTTAGGGTGTAGCAATGACAGGGAACAGGAAAGGGACACAATGCCCCGGGGGCCTTGACAAGGTGATTTTACATTGCACAGCATCAAAAGCAAGCGAAACGCATTTATTTAAATGCACTTCATAACACAGAGTGAAAATATAGAATATTCTTCTTAAATCAGCTGAAGCATAAAACAAAGTCTAAAATTCTACCTTTGACTTTTTTCCTCAGTGGTAATATTTGATTTTCATATAACTTTGGTCACTGTTTGCAAGACATTTCTTATCCCAAATGCTTCCTACAACACAACAGTTTTCAGAGGGAGATGTGAGAACTCATCACACTGCAAACACAGTTTAGATGCATTCATCATATCCTTCTTCTAAATCAGCATCAGTTATTTGCTTCAGTACTTCACGCTGCTTTAATTGATCAAAGCCGTGGATGACATTTCTGGTATCTTAAGTATTTACCATTCATTCTGACCAGGAATTTACAACATGCTTAGTGGGAGCTTTCACGAATGACGGAAATACCTTCAGTTAAGAAACAGCTAAACAGATTCCCCAGGCTAAACCAAATCTTCTGGTTGTTTCTATCGGACATCTTTGTTTTTTTTGGCAGTGGGAAGAAGATCATATTAAGCCTAATCAGTGATTTATTGTGAGTCACAAGAAGTGAATCAAATTTAATGGAAAATGAATCACATACCACAGTATTATCCGTTACTGCTACTTCCTCAGGCTAAATTTCTTGCTGATTATGGAATTCACTGATGTTTTTATTGTCCTGTCTGATTCTCACATATTTCAAACATCCTAAGAGGTTTAGATCCTTCATAACCTAACATCATAAACTTAATGGAAACAATGGCAGCAAATGCTAACAGAACTTGCTTATGTAGAAACAAACTGCAAAACACTCATGTAACAGCTTACTTCAAACATGGAGCTGTTTGACGTAAAAGTAAAGAATGAATTTTTAAAAGTCAAAGCTAAAGGGCCATGCCAAACATTTGCCAGAATAAAAGCCATGCTCTAAGATGTTCAGCACTGCAGAAAAGTGCAAAATGAAGAAGTTGAGGCTGTAAATATTGAAAAGCTACTCAAAGGAACAGCACAGCAAGTCTATAGGTCCAGCTACATCATAACAAGACTACAGGTTCTAACTACATCTGAAAAGCACCCTTGAGACTCCTGTACTCCGTAGGAAAATAAATAAGTGAACAGATAAATAGATCTATGGGTATCATAGGATTACCATTTCTAAATATTATTACAACCAAATCCATTGCATAGATCTTTAATTTATTATCTACAGAAAGTCTAAGTCAAATATTTGCCTCAAAAGCATTTCAGGACATACAGACAGACCTCTCACATGGGAAAAGCCTACATTGACACTGAATTGAAGGGGCACTCAAGATGCTCTGAAGACCAGAAAACCTCCATCCTCCAATGCACTCAAAATCCAAAGACTTCACTTGCAACTTCATGCTCTAACTTTCATGTCATTACTGTTCATTTACTGATGATCGGGTGAAGTGCTTTTAATCCAAATTTTCTCCCTCCTTCTGGGGTGGGGGAGAAAATGAAACAAGCAACCCATGGTTTCTATATTAATTCTTCCTTAGGCTTTCCCATTATTATTCCCAAATGTGCTTTACTATCTCATTCCAAATCTCCCCAACTTCCCCTGCTAGAACCAAGAAATAGTTCTGTTGTTTCTCTGGTTTGTTTTGTGTTTTTTTTTAACTGACATACCTCGTTATGAAGACAGAGATGATGAGATTCAACAAGAATATTTGCAACCTGTGCATGCGTTCTGCCATTCAGCACACTGACCATTTCAGGATTTAAAAGAAATATTTGACCCCTGAAACAGGGGGGAGATGTTTAAGACAGTAAGGAAAAGCACAATTCCTTTAGTAACCACCACCCGTTAGCTGAAGAACACTATTAAGGAGGACTAACCCCAGGTCTGTATGGCTACACAGACAGTATGGACTGCCTGCTTGTGGCAATGCAAAGAACCTGGACTACCAAAGTTACTGCATTCGCGTGTTGGGTTTGTTTCCTTTTATCGGTTTATTAAACCAGATGAGATGCCAGAAGGATCTGCAGAGACATTCTTCCCATGGTGTGCTTCCACGGTACAAGCAGAACTGTACAGAGATGCACAGAGGAGTCTCAGGTATCTGCGACAGACAGTACTGAGCACCTTTGCTGTTCATTCCTCAGCAGAGTGTGGGTCACCCCCAAGACAAGGCCCCTCTATCGCTGTAGGCAAGCAGAAGCTCCCTCACTAGCACACAGACAACATTAAGTAACAGTCTCTACCAGTTCCTGTCGAGTGGGACAGTAATGTCTGTCTCATTTCCATGTAGCAACATTTTATCAACATCTAAGCTTTTCTTCACGTAATCAAGCAAGTATACTTCCCGCTATATCTCACCCACTCTCCTCTTCTTACCAGAGGATTAGATAAATGAACATAAATGACTCTGTCACCCCTGGGACAATTCTAACGACCTCCGTTCCCCTTCACCCTCCATCACCAGACCGCTGCCAGAATTAAAGGCACAGCTCAAGTGGCTACACCTTTCCGGGAGCAATTCACAGATGTATACAGTCCCTAAGAACACTGACCTGATGCCTCACTGCTCTGGGCAGAAGCTCTCCCTGCTCTCCCGTGAGTGTGGTACAGAGCTGGGGTCAGGATGACATTTTCAAGGAGAAGTAGGGGGGAAAATGAAAGGGGTTGAAGCTTCACCTTTAAGTCTTCTTTTCTTTTTCCCCCCTTTAAAAGCAAACTGCACTTTCAGCAGTAATCTAGGAAACGCCAGTCATGTTTAGAACGCTTCTTAGCACTGCCACAGTTAAGACACCTGAGTCAAAATTTAGCATGAAACTTCCTGAAACGCTCTGTAGATTTCTGAGGAACTAAGAAACAACTAAATGTGTTACCAACCAGTAAGTGGAATGAAAAACAGAAGGATGCAATAAAAAGCTCATTTTCTCCCACTCTTGGAAAACATTTTTTCCTATTGCAAAGGAAAACTTGTAAACTGTGATTCTATTTAACTGCAACGAGCCAAGTCAAATGCAGCCCAGCTGTTCATAAGGGCACTATTAATACTACAGCAGCATAATGAACATGCTTTTTCACTCAGGAGTTGCTCGTTGCTATTCCATCAACATTAACAGCACAAGAGCTGAACAATAGCTTAATAAGGACAGGAGATATTGAATCACAAACTACTTGCTCTTACCTACTTTGCATTGTCCAATAAGGACAGGGATAGCTGACTTTTTAATATAAAAGCATTTCTGGATGCCTGCTGTGAAGAAACAGTGACTCACATATGCGCTTCTGCACGTGCTTGCAGGAAGTGTTTCCAATAAGAAGTGCTTTTGGATGTCCAAATAAGATGATCTTGTTTTTATGAGAAGTATCTTGCGTGTATTTCATATTTCCTTGTTTAAATCAGGATACAGCAATTAACTCGGTACCGCACCACCATCAATAACGTTACCAGAAATTAATTACTTGTTTAAATGCACGCTATTTTTCACTCACTGAACAGTACATATCAGATACTGATAAAGCTGTAGATGATTGCTTAGCTACTACTAGAGAGGTGTCCTAGCAAGTCGCTATTTGTAGAGTTAAAAAAAAGTCAACGGATGTAAACAAAGTGTAAACACACTGCACAAAATACGGAAAATACTTGCCTATCATAGCAAAACATTCAACTGTAAACTTGCAAAGTGCCTTCAATATAATAAACTCCATTCGATGTTATTAATAGAGGGAAGCGAGACCATCTGGAGCAGGCAAAAAGACTCCACGGCTGAACTGTTTTTCTTCAATACCTGTGGTTATCAGATGCAACAGAGAAATCTACTTAGGAATAAAAAATTACATAGATTGGTCTTATGGGATTGAAATACATACATATATATACACACACACCCTTTCTATTCACTTCTTCCTAAGCATTTAGAAAGCCTTCCACTTACGTTCTCCATTGATGTGATTCTCAAAGCCTCGCTACTGGCCAAAGGTGAGACCTTTGGAATTACCACTAGAAGAAATTAAATAAAACATATGATTTTACCTCGTGTTCATTCACTCCTGAATACACCAACAACACCAGAAGCCTTGTAAGGACTTCTTGTATTTGACTCCTGGAAAATAAATCAGTCTATTATTAACAGAACAAATAGTATACTTCAGTATTATATTCAGCATTACTCAAGGCAGCATAAAAGCACAGCATAAGCTGTAAAATTAAGAAAGAAAGCCTTCTGCTGGAACAGTTTGAAAGAAGCAGCAGTAATACAAGTATTTTACTTATGCGTGCGAAAGAGACCACTCTCCAACACAGCTTTCCAGAAACCAAGACAAATTCGCCTCCCACAACAGTGGGCTTAAGTTACATGTAGCACCTCTAGGAGATGAAAGAGCTTAGAAGCGCTCATTTCCCAAAAAGCTCCTGCCTTCATAGGTGACATGCAGATAACCGTACATAAACACCCAGAGACCCCACGTGCTACGCCATCCGCCCCCACAGCAGCAGCAGAATAAATCTGCTATTTGCTTTGTTAAGAAGCTGATACACCAATGTGTATGGATGGATGGTATATACATTTTCTCTGTGATATCCTTTAATTAAACAGGATGCCATGAAATTTAAAGGACAGATGAGCTCATTTGTATTGCAAGATGAAGGTGTCAGCTAAGAATAATTTGTCAACATTTTAGATGTGGCAATCAGGCATGCATGAACGCCTATCCTAACCACATAAACGCAGTAGGCTTGCATACATCTGGTTGGCTTTTTGTTTGTTTTTCTCTCCTGAAATCTCCCTTCACCAGTACCAAACCACCTGGAACCAACCCATCCTATAATACTTTGCTTCTGCTTGGGGGTAACTTGAACACTTGCTCTTCCTATGACCAAAATGAACTTTATTTGGAATAATGCAGCGGGAATGATGACCTTTTTCCCCCGACAGCAATAACTGAGCATAGCAGAACCTTGGCATGTCTGACTTCACAGTGAATACTACAGGACATTAAAAGAATGATTCAGGTCTGGTTGATCAGTCAGCTCAATACAGTTTTAGAATACAGCAGTAACTGAACACCTTAATAACAAGAGCTACATCCCAAACATCTCAGGGCAACGCAATGTTCTTTGCCGCTGAATGAAAGGCTATAGGGCTTCTGCTGCATGGACCTCCAGGGTGCGATGTTAGCGGTGCTTAATTTTCAATACTTACTCTGTGAAGTATCATTTTAAATTATAACTTCAATTATCTTACAACTTCCATTAACTTAGCTAACAAATATATCCCACAGCAGTTGTATCATTGCACCATGTCACTCAATAGAATTTAAGCGGAAGAGAATGCAAGCTGAGGATTAAAGACAAACCTAAACCGTGATATTAACAAATATCCCACATTATTAAATCCAGCACTGGCAGCCAGGGCACAGCACAGTGAGATCACACAAATTGGACAGTGAGTTATTAGAATCTTAGCGAGTAGTAGATGCTCTGCTGACCTCTTCTGAAGGACAGCAACGAAACAGTAAAGCAGAATTCTTCAGAGAAACTGAACTCTGTGTTCGCTACCACTGTGGTCACATCTCAGTTTTGACTCCCCACTGTACGTTTGTTCCAGAAAAACACACAGGCTTTGAAATAAAGCACAAACCTTCACTCTGTAAGTACCAATACGCATCTTAACACTGTAAGGTAGAACAGAGTACAATATTCCATTTCACCTCCTCAACACTTTCTATTTGTTATCAAATTTATACACAGCTTTAACATCCCCGCTACTCTAAAAGCGAATAATTACCCTCAGAGCCAAGACTGACATAATGAAAAGTGGCAACAATTGCCTAAGGTTATCATATCAGCTTAGAGCAAGAAAAACAATATAATTCTGTAAATCAAAGTTGCTTTGCTTTGGCATTAAATGCCTTTTGTGCTCATTAAAAAATGCAAAACCATTTTTCACTCAACCGCGGGATAAAAGTTGATCTCTTCAATACCCACAATGTTTTATTCAACTAAACTACAAAGCTTGGCTGCACAAAAAACTAGATTGCTACAAAAATAAATCCTCCTTCCTCATACACACAAGGAAATAGAAAAGGTAAATTGAGTGACTTGAATGAGTACACCTTAAACTGACATCCATTAAGGAATAGCAGTATTGCATTTCAGGAATTATCAGGACTTTCTGAGAATGTCATGGAACAGCACACATCACCAGGCTACCACTTAAAGAAAGGCCTTTTGCAAAGGAAGTAGTTTCCTCCCCCTCACAATGCTGTCTCGATGAAGCACTGAAGTAGAAAACATTTGTGTTCTGCTGACATTCTCATCTATGACTTACCTGATCGAAGTTCTGTACAGACACAGAACCCACATCCTTTTTTTCTGAAACACATCGTATCTTCCCAGCCACTGCAGTGACTCAAGAGGATCCCTTCAGCAGTAGAAGAAGTAAAGCAAACTGTGTTCTCCTATCAAAATTGTATTCTATCAATATTTATCAAGCACCAACAGATAACAGAATCTGTGTCGTATGGGGCTTTCCAGAAATTCTGTAGAGAACGTTCTCATACAAGCTCAAATGACCTCACAGTTCAGTGAAGTATAACTTTAGGCCAAGTAAAACCAACACCTTCCACTGGTTTTAAGCGTCTTCCAAACAATGAGGCCTCTTCCTTATTTCTCCCTATTTCTTGTTTCAAGCCCTTTGGAAGAACACTGGAAGTTTCCCAAATGAATTTACATACACTATACATTAATTTTGCTTAAGTAATTTCAAAATTATGCTCCGTTGCAACAACCCGTTCCTATCTTCACCAGAACAGTTTGCCTGTCCTTAATAGAAACTGAGTAGTGCTAAGAAAGTAGGAGTCTTTGGTCCATGGAAGACATGTCAAGTATCTTCCATTCCAATGTTATGAACGAGAACCTTCTTTACATGATTGTTCTTACACTGCAGCATTTTCTTTGACAATTAAATTTCCTTTCACCTCCTACGGTCAATAAAAAAGTACTGTTTGAAAAAAGTGCCATACAAGAGTACTAGATCCTATCCAAAACCAATGCTCCAAACAACAGCATAAACAAAAATTCAACACAGATACTCAGCCACAAGGCTGACAACCTTCAATACATCTTAGTTAACATACCCAACAATAAAAATACCACAGGAAGAAAGTTTGCCAAAATAAAAATGGGAATATTTATTATCTTTTCTACCAAAGCAATGCAGATCTTCTGAGATTATACATCAGCCTTTGCAAATGTTTCTACTGCTAAATCTGTAATTTTCAACTTGGTAAAAAATTAGACATGGACTTCAAAAAAAAAACCAAAACCAAAGACACAGGGCATGTCACTGAACGACTGGAGAGCAAGGATGAGCTCAGAACAACTGTTAGTAGGGATGAGCAAAGAAAGCTCATGCTTAAATTCTGGCATTTGCATCATTACTGTATACTCATGTGGGACAAAACGGGTACATTTTCCTTGCACATGTTTAAGCCCACTTTCCAAACATTCAGAAATCAGACTTAAATAAGGAATTTGACCAATAGAACCTAAACATTACTTAGTAGTACTACATGCACAAGATGCAAGGGAAAGAAAAAAATAACTAGACCCGTGCATACAGCATAAGACAAACTGTTACAATTGCCAAACGTGCGCTGGACAAAATTTAACGTTTATGAAAAGTTTTATTTGTTGTCATGAAAATAAGTTTCAGAAGCACATAGTTGTATGCATTTTGCAAGGTCATCTTCACTTGGCCTCCTGAACTTTCTTGGCGTTCTGTTTTTCTTTAGCCTAGAAAGCAAAGGGAGATACTGTTAAACTCTGATGATACCAAGATCTACTTTCTGTACATCTGACTGACACTGAGCCTTCTACATAGAATGCTGCACAAAGAATCATGTTAAATGGAAACTCAGACACTTCATAAGTATTCTACTGTAGCTTTACAACTATTTCATAGAGTAGAAAAAAGAACAGTTCCTAGCAAGATTTTTGCAGATTACATATAACCTGTATGAACGGATAAGGAATGGAACACACGAAATAGAGCGTTAATTTAAAACCCACAGTTATTATGTTGTAAACTACTAGTCTACAAAATTACTCAAAACTCAAGAAAATAAATGTACACATCACATAATGCACAGGTTGTTCTGAATGTAACGCCTCCTATTTATTTCCATGAAAACCACAACAGATACCGAGATCATAATAATGTTATCCCATAGGGCAAATTCTCAGCTATAAAATGCTCTTTTCCAATAGAGTCACCACCATTAGCTATGCATTTTCACTACAGCTTGTAAAAATCTGCACCAGCTAAGGTGACCTGCTGTCACCACTACTGAAACATACCACCTACTGCCTTCACTGTGCTCACATCCACTGTTGGGTCTCCATAAGTGTCCACAAGCATTGGCAAATGTCAGTGGGCGCAACATTTTCTGCCTGGAGGAATTCAGTGACACCCCTTTGCTTCACACATGCTTTCATGTCAGATATCATTCTCCCCTCTGCTGCCATCTGTCACATGGCAACAACAGGTACTGGGATATTGGCAGGAAGGTTCAGCCTGTACTGCCATAACACCAAGTCTGCCTCTGATGTCACAGGCCAACATAATAAAATAGGAGGCATTACCCTCAGAGAAGCCCTTGTATTCACTATTTTCTCCCCCCAACAAAGTGGCATATAGATCTTCTTCAATTAGAATTCAAAATTAGGAATATTATCTACTGCACAAGTAGATACGCAAGCTGGTACTACAATCTCATTATAATTCAAGCCAAGTACTTAAGCAGCCACATTTCTATATACAACATTTAACAACCTAGCCAAGGTGACAGACAGACTTCAATGAACATGCTTAAATCCTAATAGCAAGTCAACATTAATACCCACATACTATACAAAGGAAAAAGCAATTGAAGCAGTTAATCTACATCTGGACAACGATGAGAAAAACTTTCAAGCCCTCTAAATTACCAGAATTTTGTGCACAGGTTGCCACCTAGTGCCAACACCTTAACAGAGCAATAGAACAGTCTCACAGAACAGATACCGGGTTGACAAAAAGGAAGTCTTCTACACTAACACTGATATATACACATAGATATTTAAATTAGTTTCAGATCAACAGGGTTTGTCAAGACCAGAGAATGATTTAGGTTGGAATCGACCTTCAAGACCACTGAGTTCCAGATGTGTGCTATAGACATGGACACCCCCCACCGGACTAGGTTGCTCAAAGCTCCACCTAGCCTGGTCAATTGTAATTAAAATTCATGCCTGTATAATTGACTGCATTTTCAAGTAGAGCGTATGAAAAGTTAGAGTAATACATTGTTACTTATAATTCAGGTAAGAAATACTCACTTTTTCTACTAATGGTATTAACTGTTGATGTTCTGCTAGAGTCTTTAATAATTCCATGATGAAAGGCAGATAGTTATGTTTTCTTCTGATGTTTTCAATCTAAAAAAAATTTAGAATATTAACAGAATTACTATATTATGAACAGTAGATTTTCCATTGGAGTGTTTTATTACATTTTAGTCAGTTAAAAAAAAAAACCCTCCAAACCATACATTTTTGAGCAGCAGTGAAAAAATAAAGGTGAGATGAATTCACTGTATAAGGCACAAACTCTCCTTAAGTGGATAACTTCAAGAAAAAAGCTGACTGCCACACAGTTCCCATAATATTTCGAAACACAATTATGAAGTTTAAGCAGTTTCTGACCTCACCATTACATTTTTTTCTTATTCTCATGCTTTGTAAAGTACACGATACGTTTTTGATTACTCCAGTACAGTTCCTTGATGCTACGGAACAAAATGCAGTGACACTACTCCAAAATAAGTAGCCATAACACTCTACAGCACTGAAGAGGTAATTCGTACAGGTACAGCAAAGATAGATTAGAAATTAGAAACTGAACTAAAAAAAGGGAAATTAAAGAATTGGTTACTGAGCTTCTAAATTTTAATCCTTCTCAAAACATCCCTTGAGAAGTATTACAGAATCATCAAAACATTACAAGGGATGATTTCAAAGAAGCTTCCCCATATCTGATTTTCATTAACATAATATGCCCTCTTAAAGGATTATATGCTTTCAGTGCACTTGAATAAAATACTTATTTAGGATAATGCACAACACATCGGTCGTTCCTTCACTGCTATCTGCTTAAGAAAAAGACAGCAGGTCAACTGTAACAAAAGAACAACTAAAATACCCTAGGAAAGCTTCTTCACTGAATACAATATCTATGCGTCAGACTAGCTGATGTATGGGCAAACACAGAAGAACTCTATACATGAAATCCAAAAGCTTCCTGAATTGGCTTAATAAATAATGAACGTTAGTGACAATCATAGCTGGAAAAGCTTGTATGAAAGCTCAGTAGAAAAGTAAGTTTAACACATGAAACTTCACATGAAATTCAGGAATGGCATGGGAACTTAAAATAAAAAGTAAATGTAACGGGTTACATTCCTAATGCCCAAATTCCTGCAGATTAATTTCAAAAGCCTCTCACAGACAAAACAGGTGGCTTTCCCTTGACATGTTTCCCATATTTGGATCAAAAAAGCAAAGGCAACATACCTTGTATCTTTTTAGTTTTTGGTTCTCTTCTTCGATTAACATCTGATATTTTGCAACTTCTGACTGTATAGAACTTAACATGTTACTACTTTGATCTGTATCCATAGGTTCCTCCTTGCACAAAACAGAAAATGTGGAGTTAAAGCACTTTATCACTTAAAGGAAGAAGTATTGCCTTTTGAATATCCCAATTACAGACAAAAAAAAATTATGACATATCTGCAATTAATTTTATGTGGATTAGTTTTATTATTTGGAAAAATATAGTTCCAGTGGAACAGCATGTCAGCCAGGACAGACAGACACAATGATGTGGCTATCCTGTACTCAATACTCAAAACTAACTAGAGCTACAACAGATCTCTATGTGGCGCTGGACAGCTGCAATCACCCTACCCTTCTCCTTTTAGTTGATGCTTCATTTGAAGCAAGGGACAAAGGAACTGAATAATAAAGACATGGATCTTTATTATCACATGTCTAATGTGATAAGTAACTTCAACACCAGGACTTACCTCTGCAAGTTGTCTCTGTAACTCCGCAATTCTCTGCTCGTATATCATCTTTCTGTCAGATACAATAGCCATCAAATTAAACCTTATCTCACCTTCGCTGTATCTGTAAGAGAAACAAAAAGAAAAAAAAAGCTTTCAAAATCCATCTCTTACACGAAAACCCAAAGTCTTCTTCAGGATTTCCTTCCACTGAAAAGGAAATACATTTCTGGAGTGTCAGGGGAACACACAGAGTTGTATTAAATCAAGTTGTGCTACAGGTCCAATTCTGCCATGAAATACAATCTCAGTTTATTAGGAGTTACAGTTTGGGGAGGGCAGAGTAGCACTTTAAAGACATTGCTATTCCAGTCTGCTGTCACAAGAAGTATTTGAAGCTATATTCCAAAGGGGAAACAACAACAACAACAACAACAACACCACAACAGCAAAACCCAAAAAGGCATGGCTGACAAAAGTCGCACAAGAACACTGCATGCAATACTTGTACTCTCTCAGTATTGTTACTTGCTATAAGGTGTTGGAGACTTACTCACATGATGTGAAAACTACACTGAGCAGTAAGATTAGCAGCCCTTTGAGAGCATAAATTCTGCAAATGTGATTTGGCAGTTACGTTTTGTGTATCAAATGAAAGCCTTGAAGTAAAAGACTGAAAATTACTTTCTAAAAATGGCTTAAAATTGATTCTAACAAGATCAGTGCTGCTGCACCTTGGAGTAAGAGCTCTGAAGCTGAAGAAATTCCAGGTGAATTCCTCTAGATGAAATTTCCACAGCAAGCCACATACCTAAGTTTAATTTACTACAAATATCAGCTGTACGGATGTATTCACTAACTGGTATCTTGAATTCTAAGTGCACACCCAAACATTATCAATGGTAAAGGTACTGAGTTCTCACTTGCAAAGACCCACAGCTGTCTAAGATTTAATTTTGCTCTTACTTTTTTCAGAGTACTAGCAGCGTCTCTCTTCACTACAGATACCTACTTTGACTAACCACACTGGAGCGCAGCGTATTTGAGACTTAGCTATTCATCACATTTGGCTCACGCTGGGCAATAAGTTCTGAAGTCACACAGTGATACACACATACAGGGATGCACAAGCTTCATTCCTTAGAAACTGAGTTGAAAGCCTTTAATTAAAGGAAATCAAGAATAAAGAATTGTTTTTTTCTTAATATATATATCTATATAAGGAGTTCTATTTTAAAAGCATCACAATCATTTACTTTTGTATCCGTTTCTCTATGACAGGCCGCACAGCACTTATCCAGTCATCTTGATTGCATGAACCTAGGAAAAAAAACAAATTAAAGATTACTTCAGGCCATGACTCAACAGCTCCCACAGAGGTACACTGAGAAAAAGATACTGGAGACAGATAATGGAATACTGTGAGACACAGCAGGCGCTAAAGAAAGCGCAAAAACATGACTGGTACCATAAGCTTTTCAAGATGCAAGATGTTACACATGTCACAGACTAAGAAAAAATTACAAGATACGAAACAGGAACTCTAACAGAGAGCAAAACTAAGCTGAAACTAGCTATGCTTTAATATCTTTTGGAAACTACTTGCTACACATGGGGAAACAAGGGCACTGTGTAAGCGTCAGATGCAAAATGAACAAGCGTATGGGGTCAGCCACATACAGCTGTGCACAAACTCCCACAAAATAAAAGGACAGACTACAGCCTGGAAAAAAAACAAACCCAAAGCATCCTTGAAAGCAGGACATGGGAATTGTTCCCTTCGGTGACAGTATCGCAAACAAAAGACAATGTTGCAGAAAAATTCTAGCAAAAGGGACAGCATAGTACCAGCAAGGAAAGACAAAAAGCATTACATAGTTTCAACAGTTGCGTTTGTTTGAAGAGACAATGCAGAGAACAACTTATCTTTTTACACAGGGAAAAAAGCAGGAGGAAAAATGGATTTTCAGATCAACAAAAATACAACAACATAAATTGCTGCAAAGTAGTATGTGCCTTCATTGAATATTAAGGAAATCTAAAAGCTGCTCTTTAAACAATGTGTAACCAACTTGTTTCAGCAAGTTATTGTTAAAACAAAGGATGTTCAAAAAACAAAATACCACCTAAATCAATCGGTCCTTCCCTTAATCCATCCAGCTCATACAGCCGTCCATTAACAGGAACATAGCTTACGAAGTGAAACGCGTCTTCTTCTTTTGCTGAAGACTTTGCATCAAATTCAAACATCTGCTGTCTGCAAAGAATGTGTGAAAATACATAAATAAATCAATCAGGTGAAAGGGAATCGGCACGAATTCTACCTAGCTGGAAAACATGTAAAACACCTGCTACCTGGCAAAGCTGTTGTGAACTTGTCGAATCACTTCTGAGTTGCTCAGTGCCAAGCCCTTCATCTGAAATCGAGTAACAAAATTGAATGGTAAGCTTACATATAAAAAACACTGTTATTTAAAATACAGGAAGTAAAAGGCACTTACTGCAGCATCAAAACTCTGTGAAAATTCTTTAAATTCTGACAAAGTCTCTCCTAGACGGATATCCTGATGAGCGCAATTTAACAACACACTTACTATGGCTTGAGTAGCACAAGCATTATTTATCACCTAGGAAAAAAGAAAGGGGCAAGAGTTGATAATTTGCTCAGTGCCAGTGACGAAAGTATAGTTTGTATTTGGCAACACTTCTGATTACACACGTTTTCCTTGCTGAGTCACATTACAGCTTCACTCTAAAAATACGACAGCAAACACAGTCTGAGCAGCCACAGAAGTACCAGTGTTGGAGGCACTAACAACATGAATACTGAGTGGCTGCTGTATGCTGCTCACTAATTAAACTAGTATTTCACAAACTCTGCTTAAAAACCGTCATTCTGTAGATTCACTACCTCCACTTCTTGTCCTTTATTAAAGGATAAAGGACACAAATCAAATGAGAACCCTCTGATTTCAGTGGTCACTCCACTAAAATAGCATTTAGAGTGAACTGCTCAAACTATATTGTATTCATAGCAAAAAATAAAGTCATCCTTGCCAAAAGAGTTTCTTTTGAATGATCAGAATTCCCAGAGGAATTAAGAGCCCCCAGAAATATTTACGTGGGGGTAATAAAGCATGTAACAGGACCTGTATATTTTGTTTTTAGAAGTTATGCAGGATAAAACATATCAAATATCCAAGGGGTAAGCTAATAAAACTTACACGTGTTTTGAGTTATCAAGATTACAAATTTAGAGACTGTTTTGACAGAGAAAGAGCCAGATGAAAACTCTGATTTTTCCCTTGTTAATTGGCAATACATCCACCCTTTTTGAACCTAATGAAGTTACTACTTGGTGTAACTGTTTCCTAAATCTGTGTTTAATATTCTACTGTTGCATACAAGAATCTAAAAACAACCATAATACAATAAAGTTACAAGGTCACAATACAAGATATCATCTCAGTTTTTCCCTTAGGGAACTACAGGCTTGGAAAAGTAAGGTTTTTTCAGCCAGGAGTCTATTTTGCAATTGAAAATGGTAACCATTAGGACTGGCAGAAATGATGTTGATTTAGTGTAAAATAACTGGAAATCAGTTCAGGGCTGTGAATGCAAAACCACTTCCAACAATAAAGGAGGAAAAAGGAAAATTCCCCCCATACCAACAAACAACTTTTCACAATCAAAACCAAATTCTCCTCACTGACTGCAAAACAGTTGTTGTAAGGACGTCAAAAGTGGGCAAAATAAATCAGGCCATGTGTTTGCCTTCCTGTCAACCATCACAATCCCTTGCATTGCCATTCCTACTCCAGAAATTGCTTCAGAGACCTCACTTGTTTCTGCCTTCAAAGAAATCCAGCTACGTTAGCACATTATGTTGTATTAAGTACACTTCATGGTATTTAGGTTAGGTCTCTGTAGTGCAGTTATTAAGTAAAAACACCTCCTAGTTTAAAGAAAATCCAGTTGTAGCCACACGAGTCAGAACGGATTACAACAACTGAGGAAACTTAAATAGACTGCAGGCACACAAGCTAGTAGCTGGATTTCCCTCAATTATATAATAATTGAGCACAGAGGGGAGATCAATCTAAGGCAGTGAAGCAATGAACGGCAGCAGAACAAATTTAACTAACCGCCTAACAGAATGACATAATTCCAAAGATTTAATACTATAACAAGGGGAAGAGTACCAAGAACTAACAGTTATCTGTCATATGACTTGGGAGTGATATCAGATGTGGCTGCAGCACTTCAGGGTGAAAGCAGGAAGATCTCCTGTGCATTAGAGAACTAAACTGAAACAGCGGCATAAACATGGTATTAACTAAGCTGACAGAGAAAGGCAGAAGAGGTAGAGAGAACAGTAGCAATCCCTGTGGTAAAGAGCATGCTATTAAAATGAAGGGACACCGCAGCTATCTTCTGTCTGGAAATCGCATTGTATGATAATTCTTACTGAAAAATCAAGATGGAACAACAGGTGCTCTGACAGACCACCAACCCAACAGTGAATTCAGAAAGGGAAAGGAAAGTAAGAGAGAGGTTTTGAGTCCAGAGGAAGATCAGCTCAGAAACTGGATCAGCTGGATAAAGGAGCTTGAAATAACAGCAAAATCAAGCTCAGCATGGATTACTGGCCTCATTCAGTATCTGCCTTTCAGCATAAACAAACTTTGTCTTCCAACTACTCTATGAAGTAGTCCGCTTAAGCGTACAAGAACAATGTTAAACTATCCCGTCTTACTGCTGCAAAACACAGAACAAATGCAGATTTTAGACCAGTGTTAACGACATGGAAACATGCTACAGAACTACAAACACCCTCCAGAACTGCAAGGCAGAAAGAAAAAGCAGCAGGAAGACTTCTGCAGGTGAATCAGAAGGTGGTGCAGGTGGTAGATGTAATAAGGCAGCACTTCTGGGAGGTAGGACTTGATCTCTTGAGGCCCATTCCAACCCCCACAATTCTGTGACATTCCCAGACCTAGGTGATGTGACAGATGTACCACGGTGGAAGGAAGAATTGATTTTAGTACCTACAGTACACACGTGCAAGGCTTGTTACAGCACAGCATCCTATCAGTGCACGCAGCCAGGCCAACACTGCTACACACCCACCCAGTATATGCTCTTAGGGAGAAATGGTGAGGATACCTTAATTTCCAATGTATTTCTGTGACTTAAGGTGTCTCAGCATACACTGAAAATGCTTTCTACTTTTCTTTTACATTGCATGACAGTACACTTAGGTTATCCTAGAAAGATCTTCAGCCTGATTTGTAGAACTCTCTGTGTTTGCCCAGAAACCTGAACACATGCCTGTGTATTTGTATCCAACAAGCCCCGGAGAGGTTACTTAAATCATCGATATTCAGGATCCCAACTTAAAGCAGACATGCATTTTTGAAAGATTTTGCTAGTGAAGCTATCAGTCACATTTAGTATCATCAGAAAGAAAAAAAGAAAGCACCCCCACAAATACCTGTGTACTTAATGAGATGTGAAGCCAGAATCCAACACATGAGAACACTGCCTTATCGCCAAGCAGAACTTAGATTACAACAAACCACTGCAAGGACATACCTGAGCATATTATTTTGTAACACTCTTTCATTAGACTCAAAACTTCCTAAGCAGGCACCTCTGACTAAAAACCCAGTTTAAGTTTCTGGGTCAGCTTAAGGTTACACTGCTTTAAGATCCCAAACTACATTCAGTTGATAGACTATCTTTAAAACAAACACAACCGCAACACCTTTAAACAGCCTCGTGCTGTAACTGGTAACACAACTGGCAGATCACAAGACTTCACTTAGTAAGGAGTACAACACAAAACAATAGGTTTGACAAAGCCCAGTATAAAAGTTGGCATTAGGACTAAGTTCTGAAACTTACTCCTATTTAAGTCATCCTTCAGAATAAAAAAAAATACATATGATCTTCCCATATTCCATCACTGAAAATCTTTTCCTGATTTTGATCAGGTACATTGCAGGTTCACCTCTCACGATGTTATATTAAATCTCAAGTTTAGCCTAACATGGATATTTGGTCTATTTTAATGTTACCAAAATTGATAGTGTCAATGAAGTGAGTCTGAAGTCAACTGAAGTACTGAAAACGCTAAAAGAAATGAAACAGCACACGTACTTGGGCCACTAATGGGAGCATATTATAACAAGAAAACTTTGATTTGCAGTTAACAGTATCATTAACAGGATCCTGCTTCTGCAGGTGCAGATTTCTTCCCTGATTATTGTTTTACTATCACAACTGCAATGTTCTACCATCAGAATGCAGCTTAAAATAAATACACCGCAGAAAATAAAGGCGCTATGCCAGTATTTCAGTAATAAAAACTGAAGGGGTTATTAGAATAATAAATAAATCTTAGTAAGAAAATCTACTCTTGTGTCAAAAGATGCTTTCACTTCCACACTGATCAGCACAGAACTCTGATATTCTAAACAGCGCTGACGACAGCTAAATACATTGAGTGGTACAATGACATAACCACTGCATGTAAAAATAATGGCAAGGGCCTACTAAAGCAACACAGAAATCAGGAAATTCAGAGTTAAGGCTGAAATTGGATCCTTAACTCACCTCATTGTGCCTAGGTATCCTAGCTCAAAGGGTATGTAAGATCATCCAGAGTTCTCTGCCCTCAAATAGAGGACCAAATCATACCTAGGCATAACAGGGAGGCCAAATTAAAGATGAGTGTGCAAAAAACTAACCAGCAAAAAGAAAACCCAAACAACTTTCAATAAGCATGCAGACTCAACAGACTTGAAAATTCAACTCCTCCCACTCTCCCAACATACTCATGATTTAATGTCAGACAATGCCACCGTTTAGAATTCAGCGACCATATTGTTATGGAAGCAGGTAGGACCAAACCATGAGCATGGAAAATCTTATAAGAATAGTTTCTTAATGCAATTTGTAAGCTTTTTTTTTTGCTGGAAACACTGTTACAGTTCATAGCATTTTATACCTAAGGTTTCCTCCCCCAAAATGAAAAAAGCATAGAAAAGTAATATTTAACTAACACTGCTGGGCAACAGCTACACTGCCAATAACATCACTTATTTTCCATACTTGATTGCTGTTTTGCATTAACAGCTACTTAGTCCAGCTCATCAAGGACTCAGAATTTCACTTTAAAACTTCTCTGCAGTAAAATGGTATATATCAGATCTCTTAAGATGCTAACACTTAAAAGACAATAATGTATGAGGAGGGGGAAGAAAAGAAGCGTTACATAGGCTTCCTGAGATTTTTCAGTGCTTCAGTGTCATTTCAGTTTTGAGATACAGATCAACAGACCAGGAAAAACATCTGTGGTTGTCATTCCACCCCACAAACAAAAGTCATTTTATTCATCATTTCTTCTCAGATGTTACAAATACTACTAATAAAAAAAAATTGAAAGGTACCTCTCCCCCTCAAAGACACCATGCAATTGGCCTTAAAGTTTCATAATGAAAAAGAGAAGTGACATAAACCCCACCATATGATAGCTGGAGAAGCTGCCATTTTACAAGAGGAATATCTAATACTAATGCTAATCTTCCTTCCCTGCTCCTGGATGACTCAGCAAGACTTACTGACTGCGGTTGCAAGAAATACAGTAATATCATCACTACCACGAAGTCCTCTGTTACCACTACTTACCTTTTACCAGCTTTGGCCTGTACAGGCTGACTGACCAAATGCATCTCACAAAGTGGCAGGAGATTAAACCAGAAAATACACAAAACCTATAGAGAACTGCTTGCTGATCAGATGAATTGGCCTTCAATGTTCAATGAGCATCCGAGCCACTGCAAGAGATGGCAAGATTCACGCACCTAAAGGAGACAGGCTTGCAGGACCAAGACATCCCGTATTCTAATCAACAGCAAATGACCAGATCAACATGTCTGGAAATTGCTTAATGATTCACTCCAGCACATCTACCTTAAAGAACCGCAGGTTCTAAGAGAGCAGAAGGAGGGAAGACGTAGAAAGCTCCTCCATGCTCACTACAAGTTTTAACATTTTAAGGTTTAATAAAGAAGTAAAATATAAATGTTTCAAAGAACTCTAGAAGACAAAGCTTTTTATTGTCTGCTTTATGATCTTTCATGTTTTTGCTGAGCTAGCTTGCAATAAGGCTACCCTATAGCCACAGGCTATTGATCTCAAGTAGTGTTTAAATAGTCAGAAAGCATAACCTAAAACAGTGCCTATGACACTAATGAAACCGTAAAGACCAAGGTAAACTGATGCTGATTGTGTCCTAAGAACAATGGGCACTGCTTGGCAAGGGGTGCAGCAGGGGAATAACTACACAAATAAATAAAATCATATTAAAACAGACCAAGGAATAAAGTCAACAGCATGAAGCAGTAAGGTAGGAGGATTATAACTGTAGCAATTAGACCAATATGATGGGAAAAGCATTACAACAAAGGTGATGACAGAAGGACATGCACAACAGAAACGTATTATAAAGGAGGGGAAGAAGATTGCTCACCTATATCAGAAGATTCCAGGTTTGCAGGGGAAAGCTTCACCAAGAAGGGATCTCCAGAAAGAGATCCTTCCCCACTGGCAGTCAGCCCTTAAATGAGGTCTAAGAAAGGTGCAGCCAGGCTCTAACCCTTCTGGTCACACAGCTGAATTGCCTTCACCTGTGCTCCCAGGGCTGACCGGGTCCTTTCCCCAGGTGCTGAATCAGTGGTTCAGGCTGGGACTCAACAGTTCCCATACAATAACTAAAACTAATAAAGACAATTATCTGCCTAATAGAAGTACGCATACAGAGTAGCCAGGGAGCTACATATATTGGTTCTGTTGTTTTTCACATTTCTACTATCAGTTAGGAGCGCGTGGAGATTTCTTCACACACACCAAAAGCACTTATTTTTACTATAACTTAATTCAAACTTTCTGATTTCAATACTTCAGTCTTAAAATGTACAGACCAAAACGGTCCTTAAAGCCTTGAAGCGTTATCCTAGAGTCATACTGACCTAACTGAAGAGCATTTGAGAAACACAAGAGACAAGAACTTGACTGAAACATGTTTTCTTACAATTAGTTGAAAGTGGTTTCAAAGAAAAAAAACAATAACAAGTCAAATATAAAACAAAAAAATGGTTTCTTCTGCTGAAAACTAAGCAATTTTCTGTGGTACAGAACAGTTACTTCCTCTTATTGGAGGGGGCTGGCAAATAAATAAGAGCTTTATTTTTCAATACGGGATTATAATTTGGTCTGCCTTGGCAGATCGATCAGATTTGCTTTGCTAGCCATCTAACACAGAGTATCTTGTCTCACAAGATTTGGTGAAGTTGTTTCACTTAGTAAAGTGTTAATTGCTGTGTACATTTTAAGAAAAACTGGTTTATCTTTCCATATTAAGTGCTCTGTTTCATGACACATCTAACAAAAATACCAAGCTTAACGTACCTGTTTAGCAAAAAATATTGTATCCAGCCTGGAATCTTGAACAACAGAACCTGCTGGTTCCTCTCCCGGCTGCCACTTGAAAAGGAATATCAGCCCATGCACTGGCCTAAAATATCATATTCATAGGAAAAAAAAAAAAAACACAAACAAAACAACAGCAAACAAAGTAGATGTATTAAGAAAAAATACCAAAGCAAGAAACATCTATGATAGCTTAACTGTATGCTGTTACAGTAACGCTGTTAATTATTTATTTCTAAGCACGGGGAGCTTGCACTGCAATTTTCAGCTACAGTCTTTTAATTAGGGAGAACATACTTAAGGCTTCTTTCTATGTAAGCTAAGCAATTCCAATCTGAATTTGTATTTAGCAAGTCAGGACCAGTTCTTCTGGTCACTGTAATGATAGTAGGTGCAGAACACCCTTTTCAACATGTTAGTGACTGGGAAATATTTTGATAGCTATTTATCAATCGCACATAAGAAATGGAATGAAAGTTTTGGTATTTCTTTTAATTATAAAGTATTCAAAGATAAGAGCTCCTCAAAGGATGCAATGTAAGCTAACGCCAAGATCATCAGAAAACTTTTCTCACATTCTAGCTGCTGTTACCAGCTCCACCCATAAACAGAAAAGATACTTAATAAAACAAGGCCTTAATAAAAGATTATTTAATTACAAAGCACTTGATGAAATCAAAACCCAATGCAACTCAGTGGAAACTGAACACTCACCACCCAAGGTTAGGACAAGCTTCTTGTAGAAGGTTCACACAAATATAACTAAAAACTATACAATTTAGAAAAGAAAGCTCCTTACTTCAACTTTTCAAAGTTCTCCGGCTCTAAACTCCATATTTCTTCTACTTGTGCTCCTCTACAGCCTAGACAAAAAATAAAAATAAGAAATCTTTCCTTAGCTAGTGCATCTAGAACGGGTGTAATTAATAAAAAAAAGAGAAACGAATGAAAAATTCACGTACTAGTTAAACACAAACACAGAAGAAGACTAGACTTAGCTGTGTAACTGAAGTAATGCCAAACACATTAATTGGAAGTCAGTGTAAAACTGAACGTTCCCAAAGCAGCCCCTCGCAGGTCACGCAGAAACGCAGTCACGCTGCTCAGCCGGCTCCCCAGGCGTCCTGCCCACCGGGCTCGCTGCCTGCGCACACAGCCCCCTCCCTACGAGCGCTGCTGCAGACGGAGACACGCGGCAGCGCTGCAGCGCTGCAGCGAGGCCTGCAGAACGAAATGGCGAGCGGCCGGACTGCGGGCCTGACAACGCCACCCCGGGTTGTGCAACGCCCCTGCCCCACTCCCTCACCGAAGCCCTTGATGAGTTCCGTGAAGACGCCTGGGTCGCTCTCCATGAGACACCACTCCCCGGCGCTGCTGCCTCCCGCCATGGCGGCGGCCTGCACGCTGTCCTCAGGCTATAGGTACCACCAGCCGGCTACGCCGCAAGACCGAAGCACGCCGCTCGCTTCCCGGCAGGCCCCGCGGCCCACGCCGCACCTGGCATCTCTATGGTGAGGCAGCGCGGGAGCAGGAAGTGAACGCGGTGAGCAGTTCCGGAGCAGCGGCAGAAACCACATCCGGGTCAGAGCCGCGGCGGGCGGGAAGTGCTTCCGTCTCCATCCGGGCACTGGGCACGGCGGCGGGGGGCGGTGGGCGCGGCTCCATCCGGGTCTCGGGGATGCTGTCAGGACGCCGGCGGGCGGGGCTGCGTGTGGGGGTGTGGGACCCGCCCGGGGCCGCTCCCAGCGTTCACAACCGGCTCCACCGCCCCCAGCTCTGTCGGGCCCTTCACTTGAGGGGATCCGCCCTGGGACCTCTCTGCTGCTCGGTATCGGAGAGCGCGCTGGCCCGGGCGGGCCTCGCCCCGCGGCCTGGAAGGCAAGTGGCAGCGCCTGGCCGGGGGCGGCTGTGGCGCGGTGGAGGCGAGGTGGGCGGGGGAGTGTGGGCTGCTGCGCCGTGCACTTGCACGCGGGGCAGGCTATGGGCTCCTGGTGAGTCCTGCGGGGCGGCTGTGCAGCGAATGCGTGACCTGCGTAGTCCGGTGTCAGCTTCAGGGCTCTCCGTTTGTCATCTGGGTCACGGGACATTCCTCTCTAGATAGCGATACTTGATTTGAAGCAAAAGCACTTGGGTTGTGTCAGTGCTCTGCTGCGCTTTAGGAGTGCTATGCTCCACAACTGACCTCGCATTACTGAAAGCAGAGGGGGTGAACGTGGTTTCTCACAGAAAGTGTATTCTGAATTTGGAGAATTGACTTTAAACTTTCCAGGCTTTTTTTTTTCTTTTAATAAAGTACCAAACTTAGTCAAACTCCTTGTTTTCACTACTAAGTTTGTTTCATCATCAGCCTAAAAACCTGTGGTTCTGTTAAAGCTTGGTGTTTCAGATATATTGTTTTCACATATAACTGTTGTAGGGCATGTCTTAAGAAAACCAGCAATTACTTGTAGAAGTCATAGAAAACATGGTAGAGGTCAGCTTGTGAACTCAGCTGTGTTTCAATAATATATGGATACTGATGTGCCATATAGGCTGCTGCATGCCAGGCAAAACCATATTTCACTTCTAGGTTAACTTATTTTGTGTTTGACATAGACAGATAATTCCTTAATGTTTTTTCTTTCCTCTGTGGAAGACAGTATGGTGGATTATATCTTACTTTTGATAATCTCCATGGAGAAACTACATATACAAATGTTTAAAAACACAGAAATGAATCTACAGCAATGCTTTACTAAAGCTAATAGCTTAATTTCAACATACCAGTGTGGATCATGGATATTCTCTGGTGATCTTTTTCCTGTTAGTAGGAACTGGGCATGATTGAGCTGGACAGGTTCATACCAGTACCCATTCGTTCTTTGCTTTTGTTATCAAGTATTTAGTCTGTGACTTAGGGCTTTTCACATTGCTGGTCACATTCAGGTAACTCAGAAGCTGGAAATATTCCAGAGCCAGAATAGTGTTGCTGAATCCTCCATGAGGGCTTGAAATTCACATTCATTGTTGAAGATCAGTAGAAGCAGCAGCAGGGTTTTGGTAAAGCACCCATTCAGTGCATAAGTGCATTTAGCCATCAGCAAGGATGTGAGTTGCCTGTGTTTTAGAGGTATGAAAGGAGGAAAATAACCTTGAAGTGGCGGCAGAGGATAGGGATTAGTTAGTGAGACAGAATAGCTTTGGGAGCTTGTTACCCTGAAGTACAAAATAGGACTAAGAAGCAGCCAGTGTGATTTAAAAAGTTCAGTGTTGAATAAGGAAGGGCTTTAAAAACTTAAAAGAGTGGTTCAAATGAACAGAATGTCCTGGATCCTAACACTAAGTTTAAGTTCCTCAAAGCACCTCTGGAGCCAGGAGAGAGCCTGCAGGCCATAACGTGAGTGTGCTTACTGGCACTGTAGCAGGTAGGTGTCACAGGCTGCAAAAGAGGGAAACGCTGGCAGGCAGCAGTGGTGCTCAGCCTCCTGGCAACAAACCCTCCCAGGCCCATGTCCCCATGTAACTCATCTCCACTGCTGTGTCCCCTTGGTCAGGGAACCCACAGTCTGTTGCTGTGTGTATTCAGGCACAAGCCTGGGCCTCCATCACCTTCTGTTATTCAGTGATTTTCCTTTGTAATGGTGATTTGGAAAAATATAATTTGCAGATTTACCATCTCCACAGCTATTCATATTCCGTGAACTATTTACTCTTTCTGAAACTAGAGAGACTCTTCTCCACTGTTCTGGTTCGGGTGCAGTATAAACTGGTAGCAATCTCTGTGATAGGCTTGCCTTTTATATCAAGTGCTGATATAATGGCACATTGTTTGCTCACGCATTCCTGTGCAATCTACTCTGTGGGACCTGCTGTAGCAAAGGGTTGGACTGGATCATCTTCAGAGGTTCTTCCCAACCTGTACAGTTCTGTAATTCTGTGAGAAGTGTAATAGAGGGAAATCCCAGCCTCTGCATTTTCAATGGTAGGAATAAGATTTACTGGGAATATGCCCTCTTATTGAGAAAAGGGTCAACAAACTAGGGATGTGGCTCCCATGTCAAAGACTGGTCCAGAAGAAATAACTGTCACTGGAACACCAAAAGCATCTCAATTTGAGTGGTCTGAAATAAGCGGCAGGCCTGATTCTTCCAAGACAATTGCTTGAATCTAAAGAGATCTCTGCGTATTTGTACGTAGTCTGTAGGAATTAGACTTGAAATCATAGCCTCTATTCTTGGTGAACTAGCCTGGAAGTTTAGCAACCTCCATAGGCATCTCAAGTACCACAAGAGAACAGAGTCCCACTGATTGAGGCAGATGATACCAGGAAGAGTTTTTTCACTGAGGGTGCTGAGGCCCTGGTACAGGTTACCCAGAGAAATGGTAGATACACCATCTCTAAAGGCGTTCAAGGTCAGGCTAGATGCGATCCTCAGCAGCCTGATCTGGTACCCACTTAGCAATCCTGTCCATGGTAGGGGCTGGAACCAGCTGAATATGGGATCTTTTCTAACCAGAACCACTCTATGATCCCTTCCTATAACCATAGGCAGCCATGAGCACCTTTCGCTCAGAATATCTTATGATTTTATCTATAAAATTAAAAATGCAAAAGCTATTCCATTTAAGTTTAGTTCCCATTTATAAGTAAGGATAATAATGGTAGCTAATTGGTAATAACAGTTATAAAGCTACACATATGAAAACAATGTAACTTCATAAAGTGAAAAGTACAGTGAAACAGGCATGTGTAATACTACAGCAGGATGATAACAGGATAGCAATGTTTTCGGCTACAACAAATGAGAGTGAGCCCAAAAGCAGCAGCCATAAATGTAGAAATGAAGAAAAAAAGCTACTTACTTTTAGTAGGCATTAGGTAGGCAAAAATTCCCCAGCAAGATACCCTTACCTCCGCTGCCAACCTTTAAATGAGGTCTGGTAGGGGTTGGATCCTGGTTCCACCCCTTCCTTCACTCAGGTACATTGCATGCACCTGAGCTCCCCTGGGTTGGCCCTGCCTTCCCACCAGGTGCTCCATCACTGCTTTAAGCATTGACTTAGCATTTCTGCTACAGCATATTAAATGACACCCATACAAATTGCAAATTGAGGAAAAAAATATGAAAATATTAGAAGTTGTGGTTATATTTGTTGATATGATCAATTTGGATTACTCTAATAGTCAGTGAGATTATAAGCATTTTGCTTAACTGGAGACATGGCCCTTCCAGTTCACTCTAAGTCTTGGTAACCCATCGGTGAATGAGAGGAGTTTTCTTGCTAGCCTCATTCTAATATAGCAACATATATTATAATGGGCATATGGAAGTTGTAACAAGAAACGTTTTGTAAATTTCATCTATGTGGAGATCCAGTTATTTATGCATGATCCTTTATACTTCCTGTTCTTATTTATATTTGAGGATAATGGTGTTCTTCCATTACCCGTTAACATGGCTGGGAGTTGGGTTTTTTTGTGTTTTGTTTGGTTGGTTTTTTGATTTGTTGGTATATTTCCCCTGAAAAATGTCCTAATGGACTCTGACTGTGATTTCTGGATTGTAGTTCTGGCTGTTGTATGGTTAATGTTGAGTCCCAGCCTGAACCACTGATTGAGCACCTGGGGAAAGGATCAGGTCTGCCCTGGGAGCACAGGTGAAGGCAATTCAGCTGTGTGACAGAAGGGGTGGAGCCTGGCTGCACCTCTCTTGGATCTTATTTAAGGGCTGACTGCCACGGGGAGCTTCTGATGGTTGTTCATTTTTGGAATTCTGAATGCAGGTAATACATTGCTGCAGATAAGTAAGAATGGAGGAAGGGCTGCATCTTTAGTCTCTTGTAGAGAGAGGATGATTCTTTTGAAGTAAGGGAGGTCATAAATCAGCATGCAGGCTATTGCTTACATACACTGGGAAGAAAGGTTCTTTCTGTGTTAGTGATATCTCTTTATGCAAGCTTACCCTGCTTGGTAAAGCAACTGCATTCGTCTTTGTTGCTGTCCAGGGCAGGTATCTGCAAAGAGGGCAGGTGGATTTCTGTGCATATTCTTTGTAGAGTTTGATGGATTGGGTTATTGGTGTGTGTAGTATAGTACCTCTGAGCTATTGAACTTTTTACTTTATTTTAACACCATGTTTCTTCACTTTGTAAGTTCTATCATCCATCCACAAAATGGAGTGGGACAAGATCCCAATTTTGACCGAATTCAGCATGCAAACAAAAAACATACTTAAGAAAGTAGTGTAATGTATTTGTGGCAGAGAAAAGTGGTATGAGCCATATTTTCTATATGCTACTGATTCTGCTACTGGAGTTTCTAGTTTGGTTTTAAGGGAGTTAATTCATTGCCATCGTTACCTGTGAGGTAGGGAAAAAAATACAAATCTCTCATTGGTTTTAATGGTTTTAATTATTGCATAGTTGTAGTAAGTTCATGAAGGAAAAACGCAGGTTTGTAGATCTGATACATATACTTAAGTTAGGTCTGATGAAAGGATTTAGTCAGAAAGCTTTTGTAGTAGTTTTAAATAAACATGACTGTTCTTTCAACAGACCTCTTGGAAGTACAAACAATGGAGGACGAGGCAAACCAAGTGCAACCCCCGAAGGAAATGCAGGTGCCAAACTCTGACAGCAATTATGCGTGGGACGTCACTGACATGAATCGACTGCACCGCTTCTTGTGCTTTGGTTCGGAAGGTGGTACTTACTGTGTCAAAGAGCAGAGGCTGGGCTTTGAAAATGCAGCAGCTTTAATGAGACTGATTGACGAAGGCAGAGGTTGTGAAGTGGTTCAGGAAATAAAGACATTCAGTCAAGAAGGCAGAACAGCCAAACAAGAGCCCCTGCTTTTTGCACTTGCGATCTGTTCACAGTGTTCTGATGCAAAAACAAAACAAGCAGCATTTAAAGCTGTTCCTGTGGTGTGTTGTGTACCAACTCATCTCTTTACTTTCATCCAATTTAAGAAAGATTTGAAGGAGGGCATGAAATGTGGCATGTGGGGCCGTGCACTGAGAAGAGCTGTGGCAGACTGGTACAATGGAAAGAACGGCATGGCTGTTGCATTAGCAGTTACAAAATATAAACAAAGAAGTGGTTGGTCTCATAAAGATCTTCTGAGATTGTCCCACCTGAAACCTGCCAGTGAAGGTATAATACATTTTCATCCACCTGAAAATACTTTATAATAAACCTGTAATATTAACAGTGGAGTGATTTTTGCAAATGTGAATACCTGCATTATCCCTGTTAGGGACTGAGTTCATGTCTGGTGATAAGCAAGATAATAAGCACGCTTTGTTGAAATTCATGTAAAGGTCTCTGTTTCAGTTCGGCACAGAATCAGGTGCTAGGCTATCCTTTGCAAAGGAAGCACACCCCTGACTAGAAGTGTGGTTGGTTATAGGTAGCTGATTACAGAATTACTTCTCTTTACAGTTTTTAATTGGTTATTTTGCTTCATCTTTAAAACATGCATGTTATAGGGCTAGAAGATGGTATATCTGGGAAGGAATAGCTGCTGTCATAGTCCCATCTCATTTCCATACAGGGGTGTATGATCTTTATTATGTTGGTAACCCCTAATAAGCCTAGAGGGCCCTCATTTGGCATTTTCCTTTCTTTTTTTGTTGATGTTAGCTTGTTATCGTGTACTTGCTTATAGTCAGATTGTTTATGACTTCACTTGTTTTTCACATACTTATGGTCAAATGTTTATATTTCCTTGACCTTGGTTGTCTACACCAGTGTGGAATGATGATTTCGTAGTGATTGTATTGTGTAAATTACATTCTGAAGGTGTGAGGGATCGTGTCAGAAATGTAACTGTTTGTCTTCAAGATTAAAAGGGTTTATTCCTTGTTTTACTTAGCTTTTGTCAAGAGAAGTTAAAATAATAGAATACTTTCAGTTTGTTCCTGTCTGCTTACAAATGCTGAAGTAGCACTTGCTCATTAATCAGGAACAGCGATGGTTTAGAATCCGTTGGGTTCTTTACTGTCAAGGAGAACGACACAGTAAACAAAACAGCTGTTTTAAATTGTATGGAGCTGACCCTTTTTAGAACTGATCGTTGGATCTGGGAAGTTGCAGTTACATTCTTTTTTTGTTGTTACTTCATTTGGTTTTTCACAAAAATAACCTGTTAACTTGTTTGTTTGCTGGAGTGATGAATGTCAGTATTAAGATTGTAATCCTGTTTGGAAAATATTCTCCTTTCCTATAGGAGTAGCCATCGTCACTAAATACATCACCAAAGGGTGGAAAGATGTCCAAGAAGCTTACAAAGACAAAGCAGTTTCTGCTGAGACTGAAAAGCTTTTAAAATACCTGGAGGCTGTGGACAGAGTGAAACACACAAAAGATGAATTGGAGGTTATTCATTTAATAGAGGAATATGGTCTCGTTAGAGAACATCTATTGACAAACCATCTGAAATCTAAAGAGGTAGGTAAACTTAAGGACCCTCTGCTTTCTCTTTAGTGTAACACTTAGAATATTAAATCAAGATTTTGGTTTAAGAAAAAAAAAAAGCCTTAGCTATTTTTTCCAAGTTATTTACACATGTAGGTAATTGTAACTTGTAACTTCATGTAACTTGCACATTTGTTTTAAAATACACTTAGTTAACATGCAAGTGTCAGTTCTTGTACTTGAGAATCTCATCTTGTTTACCTTCTTATTCTTTGCTTGGAGGTTTGGAAGGCGTTGCTGAAGGACATGCCCATTTCTGTTTTGTTGAGGAATTTAGGAAAGATGACTGCGAATTTAGTCCTTGAGCCACGGGGTTCAGAAGTGGCAATAGTATGTGAGAGACTGCGAAATGAGAAACTGCTAAAAAAGGTAAAAATTAGTAAGTGAATAAATTCATAATTGATTCTCAATCTCTTCCTAAACTATTTCTTTAGGCTACGTCCTTATGAAATAAAGGAGAGGGTCTTTGTAAGAAATTTGTAGCTTGTTCTTTTAATAAACTGTAGAACTGTTTTACAGATGAAGTGTACTGGCAACTGGTATCTTGAATTAAGGCCACGGCAAGCTTTGCCTGGTGGGTTCGTCCACTGTTCGTGAGTCTTGTAATTTAGAAGTCAGCCTTACAGTCCTGAAAAGTGAATGGAAGGCACTTTTATGGGACCCCAGGAAGTGAATGAAGTAAATAGCTTAGTCTCTGAGAGGTAAAAATGAGGGAACTGGGAGACTTTCTCCTTTCAGGTTGGTTTACTGTCTATCAGAGGTAATACAGTAAGAAGGGACAGTAGGGTTCTCCAAAGTGGGGGGAAATCCCTAGGCATTTATTGGGAGATAGAGAAGATGAGTGACTTTCTGATTTATTTTTTTGAGTTAGGTTGAGTAGTGGAATTGAGAACAATGATTCGGTTTTTTTTTTTTCCTCTCTCACTGGTCTTTGCTTTCTGTTGGTTGTTCTTTAATTCTTTGTCATTACTGACACACTGGAGGAAGGTATGCAAAGGTGGTGGTGTAACACCTCGATAGAGGAAAGACAGGCATTCAGATTTCCTAACGTTTGCTGGTGAAGATGAATGACTTGAACATCTCCAAGAGGAAAGAAACAACAAAATGTTGATTAAAATCAACATCAATCAGTGTGTGTTCAGGCTTCTGAAAACTTACTTTATTACTTTGCCTGTAGGGTAGAATACATCCATTCCATGTATTGGTTGCATTAGAAACCTATAAATCTGGACATGGAAGCAGAGGGAAGCTTTGGTGGCGTCCTGATGAAGACATTTTAGAAGCTTTAGATGCTTCGTTCTACAAAACTTTTGAGGTAATGTAATTCTTCTGTTTACTAGGCTTAAGTCTTTTTTTTTTTTTTCCAGGAAGCTTATAAAAATGTATTAATGTTTACTGGGTGGGTAAAAGCATTCAAACTTGATAACAAAAATCTTAATCTTAATGATTTTACTAAATGGGGGGGGGGGAGGATGAAAAACTACTTAGCTTTTGGTAGTGCTGTTGTCCTGAAAAAATGTACAAAACGCATCTAGGTGGAAAGCAGAAGGAAGAGCAAATTAATAACTCATTTGTGCAAGTTTTCATTTTGCTTTTCTCCTTTTAGGCAGTTGAACCAACAGGAAAACGTTTTGTAGTTGCGGTTGATGTCAGTGCATCAATGACCCAAAAAGTTTTGGGCAGTGTGTTGAATGCTAACACAGTTGCAGCAACAATGTGTATGGTGAGGCATTAAACTTCTCTATTTGTAACTAAACGCAGCTTGAGCTGCATTTCCAATACAGAGGAACTCTAAAGCTGGTTAGAAATCAGAAGGAAGCATTATATAGTATTGTTTTACGTAAAGAAGATATGACAGTGTGCCATACTAATAGATCAAATGCTTAATCACAGAATCACAGAGTGGCCCAGGTTGGAAGGGACCTCAAGGATCATGAATCTCCAATCCCCTGCCACAGGCAGGGTCACCAACCTCCACATTTCATGCTAGACCAGGCGGCCCAGGGCTCCATCCAACCTGACTTTGAACACCTCCCAGCAACCAACTTTCAGTTCCAATCAAAGCGGTTAAGGCTGCTTTTTCACTCAGCTTAACTGAAAATACATAGAAAACAATTGAGAAGCGTTGATGATAATTTAATAGAGATTTGATCAAGAAAAGTTGGGTTAACTTTTATTTGCATTTGAACTATCAACAATGCTTTTCAATGCCTTTGTATCACAATCCCTTTTGCCTCCATTTGGAATTGTAAAGTTTCTTGAGTGTTTATATTGGAGTGGAACTTGTTTGTTTTTAAACATGCAGTGTGTTATGTGAGAGAGGGGAGAGAAATAAGGAAATATATTTAGTGACAGTAATTAGGACAGCTCTTCAGCTCCGATTTTTGCATTGTTTATTCACAATAACATTACAGAATATTTAAAGTACAGGGTGAAGCTTTAGTGTGTATGAGGACTCACACAGACTTAAAAAGGATATGGTATGAGTTCACCAGGGAGTATCTTGATTCGGGCATTAACAGTTCTGAACTCCTTTTTGTCTTCCTCTTCCTCAGGTTGTAGCACGTGTTGAGAAGGATTCCCATATTGTTGCCTTTTCGCATGAGATGGTCCCTTGCCCTGTGACAGCTGATATGACGTTACCTCAAGTATTAGTGAAAATGTATGAAGTATGTGAAATTAAAAAAAAATAAAATTGCAGTTAGGAGAATGCCCTTGCTAACATCAGAGTTGAGAGGTCTCAGCAATTACATAATTACATTGCATTTCATTTTGTTTGCAGTCATTTTTAGTGCTGTGTTTAGATGATACCTATGTAGTAAAGCACAGGAATTTTTCCCTCCGTTTTATTTTAGGGGAAGTTGAGTGAAAGTGATTATATCAACTTCCTGAATATTAAATGACAACGTTGACAATGGCATTACTAGATCACAATGCTTAGTTTGAGAAGAATAACTAAATGGACAGAACAGAAGTGAATTGAGTAAATGAACTGTTGTTTAACAAAGAAGCCTCTGAATATAACAAACCACGAAGCTTATCTAAAAAGCATTTTTTCCATGGCTTACTAATTCTGTAGTAATATGTTCCATGTATATGCTTTTTTTCTTTTAAGATTCCAATGGGTACCACTGACTGTTCCCTTCCAATGATATGGGCTCAGAAAACACAGACAGCTGCTGATGTCTTCATTGTATTTACTGATAATGAGACCTTTGCTGGAAATACTCGTCCTGCAACAGCTCTTAGAGAGTACAGGGAGGTAAATACACTTCTGAATACTTGCAGTTGATCAATGCAGTACAAAATACGTCACTGCTATCCACGTTTTAGAGACTTAACAAGCTGTGGCTACATGCAGTAAATAATAATTTATACTGTGTTTAAAAAAAACCCAACATATTCTGCATTTAGATTGAATTAGTGGAAGTAATTGCACATACTTAACAGCACTGAATTATTCACAAACCCTTTTAGTAACCTACTTAGTTTTACATTCAGGGAATATATGAATTTCTGCATTCTGTATGATTGATCTAATAAGTTAATGATACAAGTAAGTTGATGATCATTAAGTTCTTAAACTTATTTCTGTGAGCTCAGTGTTATTGTGTAACTTCAATCTCTGCGCTAGGTCCCCCAAACTATAAATCACGTAATGAAGGTAAGCCTGTAGGAAAACTCAAGAGAATGAGGTGATAGTATCCTGTGAAGAACATCCTATATATTTTAAAGAGGTTATGTAAGCTGTGCAGCTTCAGTGTTTGGAAACGGAGCTAAGAAAAATACCTTCTTACCAGCACATTGCTATTAAAACTATGACTTGAACAGCAATCTTTTCATGCTTTAAGGGAAGCGTTTCTAAATATATCTTAAATTGCCAATACAGCTGTGCGTGGACATTGTCCTTCATATCATATCCACTTGTATGAAATTAATACCTAAATCTTTAACTTGCCTGGTGAAACTCAGCCAGAGATATTCGTAGGGCTTAGCTCCCATGCCTACATTTGTGCTTTTGACAGGGAGTTTGTGTACTCTGACCTTCCTAACACTTGCTTTGCTTCACCTTACAAGTTGCTAACCTGCAAATTCAGCTCATGTAGTTGAATTGTCCAGGCCACAGCTGTTTTAGTTGTTCAACCAAAACTTGGAAATCCTTGCCTTAGGCAAAAATACGCTCTTTGATTAGATGATTAATAATTATCACGAGATCTGAGAATGATTTTTAAAATCAGTGTTGACATTTGAAGTGATCTATGATTCTTAATATTGCAGGAAAGTTTTGTTAATATCCTTCATTGTAATTATTTTAATATAACTGATGTTTCTGTTGCAACTTAGTGTTAACAGTCTGCAATTCTCATTATGGCCTGTCTGGTTTCTATCAGTTTCTATACCTTTTTCAGACAGTGGCTTATGTATGCAGGATTGCAGGATTTGGCCTCTGGCATGTTTTAGTTACCATATATGTGTGTGCTGAGGATATCTTTTTGTTTTTCTTCTAGAAAATGGGTATTCCTGCTAAATTGATTGTGTGTGGAATGACATCAAATGGTTTTACGATCGCCGATCCAGATGACAGAGGCATGTTGGATATATGTGGTTTTGATGCTGGAGCTTTGGACGTCATTCAAAACTTCATTTTGGATTTGATTTAATTTTCTAGGTGTCTGTTCTTCCCAGTGGGTCCATTGCTGGCAACAGACTTCACCCTGGGAACCCCTAGCCAAACGTACTTTATTAGAGTATGGCACATAGCATTCATATCAAAATGTTACCCTTTTGTGAAGGGAAAGTAAGGAAAGCAGATGATAAATCACTTTTCTTGTTTTTCCCGTTGTGCACAAATGAACATAACGGTGGGAAGTTTGCTAAAAGTTACAGGGTTACACAACACGTCATTTAATTTTGTTTGTAATAGATCATGATTACTGAGGTTTTTTTCCCCCCATTGCTGTGTGATGGTTGTTTACAGGAATAAATTGATGAATTATTCCTAGGATGCGGCAGGAAAGAAAAGTGGTTTTAGCTTTTTAGTAGTGTCAGTTTAACAACAGGTTAGTTGAGAGCATATTTTCTTTGGGCCTTTCTTTAATCTTGGTATTTTCAGCAAATTACTAAGGTTCAACAGTTTCCATTGTCATACTTTGGGTCTACAAAAAACAATTTCTAGCACACGTGAGACCGTGTAACTGTGATACAGTATGAAAGTTAACCAGTGAAACTTCACACTGATAAACCTGAAAGGGGAAGAGCTCATGCTAAGTCTTCTAGCAGGGATATCTGATTTGTCAAGGAAAAAAATTGTTCTTAGAGGGGTAGTTTCTGTATAATGCAGTTTCAGAAGCACTGTTGTAGAATTTGTGTGCTTTGGAGAAAATTTGCTGGCAGTGAAAGGCCTGGAAATGTCTGGGAAACAACATTCAGAGCTTGCATGACTTGAGAGAGCAGCAGCGTGCTTTTCAGTGAGGAAGATGAGCAAATGCGTGCATCTTAGCCGACTCTTGAAAGCTGAGTGGTAACAACTAGAAACAAATAACTACATTTTATTCAAAAGAATGTATACAGTGGTACATAAATAATCTTAATGAGAGTACTTCATTTTTGCAATCTTTTTGTAGATTAACACTACTTCTGATGTTGTCAATTAATTCAATCTAATGCTTTTCAGAACTACCTCCAGTTTATAGCGACCAATTCTTACAGACTTTTATGAAATGTACAGTTGCTTCATGTTATCAAAATCTTGTTTAGGAAGTGACTGAAACTCGGTGTTTCTTTTCTGGTTGTGATAGTAAGAGTGTGAGGAAAGGGAGGAGAAAGCTAGGGAATGGCTTAGCGTTTGGGAACAGGGGCTGACAGCAATTTGTGTATATGTATTTAAAATGGTGCGTATGTGTTTATAGATGTGTGTATAGGGGGGGAAATTTAAAAGATCTCTTTAGGAGATCACAGTATGAAGAGGTTTTTTTTCAGTGATGGTTTTACCACTTCTCATCAGACGTTTTATGTCAGTATCTTTTATGACAGTTCTATTTTAAATGGTGAATTTGATGTTAATGTGAAAATTATTATGGTTTATAAAAAAAAACACAAACCCAACTGTGGTAAATGACATGTAAGACCATCTTTTCTCTGCCTAAAAAAGCAAGCTTTTACATGAGTATAATAACCCTTGATACCTCTGATTATGCCTCCTACATATGGACTATAAATTCAAAGCTTGTGTTCTGTAGGATGGATATCTATTTGGTGCTATCTAAAATAGGAAATTACATGTTACTGAAGGTAGCGTGCTGCAGACTTTAAATCCAAGTGGTGAGGGAATCCCTCTCCGACACTAAGGAACAATAGAATTATTTTACATCCTTGGCTTAAGAAGCAGATGGTAGGTGTGTTAGTTTTCAGGGAACATCAATTGAGTTACTTCTGCATTATCACCGCTCTTACGATACAGCTCTGTTAGAATGCTTGAAGAACTCTTTGCTGGCACCAGCTGGTCAGGTAACACGCAGAAACAAACAAGTGTTCCTGCAAAAAAAAAAAACAACAAACCCTAACAAAATAGCACTTTGAGTTAGAAAAAGAGATTTAGCTATTTCCTGTGGAAAAACTTCCTACCAAGTGTCATCTCGTTGCTGAATAAACATAATAAATATGGGGAGTGAACATACTTACATGTTAATTATTTCAAGTAAATGCACTGATGTTTTGGAAATATTTTTGGTAGTAATGTGTTTTAAATGAGACTATGGGCAAACAACTGTTTAGATGTTGCCTATTAAGCTAGAGATGTTGAAAATAACTGATGGCAAGTATCTGTTGCAAGTACTTTTTCTCATTTGTAGTAGCATTTGTGAAGTAATAGGTAATGTGTTGGACTAAATATGGAATGAGAAACTTGAACTGGTATTTCAAGTAACTTTTGGCAGTTAAGTGCATAAATTTACTGCAGGTAAAAGATTAGTTATTAACAGTGACTGAAATAACAGTAGCGTTGCAACGTTGAAAGTGGTTCCAGTTTAAAATGCAATTCCTTGAAGTACAGGGGAAGTGAGTTTTTCAGTAGGACTTATAGAAAATGTAGCTCTCTTGATCTGTCGATGCTAGATAGTTATCCATGCTGGAGTACGTAATATGCCCCTAAAGGTTTACCGTGACTCCATATTAAGATCTTGTTAGGATATTCTATGTGGTGGCTGTCCAATGTAGAGCTAGCCCTGTTGAGATCATGTTGTCATCTGTTCCTCCTTTAAAGTTGACACGGAGAGGGAGAACCCAAGTGAAAGCTAACAGCTGAAGCTTGGTGGTGTGCTGGTTGTTCCTCCTGTCTTCTTTTTGGGCTTGTTACTGTCTTATGACAAGTAGCATAAGAATGAGGCTGCATTTTCCTTTTCCATAGGAAAGTGCTTATTTTTTTTTTTATCTGCCTGCATGCTGGATTTCAGGAGGACAGTATGACTTATGTGCTATAATATACACTACTCTTATAAACTGGTGATTTCTAAAATGGTACCTGAACACGCAAAGGGGCAGCGGTTGCTGTAATGTGCTCTAATGTTTCTTTTTTAAACAAGAGTTAAGACAAAATTGCTCCATCTAGGTGATAATTCAATATGCAATAATTAACCTGCCCTTTCACTAAAGAGGAGGCATGACTCTCAATTTAATAGTGTCTTTTGCATTAAAGGAACGCTTGCACTAACGAAGCAAAACATGGGGCTGTAACTGTGCTCTGCAGTTTACCTGTAAAACAGAGCAGGAAAGAATTTAAAATAGGTGAAGCTTAGGATAAACATTTAATGAGTCTAAAAGTACGGCTGTAATCTGGGTGAATGCAGGCTTACTGATAACTGTCGCCATTAATAGGCTTTCAGTTAGACTCACGTTTCAGTGTGACATCGTAATAATTCTTAGTTTAAGACGTAATAATCCGATACTTGTAATATTCAGGCACTTTACCATTAAGGGAAGGATCTTGTGGTTGGAAGCACAGTAGAAGTGAAAATCCTCATTTGTAATGAAGAGCTGTAACCAGTGGACATCAGAGGGCAGGTTTCTTCACTGCAGTGATACACTCAAGAATAGGGAAGAGTTCCAAATATATACAATGGTGACACACTGTATTAATGAATAAAGACAGTTGCAGTCTTGCCAAGAATGAGAATTTCATGCCAGAAATTGTATGGTAGGGGAGAGTAGGGTTTGGGATGCTTGTACAATTTAAATACGTGGGGGCTTAATTTACAGTTCCCTGTGCTTAAAGAAGTCTAAAGCTCAGTCTAGATATGGAATTAGCAAGGCTTGTTTAACTGCCCAGTATGCAGCGGCCACTGATAACTGGCCGTAAAGTAACTTGCTGCTTTAAACCACAGTTAAATAACTGTGGGGGCAGGATGTTGTTCTCTTTCGTTATTGTTTTATTCATCGGGGCCATAAGTACCTACTTACCGGTATGGCTTCGAAAGGCTGTCCAACAAAGCGTATGTTCTCAGCTTTAGAAGGATGCCAGCCATTTTGGAAATGTATTTTAATAACGGCTCCAACTATAAAAACACTGGGAAAATGGTTTTCTTCATTGGAAGATGCTGTTCTGTTCTGCTTAATAGTGCACCTAACTTGTAGCTGTCATACCAGAAGCACTAGCGTTGGTTACACTGATTTTTTTTTTTTTTTTGGCTTTTTTTTATTACCATTTTTTTCTGTGCTCTGCTTTTCTCTGTTCGTGTTGGCTTCTTTCTTTTTCCCATCATTCCAATCTGTGTGAACTTTGGCTTATGCTTCACTCCACACTCTCATCCTCTCTTTTGTTGCCCGTGTTCTGCCTTTTTGCCGTCACTGAGCGTGATAGCTTAGCTAAGCAACGTAATCCAGAACTGATGCCACAGTACTTAATTCTAAAAGCTGGACAATTTTTTACCTTTCACTGATTATATAATTCTCTAACAGAGTGTTTAATTTGCTGTATCTATCAGATTTTTGGTTTTATAAGTTGCGTAAATTACTGAAGCACATCGTTTATCCATTTAAAAATCCAGCATCTGCCTTTGCAATTAAACAGCGCTATTTTCACACAACAACAATGTGAAAATGGGGTTTTCAAGTGTGAATCATTTTTCCAGGATGAGTTTGGTGGGTCAGAGCTTTCCATTCTCTTAAGTATGGTCAAGTTGCTGTTAAGGTGCGGAATAAGGAAAACGTGTGAATGAATATTCTAGATGAATGGGCAGCTCCTTTGCAATATTGAAAGTATTTGAAGAATAGAACGTAGAAATAAACCTGAGCAAAAGGCACTCATCTTGCTTGCTCTTCTAATCTTGTTTTTTAAGCATTTGGCCAGCTTATAAGTTTACTTAGCTGTTTGCAGTGGTTTACAAATAGCTTGCGAGTCATTTTTTTTTTTCCAGTGGCTTGTTTGCTGAAATGGTAGAGATATCATTGCACCACAACACAGTACAGTGTACAACACTGCCAAGTAAGACTGAAGGGGAAAATGTAAAACAAGGCTGTATGCTGCTCTGAGAGCTAAGACTTAAAATTACCTTCAGCAGAAAGTATGGTGTCTTTAACTTCATGTGCTCACAGTTGGATTTATGATTTCGATGCTGTGAAGTGTGGTTTCTCTTGAGTATTTCTGTGTTCTAAATTTATATATTTGCATACACGTATGTGGCATGCTGTGAGCTTTACAAATGCTTTGTTAACAAATAATGAATGATGGCTGTTTTCCTGATGGTACCAGCTTTGTTAAGCACAATTAATTACAAGGAAAACTTCTGTTCCATGACATTCTCAAGTAAAAGTGTAGTTCTACTCTTACAAAAGAATCCTGTGGAAGGAATGAGCAGATAAAGCAGACAGAGCTGTGAATGCACTTGTGAAATAACTTTTTGTTTCCAGCTTCTTAGGAGCACGGAAGTATTGGAGCTGGATGAGCGCTTATCTTAAGTATAATTCCTATTACAGAATATTTTAGTGGGGAATTTTTAACATTTGGATGCTGAGGAAACTATTATGGTAAGATAAACAGCTTTTGTTCTAGAGACAGTACTAAGTTTAAAAAAAAAAAAAACACAACAAAACTAACAACCAAACCAACAGAATTTCAATGATTGGATTTAAATGCCTCCTTCCCTTTTTTTTTCCCCCAGAGTAGAACCACACTTTAGACGACCTAAACGTAACATGGCTTTGTGCCATCCAATAACGAAGGCACTGTCTTGCTGCTACTTTATGTGGGATTACTCAAAATTGACGAGAAAATCTTTGGCTGGGGAGCCTCAATACAGTTGGGAAGAAGCATAATTAACCCTTTGATTGCCTTAAGACATGACTTTCTGTAATAAATTGGCACTCATAAGACTCTGCAGGCAGACAGCACGCTTTTCTCAATGGCTGGAGTGGAATATTGCCTTAAGTGACAATGCCCTGAGACTTCTGAAATTTAGAACTCAAAGGGTTATTTTAAACTATTGTTCGGGGACTTTTTCTAATGGGGAACCAAATGAAAAACTGCTTTGCATACCGTTATTACTTACGTCATTGATTTGCAAGCTTTCCAGGCACAGTGGTGAACCTTGTCAGAAAACACAACTGGCCTAAGAATGATAGGCGAAGAATACTTTGATACCAGCACATGTGCAAAATAAATCCCTTAATGAAATATAAATTCAGGGAGAGATGCACATTTGTTTATTGAACTTCATGAGCGTGTCTTCATAAGCAAAGACTTGAGATGATGACGAAACTAGCAAAATTAAGTAGTAAATTGCTTAAGAACACAAGGTCCATGTGTTTAGCTGATTACACAAATTAAAGATGCACAGTGCAAACAAGCAGCATACCGAACACCTTCTACAAGTAATACTTACATTTATTTCAAATCTGCATCCCAAAAGGGAAGCTGTCAAATTCAGATGATAGTCTTGCAATCCTAGTTGGATGAAATCAATGTAGAACTTTGTTTCCTTGAGGAGATGCTGAACAAAAATCCTCGACTAGCATTTTTAGTCTCATCTGTGCATCTTTAGTAGTGTAATGGTCTCTTTTCCTGAAGAGGTGTTTTCTACTGACATATGAACTTTCTGGAAATAACCAAGTCTTGGCATTGGTTGGTCTGGCTTTGGATGTACATTTTACTGAAACTATTGAATTTAGGGTTTTTTTTAGACATTTAACTGCAAGGTAATACTGCTAGTAAACTGCATTTTGACTGTAGAATATAAGTACTAAATAAACTTTATGCATATTAGACCTGTTTGGTGTGGCCTTAAGTGTCAAAATAGCATTGAATGGTTCATAATGTTGTTTGTAGCTGCAGTTTAGGCAGTGGGTGATCTGGCTTACGCCTAGAGGCTATCCCTGAATGACTGTATATAGACTGTATGATGACCAGTATATAGACTGATACTTCATGCTGTGGAATAAAAACCAAAGTGGTTACCTAGTGATCTAAAAGGGCAAGCATCTTGTCGCTTTTCACTGTACCCATTAGAATTAAACTTCAGTAGCTAGGTGATCAGATGTTGAAATTAGAGAGAGGCAAACGAAGTCAGACATCCTGCACCCTTCATCTCCTGGCCTGGTAAGAATGGCCTACTAGATTATCTTCCATAGACATAAATGACAATAGAACTGAATCAAAGGAAGTTGGGGGGATTTGGAAGGCTTCTGTAGGTCTTCAGCAGATCTTAATGTACTTCAATACTATCAAAACCAGGCTGGTTTTAAAATACTGACCTATTTTCAAGCCTGGGTAGGTGTAGTTTTGTTGGACTCTGATCAGACTGAGAGTCATTATTTAACAATGTTAAAGCAACTGCTTTCCCCTAAATCAAAAGGAACAATGGATACTGCCACTGGAATTGCTTGATTGATTCCATGTTCGCGTAACTTGTTCCCATAAATTACAATTAAATTATAAACACAATAACAATGGAGTTTGCATGAAAGAGGGGCTTTCAATACTACTAAAAAACCACAAAACAAGCACAAGTGTAGGCACTGCTTTTAATATGAGGTGAAGACACCTGAATGAGTAGTACCAGTAGTGTAGAAGTAACAGAACTTTGTAGAAGTTTAACACAGAGCAACATCATTATAACTTTATTCCTTCAGAATTCCTTTCTGGCTCCCTCAGAGCCACTGTATGACCGTGTACTGTAACAGTTCATGCCAGAAACAAAACTAATTTGCAGAAGACAAAAAACACCAAAGTTAGCAGTGTTCTTTAAACCCTGAACTCTGGAGAGCTGATAGCATGAAGCACATCATGAGGATGTGAGGGCAATAAAAATGACATGATTATCTTAGACCTGTGGTACCAAGAGATGTATAACGTTAACCACCATTGTGGTAAAGCTGAGGCAAGAAGGCAAATGGGTCAGTTCCATGAAGTCTGTGTCAGAGAATCACTTGAGAATGAAAAAAAGCACAGCTAGAAGCTGCTTAATCCCAGCTCATGCAGTACGTCTTGGTGATTTTTTAACTCGTCTGAATTTTTACCTATCTTAAATGAAAGACAACTAAGTGAGGCTAAAGAGTAGTTCCGGATTTTGTTTTCACTTGACACTGATGAATTAATGGAAGCAGCTTGCCTTCTTCGTGAAGTCTTTGAGTATCCGTAGCACCTCCAACAAAAGTCCCATTAACAAACACTCTTGGGACCTGTCGGGAATGTGAAATTTGCATTCATTACTTCAAATAAAGAAATCTAAGCAAACTCCATATGCATGCAAGTACTGCTTTATGTGCCTACAAACTGCAGTCTTATTATGAGCATATATGTGAATACATGCATACATACAAAATAATTACATAAAATTCAGACGTTACAAAACACGTTTGTTAAACACAATGGAGTAAACATGCAGCTGAAAACAGAGTTTGCTATTTACATCATCTCAGTGGCATTACAGAAAAGAACACCTTTGAGATCTGAAGAGGAAGACTGAGTACAGAACTCTCTTGCAGTTCTTGATTTTAATTTAGGAGCTTGTATCCCAAATTCACTTGGTCCACCAAAAAAAAAAAACAACCTTGAGATGGCTGTAACCCATAGGGAAAATGTGCAGCATAAGCTCTTCGCTGCCTTATTACTTGCAAAAAGATATACTTACTGTTCTGCCACCCGTCATCTGCTCAAGAATGTCTTGGAACTGGCTTCCATCTTTATTCACATCCAGTTCTATAGCTGTGTAATTTACATTCAAACCCTCAAAAAGTTTTTTTGCCATTTTGCAGTAGAAGCATGTTGTTTTAGAGAAAATCACCACGCAGTTGCCTGAGATTATCTCCTATATGTTCAAAAGAATGTTCAAGTTAGTAAGTTGGTGTATTTTAACAGCACCCAACGGTCATGAAAACAAACAGGGATCTATCAATCTGCTATTACAGCAACAAACACTCGGTCAGTGTAACTTTACAAGGTTTAATCCCCAATACTGCAAGCAGTACTGAGTATAGGATATTAGGATAAACAGTGCATGACTTAATATCAACATTACTATTAATCAATTATCATGAAGAACGTTTGATATGCAGAACTAGTTGTGGCAGCCCCTCTCTGGAAGCACTCAAGGCCAGGCTGGATGGGGCTGTGAGCAACCTGGTCCAGAGGGAGATGTCCCTGCCTATAGAAGGGGGTTGGAACTCGATGGTCTTAAAGGTCCCTTCCAACTCAAACCATTCTGATTTCTCAGCCTAACTCAGAAGAGCCCTGAAGCAACCACAAGTTTCAGAAACACAGAAGATCAGTAAATGAATCACCTGTTACCTGTATCTGATTCACAGCAGCACCATCGGACAGCTTGACAGAGGTAGGCAGCCTATTTCCCATTCTAAAGCTGAAGAGAAATTTAAGTTTAACACGACACGTTCTGTAGTTCGCAGTTTAAAGGTTGGCTTCATACTATTTTCTTTAAATGTAATTTCTCCATTAGGTGGGAGCTTACAAAGCCCGTAGTTACGGCAGTTCCTATACGCCTTACCCTGTAGTATTGGTTCTTACACGCAGGCAGGAAGATGGAGATAGCCTGACACTGCAGGCTGTAAGAACACCCCGGACGGTTACCTTCTCATGAGAAACGCTTCACTTCTTTTTCAGCGCTAACATATACGAAAACGCTAAACGTGACACGGGTTGTACTCAGCTCCCCCAACCCAACCTGCCCGGCTCCGCGGCATGCATCCTCCCACAGGGCCACCCCCCACCCACCAGCCCGTTCCGTCGTCCCATCCTCGTGGACCCCAACCCACCGGCCCCACAGGCGCAGCGCCCTCTGCAGGAACATGGCGGCCGGCAGGAAGGGGCGGTGCTCCCACCCAGTCCTCACGGCGGTCCGGCACCGCACTCAGGTCCCTCCTCCGCTCAGCACCGCCCCGCGGGACGGGCGGTTGCCCAGCGCTCTGCCTGTGCTCGCCGTTCTTCAGGCAGCCGCGGTGAGGGAGGCGGGGCGGTTGTGAGACTGTTCGATTCTTGAGCCAGTTACAAAGCGTTATTAGAGCCCGCGCTCAAGAGAGCACCTTCGTTTCGCTGAACGGTGATAAGTCCTTTCGCACTTCAGCTTCCCGGGCCCAGTAAGGCGGTTGCTCTCAGGCGTTCGGCGAGGGCAGCCCGGGGCCTGACGGCCGACGGCGGGGTCCTTCCTCGGCTGGAGGAGGGGCCGGGCCGGAGCGGAGCGGCGGCGGCCGGCGGCTTCGGGTGAAGATGGCGGACGTGCTGAGCGTGCTGCGGCAGTACAACACGCAGAAGAAGGAGATCGTGGTGAAGGGCGACGAGGTGATCTTCGGCGAGTTCTCCTGGCCTAAGAATGTCAAGACCAACTATGTCATCTGGGGGTGAGCGCCGGGGCCGGCGGGGCGACGGGCGGCCGCTGTCGCGGGGACGGGGCGGGCCGGGAGCTGGGAAGAAGTTGCCCCGAAGTTGCGGGAGGCGGCGGCGGAACGCAGTGCACGGCGGGGAAAGGCCGCCCTCGGCCTCCTGCAACCTGCGGGCGGCGGGGCCTGGCCAGGCAGGGCCCCGGACAGCGCTGGGAGCCGTCGGAGGGGGTCCGGGCTTGGCGTGCGGCTGGCAGCCTCGGGGGCTGGAGGGCTCACGCGGTGCGGTGCGAGAGGCGGCTCGTGGCGTTTGGCCCCGTTCGTTGTCAGAAGTCTGTGCCGCGTCCTCTGTGTGTTAACACAGCCGGATGGCTTCAGTTTTCTTGGAGCTTCGTCCCGCGGTAGGGAAGTCACCGAATTCCAGGCCGGGCTGCCCGGCGCTCCCTTGGGAGCTCTGGGTGTCCCTCGGCCGCCTGTGGGTGGGGCCGCGTCCCGGGCCCGACGCCGGGCCCTCTGCATGCGTGCACTGTGCCCGCTGGGTAAACGGTGCTGCCAGAAATAGTGGGTCCTGAAGAGAAAAAGAGTTTTTATACCTGTTGAACTTGCTGGTTTGATAGCACTGTTTACAATGCACGAGGTTACTTCCTCTTTCTTCTCGATTAAGCAGTGGTGTTATTTAACATCCACACTAGAAGGGATTCAGTGAGTCTCGTAAAACACAGCCTTTAAAACCAAGGGAAAGTAATGCTTTTTGTTAAGTAAAGAGTACTTTGAGATCAGAAAGAGTACTTTGAAACATGATAGAAAAGCAGAGGAGCTGAAAGATTTCTCAGGCAAACCCCTTGTCGTTCAGCCTGAGAGCAGGATTTGTTTTTGTTCTTGGTGTTATGATAAGAATATTGATGTTCTTGCAGCGTCCTGATTTGTACTTCGAGAGAGAAAGGAAACTGAAACTGTTCTGTTGGTTAGTTCATAGACAGGTTAATTTGTTTAAACCGGCTTTACTTTGCCCTCAGCGTAGAACTAGAATTGTACTACCTCGTTATCTGTTTCAAGCTCTCAGAAACTTGTTTGGGATTTAGTTGCACTTCCTGGCTGCGAGGGAGATGCTGGTCTGTACCCGGGGAGGAAGAGGAACATCTGCATAAGCAGCTGAGCGTTGGAGTCCTTGACAAATCCTCCTTCTGCTCTGCTGAGTAACTATGGACGGTTTGCCTTTCCTTGCTGCAGTTTGCCCTTCTGAGCAGGAAGGAGTAAAGGCTAGCTGGATAGACAGCTTTCATCCCTGTTGTGTAGGAAACACAGGAGCAGATATGCAAGCCAAACTACTGCTGCTTAGGAAAACTTGATTAGGGCCCACAAATTATTACCAAAAGACAGCATCTGGAGAGAAAAACTTTATTATGCACGTTAAGGTGGCTTTATCTATATGGTTGAGGAAGGATTATGGGTGAGCAGAGGGTACGTGTAGCTGAACAGAAGCAGTAGCTTCAGAACAGCTTTACATTTCCTCTTGTCTTGTGACAGATTTTGGAGATATGTTTTCTGTTCTTAGTAAATGGTGGTTCACACCCAAGAAGATGGCATCTGAACTTCTGATGGAATCAGACTGCTGCTGATGCATAGCGTGTCCTGTGAACCACTGTGGATCTTTAAGTCCTTAAAACAAAGGTGTAAAAATGAAACCAGTTCTACAAGCTGTGCTCGGTAGCTTTGAGATGATAGTTTAGGAGCTGTTAATTTATGTAATTTCAGGGTCACATGAGGAACATCTTCAGGACCTTTTCAGATTCAGAACCTCCCATATATCCTTGATCGCTTGGGAAGGTCCGAGCTATGCTTGCAGTTGTTAGTAGCTTAATCTTTCACGAGGCAAATATGTCTTCCATCTTAGGTGTCCACAGTGTGGTTGCTGTAATTGCATCTCTACAATCTCCTGCAGTCAGGAGAGAGTAATCCAAGTCTGAGTAGCAGTGGTGGCATTCTGTCCCTTCTAGAATTAGAAGTAGTCCCAGTAGACATTTAACACTTGCTCCCTGAGCACGGAGCTGGCAGGAACCAGCGGTGCTGCTGGGCGTGCTGAGCTGCCCCACGCTGACTGCTCTCCCCGCCGGCACCAGGGGCTGCCAGCAGTGTGTTGTTCTGAGGAGTGGAGCTGCTTGAATAGCAACCTGAAAGACATACGGAAGTTCATTAAATCCAGGTTAGTTCCCAGATTGAATCCACAGAACAAAACTGAGTACTTCTGAAGACGTGTGGCCAGAGATAGTGTTTTGTGTGTTTTGATCTAATGCTTGATCTCTGGCTGAATAAGAGTGAATATAGAATGAGTTTTGAAACCAAAAGCAGGAATCAGTCTAACAGAGCGCCTTAGCTGCCTCGTTTACCCATCAGAGGGATTATAAGCACAGCTGAGAAGTTTTTAAACAGTGAGCTGTTGCTTGTGGCTATTATAGTTGGGATGCTACCCTGCATGTCTAGTCTTGTGGTTCTGAGGATTATCGCTTTCTGTCACGGATGGGGACGCAGGCCCTCAGAAAAATTCATGCTTTCAAACACACAAGAAGAAATAGAGCAGTTAAAGGATGAGTTACCCCGTTACCCAGAGGTTCAGTGTGAATGCATGAACTGGAAATACATTCGTGCTGTTAAAACCAGCCAGGTGAAATGTTCTCTTTTGCATTGCGTAAACACTTTTCTTCAGTTTTTAAGCTGGAGTTCAATGGATATTAGGAGATTGAGACTTGCATATTAAAAAAAAAAAAGACCAAATAAAAAATAGTAGTGCTGGACTGGCAAGGTTTGCAACTTGATATTTTTTATTTCTGAAATAATTGATATCGTTAGTAATAAGGGATGAAAGAATTATTAATTTCTTTAGCTACTTTGATGTTGGTAATTGAGTGAAGTAAGCTACGTTCAGATCAGTGAGCTTTTAGCTCTCTGTTTAGTGAGCAGGTTCTCTGTGTGGGGAATCTGAAAGGATCACAGTATGATGCTGAAATGCCAGTTGTGGCTCCTGTTATCTCCTTGCTGTACGCCTGCTTGTTCATCTGACGCTTTGCCTTTAAAACTGCACTCCTAACAGGATACCCCCTAACAGCCATGATGAACCTGGGGTTTTCTTGCAGGTGGTAGAATACCGGCTGTGCACTGCTGAGTTTGGGCAGTGCCTTTGGTTTTGTCATACTGGCTTCTTAAATTAATAGATAACCGCTCAGTGTTTATCTTCCAAATAATGCCATTCATTGCCGAATAGTGCAAATAAAAACTGGAATAGCTGAACGGCTGGACTTCCTGTGTGGTGTTCAGAGGCTGCGATGCACTTCAGAGGAATAATAAATTACTCTGAAAAGAGAGAACCTGAAATGTTCATTTTAAATTGAAGCAACAACTGTGGCACATGACACAGACTACACTTTAGAGCCAAGTCTGTGTGGAGGAAGCTTTCACTTCTAGCAGTGCTATGAATCAGTTCGTGTGCCACCTGATCAAAGATAACAGTGAAACAATAACAGCCAAACAATTCCTTGCTGAATAACCCAGTTTTGTGGGCTGTAGGTGTTCAGCCAGCTTTTGGTTTTCTAGCAGTTGAATGGTACTGAGTCTCATCCCCTTTCCCTGTGCTTGCAGCAAAATACAACCCTCCCCTCTGCCATGCACAAATGCAGGCTGTTTTTGGAAGGAACAGTGATAAAAAGATCCTTTGTTTTACTAATTCTCACAGTATTGTGAATTATTTTTCTCTCTATTAGTAAAGGTCTGTTTGTTTTCACAGGTGAGGTTCGTGTTGTCAACCTTCCAGCTCTGTGCTACGTGAAGAGTATGCAATGTCACTTTGTTCCTTTGCAGTTCAAATGCATTCTTCTGCATATCCCAGATAAAGTGGACTGTTCCTTTGATAATCAGAGGAGTAAATATGTTTGAGACAGAAGAGAATGTTCTTATGGTTTTTTAAGTTTTGCCAGTATGCTGTACAATCTATCTGGCTCTTATTTTGGACAGTTTTTATAATGCATTCATTAAGCAGGCTGTGAGAACACGTATCTGTTACCAATGTTTGTTAACACGACCGGGAAATAGCCTGATGACAGTTCAAAAAGCAAACAGTAATGCTGTTACCTGGAAAGGAGAGAGGACTTTTGGGGGGCTTAAATATTCAAATCTTTGTTTCTTGACTTTACAGGACGGGGAAGGAAGGTCAGCCCAGGGAATACTACACTTTGGATTCTATCTTGTTCCTCCTCAATAATGTGCACCTTTCACATCCTGTTTATGTCCGTCGTGCCGCAGTAAGTAGATGATAGAGAACTTCATTCTGTCCTGTTTGTCTGAAGTAATGTTTGCACAGTCATCTTCAGAGAATGATTGTAGTGTTTAACTGTCTGAATTTCCCTGGGAAAGGGGGAAAAAGCCATGCAATGAAGCCTGTGTGCGTTTAAAAAATACTGTTTACAAGTTTAAAATGAAGGAAAAAAAGGATCGTCCTTATTTTATAGCAAATGATGTTTGAGTTTGTGTAGCTGGACGTCCTCTAGATAGTATTTTTCCTCTCGATAGTTATGCTTTCTTGTGATGCAGGTTACATGTCCTTGTCTTTGTGTGAATGAGCGATGTTCAGTAAAAGGGAGAAATCTTCATCAAGATTCCCTGTGAGGAAACAACTGTCTAATGTTGAGTCTGCTCTCCTTTCAGACTGAGAACATTCCTGTGGTAAGAAGACCTGATAGGAAAGACTTGCTTGCATACCTAAATGGGGAAACATGTGAGTGATGAGTTCTGTTAAACGCACGTTTATTGGATAAATCATGATCAGTTTGTAAATTAACTGAGAACGTTCAGATGTCGCTAACAAAATGAGGTTTTCTTTTTTCCTCCCCCATTTTGTTCCGAACTTAACTATTTTTATAATGCATGGATGGGAGCTGCATTACTATAATCGTGTTTAGGCTGAGTTACTTCTCATAGTTTTCTTTGAGCTGATAGTTGTGTTAGAGTGCTCAGTGTTTGTATTTTGTTCTCTCTAGACTGTGGGAAACTTTGGGTATTTTCACATTGATTTCAATGCAGTAAGTGTGTGGGGTAAAAACTTCAGCGTAATAACATGTATCAAATCTCTGCTTTTTCAGTCTGGAAGATTGTTCTGGTATTTAATCATGTTAAAATTTCAGTTGCTAATAATCAGAGAAAAGAGGTTTCTTTGTGACTAGAGGAAGATAAATATAACCTAGTTTTTCAAGTCATTCTGTTCCGTAGATGGTCTCCTGTTTGTTGCAATGAGATAATTTTTGTAATAAGAGCAGCAAGCCTTTTTTATGTTTTTGAGGGGCCCCGAGGATGTCTTTAAAAATAAATTAAAAATTAGATGAACCAGTGGTTCTTAATTGCAGGTTATACAATAGCTATTTTTGCAGTCGTTTTCTTCGGTGCCTCGTATACGCGTCATAGTGTTGCTGATAATTTTATGTTGGAAGGCACTACAAGAGTCGTGTGGTTCAGTCTCCTTTTTGAAGAAGAGCCAAATGACCCTGAATGATCTGATCTTAACTTCATGTGGAGTCAGGTTCTGAACATCTCTAGTTCCAGTGTTTGACCAGCTTCGCCAGTTTAAGTTTCCATTGTTGAGGTTTATCTGCTGTCCTTCATCCTTTTATGCTGAAATGCTTTAGCAAATCTTTTGTCCTTAAACAAAATGTTTTTTGATTTCAGCAACGTCTTCAAGTATAGACAGAAGTGCTCCACTTGAAATTGGTCTTCAGCGTTCCACTCAAGGTACAGTGTAACTCATAAGTAACCTCAGTGCTTGTTTTACAAAAGTCTTCTGCAATACTGCATTTTTAATATCCTGTTTTTCTTGTAGTTAAAAGAGCAGCAGATGAAATATTAGCGGAAGCAAAGAAGCCAAGAATAGAGGTAATGAGATTAGCTGTTTCCAAAACAAATCTGGGGGAAAGGAGTGTAAATGATAGTAATTTTAGCAATTCAGCTGGGCTGCCTGTCCTCTGGGTGCAATGTGCTGCTTCTGTTAGCATGGACGGGAACTGGAAGGAGTTAGAACCTTACAAGTTTCAGCCTCTGGGTTAAACTTGGAATTTTAGTTACTGGATATATGTTGTAGTGTATAGGGGTAAAGCTTGACTTGATGTCTATAAGTACTAGTTGCATTATGGTCTGCTTGCTAGGATCCCTGTGATTGGAATCTACATGCTATTCAATGAGTAATTACTGGTATGTGCCATTTGTGACTTGCTTGCTGTTTTAACTTAAAAGCCAGTCTTATAACTGTTTACTTGTTTATCTGCTGTTTTGGTTTCTTTATAGCAAATATAACTGTTGTCCCTGTGATTTACTATTTTCTGAAGCTTTGTCCTTGGTAATTAATGACATACTTTCACAAGAGTAATGTATCTAGCTATTACACACATTATTACTTAATTCTGACTGATTTTAAAGACTGATTTGTTTTTATCAATTATTTTTTAAATATGCTCATCCGGTTGTTTCCTCTCTGATTTATTCCCATTTTGAGGCAATCTGTTTCTGGCTGTATGTGCTTCCTGAGTGTTAAGGCTTTAGGTTTCTTCTTAGAGTAAGAATTATTGAAAATAATGGTGTGCATAACTGTGTCTGCGTGGAAAATTGGTAAGAACTTTGGGCATTTTTAATGGCACACAAGCACATGATTGCTCTGAGGTGATGTATTGTTTGTAAAACGAATACTAGAATAAGTTGGAAATAAAGATAGACCTTCCGGATTTTTTAAAGTATCCCGAATAGTTTTAATTCCAGTTTTGTTTTGTTGAAGAGAGTACACAAAAACTAACCATTACTGTTACTGCCAGGATGAAGAGTGTGTGCGCCTTGACAAAGAGCGGCTGGCAGCTCGCTTGGAAGGACATAAAGAAGGTATCGTGCAAACAGAGCAGATCAGGTAGGAATACTTGAATTTCCTATGGATAATGCTTAAGTAAAGGGCTGCTAATAAGTGTGTTGCTTTAGACGTATGGTCTTTATTTTGTCCAACTACTCTCAGTGGTAGCCTGCACCTGCTCCTTTTAGATGCTGTGATCAAAAATTATATCTTGAGGGGGCAGAACTTCATGCCTGGTAATTATACTCCCGTTCCTGGGTGGAAGTACAGATGTCATGGCATGAGATACCTTGGTTTGTATTCAGAACAGTTGCCTCCTGTTACCTGTCCCCCTCTCCCTCTCTAACCGCACCAGTTACACTTTCTTCTGCGATGGTGTTTATTTAAGGAGTCCGAAACAATGAGGAGAACTGCAAAGGAAGTCTTATGAACTCTCTGTATTTCAAACAAAAAAAAAAGAATCTTGTGCTGAGAAGGAAAACATTGCAGGACTGTGTCCCAGATTAACAGGGCCTCTGTTTGGCTCCCTGCAGAGGTGAGCTTGTTTCTACTGAAGAGACGGTAGGCTACCAGAGGACAAAGTACTGCCATTGCCATAAGCAGTAGTCAGTACTCAAGTGATCTAAAATTTGCCTGTTGCCTTTTTTTTTTTTTTTTAGTTATATCTATCCAGAATCTTGTAGAGAATGACAGCTGTTCTTGTGTCTTACATCACATATTTCACAAGCCAGGCAAAAAGAGAATGAAATTGTTGCAAGACCTTGTTAATGTTAAGATTTTGGGGCTTAGTAGGTTGTAAGACTTAGGGATACAAGGCTCCAGTAGCTCATTTTCAGATATCTAAATTCTGAAGCTTTGATGTCAGTGTAGTTGTTACATTTTTTTGTTTGTCAGCTTTCAGAATGCAGAATGTGAGTCACACCTTCCTTGTAGGAAGCACATGAATGTGCATTAATGTCGTACTTCATCTGTGTTGGAGTTTGCAAATCACTAGTTTCACTTGATAGGCTAACTGCCTTCTTGAGAAATTTATTTCTTGAGCGTAAACAAAACTGTGAATATCTGTTTATCCTTTGCCAGGATTAAATTTACCAGTTAGACTTGCTACAGCTAATGTAGCCAAGTGAGATATAATAACTCATAAGAACAGCAACTTTGTCATCCCAGTGTCTTCTATAGGTATACATAAAAGGTAACTGTGAGGGGGAGGGATGAGGAGGGAACAAAACAGATTTCATTGTTGTACCTGGCTGAAAAAGAGAGCCTAAGAATCAGAAAGTGTAACTATGCATTTTGTTTTTTGTAAGGTGATAATGTGAGTGTTAGCAGGAATGTGTCACATCTTTGATTTAGAGTATGAAATAATGTTGCAGTAAGGATTACTGAATATTGTTCATAGTTACTTTGTGCTCTATATTTATAGAGGCTTAATATTGAATGCAAAGAATTTCCCTTTTAAAAGTGCAGGTGACAGTCACTGGCCATTAGCTTGGACTGCGTGCTTGTCACTATTGCAGCAATACAGAAAAGTTCCTTGTCCAGTAGCTTAGTCACATCAGGAGGTAGAAAACTTAATACAATAAATACTGGTTGTGAAGCAATGTGATCTCAAAAAAAACAGCAACCCATGCACAACTGAATCCGATCTATGTGGTTCAGATTGTGCAATTCAGTGCTTTTTATTCTACAGTTTACCTGGAAAACAGTAGGGTTCACTGTTTGGCAACCAAATCCTACTGTGTTCACAAAAGCAAACAGATAAAGATACTGGATTGAGCTGAGCTCCCTCACGTAGAATGTAGTGTGGACAAAGTTACTACCATCTGTTGTTTGTTTGGCCTACGGGCTCTGTAAAGGCAACACCAAACTTCCGAATGCTCAAGTCCCCGTAACAGAGCTTCAACCAAAACTTGGTGCAATGCCTTGTAAGTCTCAGAGCAGCCAGGGATTGACTGACTACACACAGAAGTATAATTCACTGTAAGGAGTTGGGAGTTGAAATTCAGATGACGTTATAAATGGAGATGTTAGTCCTGATGCTTCACATTTGCAGTCATTATTTCTGAGTGTAACAGTTAAGATATTATGATGGCTTTTTTGTGCTAGTACCTGGATGGAATCTTTTTGTCAGGAAAAAAAAAGATTCTAATGCCCAAAATGTCACTGCAGGTTTTTATGATCTTTAAGTATATGTGAGGCGACTTCTTATGGCGTGGCCATAAACTTAAAGCAGCAGGAAATTACTCTTTCACAGATTCTTTCAGAAGGATTGTTTGTGCTGTTACTCAGTCTCTTCTGCTATTTTTGCTCACTTAGGTCCTTGTCAGAAGCCATGTCAGTGGAAAAAATTGCTGCTATCAAAGCAAAAATCATGGCAAAGAAAAGATCCACTATCAAAACAGATCTGGATGATGACATAACTGCTCTTAAACAGAGAAGTTTTGTTGATGCTGAAGTGGATGTAACCAGAGATATTGTCAGCAGGGAGAGAGTATGGAGGACAAGAACTACAATCTTACAAAGCACAGGCAAGGTAATGATGTAGATACCAAACTATTTTTATGATCTAAATGACAAATTGCATTTTCTTTCTTCTGTATCTCTAGTCTGTTAACTGTAGATGACTGGGACTATTATGCTTAGTGTTCCAGGTAAAGGCAAGCTAGAGGGCTGTTGGCGCAGTTACAGAAAGACTTAATTCTTTCCTCAATGCAGTAAGCCTAAAATATATCTCAAAAAAAAAAGAAAAAGAAAGAGAGAACAAGTAATGACTTAATTCCTTTTAAAACAAAGCTGTTTTAAGTCTTAGAATTGAGAAGGCTGTAGGAAAGTACCTGCAGGGGAAAGTTGAGTGTTTTGTTATGTGTTTATGTTCCTTCAAGCTCCTTTAATTGAGGTCTTCATCTACACTTGGTTACGTACCATCCAGAGCATTGTTGCAAGCCCAGCTGATGGCTTTACTGTCCAAACAGGGTGAGCTTTCTTTATTGCAGGCACTTGAGGCTGAACTTCTTGAGGAAGAAGTATGTCAGGTTGCAGGTATCTGTTTTAGGCAGGTGGTGGGTGAATTGTATCCTTTGCCTAGGAGGAAGTTGCTAGCTTTTCTTTGTCATATTATCTAATTTTTTATGCAGCAGTCATTTAGACAATGTTGTCTCATGGCTTTAGAGGTGGAATAAACTTCTGAGTTGTGAGGTAATCACTGGGTACCTGATACATTCCTGCATGCTGTGTGCTGAGTGAGTGCTGCTTTGTTTGTGAGATTTGTAGGACTCTCACTGCTGCACAGCTAAATGCAAGTGACTGTGATAGATAAATTTACAAAAACCTTTAGAAATGTGGGTTTTGAAGGAACCTGGGCAACTTTTCTTCATGTAGTGAATAAATCATGGCATTTTTAGCTTCATGTGCTTTCCAAAGGAGTCTTGCGAAGATGACAGGTAAAGGCTCAGATGCTTTATCCTAGTTTCCCTGTTATAACAGTGAGGTGAGGTGGATGAATTTAGGCAATAGCTAGCATAGAGAAAAGGACAGAAAGAGATGAAGTTAATTTTGGGACTCCAGCATGGAGTTGCTCTGAATGGTCTGAGGAAAATGATGGGCCATAACAGCAAGACCTTTTTTCTGTTTGGACTGAACTTCAGGAGTGTTGGTAGCTTAAAGAAAAATCAGCAAATGTTTGTATTTCTGTACAAGGAGCAGTCAGATTGAATAGGTAGGGAAACATCACTTGTTACCTAGGACAGCAGTTTTATTCTAGAATGGCTTGGGGGTTTTGTTTGTAGGTTGAGAGGGTTTTTACTTTGTTGGTGTTTTTTCCTCCTTTTTTTATTTTTCAAGTATCTTTGTAAAGAACTTCTGAGAAGTTAAGTAACTTGCAAGGGTTCTCTTAGGCACGTAATTCCTTAGCTACTTGCCTGTTCCTTTGAAAAACTTGTGATCAGGGAAGCGTGGCACCCATCGGCAGCCGCTCCTTTGGCTTTTCTCTATGATATACGACTTGCTTATGTGCCCACTAATTCTTCTTCTCGTAATTTTTCAATATCTGCTTGATACAGATTTACCTGCGGTCTCTTGAATCCTCCTGGAACACATTTTAAAGTGAAGTTGACTTGATTAGTAGTTTGCCATGTAGTGTTTAATAGCTGAACTCTTTTAGTGCTCCTGTGGTAAAGGTAACAACTTAGCAGTGCTCCCTAAAGGTCAGTTTCATTGCTTCTTTGAAAATGATTCGTTCTGAAACAGATCTCAAACTGTCTTTTCCACGGAGAAGAACTTATGCAAACTTCTTGTGTCCTCTGTTAGTATGCGTTCACGTAGAGATGGCTTAAGATGCAAAAGGAAAGCGCCGGGCAGATTACAGCACAACTCAAAATCAGTTGTCCCTGGAAGGTTTTGGGCAGGTTTCTTCTGTTTTTGCTGTCTTTAGAGAAAATAGTGATTCCTTCAGCAAAGTGTTCCTCCATTTCTATGTACCTCTCTAAAAAAATGGTCTTCACGCTTGCATTCTGCCCCATTAGATCTGCCTCTAGTTTTCTCTTTTAAATAGCATCTTCATTATGTTGCTCCCCTTGCTGAAATTAAATAGTGATTTTTTTTTTCAAGAGCGTTGAATTTGAGTGTGTTGATGCTCCTCTTAGGGACTATTCTTCAGAAGCTACGTGTTAGTGTAGGTACTGCGGGCTAAATAAAGGGTATTTTTCCTTTTGTGTCCTCTGTGACCAGTTGCTTCAACACACAATTACTTACGGCAGCTAAAGAATTAATCTCTGCATTTCTTCTCAACACTTCGAAATGTCACAATTCTTTTCTACGGAAGCCTCCTGAGTTTTGTTGCTGTTGAATCGATACTGGCAGTATAGCCTTGGTGCTTTAATAATTTCACACGCGTTGTCATTTGTTGGCTGTCATTCATTGGTTGACATTCACACGTGACTCTAAGCTTTTTATAATGCATAACCCAAGTCCTGTATCTGCGCAACCCATTATCTTACCCTAATATTGTACTTGGCTGTTGCATTGTTTCGTGACTTATCTTTAGCAACCTCACAAATCCAGTATATTGCTTTTAAAGTTTTACATTCCACCTCGCACATCCTTTTTGTCTGTAAGACTTCCAGAATTTGCATTTGCTTGCTTTTCTTAAAGTTTGGCTTAGTGCTTTTGATGGAAGTGTTATTCAATAGTTTCCAACCTGATCATTATGCCATTCTACCCTCCTCTGGGAGTAGTGGTTGATTGAATCTCCGGTGGGTGACTCATCCTGTGCTGTCTGTCTTAAACTTCTGTTGGCCTTCCTCAAGTCTAAAGCAAAGTCTTCTCAATTTTATGAATAATGTGACATTTTTATGTAACCACTTTTCAGAGCCAAATTGAATCTGTTTAGCATAAGGTTTTACTTCCTATTATAGTAGCTTAACTTCAGAACGGAGAGGATACTTTATATGTAGAAGCAACATAATTGCAGCTGTGAGTAAAGGTATGCAACAATGTTTTTTGTTGGGCTGACTGTCTAACCAACTGGAAACTTCCTCTCCCTTATGGTTTCTTTAGCTGCCAAGGTAGTCCTTACTCTTTGTATAGTCCAGTCCTGGTGGTTGATCTTCACAAATGTGAAAACTGGGGCAACGGAATTGGCATCTTTGTGCTGGAGACAGCTGGGCATGTTGGGGGAGGGGGGGGAGGAAGTAGCAGAGGTAAAGGGGGAAGAGGTTTAAAAAGAAATAAGTAAGGTCAAAATTAATTGTCAGGTTGTTAAGGTGTTGGTGTTGTAGGTGTCTCGCTGTTGTTTTTCATGGTGGTCTCTTGTATAAAGCACTTAATTTAGGGTGCTTGCTTACGCTACGTTAGAAGGAAATGAATTGATAATACAGTCATGTCACTGAGTGTGAGATGTGTATCTCGAGGGCAGGTTGAGCTTGTCATTTCTCATATACATTAAATCAGTTGGAGTTGAAACTGTGAATCTTAAAGGAAAATGCTAGCAAAACAGAACTTTCCAACTCCTTCATAGAAAGAGCCTTTGTTCATTGAACTGAACATCTTGTCTGGTAGCTGAATGTTTGAATCTGTACGTAGAATATTTGTCATACTGACTGTATAGAGTATTGAGGTTTAAAGTATTGCCTTGCAGGACTCTCAGTTCTGTCTCTGTATCTGTTTCTGGATAAATGCCTGTTTTGTAAAATAAAGCACGGAATGCTTAAAAAAAAACCTGTAGTGTTTAAACTCAAATTGATTCCTTCCTCTCTCTCTCTTTCCTTCCTGAATAATCCTTTGATTTTGTAATCTGTAGAAGCAGGCTTCAGCAATCCTTTCTGAAGCAAAAACCTCATTCCATCTCTGCTATAAACGTGTTCGTGGCACTTGGATGCTATCTGCAGGAATACTAAAGTAGTTGAAGCAGGAGTTTGGGCACTCAGAGGTGTATTGGAAGGGAGAGTTTGTCTCGGTGATTGATGTATTTGTTTTCTTCTTGGTTTTGTTTTTTTGTTGTTAAGTACTCAGAAATAGTTGGTATTATACGTGGTATAAAAGCAGCATGTGACTTCAGTGTGGAGAAATCTTAAAACTGGGATCTTGGAAATGCACTAATATGAGTTTATAACTCTTTGAAATGCAGCAGTGTGCTTTTGGTAGTAATTCACTCTGTGCCTTTCTGATTTAAAATACAACAATGTATTCATTTCTTCACCATATATCATAGAATCACAGAATGGCCTGGGTTGAAAAGGACCACAACGGTCCTTCAGTTTCAACCCTGTGCTATGTGCAGGGTCACCAACTGCCAGACCAGGCTGCCCAGAGCCACATCCAGCCTGGCCTTGAATGTCTCCGGGGATGAGGCATCCACAACCTCCTTGGGCAACCTGTTCCAGTGCGTCACCACCCTCTGGGTGGAAAACCTCCTAATATCCAACCTAAACCCTTCCATCTTGGTTTAAAGCCGTCCCCACTTGTCCTATCAATGTCCACCCTTGTAAACAGCTGTTCCCCTTCCTGTTTATATCTCCCTTCAAGTACTGAAGGCCACAATGAGGTCACCCCGGTTAAAAGTTTAAGGTATTGTTGGTTTTTGGTTTCTTTTTTGTTTTTGAACAAGTACAAATATATTAGAATTACCTTCTCTTGAGCAAACTTTCCTTAAGTACAGGAAAAATAACTTAATCAGCCCGAGCAAACGTGTATAGCAGCTTAGTATAGAGTCAGGATTTCTTGAAACTCAGTCCCTCCAGTTTAGTAAGCCCTGAATCACGTAATTATGGGTTTTGTCCATGTAGGATTTTCTTTGTGCATATTAATTACTATATCTAGGTCAGAATTTGAAAGCCAAGGTCTCGCTTTTCACTTCGTCTTGCTTCCTTCCTGCACAGTGACTGATTTGATTTTTCTCCCCGCTTAATGTTTACTGTACCAAAAAATCAAAAGTGAATGTTGTGGATTTTAAAATATTTATATTTTCATCATTAGAAGTAGGAAGTAAGGCTGAATCAAATGTTTTTCTGTCTTAATTCTGCTATTATATGTATTTCTTGTATGGAGAAATGTGGTTATACGGCAAATATTTTTTCCAAGGTTTTATTTTCTTTTGTATAACAGGAAGCCACTTGTTGAAGCCAACAGCTTCTTTTAAACCTTCATCTCAATTAACATTTCATATCTTTGCTTATAGTGGTCCTGCCATAATTCGAGTCAGCTCTACTTACCTGTAGGAGGAAAGGTTGTTGCCGCCCAGTGTACTGCGTGGCCATAAAAAGGCTATTAATACTGAGGGGGTTGGACTGAGTTCTGGTTTTATTCTGAAGAACACGACTGAGCTTTCTGTATTAAACTCTAGCCTTCAGTTCTTTTTCTTTGCTTTGGAGTTCATTTGTGAGCGTGGTGATACAGCCCAGAACTGAGCAAAACAGCTGGGGCGTTGATAGCTGGCCTAGGCAGAGGGACTAGCTCTTTGCTGCTGTGTAGCGTTTACCTGGGACGTAACCCACAGCTCATACCATCATACCATGCATTGCTTTGAAGTACTTCTGGACAGTATTCCTCTGTGGTTTTCTCAGTTCCTGCATACACAAATTAAATAGCGAGACTCATAATTTTGACCCAATGTATCTCATCTTTACAGTGCTTGATATTCCTGATTTGGTGTTATTGCCTAGAAAGTATTACCTGCACAGATAGTATTTGCATACGCTATTTTTTTTTGACAAAGGAATGTCTTTTAATTATAGGCGTGACCCTTTTAACAATAATCGGCGCATTTCAAGTAACTGCTGTGAGACTTCCTTTGGTTATTCCATTTCATAGGGTTTTTTAAACGTGTTTTGATCTTTCATAGCAATGAAGTCAGCAAATATTGAAATGAAAATAACTTCGCAGCATGATTAGGGTGGTGTTTTTAATTAGTTTTAATAGCTAAACGGCCTAAGTAAAATTTTGCCGGTTGTAAAAGAAATGATTGTACAAGCAATTTAGTTCGTGGGCCCTAGGTGGCAGAATTGTTCCACGTTCCTGAAATTCACAGTAGTGAATTCAATAGTGAAATTGAACAGGCAAAGCTGTGCTGGGTTTATATCTCTTAGCGTGTTCAAATGGAAGGAAGGTGTGGTTTTAAAATGGCTATGCATGAGTGTAATGGCCTGGGATAGGTTTGATTTGCCCTACTCTACTTTATTCTGTGTTCTGTATTAGCCAAGTGGGAAGGCTGTTGTATTGCTGCTTGATTCTAACCGATCCGTTTTGAGTACAAAAGAAAAATGGATCAGATCATGACAATTGTTTTCATATCGATCAGCACAGAGTCTAATTTTGTAAAAAGGTACCTCCAGTTTGTCAGAAAGTAGTAATCAAATTATGTTTGCTGAATGAAATTCAGGTTAGCTGTGAAGCTGCTTCATACTTGGGCACTTTTTCTATGATTTAATAAGTCCAGCCAAGACTGTATTTCTGTATGATACCTGCACCTAAGAATTAAACTCAGGTATCTGCAAGAAAGTGTTCAAAACAGATGTAGCTCTGATCTGTCTTTGGGGTGGTACAGTGTTATTGCTTTTTCGTACTTCCAAGTTAGTCTTTATTTTATTTCAAGTTAGATATTTTGCAGGTCTTCGTTACAGTAAGTTTGCTGTAAAAATCTAGCGAGTGAAATATGCAGACCAAGTGAGGAGTGCAACTCGTTACTGAGAACGCTCCACAGATACACAGGGCTGATAGCTGTATGTTTTCCATTGGTGGCAGTGGACTGTAGTAACACTGAAACATTTTGATGGAGAAATGTCACTTGATTCCCAGAGCAGCTTTTGATGAAAGTGAGCGTGTGACTTCAATTTTCTTTTTCCACAGCAGTTAGCAAAAATCAAGTGTTATTAATATTTTTTAATATACTCCCCCATTGGACAGCTTAATGTTTTTTCCCTATATTCTGCTTTTGTTAGCTATAAACATTCCAATTGTTCCTTACATTGCTGCTGTCCTGAAAACACAACTGAAGAGACCTGTTTATATTCAGGTGGTCTTTTTTTTTTTTTTAACTGTGTTTCTTGTGCCAATCATTCTGTTGTATGAATTACTGTGTTACAGTCTTTACAGGCCAAAAGAATATGGGAAGTGGTTCAAGGTCCACGAGCCCTCTGCACGCACATTAAGCATCTTGTGTTTTTACTTGTTATTCAGTGGTAATTCAAGAATGAAAATAGGAAGAGGAGTTGTTTCATCACACCTGTATCATTCAAAATCATATTTCTAGCTATGGTCTTTTTGAAAAGTTCCTGTGTTAGGAAAGGTGTTGGGTCAGAAATGATGGAAGTCGTTACGGTCTCAAAAAGCACACTACAGAGAATATCCAGGGTTCACGTAACCAGGCTACCTGTATTTGCATGCTTGTGCTAGATTGCAGCTGTCTCTGAATATTCATCTTGGATATGTTCTACCTTTGAATCTGAGGGCAACTGAGCACGCAATTCAAAATGCAGCACTCTGAGACCATCTTTGTTTTAGAAAATCAAGGGGTGAAAATCAGCTTCAGTGTTTGTGAGCAGTTCGTGTGGAGGGCACTTAAATTTTCTTTGACATAGGAGAGTGATGCCTTCACTAAATGACTCTGGATCGAAATGTGTGCTTGGCATTTAAACATGCTAAAGGTTTTCTTTTGAATATGCAATTACTTAGTTAATGTACTGTACAAACAAGTTAATTACTATTAACACTAGTGATAGCACTTTGACTTGGTGCGTGTTAGTGACTGTGTTGTCAAGGAGTGGCCTATCTATGGCATTACATCTGGAGAATTTATATTTTGTTGCAGGTTTTCTTCAATAATTTGTCAGGACTCTTCCTGTGAGGTGATGATGGACTGTTTAGCTGACAGTAGCTGCTGTCCTTGATGCTCTATTGGTTACTGCTTTCCCTTTCCAGTCTATCCCTAGAGCATGGGTCCAGTTTTAAGAGGAATGATGGCAGAGGGGAGCTATTAATGCAGAGCTTTATTTAAGAAAATTGCAGAATCCTGATTGTTACAGCTGCTGAAACATTCTGCCTTGGTTTTTTTTTTTTCTTTTTCTTTTTTTTTCCCCCAGTGGGATGAATTATTATTAGCTGTAGACATGGCTGGAATTAACAAAGAGAGCTTTCATGGGCATAACAGCACTCTAGGCAGAAAAACACAAGAATTGATGGAATTGTCCTTTTTATACTAAGGTTTTTCTTAAGCATTTTCTGAAGCGTATTCAGATTTCTTTAAGGCCTAATGCAGAGAGAGATGGATTTATGCTTTTTCCTGGGCTGTGCCCCACATTGGAAGGTTTTGATAATAAAAATGTTGCATTTGAGATGAAATTCAACTGAATTTGGGTAGGAGCTGGAGCACATTCCTATACTGGATGTCTAATGGGAAGAACAATGAGCACTTGGTGGTCTTTCCAGTCTGCAGGGCTTTGCAAATCAGTCAGTACCTGCAGTGGATGTTCTGCTTGATTATTTTCTGTCATAATGTAATCCCACATCCCCAAACAAGACAATAAAAAGTAAGATGATGGTCTTAGTTGGAGTGCTTGCTAAAGCACTGTTGTTTTTTTCCTCTGTCTAAATAGACATTACTGGCGTCCTTGAGGGCCCTGCATTTTGATGCTGTTAGAGAAAACATCAGCGAGAACACGTTGTAATTCCGTGCTTAATAGCAACTTCTTTTCAGCAGGCTGGGGAATATCCTCTTGTTTTTCACCCTGATGGGAACTGAAGTTTGGTCCAGTTGTTTAAAAACAGAGACACTGAAATGCCTTAGAAAAAACCATATTTTGAAAATTAAGCTTGCTTTTAAGAGTGTGCAAACTATGGGTTTAAAGAATGAAATGGTGATGTGGAAGCTGGCTGCAGCTTCCCTGTAACAGAAGGATTTGGCTTTTCCATGGACAATCACTCTTCTAAATTCCTGTTCTTGTTATTTAATTAGTTTCTCCTCCTGACTTTTGGAAGACTGAGGAGCTTGTCTTTCCAAGAGATAGTATGTGATGAAGCACAGCAGTGACAAGCATTGCGGTTGTCATGCTGCCCAGCCCAGACATCAGGAGAACTCTCTGAATTTCAAGTAAAACATGTAGTTAGTCCAGTTTCCGTAAGAACAGAGCCAGTTTTGAGTATCGGCGTATAACTGATATAGATGCACATGGCTCAAGCTCTTCAAAGAGTATTTCCCAGGTTTTTCTGGTAGAAAAGCATTTGAAATACACTTTTACGTGAATTCTCTCAGTCTTTGTGAAAAGATTTTGTGCAAGAAATGCCTTTACCTTCCTAAGTGGTTTCTGATCATCTCCAGGTACAGCCCTTCTGCTTTTGAGTAAATGGACAATGTGCTGGTCAAGGGAGTGAGCTTAGAGAAGTTCTTTAAATTATTTCTTTAAAAATCACTCCAGAGGTCTTAGCTGTATAACTTTTGCATTTGGTTTGTAATACTAATGGTTGTAACTGGCAACATTTCAGGATTAGCGTACAATGCTGAGGGAGAAGTTAAGCATGTGAATGCGTCATACTATTTTGAACTAGTACCAAGTAATTTTTACTAATAAAAATTCTCTTGTGCAGACATTACGGACAGGTTGGCAATCTGTATGCATGTGTCTTTCAGTTTAAACACCTGTTGAGTGGTAATAGAATGAACGCAGGCTTTTCAAAAGTTAAATGAGTACCTACAATTTTGCTTAAAATAAAACAAGGCTATTAATGTGAACGGATGAATGTATTTTAAAAACACTGGTTGGTGTAACTTGTATGGTTCTGTCCCAGTGACTTGGAGTTACCTGGCAAAACACTGCCTCACGTTGCTAGAGTTATTGCCATGGACTGTTCTTAATTCAGTCATTTCTCTATTTCCTTTCTCCAATTTAAAATGGAAGGATCTGCTTCTTAAATTATTTGGTGTCAAATGGAACGTAGTTGTAAATGAGTATTGCTACTAAAAGAACAGGATGGCATCACAATGACTGGGTTGTGCCCGTGAACCCTCAGCAGCCAGCTGAGGTTTTTAGTCATGCTGGAAGGTGCGGGAGATGGCTGCTGACCTGCAGCTCTGTGCAGGTTTAGGGAAGGCCTTGTAAGTGCTCACAAACGTTCTTCACTGAAAGCAGCTGAGCGTGCTTGGCTGTAGGAAATCTTCTTGTAGCACAGTTCAGCAGACAGTGCATGCGCCCAACGTGTCCTGGCAGGAGCCTGCAGTGAGCAGACAGGCACTTTTTAGCATATTATGTAACTGAGATTGGTCCTGGAAATCCTAGGTGAACTTTTTTTTTTTTTAATGCTTTTTTAGTTTATTTTTGCTTGTTTCGTCTTGCTTTATCAAAGCATGATAGGCAAGAGCAAATAAGGAAATCAGTATTAGTTTGTGAACAGCTTGGTTTAGTTGGTGTGGTAATGATGCCAGTTAGACTCAGTCATTTCTGTTGAGTGTAAGTCCTAAGGAACGGTGGTAGCAAGTCTGCCCAGGATCTGCTTATGTTTGGGTTCTGTTACAGCAAAAAGATTTGGAAAACTTCTGTACATGAAACCTGTGTGCTGTTTCTGTTTTTCTATGAGACACTTGTTAGCTAGATGGTATTTTCTCCTTGTGTTGGTGTTACTTGAAATGCAGATAGTCAATAAGATTCACTGTTATCTGATAATGTTTTTCAGAACTTTGCCAAGAATATTTTTGCAATTCTTCAATCAGTAAAAGCCAGAGAAGAAGGCCGAGCGCCTGAGCAAAGACCTGCACCAAATACAGCGCCTACGGTAAGAGCAATGCTTTGATGGCTATGAGGGCTGGCACTCCAAATCGAGAGTAGAATCTTGTCATTATTAAATACAAAGTTTGTTTTAGTTTCATTCCAGTGAATGAATAACTTCCCAGCACAGCTTCGTAGATATTCTTTGCCTTAAGTTACATAGACTGGTATTTAAGGAACTGACTATATTAGTTTAATTTGTTCAGTATGTTCTTGTTACTTACTGATGAAGTGTTAGTGCCAGCTTCTGTATGTATCATACACTAGCGACATTCTGCATCTACTTGGAAAAAATGTATTACATGAGACAACTGCCATTTAAAACAAAATGTTTTGCTGGTTTTTTTGACAGATAGGGTAGCAAATGTTTAAGAATCTGGAACATGAGTCATGAGTGGGAACAGCTTGAACCAGCTTTCTTTTGCCTGTAATAAATCAGAAGGACAATCTTACAGCTTTATTGTTTAAGCTGTCTAGGTATTAGACAAGGTTGGTTCTGTATTATGATATTTACCGTTAGTCTTTATTAAACATAATATATTCTTGAACTTCAGCCTGCTGTAAAAGATGTTTGACTGTTTATTTTTCCCACTCCTGCTTCCAACAAAGACCTAAATTGGTGTAGCCAGACGAATTTCGGTGTTTAAGTGCTGGCTTTATGTTGAATTTCACTAATTGTACATTGGACTGTTCATATGCCGTGCAGAGCAATTGTGACTGCGCAACTAAGTCATACATAAGAAGAATGAGTTGGTATCTATTGGCACATTTTAGGCACTTCAAAAAGAAACTAAGAAAACCCCACTGTAACAAACAAAGAGCAAACAATGCTTTTTTCCACAAAATTTGGTTTTATTCTGAGGTTGTAATGGATTACTAGCTCAGTCAAGCTGACAAGGAACATACTGCGTGTGTAGGGCTGAAGGCTTAACCATGAGTTGTCAGTTCTTTCTTTAAAACCTTGAGGTATTAGAAAAAAATCTATGATTTTACAAAGCTTACAAGTTTTGGTGAATGTGGTTTCTTACTGATTGTTCACTTCTATCTAAGGCTGTTGTAGTTCCCTCCACTGTGTACTTCTAAATTGTTTCTGTAAGTGGGTGCTGAAATGCATCTCAAGTTTTCAAAGGCCGTTTCGAGTCTTACTGAAGTGAACTAAGTTGATACTTTTAGGCTATTCTGTGTTCACTTAGTGAAGTTTAAGAACTAACAAATACCTTTTCAGGGTGTTTTACAAACCTTGCCTGATCTGTTTTAGGATCCCACTTTACGAAATAAGCAACCTATTCCAGCTGCCTACAACAGATACGATCAGGAAAGATTCAAAGGCAAAGAGGGTAAGCTGATTATGATGTTTCTTATAATAAATAAATAAATATAAGAATGAGAAATGACACCGATGAGTGTGAAGTTAGCGTTGCAGGTTGTGTCGTTGCTTGTCAAACATATGCAAAGACCCAAAAAAGCTATTCCTGTACTTACAGGTATTTTCAACAAGACTAACTGCTATTTGAATCAGCAGTTACTATTTCATAGGAATTATTCCTGCCATTTAGGAAGAAAGCTGTAAACGTGATAACCCGTATTTTATTTTTGGAAGATCACATGCAATTTATAAATTGGACCAAACAAACAACACAACCCCTTACCAAAACTGAAAATGTGATGCGTAAAATGAATTGCCCTTCCTCACGCAAGTTGCTGTCAGTAATTGTAAATAGGTATTACTAAAGCGTGTACCTGTGATGGGGAAAAAAAAAAAGCAACAGGAGTGCAAAATATTAGCGTCCTTCTAGAGAAGATGGAAATAATCCAAGATATTGAAGAAATATCAGTCATTTTTCAGTGGAAGCTTGAATTTGAGTGGTGATTTCTTTTTGAACTTCGTATCTTGCTGTGTTTGGTTTCGTATACGCTGTGTTGTGGTTGCATGCAGTCTTTCTTGAAGAGCCAAGGCAAATTTTTTCTACTTGTCTCAGTTGTCTCTTCTGGTTCTCAAACAAAATCATTATTTTCATTAATGGAAGTTCCTAGGCATGGTACCAAAGGCTTTCTTTTCTGGGCCTCAGAAACTTATGTGCTCCTAAACATCGCTTTAAACTGCAGGTGAACAGTTCCAGCTTGCATCTTTCAGTGTATTTGCCCCTGTTGAAGTTAATGCTGTTTTTTTTTTGGTACGGGGAAAGAGAAAAGCATTCATACACACCATGTGTGAATTGTCAGATTTTGTGCTGTACTGTGGCTCATCTTGTTCAATTTTTGTATTGGAATGGCACGATTATTTTTGCTATGTAAACAAAAAGCGAGAGTATGTGAGACTACCAAGTGGATATTCAATTTTTGTTTGTAGCTGGAGAGAGGGAAATATCAACTCCAACACTAAGGAGAATTTCACACCGTACGAAACTTGTAAGAGTTGTTTTGCGTGCACCTTGTTGGATAATGTAAAAGAAATTCAAAATCAGATTATGGCCATTCCTGAAGCTAATAGAATATATATTTTTTGTAAATACTCCCTTGCATGTGAATATATTATCAAGGATTTTATGTGTGTGCAAGTCACTATGGAAAATTTGGTCATATATTTTGTTCCATCCTGTTACATACATTGGCCTCAGTGTACTTTTGTTTCAATCCAGTGGTATTTATTTAGTACCCCCCACTTGGTGACAACCACAGTAGTGATGGGGATGGAGGGGGAGGAGTGAGATCAGGCATTTGCTTGCTTTTTAAGTAATGAAAAGTAATCTGTAAGAGCATATGTGAAGAACTGATTGTTTTAATAAGAGGCATGGGACTGGGGAAAGGGAAGAAAGTGAACCTTCCCTGAATGTTTTTTACTCCTCGGGTTTCTTTCTGATAATTTTTAGTCTCAGGATTTGAGCATTCGACGAGTAGGTTTCGTTTCACTGTGTTTTCTGACGAGGAGTACAGAAAATGTGTGAATTATTTCTCCAGCTTTGACTGTTAAATTGTACCAATACATTTATTTCATTGTGGACTCTTCTACAAGAAATTCCAGTGAAGGAATAATCAGTATCATTGTAGATGACTAATTATTTAGTTCTGGCAAGCAACCCATGTAGAGATGATGTCTGTTTATTTTTACTTCATGCGTTTGGTTCGAAAAGAAAAATAAGATATGGAGTTATGTTTGTCAGTAAAAAGAAGTTTGATTTTGCACAGTAGCCTCACCAGCATGGGTTTACCACAGAAATTTCTGAGCAGGAATCAGAAAATCATGAAATTAAAGGATTGCCAGGAAAAAAAGCATCTGCCTGTGGTTCTGGGAGTTACATGATTCTGTGCCTGTACTCTTGGGGATTCTATTGGCATTGGGAGGGCTGCAGCTCTCCTTCCAATTGGAAAGCTCTTTTGTTATTACGAATGCTTGTGGAATGGGCATATTCTACGTGGAAAGTTATCACTCTCCATCTTTATAAAATATGTCTCTATTTTCCATTTTCTTTTATTTGGTCGGATCACATACAGGGGTAATTTCGTTTTCAGTCTCCTAGGTGTATTTAAAGAAATACGTAGTTTAGGAATGGCACTGGTGATACCAAATGAGATAAACAGGCTAACACTGTAAACATATATGTTGGTATGAGTACCTAATTTATTTCAAAAAAAGGGTTGGTTGACGAAAGGCATTGGCATCACGTTCATGGAAGTTGTGTGGAATTGCTAATTAACATCTGGGTTTCTTAGGAGAGGACTTGGAGATATCTGAGGCCTTTAACTTCCAGAGAGCAGGAGAGCCGATTGCTGATTTACTTCTGGGGTACTGTAATATAGAACTATAGCTTCAGAACTGTAACCTAAACGAAGCAAATTGCAGGTGGTTTTCAAAAGCTGCAAGCAAGCATTACCATTTTCCTATGCCATTCAGCACAGGTAATGTGATTTTCTTGAAATGGAGCTGAATACACTGCAGTTGAACACAAGTGAGCTTATTCCTTAAAGGATCTTAAATCTGATTGACTTAAGGTGAATTGTTTTGTTCAGTTGTTTTTCTCTGAATATTTTTGCGTTTGGTTTACTACAGGAGTTGTCTAATAGCAGTCTCGCTCTTAGCATAAATAGTTGAAAGCTTGCTGGGCTAAGATGGTAAACTCAGGAATTTTAATAAGAGATCTCCTATTAAAGGAGGCTGCTGAATAGCTTCCTCATTTTTCCTAATTTTTTGCAGTGGTTCACAGTGCGTTTCTGGTTGGCTTCCTTAAAATCTTTACGCCAGGTGGGGCAGGCTTTGTTTCTAGAATGCTTTTAGATTGCTTTAATAGTACTTAATGGAGGGGTTTGTAATTGTTAAGCAGTATTCCTGAAGAGCAGCTGCTCATATACCCCCAAGACGGCCGTAGCTTTCTCACAAATGAGCATCTCAGTACAGCAGCTATGGCTAGAACGGAGAAAGCTTTCCTTCAAGCTTCTTAACACTTGGTGATTTATGGCGTAGTAAATGTATTAGATAGTCTCTTACAGTAGGACTCAGTGTACATCCTAGATACTTCCACAATGGAATAACATCTTACTTGGCAGTGTGCCTGTCACTCTGCTCAAATAGTTTAGAGGTGAGAAGGTGAACAGTGCAATTACTTTGCTTGACTGCTGTTTCCTTCCTTTTGGTTTCGCTTCTTTCATGCTGGCAGTTAGTGATCTATCCCCTCTCCAGCAAAACAAAGCTCCTTTCTATGCTAAACTTCCTCTGCTTTTCACTTTGTTTTGTTCCTTGCCTTCACTATTACTCGCTTTTACATTTTATGTTTTATTAATGTCACTTATTAATGCACAGCTTTACCATTCTAATCATAGGAATAGGAATTCTGGAGTTTTGAAGCTTGAATGCTGGGTTAGATTTACTTATTGCATTCATATATAAGGTTATGGGATTCTGTTTCTTTCTGGGAAGAGAATGTGCGTGAGATTTGTGTTAGGAGAGTAAAATAGATTGCACTTGTGCTTTCCTGGCTTTGTGTGACCAGGTAGTTTGATAAGAAATCTATTCAGAGTTGGAAAACAGAGATCTGTCTTGTAATTTCTGCTTTGTTAATACTGTGATCCTTTGAAAAACTTGGGTTCAGTAGTTTGTAAGATTACTGTTAAATTGTTTTATATGAATTTTACAGAGAACTTTTGAAATTCTAGTTAGGGTAACTTGGAAATTTAGGATCTTGTAGTGGAAATGCTGAGTCACTGCTTTGAAGCAGTGCTTGAGCACCTGGTGGGAAGGCAGGGCCAACCCAGGGGAGCTCAGGTGTATGCAATGAACCTGAGTAACCAGAAGGGCTGGAGCCAGGATCCACTCCTTCCCAGACCTCATGTAAGGGTTGGCAGTGGAGATAAGGGCATCTCACTAGAGATTCCTGTGTACCTGAGGCCTTCCGGGGCTAAGTAGATTTTCTTCCTTTGTTTCTGTGCCTACAGCTGCTGCATTTGGGCTTATCCTCACTTGCTGCAGCTTAGCACTTTGCTACCTTGCTATTATTGCTGTGCTTTCCATCGCATTATAATATTACAGCTTGAAGCTTTAGCTTTACTTGTTAGGGTACAATACTAAAACAGAGTGTTCAGAAGACTGTTATGTAGAATGAAATTTGTTTTCAGAGATTTAATTGCCGTGAGTGTAATGTGGGGTGGTGAATCGCTTCCAAACAGTCTGCAGAGTTGTTGCTCTCTGTCTTGAAAAGTACACAGCTGAAAAAAATAGTGACTTGATCTTATTCACCTGCAACTCTAGCAAAGTCTTAGAATTCAGGCTTTTGAATTTTCAGAGCCGTGTTCCTCCAAACTGTGTTGCTTGTTGTTTTTTGCCTGAACATCCTTCCAGAAACAGGTTATTCGAAGTTTTTTAGAACTATCATTCTTTGTGAAAGTGTCAGAGCTTGAATTAGTGTTGGCACTGGATGTCTAGAGCTGCAGCAGGTGCAAAATCAAAACGTCAAGTGACCTAGATTTACACAGAGCAGTGGGCTTTAAGTGAATGGAAGCCTATTGGAGCTTTAATACTCATATGTGAGGAAATTGAACATCTGTCTGTGTGATGATGGAGAATATGCTCAGTCCAATAAGCTGATGCATTACTGTGCATATTTTCATTAGGAGATGTAATTGGTATCTTTTAAGTGAGAGAAGCACTTGGGTTGATATATGGTGATGCTAGGAAGGTACCAAGTGATGAACCATGCAGAAAAAGTATATGTTTCTTTTGATGATTTTTGGGTCATTGAAGTGTGAAATTGTGATCATAATAAGTGCGATAACTGAAGGGGAATAGATAGTCTTAATGTTAGCTGGTAATAGTTTGTTTTGAAGCACTAAAACTGATTATGCAGTAGTTGTTTTGTTTGGTCTCTAGAGATCTTGGTTTTAGAAGTATCTTGATTAAGGTGATTTGAACAATGCTGATATGTTCATAAAACAGATTATATTTGGCAAACAGGAAAAGCTGTAATGCTTTTGCTGCAGTACATTAATGATAAGTTTTGCTTGCATTCTCTTCTAAATATTTCATGTGGGCTGTTTTTACTTAAATGAAGTTTGTGTGATAGCCTAACTATTTTATAGTCTTACAGGAGGAAAAAAAGTTATTGAAGACTCTCAAGCAGCTTCTTTAGCAGTTGTTCTGCTTCTAATTCAAAGTTTAAAAATAGAGATCTGAAGTTTTGCCATCTTGGCGCTGTTCTTGAAGAATCTCTTCTTAAATACCCTTCTCTTAGTAGACAGCTTATAAATTTAACTCTTTCCTCTATCGCCATCAATGAAGCTATGATTTTGGAACTGGAGTTGCCAACTGGTTCTCAGCCAGGGGTTAATATTTATGTCTGCGCTGCTGCATGACTCAGCAACACAGGTTTGAGCTGGCGAGGAAGGGACAGAAAAAATGCATTGCATTTCTGTTCTTTGTCAGAGGGCAGGGTGCAGCATTTATTCCAATGAATGGTGGGGGCATGTCCATTGGTGCTCCAGGTTGCTTGGTTTTCTGTTCCACTTTACTGCAGCCTATGGGTCCTTTTGTATCCCTGGAGTGCTTCAGAGCAGCTGTGTCAGGGTCAGCTTCTGCCCTCAGAGAATGCTCTGGAAGAAATCCCGCTCTGCCTTTTGTCCTGGCCCTTGAATGTCTTCTACAAACAGCTGCAGAAGGCTGGCTACCAGTCTCAGTAATTTTTGAAATGGGAATGAAGCCATTACTGTGGAGATCCTCGCTTGGAAGCGTTTGTCTGCTTTGCATAGGCTGTACGCTGGGAGTGGAACTGAAGTTGCTGCGCGTAGAAACTATTATGACATTCTGAAAATGGTATGAATGTAGAAGTGACAGGGCTCCTGCAGTCAGCCGTGTTTATTTCTTCAAGCGACTGCTAGAACATCGCATGGAAAATGAGATGAATGAGAGGATCAGGGAGAAACTTCTGAGGAAAGTGTGTCCATGCTGTTGTCAGTTAAGAGGGTTGCTGTGGTTATTTGGAAGCTGCCAGTGCTTAACTCTCATTCATCATTTGTGTAAGAGTTTGAGGCAGGAAATTTGAGAGCTGTTGAGCTGTTTAGGAGGTGGTTTCTTCTGCTGACCCAAACCTGTCTGCAGGTAGCAGGCCCTGGCGTCCCTTGGAGACCTCATAGTGACTGCGGTAACTGTTTGCAGGAATCCGTGTGGGCACCCAATTTCTCTTTTGGCCATGTCATTTATTTTAGATTTACGTTAATCAATGAGCAGTAAATAATAGAGGCACTATGCTGTTATTTACTGGTAATCACAAATGTTTTATTTATGTCCTATGTAGTTGGTAAATAGCAGTGGAAGGCCTATATCTGTGCTGGAAATGTTCAGCAGGCTAGGAGCCCACTCTAAAATGCTTGAGGCACCAGCTGGCTCTTTGAATCCTAGTCACTCGCTCCTGTTTCTGGGAGGAAGGGTTGGCATAAGGCTGGAAGCAGGAAGTCAGCGAGACCCAGGGCCATGTTTAGTGGCTCTTGTGGCTCACTGTGTGAACCAGGGCAAATTCTGTAAGGAACTTAAGTAGATTATTAATTTTTTTTATTTTTTTTTTAAAGATGAAACCATCAGAGGTTGAACAGAGGCTGGTTCCCTGCTAGGTGCTTGTCTCCTCTTTGATTTACTTTCTAACTGTGCTGCTGGCTCTGTGGGCTTTTATTCCCTTTGTGGTGCTGATGGAGTCATGGGTTAGCTTTTTCATTAATTCAGGAGGAGCGCAAGGTTTTATTAGGGACAAAGTAGGTAATGATCCTGGTGGAAAGAAATAATTGAAATGGAAAATAAATGTGTAGAACTAATGATAGAACCAGGGTTTGTGCTGAGAGGGAGGGAATTGAGGTAGGCCTGGCATGGCAGGGGTGCTGCTTGCTGGTATTGCTAAGGGCTGCCCGGTTGAAACGGATGGGAACTTCCTATGTTTGAGGTAGGAGGAAACTATAGTAGGCTAGTTGGGAAAGGGGAAAGGTTCCTCTGTCAATAATTGTGTGCCATCCAGAAGCAACCATCGTCCTAGATTATACATCTCTGATTAGTTCACACCAGGTCAGTAAAAGCATCTCTTCAACTTAATGGGGGGAGCTCTGCCAAGCGCTCTGCAAGGCCTCGAGCACCCCATGTAATATTAACATGCTCCTTGCTCAGAAACATTGACCAATATCACTGAGAAAAGTGTTATCCACATAAATGCTGGTCAGATGAGCTTCATTATATTTAGCACTGAGCTGTGAACAATTACACATTGAACTCAGAGGGGAAGGCGATAAGGTGGTATCAGTTTACAAGGGAAACCTTTTTTTCATAGTAAAGATAGTAGTACTTAGGTCTGTACTTGCATTTTGCTTTCTCAAAATTAACTCTGTGTGGCTGGAAAACATTAAGTCCAGCAGAAGGGGAAAAGTTTGAGAATCTGAGATAAAGGAGGGGAGGAGCTGAGGTCAATTGGTGCAGTGGGGTGGAGAAATGGCCTGTGATGTGGTAGACAGCACCAGCAGAACAACTGGGATACTCTGCGTGGGTGTTTGTGGTAGGCCTGATAGAAAACCCGAAACAGCATTCAGAAAGTAGATATCTATCTCTGTGGTGAGACAAGTATGATCAGTTCTGATCTCTTGGGTATCTTTCTCTACGCAATGGAGAGCCATAAAATCTGGAGAACTTTTCTGCTTCATTTCCTGCATCTGTATGATAATCTTCCTCATCTAAAGGAAGAAAGGATGAACAACCAGAGATGTGTCCCAGAACATTGTGTTGCTGTCAGGGTTGTGTGGGTTTCCGTTTAAGTTAATTTGCTCATGGTAAACTCAGGGAGCTCTGACATGGTTGAAAATCTGATGTTTTTCTTCAACTTTCTGTAGGCTCAAGTACAAGCATTAAACTTGATTCTGTGTCACTTTGGGTTTGTAAGTTTTTATGCTGATGAATTTTGTGAAGACAGTGTAATAAATGATAGCAGTATTCCTGTTCCCAGTGAGGGTTTCTGCGCAGTATCAAGTACCTTTACTAGCTGAAACAGAGCAGGGGTTGCTTAGGTGTATACATATGCTCACAGCCATTGTGTTGATGGGTTATAGTGCCCATCTCTGGTGACTGGTGGTTATTGTGCCGCTTTAAGAATCAACTCAAGCTGTTGGTTGCTCGATTCAGCTGACAGTGGATATATGAGACTAGGGACAGTACAAACAGAGAAGAGTTGTACCATAAATTCTGGTGGCCACGTTCAGCTGACTTATGCTACTAAGAATAGGAGGACAGAAAAGGACTTGGCGAACTCAAAAAGGCTCGCAGAAGGGTTAGTCACTGAGTGCTTGCAGGCTTTTGGCGCTTCATTTTATTAAGGCTCAATTTATGCTGTTCCAAAACAAAAAACAAACCCCAACAAATTCTTATCGCTTTGAGTTTGGTAATGTGAGTTTATGTGAATTCTGTTGTGTTTGGTAAAGCGGTTTCTAATGGAGTATGTTTTGGCACTCATGCAACTACAAGTTGAATACGTTGCAGTATAATGCATTCTGAGAATGAGTTGCTTCTCCGTTTTGTTGTGAAGAGAATTTCTGACACTACATGAATGTAATACTGTATATAGTATACTATATGCTACGAAGATTTAAATTCACCTCGTTTCTCTATAAGATTCCATGTGGCAAAAGAAGCTCACTGTGGTTACAGAAGGCAGAAATACCGAGTCGAGCTCTACCTAAAGAAAATACTGATTTCCTAAATACTAACCGGGTTTTGCAGCATAAACAGAATGTTTACATTCCACAGCACTATGTGTTACTTATAAAAATAATTTCAAGTATATTTCTAATGTTGTCCACTTAGGAATTATGTGCCTGTGCTCATAATGACTTACAGGAAACTCTTTTGCTTTGCAGAAACGGAGGGCTTTAAAATTGATACCATGGGCACCTATCATGGAATGACTCTGAAGTCTGTAACGGTAAGCTGAAGGTTTTTTCTTAAATGTGTTTTATAGAAGTCATGCCAGCCTTACCTAAGGTAAGGCATTTCATCTGATTAATAGAGGTAATGATTGCTTTTCTGTGTGAAAAAAGTGAAACGTGTTTTGATTCAGACGGTTCATTTAAAAATTTTAGTTCAAGGGGTTTGTCTGAAGGTTTTCAATAGGGAGACTTTGCTGGCAAGTTTGTCTTGTGGAGGTGCAGCCTTTTTGTTGATGATTGACATTTTGTCTAGCTTTACGTATTCCTGTTAAGGATATTTACCATATGTGGTGAAACTGTGCACAAAAAATTTCAGTAATAAAGCTAGATTTTGGAGTATTGGTGTTTCCTACTCCATGCTTAATAAAAATAAATTTAAATGTCAGAAGAATTTTTACATGTGTTAGTGTCGAAAATTATCAGCCTGGTGAAATGGACTTCTTTCATATGACTGAACTGTGCTGTCGGTGGGGATTGTTACACCTAAAGATGAGAGATCCCTGAACAGACTTCTTCATTTTTGGGGCCAACATTTCTTTGCTTTTATGGAAATGAGTTGAATGCTCTCAAAATAATACTGTTCTGATCTGCTGATGAGTAGGACAGATGCTACAGAACTAATGCAGGGCCCTCATTAAAGTTTTTGCCATCTGCATACCTATATAAATCTGATGAATCGACAGCACTAAATACTCTCCTAAATCCCTGCGCTGTTTGTCGTTTGCACAATTAAATCTAACGTAAAATGGTTTTCTGAATGTAAATTTATTAAAATCGTTTAGAGCCTTTTCTTGTTTGATTAAAAGCTCTTGCTTAAGTCTTTTGTATCCAACCTCCTTCAGACTCTAAAATATTTTAAAAATAATAATAATTGGATGGCAACATTTTAAGGAGGGAGTCAATTTACTTCTGAACGCTGTTGTTTGTGGATGAATTAAGAAACCAAGGAAAGAAAATAACCTATTAAGTCCAAAGATTTGTTCTTTTCCATTACACGCATTTAGGCTGCTTTATGAGCAGTATTACACTAGATCCACGTTTCTGTGGTATTATATATCTGTTACAAGTTGAGTTGTTGTGAATTAGAAAACAAGCTGTTTAAATTGCCTTACGAAGAGTGGGAAAAAAAGCAAGATTATAGTGAAGTGTAGAGTGGTTGAGATGTTTTGAACTTGCGAATGTCAATATTGTAAAAGCAAAGCAATGCACAGTAACTCTAACCATGAAGTTTTTTCTGAGTTGATGAAAAAGATAGATAAAACCTCGTGTTCTGGGAAACCTAGCTCAAATATTCAATGCAGTACCTGAAGTTTGGGGGTAGAATTATTAAGCTGTCCTTGCTGGTTTAATATATGAAGGAGAAGGATGTAGCTGATATTTTAAAAAGAAAAAAGACGAATAAAAAAGTTTTGCAACATGAAGTAGAACTTCTTGGTGTAACTGCCAGAGGTATTCCTGTGACTGAACAACGAGTATTGTCTTCTGTCATGAGGAATATTAAAACTCCATCTGGCATTCAGCATTTTTTCCCAAGAAAGAAATTGTGGGGGATTCTTTAGAGCCTTATTTTACAAGCTATTAAGGAGGTAACTTCGTTGTTTAGCTAGTTCCTAACTTGCAGTGCCCTCCTGACTTGGTTTTTCATATTGGGATGGAGAGAATGAATCGATTACATGACATAGAAATATTCATCTGTTTCTGTCCAGACTTTCTCACAGTGATGATTCCACATAGGCCCAATCCTTAGTCCTCAGATTTATGTGTAGAATGCTTAATTTCCTACAAGTTGGCAAATTCTACTTTGTGGTTTTACTCTTCTTTTCATAGGTGTGTGTGTGTTTCTGTTTTTAATGCTGAATTCTTCCCCATTTCCTCCTACATTTAATCCCCCGAATTTATAGTGAAGTATTTAATTCTCATTGGCTAAATTGTAGGAAACTGGAGTATAGTGTTGGAATTACGTCCTATGTATGTGATACGTATGCCATCCACACAGTAACAATTATTTGTATTGTCTCATTTGTGAATTCATCAAACATCATCTCAATGGGCTTGAAGAGCTAGGCAGATTTTTGTTAGATTGGAAAATGAGGCCTCTGATTTCCGGATGAATGGTTGGTGAACTTTGAAGCACTTCCTTTGATATCATTGTTTTCATTTTAGATAGCTCTTCTGTTTCTTCTGTGGTGTTTGTTTCCACTGATGTCCTTACAAAGAGCAGCGCAGTCCTTCTCGTAAGACTTCTTATTTGGCTTGGCTAAACAGGTCTTGTTGTGAAATAAGTTTTAGATTCCTAGCTGAGCTTTCCTTAGCTTTTCCTGTTAAATTCAGCCTTCTTTTAGAACATAGAGAAGTAGAACTTCACAGTCAAGCACGTGAGATTTCACCAAAAGTTTTTGGAAAGACATTTAGAATTTGCTTCTGAAAGAGTATTAGTTCAGAATAGTTGAATCGAGTAATTTACTTCATTCTTCCTTTCTTTTTCTTACTATGTTTGCTTTAGTTTCCACTTTGCATATGAAAAGAGATGGTTTAACCTAACAAAGTAGTTCATTTGAGCGTTTGCATATTGGTAATGCAGTCTATCCCTGCTTTTGTTTTCTCTGTTGCACTCATTCCCTTGGCTTCTTTGTTACTCTTTGTCCTTTATTACCTTTTCTTTTTTGTCTGATCTGTGCATTTCATTTTGATGGCAAGTCTTCCCTTGAAAAGGTCAATGGAGCCATTAGTTTTCAAAAGTGTCCATCTTGTTAGCAACCAGAGCAACTTGGTAGACGTATGATTACTACCTGCAGTGCAAACTGTTGCCCCGCTGTCTGGAGCTGCCCACCCGCTTAGGACGTAAAATTTGCAAGATGGCTCTTATTCGCTCCCTGTTATCTTCCCAACATGTCTTCCCCTTGGCTCTGCATGTCTTAGTGTGATTCTCTGTAATTCTTTTTATGAAGCGTGCAGAACTGTTTTTCATTTGTTCTTGCTGAAATATGAGTTGTCCTATATGCTTGTTCTTGTTAACAGCAAAACAAACTTCTGCATTTCGACTGCTTTCTTTTCATCAGTGATGCTGGAAACTTTCTTAGCATTCAAAACTTGTGCCAGAACAGATGGTGAATGGTGGGCTCTTTTGAAGTAATGTCAGCTAAAATAACTTGTGCTGCTGGCAGTTCTTCCCTGCAACAGGGTTTTTGCTTAATTGGTGCGCTTACTTTGTCTTAGAAAGAGCTGACGTATTTAATGAATTCTTATGAAGCCGTGGTTTCATTATTCTGGACCTGGAATTGTTTGTAACGAGTTGTCTTTGATAATACCTGGGGCGCTTTCTGTTTGCCTGAGCTGATGATTATTTGGAAACCACCAAGCTAGTGATAGTAGCTCAACAAGCACAGGAGCTTGTAAACTGTGCAGGGTGAATTTGAGAAACCCACAGGTCTACCTACAGACTTCATGTCTAAGCATGATCCTCTGTGTGGCAATGCAACTTGTGTGTCGTTTCTTTAGGTTGGTTGGTTTTCATTAAGCAGAATAGTTTAGTGTTTGAAATGGATCAAATAAGAGGCGCAGAGCTGTGGAAGATAAACATGCTAATAGTTTTGTACCATGTAGGATGCATGGGAATGCTGAGAGAGAATTTTAAACTGACAGTCTCAACATTGTCTTTCTTACGTGTGTGCCTTTGACAAGTTCAGGGTATTTTCTGTTTACTTTTCTCTTACTGAAGGGAAATGCTAGCTTTGAGACTAAGCCAGTATCCTCTGGAAGCCTGGAAAGTGGGTTTGAGTGGTGGTGGTTGTTGCTGTTTCTTGATACATAATTAAATTTCAGACTAATGATTACTGTCAGTAGGAATTATGAAGTACTTAGCTGTTGCAGCAGCTTCAGATGCAAAGATCAGAACAAACAGGCTGTCTTGTCTGTATCTGTTTTAGGATGCTGAAGAGGTTGCTGGTTCTGTATGTATCTGGTAAATCTGGATTTTATAGATGGGTGCTAAAACGTGTCCTCTTAAAGCTGAGAACTTGCTTTGTATTGATTTTGTGTGTGCAAGTAATATTTGTTTCTCCACGACGAATTTAGTCACTGCTTGTTTTATGTCTTTTAATTTTATTATTAATTTAAATTTTCATGACTCTAATATGGGAGAATGGAGTAGATTGATACCCCTTGGAAGGCTTTCTGCTTCTTTTACTTTTGGGAGTCCTGGCCATCAGCCATAATTCAGAGCTGATAGAAACTTGGATGCAAGCAAGCAAGATCTATGTGTTACTGTAGTAGGGCCTTCCTCATGGAAATTACTTCACTTTTCCTAATTGCTGGGATACTCCCCTTTTCCTAATTGCTGTTTTCTTTCAGTAATCAAAGCTGCAGAAGCACAGAAGCTCCCTTTGTCTATTGTTTTTCTGTAACTAATAGGATCTGTCATTGGTCATCTGCACTTGCATGCAGCCAGAAATAACTGTTGGCATTTGTTTTTCTTAGTGTTCTGTAAGCAGGTGGATATAACAGTTCTCTGAGGTTTTGAGGTAATGTACTTAGTAGCAAAACTGGTTGTCCCAGCGTAAGCCATGCTACAAGCAGGCTTCATTTCAGAAGAACTGGAGGTATGTTTTAGCACCTCTAAGGTCAGAGGCATTTTTCAGCAGTTTTTGCTCAGTCTCATATTTGAGTATTAACTCATGTAAGTATGTTACTGATGCTGCCCCCAAAATCTGAGTATGTTAGTCTTGGTGATTTCCTTTATTTTATGCAAGTGGTTTTATGAACCCATGGTGCGTATATATATATATATATATATATATATATATATATATATATATTTTAAAGGATTACCATGTTTTAGAATGAAGGGTAAGGCTGAGATTCTGGCACTGTAAAGGCTGGACCAGTGGAAAGGAAACATGCAGGGGCAGGAGCAAGCAGAGTGGTGTATGCGCACTTCATATAACAATGAGGTTTCTGTGTAAATAAGATAGATCCATGAGATGTTTTAAAATTTACATTAATGACTTTCCAAAGGCATGCGACGGCATTGAACATTGTCTTTCAATGTGCCAGTGTTGAAGCACTTATCTTCCAAAAGTAAATAAAAATGAAACAACTTCAATATTAGGTTGGGGTGAGCAGACTACTTATACCCTCATCACCAGGTTTATATGTCATAATCTCATTAACATACTTGAAAGGATTGGTATTGAAGAAGGAGTCAGCAAAACAACAGACTCTTTGAAAGTGCTTGCAGCAGCCTCTGAAGCAGTGAAGTGCACAAGCTGGCCGTTATTCCCCATGCCAGTGTAAGGTCAGCCTGCCCACGGCCCCTGCTCTGTGGGCCCAACCGCTTTCTGTGCATGCTCTGTGCATAACAGTGGCTTGGAAGGCCACTGTGAGGCTGTTTAGCTGCTAACCAGCAAAAGAGGGTGAGGAACATGTTGTGATAATTGCATAATGGGAGAGCATTCCACAAATGATGCTTAAGGTACTTTAGTTTTCATAAGGCTTGTAGTCTTTTTTTTTTTTTTTTTCTTCATATGGAGTGTGTTTATCTGTAATTAATTGGGATGTAACCACCCATTCTAAGTCTATCAGGACCAAGAGCTAGAACTTGAGCACTAACTTGGAAAGTCCTTGAGCTGGAGATGGGTTTCACCAAACCACTCTCTCAGCAGCCTCGTGGTGTTCCTGCCCTCTTAGGCTGCTCTGGAGCAACAGACCAGCAGGCCCTTTTTGTGGCCTGTGTCTTTGTCCTCTAGTAACAGTGAATGAAATGCAAGATTGCTCAAGACTATTACATGCCAAAAGGTCCATATGGTCATTTCAGTGGTTGGCATTTTATTGCCCCATTTGTTTTTCAAACATTAAATAAAGATTCCCTAAAAGTTTCAGCATCGACAGTCAAGTTGATAAAAACTGGGGAAAACGACACACAAATGCTGCTTTCAAGAAAATGCTGGTTGAACAATGCCACGCTCATTTTCTCAGTGATTGTAAATCATGTGTATCTGTGCCAAGATATCTTGCTATTGTACGGCATTATACAATAGAACTGCCTGTTTTGTTCCTCATAATAGGTTTAGAGTCTGAGAACTGCAAATTCAAGAAAAAATGGGGATGTTATGTAACAAGTCACACATCTGGAAGTTGAGCTTTTTTTCTCTGTTGGCTACTGAATAAAAGAGGGTGAGAGCTCAGGCCGCATAGCTTTGTTACTGAATGAACGTGTCTGAAATCACTGTTCTGTGTCAAACCTGGTTGTGTTCAGCATGCCAGGAGAGCTTGTGGTGTGCGCCTCGGGTCCTTGAGGAGTTTAAATGGAGGAGTGCCAAGTATGAGAATCCAAAGATTCTCTGACTATACATTGAACTGGAACTTCAGACACAGAGCATTACTTTAAAAAGCGCTTGAGAGCCTTAAAAACTCTTGGAGTGAATTTTAAGATGATTTGCTAGACCTGTCTTGACCTAAAGCTGAGCGTTCCAGGCTGCTTTGTTAGCTCTGTGAGTGCCCCTGCAAGAAACTCTTCTGCCCTGTTTGCTTTGAGCCAGGACTTGGGTCCTTTCCAAATGCTCCAGCAGTCAGCCTTATTGGGAAACATGACCTCAAATAAAACTGTCAGCAAATCTTGTTTGCCTTCGTTAGTGTAGCCTAACTTCGGCTTCCATCCCGTAAAGGTGCTTAGTTTTATTCGTATTTCTCTGGACGTGAGATTTGATTGAGCTCTTAATAAAAGTTTTATAGAGCATTGTGCAGTGATGGTAGCTGACCTGGAGCTAAGGATGTTTATATTTGTCTTAACTGTCCTGACCAAACATCACGCACTTTCCACAGCTTAAACATTAGGCAGTATTGTCAATGTGTTTCCTTCTACAACTTAAGCCCAAGTGTCTACTAAATATGTGATGGCTGCGTCTTCAATTGACAGTTTGTCAGCAAATTTCTCCTAATATGATGCCACAATTGAGCTATTGTGTAGCATTCAAATACATTCACAGTATTTGAATACCATATAGGTCTTAGGAACCTTTCCTAAGGAATGTCCTGATTAAAAGCATATTTTAACCTCCTATCCTTAACAATTGAGATAACGGACATCGCTGGGAAGGTTCTAACATTCTGCTGAGGTGTATCTGAAATCAGTCATTATTTAAGAGATTGGGGTCATGGCCTTTTAAAGCAGTTGTTGTCGTTTCAGTGGAAATTTTTAATTCCAATTTTTTCATAACGTTTATAACAGTTGTTGCCACTGTTCCTACTAAATAGTGCCTGATGATATCGAAGAACCCAGCAAGGCACAAGTATGAGTGTGCTGAGCCTTCAGACAGCACGTTACAAAGCTAGCAGTTGAATTTAGTGTAGTCTTGGGGACATTTCCATTTACTCATCATGGAAACTGAAAGGTAGAGACAAGGAACCTGTTGGGTCCCTGAAGGCACTTGGAGCACTGGGGACATTTGGAATGTGTAAGAGTAAAGAGATGGAAATGAGCATGTGAAAGATGGGGGGATCAGAAAGCGGTATTACGCTTTGCCATTTCTCCCTCTAAGTTCATCCACGTTTGCTACAATAACTATTTAGGTTACTATCCTATTGCCTTTAAATAGGAGTTGTAACACACTTCTGAAGTTTAACATGCTTTTGAATTGACAGTAGAGAGACTAAATAAAAAGTGGATCTCAAATAGTTAATGATTGGCTGAGGAGTTGATGTAACTAATTGGAGATGGCTGAATCAAGATGTCCTTCTTTGCTTATATACTGTTGGAGTTAGACTATATGACACTCTAGTATTTATTTCCTCTTAGTGGAGTAAGGTAAATCAGTTTTTGTGGAGACAAATTCTCTGCTTGGTGTAGTTGTTTGTGTAACATTGCATTATCGTCATACCTTTTTTTTCTGAGCATGGAAGGTAGGATAGCTTGACTTATTTAAGCAATAAGTAACATGTCACTAAGCCCACACTTGTGTGCCTCTTACTCAAGGAGCTTACTGCTACTTAGTAGTTAAGCCAGAGCAAACTTTCCCCTAAGCTTTTGTTATCATCAAGTCTGCGTTTTCTCCTTTTTTGTCAAAGCCCTAACTGAATGTCTTGGACTGTAGTTCTAATTTGTGGGTGTTGTTCTGGAGTTATTATTTTGAAGATCCACCTCCTTTCCCTCTTGTGCTTGTGTATTTGTTTCACTCTCTCCTCAGTTTATGGCTGTCAGTGTTCTGATTCCAGCCAGAGGATGTCTAAGTGCAGGCGACTTTCTTTGCAGGTGTAACTTCACAGGTGTAATTGTTAGCTTGCTGTAGCTTGCTGTTACAGGTGTGTGTTACAAGGTGTTCTTGGCGTGTGAGTATGTAAGGCAGACGTAGTACTTTCTCAGCTCTAAGCACATCAAACCTGTAGAGGTCACAACTGAGTTGGATCTTGAAAGGCAAGTGTCAGTTTTTTCAGGGATGAACTATAAATTATGTCATTCAGCACTATTTAACATAGTGCAACGTCACTGATGGTTTAAAGATCCTGACGGAGTAGCAGAGTAGGTTATGCTTTGAATCCTTTAAGGCAGTTTCTTGCACTAGCTGAGAGTGGAATCGATTAAGGCAGAATGTATCTTGGTTTCTACTTCTATGCAGTTTTATTGTTCCACATAAGTCTGTGTTCATCTGCCTTTGGTGTAGGCATGTGCATTGCATTTGAATCCACATCATCTTTTTTGGGATACTTGGAAGTGTTCTGTGTACTTCAGATGAGACAAGAATCTATAGGCAGAATTCTGGCATGATCACGTTTCCTGTCAGTGGTCCTGGATACTCTGTTTCAGCATAGGCGTTCTCATTAGGTAAATGGCTGTAAAGACAATATAAAAAGCCCTGCATTAGTTATGGCTCACTCAACTAGCATTTAGGCAATGCTGATCGTACCTTCTGGAATATACCTATGATTACATTCTGCAGAGCTGCCATCTGGAGCTGCATTTATGTTTTTACCGAGCAATATGCTATCACAGAAACTACTTCCATCACTGCTGCTGGAAGGGTGAGCCTTTAGCCTTGGTTCCTCTAAAACCTTCAGGAAGATACTGTGCGTCTGGAGGGCAGGGGGGCCTGTGTATGTGTCAACGTGCATGTCTGTTCTCACTTGTCGGTCATCGCGTCCTATTTTACGCACGCTTTATTTCCCAAAGCATAATGAGTTTTTCTGGTGGGTTTTTTTTTTTTTTCAGTTTAGAGATAATTCTAAGTCACATGAACTCTGTGTGTTTGCAGCTTGAGATGTATCCCTGAAGATACTTAACCGGGCAAAGACAGTCTGGTTTCTAATATTTTTGCACAGATGCATGCGCAGTGTGAATGTGAACGTCTTAGTAAAGAGATGTTGGTTTTCTTCTAACGTATGAAAGATATTCTCGCAGATTTTTTTTTTTTTGCTCATCTTCAGTACTTATTTAAAATAGTGTATGTCTAAAACCAAGTTATCCAAATCAGTTGGTGTATTGAAATTGATAAATTGAGAATAACTGCTGCTTCCTTCACAAATATGTCTCCTGATTAGCTAGCATGTCATTTGATTAGACTCTTTGTAGTGTGAATATTAACCAAATGTGGTTTTATTTTGCCTTACGTCAGCATTACATTTGGCAGGCTGTTTTAGGAACTATTCAGTTGGTTGGCTGCTTCAGAAGACGTAAGATGTTACTGGAATTAAAATATCTTGCTCCCCTTTCTCTCTAAGATTGAAAGCAGACGCTTTTCCTGCAGGAAGGTGTATGAGTGGGTTATATGCATAGGCAACAGACGTGCTTTTACACATCAGTTTAAAAAGGAAGTGTGAAGCAAAACCTTGTGTGACTAAGGCCCGTAATAGCGATGTAAGATGGTTTCTTGTTAACTGTAGTTGCTGTGAATTCATAAGACTTTAAGTTTCAAGTATGTATTTATTTTGAAATTATGGGTTTCTTCATAGGCAATAAAAATGGTGGTTTTTCTTTGTAATCACTTTCCCTCTACTCAGGTCAGGTGGTATCTCCTCATGTGCTGCTTTAGCCTGGAGGGATGTGCAGCTGATCAGTGCAGGTGTGTGCTTTGTGGTGGCTTGGTGCTGCTGTTTTGAAAAGGGCTGCCTGCCTTTCCTTTCCTTCCTCAGGGGCATTAACCTGAGCCTCTTGTTTCTCTAGCTGGTGATTTTCATAAAACTTGACAGAGATTTAAAAAAAAAGAACATACGTTGCTTCAAGTTAGACTTGAACTGGAAAGTAGATTCAGAAAATGTTGTGGAGGGAGGGGAGGAACATTAGCGAAGCAGGCTGCTATAACACATGGGTGTCCTGATGAGAATGAAAACCTCTTGCTTTAGTTAGGAACGGGGAAAGTTCAGGTACATCCTGTAGTGGTGTTAATCTGCCTTGCTTCTTAGTTGCCTTGGGAGCGGCTGATGCGACTCAGGCAAGCAGACTGTGATAATACTGAAGTCTAAATGGAACTCAGTTGTCATTAGGGGAAAAGCAGCCTGCCTGAATCATCTTTTTTTTTTTTTTCTTCCTTTGTGGTTACTAAGTAAAACAAAAGGCTTCTGGATGGTGATGGTGAGCGGGCTTTATGTATAAGGCCTTCAGACAAATATTTTGTAGCTAATAATTTATCAGTCTACGATCACGTGGCGTAACACACCACTAATTTTATAGTAGGTTTTACGTGTATAATTAAGTCTTGAAAAATGAAAAAAGCTTCAAAAAAATATCCGGACATGAACAGCAGAAGAGGTTCAGATTAAAGTAGTGAAATACATGTTTACGTTACTGTCTACTTACTATTCTGTCTTAGAATGTGAAACCTTAAAGGGATGCCGGATTACCCAGGCTATCATTATATCTCATTTCAAAGGGTAATCTTACATTTGGCTCAAATTTTGTGAATATCATAGAATTTGGCCATGTAAATCAGGTTCCTTGTTGATCCCTGATATCCTTTGTACATGTATCTGTTGTTACACCTGCCATTAGCGCTAATGAAAGAATTGTCAGGTATTCTGCTCACCTTCATTTGGATGCAATACACGTTTAATAAGGGTAGCTTTCATATAAATACTGTAATGGGCGGCAAGAATGTTATTTGGTATATTTCCTATATTCGATCCTCTGGCAATTCTCAGCGAGATTCTTCATGTCCTTTAATTTTCTTGTCTGGAAAGGTGCCTGTAGTTAAGTTACATTATCAAACAGTGTCAATTGTAATCCTCTTAGAAGCATCTATTGGCACATGCATATTTTAAACAGTGAGAGTACAGTAACAATAATCTGTATGCAGGAAATGTGTTCTAGCTGAAATTCTACAGCATATAGAAAATATTCTCAAGTATTATCACTCCTTTATGTGAAGTTACAATGAAGGTAATACTGAAAGTAATAAACAGCTCAAATCCTCCAGGTGAAGTTCAAGAACTTACTAAATGTTAACAGTGGTTGCTAATATGCTAATAGTTGTGGCAGTTTTTGGTTATGAATAAAAATCATACCTTTAAGGTAGTCGTGGGACTTTCTGATGCTATTGTAAGGGGAATGGGAATGATTGATAAACCTGACATTTAATACTTGGCAAACTTAAAGGAATTTAGTGAAGCGCTGCTTTAGTGAAGTCATACTGAAACCGCATTAAAACGCGTAGGGATATGCTGATACTTGGTATGTGTGGCATAATAATGTTCACTGCTCTGAGAAATAAGTTCTGATTTTTGTTGGTTTTGTTTAAAACAAAATATGAATTCTGGCTTGAGTAAAACTCACCATTTTTCACTTCTACCACATTCCCCAGAAGGATGCTTAATTAATTCTGTCCGTAAGATTAAAAGCTGATGGTGTGGGCAGATGTTCTCGAGGGTAAAGAGTAGAATAAGATTGTTTAGAAAGTGTGAAGGTGGCGAGAGAAATATTTTGCTTGCAGTTAAATTGCTCTTTACAGAAAGGTTTATTGGGAGGGAGAGCTCTCAGTCATTCAAGTTCTTGTGCTTTGTGACATAATCTTAATGGGAGGAAAAAGACGTTTTCTGTCCTTATTTACTAAGAGTCCATTCTCTCTAACAGCGCTCTGTTATTGTTGTACTTCAGTATAAGTCTGACTCTGAGTTTTGCTTCCTAATTCCTTGGTTTTTGTTGGTTTTTTTTTTTTCTAAGATAAAATGTAGGATTTTTCTGCACAAAAAAGGTACACGCATATTGAAATCTGGGTTCAGTTTCGAGTTCTTTTGATTGTTACCTCGATATTGATAAAACCTTGTCCAAACTTGTGCTTATTTCTTACTGCCGTGCTGCTGTAGGAGGGGCTGACCTGCGATCTGCTGTGCTTTCCAGCAGCATTCCCAGACATTCTCTTTTATACAAATGAATCCTAGCCTGTGGTCAGCTGTTGTAGCCTCCGACCTGCCGCTGATCTGTGGTACTTAACAGATCGTCCTTGGTCTCTCGGCCCTTTTCAGCACCGAGTTTTCCTGGATTCTCATCTTGTTTAGAGACAGTAGCTGTGTGTAACTTGGTCGGTGGGGAAATACCTCCCCTGTGTCTGAAACTCTGAACTGCTGTATTCCCTTTGACTCTCAGTCAGTCAGAGCCCTTCAGGGATCTTCCAAGTTCCTCCAGCCTACTGTTTGTAGCCTCTGCTCTCCCCAGTGCAGGCTTTGTTCTAAATGGTTAAAATCTCCAGTTATTTTCCATTTCTAGTTAAACATCTCAGGTCTTTCCGGGGCGGAACTGTTGTCACCTGAACGCGTGTGTGTAGTGACTATGAATCAGTAGGAACTTGCCTTCAACAATCATCTATTTCTATTAGTACAAATGCTTGATACTTCTGCCATTGGAAAAGAGCCTTTTCTCATCAATACAAAGAATGATGCCATCTATTATGGCGATATGCGAGTGTTCCTTAAGGCTGTATATGGATCAAGGCACTTAAGCAAATTAAAGCAAATTACCAGAGTGCACAGCATCAACATCCATAAGCTATAAAGCATAAAATTGCCATTGGCTGGTGATGTCTCTAGGAATAAATTTACTTTAGTTAGCTGTGGTTTAATTTCCTTGGTTTACAGTGAGGAAAGGGGGAACTTACTCCTGCTCTGGAAAGTTTGTGGGGGGAAATTGCATGCATTTAAATTAATGTGCTTTGACTTGTCACCTTTACTTGAATCTTTTATAAACGTTTAAATCATGAATGAACCCACTGCATCCTGAGCAGTTCTGCAAGGCTGTCTCATGGCTGAGAGGGGATTTGATCCAGGTTTATAAATACCTGAAGTGTGGTGGCCATAGTGGTGAAGCTGGACTCTTTTCAGTAGTGCGTGGGGACAGGACAAGGGGAAATGGGATGAAGCTACAGCATAGGAAGTTCCGTACGAATGTGCACAAGAACTTCTTTACGGCGAGGGTGATGGAGCACTGGAACAGGCTGCCCAGGGGGGTTGTGGAGTCTCCTTCTCTGGAGATATTCAAGACCCGCCTGGACGCCTACCTGTGTGACCTGGTGTAGGGAACCTGCTTTGGCAGGGGGGTTGGACTCGATGATCTCTGGAGGTCCCTTCCAACCCCTACAATTCTGTGATTCTGTGATGTATTTCCTGTTCCTCTCGCTCACTTCTCCCGTTTCTTGGGTCATTGTTTTCAGTGCTGTTTGCTGTGAGGTTACGTGGGATTACAGATATCATCTGAATTAGTTGGGCAAATAAAATTCTACTAGCAATCCTCTTCAATCCAGGTAGTAATGGATTCTGTGGAACTACAGTGGTGTTATTAACTGCGTTATGAAGATGATGCCTTTTCCAGTGTGTACAATCCAAGATTTTTTTGGATTTCATGTGAAATGAGTAGTAAATCTGCAAAGCTCTGGAATTTCCATCATGTGAATATTGTTCTTCACTTGCTTTTCCAAAACGTTCTTTCATTTTCATTTCTGTTTTTATTTTGCTGAGGAAGCCCAAGGGTAGTTTGTTTTGCTTTTGCTTCCGTGTAGAATGCATGAGGTCTTTCAGGTGAGAAGGCAATAGGAAATGAAATAGGAAATGGAGTAGCAGTGGATCTCTAATTTTAGACTGTGGTCACTCCTTTCACATTTGTGTTTTCATTATGCAATGAAACACCTATTCCTACTACTTAAATTGATCAATATAAGCCTGCCATTTAAAATTTTTCTTCTCATTTGGCTATATGCATGGTTTAGAATTGAATTTCTTACCTAATGTTGCTGAACTTGTTCTGTGTGGCTATTTCCCCTAAGTGTGGCTTGCCTTTGTTTCCTATCTTTTCTCCTTTGGTTTAATGGTAAGAGGAATGTACTTTCTAACACGTGCTAAAGTGTCAGAATATCCAAGTAGTAATAGTAATAGAGTAGTGACAAAGCATTTCTACTGTTTTTTGGTGGTCTCCATTTAGTTACTATGTACTTTCTGGACTTGTTGAACTCTGCGCTGCTTCATGGCAAACCATTGAAACCAGTTCGTTTGGTCCAGTCTAATTCCATCTGATGCCAGAATCACTTGGTCTACAATACATGACCAATTCTGGGACATCTAATATAGCTTATCAGACGCTTTCAAATGATGCATAGAAAACGCAGAAGCTCTGGTTTGGTATTTATCAGGAACAGACAGATTTATATCATCTTTTCAGAATGCAGTCTTCAAAAAAGCTCCATTTAGGGAATTAATGTCCATATGTTGAAGGCTATAAGAGTTAGGCATTTTTCCCTGAGAGAAAATGTTAGTGTGTTCTTGGGGTGTTTGGGTGGAGAGAGAGATTGTTATGGGATTTGTTTGGAAAAGTGCTCTGCTCTTCATAGCACATCTTAAGGAAGTCTCCGAGTTGCACAGGGTTACTGCATCTTTTTGTTATATTGTGAAAATGTTGAGCTGTGAAAAGGCATCTTCCTTCCTGGCAAAGAAAGAAAGTAGGGCAGCAAGAAAAGAAAGCTTTATTGTCCATTCGAAGAAGAATTCTGTTTTTGTTCACTTTCCAAAAGCTTGGGACAAGCTTTTCTTGTCTGTCCGTTGCTGATACAAATGAAATGCCAAATTATGTAGCTGGCCTTGGTAGGGAACAGGTTTTTTTTTTTTTTTTTTTTTCTGTGGCAACTCATCTCATTGTGGTAATTTTTCATTTTAAGTAACTGACAGTCAGTGTGAAATGTGTTCAGCAAATACTGGAAGCTATTTTTGCTTGGAAGTCTTTAAGTGTCACAGAAAAAAATGGGAGCTATCTGCCACCTTGCATTATATATCTGGACTGGATAAGCAGGGTGAAGGCCAGCTCTTCACCCTCTTGGCATGCTTGAATCAGTCCTCTCAGCACACGGGCACTGCCCAGCTGTCCAGTTTTTCTTAATTTGGAAGCCGGAGCATAGATGCAGAAGTGCTTCACTAGTTTATGACAATGTGTATTGCTTTCTGGAATACCGTTTCAGGTGGTGAGATTTTGAAGCAGCAGCATTTTTTGGTAGTTTTCTTGTTGAAAAACTGGAGCTCGTACTGAAAAACTGGGGAAGAAATGACTTGGCTCCTCAGAATACAAAAAAAATTAAGAGAAAAGCTTACTCAGCTCTTTTATAAGTAAGTCAGTGCATTGTATTAATACTTCAGGCACAAATCTCCTGCAATTCGTAACAAATAAGGAATTTCTAAGCACTTGTAATTCGTTTCAGTATAGCTGTCTGTAAATAACAGCTTCCCAATGGTGTGAATACAAGTCCAAGACAGCATCATGATAAGGGATGGGGGAAAATGGCTTTCTTCCAGGTCAGGTATGTTTTACAGGAAATACCATACATACAGGGTTTGTAGATAGCTCTTCTAGTTCCGTGAGAGAATTAACCAATTAATGTTAGGCTGCTTGTCATAAGGAGTCTTGCACACAATGAAACTAATGTTTCTTCAAGAGATTTGATTTATAGAATGCGTGCAGAAGATGGTGCTTACAGAAAGTGTGTGCTCATAGGTGTGAAGTCCTGTGATGAATAGGAGGAGGGGTAGGCAAGAAGTGCGATTGTGTACTTCATTTGAGTTTTTCTATTCTTCTCTGCTAGTGTGAAATTTGGACAATAAATCATATGAGTCGTTTAACCTCTACTATTAGTAAATGGTGTAAGGGAAAACATGCTTGAGGGACTTGGTCTTTTCCTTTCTATTTTAATGAAATGGTGGCGTTATATTGTACTTAAGATTGGAGTCCCCAGAATTACTGGGAGAAGGCTGTCATTGCTTTTTTTTCCCTGTTAATGAAATGGGATGTCTTAAGTTGTTTTCAGCATCCATTTCTCAAAGAAAATAAAAATGGAGAAGGAAAATAATACATTTTCCAGATGTAGCAAGCAGACTTGCTAGGAAAATAGAACAATTGTGGTTATCTATCGTTCCTTTAATCTAGGTATCTCTGTTTACCACGCTGAGAATTCAGAAAACAAAGTTTGAGATTAATATGGTTTAGCTGTTTTGCAAATTAACCGTATTGAATTTAGTGAAACAAGAGGATTAATCATAGGATCATAGAATGGCCTGGGTTGAAAAGGACCACAATGATCATCCAGTTTCAACCGCCTGCTATGTGCAGGGTTGCCAACCACCACACCAGGCTGCCCAGAGCCACATCCAGCCTGGCCTTGAATGCCTCCAGGGATGGAGCATCTGCTTTTAAAAATCAGTTGCTATTTGGATGACAATTTTCTCATGACATCAGGAGGGGCATTACTGTAAATACCTTCTCGGCTGAAGGTTTGTTTATACTTAGAAACCATGTAATTTAATTATTTTTATTTTATTCCCCTTTCGATGTGCTTCATGGTGCTAACAGCATAAGCTTTGCAATTTGCCTTTTGAGGAACAGATGTGTAGTCCCCTCAGGTGTGTATATGATATTTAGTCTTATTTTAGAGTCTTAAGTAATGTGAAGAGCATACCTAAATTACAGTCTTGTTTCTTTACGTTGTTTTGATGTAAAAATGCTATTCTTTTTCAAGTTACAGAAGAATAAAATAGAAAGCTTTAAATTATTCAAAGATGTTACGATGGGAAATTGGTTATTTTCTTGATTCACAAGGCTGGATAGTTCAATTTTTATGTCTACAGAAATCAGCGCCTAGGTGGACTTTGGAGGAATGCTTATGAAATGAAAAAGGCTGGAATTCGCAGTAAGTGGCAGTACTAAATTTTTTTACATAAAAAATTTTAGACTAAGTCGCAGATGGCATTTTCCAGTGATTCATTTTGTTTTATGTCGCATCAACCTATATATTATGGCACAACAGGCTGTAACTGTGACGTAGCTTTTCTTTATGTGCCAAATTCATACTTGGTTTAGGGATGATGACAGCGGCAGTGAATGAAAGAAACCTAGAATCTCTTCTAGTGTTCTATTAGACCTGATGTCATTCAAATGCTGGGTATGTTAAATTTTTAATAAAGGCAGTGGGTTAGGTTTTTGTTTTCCTTGGTGATTTGTTCGGTACTGTATTAAAAAAGCATTTCTTGCGGCAGTCAGTTTTTCTTGTTTTAAGCCTTGGGCTTACTGTGATGTGGGAACACTTGGCCTTTCCCCAAGAAAGATGTTGTTGACTTCTCAGGAGTGGAGGAATACAGCATTTTTTGGCATAGACTTCTTAAAAAACTAATAATAATATGATACAAAACTTTGTTAATATGTCAACAGGAAGAACTGGGAATACTGAACTTTTTGAAGACTTCTTGTATGGTGGTAAATATTATTTCCTCTGATCTGTTTGTCATCTTAGGATATCTTGAACTTTTAAGGGTTTCACGCTGTTCTCAGTTCTCTCGTATTCTTTCTTATTGAATCAGTTGCAAGACAAAATCAACCCTGTTATTCTCAGAACATTAGGGTGAGTAATGTTTCACACCCTTCTCTTTCTAATGAGGTAAATATGTAGAGGCTCTTCCATCATGCCCAAGCTAAGTATCTGTGAGATCACAGTGAGTGCTTCGCGGAATATTGATGTTAAATAGCTAACACATCAGTTAAAGCTTAAATAGGCTAGAAGGAGGCGGATGAGATTGTCCTGATGAGCTTGTCTTCGGAGCAGGATTTCCGTATTCATCAGCATACTTTGGCCCTCAGTGAGGTGGGGTGTTTTTTTATTTGAAGAGGTCTATGTTGGTTACATGTTGGTAGGCATTATAGGAAGACACCAGCCGCTGCTGCCGCCTCCTCCTCCTCCTCCTTGCTCAGGCAAATGACGCTGAAAAGACAGCAGCAGCAATTTTGTTCACTCTGTAGAAAGTTTTTTCTTTTCTCAGGCGTTCCCAGGTGAATGGAGCCCTTTGAGAACATTCCCATCAAGCATTTCAGCAGTCTTGACTCCTCCACCCTGTACAGCGTCTGTGCGCGGCTTAAGCATTCAAATGGAAACCTTTGAGACTACATGAAGCTGTAAGCCACGAGCGTTCCCTGTGCTGGAGGGACTTGTTTTGAGAGGAGTAACTAGAGGTTACTATCTCGGTCAGAGCGCTTTGACCACAGGCAGTGGTTCGTACCCTGCGGTTTGACTCGTGCACCGGTTGGCTCGTGGAGCGCAACGCATCATTACTATCATCCAGTTAGTGTTATCATGAAAGCTGTCAGATTTAACTGCTGAGGAGAGCTCTTTTAACTGTTGCCATGGTAATATGAGAATGGCAACATGGTAGTTTTCATCTCTGTCCCATGTTCAGCTGAATTCTTATGCAGTCATTTCACTATGAGGCGAACGTACTACATTGTACCAGGCCTGTCTTTCTTTCAAGTTAACTAGGGACAAATGAGAAATGTAGCAAATGCCATCTTTGAGGATGAAATGCAAGTCCTAGGGAAAACTGATGGAGTTCTGTGCTTATGACTTGTTTCTGTTGGCACTCCTGTATGTAAAACAGCCCCTCTGCAGTTCCTGACCATCTCTTCATGCCATCATGTCATTTCTTGTAATTGCTTTGGCGCAGGGTGTGATAGAAAGCGTGTACTGCAAGCACAAGCTAGAAGTTGAGTCACAGGAATGAGTTTACTTTAGATTTTTATTTTCCCTAGGAGGAGAGAAATGCAAGTGCTCATTGCTAGAAGTTCAGACAGTGCTTTCTAACTTGGCCTCACGGTGCTTTTCTTTATGACTAAGCCTGCCCTATTTATACGGGGCATGTATACTTTTTAACCCGTGTGGTGTTGATCAGCTGCTGTGGTTGTTTTCATGTCACTCTTCTGTCTTTTCACGTTCAAGAGGTTTTTTTAACTGACCTGCTACGAGGTTGCTCTTTGCAGCCCTCCCCCAGCCTCCTGCCATGGAAAGCCTTCAAATTCATTTTTGCCTTGGGTACAAAGCAATGAGCTTGTTCTCTGCTTCCTGACCTACATTTGCGTAGTACAGCACTGCCTGGCTGGCCATGCAGCTCCCTGCCTCCCTCTTCTCCCTGTGCTCCCCTTCTGAGTGGCCTGCAAAGCATAGCTGGACATGGGAGGCTGGAATGAATGGGCTAGAGGTGCCATCTGTAGTAATACAGCAAATGCCATGTAAGATGGGGATGATCTCCAATATGAAATTATTAGGGTCAGGAAGGGTAAGACTCTACCCAAAATCCCGCGTTGCTTTTGAAGTACAGAATCAGTAATGAAAAATGGAGATAATACTTTTAAAATTCCATAGCTGCAGTTATCACGGTGTAAATAAATTGTCCAGTTGGTTACTTGTGTTATCTGACAGCATAAAGTAAGGATTGAAAAATGTGTACTTAAAATGAAAAAAGATATAAACAACTGCTTATGCTTTAGCAAAGGAGTTACAAACCTGTTCTTGCTATTAGCTTGAATATAGAAAAGAGTAACCTTTATATTGGCATCATCTCTCTTTCATCTCCTCCCGAGATGTTTTCACAAATGGCAATGGGCACTCATTCTACAAATGAGGTTGAAGTTGTTCTGTTGTTTAGTTTTGCACTGTGTGATGATGTAAATAGTTTAGATCTAAGCGTGATGGGGTGTTTAGTTACTATACTGGGAAAATCGGTAGGGATGGTGCTGGGGCTGTCTACAGCAACAGCTTCTAGGTTCTTTCCCCATGCTCAAACCATGCCTGATCTCGCACTGATTTTGAGACATGACACATGATAAGATGTTAGGAAATGACTTTGTAAAGATGGCCTGAAACACACAGACTGCATTGCAGGGAGGGTGAGTTTGTAAATCACTGTTGTAGTCTGCTTGACTTGACAACCAGTCTGCCTTATTTTCCTAGATCACTGCCATGATGTAATTTGCAATTCTAGAACAGAGGAACAATTCATAATATTTACGTATATATCTTAATGGATGCTGATCTTATTACATTTCCTTAAAGCAACCACTGAGGCTTGGAAGTACCTTTACCTGTAGTTTTTTTTTCCCAAGTAGAATAGATCATGAACTTTATTTGTGGGAAATCGATCAGTGTTTGGGGATATGATCAGCTTTCTTACTCCAGCAGTTGTACTTGTGCACTTTCCATGCTCAAATATGATGTGGGATGATGTGCAAATAATTCAGGTTACTAATATAATTGGAGATTGACAATTCTGTTGTTGGTGGATGATATTTGTGGAACTTCATTTTGGTTGTCTAATACGAATGCTTCAACCCTGAGTTGAAACCATCTTCTGACTTGGTTCTCATGCTTCCTTTGGCCAAAGTATTTCTTTGCCGTAGTAATGATGCTGATGACAACGTATGTTTCCTTGAATGAATTTAGCATCATGTTAGATCCTTTTGTGTTTCTTCTCAAATTGAAACAAACATACAGAGAGCAAAAGACGTTTAAAGAGAAGATTACACAAATCTTGGTAAGCAGACTGGTGTTATCCTTTTTTTACTGCATTGCAGATACATTAAACTCAAATAGAAACTTTTATCCTATTGCTACTAACAATGCATTTGTAGTCCTGCCTTTTGTTGGCTAGGACACATGAAAACTTGTCAAAGGTTTCAATGACATTAATAACAGCGCTGTTTTTAACATCAGCTGTTTTTATGCTCTTCTACATTGGGCAAATAGCTTCAACGCAAGCCACAGACTGGTAACAACACAAAGAATGGAAGAGCGATCTTTCATTCTGTAATTGCATATTTCACCATACAAGCTCTCCCTCCCATTTCTGAAAGCTTCGTAACAGACTGCAAGAAAACAATACTTGGACACAAAAGATTTAAGTAGCTGTTGACTGTTTAGATAATGGTTTGAGTATGTTATGTTTATAGATTATTTTCCAATTATACCCAAGTACTAATTCAAATTTCTAAAAATTGTCAGGCTCTTAAAAGAACATCACAAATGGCTTTGTTTTTTCTTGCATCTTCTTATATTTTAACTAGAAAGAAGTTCAGCGTGCTGAACTCGTTGGTATTGTAACATAATTCTGCCAAACTCGGGCAGATTGGTATCGTGCATGAGCTCCAAAGTGGAGTACCCGAGAGGTTGTTTGGCTGCCAAACTTCATAATTAAAGTGCCAAACTATTTAAGGTTTAGTTATTAACCTCTTGGACGGTACCCAGAAGCCAGTAACAGCATTTTGAACTAGCTGGAGTTGGGGAAGTCCAAGTAGAGTACATTATATTACATTCTAGCTAGAAAGTGGTGAAGGCAGGGAATGGTGTTGAAGCCCCCTCCAGGAGGGAGGACTGTGTCCTTGGTCAGTGTGACTCAAGGAGAGGCTGTTTGTGTGACTGTACGTCTTCTACAGTCAAATGCTCCTGGGTAGCAGCTGACTTTCTCTATTGTCAAATAATTGCTTGATTACCATATGCTTGTATAGCATAGTAATAGTTAATATGGGTATAGTTAACATAAGCCAGGCAGCTTTCAGCTGGGGTATTAGCTGTGGCTTGTGTTAGCTCAGATTGTGAGGGGAACTACAAATGAGTGTTAAAAGAATACTCCCAAAGACGTTTTCTGTTGCAGTCATGTCACGTGAATGCCAGTAACCATCCTGGAAACTAACTCAATGCGCTTTCAGTCGGAGTAGTTTGGGAAGACCTTTGTGCAGAGATTTACTATTAAACACTCTTGCTTTCCCCCCCTGAAGTGTTCATTTCTATTAATTGAGGTATTTAGGAAATGCACATACATATGATTATCATACCTTAAACACAGCAAATAATGGTTTATTGGAGGACAGTGGGGGGGAAAAAAAAAGTGATGAAGAGCAAATTCCAATAGCCATCTTCAGTAGATTTCTTCCTGGCATTTTTTAGGAGTGCCAGTTCAGTGTGACACCGTCTGCTTAGATGTGTCTATTTCCAGGACCTCACACTCCTAGTGTTGCTGAGTGCTCAGTAACACCATTCATTTTTTCATTACAAAGGAAAACAAACACCTTCTGGAATCTCTGTATTGCACGTGGCATGAAAGCTAAGAATTAGGGGGAAATGAGGAAAAGTCGGGTAACGTTAACGCTAGCAAATTATTTCCTCCTCAGTAGCTTTACCATTAATAAGTGAAGTCTGAAGGACCATAAATATAATCAGTTTTATTAAATAATAAAAGTACATCAAACAATTGTGTTTTATCCAATTAAAAAGTACCGGTCAAACAAAACTAATCACAGTTTGATCATCTGCTGCTGCTAAATCACAGGTGAGTGTTGCTTACTGTGACAAGTAGCAATAACCTGATTCCGATGCAACACCGCTTTACTGGAAAATAAACTTTAAAAGTTCTGCTTGTTAAAAAATTTGGAAACCTGCAAATAGATTTATCCTACTTCTCCCATCTTATTTTCAGGGACAGATGTTATAGTTTTAATTTTTAATTTCTCTTCCATTTTGTTCCTGCCCATAATTCGATCTGGAAATGTCAGTCTTACGACTTAGTTCTCTCTGTAAGGTAAAGTTTGGCTTAATTTCCTCTTGCAGTCCTATTTGAGCTTGACTGATCCTTTTTCTGATAGGCAGTAAATAGTAAAAGAAACCAAGATGGTTTTCTCCTCCTTTCTACAAAATGGGACGTTTTTGAGACTATGGTGAATGGCTTTTTTTTTTTTTTTTGCATTTCTTTTTAGCCTTTGAGCTCTCTTGAAATTATGTAAAGGAAATTAATAGCAGATTGAATGAATCTGCATGCAGGTACCGATGCTACTTGGCACCCGTATTCAGGTGCTTACCCTGCGACTTGTAGAGAATGACTTGGAGGAGAAACAAGACCTGAATCGAGAACACCTGCTGTGAGTTCCAGAAGGAGATGTGCAAAGTAGTGGTTTTCTGAGTTTTGTTTTCATTTATTCTTTCTCCCTAGCCAAAAAAAAGCAACCTTGCTAAAAGTGGGCTTACTTGAAGAAAGCACTTCTGTGTGTTTCAGAGTTAGTTTAATGGTGTCTTAGTTTTAAATGTGACGCTGCTAAGTGTACTGCATTTCTAAGAAGTGTGTGGTAATTTTCATGTGGTAATTGAAGGTGAGATTCATCTCCCCTTTGTGCATCTCCTTTGCTTCTTGTTTTTCATTTTACTTGTAGCAATCCTAGACAAGAAATCGTTACATTTAAAAGAGCAGGAGCTATGAATGCGTTGTCTTAAAAATAAAATTTGTGTGGAAAATATGCTCAATTAGATTTTATTGGCACGTAACTCAGCAATTGTACCACTGAAGTGTGCATGCTTATTATTGCACATTAACACAAAAAGAAATCGTCATGTCTCCATTTTTTCCTCAAATTTGCTGGGAAAACCTTTTGGTTATGGTTTTATAATATTAGCGTTATCAAGAACTATACTTTTTGAAAATTAAAAAAATAATTTTCAGACTCCACTATGTGATGGGCATCAACTAAAGGCTGTCCCATTAAGCTCATCCATTTCCACTGTACATGCGTTCAGCAGTATTTACAAATTGCACATGGAATACGTTTGACGGAGGGGATGTTGTCCTTCTAGTGCAGTTTACGATGGCGATACCTGCTTGCTTTTTCTTTTGCTGCATTGGCACAGGCGTTGTGCTTATTCTGTTGTAAGTGGTTCCAGTATTTGATCAGTTCACTAGGTTGGAACTGATGGGAGGTAATTAGGTGGCTATATTTACAGCTGGAGTAAGAAACTCGCCAGTGATTGAAGACAAATTCGTTGGGTGGAGGCATGGGGTCAATTCGCAGCTTAGCGAGGCAGATCCCCACATACACATCCTCTAAATGTAAACGTCTGATGCTTAAGGAGACTTTAAAGATTTTTTCTGCTAAATCTCCGGAAAAAACATAACCGGTTCCAGAGCAGAATACAGGGTAACGTTCACTTGGATACAAATCAGGTGGCATGTACCACTTGCTATCCTTGTTCCTGTTAGGTGCGTAACCTCTCATTAAATATCCTGTAAAATATTTGTGCCTCGGAGGAAGCTCTGGCTTCAGAAGCTTGTGTATTAAATACTCTGTATTGACAAACATATCGCTGTCAGTTTTCATAACATAGGGAACGCTTGGACAATGAGATGCAACCCAGTTCATTCCCATCAGCGTTTTAATGGTTAAATTGTAATAGGTATCCAAGTATTCTTGTTGGACGATGTCGTGGTACTGTCTGCTTTCCTCCTGTATGGTACGCTGGAGGTACCCGTTTGTCTTGGTACTTAGGCCCAGCAAGAAGATGCGGGCAATTTGGATGCCAGGCGTTAGGCTTTCATTACCCCAGGTTTGTCGAATGGCCTGTCTGGCTTCCACTTGGCCTGGCTCTGCAGCTATGAGCAAAATCAGGAAAGGGACCTTCTCCTGGCATTTTTCAGGCTCATTGATGATGTATTTGAAATGATATGAGGTTGGATGCCCAGTACCTTTCTCACTGTAAATACTTCCATTAGCACTGAGGGTGTTTTCCAAGCCAGTTACTCCTTGTGATGACAGATCAGTGTTGTTGGGGTTGGTGACTATTTGAGGCCTGAGGGTCTGAGGTACGGCGTCTTTCCACGTGTTCCGTAGAGAGCTGTGGTTCATCTCACTTTTTGTAGATCTAAATCCTCGGATTGTGTAAGTCATGGGGTTTTCTCTAAAGCCCGCCCTGCCTGGCAGCCAGTCGTGATGGTTAAAAAACAGAAACACAGCAAAAAGAAATACGAGAGAGATCAGGCCCATCAGATGGGTGCGGAATAGAGACCTTTTGGTATTCCAGGTCATCTTAGCAAGGCAGCAGTGTCGTCTTCTCCACTGAAGCATGTTGTAAGAATCCAATGATGGGGCGTGAGACAGTGGCCAAGCAAAATGCAGTTTGCTTCCTTTCCAAATCCACTGCTATTCTTTGGTATTCATTTTCTTTTGTTCATGTCGAATAATTCTCTGCAAATGGCTCTCTCTGGAAGGGTTTAAAGAGAAAATAAAACACATTTTTTATTTTAGCTGCTCATAATACGAGGCAGCAATGACAAACTAGATAAAATAGATAAAATTCAGCTTGGGCTTTTTGTTTTTTGGGTTTTTTTTTTTTTTTTTTTTTTTTTTTTTTTGAGAAAACAACCTGGGGTAGCATAAATTAGGTCTGATTTTTCTAAAAGCCAGCCTAGTTTTACCATTAAAATTACGTGCTTTGTTAGGCATACTTTTATGGTAGAAGTTATGGAAAGCATCCTGGGTACCAAAGGTGAAAGAGGGAAAAAAAATGTCATGCTAGCTGGGAAAGTGTAAAGTAGTCTTAAACAGCATCTCATGTACTGACTATGAAATCCTTGTGCAGTGCTTGAGAAGGACTGAATGAAAAGAGCTCAATAGCAGCTGGAAAGTTGATTGGCATTAATTGAAATGGATTTGATGTGCAGAGGCTGGTGTGGCTCAGATTAAAACTCTTTCTGTAAAATGGACGTGTGTTGGTGGTGGGACAGACGGTGCAAGGTTGATGATGGCAGAGCTCTGTTAGTCACAGTACACTGCCTGGCGTGTCTCCACCAGCCCTGACTGTGTTCAGAAAGTCAATGAGAAGGCGCACCTGTCAAAATTAATTTTCAGGGTCCAGTAACCTCCCTGCACAGTGCTTAGATGGTAACACACGATAACAATTTTGGTCACCTTTCAGGCACCTTTAACCGTCCGCTCTGCATTGAAAGAGTATTGAATATCTGCCTTTTGTACCAGGCTGGCATGCAGTTGATTTTGTGTTAAGCTGTTGAGTTTTAGTGGATAGGGATCTTAGGTGAACAGCAACATCAACGTGAAGTAAAGCTGCACAGCAGTAAGCTACTTTCTGGCAAGTTGTCTGATGAACGTGATTTCTGGTTTTTGTTTCCTCTGAGAATTTAGATGTAACTACTATACTTCTATTATCAGGCACAAATGTGAAGTAGTGCCAAAGTAGTCTGTGGTTCATTTTCTCCTAAATTTTTTTCATATTCGAGAGCAGAGTCAATATGGCAGCTTCATGATGCTGCATATTAAAAGCTGATCACATCGTCTCGTAAATGAACCTTTCACTGCACAGTAGCAATTCGTTTGTGATTTTCAATTTGCTCTAATTTATTTCTGGGCCCTAGGGTTTTGTATAGGGAAAAAGGGATGACAGCTGAACAAGGCTTCCAAGGAAAATGCTATTTTTAATATAAATGTGTAATTTCTTAATTATCCGCTATCTTTTAAAACCAATATTGGGATTAATTTCTGTGTTTAAAAACTAAGTAACACGTGATATGGGGAAATTACACAATTTTGCACAGTAAAGAAGTAATTTATGAAGAGTTGGCTGTTGAATAATATATTACTGTGTGCGACTAACATTCAGTTTGCCAAGTTAATGCATAGGGAAAATGAGATTTTTGGAAAGGGTAAGGAAAGATGTGTAACTGAACTTCATTTTGGTTACTGTGCGAGTTCACATATAAACAGAATAACCTATATGCGGAATGCATGACTCGATGTTTAGAAGCAAGGGGGAAGTACTGCTGCAGCTACCGAGTTGAAACTCAGTTTGTCTATCTTATTAACCTCCACCAGGAGGAGCAAGTAAGTGGGGATTTTAACGGGTTTGGAACCATAAACGTTATCAAAAACGGCAACGGTGCTCCTTACTTCTTTCTGAAAGGGCAAAATATTTGCCTTGTGATGCACTGAACTCTTCCCTGCTGTGCTGCTATGCAGTGTTAGTGAATTGTGTTCTGAAAGTATTTGGGATTTGATTTTTTTTTTTTTTTGTTTCCTGAGCTGTCTTTCTTAAAAATTATTTTCCAGCCTTCAAATGTTAAGCCTGTATCTGAAGTGTGGTGCTTGAGAATTAGTCTCTAATTCCACGCTATTCTTATTATGTTTCTTGGCTCAGAAATTACACCTTAAGTCGAAAGGAAATAAGCCCCCGATGGGGAAGATGTGTGTTTATCCGACCTCTCGCACCTTCTTTTACGTGCTTAGAAAATAAAAGCCTGCTCTCCAAGCGTAATTCTTACTTTCTCTGCAGTGTGCAGTGTTTTAAATGAGCGCTCAGCTATTTGGGATGAATATCACCGCATGAGCAAACATAAATGTCACTTCAAAGGATATCCTAGATCTCAGGGAAGCTAATTGTTCAATACCGGTTTGGGAGGCAGCAGTGGGAATATTTGATTAATTGCCATTCCGTTTCATGTGCATGCGGCTCAGGAAGAAGTGAAAACAAGAATTTCATGAGGCGATGAATGCAGAGCAGCAGCTGTAATTCAGAATTAACTTTGCCACGCTGAATTATGCCACTTGTAAAACTTCAGTCATTGGATACAAATACTTGGGCTAATCTGCACCGTACTACTCGGCCATTTTTAGTTTTCATTTGAAGTAGTGTTTTCTTGTGCCCCCAATTTCACACGGGAAAAGGGAGAATCTTGGTATAGGAACATTTGTGTAAACTGGAAACTGCTTGCAGGTGCTGCCTTTCTATGTTGCACAGAGAACTGGCTCAGAATGGGGTAGTAATGGGTGAAGTGTTTTGTGTTCTATTACGCTGCATGTTCACATAGTGCATATTAAATTTCATATGATGAGAGACGAGACTTAGATTATAAAGACTTATTTTTAAAGAGAGTCCTCTCTCGCTTGCATGTTTGCTTGATTTTTCAAGGTGGGAGTTTCCTGGAAAATCTTAGATCCGTGTTTGCCCTTTCAAAAAGCCCTATATGGATAAAGGAAGGACCCACGGCTGTTTCTTAGCTTTATAAAAGTGATAGCTAGAAAAAAAAACAAGTAAAGTTGTATATCAGTTCCCTTGTAATTCAGGTGTAAAACATCTCAAAATGTACTGTGGATGGTAAGCATTTGAAACACAGCAATCGCAACAGAACAGAAAGCGAATTAATAACTATAGCCCAAGGTCTCCATACAGTCACCTTGTGCTCTGAAAGCACGTTGTTGCACACAGCTGTGCCTTTTGAAGATATGACTTAGGATGGCTCTTGAATTTTGGCACTTGGCTGTGCAGCCTCTGATGTATGATCGAATGCCAAATATATTCACTGTGAATGCCTCTTGAGGTTTTATTTGTGGTCTGCGCTCTACTGGTGTTGTACTTTCGGTTCTGCTCTATAATTACAACTTTGCAGTCTGAAGCATTCGACTCCCTATTTACACGTTCTGCATTTTCATAGTTTGATTTGTGGGCAAACCCTTTAATTAGAGGGAAGAGTTCAAAAGGAGCCTGAGCCGGTGTTCTGTTGAAGAGCAGCAGCTGTGCTTTAGGCCTCACAGAGTTGTGCCCTGGTTCACTCCAACTGCACTCATCTTGTGCTCAAAACGGGCAATAATCAAGATAAGCTGTGATGTTTGGGTTTTAAAATGTCAGACAGGAAAGTGGCACTGCTGGTAGGCGTGCTGCTCTGGGAGCACTGCCGGAAGGCAGGGTCTTTCCTGCTTTAAAACTCCTGGAAGGGCTTTAAAAGTGATGTGAGCCGGGCAAGCGCCTTGCACAAAGTAAACACAGCTATGTTGACAGATTAATGATTTATTACAGCTTATTGGTAGGTTCTGCAGAGAAGCATTTCCATCCCATAGTGCATTAAATTGCTGTACGTTTAGATCTTAAATTTGCACTGTAAATAGTGAGCTGCCTTCCTGCTTGCTTGCCACAATTGATGAAGTATTTAAATTAAAACAAAATGTGGAAATGAATGACAATTAGACTGAGTGCCATTTTGCAATCCAAGTTAAACAGTCAGTGTTTTCATATTAAACAGAGATCGTAATGATGGCATGAGGTAATTTACGTGCTCACCATTTTGAGTGCACGGCATGTGAAGGTTTCCTTTTGGGATGTCAGCGGAGCCTGATGTTACTTGTAAAATGTGGTGCCTGATTGCGCTGCTGATGGCTTAGATCGCGTCCAATCTTTTGCACGCTCCCAAATTATGCTCGGTCAGTATTAGCCTGATGACATTTTGCTGTGTTTCGGGGGTGTGGGGGGGGAAGCAAGTGTGAGGAAAGGTCTGAAGGTACTCCTTAGATAATGTAATTTGACTGCACAGTCTGTTTTGATGGTTCAGTGCTCTCTGTGTGCATCGTATCATGGCCATTTTATCAGTGCTTTAAGATTACTTCCGATAAGGATTAATTCTGACCTACTTTGAGAGGATTTCTAACTGGTTTTTTTTTTTTTTCTAAATTGGAGGGGTTTAAGTTTTTAATTTCTCAGTTAAATGCAATCATTACAGTAGCCACGTTATCCCTTTAATCCCTCCTGTACCCACAGCAGGCTGTAAGCAGTGCATTAAATGTGTAAGGTAGTGACATTGTTCCGCACGGTGAAAGGAAAACCTGCTGGAATTTTTTCCACTGCTCACAGACACCTTATCTCTGGGCTCTGCAAATTAGGAACGCTCATTATCTGTAATGGCTGAAAGGTAACAGACAATTGAATGAATATCACACACAAGGATTTGACATACCTTCCCTGGTCAGGCCATTTATGGTGCGAGGATTATACCCACAGAAAATAGTTTTGGCACGCCATCACTTCAGCAAAAAAGATGCTATCGAACATGCGCACATCCCCCAGCAGTCTGCTTCCTGCGATTGCTTTTCTCGGTATCCAATCTGTCCATCTGTCGGCTCGTTGCTGCGTTACCTTCCTTGCTCATAAGTGTTGTCCTTGTCTTGGGGCTTTTTGTTCATCCTTCAAACAAAAGGACAGTAGTTCTTGTTCGCGCTCCGGCGGTCGGGGCTGTCTGGCGTTCCCAGCCGATAGATTGGAGCTTTTACATCTGGTGTTTCCCTTGTCGGACAATGCAGTGCTGTGTTCTCCTCTTCCCAGTATCCATATTTCTAACGGTAACGTTAGCAGTGAGTGCTAGCTCGTAGTGGTTCAGTTGCCTTTAGTAATAGGATTTGCCTCTCTTCCCTCCTTCATTGTTGCTAGGCAGTAGTAGAAATGGTTTTGAGCTGTTTTAACCGAGGATTCTGGTCTATTAAATCCATTCCGTAGTCCTTCGGCTGCTGCACAGGCAGGCAGCAGTTTAAATGTGGGCTTTGACAGATGCTGTCTTCTGACAGAGCAGAATTTAACGTCACTGCTTGGCTGAATCCCACGTGATTGTTTGCATTCATTTTGACTAAATCCAAAGGCAGCCAGAAACCTTTACAGGCTCTTCCTCCTATTTGATAAATGATACATATTCAGCGCAAGCACGATGATAGGTGAATAGTATAAAAATTATATGATGATTAAATGAATGATTGAGAGTTTTTTCAAATTGTTTTCACTTTTCCTTGACACTGTAACTTATGATTCTCTGGGGGATTTTTAATGCGAGATGTTCTATTTCAGTATTCCAAAGGCTGTTCTGCTTTGCAAAGGAATTAGAAGCATTTAAACACCAAAGCTGGATTTAACCCCTTTGGTGCTCTCAGTAGAATTTTTTTTTGTGCTTTTACGGTGAGGAAAATATATATTTCTTGGCTCATACTTGCTTTACACGTTTCATATTTTTACCCTGTAAAAGCTGCTTTTTGTAGTGTTAGGTTGGTGAGTTCAGTTGGAAGGCATTCATGTATAAACTGTTAAGCTTTGTTTCAATTATTGATGGATCAGAAACTGTCTTTCTTACGTTACAGGCATATCTGTATCATAGAAATTGTTTTTCTGCTCCTAACCAAATTTGGGTTCCTGTCACTTCTGTCCTGTCAGTAACTGGCCCTTCTGTGCTGAAGCACCTCACTATATTTACTGTATGCTTTAAAAAAAAATCTCTCGGTGGGGGATGCTGAAGATGACAAGCAAGCAGCATTCCTACCCAAGTGTTTATCCATCCTTTTTTGAGAAGAGATTGAATTCAGTGCTTTGGACTGATTTCTTTTTTTTTTTTTTTTTTTTTTGCTTGTTTAGCCCAAGGATAAAGAAAACATGATGGGTCTATCATATGGAATCTCTGGCTGGATTGGGGAGGTGCTTCCTTCGCTAGTGCATAATGATTCTCCAGACACTCACTGTGTTTTACTATTCTAGATGCATATTCTGGTAATTTCCTAGAAACATAATCAGACTTGCATTCCCCTAAATCACCTGTGCATACTTACTTTCTCTGTTAATTTAGTCTTGTGTTTAATGTATGCATTTCCTGTCCTAATGACATTTTCTGCAAATCCTATTGCCTTACCTGGGACCGTTTTAGGAACATGGCCATATTCCCCAAATATTTAATACAAATAGAACATGCATATCAATAAATGCTTTAATCTCCTCAATTCTAGTAATCTTTTATTTCAGAAAAGCTGGAGGATGGGGTGGGATGCAGCTAGTGAGGGAATGGAGTGGGTGAGGAGATGCTTCCAGCCGGCACTGCTTACTGTTCTGGTACTTCAGTCAGTAATTCAGAACCGGTGTTTTGAAAGGTTGTATGCATGCTATCTACTGGATTTGCAACTTAAACATGCAGTTTCTTATGTTTACATTTCTGTATATTGCATAGGGTGTATAGTCTGTTGCTATGTGTGTGCAAACATGACAGAGAGGTTAGCGCTGTTAGCTTGCTGTACTCTGGACTACCAGTAGGGCAGTGAGATACTCATGTGGTTAACTAAACCTGTGTTGACTTACTTAGATGCAAGTAATGCAAATCTGACTGATTTTTCAATCTTCAGATCAGACATGTAAGTATGTATTTGAGAAACAAGTCTAAATCTCAACAGAATGCTCACTGAGATCCAGTGTTTCCACTGACTTAAGTTTCTGCTGACTTAATTTACTTGTGCTTCCACCATACCTGAAGTGCATTTCCAAAGGGCCGTGAATTCTAAGCAGTACGTTTATCTACTGGTGTTCATCTCTTCCCATAAATGCTAATACTAAAGGTACGAAAAACTCAAGGGCCGTTTATTTTCTAAATAGAAAGGAAATGACATTAGTTTTGGCTTTTAAATTATATGGCCGTATCACTTGTGCATAGGCTGTAAAGTTCAGGCAGAGCTGTTGCCTTTTGCTATGTCAAACTTGTCATCTTGAGACATGAACAAGTTGAATCTGGAATGTTTAAATCTTAGTGCACCGTTTCTTCTCTTCACCTACTGTTTACATTTAAAGGATGAGCAGGTCTTAGTTTACCTTGTGGATGTGTAAAGAAAAACCCTTTTCTCTGCCCCTCCCCACCCTCCTTCCCGTTGATTTCTATCTGTGTATGCGGTTGTAGATTGAGATACGCGATTATAGAGGTTGAGATAGTCAAAGCTTCAGAAAAAACTTCCTTTTATACAACTTTCTTTTTCAGTGTTTCTATGCAGTACTGTGTGTTCCTGGATATTTCAGGAGGGCGGAACTTGCTTTGCACCGTAAGTGTGACCTGAAGGTTTAAGTAGTCTTGCTGTGGTCGTAGATTGGAATGAGCTTTATTTTGGCCAGATCTCACCGTGAAGGGTCAGTGGACTGCTTGTTCTTGATCCGAGGAGTAGCATGTTCTGTGATGTTGCTATGGTTACATCCTAAATTAGAAGCTGCAATGTTGGCGTTTGAAATACATCTACTGAGGCTAAGGAGGGGTTACAGTGATGTGCAGATGTGCTGTGTGAATGCAAGGAATGCTGTAGAGTTAACATGGCCAGGGCAAGGTTGACCGTGCGGTGAGTTATACTGCGTTAGAAGCAGATGCAGGAAATCATTTAAGGCAACTAGAGTAACTTGTGCACAAGACTCTGGTAATTGTGCAGAATATCTGTGCAAAACAAAGGTGTGTGGCTTTGGAATTTATTATCCAAAAATCTTGAGCAACTTCCTTTGTGTAACATTCGGAGAGCAGTCCAATCTTGTCCGACTAGTTTTAAGGTAAATTAGACTCTGGGTAGGAGCCATTTAAATAAAGCTTTCTCTTGGCTGCGGTAACAGAAGTTTCTCAAATGAGTTTACAGTGCAACAGTCAGGTGTACTGCTTAGAAAGATAATTTTCTGCCTGATGGCTACAAGTCCCCTGAAAGTTAAACTAAATACGTACATGACAGCTGATGTGTAAATTGAATGTTTCCATATGGGTCGCGCTTTATGAATACTCCACAGATACTCTGCGAAGATCATTCCGTTTTATCAGAGTAAAATGTTGTGTTATTTAAGTTTCGGTGTGTTGAAAACTCTTTTAGGTGACCATTCAGAAATGATTAATGGCAACATTTTCAAGGGTGGTTATTTTTACTTTAAAACTTCTTTTTCCCGTTGGAAATGTGTTCATACAGGACATCATAAACTTTGTGTTAAGAACTATGCATACGGCCAGTGGCTGTTTGTCTTGATCCAAATAAGATACTTTTCCTATATATCATTTAGAGCACAGGGGGCAGGATTCTAGAGAATTGCTAATCTGAGAGCCTACTCTGTGATCACAGTGTATTTCTTGACTAGCAGAAGCACATTTGTAACTGAGTGAAAAACAGCAATCTAGAAATGACCACAAGTGTCAGTATTGCCTGCCTTTATTTTTCGTAGCAAAAATTTCACTATTTCTTAGGAAGCTTTGTAACCCATCTCACACTTGCTGCGCTTTGTGTAGATGGTCAAGATTTTGCACTGTTCTTAATGGCTCCCAAGTGATTCCACTAATCTTTGGATGTATAAAACTTAAAACACAAGTACAACGTGATAGATCCATCTTCAGTGGCTACGGAAGAACAGAAAGGGTTTCCTGTACGTGAAACTGCGTACCTATTTTTATGTTCTCTAATGAGTAGTTTATAATTGTTCTAATCAGTCGGAAAGCGATTTAGGCACTTTGCAAAATTGTTAGAGGGAAAAAACCGGATGATCTCTCCAAGGCAGGAGGGCTTAGTCCACCATCTGCCCAATGAGACATTTCAAAGGCATTTTTCACAATTGAGTCTTTCTCTAGTAACTGAACAGACATTCTACCTACCCAAGAGGAATTCAGTCTCAGGATTTCTTACGGCTTCTCTTATGAAGAGCACAGGTCTGGAGTGCTTCAAAATGCAATTGAAAAGCCAAAACGCTGTTGCTTTTGGTCTAATAGTGTTCTGGTTGTGCCTTGTATGCAGATTTGGCATATTCGACTGCTGTTTAGAAACAGGTCTTGCCTCAGTAATAGTTTTGTCTCTATCACATTTGTTTCTGTACTGTATTTGGATTTTTTCATGTCTTTCCCCCAGGCTTTGCATCCGATTATTGCTGATCTTAAGTGCTAAATGAAGATTTTCTTTCCAGGGGATGGACACCAATTTCATTTAGATAGTGCAGTCCTTGGTTGTGCTGTTCTCCCCTGTTGAAGTGACATGCCTGTGCCAGTGGTAGCATTTTCTGCCTGTCAGAAGTGTTCCTTTTGCATTCTGAAAAGAGCAGGGACTTTATGAAGCTTTGATTCAGCACAGCAGGGGAGAGAAGGCCAATGAGCACAAGTACCAAACGTTCAGAGGCAGTTTAAAAACTGTGGAAAATAAACTTACTCTGCTTGTCTTATGAGGCTTTTTCATTCCAGGTGCCTGCCCTGTAAGATCAGGTTGTCCCTACCACTCTCCCTACACTCCCAGCATGAACTTGACACTTTTTAATGAAAGCAGAAATTGTTACAGAAATTGAGATTTTGGGGAAGGGCTTGCCTGTTGCAACCTGCCCAGCTCCTTCTTTCTGCACCATCCATTCCCAAAGAAGCTGCAGAAAGACCTTTTCCTTCTGTCTGCTTTCAGGCTTTTAAGGTGTCCTGATGAATTGAAGAGCCCTGGCCCCCTGGGCTCACTACCAAGGCACAGGCCTCTCCTGCCCACTTGGGCTGCTGCTTTGGGCTGTTGGACCTGCTGCGTGGCTTCTTGGAGACTGAGAGACTTCCAGCTCTTGATGTTCATCTTCTCACCAGTTGTTGCGGGTTTTTTCACCGCTGTCTCTATGGTTTGTGTGTGAATATGGAGGCATTTCATCAACCTCAAAAGCTCGTAGTTCTTTGTAGTAAATTAAGGTAAAAATGGTGACATGGATCTTCAGTTAATGTTAAACAGTGAGACTGAGCAGCTGGAAGCTTCCAAGCTGCTCGAATTTCATCAGTTTTGGGGCTGAGTCCTGTATCGATTATTTCCATGTGTCATATTTCCTCTGGAGCTTTAGTGCATGAGTTTCTGCAGCTCCATTGGGTAAGTATCCTCATTTACAGCTAGTTTTGTGGGATATAGAGGATTTACAGTGGAACCATGAAGCTTTAGTAGCTGTCTTAAATACCTGGGGCCTTTTCTTCTAACAAGAATGCTTAGACTGAGGAAGGCAATAAGATATATGGATAACTCCTTTCTCCAATGATCCCTGTGATAAATTTAAGGAGTATTTGTTAATAGTCAGTGTAGAACTTGGATCTTAGCTTGGAAAGTTGTTTTTGTTTTGTTTTTAAAAAAAAAAAACAATTCCTTGCTGTGCTTGTGGACATAATGCTGAAATTGCTTCCAATGCCCTGCATACTAGCTAGTTTGGTAGAGCTAATTTCAGCTTGGCTGGGCAGATAAACATCTGCTATTTCCCAAAAGTTGTTCTGTGTTGATTGCCTCAACTGGAAGTGATTTCCAGCCCGTGTATATTAATAAGTTGTTTTAGCATGTATTGTGCTTAAATTCATTGAACCAATTCCTTGTTGCTTCAAAGATTTCTATTTTCGTGGGAAAATTTAATTGGAAGCAGGTATTCATTTGTCCATGTTTCTGATGGACAAAGAAATCCTTCTTTATGAAGGATATAGGATCGTCCTATATGAAGTGACTTCCCATATGCTCATTTTCTGGTCTATCCTACAGACTTTGTTATTTCACTTTGGAAATTCACTTCAAAATCAACTACAGCATCTCTTTAGTGGTGGGGCCTCCAGCACAGGAAAGACATGGAGCTCTTACAGCAGGTCCAGTGGAGGGCCACTGGATCAGTGATCAGAGGGCTGGAGTGCCTCTCCTATGAGGAAGGGTTCAGGGAACTGGGCTTGTTTAGCTTGGAGAAGGCTCCAGGGAGACCTCATTGTGGCCTTCCAGTACTTGAAAGGAGCAAATAAACAAGAGGGGGTACATCTGTTGATGAGGGTGGATAGTGATAAGACAAGGGGCAATGGTTTTAAACTATGACGGGGGAGGTTTAGGTGAGGTATTAAGAGGAAGTTTTTCACCCAGAGGGTGGTGACGCACTGGTTGCCCAAGGAGGCTGTGGATGCCCCATCCCCTGGAGGCATTCAAGGCCAGGCTGGATGTGGCTCTGGGCAGCCTGGCCTGGTGGTTGGCGACCCTGCACACATAGCAGGGGGTTGAAACTGGATGAACATTGTGGTCCTTTTCAACCCAGGCCATTCTATGATTCCATTCTATGATTATATTGATGTAGCAGAATATTCTGAACTAACATTCTAAGTTCTGTTACCCTAAGCCATATTCCATTCAGTTTTTTTTTTTTTCTGCAATTTAGTGTTAACTAATGGAATAAGTAAGAGAGCTCTTATGCATCTTGTCCATCTCAAGGCATAATGTTAAATGCCATACATGCTGTGGACAGCTTTGTATTGAAAAGAAAGAAAAGGTGTATTTTTAATGCAGTAGACCAGATTTTATGAATTCAGGGCTAAAGGATTTTATTTCTAGAAGAGATACATTTTAGTAACTCTTAATCAGCATTTGCAAAGCTTTCTATCACTGATCCGTCTTAGTGAAGTAAATTTATAGGGAGCATCTGTCATCCTCTTATAAAAAAAAACAAACAACAAAACCCATAAAAGTTGTCATACCCTTAAAAAATATCCCAGAGTCTCATGACCTTGGGCAATGGGTTGCACATTGCAGATTCTTTCAGGTTTTTTTTTTTTCCTCAAGGATTTTCCTAACTAAGCATTCGGGCTTCTGAAAACGCCTTTCTTTTTTCTTTTTTTTTTTTTTTTTTCCAGTTAATGCTTTGAGCTTTACTCATATGTTGCAAGTATTATGGTCTACAAATTGAGAAGAGGGCAGCTAGCTTTAAGGAGACTAAATGATGGGTTTTGTTCCCACCTTTGGGTCCCCGTCTTGGTTTGCTTTGGAGTTGGTTATTTTGCCACATACACAAAAACCTCTGTGACTGTTATTATCAGTAAGAGGCATACTAATGTAAGGGGGAAAAAAAAAAGCAGAAAAAAACAGAAAACAATGGTTTTCTACTTCTGTTCAATTTGTAATCAAGCAAAGGAGTACAAATTCTGCCATAATGAATTGTGCTTGGAGTAAGACTTGAATACAACACTTAGTGTAGAGGGAATCTTTGGATTTGGGAATTTAGGTCGCCTCGCATTGAAATGTTATCTTCACTGTGAAGAAATACTTTTTGCCATTAAAATTTCTTTATTTTCCCACTGACCCTACGTAGCGCTGTGTGGAAATACGCACCAGTATCTGCACTGCAGTGCTGGGTTTGCCTCATGACACAAAGGGGTTTTGTTCTGTGTAATTAACTTGGTTATCTGAGGTGGGCTGGGGAAATGGAGTGGGGGAAAGAGATATGCCAGTAATGTGGGAAATGCTGGATGCAGCGGGGAAGGAGCTGGTTTCTTGAATCTCTGTACCTCTCAGTAGCAGGTTAGTTGGGAGCGGTGCCTGATTAAAATTGGATCTGTGTATTCACATGATAATGCCTACAATCTAATAAGCCTGGTGGAATGTGGACCATTAGGGAGCAGATGCATCAGCCTACTCTGAGTGGTCTGGTGGAGTCGGCGTGGTCCCGTGTGGCTGGAGCTAATAAGCTCTGATGACTCTGTGTAGAATTGCCTGCTTGTTCTTGAAACAATGCTGCGGCATACATGAGATGCTTGCAAGATTTATAAATAGTAGCTCCGTGTGGCGTGCCGGTGCTGCTTCTGTAGCCCTGCTGGCATGGGAAGGGAGCTGGCTATGTTTCTGTGAAGCTGCCCTGAGCTAATGAAATCGCTACATCAGAGGAACCTCTCTCATCTGGAATGGAAAATCTGCCGCTTGGAATATCTGATCACAGTTGATTGAGATCTGATGGCAAGAGTAGGTTGGGTTTTTATAGAGTGGCTTTCATAGTGCCTTGTCATAATTTCTGTCTAATTTGCAAATATTTCTCTTCAAACTAGGCACTAGTCAGTGACAAAAACGGCTGAGAAGAAAAGGGATTTTGTTGCTCCTTCAGAGTAGGCATGTATTCATTTACACGAGAATATGACAGTGTGGGAGCTAAGGAATAAAGGAGAAACAGCTCTTGCCTTAACTTCTCATGTCTTCTTAGGGAACAGAGGAATAAATATGAATGCGTGATGCATCTGTACTTACTACCAGCCTTTTTAATTAAGTGTAATATTACTGTATGCTGTCCTTTCTCAAAAGGTGATGCTGCTATTTTGATTTTGTTTTTCTGATAAAAGTAGAGCAGCACCGGTATAAGACAAGCAAGGATGAGCCCGGTGAAAATACATCTGTTTCTGACTGGTAAAGCTCTCCGAAGCACATGCAGAAAGTTCCAGGGTGTCATAACAGAGGAATCTTGTTACTCTTTTGTGGTGTTTTTTTCTCCTTAGCGAGGTCATTCTTGGCATTGAGAACCGTACTCTCTTCCAAAACATTGTTCTCTGTGGCTTACTCATTTTTATTTCCTGCCACTTAAGTGCTCAAGAGTTTTCCAGTGAAGGGATCTTAGTCCGCAACAGATTGCAGTAGGGGGGGAAAAAGAAAGTGTTTACTTTTAGTCACTGACAGGAGGCATATCAAAGACACAACTATTTGAAGTAACTGGACAGCTGCGAAGGCTGAAGGAGAGCTGAGGAGCTCTTACTGCTCAAGATGCATTTCCTTCAGATATACTGTGAAATCTGTGGGATCATTAAGAGCAGCTGATAGTCACTAAAATGTGAGCAGAAGAAACAGAAGTTGCACTAAGCCCTGCCTGTGTCTGTCCTGCCTGGTGTGGTATGCCATCTTACTTGGTTCACAGCTGGAAGTTACAAGTTTCCATGTATATATGTAGAGGGGAGGGAAGATATATGTGTATATGCATATATACATATGAAAAGCTGTCTGAAAACTTTTAAAACGTTTTTTAAAATAGAGTCTGTTCACTGGGTTAGGGCATTAGGCTTTTCTGCAGGGATGAGTGAAGACGGTGTAAGTCAGTGCATAATAGGGAGATCTGTAAGTTGGTCGAGGTTTTTCTATGGCTCTTATCCTGTCTCCATCTTTGAATAGAGTGGCCCCAGACTGTAGGAGTGAGACTTTGCCAGCTGACCTTCATTTAAGAGGATTGCACTTCTGCACTGCTGAAAATACAGCTGTGCCTGAGCCATTTCAAACAGCAAGTAGTATTATAAAGCGGATCTCATAATGCATAGACAGAAGCTTCGAGATGGGCTGTCTAGCATATGGATTGTATATAAATTGAAAAAATAAAAGTTGGATGTTCTCGTCCTTGTGCTTTGAGAAGGGCTTAATTTAATCTTCGCTACTAAAGAGAGAGGAATAATGGGGAATTTAGATAAAATGCCGAAGGAAGCTGAAAGTAGAGGCAGAAGGCAAAATAGAAAAATTTATCTTCGGTGATAGGGCCAGAATTCTTCCTCTTTTTTAAAATAAAATATTCTTCATCAATTTTTAACAATTATGGTTAATTTTTAATACAGGTATATATCATTGACTTCTGCTTTCTATAGTGGGGAGGCGTTAATTCAGCGCCAGCAATTTTCGTAGTCTATTTGCTATAGATTACAGCAGCAGTGATACACATGTTCTGTTACACGCACACTAGTGTAGAAACGTTGAAGTCGATTCTTTCTACCTGAATGTTATCCAAGAAGCACACAAGTAGCAAGCATTTGTGCTATGATGAAGATGAAATCTATTCTGCTATTTATCGTAAACATGAATCCGTGATGCATGAGGCTATAATACTGGTGGCTCAGGTGACTGTTGTACAATGATTAAAGCTGTGGTTTTGTTGCTTGATTCTTTTGGTTGAAGGGAAGCAGCCCCGTCAAAAGTCGGTATAGCTTTTGGACCAAGAGTCTGACTTCTAGAACACAATTAAATGAAGGTAACTGAAAACTGAACGTTGAGTATAAAACAGGTTTTAGTTTATGGTGTTTGGGGAATTATTTAATCGTGGAATCTGTCATGGAGAATATAGGCACGGCCTAGGAAATCCGGGATTTGGGGTTTCCAGTGCTTTCCCAGCTGTTCGAGCTGATGTATGAAGTCATGTAATTTAGTGTTGCGTAGTAGTGATTGTTGCAATGCATATTAAGTTTTTAACGTCCTCACCTAATGAGCAAGGCTACAGGGCTGTTGAAAGTATGACTTGGACAATTTGAACTTAGGGAGCTTAGAAGATTGTCAGAAATCCTGTGACTGATGAGTGGCTTTTCTTGTGCATTTTAGAAGTGTTCAAACATAATGTTGTACTGAGAAAGATGGTTAGTGATTCCTACTAGTGGCAGGAGCAGCCACTAGAGAATGCTGGGAAGCACGAGGTGTTTTTTTCCCCGTGTTTTCCTGTATTAAATAGGTTAAGGATAAAGAACTGGGGGCTTTGGGACTCTTAATGTTCAGTATTTTGAATGAGATAGTGTTAGTGTGCTGCTTATGAACTTCATAGGTTTGGTTCGTGAAATGTGAATGTAGTGTGAATGTGTATGTATTTGGATTCCTAAGAACAGAACTATGCCTATTTTTATGTATATATACACACATAGATGCATCCAGTTTAGGTAAATAATGTCCGTAGTTTGAGTTAGAATGTGGGAGTGTCCTGGAGGATTTCTTTTGTTAAAATCTAGGAGTAAACACATTGAGGACAATAGACTTACTACTGAATCGAAGTTAAACCTCCTGGAATCTTTCATTTTACTTGACACAAATGTATGAAATCACTGTTTAGGAATAAAGTAGCATTGCAATCAAATGTCACCTCCAGTTGTGATAGTTTTTAAAACACTGCTTTTTCACATGGCACCTATAGCGAGCTTGTAAGTTAAAAGGGTAAGGTATTTGTATCCATTGGGAAGGGTTGGTTTTGCTCAGATTGTCTCTTTTTAGTGAAGTAGAAGGTTAGTCACAAGAAGACCAACAGCTTAGTGTTTGGCGACAGATTGCCATGCGTTAGCTTTCCCAGTTTCTGTGTGATAAGAGCTGGGACTAGGTCAGCTCCTTGGAACAGGTTTAAACTTGTTGGCAGGAGTGTTGAGCAACGGAGCTGAGGAACAGAATGTGCACTAACACACACGGGGTGTGCTCCTGCAGCCCCAGCTAAAGGTGCCCTGCCTGAAAAAGCCTTTGTCTCAAGGTTGTGTTTCTCTTTCCCTTTGTTTTACCTTAAAGTAGCACTGTGTACACTGCTTGGCAAGGAGATTTCACAGGGGCTTTTCTGATTGTACAAACTGTAAATGTAAGGCTTAAATGAGGCTTGTGACAAAGGGGGAAAACGAATGAATTTACATTCCTGCTGTGGGAAAGTGGTATCAGTGACTCAGCAAAGAAATGCACAAAAAGAAAAAGTTGAGGAGAAGATCTGAGCATGAATTTCATTACCAGCATTAATCAACAGATTCATGAAATCTGTACATTCATGTTGCTTGCAGTCTGTTCTAGGCCTCAAGATCACTTTTTCTTCCCTGGTTTATGTCTTCAAAACCGCCCTTTCAATATACAAGTGGTTCCGGTCTCTTGTGTTCCTATCATCTCTGCCATCATTCAGGGCCTCTTGTCTCGTCTTCCCTTATTGCAATTTACAGGAGCCACAGCTAAAGCTTTTGATCCTGAAAAAGCTCATGCTGCTTCTGGACTCGGCAGTTACTTTACCTGGTGACAAAAATAACTCAGAGTTCATTGCTCCAAAATTCCTCTTTGTGCATCAGCTCCTCCAAAAATACAGTTTCTAAGACTTTCCCCTAATATTTCAAGTCTTCCAAGGTGATACTTGGAAATTTCCCTTCTTCTCTGCCCACGACCACCCAAGACAGTTGCATTTTCTTGTAATGTATGATCTATAAGCATGGTGCACATTAAAGTTGCTTTGAGTTGCAATTGCTGAAGCTGGTAACATACAGAAGAATAAAATTAAAACTTGAATTTTTTTTCAGTGAATGCAAAGGATGAAACATTGCTGGGATAAAAAGATGCTGAATAATTTGTTTAACCAGTAGTCGCTGGGGGGGGGGGGGAAGAAGGTTTTATTTAGCTTCCTATATATTAGAATTCTATTACAGCATTGCTCAGTTGAGGAACAGAATTCAGAGTAACTGAGGGGAGGCTGTGAAGAGCACCGTCAGTTTCTATTGCATTGAGGCTTTGAATGCCATCATCTACATTTAATCAGTTGCTTGGACTTTGATTCAGTTTGGGCATTTTGGAAAAGTTTTCACGCAAGCACTGAGGATCCATCTGTATTCATTCAGGCACCTGCAGAGCTCTTTAAAAAAAAGTAAAAAAAATTCTTCTCACACAAAGCACTTCATGAGTCTTTCCAGAAGCTACAAAGGAACGTTTTTGAAGTCTTTTAAGCCTTTTCCTCTGCTAAGTTATAACTCGCAGAATGCAGGTGTAAGTGGGATCTTCTCATTGCTCCGTACTGAGCAACTTTCATGTCCATGTGACAGTTCCTCTTGATACCATTTCAAGCATGATCTGAATAGCAAAAGTGACATTGCTTTCTGTGTGTGTTTGGTGTTCGCCCGTTAGCAGTGGTTTTATGTAAGTAATTGTTTGAGTCCCATATTCTGTGGAACGGTGGGTGTAGAAATGCTTCATGAGTGTCTGGCTAATACGTTCAGCTACAGGCGATGTTGGAACAAGAGATTGATGGAAGTGTGAGGTTGAAAGTTGGATACTAAACCATAAGCAAATGGTAGTAAATTGATATCTATGCACTTACCATCTCCGTTGAACTGATGTGATGATCTGATATCAACATAAAGAAAGTAAGTAGTGTATTACCATTGTACCTGACTTTCTTAAAAGGTGAGAAAATCCTTTTGTTCTCACGCTGTTGGTATTTGTCACAGCTTCTGTGGATCACCCTGTAATATGCATGAGGCCAGCTCAGATAATTAAACCAAAGAGAGAGAATTCTAAGCAAAAATAAGATTGATATCTACTTTTGATATCTAAGGTGATATCTACTTTACGCACACTTGAAGGGAATGAGTCATTTAAGCACAAGGAAGTACATAATAGACAACTCTTTGATTCAAAGGAGAAATGTAACCCGCCATAAAGTTCTCTTTACAGAGTCTCCCTTAGTTGTGAGTTTCTGATGAAAACTGTTTATCTCCAGAAGAGCGCAGGTGTGAGCTTGTCTAATTTCACTTCTGCTCAAAATTGGTATTCCAGCAACAATAGAGTTGAAATTACTTGACTGAAGTGACTTCACATGGAAGTTCTTAATTTTGTGCCAGGGTAAAGATGGGAGAACTTTCGTCATGCTTCAGTGAAGATTAAGACCATTTTGAAATCTCAGCTTTGAGGGTAATGCTTAAGTTTTAAGGTATCTAATAGTTGTTGCTTTCACAACCTTTTTTCAAGAATATCTCCAGCTTTTTAATTAGGTTGTTTGTATAGCGTTGCTGTAGTTAGTTGGTCACCAGTCACTGCCATATTCATTCGGGTTCAGTCGTGATTTGAGTTGCTTAGATCCATTTTCCACGCAGAGCGAGCGTATTGCCTGTGCAGAGTATCTGTAAACTGGAGTCCTATTCATTCACTTATTTTTTGGGGGGGTGTTCAAAACATACTTTGTTGAACCTGGCTGTGACATACACAGAGTTGTAGTAAACACCTGTTGTTTCTTTCCCTGATGCTGATCCCCGGGCCTGACCTGCTACTAAAAAAACTCATTAATCCTGACCGTTACAGTGTCAGTCTTTTAGAATTTGAGTCACCTTTTAGCTTCATTTTTATAATGCACTAAGGTAAAAACACCCTTGTAAACAAAAGCTGAACTGAAATGCTGTGGAACATCCAGTGCTAATGTCTTCAGAGTTCAGTCAGTTCTTGATGATATCACCCTGGTTTTATTCTCGCCACCCTCCCTCGCCCCTCCTTTTTCCCCTCTCCTCCGTTGTTATAATGCTGTACTCATTCAGCAGAGACTTGTCTACATCTGATTTTCATGGAGTCGAGAAATTTCTGTACCTTAACAGTACTTGCAAAGCATAGCCTCACCTTTAATGAAATTTGCCTTATCTTTGTAAGAAGATGAACGTGAAGTTTTCTTTCTCGTAGTCAGACTGGAGGGTTGGCAGTCTTCCATTGGTATTTTTCTCTGTGCTGTGCTTGAGAAGTCACGATGCTCAGTGTAAGTTGTTTACTTACTAACTTTGACTAACCCCTTTTGTCTATTGTCATGTGAGTTTATTAGTTGGCAAAGCAGTTGAGGCAGTGTTATTACTCTCCATAGGCAATCTGTATCCCGGTCCTTTGGTAGATAATGGTATTTTTTTTCCCTTTTAAAATTCATTCCATAACGATAGCTTTATTTCCGCTTCAATTTCCCTCCTATTTTCTTGGTTAGAAGGAAGTAGAAACAATGTAGGTAGTTGATATGACCCTTTTATTAATACTGCAAGCAGTGCAAGTTAAAATGGCTGTGATGTTAGCAGTATTTGTGCAGTAGTTAAGATCGTGTTAACAAATTATGTTTTATTTTACAGCGTCGTTTAAATTTAGAGATGGAGCTAAAAACTTGCAATTTATTATTAAAATATCTGTCCTGGGGGATTGTGTATGCAGATCTGTGTGCACAGAAACGTGCAAATGAGCTGTACCAGTTTCATGTGTAAATAAAACCATGATGAGAAGCGCTGTCTGAACTTAAAACATTACTAAAAATCTATTGATGTGAATAGAAAGCTCGAAATTGTTAGGAAGTCTGTAGAGGCATCTCGATCTGATCATTTGGCTCAGTTCTTGGGAAGATTTTCTTTTCAAGGCTTTTAAGGGCATCACATTTTTAGGAGGAAAACCCTACATTTTCAGAATCCAAGCTATTTATGTGAAGATAAATGCTTCCATCAAGCTTAAAGTAGAACATCCAGACCAGGTGTTCGATGCGGGATTTTGAAGCCGTCTAATAGTTTAGACTGTTTGTCGTACATTAATGATTTACTCAAGAGTTAATTTGTAGAAAAGTAGTGTTCTTTTTAACCTTTGCATGTTGCTTAGACCTATGCGTTTAGGACAGAACATGCTGAGAGCTTAATTACCAAAGCATGCAATAGAAGAATTCAGTCTTCCTTCAGGGCGTGAACTTTTTCCTTTTTTGCCCATACTGGAATCTGGGTTTTTCACGTATAGTAACCTGCTTGTATTTGTGCAGTGGTTTGTTCTAAAATCCCGTATCTCTAATAATTGAGATAGGACAATGCTTAGTAGCGGAAGGTGTATGCTGTGGTTGAAAAGGTTATTAAACAGGTGTTTTGTAGGTGTCTATCAGAGTAGGGCCCATTAATAGCAAAACAGAGGGGATATGGCAAGTATATGCAGCGTGTTATCTGTAATTGATGTAATGAAATCCAGGACAGCTTTCAATATGTTCTCCTGATTTCATTCTGTGTCAAGTTTTTATTCCTAATCATGTAAATCCTCATATATTTAGTATAAATCAGAAGAAATGTATGTCACTACCTATGGTAAATTAGCAAAACTAGACCAAGCAAGGTGTTTATGATTAAAATACTGTGTTATGTGGTCATCTTACAGATTTGTGTTTTTCAAATTACACGGTTTTGTTACTACATTAATTTCAACTTATGAATATTCACTATGTACTCCTTAACGGTCTCGAATGGCTTCTGCATAAGAATGAGGTATGTTGTCTTTGAGCAAAACTGTGAAGTGTTCAGAAACTTCGAATTGAATGCTCTTTAAATAGCAAAACAGTGACTTCTGCTGCACAGGGTACAGCTGCGCAAACAAAAGCTGCCCTAATTGGAGTTGGAATTTGCAGTGTGAAGTTACTTAAGAGTAACTTCTACATTAAAACTCCACATTAGTAATGTGAAATCTTTCTGTGCACTCACTGAGAAATAAGCTGCTGTATATACATAGAGTATGTAAATGAGAAGCTGCCTCAGAATAGCTAACAGGCCATAAATTAACAGCTGCACATACCATGTGTGGTTAAAGAACCCACTACAATACGTTCTCTGTCAATTTTTTTCTGCTCTGAGAGAACCCATAGCATGTAGGTCTCTGACGTTGTATTGCCTTGTAAACAGAATATGTATTGTAAATCTATGCTTTGTCATGGGAAAAACCTATACCTTCATATAAATGCTTTTGGAAAGCATTCATATAGTATTTAAATTCAATACCTTTTGTTTTCAGGACATTGTGAAAGGGAAGCTGATGACTTGCTTATAGAAAGCTCTTGATCTTTCTCCCGTCAGCTGTCACTGTTATGTACTATGTGTTATGTCTTTCCTCATCTTAATGATTTTTGAGAAGAAAAGCATATGAAATCTAGGATTAAGTGCTGGCCTCTACAACTGCATTGTCTGAGGATTTAAATGTTAGAAGATGGTGATTAGGTCACTTATGGTAATCAGGCGCAGAGATGTTGTAAATCAGTTGCAAAGGAAGGATGTTGCAGCTCCAGTAGGTGGGAACTGCTCAGTGTCTGTGCTAAGAAGCCATCAGGAGCTGTAAGCCGAGGTTTGTCCATGAAATTATCCGTCTGAGTCAGTGATTTACAAAACTAAAAGTCACGACCTCTTTCATTTATTGATCCTGCAGAAATGGTTCATACAAACAAAGGTCACAGATGTAGAGTTGGTAGATGTGTTTAATGTCTGCTCATCTAAATGGCTGTGTGTCCCACCATTAATCAGATACTTTCATGTTACATTTGTGGTTGTATTTATTTCAGTTGTGTTCTTAAAGCCCCACTTTATCCTTTTAGGCTTCTGCGCTGTTGCTTTGATCTCTGGCTTTAGAGAAGATAATTCAGGAAAAAAATATGGGGAGGAGAAGAAAAAAAAGGATTGGGACCTATTTCATTAGAGGGGACTGCACATGGTCTGGTGCTTTATGGGAATGTTGGTGAGAAAGATATTGCAGCACAACTTATATGGAAACTAAAGCAAGGCTTTGTGATTATGATTCTCTGCAAGGCTGCAGGGAAACTGTGCTGTCTTTGACGCAACTCGTGGTTCCTACCCCTCCTTAAAGTAGGACCTGCAGGTCTGTTTATTGCAAACACTCAATCAGTGGAAGGGGAGGCAGAGAAGTTCCAGCAGTGACTCTGTGAGGGAGGGAAGGCGAATGGACATGTGGGACCGCAGCCTGCAATAGTTAAACGCGCAAACAGACTAAGTTGGATTAAGAAATACGAAATGTAACATTATCGGAAGGGATGTTTTGGTAGCTTGCAGGTTTTCTTTCCATTTTGTATTGCTCTGACTTCAAAGAAATGTCATGGGAGAATTCTTGGTATGTCTTCAAAATGTGTAATCAGTGCTCTGCAGGAACAGCCTTTTCACGTAGAAAGTGCTATTTTTCTCTAGAAACAGATGCAAAATTTCCATTTTCTTGGCTGAAAGTAAGGTGATACAGATTTAAATAGCAGTCGTTTCTCAGTTGCAAGGCCTCTCTCCTAGGTAGCTTTTGCTGATGTTCTTCCTTTAGAATGCGGTGTTTCGGTTGTTATCATTTTCTGAGTAATTACTGTGAAAGGACAGTGGCAAAAATACCTTTTTTTTTTGGATGTTATAAAAGTAAGTCTTAAAATAACAGTTACTGACTCAGGTGCCCTACATAGGTGTTGGTATTTTAATAATCAGAAAAGAGGACAGCAAAAATTAGGATTCATCCTCTTTTTTTTTTTTTTTTTTTTTTTTTTTTTTTTTTTTTTTTTTTTTTTTTAGCCATTGAGGGTTTAAGTCCTTATGTGGAAGATAATTAGGAAGTTGCTGAGTATGAAAGACTGAGTTCTAACCTTCATGGTGGAAATTGCAAAGCAGTTTTTGTGTTAGTTTAATCATGGAACTTGAAGCTCCTTGCGTGTCGTCTCCTGCTTATTAGGTTTTGAAATTGTGAATTACAGAACATACTGTGAAGTATACACAGATAAACGTGTGCCATACTGGAGTCATTTGAAGCAGTTTTTTTCCATGGCAATTCAGATAACATGAAACCAAGGATGCATTTCAAGGGTTTTCTGTCAGCCTCTCATATTGCAGTGGCTGGAATGTACACATACCTTTGTGTATTTGGGTTTGTTTGTTTTTTTTTTTACAATATATGTTTTATTCAGGTGGGATTTGAAACAAGTACACAAGAGCAGAATGTGTTCTTGCAGGGTTTTTATGTTGCTTTGCAGCCAGATGTGATTTCACTTTTCTCCTACCTAACGTGGTGCGTTAACTGCAGAGTTAACAAGAATAAATAGCAGCGCGGGTCTTTTGTTTGTTACATTAAGGTAATTGGATAAGGCATGAGCAGAACCAATTATCACGAGAGTGCTATTTGTGGTCACTAAAACTCTTGATGACAGGAATGCATTGCCATTCCTTGGTCCTAGTTTTCCATCTCAGAGCATAGGCGTATTGTGTCTAAAAATTTCTGTAGCCAATTGCTTATAGCTACGTACGAACCCTTGATTAGAAGTGATCGTGTCTGAAATGTAACAGTACTGTAAATTGGAAATAATTCGATGAATGTCGTAAAAAGTTGTTTTGGCATCTAATGGTTTAAAGGTAAACCTATAAAAGCTTACCAAGTTGTCTTTTCTCCTCCACGTCTAAAACAGGATCTACGAGCAGTTTTGAGTATGTTCAGTATTTTCCTTCTCTCTTATAATGGAAATACATTGCTCTCTTTTTCGTTATATCCTCTGTAACTCTGTGTTCGTGGAAAAATAACTGTGCCTGACAAAAAGGCCAGCGGTTAATGTTACCTCTTCTGTCTTCTTTGTAGGAAGGTGCTTCTGCTCGAAAAACACAAACACCAGCAGCACAGCCTGTACCACGACCAGGTAGGCTGACATCATTTCATTTATGCTTTTATTCCAAGTAAGTATGAGCTCCAGAGGAGTTGTACCTAAAATTTTGTTTAACACAAGAATGAAGTGAGGGTTGGTTCTGTAGCCTTTAATTGCACATGCATTGGAAAGAACAGATGACTTCGAGGTTAAAGTTATCCTCATAGTTGGAGAATTGTAACGATCTGGTGCATGGGCTCATTCGGTTCACTGTTTGCCCAGTCATCCTCTTGAAAGGATGTGGTAGTGAAATGGGAAAGCTGAGTGACAAGCTTCTTGCTTATAAGTCTAGTAGTTCACAAATAAATACTGAAATATATAGCAAGAGCTGGTTAATATATCAAGGACAAACAATGTAATATAAATAAAATGTCAGAAAGAGAGGTATTATTTCTTAAACCAATATATCAGAAATATTTATTTCTCTCAATGCACTATCATTTAATGTATTACCGTTACTTCTTCATGTGTCTTAACATATGTTTATAGTAGAGCTAGACTCTTCAGCTGGATTTTTAATTCATGGACTAGTGGATTTCAGTTTTGTGCATGAGACTGAATCTCAAATTCAGGGTTAGAACAACGTAGGTATTTTGGCATGTTCTAGTGAGAAACCATTAGAGATTTGAGATGAGTTTAGGAGTACAAACAGACTTCGTGATATGGTGTAAGAAACTTTAAAGCGAAGGCTACTATTTAAGAAGTTGCTTGTTATAAATGTGTTTGGGAGGGGTTATTTGGTATTGGTTTGTTTGGTGGCTTTCTTGGCGTTAATTTTGTTTTTAAATCTAAGCTGCCTTTTCAAATGAATGCTGGTTTGTTTTTTTTCTAGAGATCATGCTAGAGCTTTGTGTTATTTAGACTAAGTGCTTTGACTATATGCCTTGGTAATTCCCTGAGATTTATGTGTGGGATTTAGTGCTATAATTCAATAATGTGATAAGACAAATTCCCTAAAATGGTACTAACACTGAATGTTTTCAGCATTCCTAAATGCTGTTGTGCACAGATACTGTGATTCTGTTTGGTTATTTGGGTACCGGAAAGGTCGCACTACCTGTCCTACTTACCTCACTGGCCCTGTTGAGCATAATAATGTAAATGGAGTTGGCAGACAGCAGTATGAAAAGGGTAGAAAAAGTAAGAGCAGAAGCATGACTGGATTGTCACAGGTCTCTACTGCGAGTCGTAGTTTCATGTGCATTAGCTGGTAGAAATGCATTTTAATAATTATACTGGTATTGCCTTTATCTAAGGCCACTCTGTTAGCTTGCCTCCATACTTGAACTTGAAAATAGAATAAAAAAGAGAGGTATAGTCTGAAGAAAATATGTGATACTATATTCCAGAAAATAATTTCTCCTTCTGCCAGTTCTAGGTTAATTTGGAGATACTCTCCTCAGGAAAGAAAGCAGTAACGGTGATCCAAGTATTTAAAACATGCAGTATTTAAAACATGCAGTCCAAAAACAGTTCTGTAATACTGTCTTGAACAACTAGATATGGTTTCATTTCAAGATTTTTGGGGGGACTTATCTAGAGTAATTAATTTTCTGGTAAACAGTCTTGGTACAGGTATCAGGTTTTCTTATAGATGCAGTTTTCTGTTTCCTAGGCAGTTGATGCTACCCATGTATTTTTTTTTTTTTACAACTTTTTTACAATGAGGAGATAATTACTTTAAAAAAAAAAATAATACTAATAATTGAGTACATAAAGTTTAAGTAGTTCAAGACAGTATCACCAATTATATCTCTGCGTTTGATAGTGTCAGGAAAAGATAATTGAGGATATGGTCTCAATATTTCAACAATGGCAACTGCTCGTGTGAATATTTATGGTATTCTAGCCAGTTTCTGGAACAGTTGGTCATTAATAAACATGAGCAAATCGGTGCTATGAAATTGGAAGTCAATTAATGAAATGCATTATGCATAGTAGCAGTTGGGAGTTGATGTACACTGTCTGCATCAATTCTTCTACTACTCACCATTTTCTAGTTTTGTGAATTAGGATAAACATATGTAATGATGGCTATCGAGCACAAGAGTTGTTTTTTTTTAAGGTTAGGACTCCTGAAAACTGTTTGAAACTGAACTGTAAAGCATTTATTTGGAGAAGCCAGCTTATTCAGTAACAGCACCCAAGTGAAGAAGCACGCATGCTTTGCTGACTTCAGACTGAAGCCTCTCCGTTATTGAGGACATTACAAATTGCAATACTTGGAATGACTAAAATGAAAACGTTTTATTGGGGGGGAAGCTCAACTGAGGGGTTAACTGCAGTCCAAAACTAACTTGAATAAGACTGAAATGTCAAGTTTATTGGAAGTTCTGTTTATGTTAAGGGTAGCTAAATCCTGCGGGTCTCATCTACCACTACTACTAATAAAAAGGTGAGGATCTGTAAAGATCTTGTGAAACATCATTCCTGTTGGTTCAGCACTGTTGAGCTCAGGATCCACAGGCAACTTGCTTGCACATTGCTGGCAATGTTTCAACACTATCAATGTCCTTTCCTCTTGAGGTGGATGGAAAAGGATGACTAGTTGGCTTAAAAGTAGGGGAGATTGACTCAGTTACACCTGCATCTGTATTAGGTCAAAACTGCTTATTTTCTGAATACCGGGACCCCAATTAAAAAGCCCTTCTTCAACTTTGTGTTTTATATCTCTGAAAACCATCTAATCACTGTAGTGTGACTCCTGCGTCTGAAAACATTGAAGTGTGGGATAAATATTGAAATGTTTTGAGTTGCAGCATTTGTATTATATATTAGTCATTCTATCATGTATTCTGCTTTTTTCTCAGTTTCTCAAGCAAGACCACCTCCAAACCAGAAAAAAGGTGAGTCATTTTTGGTTACACGGCCCTTTTTGTTTTTGTGTGAGTTGTGCCCACTCTTTCTTTTGCTGGAACCACAAGCAAGCAGAACTGTGTTTTGCTAAGCATGGTGTTACTGTTATTTACAGACTCCTGGATACTCCCGTTAGGAGTACGTTTTACTTGGCAAATGAAGACCTTCAATTTAGATAAAACTTGCTACGGTTTTCCCTGAGTCTTTGCCTGTAATTGTGGTCCGTTAAGCAAGAGTTTTGGTTTTATGTACAGTTCCTCTAATTAAAATAAAAAAAAGAAAGTAAACCAAGAAATACAACTTAATTATCTCTACAGGATCTCGAACTCCCATAATCATTATTCCAGCAGCCACGACCTCTTTAATAACAATGCTTAACGCAAAGGACCTTCTGCAAGATCTGAAGTAAGTAGCTGATTAGAACATACTGTATAAAAGTTGTTTTCAGATATAAAGGTTTCAGTACCAAATTAATAAGTAATCAACGGGGAGTATCTACTGTCTCATATGACAAGCTAGGTTTACAGACTAGATTATAAAAAAAACAAGTGTATTCCTCTTCAGTAGTGATAAAAATGCCAAAACTTTCTTTCAGAATGTTTACGCAGTTATGACCTGTGAGCCAAGTCAAGATGGAGAACATCTTCCAATTCTAATGACTGTCGTGGTTTTCTTTTTTGTAATGCACATGCATGTGCGTGTGACTGAAGAACAAACCCTTAGCATGGAAGAAGGCTCAGGGGACATGGGGAAGGACAGTGCGTTCATGCAGCTCACAAGAGAATGTGGGAAATGGCCACAACTATTGTAAAGGAAAAGGAGTGCAGAAAGTGGCTTTTGGTTTAGATCAATGCCTATATTAGCTGAGCAGATGAGCCAGCTGTGATAATGGCCTTCCCTGAGGTGATCAATAGATGATACTAACTTCATGAGCGAGCCAGACCACCAGGGGAGGGTATGTGTGTTGCCTAACCTAACGTAGAATGTAAAATCTGAACAAGAAAGAAAATCAACTTAGAACAAGCTTGAGCTTTCTTTAGCACATATATTCTACCCCAGTGTCTAGGAACACCCAGCACTGTAGCACTTTTTGGGTAGTGACTCATAATGGGAATCCATCTAGATCGTCATTTAAGTGCACATTGCAGTCGCTATATCATACATATGTTTTGATTTCAGTGCATTGCTCTTTCACTCTGTTCAATCAAAATTCCATAAAATGTTAAGCACATGTTCAAATATGTAAATGAAACATGAAATAAAACTCTTCTGTTTTGGAATATCTGGAAGACCCTGGTCAGAAAGGATTGGGTTCTTACATCGATTGGCACTTAAGACAAGATATCCTGAGGGTGAATGATTTTTACTAACAGTTCAGTAATAATGGGACTTGTATTTAGCACAATAATTTTAAGTAAAAGTCTGTAGAGCAACTTGTGTTGTGAGGAAGGGTAGTGGTAAGACCAGATGCAAATGAGAGTGCTGCCATTTATAGAGTCTAAATCATTGTGTACTGCGGTAGGTTGGAAAGAGATAGCAGTTAAGATGGAAAAAGAGAGGTAGAAAAGTGGGATTTTTTTGTGAGTGGAACATAGCACTGATCTGAGTGATATTTAGGATGAATTTGAGAAATGACAAGATTCTAAAAAGAAAAAATAGAAACACTTGAAGAGAGGAGTAGAAAGCTTCTGCTGGTCGTGAAGAAGTTGCTTGACAGCAGTAGTGAAATTAAGGGTAAGAATTAAACCCTAGAAGGAGATAAAGTTAGAAAAGACGTGATATAGCAAGCACAATGTATGCAGGTACAAAATAAGAATAGATCTCGTAAAATTGCTACCTCGGATCATAGCCAGTGTTCATATGCTGGGATCACTTACTGTCAAGGACGATGAATGGTTGGGAAGTCGGACAGGTCTGCTCAGTCTTTCTTTGCCACTATCACTGTAGTGTCTTTGAAATTACGTTTTCATTGGTGTCAAAAAGATGAAGACAGTCTTATTTTTCTTTTCATGCTAAGAAATGACTCTATGCTGAAGTGATAGGTATTCTTGTTTATAGCTCGCATGCAGCAAAAATAATTATAACGCGTATTCAGGGATGTATTAATGAGTTGCTAAAATCTGTTCCTTACGCTGTGGTTTGCTAGGATATGACAGTAAAGTAACAGCTACTGTTGCTTAACTAAGCCTGCCGAATCCAGGAATTTAATTAGTTGTGGCCAAGTGCAATCAACGTGACAATCTGCTTCCTTAGTGGAAAGGTAAAAGTTGGTATTATGGTTTTTTATAAACAACAAAACACGTTCAAGAGACTCCGGTGTTTACAGTTACCTGTCTGTTAATATTGGATCATTTCTGAAACAGTCATTTGCACAGAAGTACGCAGTTATGGATTCTTTTTGCAACAGCAGTCTGTTTTAAAAACTGGAGAGCTCTTCTTCCACCTTCAGCTTTATCCTGCAGTGAGACTTCATATGCTTACTTTTGAGAAATAAACTGTCCTTACTGCAGTGCTAAGTTTTTACTGGAGTTGACTTAGAACTTTTCAAAACAGCTTTGTGAGGTACTAGGTGCCTTCTGATCTCCAGCTATTTCCAGTTTCTAGATGCCACACGTCATCAAAGGTCCAGTAGGCACGCTGGACTCTTAGTGCGTCTTCTGAAATATATAATCTGAGAGGTTTGTTTTAAACATTATTTAACATGCATGCAGATACTGGGCTGATATAATTATGTTGACAGAGGATGTTTATGTGGGTATTTTGTTTAAGAAACAAATGCACAAGTGCAAGCCCTGAGTTGTACGTCTTTGCAGTTCACAACTTTCTGGCAGATGAATAGCTGTAATGGAATAAAGCATGTGTTTGTCACGCTTAGGTTTATCTGTGTTGGGAAACCTTGATTCTTTTCAGCTTTATGGGGTGCAATTACATTTAGGTTCAGTAAGACTCCTGCACAGAGGGCTGATCATTAGCGTGCAAAGAACTTGATACAGGGAAGAGATAGCAACAACAGAAATGAAGTTTAAGGGAACAAAGGATGATGCTAACATGCTTAACAGATATCGAAAACAAAATGAGGGAGCAGGGAGTATTAAGGAGTCAGAAGTGCAATAGCAGAACTCAGAAGAGCAGAATATTGGTTTTGCGGTGGCAGTTCCAGCACTTTGCTAGAAAGTGTGCCATCTGGCCTGCAGTTTTTGTATTCCAATTGATTGAATTAGCTGGTTTAGGAATGGCTGCAGGGTTTGTTCCTACTATTCGGATATGCGCAGTGTGAAACTAGCCTTGATGTAGAGTGAAATATATATATATATATAGTTTTTGTATTCCAATTGATTGAATTAGTTGGTTTAGGAATGGCTGCAGGGTTTGTTCCTACTATTCGGATATGCGCAGTGTGAAACTAGCCTTGATGTAGAGTGATATAGATATAGATATATATATATAATGTGTGTGTGTGTGTGATGATTTTCCAAGGGAAATAGTTGTATAATTTCTGCCTTGAGTCACCACCTGCTATAACTTTTCACCACTTGTAGCTATATTTGACAGAAAAGCAGAGATTTGGAAGACAAATGTTATTTACTGCAAGTTGTAGAATAATTAAAAATAAAATATAAGGAAGTTGCCCACACAGAGAAACATCCAAGTTAATTTTCTTCTCTGCTTACTACACCTGCTGAAGAAGATGCAGATAGATGAGAATCCCTTGTATTTTCAGAGGTAGTGAGCTGGTTTGTAGTAGCTGTATGAGAGGACATGAATGATAAAGAATAAAAAGGGACTTCTTTGGAGCTGGAAGAGAGCTGGGGAGTCTGGTAGGGGATAGCACAGAGTACGGGTGAGTTGTCCCCCTGGGAAAATGAGATCCAGGGCTGTGGGGCAGGGAGGCCATGACACACATGTGAAGCACTCTGTTTGCAGGCTTGAGTGCTGTGTGTTGCACAGTTCCGTGAAGTGTGTGATAATAAGGAATGGGTACTTGAGTGTATTACTTAAGCGGAGCAGGAATTTGCATCATGGAGATGTCAACAATTAAACGATCATCAATATGTACTTTCAATGTGTCAGTGCTGTTACCCATCTTACATTTAACCGTAGTTACATTTATTTATCTGATAAGGAAGCAGATTACACAGGAAATAAAATGAGGAGCTGAAAAGCCTGGTGCTAACAATGTCTAACAAGCTCTGAGAATGTATCGTTTGACCCTTTGTCACAGAAACAAGAAACGGCGTTAATTTTCAGTATCAGTAGTTTTGCACAGCTAAAGCTGATGTGGCAAATGAAGCCTTGGAAATTCTTGTTCAAGTGCAGTTTCTTTAACTGATGTATACGGCCTGAAAACTCAGAGTTATCCAACTTTAATATTGAGCAAACTGTCTAAAGGATTGTGCAGTACAGAAAATGATTTATTCTCTTGCGAAGGTAGGTCTGTGAGGCTTTTGGCTCTGTAATTGAATAAGAAATTTTGAGAGTGTTGTAAAAATAAGTCTCCAATTGTAGACAAATCAAATGTGTGTTACGATGAACTCGGTTATTGTCCAGCATTGGAGTTGCCTTATTCTCTGTTCATGCATTTTTCAGCGTGCCTAAATTGTGAGGCAGAAAGTGTTGACCTGACCTGAGTGAAAGTGTTTTTTTAAGTTAATGTTAGCAATTGATGTGAGTTCAGAGCCTAGACACAAGCAGCTCTGGCAGTGAAGTTGAGATGTCTTACCAGTTATCTTCCATCATTTGATCCTGTTCAATCGCTTGCTCATTACCTGAGTAAAGTGACTTGCTGTGTGAAGGAATGCACCAGTGATGATGTGAATACTCACTTTGGCAATTAACAGCGAGAGAAATGAGCATTATTAATTTCCTGGAAGAGATATGAAGATAAGTTCTAAATAGGGATGGGATGTTACATTTTCCTTGACTAGAGAACAGTAACATGTAGAAGCAATGAAAATGTATGCTACTGCGCAGTCAGGTTTCCAGTATGTTTCTGTCATACTGATAGATGATGGAAAAGGAGTCAAGTAAGAAATATGTCATTAAACCTCCAACTAGAGTATTGTGGCAAATAATTCCCAAGAGAATGTGATATTTTGGCTCTTTTCTTTAATGCTAAGATTCAGGTTTCTTTCATACAGCATTTCTGTTGATTCTCAATTCTGGTGCGCATGGCTTTTGTTACACATGCTTGATCTGGGACAGCTTTGCTCCAAAGTCCTTGAGAGACAAGCATGTATTTCATAACCTAAGTCATGCTTTATTCCTTTATTCTGTGTGTACATGTACGTAATCATTTCGTTCAATGCTTTCTTTATGATAGCCACCTTTTTTACTCTTTGATTTTATTGGAATGGTATATTCCATTGCTTTTTTTGTCATGAAAACATACAGATAAGGGGTTTGTTCTGTCTTGGTGGTGTGTTCAAAAGCATACAAACTTGTACAGCAATTACAATGAGGGGGATTGTAGTGCAGAAGACACAGGATTAGGATGCCATTTGGTTGGGTTTTTGGTCATTTGGTTGCCACAGTTGTGTAACACGGGTTTTTAGCTGACCTTGAGGTGGAGAACAACTGTCAATAAAATAGCATTGAGATGAATTCTTAAACATTAAAAACTAGAAATAAAATAGAAAATAGGGTTGTCAGCTAATTTTTGAATGTCTCGGATATAATTTGTAGTGCTGAAATTGCTAAACTTGCAGAATGGCAATATGGCTTCTTGACATCCATGTTTGTCTCGTTTGACAGAGGTGGTTAGGTTTGCTGTTTTCATTTTTACCTCTTCTAGTATGTTTAGAAGCATGGAGTATCCTAAACTTCATGCGATTGGCGATTGCCCACCCTCTAATCTGTCAAGGCCTCTGCAGAGTGCCTCTACCCCTCAAAGGTGTCAACAGCTGCTCCCAATTTATTATTATCTGCAAGCTTAGTATAAATTCAAGTTCTATGTTCAGATCACTTATGAAAACACTAAAGATAACTGACCCTGAAATGGAACCCGGTCTCCAGCCCAATGCCACCCCTTTTCCTATATTCTTTGAATCTGCCGTCAAAGTGTTCGCCCATCGCATCGTGTTTTCATCTTCATGTGTGCTGTATTATGAGAAGCAGTTATCAACAGCTTTGCTGAAATCCCAGTGATGGTACCTACTGCCTTTTCTTGGTCAGCTAGGGGGGTAACCCTGTCATAGAAGATGAAGTTCTTAAACAGGCCTTTCTCCTCATGAACCCACGTTGGCCATCACCACTGACTGCTTTGTCTTTCAGGTGTTTTCCAGTAACTCTCAGATAATCATCTATGTAATTTTGCCAGGCATCAAAGTGAGACAGACAGGCCTGTAATCACTAGGGTCTTCTTTCTTGCCCTTCTTGACGACTGGGGCTACATTTAAGAGCCTCTGGTCTGCTGGACTCTCCAAATTCCAAGGACTGTTGAAAAATAATTCTGAGAGTTCTTACAATGACACAGTTCAGCTCTCAGTACCCTGGGATGAATCCCACTGGGCCCCCATAGGCTTAAACGCATCCAGCTGGAGCAGTTTCCTATCAGTTAGTGTGGGCAAAACAAAACTTTCAAAATGTTGTCAGGACAGCCTTTTAGGCACATTCATGATTAAAGCTGCTTTTCACCATTTTTTTAAATTGGCATGCTTGGTAGAGTTGTCCAAAATAAACCTGTGTTGAATGTTTCAGTGGTGAGCCTACATGCAGTGTGTAGGTAGCATTCTGTGTTATCAGATGTGGTAGATACAATGTTGAATATCAATTGTCTTCGAACTCACTGCTGAAATTACTGTCTTAACATTTTTATAATATTCTAGCTGGCCTAAGCATACTTAATCAAATGCATCCTGTATAGCTTTTTTACTGTTTTCTTTTGAGTGATGTTCTATTGCATGTACCAGTGAGATAATTTGTAGTTCATCCTGTAACAGCTGCCATGCTGTTTGGCCTTTCAGTGGCAGATAACTCCGGTGCTCAGTTCAGTTATTGGTCAATTTTTTTTATAATTTTCCACTGTAGTCCTATGCATTTGGAGATGCATTTCAGAAATTGACTGTGCCAATCTGTTTATGAAGTTATGTTAAATCCTGACTAGTATAGGAGGGATTCATCTGTTTGTCGTTTTCTTCAGGTAAGGGAAGTAAAGTAGTTTTGCTAGTAGGTTTTTACTTGACGGTTTCCACATGCTGGCCTAAACAAACATATCTCTGTAACACCCTATTCCCCCACAAAATGCCTCTTTTTCAATAGGTGTGACATGTTAGCATAGGGAAGTATTTTCAAGTGGACTGAATAATGAATATTCCTCTTAGTTGACTTATCGTTCCTTTCTCTCTTTTCCTAGTAATTTGAAATGCAGTCTACCTATTGTTTAAGCATATTCAAGTTGTTTTTAGTACTGAGGTTGAAATGGATTGTAGAGGATGCGTTTAGAAGTTGTTCGAACAGCGTACCCTTAAATGCAGTAAACTTTTAGTAAGTGCCATCTGTTCTATAATGAAGAGAAATGTCACCAATACAGCACTGTGTGTTTAAAATATAGCGCTAATACTCCTGACACCTTTTGCAGTTAAAGAAAACACACTGCTTCTTTTGGTCAGAACTTCAGAAACAAAATGTCAGAAGCAAACAATATTAGAAGTGCAACTGGTGGTTCTGAATAGAATGTTAGGGGAGAGAAGATGGTTCTGAGCTAGTGCTCTCCTTAGTTCCTTTGCTGGCCTGGTGGGTATTCTGGGTCACGTCAGCATACTTTGCTGTCACGTCGTTTTAGTTCTGTGAAGTGCAAGATTTTACCTTGTTACAAATTCCACTGAGATTCATCAACAGCCTTACGCTGATCTCACATTTATGATGCCAATTTTGGGAACTGGTGTGTGTATTTTCTTTTATTACTGCTATATAGAGGAGACTCTTTAAATGGAATCGCTTTTTTTTTTTTTAATATGAAGGAGGTGGAAAAATCAAGGCTATGGAATCTGTTTGAGGGTTGAATTTTAAGCATTTGTTTTGGGTTGTTTTTGTTGTTTTTTTTTTTTTTTACAGAGATTGAGACATAAGGATCACATTGTCCTTATTTTGCAAACATAATTGATCTGTCAAAGAAGCTATTTAAAATAAAAGGGAAGAAAAGAAACCGTAATTGTAGTATCATACATCAGATGAATCATCTAATAGTGTGAAATCACTGTCATAAAATTAATAAGTAGTAATTTTAAAAAGAGTAGGAAAAACCCACCAGAAAACTGTCCCCTGAATGTTTTTGATCCAAAGTCACAGCTTTCTGGAGAAAACATAATTGTGATGTGTATGTTTGAATTCTCTGAGGACAAGAGCTACAAAATGTGCTCCAGCAAGCAATCATTTCTTAATGTACAAGCTTCCCCATGTAACCTTTTTTCCTTAAAAAGAATTGGTTAATGTCATCCAGCAGGCCGTGGTCTGGCTTTTCATCTGTTAATGTACCGGGTTAGGTAAGCAAGAAGTGTCACCAACATGTAATGGTTGTAGTTTTGAAGGGTAGAAGACCTTTGAGTACAGCTGGTTTTATTGTAAATGCTTATGAAACTTCACCTTGATGTACTGAATTGAGTCGTGGAGGTGTAGCATAATAAAAATGAGGTGGCTTCAGTGACTGCAATAATGCAAGGATCTGATCAAGATGTTATGTTTCCTGTTATGTTGAAGTACTTTTGTCTACTGACAGTTTCTTTATTCCTCAAGGTTTGTGCCATCAGATGAAAAGAAGAAGCAAGGCTGTCAACGAGAAAATGAAACTCTAATACAGAGAAGGAAGGACCAGATGCAACCTGGAGGAACTACAGTCAGCGTGACCGTACCCTACCGAGTAGTAGACCAACCTCTGAAACTAATGCCACAAGACTGGTAAAATAGATTTCCCCTTTTAGTAAAGTTCTTCTTTGGGAGACTGCAGAACTGGAAAGGAACCAATAAAATTCTATTAAGTTGCATAAAAAATGAAGACGGGAATATAGGAATGGGTTTGTCTGTTGATTCAAAGGAATTCTTGTCTCCAGGTTAAAACAATATAAAACTAAAATTCTGAAATCTTTTCTAAGAACAGCGTTTTACATTTTAACAGCATGAGCAGCACAATTATGTTCAGTTTGTCGGAAATGTTCCAGAAATTCAAGTAGAAATGTTGATACGACTTTTCCAGTTCCTGATACCGTCATGTGCAAGTCATTGAAGTATGATGCAAGGCAAAAATCCTTCTTTCTCGTCTTCTTTCTGACCGAGTCTATAGGGAAACTGCATTTGCAGACATCTTCAGCGTTTGAAACTGTAACTTCTTTTTTTCAACAGTCAAAAGAACTGAACCGTGGGTTCAGTAGTGAATCAGATAGATTGAACTGAATTACATGATGGAAGCTTAGTTCTGAAGGGAGAACCTCAGCAAGGGAAAGGGAATCAGAAATAACTTTTCCTGTTTAAAAAGCTGCGAAAAGATTTTGTTCATAAGGCCGTTCTTTGATACTACAAAAATGCGTTTCCCTTTGAATGAGAATGTTCTGGAGAAACATGCATTTGTTACATTTATTATTTATGTTGTATTTATTCTGTATCTGTGATGCAATGAAATAGTAAACATTTCTACTACTTCCTCGTGGGCGTAAGGATATTAGGTGTGCAGGACATTTTTGCTGATATTTTTTTTAACCTCCAAAGTAGATTTTAACGGGGAGGATTATTTTTTCCAGAGGTTGTGTTCTGAATTCAAGTTCTCAATACAGAGAGCACTTAATTAATCAGAAGCCAGTGGTTTTGAAATTTTGATATCAGATAGCATTCAAGATGTTTAACGATCAAACCTTAATGTTCTGAAAATGCTTCTGACCGAAGAGGTCAAGTGCTATGCTTTTGGAAGTGTTTCTTTTCTTTAGTTTATCCATGGTACCATCAAATATTAGTATCTGGAAATGAATGTGTGGAATTGTTGCTGCTGGCTTTTCTGCTACCCATTACAAAAGCTGCAACGTGATCTTAAACAGTTAAGCCTTAGGATTGTCTCCTCCCAGTTCCTACCCCCCCTTAAAAAGAAGGAAACCCACCACCAAGAAGTCAAACACACACACACCCCTCTTGATTATTCTCTGCAATTTGTGATTCAGTAAACTAAAGTTGAGAATTGGATTAGGTACAGAGTAATTGGTTGTAGTAGGTAGGAACCATGCTTTGATAATCCAAGTGTTCAAGAAAGCAGACCGTATGTGGCAGGACATGTATTCTCAAAGGTTTTTTTAGGAAACGTTATTAATACAAAAGCTTCATCATCTCAACAACAAATTTATTTTCCCAAGCAGCAGTTAGTGGTTACATAGCCTCACAATATATGGCCGACTTTGTAACTGGAGGAAGGAATGTAGCACCTGTCTCCTCTAATAAATTTTTAGAATAAAAGTTAACAGTATGCAAAATAATGGCTTTTAAGTTGCTACATCTCAGTCAGTTTACACTGTTATTCATAGACGATTATCTCTAAACTGTTAGAGAACTTTGAAAAACCAAAGAATAATGGCCAGAAATAAACACTGTTGAGATAAATGAATCTGCAGAGAACGGAGCTGAAAGGTAATTCATGCAACTTTTCTTGTTCCTTTACTTGGCAATAGAGAAAAAGTAGTTGTACTGAAGATGCAATTGTTACATGCACTTGATTGCTGTTGCTTTAAAAAGAAACACAACAAACAAACTATGTTAAGATAGGTTTCCTGATTAAGAAAATGTATTTTTAAACATCCATCTATTATGTTCACAGGGATCGTGTGGTAGCAGTCTTTGTACAGGGTCCTGCTTGGCAGTTCAAAGGCTGGCCGTGGCTCTTGCCTGATGGATCACCTGTTGATATCTTTGCTAAGAGTAAGGCTGTTGCTGTCATTTGTGTTTTACTTTTTGTTGCTCTGTTTCTTGTTTAGCTGTGTGCTCATCGCATGGTAAAATGCTGCCAGAGTACTGCAGCACTGGGGCAATTGAGAAGACATGGTCATGCTAACTGTGTGAATACCCAAATACGAAGTTGACCTCTGCAACTTTTCTGTTCTATAAAAGCTCATTTCCAAGCCTCTTAAGTGGGCAAAAAGACCACGTATAGGAAAACAGGTTTACGAGCTGCCTTGTGATTTCATGATGTGTTTGAAGAGAGGATTAATCACCCAGTATTTCAGTAAGAAAGTTTTACAACTATGATCTGGTGTCTTCACAAAAACTTGAATGTCTAATAAGATGTGGGTACTTCTAATGTGTGAACTATATGCTTCCACTGTGTAGATCTGAAGTTTTTTCTATTAGCACTGTTATGTCTGTATGCTTTGGTATACACAGTGCACTTACACTGCACAGTTCACTCGTGTTTGCAATGTGTAATGTAACATGTAAAGAAACTGTAAGCCTCGGTTCTCCTGCTATTTTTTCATCATGAAGTTGCCTTAGAAAATAGGCCTTTTCTTCAGGGTGTGCTGTTTTCCGAACCTGCAGATTTAACAAACAAAAAACCCAAAATTCAGAAGAAATAAAAAAAATAATAATTCAGTCTGTCATCTTCCAGTTAGTGTGATGAGGAGATGTGTGTGGTCAGGTTTTGTGTGAATCCACATTTGGAAGATGAAGTTGAAACTGGAAAGAATGCTGGTTTGGGATAGGATAGAGGAGAGTAGTCCGGAAGGCAAAGGATATATGTGTGAGCAGGAACACAGAATGAACTGAATGAGGGAACTAATGAGGAGGAAGTGATTCTTATTATGAAAATGAAAAGCATACCACGGGAGAGCTTAATAGAAGAGACTGATGTAGATGTAGAGGACCGTGGGAATTGTCTTGAATTTCTTTGTGCCGAAAAGTAAATCCAAATCCTAGCCTGCTTAGTTCAGACTGGAGGTACACATATACTTACATTTTGTTCAAGTGAAAGAATGGTACCTCTTCTTCTTTCTTTCAGTAGTTAGTTCCCACCAATGTACGTCTTGTTCGCATGTTAGATTATTTTCCTTGGTTACAAACCAAGTATCAAAATCTACACAGGTTTTATGACTATCTTGTGTACTTATTCCCTTATGCATTGCCTCCAAGTTTCATTCCTGCATGGGACTAGGTGCATGATTGTTTTTGAGGAGTTGCAGACTCAAAATAGATGGTGCAATTAATTGATTGCCAGGAAGGAATTGCACAAGACCAAAGTACTTTATGCTGGATCATATCTAAGTCATGATTTGGCCCAGGAAGCAAAAAAAGAATGGCAAGAAAAATTTAAGACTCATCTTGCTAATGCTTGGGTTTACATAACTTGCATGAGAAAAGGCTTTCCAAAAGGAAACTAACTGTTAATATTTTACTGCTATTAGCTGAGCATTAGATCAGAGGAAACTGGCAGTTACTGACTTTCTCAGCATACTTCATGTGGCATTAAGGGGTTACACTGGCATTGACTTAATGAAGACTTCCAGTGGTCTCAGAAATAGTTTGCTTTTTTTGTTGTTGTTTTTGGTTTTGTTTTGGTGGGATTTCTTAGAAAGGTTTTGGAGGATTCCAGGATCTTCAGAAATGATATCCTGGCTTTCTAAAGAAAATACTCATGAGTTTCCTACCATTCTCCTGGGATTTATGTATCTAGAAAGATAAAATTAGCCCTGAGAGAAATAAATAAAAGATAAAATAGGCTAAAAATAGCCCTTTTGCATAGAACTGTGGTGTGGTGTTAGTGCCAGACAGTGATCACTGACCACTGCATTGAGTTCAATATTAAGTAGCTGATTTTCTTGAGGTAGACTTGTTTATTTTATTCTTGGATTTTATTCTGAAGAAGGGGGAGATTCTCTTTGAATCATAATTAAGCACTGTAAGGTCCTCTTGTTTGTACATTAAACATTTTCCTGTTTCCTGTAGTTAAAGCTTTTCATCTCAAATATGATGAAGTACGTCTGGATCCAAATGTGCAGAAATGGGATGTAACAGTGTTAGAACTAAGCTACCACAAAAGACACTTGGACAGGCCAGTATTTCTACGCTTCTGGGAAACTTTAGACAGGTACGTTTCGTGTTGAAAGTCTATTATGCTTGTGCTTTTGTGATGTTCAGTAGGAATAACAAGCTTAAGGAAATTAGTGCTATATACAACTTCAGTGGCTAAATAGTGCTTTAGGTGTTAAATATTTGTTTAGACTTCTTAAAATATATGCCAGTATATTTCCAGTATAAATTAATAACGCTCCTCGCCAAAGTGTAATATGCACGGATGTAAAAGGATGGTTACTGATCATGGGCTAGAATAGTGATTCCCCATCTCCATTTAGGCAGAGGCAAAGGAACAGAGGACTTCACCCTACATGGTGCAGTTTGCTGCTGTTCCCCCAGCCCTTCATTTGAACTGCAGTTGTGAGCTGTAGCTCTTTCCTATCTCTACCTTACTAGAGTCTCTTGTAAAGGTGAAAAGCTTCTTTCAAGACAGTAGCCCCAAAGCATAATCTTACTCTGATGCCTCTGAGTTCACAGCACCAGGTAGAAGATGAAGGTCAGAAAATATGACATGTAATGAGTTTAGGTGTAGTGTTTTCACTTTGCATTTTTGGAACCTTCCACCTACTTCAGTGACACCTTGCATGGAAATTGAGAAATGGAGGTGCACCAGCAGCTCTGAAAAGTGCTGCTGCTTTTGCCTGCTTCTCTCTGGTTTGGAACCTTCTTTGAATACCAAGTTGATTGTAATATCTTTTTCATGTTGTAGAAGAGAAACTTTTTATCATTAAGCAGTTGAGATATTGAAGGGAGAGAAAAGCCCGTGCATTTAATGAGTGTTTTAATCTTTTCATGTTGATTGCACGGCAAACGGCTTGAACGATTGAGTGGACTTCAAAAAGAAAAATCCTGTGGGAGTTGTCTAAATGATTCTGAGCATCAAACTTTCTGTGCCTTCTTATTTAAAAGTCTCAGCTCAACCATATATTCAAATTCTCAGAATGAACTTGAATGAGTTATCTTTAGCAACACTTTTCAAATGCTAGAATCCATGTGACAGAATGAATTTTCTTTGAAGCAGACGTTTTAGCTGACTGTCTTCTAATGGGGTGAATATTGTGTTTAATAGAGCTTGATGGCTTATAAGGCATTTCATCTATTCAGCAACGAGCTAATGCTTTAAGAGTTGAGTTGTAACAAAGTCTGTTTATTGTTCTTGAGAGCAGAATGTCTATAAATACCAAAAGAGTAGTAAAGTTGTTTGTTGGTTTGGTTGTTTTTTTTTTTTTTTAGGTACATGGTGAAGCATAAATCTCACTTGAGATTCTGAATCCTTCAGCTGCCGTTCATTTCCTGGAGTGTGGATGGAGAACAATGAAAGAGACTCCAGTTTGGAGACCAGAGCTCGCACTATACGTTATGTCAATAACTTTACAAATGAAGAAGGGTCACAGTTGAAACTTTTTATAAAATCTGGTTTGGATGCTTCGTGGCAGGTTGATACCTGTTGTTATTCAGAAGCAAAGGGGTTTTGCTTAAAACTATTTTTTTAATGTTGTTAGCCTTCTAGTCTGCAATTCAAATTGTATATTTTGATAGCAGCAGTTTCTTCTCTGTTTTGTTAAATTAGGCACATTTTTAAATAATGTGTTATGTTCCTTATTAGAAAATAGATTGATCTTCACTGCAGGTTACAGATGTGTGTGTGCCTGTGCGCGTGTGCGCACGTGTGTGTATATATGTGTGTATGTGTCTATATATATAATGTATAAAAAAATACTATAGACACGCTAACGCACACATAGTTATTACTGAGGCTTTCTAAACCACTTAGCTTCTGAGCTTAGTTTTGGTTTTCTTTGCTTATTGTTTCACTTACTGAAAATATTTTGTTGTGAATGAATTTACATTTTAGTCAATAGGACTTGCAAACTGAGAAAAGTGAAGATTGTTTTGGATATCAAAATGTCAACCTGTATATGTATATTCTGTCAGTCTTGGAAAAAGGGAAGATGAAAATGCTAGAAACTGACTTGGATTTGTGATGTCCCACTTTACTGAATCTTAAAGCTTAAATACAAATACCTTCAGGTCATGGTAATTTTAAATCTCCATTCTCCATGCAAGTCTCTTTTATTTAAGCTGGAACTGTGCATGTACGTGTTCCCATCTATCAAAATACCTTCCTACAAGTCTTAAGCGTTACCTGGACTGAACGTGGAACAGAAAGGGACAGAGTTTGGATATTTTTTTTCCCCCGGGAAACAGTCACCACAAGGAGGAATAATATTTACTTCTTTGCATTTATATCTGTAATATCACCGCTAATATTATTTTCTTGTGACAAAAGTAGCCCAAACTATGTCTGGAGGAGTTGTCATTTCCTGATACGAGTGGCTAATAAGGCCTCCTAACAGTTCTGCATCAGAGTGGAAAATGAGTTGACTCAATTTACCAAAGAACAGATTTGCTTGAGCCACAGTATAAATGAGGCCAGAAGATCATGGTATTTGTATGGGTTTATGGTACCTGTGTATCTATTTAACGATGTTGCATACCAACTCATGTAGAGAATGATCCAATATTGTAACACCTGCATGGATTTTTTTGGGATATAAAATACATGTTTATATTCCGTTCTTGAAATCCAAAACCATGTTTTTTAATATACTTTACATTTAAGACTTGACAAAAGTAAAATGGTCTACCTGTTCTTTAGTTTTGCTTTTCATTTGATGTTACCTTCGTTATAATGAATCCAGAAGCCACGTGTCCCTCAGAGGTTTTTAAGGTTGTCTTAAATTTATATGAGGACTGTGAAGTCTGAAAGGTTTTTAATGATATGTTTCTACCCATGCTGTATTAGGTTTACTGTCTTCAAATTTAGCCAGTTACCTTGATGGAAATAAAAACAAGCAGAAAAAAAAAAATAAAATGGCTCCAGGATTAGAAATTGTGACTGGATGATTTGAACAGATTCTGCAAAGAGGCTGAGAAGAGCAAGCAATACTGAGCTCCTTGAAAGCGTGATACAAAGTTTTCCTATCTGTATGGGCAGTTGGGTCAGTACCACATGGCTTTTTTCCTAACGCCTAAGCGTTCTTAGGAGTGTGTGCGTGTCATATCTGAGTGAGGTAAAACATTCAGTATTTGGTTTGAACCTGTTCTGCGTGAAGAAAAAAGCTGTACTGGCTACGAGCACTGCCGTCAGTACCGTAAGGAAGTAGTAAACTTAGGGTTTGTTGCTGCTTAAGAGAGATATTGTAAGTGGCTTTTTGATGTGTTTCCGATTAGAAATGCAAGGGTTTTTGTTTTTTTTTTTTCAGACTTCAACGGCCCATACGGTTTTAAAGAAACTTCTACGGTGGGCACCAAACTTAACATACTGAACATTGAACATAACTGCTTCGTATGCACTGTGGTGTAAAGACTACCTTATAGTCTTAAAATATGCAAACTCCATTTCTTTTTTCCATGCCCCGTATTTCACTTGTGTTTTAAAAACATGTAGTCTAGCATCCAGTATTGTGTACATAGAAGATGGTTTGATGTAGATGTAAATTTATGTATATATTGGGAATAGCTTCTCTCAGAGGCATGAAGTTGCATGGATGTGAAACTCGCAGAAGAGGAAATCTGTGCTACGTTTATAACAAGCGTGCCTCTTCTTATGGATCGAACGTAGACCTTTGACATCACTGCGGTTTTGTTCTTGGAGGGAGTTTTCATCACAAAATGTGTTTGTGGAGGAGGTGGCACCTGATCGTCTGGCTGTGCATCTCTTTGTCAGTCATAAAAGTAGTGATGTTTATAAAATGAGCCATTTTGCAATCAGTTTCCTGCTGACATTATTGGAAGCTTAATTAGGTTGTCAGAGAATAGCATTCCTACTGCTTCAGAAATATCTGCACATAGATTATGAAACTACTTGGACTTAAAACCTTAGCTTTACAGCAGCGTTTTGCAACACAGCTGGATTTTTTTAACGCTTATGTCATGCTTAATTTATCTACAAGTTAATGCAGAGTAATAAAGAAAACTGATAGTAAGAACTGGGGAAGCTGCAGGATCAGACATCTGTTTTAGTGAGCAGTATTCTTACTGTTGAGCAAGTTTGACACTTTACATAGAAGTGTATAAAGTGTGTAAATTGTTCTCAATTAAAACGTATAACTAAAACTGAGCTACTTCCCTGCCTGTAGTTTATTGAACAGTGGAATGATACTAGTGTGCAAATTGAAATAGCTGTTTCTATTAAATATCCTAAGTGTCATAACTCTGTGCTGTTCCGTACGTACGAGATGAACAAGGTGAAGCAAGATAAGATGAGACCTGGTTTGAAATCTGTTATTGAGCTCCTGTACTGTCAGCAGGTGATTTTTTTCTTTATTTTCTTGTGGCAAGGTTTTAGATGCCAGCAGAGATATCAAAAGTAATGGTTTCATATTAAGAACAACAGTACCTGTGATTTATACTGTTTGAGCTTTCCGAATACTACCCTAAACAAAGCAGACAAAGCAGCGTATTTTCATAAGGCAAAGGAGGACAGCTACCTTCTAAAGTGCGTTTGCATACCTGAATGAATGAATTGCAGATCAGTGTCCTCAGTGAATAAGCTCAGCTCTTTAGTTATTACTTGGGAAGTTTTGTAGCAAAATTGCAACAGAAATAGACACTGGAGTCATTGCTGGAAATAGACAACTAATAGAACTGTATGCTGTAAACTTCGTTATTTCTTAACATAGAAGAAAATGTAGACAGCAGACAGTGTTAAGTTGCCCTTGATTGTAAGTTCAACTACTATGTGGTATTTGTCTTAAGGATAAGCCTTAATCGGAATAGAAAAGTTGTTTCTGGCTTTTATTTGGTATGCAGTGTATAAAATATTACTCTTCTCTGCAATATATATTTTATTACAGCTCTCATTCTTTTGCTGGTGAAATACGTTCTTAGCTGCTAATTCTTGAGAACACTATACAACAAAAAAAAAAAGCCGGTCAAAATTAATGGCTTAGTGATTTTAAATTTTAATGTCATGAATGCATTTTAATTCTAAAGCCATAACTAATGCCAAGTACTTTATTAGAGCAATGTGTTCATGAAAAATTAACGTTGCTGCCTGAAGAAACTGTTGGCCAAGCAGGTTACAGTTCAGCTCATCTTTGGAAAAATGTGTCACAGAATGAAATCTCTGAACGTTGTATTCTCAGTTGTTCGTTTGTTACTTAATTGTTTTGAAGAATGACGGCAGTATTGTTGTCGGTTTTGAACAGATGCATCATTCAGCAGAATCGTAGAGTGGATTGGCTTGGAAGGAAACTTAAGGATCATCAAGTTTTAACTCCCCTGCTGCAGGCAGAGTTGCCAGATGCTAGGTGAAGAGCTAGATCAGGTTGCCCAGGGCCACATCTAACGTGGCCTTAGAACACCTCTGTGCATGGGGCATCTACAGTCTCTCTGGGCAGCCTGCCCAGTGCTTCACCACCCTCTCAGTGGAAAATCTTCCTCCACGTATCTAAGCTAAATCTTCCTTTAAATACTGTGGGGGTGCAGTGAGGTCTTCCTTCTCTTCTCCAGACTGAACAAACCCAGCTCATTCCGCCCCTCTTCATAGGAGAGGTGCTCCAGCCCTCTCATCATCTTTGTGGCCTTCCTCTGGACCCAGCGGATATGCAGGTTGTTGAAATCCTCCATCACGATGAGAGACTGCAAGTGTGATGCTTGCAGATGAAGCGAGAAGGCCTTGTCAGCAGCTCCCCTTGATCAGGTGGCCTGTAGTAGATTCCAACAAGCAGCTGTCCAATACTGGTTTTGTCCTTAATCTTAACCAGCAATAGTGATGGTATTGTTTGACTTTTTTGGTTAGTTCTACCTTAAGACTATTAATATGATACGATAATTGAAGCAGAGATGGAAAACTGATGGTTTTAAGTATGGAGATGTGTAAGTAGAGTTCATGTACTTGACAATCATAAGTGATTTCTTACTGGAACTATTATCCAGTGCATAATGTAGAATCCATTCTTCAGCTGTCGTTGCCTTGTCTGTTAATCATTCTCTTGATGGTGCTGCTATCGGAGAGAGTAACTTTTGAGAATGAGACTTAATCGAGGAAAATGAATTGGTAAGTAACGTGGTTGTGGGCTGTTCCTCCAAACTGATTTATTGTGCTCTCTTTTCATATTAATACATTTGTGAGCATTCAAACGCACAGAACAATTTCAGATTTTTTAAACTACAATGCACAAACTTTTTCACATGTAAAACTGAAAGATATGAGTCAATACATACAATCAATAATAAAAATAGCTTGGGTCGTTGTTGTCATTTGCATCTGTAAATTCCTTTGCTGCAGTTGATCTTCACTTACAATCCAAGAAACTGATTACTTGCTTAGTAAGGTTTTTGCATGTCTCACTGAAAACTATGAGAGGTAAGTCTTGGAGTTGCTTTAAGGTTTGTTAATAAGTTAAAAACTCGTTAGTAATTCTGACCTGCGTTAGTGGGCCTGAACATTACCACTGGTTTACAAGGTTGAAACTGCATCAAAATCATTTTAGAAATGGAAGAAGCCACCACTGAATGGAAGGAGGAGAAAAAGTTCTCATAAATTTGAACTTGTGTGAGGTGTTAGCAGGGCTGGTTACTCCAGAATATCATGCAGAACCGCTTTGCGTGGAGGGATACTTAAAGGCAGAAACCTGCCTTTGACCTTGAGATGAATTGTTGCGGCTTGTGTGGAAGTTAGGTTGCAGATTGCACTGGAGAGAGGTCTTTTTGTTCTGCGATAAAACTTCTATGGAAAAGCCTCTGTGTTTTATGCGTGATGGAAATAATTAGTATGGCTACTGAAAAGTTGCTGAAAAGAGAATTATGAGATTAAAGATGCAAGAAAACACGTAAATGGGAAAGCCTCCTAAAGTGCGATTACTAAACAAGTTATACTTCTACAATACATAAGCAGCAGAGAACAAACTTACTTCTGTGTGCAGTGGACTAATACCCTAAATTACCATCCCAATAGTCTAGCTTTAACGTGATCGAATGGAACAGTCCTGCAGATTGTCATATAAAAATGTCTCTTCAGTGGGATTGGTTTTTCACTTGTTATCTTCTTAATTTGAGTACCTTGGGTGTTCATTGAGCTTCCGATTCCCCAGTGATCAAGGCAGTTAGATGATCTTCTGAGTACAAAACTAAAGCACAGTTACTTATGCCTACGTGCATACATTAATGTTCTTATTCCACTGAGAAGAAATGTGCATCCCTCATGATGCGCTGTTATTTTTTACAACGCTAGTTTTAACATATCAAAATTGAGCTGGCACTACAGTTCTGAACAGGAACTAGATGTTTTGATATACAACCTAAGACAATGTAATCATGAAGCTACATTAGAACTTATGCATAAGGAGACCTCGGCACTCATCAGCTTGCCTCTCATGAGGCATACTAAGTAATGTACTGCTAGCCTCGTAAACAGTCGTTGTCCCTATTATATCCATGTCAAATAGGGTTTTCTTAATAACAGTTAAGCATTAGGTAAAGCTTAGATTTAGATTATAGAGGTGTCTGGTTTTATTTAATGCAGCTCTTCATGTTCCAAACCAAAGTTAGCAATGCAGCATATGGATGAAAGACCGTAGACTGAACAATTTAAAAACCAGCAATGAAGTGGAAGCTTTTAGTAGCGTGTCAGAAACAAGGATTCTGTTCTGCCATGAAAAGGTGGAAAAGTGAAGATGTTCAGGAGCATCGCATCAGGAGCTGTATTTCTGCAGTCACTCCACACAACTGGGATTTAGTTAGCTTAACTTTTTGTTTATTTTGCTCCTCTTTTTTGAGGCTCTGAAGGTTACTGGAAGTGATGCGTAGTTTCTCTATTAACTGAAATGCCAGAAAAAGTCTACGGTGAGACCTTACAGGTTAAGATTTCTGTGCTGAAAAATGGTGCATTTTTTTTTCGTCATGTCATTTCCTTCATTAGAATGTGCAAATAAAACATTTTTAACAAAATAGCTGTCTGATTCAGCTAACTATTGCATCTTTCTCCCTGTGTAAGCTAGCTGACCATGCAAAACCCCAATTTAGGTCATGGGTAAATTGACATAGCTTACACTTCTGTGCAGTACAGAGCTAATAACTGCTAAACACAGCAGTTTTTCTACTATTGGAAATTGATCACCAAGTAAAAATTCAGTATTTTGAAGCTAGAAAAAAGACTGAAAGTCAACGCGCACGTGTGTGTGAAAACAGCTGCTTGCACAGATGTTTTCATCAGCAATACCATAGGATGATTGCTATAAATGATTGGTAAAGTATTGATTTTGAGGTGGAATGTTGTGAATATTGAGCATGACTAGGAATTCATTGCTTCTATCTCGTGACATCAGTGTTTGGTAACTTCTTTGCCTTCTTGTGAAGGTAACAAGTCCAAGCACAGGTGAAAATTCACTCTGTTTCTGTCCAGAGAATGGCAGTGATTGCTGTTGTCTTACACTTCTAAATGGCTATTGCATGCACTATAGAGAGGAAAAAAAATCTGTGCTCTTAACTTTCACCTCTCTGCTAAACCTCTTTTAACTTCAATTATTTGAAATAATGTGTGTGACTTGCAACGGAATGATAAACCTGATTTATGAAAGTCGTGGGATAAAATGCAAACCATAATACCATTGTGTCATGCAGAGCTAATACGATTTTACTATAATTTTCCACAGATGTCTTTTTAACTGTTAGGCTTACAAAGGAGCATGAAGCAAGGAAATTAATGATTCTAGATTTTCGCTGTTAATATAAATTGGTCGAACTACAATAGACGTGGAAGGCTTTAAACGGTTTTCAATGATCTGTCAATCCAAATATCCACACGCTGGCAGCTTTCATTTGGACTACCTCTGGTCTGAGAGCAGTTCAGCATTGTCTTGTCCCTTAGGCCACAGTGGTGGGGTCACTCTGTGGATACACAAGCACTGCTGTCCTAGAGCAATTCAACATATGAATTGCTAGGGAAGTGATGGGAATGCATTTCCTTGCAGGAAGCGCTCGGTGTTTGGTTGAATTGGGCACTATGTGTCAGGCCCTGCTGGCGTGTAGCAGGAAGCGGGATCCGGAACGTTCTGCTAGCAGTGCCACCTCAGGCCTGGCACCACTGCTACAGCCTTCGCCCTGCTCTGAGCTCCTGGCTGCCTCCTCAGAGCTGGGTGCCCTGCTGGCCTCAGCCCTCACTCTGTCTCACACACTGGGCTCTGGCAGTTCAATCAAGATAATTTTCCTCTCTTCCCCCATCCGCCTTCTTGGTGAGGTACCAGGCAGGCACATGGCCATGTGGGAAGCGTTAAGTCCTGTTTTGTTTGTCTGCAATTTATCAGTCGTGGAAAAATGCACTGCTGCCTTGCTTTAAACCAAGAGAATCACTTCACGGTTTTAATTGGCTTAATATAAAATTAAACATTTTGAGAATAATCATAGCGTTTCTACTCTTGTCCTGTGTAAGTATTACTATAAACCTTCCTTCAAACCGCTATGGAATTAACTGTTCTGTGTGGAAATCAACACCATACCACAAAAACATCATTTTTAGGTTTTTTTACAAGCTATTTATAGAAATGTTACATACTATTTTCAGGCATAGTGAGGTGGCTTCCAGTACAGCTACCACTCCTTTATTTTCATCGCCCCTTCCTCAGAAGGACGATTAATAGTTAAATGGAGACAGAAGTCTCCTTCACAGAAGTGGAGTAATTCCAAGTTTTTAAGTCTAGATGATTGCTGAATGCGTCTTAATGAATAGTGTTTTCAGAAGAAAAATTGGCACGTGGTGGAAGAACGAAGCTGGTCATGAATTAGAACTGAGGTGAAAGCAGAGATGAGAGGAACGAACGATTAGATGGCAGCATTCTCTACCTCTTTTGTTCCAATCATCTCCCCCGCAGCATGTGTGTTGAACTTGGTTTCTAAATAGACTGCAGAGATATGTTGATGTGGGAACCTGCATGTATATATGTGTGTTGTAGACCTGTGCTCAGTGACTGCTGGGAGGATGAGAAGGCCACGCTGCCACAGTTTGTGGCTCTTCACCAGAATCCCCCACAAAATGGCCTGCATCTGAGTGGTGGTGTTCCTCGTCAATAAAGGTGCTTTCCGCTAACAGTAAAGAGATGCATGTACTTCAACAAGTGAGCCAGGTTTCCAGCCTCTTATTACTGGAACTGAGTACAGAATGTTTGGGATTAATGAGGTTTGGGAGGATCTCAAATTTCTCCCATGTGTATGGAGTGAAATTTAATAGAGCTCCTTTACCTATCAGCTTGCTGGTTTCAGGAAGCATCTGTTTTTTCTTCCCTATTGTTTTACAGTTCCTATAAAGGTTAGCACTTAAGATACCTCCACCAAGACTGTCTTGTTGAGGGAACTCAATGTGGTTATATTTGTTGGGTTTTTGTTTTAACCCACTAGTAACTTCCTTATCTTGCTGTTGCTATCTGTGTTACTAGCTGAGAAGTCCAAAACTATGGATGCGTTACAAGCCTGTTCTAGGTACACAGCATATGTTGCTGGCCTGCAGTAAGGCTGCCAAATGGACACTGTCTTGGTGGCACACTGCCTCTGAGCCTGGGTACAGTCAGGATCTCCTGAGAAGCATACCTATTTCATAGAATATCTCATAAAAAGGCCTATTTGGGTTAAACTGAAGGCTTTTATGAGGTTTTCAGCTACAGAGAAGGTAGCGAAAACTGATTCAATACTTGGTAGAGCACGCTGTCAGCTGTTGCTTGCATGAAGGACAGCGAAATGCCCTGTCAGATAAAATCTAGAGATTAGCATTCTAACTTGCAAACATCCATAGCGTAAATGGATAGGCAAACTATTGCTCAGTCACAAAAAAAAAAGAAGCAAACAACAATAAAGAGCAGCTCCTAGCAGCTGCTTATTAGAGACTGTTGTTGTTAGAAATACATGGAGTAATGAGTATTAGGGATCAGTTAGGTGTGGGAATTGCAGCATGAAATTATCTCATCTGTTACGTGGGAAGACAGGCAATCCTTGAAGTCTCTCGCAGCCTTAAAATGGGGTGAATTATGAATGGTTTGCTTTACTGTACGGAAAAAAAAAATGGTGAGTTTTGCTTTGTTTTACAGGGAAGTACAATCTGCTGTAACTGCCGTGAGATTGTCATTTGTTAACAAATGAGTCTGAAAAAAAAGAGTGTATGAAACATTTACATAACCAGGTTTATTTGGACAGTGCTGTAAGGAAGCTTAATAGAACAAACTCATACATGTTAAAAATAACAATTACTGCAAACGTTGTGCCCCAGAAACTGTTGAACCAATTCCAGAGTTCACTGATTTGATTAAGACAATCAGTTCTCTTCACAGGGAAATGCACTGGATCAGAATCAAGAGATGAATTCCCGTGTGGAAAGGTGACATAAGGTACATGTTCATTGTGAACAAAGGGGCTGTTATCTGGCTTTCTAGATCACCTTACCTGTTAAAGAGCAGTTTATCTGGGGACAGTGGATGTTTGTGCTTTAGGCATTAGCTTTTGGCTTGGACCTGGTTTCTTAACTGGTATTGCTTAGTTCTTGAAGTAGAGGTGTCGGAAGTGAGAAGCAGGCATGCTGTTTTTCAAGCAGGAAACAGCTGTGATCAGTAACTTTGCATTCATTAGCCGTTGGTTATCTTTTTGTGTAATGTTTACAAACTTTCTCTATGAGCTTTTCCAGAGGTGTTTTGTTACGTGTTTCTAATTGTTCAAAAGCTTCAATAAAAGCTGTAGTACTCTGGAATTCTGTAGTTATCAGAATTGCAGATGAGCAGCCAAGGCAGCCAGGCACGCTGCTGTCATTATCAGTTATAGCGCAAATGAGAGGACGTAATCATAATTAGGATACTGCCATTTATCTCTGACCGGAGTGAGGACTGGGTAAAGTGATATGGTTCTGATGTGTGCTGTATTTCACGGGCAACTGGGAGTTATGCGTAACGTTTAACCTCTTACTGATGGTAAATACTATTAGCCTTTAATATCGAGCATCGGGGTTCTTTACAGGTGTGTATGTTACCTTGTAATTGCTCCATTATTTTTGCCTCCCAATTATCAAAGGCTATGCCTGCCCAATCTGCTGTACCGATGCAGCAGCATCGTGTGTGGAAGAATCCTGTAATAAAAGCAGGTGAGAAGAGCACAGGTTTAGGTAGTTGTTAGAGCTCTCAAAATGCTTTTTTCCCCAAACTCTCAGTGCGTAGCAGGGACTCTAGAAAAGGCAGCCAGTCGAATTCTTCCAAACGTGGGCTAAGTGCGGCTGCTAAAAGCTCTCAGCTCCAGGAGTTCTTTTGTTAGGCCACGGTACAGACGTTGTTCGGTACTTCTCTGCGTTGCACAAGGCCGCAGTGCGAGTCAAAGGAGGCGGGACCGGCATAGAAATGCGTGACAGAAATGTAGCATCCGGAAGGGATGTTTGGAAGTGAAACGGGAGTTCTTCAATAATAGCTAATTGCAAGAATGAAATACTTTTCCACCGACTTTTCCGGGGGAGATGGCTTTGTTGTTGTGTAACCAGGAAGCTGATTTCTAGCTGCTCCCCCAGGACGGCGTCTCTCCTTTTGCTCAGATCACGGGAGGTTTGCATTTGAATAGAGATGAAAGAGCTTCATTGGCAGCTGAGGCCGAAGATGGGTTGCAGCTGATTTGTGAGGTAAATGAGCCTTTGTGCTGGGAAGTAGTTCATGCTTTTAGAGTAATAGGATCTAGCAGTCATCGGGTGAGATAGCAGCAGTTGGTGCTATTGTACTTCATTTAGGAGATCGAAAGCCGTTTTGCTATCAGAAGGAAAAGGCAGCTTTCAGAACGAAATCTTTAACACGTGCACGTGGCGATATTGGGAGCACTTTGCGCAGTGCAGGCGGATTCAGATTCACCACTTCCTAAAATGGAGCCTTGCGCTTCGTGGTAGAAACGTATGTTTTAAAATAGGATTCCTGCAGGACAATACTGATTTGATGGGACTCCTTTTACTCAAAAAAGCGTCAGGCTATCATATACTTACGTGAGCATCCAAAATGCTCGATGGTCGGAGGGCTGGAGCACCTGCCCTACGAGGATAGGCTGAGAGAGCTCCAGCTCTTTTAAGCCTAGAGATGAGAAGGCTCTGGGGGGGCATAATTGCAGCCTTCCGGTACCTGAAGGGGCCCACAGGAAAGATGTTCAAGTGCTTTTTATAAAGGCATGTAGTGACAGGACGAGGGGAAATGGTTATAAACTGGAAGAGGGTAGATTCAGACTAGATATTAGGAAGAAATTCTTTACTGTGAGGGTCGTCAGACACTGGAACAGGTTGCCCACAGAGGCTGTGGATGCCCCTTCCTTGGAGGTGTTTGATGCCAGGCCAGATGGGGCTGTGAGCAACCGGGTCTGGTAGGAGGTGTCCCTGCCAATAGCAGGGGGATTGGAACTAGATGGTCTTAAAGGTCCCTTCCAACCTAAATCATTCCATGAAAAATGAAAAAAAAGAAATGTTTTGCTCTCCTTATAGTTGGAAATGGCTTGAGTGAAGTCATGCTGATCTCAAAACGAAGAGAGGGAGTGGTGAGGGGCTGTGCCTTGCTGTAGCTGCGCATTTGCGCTTGTTCAGGTTAACTTCTGTCTCCTGATCTCCAGGGCACTCAGTCCAAGAGTGCATGCCCACCTTTTGAAATGACAGCTGGGTACCCCATGTACTCAGCTCTGCAGAGCACTGTGGAACCAGAACTTGGCACAGCTTTCTGTCCCTTCAGCCTGGGCCGGCTTAAAACAATAATAGTAATAAACACAACTACAGACAACAGTAACAACAAGACAAAAACCTTGGAGGTTCATTTTGTGTCCCGGTTGTGCTTCAGTGTCAGAAGCCTTAGCAGAACTTGCAAATACCAGTTCTTCCTTGACTTGTGAGCTACTTCAGTCCTGCAGGTTAGTTTCACTCACTCCTAGCCTCGCGACCTTCAGTTCTCTTTAGCAGAATGAATTGTTCTGTGTGCCAATTGAAAATGGGTTGTTTCTGCCCACACCTCCAGTAGAATTAGAGTAAACGATTTTCAAGTTAATTAGCTTCTATTTCACACAGGTGAGCTGGCAAAGTAAAATGCCGCTTTGAACAGTTCTTGAATGTTGTGTTTTCCGATGTCTGAAAAGAAAATAGGAGTGTTCTTAACAAGTGGCTTGGGCATTGCACTGTGATGTGATAGAGTACTTGGGTCCAGTACTACTGACGGAAATCTCTCTCCCCTCAGCCTTGCTAACCATGCTTCACGCTGGGGCGTGTTCAACGAGCATCACTGAGCGTTGAAGCACTGCAGCGCTTGAGAACTGCTGTGTCAGGCAGTGGTGTTTTTCGCCGCTTTGTCTCCGTATACTGAGGTCACTTTGTCTTCTGTATAACGTGATGTTCTTTGGTACGCCTTTATTAGACGCCCTGTATTTAACTCCGCTTATTTCTGTGAAAGTCGATCAATCCTTGTTTGTCAAAGTGTAACTTTTTCAGAAGGGTGCAGAATAGTTCGTGCGAGCAGTTTATTTTCATGAGCTGCAGCTGATAGGTGGTCTCTGGGCGTTGGATGAAGAGATGATTTTCTCACCTGGCTTTTACTTAGCAGTCATAAAACAAAATCTTTCCTTCCATTCACTTCCCTGTTGCTGGGTGTATTGGAGCTGTGAGGGTTGTTTGTTGGGTTTTTTCCACACTCTCTTCGTATGGAGTGAAAACTGAGCACGCATTTAAGTGTTTTGTGACTATAAAATGGAAGTACTTGAATATATTAAGCTTTTGATCTGCGTAGAAATTTACATATACAAACAATAGGAGAAATCAAGGGCATACCTAGTTTGAAAATAAATTTCACCTTGAGATTTAGGAAGAGAAAATGCCTGTTTTTAATAGCTTTATACTCCTCTAAGGCACAATAAAAACTCGTGATATTCAGACAAGAGTGAACAGACAAATGTTCTCTAAAACCTGAGGACAAAGGAAGAAGCAGCACATAAAAATACAGAGAGAAAAAAAACAGAATTGTCTTCGTAGTATAATGAGGTATAGGCACAAAGCGCACTGGAGTTGGAGAGACTTGTCCATTAATTTCTAAGTGTTGTGTATAAAACCTTTACTATTGCACTGCACATGCTGGGTGCTTCTCTGCTGTCTCTTCTAAGGAGTTGCCATCTCTGCGTTCCTACACTGAAGGACTTGAAAAACCAACAGTGCCAAAGATTTTCAATATGCAATGAGTTGAGGAGAGTTTGTTTGCCTTCCCCTTCAGGGTTTTTAAGGGGAACAGCAGTTTGCAACATAAGCAGAAATGCCCTTGTGAGCTCAAATAACTGAAGTTAGGGGAATAGCAGAAACACAGCATTGCAAAATTTGGAAGTGAGTAAAATATTAGGTAGTCTAAAATGGTATCTTCAACTAACGCTGGTACTGCTATTTATTGTTCCCAATTCTTGGAAGCAGTGACTTGCTGTTGCATAAAGTGTGGAGTTCATAATGTTCTCAGGGAGTGCTTTGGTTTTCTTTGAGCCTCTGAGTTTCGGAATTTGTGTAACTTGGATCAGCTAACCCTTTGGAAGCTGCAATAGAAAGCCTTCGATTTGGAAGAGGTGTAGCATAGGGGGAGGCTACAGAAAGACTTAGTTTTATTCCTGATTTCTTCCTGTCTTTGACTTGTTCTTTGAGGATGGTATTCCCACACCTACTCCAACAAATCTGTGTAATTCTTAAGGCTGATCCTTGTGTTTTCTTTTTCACCTCCTAAAATGAAATTGGGCTCCTTCAGTTCTGAAAATATAAGATTGTTTATGCTTCAGCTCAGCTTCCTAGTTATGCTAACAGAAACCATTTACACAGTATTTATTCCAAACCTTCCTTACTTGCAGTGCATGCTTGTCATGCCAAGCCCCGTGAAGTCACCGTATGTCATATTTATTTTTATTTTTAATATAAGAAAGCGCTATAAAATCTTTTCCATAAGACTTTTTCTGTTTGGGGGGAGGGGCGGGGAGAGGGGAAGCTGTAATGATTTCACTGTTCTGCTAAAGACTGAAAAAGTAACACTGGAATGGGGTGGAGGGCACTGGAAGGGGCATGAGAAACTGCAGCCCTTCAAAGAAATTTCAGCAGGAAGTGCAGCAATACAGCACGTGGGCCTTGATGTTGGGGTTACAGCCAGAGCCCAAGAGAAAAACAGATTCATGGGATCTCTCCCTACTTGTTCCCATGTCTGTTCATCATGCTGCAGGCTTGTGGTTCCTAGAAAGTCACTTGTAATGATTTCCATGTGGCTCTCCTTGTATTTGAGCGATTCTTAAATTCCCAAAGCACATTCATAAGTATTTTTAGTTGTTGTAACTGTGAAGATAGTCTCACAGCTAGGACCTAACCAGAGTATGTAGGATCACAAACTAGAGTTAGCAGCAAAATCTAAACAAGCTTTCCCAGTTTTCAGATAACGTTACTGTTATTCTCTACTCCTATTTTAACTATTTGGAGGAAGAGCGTGTGTGAGAATACTTGCACATTTACATATGGATTCTGGGTATCAGATGTGTTGATTTGGAGATGAATCTTCCATTTGTGAAAATATAAGAAATGATAGTCCTTGAATGATGAGAGAGCTTCGGATAGTATTTAGGTGGGTTTCTGCAAATGCACTTTTATCCTGAAGGATTTATATGGAAAGGGAAAAAAAATACATATATGGATATTAATGGCAAAAGGAAAAAAAAAAAGATGCAACCAAATAGAGGGATATTCTCAAGAGTAAGCCTGGTACGCAGATTGGAAGTAATAGCCTATAAGTAAAAGGAAACCTTACTTAAGTTTTTAGAATTAAACTGTGAAAAAGAATTATCAAGTTGAGGACAGCAAAAAACCCAGGGGAATTCAGGCGCATCAATCTGCAGCTACAGCTCTGTGTTAAAGTATCTGTCAGGCTCTGACTGGGCGTTTCTTGGCCAGCCTGGAGATGGTTTGTTCACCTTGTTTAGATGTAGCAACAATTATCTAATTGCTGCTAGGTTATTTACTGACCAGGAGGCTGTTACCTGTTATGGCTTTTGTTAGATTTTGTGCAGCTGTGTGGCTCAACACTTAATTTTGTGAATACTTTTTAATATAATGAACAGTAACGACCAGTAACTGAAAGGAAGTTGTGGCAAGGTTGGGGTCAGCCTCTTCTGCCCAGTATCTAGCGAGAGGATGAGAGGGAATGGCAGCAAGTGTGTCAGTGAGATTCAGATTGGACGCTAGGAGAAGGTTCTTCTCCAAGACAGTGGCCAGGCTCTGGAACAGGCAGCCCAAGGAGGAGGGGGAGTCACTGCCCCTGCTGCAGGTATTCAAGGAACATTTATGTGTTGTGCTAAGGGATGTGGTTTAGTGGGAGATATTGGTGAAAGGTGGACAGCTGAACTTGGATGATCTCGAAGGCCTTTTCCAACCTTGGTGATTCTATGATAAAAAGCTGCTTAGTTGTTTATTTTTCTACTTTACGAAGAAATATAATTTGACTAAATAAAGAATTACAAAAACCTTCTAACCCTTACAGGTGTAGAAAGAATTCTGAAGCTTCCCACCCCTATAAAACTAATGCAGGATGCAGTATTTAAGCTGAGACACATTTAGTTTTGGAGTATACAGAGTTAAGTACTGATGTGAAAAATCAGACACCTCTGAACTCAGGCGAGGGTTTTCCCTGTCCTGTCAGATAGCTGTCCATCTATATATTCTTGCATCAAAAAAAAGAGAGGATTGGATTATGTGGAAGCAGGCAATGCTGGAGCCCTTAGACTTGGATTATTCTTCTAGGGCTTTGTCTGGACATCCTCTCTGACAAACTGATCGTCTTACCCAATTCTTTTTTTTTTTTTTTTTCCTCTCCCACTTTTATTATTTTTCATCAGTTCTGCTCCACATTTGCCCTTCTTGCTTTGTGTCTCATTGCCTTTAGTATCAACATTCTCTTTTTCTTCTCTTTGTTTAGTTTATCCCTAGATTACTAACCTATTTCTTCTTCAAGATAAATCTTTGATTGCTCTGCTTTGTGTTTATATCCCTTTTTCCATCCTTTATCAGTTTTATCTGTTCAGGCTGCATGTTCTTTGCAGTAGTGTACTAATCTTTTAAAGTGTTTACAATACTAAGTCCTCACTCTTGGCTGGCCTGCAAGCCTCTTTTTGTAGGTGTAATCATCAAACTTAGCAATTGCTTAGGCATACATGGTAATGCTATGTGCTTAATTGTCGCATTTGACTTTGGAGAATTCATTTGAGTAAGTCCACACTCCTTTGAATGTAAATGAACGCTAAATGAATGTAAATTGATTGCTAATGTTCTGTATGTTAATAATGAACATGGTGGTTTTTGCATGTCTACGTTGGAAGTAGGAGCCCTCCTTGTCAGAAGTGAGATGTATGGTATTCTTAGGAAAACAGCTTTTGAGGGTCTTATGTGCCCAGATCCAAACAGCATCAAAATTATTTCTCTTTGCAGAGTATTGGCCTTCAAAATTGAGTCTGGTTTATCTCCCATTAGTTTATATGCAAACATCAAGAACAGGGTATGATTTGCCCATTTCCCCTACGTCTTTGAGAATTCAAATTTGCTTCCTTGTTCCTCTGACCTAACCACTACCTTTTCTGTTGATGTCATTGTTTCTATAGTAGCAAAGCTATATCTGCTTCAGAAAAGTTGAAGGGATTTGCAATGTGCTTTGTTTAACCAGAAACTCCTTAGGTGCCAGGAATTACTGGTGAGCAGGCTGGTCCCATCTGATTTTAGGTTGCAGTGGATCTCAAGATACAGTTTCAGGGGGAGGAGATACTGACGCTCTCTGCTCAGAACAAGAGCGCTGAGAAGTTTTTACAATAATACTCATTTTCTGGCAAAAACTCTGGTGTTGTTGCAAGAGCTCCGATGTGTATCATTGCTAGAGCTCTGTTGTGCATCTTTGCTTGCTTGAAGAGCAGTTCGTAATGAATCTTTGCTCTGGCAGTTGTTTCTGCAGTGTAAATGGATCACAATTGTGTTCTCATGTTGCAGGAAATTGGAAAGCTGAGAAACAGAGCTGACCGAACTGGTTTGCGATCTGAGATTAGAGCAGCAGGTGATATGGGCAACAGGGTTTTAATTTGACAGCTCCCTCTGGAATTGACTTGGCTCTGTAAGAGTGCATTAGCTGTGTACAAACATCCCCAAACAATCAAAGCATGGTTATATCAACGTTAAGGAGTCTTTGATAATTTTGATTAAAAAAAGAAAAAGATGTTTTATTTACTCTTTTCTGTCTTATTTTTCTTGTTGTAGAAATCTTATCACAATCTCAAAAGCAGAATCTAGCGTGCCTTTCTGTTCTCTCAGTGAAAGATAAAGTGATTAATGGTAGCAAAGAAATGAATCCCAAGTGCATGAGTTAAACTAATGGGTGCTCAGCTGTTACACCACCAGTAAATGGAAAGGGAAACTTTTCATCTTCCTGCTGCTGAAGAGCCCTGCTTCATCATCCCCTTTTCTGTGCTTGTTTTTATTGCTAAGTTCTCGTTACAACAAGTAGGAGCTGACATCTGCCAGAGTGAGTTCTTATGGATGACTATTTTCCTGTTAACAGAGGCAAAAACCTGATGGAGGAAAAAGGGAGACTATATAAAGGTACTGTTTTTCTTGGACTTGAAAGAAAATAAATACTTCCTTTGGAGGAGGAGAAATATACGTACAAATTCTGTCCTTACCCAAGGGGAAGTCAGATCGACTTAGATCTCATGAATTTTCTAGTTTTTCTTCGAATATCCATCTTTCTGAATGAAAAGGGAACAGAAGGAGAATGGTAGGTATAAAAAATCGGATGACTGTCAGGTTTAAAAGAAGGGAAAACGAAAGGCAGAGAGGGGTGTGAGGAAATCACAGCTGAAGTGAGTGAAAGAAAGATGTGCTAGCATTGACAGATGGTCAGATTTCACGGAGAGCTAAGTGGGCATTACAAGAAAAGCATCCAAACCTCACGTATAATTGCAAGGGAAGTGGAATTTCGCAAGGGCAACTGTGTAGCTGCATAGCCATATCAGTATTAGCATATGAAAGGGAAATAGTTCAGTAATGGGATCAAAATTATCAGGTTTTGGTACAGGCAGCATGTGAGCACAGCTGGATTTAGCAGGTGGCTAATGGGGAGTTAAGCAAGAGAGACTTATCAGGTAATTAAAGGGCACATAGGGCATGTTTTGGGGAGAAGAAGTCTTGCAATGCCAACATGATTTAGGTAACCCTCCAGAAAGGGTAATGGCATCAGAGATACCAAATGTGGGTATGAATGTAGTGAAATGAGGACCTATGGGAAAAAGTATGTAGGAGTGGGCTGTTCATATGGGAGGAGGTTAGGGCAGATAAAGGAGGAAAGAATGGAAAAGGGTGATGAAGTGTAAGCTTTTTGTATGAGCATGCTCTTTCCTGTGTGTGCTTGCAGGCTCACTACTGAACTTCAAGCTGGAATACTGGGTGTGTAGGATGAGAGGTTAGGGCACAAGCAATGAGAGAGGGTTGGGGGTCATGGGGGCCAAAAGGTCTGGGAGATTGTAACCAGTGGAAGGAGCTCTGGGTACACTAAGTGACTGGGGTCAGCCACTACAGAGATCCATCTGTGTGTGACCAGTGGCAAACCTTGCTCTGATCCTCTTCAGGCAGGATGAATAGGATGAAGCATCTCGTGTTGTTGTGAGTGCAGTCTGTTATTTGAAGTGCTTTTAAAGGCACTGCTCTCTGACTGTGCCGATACGCGCCCCTGACTGTTATTGTCGCATGTATATATGGCATACGTGTTCAGCCCTGTCCCTGGCCAGACCCACTGAACGTGAAGAGCTTGTTGAAGGTGCCTCAGCGTACTAGTTGGAGGAATGAAATGTTATTGTAGGGGATTTGATAGCTATAAGATCTATTCTTCACCTTGTCAAAGGCAAGGAAGCACTTCTTTATTGTTAGAGCAATGGAGCCCTGGAGCGGGCTGCCCAGAGAAGTTGTGGAGTGCCCTTCTCTGGAGATATTAAAGAGCTGTAGGGATGTCTACCTGTGTGAACTGCTGCAGGGAATCTGCTTTAGCTTAGGTGGTCTCCGGAGGTTCCTTGCAATCCCTACGGCTGTGTGATTCTTTGAAAGACTTACTTTGAGACTTAGAACGAAGCCTTTGTGTACATTACTAGCATAAGACTTTCCTTATGTGGAAATTATATATTATATAATATATATATATTATAGCTTTCTTATAGCTTTCTAGTGGTTTTTGGAGTATTGGGTGAATATTAACCATAAACAGTTATATCTAATGAGACATTTATAGTCCTATAGTTGTTCATTATTAGTTGGTGGCCAGAAACATTTGATATTATGATTTCTGCATACTAATTTCCATGTTATTGGTACTTCTGGAGGAGGAGTGGCTCGTTACCTTTGTGAGGATGAGTCCACCTGTTATAAAATGCATGGAACAATAGTTCTAGCTCATTCAGCGACACAATGCAACTTATTCAGTGTAAGATGTGGTGATATGCAGGCTGCCTAATCGTGATGTCAGTAACATAAGAAGAAGCCCTTTTTTGACACAATAAATAAAAATGACAATCCACTTAGATTCTTTGCATGGTTTGTCAGTTCCAATTCTCATCCATATTGCTAAGTGTTCTCAAACATGTCAAGATCAGAGCGTGCTTTGAATAACTTACTGAGTGTGATTTAAAAATCATGCGAAATCTAATGGAGATCTGCATTCCAGTCTTACTGCATCTTGTGCTCTAAGCATCAGCTACACAGAAAAAACTGGCTTCCAACAGGCCTGTTGGTTTTCCTCGTCACTTTGTGCGTGTGCTGAGTTGTCACAAAAGTATTCCAAAAGCTTTGTTCATCCATGTTGTACTAAATTCGTAAGCATTCATGTAGCTGTAAAAGTGGAGTAGCAGGACATTTTGCTCCACCTCTTTGAATTTTAACCGGATTATTATCGTTAGGAATAACAAGATGTTTTATTTCTAATGTTGAAGACACATAGAGTAAGAGTCTGTTGTTGGTAGAGTCTGTTGTTGTTATCTGATCAAATCCACAAGGCGACATGAAGCAGACTTTACTTTCAAGTGAATTGAGGATGAAAATTTGGAACATAATTTTTTCAGGAAGGAAGCCATTCTTGATTTATGACCTCTGCATAATGGGGAAGTGAGCACATGCCTTGGAAAGGTGTTTCAGCAGCTGTTTTATTCTCACGGGTAAAAGAATGTGTAACTTCCTTGGCTTGAATTTTGCTGATGCTAAATATTGTGACATCTGAACATGCTGATTTGCAATGATGGCGAATGTTGCCTACTAGATTTGAAAAGCCTTTTCATTAGAAAAGGGGGCGGGGGTCAAAGAGGCAGGTAAAGGGATTAAGCCCAGCATATTTTCAGGTTCCTTTCACTAGAAAGCAACTAATCTGGTAGCTGTTTCTAAGCAGGTTTTCTTCGATGGTAGCAAGTTAGTGGTGGGGTGAAAATACCAAATAATCTTTAATCTTGACAGGTCCCATGCAAAAGTTGCTTTACTATACAGTCTACTGACAAACGCAATATCGTTATGTTAGGACTTGAAAAGGCTGGTGAGTTTGAGTAACTTGCGCTTATAGGTAAATAACAAATTCCTTTTTTGCTACAAGTTTATTTTGGATTTCTTCCTGAGAATGGGAAACCACTGCATTTATTGTGTAAAAGAAAAAAAAAAAGACTGTAGCATTGCCCTTAGTGCAAAAAAACAACTCAATCTCAATGGCAGATCTCTAGACAACAATTTGCTTTGTCCTGAAAAGAAAAAGGGAATGAGCAATTTGGACATATTCCACATTCTATGTTTGCTATATTGGCTGCTGATGTTCCGGCAGGCTGAAAAGGTTACCAGATGACACTCATCTCCATCAGATCAGCCATGTGACAGAGCTAAACAGGAATGAAACATGTGTCTAGGCATAGGAGGATTCTCTAAAACCAAGGAACAGATAGGGCTGGAGTTAATGAGGCCAAAATGCCAAACTGGCAGCTCTGTGCATACTGGTGTCATAGAAATTAACAGCCTGGATAGAATGAAATGATGGTATCCAAGCAATAACATTTTAGCCACTAGCTATTTTGGCAAATATTTAATTAGATTGGCTATTACTTTATCGGATTCTCAATGAAGGGACTTGTTCTGATTGTGCTTGGCCGTTTTTGTGTGTTAGAATTTTTTCAGATGAATGGATAAGAAAAGAGGCATTTGGGAAATCAGAAGCATTTAGAATCTCCTAGGTTGAAGGGTGGGGTTTATTTTTAGTCAGTGAGATTTTTTTAATTAATGAACTTTTTAATATATGTATTTTTAATAAGTACCATTCTTACTTTGAAAATAGGGCATTCTGAAGTTTACTGTAATTATAAGAGTCAAAAACTGCTTTGATTTTATCAGAACAGTGATGATACTGACCATGCAATTTTTTCTACAGCCTTCTAGTGTGATCACTGCTTACGGTGGCAGAAACTTCTGACACTTTCGATTTCATTTGTGACTGTTCATTGTCGTTCCAGTTATCAAATGAGGAATTAAGGCCAGTGTTTGTTCCTCCCGCGTGCTTTAAATTTTCTCACACCATGCACAGAATCCATAAATTCCGACATGTATTATTTCATTTACCAAGTGATTGAACGCTGAAGTATCAATTCCTTTTGTCAAGTCAGCCTGCTATTTCCTGACCAGCTCACTTAATGCCCATGTAGTATCAGACTACTGTGCTGTTCCTCTATGCAGGAAAAGGAGCCGATGTCAACAAAAGAGGACCTGCCTGTTTCTCTTACCCCAGAAGAGGCAAGCTTGGATTTCACATCTGTAAAGCCGAATGTAGACTGTTACAACTGAGGGGAGGTGGCTCTTTTCTGAAGGGTCTGTGAAACAAAACAGAAGAATGAAATCTTCAGGTCACTTTCTTTCATAGAATCATGGAATGGCCTGGGTTGAAAAGGACCATAAAGACCATCCAGTTTCAATCCCCTTCTATGTGCAGGGCCACCAACCACCAGACCAGGCTGCCCAGAGCCACATCCAGCCTGGCCTTGAATGCCTCCAGGGATGGGGCATCCACAGCCTCCTTGGGCAACCTGTTCCAGTGCGTCACCACCCTCTGAGTGAAAAACTTCCTCAGGTGACAGGTCCCAGATTTTTTAAATTTGCCTTTTTTTTTTTTTTTAACCACTAAGGAAAATGTGTCCTAACAGAAAGTCTTGTGGAAAAGATTTTCGTTTCCTAGATCAATAAATAATATAATCACATGGAACAGCAGTCAGTGCATGAACTCTTCTGCTCACTTAGATCATCAGCTACTGCCAGCATGTGTTAGGAAGAACATTAGGGCAGTTCATCTGGGTGGAAGAAATCCAGGTGGACAACAGAGAAGTTCCATTTTGTGTCTTCTTTTGCCAGGAGAATTTTCATGTTTGGATGGCTGGTATTATAAATATCTGATGGGATTTTTCAAAGTACTTTGTACCATAATGACGGGTGATTTCAGGGAGAGACTGACACCAATGTTGTGCTCTAAGATTTCATTACTAACATTTTGAAAGCTTTCCACCCTAAATGTAAAATATTTTTTCAGTCTGAAACAATTGCATTTCCTTCATTTAGGAAGTGTTGCAATCCTATTGCTTTGTGACCCCTGCTGTAAGCTTGCCTTCAGCGGCTGTTGAGATTTGTTGTCTCTGTATCTGGACACAGATACTTGCATTTGTTGCTGGTTTTCTTATTTTTGTTTATTTTTATTTTTATTACAAAAGCATTGTCACAAGTAAGTGACACTACAATAGTATCTTGGGAAGGAAATTGTTCTCTCATAGTATTCTGTCTCAATTAGGTTCAATGAAAGTAAAGATCAGGTCTTTTAGATATGCCAGAACATCACTTAGCAACTGAGAAGCATCCTCCAGCTACAACAAAAATCAATAGAATGTGAATAATAATTGCAGGGAAACATGAGTTTTAGAAACTCAGAATTATACGGTGGTTTGTATCTTTTAAATCCTACCTGTGTTCTTGTGATTTACAAGTGAGATTTTATGCGTGTCTAAAATCAAGTTTTAAAATGGGTGCTGTATTTTGTATTGGAGATTTCAAAGTTCAAAACTGTAGCCTGGTGAGTACAGTAAGTTACTTTACTTGTTCAAGAATGTTCTGGTGCAGGACTGTGTGCAAACAGTGTCTTCAGTTACATATTTAAATATTAATCTAGGTTCTGAACGTACTTATTTTAGCCTACTTGTCTCTTCATGTTATCATGTGCTTGATTTGTGTGGCGTAGAAGTCTTAAACCACACCACATGTACAAAACCTACACTGAGAGTTCTTGTGTTCGTAGATTTAGGCAGCTGTTTAGATGCATTTACATCACTTGTCAGTTTTTTTAGTTCCTCATTTTATTTTCATGATGATGTGTGTAGTTGGAACACCAGTATGAACTTCTGTCAGAGAAGCAATAGCTTTTTCTAAACCTGCGATGGAAACTACCTATCCTCTCGCCTCTCAGTCTCCCTGGGACCATGAGAGGGCCCAGGCTCCTTGGGGACCTGAAAGGGTATGCATGCCTGAGCTGCCAGCCAGGCCATCTCAGGGCTCAAGGGCTCCTGCTGTTACCAACAGTCTCCCAAAGAGGAAAGCCTCTTAAGGAAATTCAGGTTCCTTTGGGGATCTACAGATGAGCATATTGTAGCAAAGTCAGTTGCTGAGGACTAGACCTGTTCTTGAAACAGCTGGGACTGATACCAGGGCTACTGGAAAGATCTGTATTATTATTATTTTTTTTTTTTCAGAAAAAAATTAAGCATAATGATGAAATATACTTGCATGTGAATATACCCTTTCTTATTTTCAGCAGTTCTGTCCTACATGGGATAGAGTTTTACTGTTGCTGAATGAAAGGTTAGTGCTGGTGTTCGAGACTGCGTGGGAGACACTGCATGGCTCTAACTTTCATCTCAGCAGCAGGTTTCTTCACTAATGCAGAAAAATAATAATGTCCCAAGATGTCTATGGAAGTTGTTTAATGATCTTAATTCAATATATATTTTTTTAATAAAGTCTGTTTTCTTTGTTCCGTCATTTCAGAGAAAAAGCTCTGGGTGGAATGATCATTCTGAGCTACCAGTATTTTTAACAGATACTTCTTTGAACATGAAACGGTAACATTCGTCTGTATTGTTTTAACTTCCTATTCTCATTTGCTTTTTAAAATGAATTAGTTTACCTCTTTGACGATTAGAGAACAAGAAACAAAAGCAGAGAAGGACTGACGTAGATGTTGCAAGCATATTCAAATATAGACAAAGTATGCAGAAAGTTACAATAATATTAACCACCATCCATGCTGGCAAATCTTGCAAAAGAAGGTTTCTCTAGCAGTTATGTCACCAGAAGTAATATCTGAATTGCTAAGTTACATGCTTACATAGTTGCCATCACACTTGCTGAGAAGGGAGTCCTTTGGTGAATACTTCTGACCGAGTTTTCCAGTGGCTGTAGTCTTTTCTGACTGTAGTCAATACAATAGTAATACTCGAGATATTCTGCTGCTTTTGTGAGTCTTAGTTTTGGTTCAGACAGGCATTAATGTATGGAGACTTCAAGCTGCCTTCCAACTAGCTTACGTTTAGGCACAGGTAAATGCAAGAATTCGTAAAGAAAAATGTGGAAGTAATTTTCATCCTGTTGCGTTTCACGAAAGTTATTTTCAGGTACTTGATTATTTTCTTCCAAGCTTATATGGTATGGAGTATCATATCTCAAATAATGTGTTCCGCGTGTTTGTGTGTTCATTTGTAACTTCTGCTCCTTTTTTTTGTTGTTTTTTTTTTTTTTTCTTGCAAAGAGAGTGATAAAGAAAAGATGGTAATGATTTGGAGGAGGTACCAGAAAAAAATAATTGTTCTGCTTTCAAAGAAAGATCACCTTCAAACAGACCTCACTTGTCAGTGAGATGAATTAAGTATGCCTCCTTAAAAGAAAATGGAAGGTTTTAATCCATTTTGAATACAGAAGCTTTTTGAACAGGTGCAGGGAGTCAGCAAAACTGCTCAGGGAGGGTCAGCAAAGCTGCTACCGTGGAATTCCAGAGGGCAGGCTTTGAACTGTTCAGAACACTGGTAGGGAAGATCCCCTGGGAGTCATTCCTGAAGGGAAATGGGGTCCAGGAATGCTAGATGCTACTCCAGAAGGAAGTCTTTAAGACCCAGGAGCAGGCTGTCTCCATGTGCCATAAAATGACCACCGTGGCTGAAGAGGGAACTTTTCTTGAGATTTTGGGAGAAAAAGAGAGGCTGCCTCCTGTGGAAGAAGGGACAGGCAACTCAGGGAGAGTACAAGGAAGTTGCTAGCATATGCAGGGAGAAAAAATCTATTTCTGATACTGATAATTCTACTACTGTTTAGTATCTTTATTGATATTTTGGATGAAGGAGTTGAATGCACCCTCAGTAAGTTCACAGATGACACCAAGTTGGGAGGAAGTATTGATCCGCTTGAGGGTAGGAAGGCCCTGCAGGGAGATTTGGACAGGCTGGATTGTTGGGCTGAGGCCAATGGGATGAAGTTCAACAAGACCAAGTGTTTGATCCTGCGCTTTGGTCAAACAGAAAGAAGAGCAAGGTGTTGGAAAATAACCCCATAAGTGAGGCCAAAGATATGAGCTATCCATTTCTCCTGCAGTTTTTCTTGCTTTATTTAATGTTACTTTTTCTTAACAGCTGCCTTTTGAGTTTTTGTCAAAAGACTTCTAATCTTTCACAACTTAACTGTAATGATCAGTAATTTTCTGACTTAAAATAGCGTGATTATTGCCTTCTTACAAGAAATTGTCTGTTTATCAGTGATAGAATTAATGTAGTATCTTCTCCCAGTTTTTCAAGAGAATGGTAATCCTATAGTGGCACACATAAGGGAAATTTTTATGCAACATTGCAACATATAATGTTAAAGATTCTTTCCCCTAAGCTAGGAATACTGCACGTAGGTATATGTATTAGCCATTAGTTTACTTTCTTAAATAATCCCTAGGGGAACTCTTACATGTAAAAATAGGAATGAGAGGGTTTGATTTGTTCTCTGTCAGTTTCCTCCCTCTTTGCTTCCTGTGGGGCACTCGGTGCCAGTGCTGTCAGCGGCTCTACCAGCAAACCAGTTACGAGCTACAGCAACTGCAGCCTGAAGCAGTGGTCTTAGTGTCTTCCCTCCAGAAAATACCACTAAAGCCCACATTTCCAGGGATCGTACCGCTTCTTTATTCAAGTTTGTGACTTCAGCTGGCTTTTGTTCTTTGTCACAGTTGTGAGCACACAGTGCTGGAAGGAAGTGGGTGGGTCTTTACTCTGGAGTACAGTGGCCGTGCAGTTTGCTGTCTGTCTTCTGGAGAGTGCTTTCTGAATGAATGAAGAGGTGATATTTTTTTCTAACTTGACCCTGAGGAGTATGCAAATTCATGAGTATTTGTTCCCAATTTTATGTACTTTCATTGTCACTTTCTCTTGTATAAACACATTCAGTGGCGTGTGGAACAGCTGGTTGCATGCTATGACCACCTGCGATCCAGTTCTACTTGCAAAGCTTTGATAATACTGAAGTTCCCTATCTTCTTGTTACCTTAAATTGTGACAGCTTCAGATCTCAGCATGAAACGTGTGTAAAGTCTTATTCAACAGGGAATGTTTTTTTCCAGTTGAGCCTATCAAACCTGAATACTTCTGATGTCATGAGTGCCTTTGCTCATAAAGATGCCGCTTTCTTGCATCTTCTCACGTGATGAGGCTCTGACTAGAAGAAATATGTCCAGTTGCACATTAGGCGAGTCAATTACAAGCCCATTTTATTTATATCCACGACACTCCTTCTGTTTCAGCTGCAGTGTTTTGAATTTCCCAACCTGAACTGTCACTTTGCATTGCTGAATGCTACTGATGCCCAAATCTCTCCTTCACTTTTCTAATTGAATTTCTAACTTTTAATACCATAATTATCCTGATAATATCGAACTAATTCACCGAGACGCACGCATATCTTTCTAGAAGGAAAAATCATTGAGGTATTTCAGGACATTGGGATCTTCAGAATGCAGCATGATTATAGAACCGTGTTCTGTGAGCAGTAGCTGTTGATGGGAAGTTGAAGAATGTGTTTAATGAAAATCCATTTTTTTTCTGATGTTACTTGAGTCAACTTTTTTTATTTCTATTTTTAATAGCACAAACAAGGATAATTAAGTGTTAATATTATTTGGAAGCAACAGAGAAGGAAACAGAAAATATATGTAATATTATAGCATAAATTTGAACGTCGTATTGATTAAGTCAAAATGTTAACAATCTGTAGTAGAGAATCATACGGTGTAGGCAAATGGACAATAAAGTAGTGGAATATGTGATGTAACTTCTCTGCTAGCAGAACTTAAACGTGTTTTCAATTTCCGTTGTAGGTGGAAGGGGAACACTTGGGGGTAAATAAATAATATAACATTATGAGTAGCCTGGAGAGAATGAATAGAGTGTGATTATTTACCGTATCTCACCATGCAAGATCAAAGGAAAGAGAAATAAATTGATACAGCAGAGTGAAAACTAACAAAACGCAGTGGTGAAACATGACTCTTACACATCTGCTTCTGCTGTGGTCACAGTATCCAGTGCTTTGGTGTGGATGTTCTAACTATGTTCCTGCTGTGAGGTAGGCTAGAGATATCACACTCAATTTACACATGCTTTTAGGGACAGAACACCCATGGTCATGATGGGAATTTGTGTCAGCGCAGTACCTCTGATCTTGGACTTTCGAAGAGCTGTATTTGGTTGTGTGTCTTGAAGAAACAAGTAACTGAAACCAACTACAGTTCTTTAGTGGAAAACATGCAATTGTACTGATTGGATCTGACCTTGTAGCTGAGCCTTTCAGCTTTGTTAGTTTTAAATGATGAGTGCGAGAGTATTCAAACACTGCTGTAGATTTTCTGTAGGAGACAGAAGCTCACTCTTTCTCGTACTGTTCTCAGCCTGTCACAAACATCTGTGAACACGTTTCTGTATTACTCTTGTTTTTCCCAGCTTGCTGGGATATTATTTATCTGAGTATTAATATTAAAGAAAAAAATAAACTTAATTCTTAACTGTCTTTACAGAAGAACATGTATGGTTTAGATTCTATTGCTGAAATATGTAATGCTTTGTTGTACAGGTGGTGTGATGATAACCATCTGAAATCAGGGTAGAGTTCTAAAAACGGTTTTCAAATACGAGGACAAAGAATGAAAAATTATATTAAATGAAAATTGTTGATCTCCAGATATTTAAAAAAAGGAATCGATCTTTGTATTTCCAGTTGGTGTTGTACTGGGAATGAATTTCATTTGCTTTTAGCATAGGTATACCTATTTATATTAAAATTGGCCTAGTGCATGTTGAAGTAACTGATTTTGTTTTAATTTGTTTTATTTTAATATGATGGTGTCTATTACCTTTATCTGAGAAATGCTAGACATTACTGTTGACTGGTATAGAGTCAGTCTCACCCAGTTTCTTATTGAGGGACATCTGTGTTTGTGCAGAATCTCTGCCCAGTAATTCTAGAAGAAGAGTCTCTTAGGGACGAGTCTTGCTTCCCCTAGTGAAAAGGCTGATTTTGCTGACAGAGCCTAAGGCAAGTAATATTTTAAGCATCATGAACCTAATGCATTGCCACTTGATGTCTGATTGTCCATAAGAATTTTACTGCTTTGTTCAAGAAAGTGAGAGAGAATGATAATACATGGGCACTGTAAAATTCAGGAAGACTTGAAAGATCTTTTTCCAAGCTATTTTTTTAGTAGAAATGTGGAAGTTCAAGATGAAATCAATTTTCATGTCAATGTAAATTAGAAGTGCCAAGGAAAATTTATTAAAAAAAAAAAAAAAAAGAGCAACGACTGTTACTGAGTGAAAATAGCAGGCAAAAGAACTGGGAAGAAAACTTGGACAAGAGAATAATGTGTATTTATGATAGTACTGTGTTATTATTTATACAATACTGATACTTCATATACTGATACATATGTGTATATATAGGTCTATGTATTGATGAAACTTCATGTTTGACTGGATTGTTGGTGGCTGATTGGTTGATTCATTGGCTGAATTACAGGACTGACTTGTACTTTAAAATGTGAGCCTTAATTATTTGAGGTAAGAGACAGTTCTGTTAAATAAGAAAAAATGTGCAGTTGTCAGGTCTTTTATACTTTTTTTTTTTTTTTGTAAATATAGAAGGAATAAATATGTCTTGAATTGGATATGGATCAATTATATTTAATCAATAGTTCTTCCAACCTATGAGAAACGTTGTTTTTAAGAGATGGCATTATTTGCATGCACACAAATGGCACTTTAGAACTGAGCATCCTTTTGTCTGTCCAGAAAGTCTTAACATGATGTTGCAATTCAAAAACTTTCTTAGTGCATGGGTTAAGAAATGGAAGAACTCATTGTAGTAGATAGTTTACAGGCAATGTCTACTCGAGATTTTTAGGAGTGGTAAGATAAGTAGAAAAAGAAACAGAGGGAACGGGAGAGACAGAAAAGAAAATCTCTGGGCTTTATAACAGTTATAACAACATACTCTACTTAATCCTGAGTTGCACTTCCTGTGTCTGACTCCAGTAATCTTCTGCCTTCATTTTAACTTCAGCAGTCCTATAAAAGTCCCCATAACAAACATGGCATCCGTGAAGAACATACCTGTACTGAGACAAATTAACTACTAAACCCTTTGAGGTAGGCAATAAAAATGTTGATGCTTTAATTTTATTTCCTTGGGAACTCATCCCTTCAACAGCATATAGCTGAAAAGTCTGCCTCTTTTAATTGTACTTTTTTGACTGAAGAATTACCTGAAGTCCATGTGGTATGGATTTTTCCTTATATTTTAATAAGTGTAGCGTCATAAGACAAGGAGTTTAGAAAACAGTTTGCCAGAGACTTATAGAGGAAGATAAGGAAAGGCAATATAATATTTGAAAATAGGAAGCTGTTCTTACACAACCCACATAAATGCCTTACATCAAGCTTTTATAATTGTACAATTTAAATGTAATTTGCTAAGATAAACTTTTCATGCACATAATTGTGCATAAATGTGAGATGGAATCTCAATTGCCTAACTGTAATAAATGGTTTAAGGAATTTGTACTTTGAGAAGAAAATGTGAAACATCTGATACAGCACAATAAAACTGAGTGGGCTGAAGCGTAGGGAAAACAGTTGTATTTTGGGATTAGTTTTAATTGCCAGCAAAAAAAAACAAAAAACCCCACTGATTTTGAAGCATAAAATGTGTTTTATTCAAAAGCATACATCAAAAAGGTGCACTGGTTTTTTCTCTCACCTTGTAGAAACAAGCCCGCAATCCACTGCTGCATAGGTAAATTTGACGGCATCTGTAACGTTAAAGCCATTTTTAATTTTAAATCACTTCTGTGGAAAGCCTTGATAGATGCTGCAGAACAACGTGCAGTGGTATATAGGCTTCAGATTTGCGTAAGAAGTGTGATCTACTACTTTTCACTGACCAGGCATTTTCATGCACGTCTTGACCACCGTACCACTGTTTGAAATTAAGCTTCTGAATAGCATTATCCATCAGTTCATTTTCTTTAAAAAAAAAAAAAGAGACAGACAGCAGAACAAACCTTCATTCCCGCGAGACCACCACAAGTTTGGGGAAAGTTATCTTGGCAGATGAATTTTTGCCCGTGTGTGGGCTGTAAATATTGTCATTGTCACAGGGCTTTGCAGGGGGGAAAAAATAAACGCTAAACTGCTCTTTCATTTGAGTGTGCGTTATGGTCCATTGAGACAGCTTGATACTTTGCTGCTGGGGATGTCTGCTGTAGTCTTTGTTCACTTTGGTTGAACTGTAACCTGTTTATAGATGCTATATCTTGTGGGACTGTCTCATTATATTTATTAATCCAGGCTGCAATTAATAAAAGGATATGGCTGTGTCTACTTCCTGTTAGTGTTATCTTAATAATTGATTGCCTAAGAGTCTCAGTGTTTACAGATCTATACGCTAAGGAGAACTGCTTGGGGGAGTTGTGTTTTAAAACTGGGGGTATGAACGTGGTTCATGGTCGATACTTGTTTAGGTTACCGTTTAGGTTAGTCTCCACTCCATGGTGTGCCATTTTTCTATTAGGGTAAATCCACTATGAATCATATCAATATTAAAGACACTAATAAAGACACTGCAATCAGGATTTTACTCACGTCTCAGGTAACCATCCTGTCTTGTGCACAGATGACTCAAACTCCAGACTTTCCAGCAGCCTGTTTATAGTAATGTCATTTTCCTGTAGTGTAAATCAACCAGAGATCAGCAAAGGCAAGGGAGTGTTAGCAAGATATTGCTGTGTGTCACTGTTCTTTTTGATACAGACATTCATGTGATCCTATTCATGTGGATGTATTCTAAATATTGAAGTTGGAAAAAAACTTAATTTACTTTTACTGTGCCTTAGATGCATGGGAATGTTAGCGAGAGAGAAGATATTGTATTAAAGCCATCAGAACTTACTAGATGTTGGAGTAAAATGACTTTGATTACGAAATGATCGGTGATTCTTGTCAGAAGGGAAATAATGAAGAGGGTACTTTGCTGAAATGCTCTGTGCCGTCTCACTGCTGGCTGCGTTATTGCAAGTACCAGGACGTATTACATCTTTATATGTTTATTATCCATGACAGTAACTGTTTCTTGCATGACTTTCTTACTGGTATGTTTTGTGATGATTCATGCTGGGTTACAAGAGCTTTACTGTTTTCCCTCATTCAATGAGATGTGAACTGACACAACTCGTTGTAAGATAAGATGGAAATTTAAGAATAAAATGTTTTTCTGTGTAAGCCCTTCTGATTTGAAGAAAAAGAGATTCTATTTCCTCTGGGAACTGAACTTTGTGTCTGAAGGATACATTTGAAGATCATGTTGTTTGAATGTGTCTGAAGTACAGGATGGGAAAAACAGGTTTGATTTCTGCTTACACAATTAAATGCGTTTCCAGTTGACAGCATGTCTGATTGTAAATGAGGCAAATATGTCAGGATGTACAGTGGAGCAACAAGTCATATGTAGGAAATGTTAGAGGTGAAACTGAACTTCTTCATTCCTTGCTTCGCTCTCTGCTCACGTTTGCAGCTTGCCTCCTGCTAATTTTTTGCTCTTTGCGCTTAAGTTTGATTGCAAAGTGCCTGTGAGCAAACGCTTTATAACACAGCCTTTGCGATTTCAGTCTGGTGTACTGCTGTGTTGGAATTAGGAATATAAACCCTTTCCAGCCACGACAGTTGGAAAACAATGTGAGGAAAGCTGTACGGTCACTGCCGCGGTTAATTTTGCCTATCTGCTGTTAATTCTGCTGTTAAATGCTGTTGCTTCTGGACTTCTTGTTAGTGTTTCTCAGAAGTAAGACTCTTAACCAAGAGTGAATCCAGAAAAATCTATCAAATGGTGATGACAACATAGAACAATTTTCTGTCACCCTTCCACTACCTATTTGCAGATTTTTTCTTTTTTAATGTAGGTAAAATCTACAAGTGAATGAAAATTAGGGTTTTTTTTGTTTGTTTGTTTGTTTTTTGTGGTAGGGTAAAGATGACACTTACTATTATAAATATTGAAAGTCTATGTCTTGTTCTACTGTAGAATCTCAGACTATCCCCCACATAAGGAAACCTGAGCCAAGAAACAAATCTAGTTTGGATGCCCACATAGGAGATTTCTCTTCAGCAAGTAGATGCATCTACATTTTTAATAGAGTACTTCCAGCAAATCCAGAAATCATGTGGAGACTGTAGCACTTTCAAGGTACATATATTTTAGACACATATTACATACATAGGGTAAACATGGCCTTTGTTAAAAAAGTACTTGGAGAAATATTTTAAAGTATATTTAGAGAAGGGAAGAAACTTCTCTTTCTTTACAGACAGCCAAACAGAAAATGAGTTACTGCTGCTTTAGAAATACAGAGTTACTAAAAGCTCTTACAGATATTCTCTTGTCTTAGAAGAAAGGAAACCTCTATCCGTCTCTCTTCTCTTCCCATCTCATATTCAGGATGACAGCCTCATCATAATGTGGATAGAAAATTTGTCATAATCAGAGAAACTCATCTCATGGCTCAATCCCTTTCATGAATATTTATTTACTTTCTGGTGGAAATTTCTGTTTCTTGTCAAAAAGAGAATTAACCATCTTAAACATACTTTCCTGACATCTTGATATCTATGTTCCCTTCTTCTTGTAAATGATCTTTTGTTAGTACACAAGTATGTTACCCTTAGTTGACTTCTGAAGACCAGTTTATTGAAATCTTGTAATGCCACCTGGGGTTTGTTTTTGTCAGCCTGTGGCTGACCTTCACGCAAAGCTGAGGAAAAAAAATAGCCTCTAGCCAATGCTAGCTTATTTTAGTAAAATTAATTTCTAAGGTCAGTAGTTTTTTGGAGATGACTTTGTGCCTATGGAAGATTCCATTAGGAGCAAGTTTCTTTACTGCTTATGTTGATGGAGTGCTTCACTTGAACTTGATGGGTTGTTGTTGTTTTTTTTTCTAATTTTCTTCTACTTTCATCTTATTTTCAATTTTGAACTAGAAAATGCTTTTTTTTTTTTTTTTTCCTCTTGTCCACATTATTTATGGAATCAAAGTAAGTGCTTTGGCAATGCTTTTTTAATTTGACATCAGTGTATATAGATACCCAGACGTAGAGGTACAAAGAGGATGGAGCCAGGCTTTATTTCAGAGGTGCCCAGGGACAGGACAAGAAGCACTGAACACAGCTGGAACAGGAAGCTCTGTGTGAACACTGGGAAGCACTTCTGTGCTGTGAGGGTGGCTGAGCTCTGGCACAGTCTGCCCAAAGGGGTTGTAAGGTCTCTTTCTTGGAGAGTTTCAAAAGCTGCCTGGATGTGGGCCTGGGCACCACGTGCTGGGCGGCTTTGCTGGAACAGGACTTGGACCAGATGGACCTAGAGATTCCCACTAAGACCAACCTTTTTTTGATTCTATAATAGATTCAGAAATGAAAGGGAATATATTTTTAATGAGAACATTCTGAAAATAATTACTTCTCTAATTCAGAGCAAAACCTGAAAATTGTTTATGAACACAAATATGAAAGGAAAGAATCTAAAAGTGTAAAAATGTTGTCGTTTTATTAGCATCAAATGCTATAATAAAACATGATTCTCAATAAATTATTTTTTTCATAATATCAATGCCTTTTACAGAGGAAAAAATAAAAGAAACTGGTTTCTTTCATATGATCATATCATTAAAATGTTAGCAGATTTTGAATATTTTAATATAGTTGTACTTTCGTAACCTGAGCCACTTATATCCAGAATCCTGTCCAGTTATTGTTTAGGAACAACAGTGTTGAAAGGAGTGTGCAGATTCATTAATTTATTATGGTAATTGATAGATGTAACAGTGATAAGAACTACATTCCTGCACTTTCTTCATTTTTACACCCTGTCAGTCTATCAGCAATCTATTAGTCTATTACAAAAATGACTTTTTATCCATCCTCTTTTCATTCTTAGTGTTCATACAGTATCTGTGCTTCTGTTGTGATGCCTAATTTTTAACCTATTAGTTTCCTGACTATAAGTGCAATTTAAAATATAAAGGACTACTAATTCTTGTAATCGTGTTTTGGTCACACTCCATTTTAATAACAATATATTGGAGTTCTGTTGAAATAATTATTACCAATTGCATTTACATTTATCTTTTTACAACCTCATTACAAAGCATTACTGAAGTCTTTTATACCTTCTTTCATTACCAAGTTAATCTATAGAACAATTCAATGTAGCTATCATAGGAGAGTTTCGGGTGCTGGATGTAACCCTATTCAACATGAAAGTGTTACAGACTGCTCATGAAAGTACATTATGAAAAGCAAATTTCATCATGATCATTAGAGGTCAGTGGAACTTTGTGAAGTGAGCCTACTAAAATTTTGCTTGGAACTTGCCGGAGATGGAACAAAGCTCAAGAAAAATGTGTAAATTAATATTTATTAATGTCAAACTTTTATATTTTATTCATGTTTTATTCTACAAATGTAGGAGTATGATTGGTATTCTGCAAGGACATTTGAATCAGCCAACAAAATAGCAAAAGCTGTCATAAAGTTCACCGAATGTGACTCTTGATGTTAGTGCAATTTCCATATAACCTTTTCAAAATTATCAGTAGTTTTATGTTAGTAATTTATATAAAAATCTATTTCTGTGACAACTGAAAGGAAGAGAGGAAAAAACAGCCAAGCTTGGAAACGGGGAAAAAAATTGTCAGGTATTTTGTTTCCTCACAATGTCAGGAAAGAAGCAGAGCTGACCATCTTCCCTGTACACTCAGTTCTATTCCCTCTCAGATTTTCTGTTTGGTTGGGGTGAAACCTTTTAATGTTGATTACTATTTCTAAATTTCTTTCTCAGGAAGGACATACATGCAGAAAGATAAGCAAATCTGTTCACTGACAAGTTATAAAAAATAAATCACTTTACAAGGAGCAAATATTCTGATAAATATTTACAATGAGTCTTTTTTTTTTTTTAAGAATTGTATTAAATGCATAATGCTCGGTGAATTATTACTGGACTTTCAGTGGAAATAAAAAGGATAAAAATAAGACGAAAATACAAGATTATAAGTTACAAACAATGAAAATTCATTCTTTTCTAAGATTATATATATATTGACAAAAAAAAAAACAACAACCCAAAACAATGAAAAAAAACCAGAAAGTTATTTGGTGTTCTCAGCATAAACCTGTCTGTGTGTACGCATGTCTTCCATAAGAGTTAGCGTGGGTCTTATCTTTCTGTGGTGGTTTGGAGAAGGTATCTCAAAGTCCTAAGAGGCTTTAATTTTCATGAGCTGCAAATACAATTGCATTTTGAAGTGCTTCCAGTGAAATGAGGCAGGTGATGAAATGAATAGAACCTCAATGTTTGCAGCCTTTTACATAAGGAAGCTCAAATTTTGACAACTGACTAAACATTGCCATTACGTTCAGACTCATGCTGCCCAACCTGAAATGCAGTGCTTCGCTCAGAGGAAGATTAAAATGCAGTGGTGTTTTATCAATGAATTTTGAAGGCAAGATTCTGATTAAAACTTGAAGAGTTTCCCTTAAAGTGGGAACTTGAACTTCTAAGCAGTTAACACGGCTGATGTTTGTGGAGTCTACTGATATCTATTGAGATATTTCTGGTTTTATGCTGTGAGTTCTTACTAACAAGTACCATGAAGAGAAAAGGGCTTTTTCTTTCCCTGATATATATATATATATTTTTTTTTTTTTTTTAAGAAATGTTTTTTTTTTTTCCCAAATAATTTTGATAGAACTAAGTTGCTTTCTTGCTTAATAATTCTCTGTATTCTGAAAAGTGAAGTCATCATTTCATCCTATGTTTTGGGAGATTTGATGGATCTGTAGGGAAGACTTTGAGAAGGCACAGGGCTTCCTGTTGGAGCAAGACAAATAATGTAACTTTTCCATAGTGTATACACTCACAGTTTTAGCTGGTTAATTACCTATGGAAAGACCACCTCTCACAGTTTCTTTTAAGATCTTTCAGAAATACAGGTGGACTTGATCATCTGGATGTGCCTTTTATACCTGTGTATCTTCAAAGAGCTCCAATGTGTATGTGGGACAAGATTTTGCTAATAGCCTCCAGTTTTCGGTGTATCTCATGTCTATATATCCGTGGGCAAAATATTACATACATATTTTATCTTCTACCTCTTTCCCAGTGAGGCTGCAAATTTTTTCAGTCTCATCTGTTCTCTGTGAGCCATCTGAGAGCCTTCCCAAAATTTCTCATTACATTTGCTGTGACTCAGAGGTAGTTTTTATCAGAAGGTTATCATCAATTGTTTAAACACTTCATCTTCGAGTTCCTTTAGATATCTTAATATCATATGGTTCAGGCAAATTACTAAACCCATTTTCTGTTGGAAAGCTAATCACATGAGGGAAGAAATATTGGATTACATTGTGTTTTTATTCTTATGGATCCAGATGCTGCATTGCTGAGCAGAATGGGAATTTTGCCTGTAAATCAGGGAGGACAATCTAGGAAACCTAGGAAAAGAGGAAAAATATTTGCATTGAAGTACCATTATCCAGGTCTGTGACAGAAAGGAATAGACTCTAAAATAGCATAATGTAATACAGTAGGAAGCGTTTAGGATTTTTTGTTCTGTCGTTGGACATTTTTAAAAGCAGAGCAGGAGTATGTCTGCTGGGGGTATCACAGGTAAAAGGGATCTTTCTTGAGATCAAAGAGTAACCTCTGGGTACTAACTACATCATTGTTATTCAGAGTACTGTGAATGGATCAAAAGGTGATCTGTAAAACTGCAACAGATTGTTAAATATGCGCGCAAAGATGTGCAGTGTGTTGATGGCTAATAGCAACAGATAATAGAGATCAAGCTCTTGAGCATTGTTAATGCCTGTTTGGTGCATCAAAGACAATAATAATAAAATGTGTGATTTTTCTAGAAGCAGTAAAACTGCGTTGACTGATATGCAAAGTACCATTTTTTCCTTTATCTTCTCAGCCTCCAGCCAACATGAGTTATGATATGGCGGTAGATCTCTCTTCTTTCACCAAGAGAAGTTGTTCAGTATCAGTTAGAATGCTAAAACCTGTAATAAATATTTTTTCTTGAAGTATTTACTGTATTATATGATTGTCACGAAGCTTTGTAGAACTAGGCAATACAGCTGATTGCTTGCTTTCATAAGTACAAATTTTCACGTGTCTCTGATAGCAGAAGACAAAAATTCCCCAAGGATTATCTTCCACAGTTAAGAAGATTATTTGACTATTTTTCAGACTTTTGTTTTTGTTTGGTTTTAATATTTTTTCTTATTATTACTCTTTGGATTTTGATTTGAACTGTTCTCATGTTTTTATTTAATTTAAGGTCTGATTCTTAGGTAGCCAGAATTATTTGGGAGATGGTTTTGATGCCTACCACCTACACAAAATAGTTCATCTAAATACATAAAGTTCTGTTTGTTGAGTTTAAGGTCAACATCATTCAACGGTTCAAAACCAACAGTAATCAGATCCTAGAAGCAGTATATAGAACACATTACTGGGTAACTAATACTTTGTATGTATTTATGAGGTATACACTTATTAAATATTTCAGTGCAAATAATCACCTAAGGGATAGAATGGAGTAGCTGTTAGTGAAAATCTTCTTAGAGGAAGCTTACAAATCACATCTTTTGAAACATTAGGAAGAAAGTGTTCCTTCTTTTGAAAACTAGAAACAAAACAGTGTCAGCAGCAAACTAATTGAACTTCTTTAAAACACAGTTCCCTTCTTAGTAAGTCGAACATTGTCACAAGATTTGGAAAGTGTATTTTTAATGCCTAGATGAGATTGTCAGTCACTGTCTAGGAAACGGCAATAAAATGTTGGCTGGTTTTCTGGTATCATTAAAATCCTCATGCTTCTCTTGTGCAAGTCCAGACAATTACAGAGACCTGAATTTAGACTGCCTTCCAACATACAAGAACATTTTCCTGTGGTTGCTATAATAGGGATAATTGGAGCTTCTTTGCTTATCTCTCATTACGACAGAGAATTTGCTTGGAGGAGTGCAGAATTAGAGGAACGTATGTACAATTATTCCTATTAGAGACAGCTTAATCAGAAGAAGTGACAGACAAACAGGAAGAGACTGATGTACTAAACCAACATTCTTAGGTGCCATAATTATTTCAAAGTGAGCAAAGGAGTGTAATAATGACGGGACATTTATGTCTAGAAAATAATGAAATTCTACCTTGTGTAATCAGCCATTCACCCTCCTTGTCAATAGCAATTGCCTGGTACATGTAAGGTTTCAGAGTTTAAATGTAATGTCACATTTACTGTCTTACTATAGAGACACTTTCAGCTGTAAAGCATAGCATATTCTCTAGCTAATTACTGTCATGTGGTCCCCATAAAGTACTCTTTGGTATGAAGGAACAATTCCGTAGACAACTGGCCAAGACTTTTCAAAAGTATGTTGGTTTTGGCTGTTTATATTGCAAGATTTTTTTGGTTTGTTTTGGTAATACGTTGTTTTTAGTGAAGACTTTACTGGAGAGAATTCTTAATTTCTGTAAGGAGGCAATGGTAGTGCAAAGATTAATTCACTCTGGAAGGGAGCTGTAGTAGGAAGAACACCTTTCTGGGTATAGATCCTGACTCTGTCTGATTTAGAGTTCAACCTGAATCTCTGTGTACTGCATTTTCCTCAGGTCTATGTAGTCAAGGTGAAGTTTCAAGAGATGGTGGAGTATATCACTGAGGATAGCTGTGGACTTATTTTCTCTCCTGCTACTGTGAAGTTAATCTGATATATGAGCAAGGGGTACTCATCTGACTCTTTGGAAAACCTGCTAGTCTCCCTAATATAAGAGAAAGAGGGATCATAAATAAATAAATAAATAAATCATTTAGCTGAATAGGGCTAAACCAGAGATTGTGGAAAGGAAAAGAAGGCAGTTCAGGCCTGGGAGGATTGCAAGGGTGGACTTTCCTTTTGGCAACAGCAAATCAGTGAAACAGAAGTAAGACATCACAAGAGAATTTGCTGATCCACTTTTTCTTGCAGCACCTCCAGGTAGCACTGCCTAGTTTATATAAATAAATGTTTATTCATCTAGAGAGCTCACTTAACTAAAGAAGAAAAAAAAAAAAGCATGACAATGATATTAACCAGAGATATGAGAACCTAATTGCTAGACTTGTGTTTTTATGACATAATTTTGAATGATCTCAATTTTACTCCAGAAAAGGAAATGCCTGAGTGTATTTCAGGGTTATTCTTCCTTAGTCCTTCCAGTAACGTGGTGAGTTTGGTGCAGACAAGTAAAATTTTCTGAGCTACTTGAATGATTTTGACTGATAAATAGGTTCTGAATATCTGTGGGATAAGGTACGTAAAATGCCATCAATTTTTTACAACCCCCCTCTCAAATTTCTAACGTAAATGCGTACCTGTCAGATGATTTCCTCATACAAAGCTGTGTTTTCTGTACCCTTTCTGCTTGTCAGTATATCTTTTCCAGATAAACTCTTGCATCTGCGCTTTTGTCTTGTTTGCTCCAAAATGATTTGTGAGTGAAACCCCCCAACGACCATTTCTTTTTCTGATTCTTATTCAACGTAACATAAGAGATAGGATTTTCCTTTTGGTTACACCATTCTTTTCAACACTGTCATGGGAATCTTGATGGGCAGCCTAAAGAGATGAACCCATGCCACTGAGGGACCAGAACAACAGAAGGCTTTTGACTCACTAGTTAAGGAGGTAGGCTGTTAAAAAAAAAACTACAACTATCCTATTGGTTTTATTTCATCTGCTGGAGGCTTTTGTCAGTCTACCTGTTGAGATGAATGTGATATGAGTGTGAACGAACCATACCCTCAGATCATATCCTTAGGTAGTCTGTCAAGGCATTTCACCTACATGGAATGCTGAGCCCACCTGTCAGCAATGGATGCTGCAGGGAAGTTAAATCTAACTCTTTATTGTGGAGTAGTGGGCTTTTTCCTTTAGTGGTCCCCTGAAGGGATTTGTTTATCACGAAAAGGAAGCACTACAGTGATTTTATGAATTTGTTTTAGTTTTAATATTCACTGCTTGAATGGTGTATGTAGAAAATATTTTTTGACAAATATTATCTAATTCGTTTCAGTGCAGAACTGGCAATCCCAGACAAGGCCCTCTTACCCTGTACTGGTTCATTTTTTTATTTGATGCAGATCACAGACATCTGAGTGACCTAACAAACAGGAGGTGGTAGAGGTTTGGCTCCAGCAGATTTACTGGACTAATTTTTTGGATAGTAACCACTGTATTTCAAAAACTATAAAAAATGATGCTGGTCATAGCATACTACATGCGTGAAGTTACCTTAAGACATAATGGGAAACATGTTAGAGAAATGGTGAAACACTGTAGTGTTTGGATTGACAGGATACCGATAGTCAGATGATAAAGAGAGACCAATTTCTTAGCAGCCACAGAACCAACGTTCTTGAAAGCATATTATGGCTCGTGTAAACTAGTAAACATGGGTTATAAAAGGGCTAATCTCCCTGAAGCCAAGTATACACATAATGATTTTTTTTTAATGTGGACTGCCTTCTGGTAATGTAATTAAAATAAATAATAAACCAGTTAATTATCAATAATGGCCACTAATGCAAGGATTTCCACTTAATAACACGCTCTTTTCTTGTCATCCTGAATATCTTTTTCTATTCTTCTTTTCCTTCATCCCAATTGTCAATTCTTTCTGCATTTTTTGAGAGAGCACAGTTTCTCCCCTATTCTTTTACTTTATTTGACACACATTATTGCTATTGCTTGTCCACCTCTTCTCAAGTAACAATTGCTGCTGCTAACTTTCCTTTGTATTCACTGATAGTTCTTACAGCTTCTGGCAGGTAATTACCACAGATGTGCCACTGGACAATTCTTATCCTTTTCCAGCCTTCTTAATAAAAGTTCTGCATAATAAAATCATTGGTTTTAGACTTCGAGTCCTGTAATAGACCTGCAGGGCTGTGATTCACGGCCTACTTATGAGGAATTTCACCTAGGTCATTCTTAACCTTCTCTGAAAGGCAGAGAGCTGAGATGAGAGATTACGAATGTATAACATAAGAAAAAACCTGTAAGATTCTCTTTATTAATTCAATCTAGGAGAGTTAAGTGTTGTGCTTGCTACTGGAGAACACTGCACATCACTGTGGAATTGATTGCACTTGACAAGGTGAAAGAAGATGGAAAACTTCCTCCCCTCGCTTGTCATTGTATTTGTCATAAATAAATAACAAAGAAAAGAATCACTTCTGTATTTTCTGTTTCTGATGTTTCCCAAGTTTTCTATGCATGTGCAATAAGCCATCTGTATACTGACTGCGGGGAAAAAAAAGTTGGTATAACTGTTATGCTTGCACCAAGCCAGTGTTGTATCTGCCATTTTGGTGGCCTGGGACTTTGAGGCTGTAAAGGGGATCTTAATGTGAACCATTTCTCATGGTGGTAAAAGCTAATGAGCATGTCATTCTATAGGAGTGTCAGCTTATGCAGAATTTGTGTCTGCATGTATGTTTTGACCTTCTGAGCTCTGATAGTACAATTATTTGTGCAGCTGTCTTGACAACAAATACAGGAAAGATTGAGTGTTAATAAACTAACAAGAGAGAAAGATTATCCCAGATCTTTTACATATCTATTCTCATTGCACAGCCACGGAAGCTGTTGTTTGAGCAAAACTGAAGGAGACAGGACTAAGCATATGCTTTGTGAGATGGGGATTAAGTCATTTTCACAGGCACTGAAGCTAAAAGAAGCTGATAAAACAGCAATTTCAGACATTAAGAAAGAGTGATATAGTTCGTGCGCCAACGATTCTCTGTGCCCTTTGGATTACCCTTTGTGCAGTCAGTGGTTTCCTGCTGTCCTCAACCAGTATGTGGGAGTAGTATTGGATATCACTGGGAAAAACATGGATCAGTGTTGATTTCTTTCTTTTACATGTTCCATAATTTCTACCTGTGTTCTTGGCACTATGTGGTGTTCATCCTACAGCATGTTTGCTCTGGCACAATCTTGTCATATTAGAGTGAAAAATCCCAAACGTTTACCATCTCCTTGTGTTTGTTGCAAGTTGAACTCCTGAGAAGAAGAGAGAAAGAAAGCTTTTACCTACCAATTTTTGGCTTATTATACACAAGGGCTTGTATCACCCTTTTATTTAATGAAAACCTCAATTTTTCAAAAATGACTATTGTAATTAGACTTTGCTTCTCTGATCTGCAGCCTGATCTTCAGAGAGGAGAATCGGTTGTGTTACCAATTGACAGGTTCAAACATTAAAAATAAGATAATGAACATTGCTAAAAGTAAATGAAGCAGACATAATACACCTGAGATTATATATAATTTTGTTAAATTAATACACCGTGTTTTAAAGTAGCAGAAATACTGTAAAATGTCTTGATGAAATGGAAAAAGAAAATGTTTCATATTAATGCCATTCTAATGGAAAACCACTTAGAGCAAATAACTGTAATTTGCATTCTGATCCCTGTTCTGTGAAGTGGCTTATCAAAAAGAAATACGCCATTACCTCTCTATAAAAGTTCTAATTTTGAATTAAAAAATACTTTCCAGGTGAATCATTAGAACATGTTCTGTCCTTTAAAAGCCTGTCTCCCTTATCACAGTGCAACTTGTAGAAAGGCATTTTAAACAACTTCATTCTGTACATGACAGGCTAATTTTCATGTTCAGAAGTAATTATTTAAACTTGCAAGATTCCTGTCCGTTTTTCTTCATCTGCACACACAGACACTAAATTACTTCAGGGACAAACCTGTTCAAAAAAGACTTTTTTTTAAAGAGATTTTTAAAACAATCTGGACACACGTATGTGGTTTAAAGAAAAAAAAAAAAAAGCACTCTAAAGTGTATTAGTGGAAATAATACTACATCGTATAAGAATGTAGTGATTATACTTCATTTATGAGAAAATCTGAAACTTATGCAGCTCGGTTCCTATATAGTCTTTAAATCATGGATTTTTCCATTCATTTTGCTCCTGCAGAATGACTCAGTGTTAATTGTCTGTCCGCTTTCCTTTTATTTTATTTAAACTGTCCTTTTAGAGCCTACAAATGACGAGCGATTTTAGGTGAGAGACTTGCTTTCTGAATATTACAGTTTTTAACTTGGGTGGGCTTGACTCGGAGAAGGCAGATAGTCAACAAATGATGTTGTCCTAGGGAAAACGCAGATGAATGCTCCAAAATTATTAGAGTAACTATGCCTCTACAACTTAATGAAACATTATAATTCATTATACACTGGCTGCAGCATAGATACTTGAAGGTTTATGAACTAAACTACATGAACAACCAGAAGTAGATTTTATTGCAGGCACTTTTATATTCGTGGAGCTGAAAACCTGCCAAGCTCATCTAAGGGCAAGTGATTACTATTATCATCATCTCTTGTTTTGAAAGGTAGCATGGCTTAAACTAGTTTTTAGACTCGAATCAAATAAAATGGTGGATAATTGCTAAAATAAAGTAAGAAAAGCAAACATTTTAAATTAATTTCACTAATTATTGGTAGGCAGCCGTGAAATGTAGAATTCGATATTTGATTTGATTCTGTAACATAGAATAATGTTGTTGATTTGTTTACTTGAATGTCTAACCTATTTGTGATGATACAAATTTTACCCGCTTTCCGAATTAAAATATGGTTCAGCCAATACATAAAGCATTTTGAACGCTTGGCTTCTGTTTGTAGCAGTGTAATGAGGTTGGAAATGTATTTATCTGCAGGTATTGAATAAAGCCTAAGCATAACTGTCAGGCTAACAGCAATTGCTTTGGAAAGCAGGTTTCTGAAATAAGTTAAGGCTCTGAATCCTTTCTACTTTGTGAATGTTTTCTAAAGACTTCACTAGACCAGCCAAGTGGTCTCTATTACAATAGGAGGGACCAGTTCTGTTGCTCAGCAGAGTACAAACTTTTTTGCACCAGATTAATGAATTGCATATTGCATGCTCATCAGGGAGAAGCAGTGTAATATAGACTAATGACGTGCAGGGAACCAGAAGTTCCACTTAAATAACCATGCCCTAAATTAATAACCACAGGTCAGTTTCAGACTTGAAAGAAGACAGGGAAGAAGAGCAGCAGTAGTGGACAGATGATTTAAACTCTTCAATACAACTGTTTTGAAATGGTTTTCTTAGAGAAGTCAAATTTAGATGCACTTCATGTAGTGTTCTCGGTTGAGGGTCACAAAATTTGCCTTGGCCTTTGTCAGCAGCCGGGAAGAAAACCGTCACATGGCTTGCAGGTTGCCCCGCAGTGACAGCTTCTTGCAGAAATGACTGACATTATTGAAAATAAGCAGTCAGGAATGGATGTCACTGAGGCTAAACTGCGTGTGTTTCTTCTATCTTGAAGCGTGTATATTCGTGGAAGTAGCGTTTGTGAACTCTGTGTGACTTAGTAAGTGTCCGAATTGCAATAAACGCTTGACTAAGCATTACTTTTAGTTTCTATAATTCATTAAAGACATGGCAGTTACCTATATGGATTTGGTTAGAATAGATATCACCAGTTTTAATCTCTGTCTTCAGACATGAAGATGCAATTAATCAAAAGCTTGACCTTGCATAACACTGGCTAGCAAAATAAATAAAGTATTGATAAAATTAAATGGTGTTTAGAAGATTTGAAATAAATTAATGGAATATTAATTGACAATTGTGCCATCATTTTGCTTGAAAGACCAATGTTTTCTCCCAAGATAAGTTCTTAAGCAAATCCAGGATTCTAAGTAAATGCAGTAAAACATTTATTGAAAAAATTGCTAATCCATAAATAAAATTGACTTTTTCTTGTACTTTTTACCCACCTATGGGAGACTTGGGGAAGGGTGACTTGACTTACCCCTGTGCTCTTCTGAGGACATGTGCAGAGGAAATGCTGAGTCTTGGCCTGAAGCAGTGATTGAGCACCTGGTGGGAAGGCAGGGCCAACCCAGGAGTGCTCAGGTGCATGGAATGAACCTGCATGACCAGAAGGGGTGGACCCAGGATCCACCCCTTCCCAGACCTCATTTAAGAGTTGGCAGTGGAGGTGAGGACATCTCTCTGGAGATATCTGTGTATGAGGCCTTTTAAAGGTAAGTAGAGCCTTTCTGGTATCTCTGTGTTTGTGGCTGTTGTTGTCTCAGCAAGTTCTTGCTGCAGCAAAGGACTTTGCTACTCTGCTGTTATTGCTGTGCTTTCCATCTCATTACAAAGGTTATGTGAAAGTTCTGTTCCTCACATCTACTTTTATAGTTAGTGTAATTAAAATCTAGGATTTGAGAAAAAAGAACTGTTTATTGTTTCTCAAAAGGGTTAAAAGTCTCTGTTTCACACCACGTATTCTATGCAATATTTCTCTTGGTATGCGAATAGATGCTTTCTGCGTAAACTGAGATGCTGAAGTCTGTAGGTTTTGTGAGTACTTGAGATCTCAGCTTTTGTAAGGGTGTAGGCAGTGTGAACCTATAGAAAAAGTTTATGCTTGTCGGCAAAAAAAAAACAAAACAACTGGTTAATTTAGTGCTGTAAGTTAAAGCAGTCTTAATTCTGTGAATTAAAGTTGGTTTTAATTTACAGGAACTATAGATGGGTAAAACCTATGCAGTTGACTTACGTGCCAAAGTATATAAACTGAACAAGCTTCGTGTTTGTTTTGCTCTTCAAACGTTTTAAATTGTGCCACCTGAGTCTTCTGTTACAACTAAAAACTGGTACACCCTCATCTTGAGTCCTGACAATGTCCATCCTTTTGAATGGACACAATAACCCCTTCTATATGCTAAAAGGAGAACTGTAGAGGAAAAAAATGTGTTTGTTGAATAAGGCTGGAACTATGGGTACAGAGTGGGCTGAGCCCTATTTGCTTCTAAGCACCAGCTCACCTGCCATATTTCAGTAATGGAGGGTGTGTCTGTCAGCTGCTGTATATGGTGCAGCCTGGCAATAGCATTTCTCTTTTCTATTGGCCCTGAAGCATCTTGCAGTTGCAGCCTCCGCTTTCAGATGCCGTAGGTAATTCTTCCCACTCAAATTGCAGGCCTTTATAATCACCTGAATTAATTGCTGTTTTGCAACAGTTGTGCTGGCCAAATATGATGTTAGCCTTTTCAAAAATGCAGAGCTGGACTGTGAGATCCGTTTTATAAGAGCACAATTAATTCTTGTTTCCTGTTTCTGCTTAGTCTTCGAAGTGCTTTGCTATTATTTCTTCTGTCAAAACTAGGAAGTCAAATGCTTTTTCAATTTGGCCTAAAACTTGTTCTGCGGAAAGGAATGAAGTGATGGGATCCTGAGCAGGATGCTTTGAAATGCTCTTAATGGAAGATGCTAGGCTTTAGTAGACCTCTATTACACAATATTTGTCAATACTATTGCTTTCAGGGCAGACTCTAACTAAAAGTTATGCAGTGAAGCAGTATAAATTATTGACAGGCCAAACCCTTGTCTGTCACACACTACCTGCTCCAGGTGCCTGTATCTGCAGCAGGTGGGATCGATTCCTCTTTTTGCTCCCACTGTCTTTTTTCATCTCCAAATGCCATTGATCACTGCTTGGTCACTATCGACACGGCGTGTCCCTCCAGTAGCCACCCTGTTCTCCATTTGTCACCTTTTGCCGACACTATTGATTGCTATTTTTCTTAGTCTCTCTTAAAATCTTGAACAGTATACAAACCCACAGAGAGCTTAAATACGTCAAAAGAAACGAACCCCTTTCTTTCTTTCTTTCTCTTCCCTCAAAGAGTCCTTAAATGTGTGTGTTCTTGCCTTGGATATGTTATTTCTCCTTGACTTACTTCATTTCCTGTGGAAAAAATACCAACGGAATCTTAGTTACTAAGCTGGCAGTTTGCAGTCTTGTCTTTCTTCTCAGAACCTACAGGGCATACCCAAGGGGATTTGTGTTCCCTTCCAGGTGAGGCTTACCGGGATGCTTATTCCCTGGAGCCTAACTCACTGTTTAGTGAACAACCTCACCACAGCTGTAAAGAAGAAAAAAGTCTTGTACTGAAAGAGACCGGGGAATTTTGGAGCTTGTAACTTTCCTGAATCTCGTCCGGTGTTCTAAAAGTAACAAAGGTGATTAGGAAATCTGGCAGGAAGGGTGATGTCTTGGGCTTATCATATATGCCCATTAATGCTCTCACTCTTTTATGCAGTCGGGAGGCTGACATCAAAATGGCAACTAATTAAAGGCAAAAATGTTTAGCATCTTTTGAACCTGAGCGTTTCTTCAGAGATGAGAGAGGCAGACAGCCTCGCTATTCTCATGCCTGCTTACTTTTTAGCTGTTAAGCCTGCTTGAAGCATGTTTGTGTTGTAAGGTAATATTGTTGACAGACGTATTTTGAAATAAGCTGCATCTACTAATTAGCTCAATTGTTGATGGCTAAGGTGTTTTGTTTTTTTCCTTCCCTGCAAATTATGGCGGTATTCACCTCACAGTAAGGAAAAAAAACCCCTGCAATCTAATTTATGTTGCTGTGGAGTCTGGTGACTTCAGTGAGATCAACAGTGGAACGGTTTGGGGTTTTTCTTCATAAGCTGATCATTAATATCCTTGTAGCATTTTGGTATATAATACCTAATTGCTGTTATTGCTTGTAAGAGGAAAAAGTGTCAAATGAATGGTTAGAGCAAAAAGTCCTCTTTGGTACAAATTGATGCAGAGACTGGGATACAGCGCTGCCTGTTTTTTGAAGATCATTTTCCATTTAGTGGAAGCAATTTGTTAGAATATAGTGGACTCCATTTGGATTAGACCACCTGCTTCCCATAATATACATTTCTGTGACAGCAGTAGCAATAACTTTATTTTTCCTTTCTCAAGTGTGTCTATAGCTCTGCTACTATTGCCCAGTAATACATGTCAGTTTAATCACATCTTTTCACTTCAAGTGACTTAGACCTGACAGAAGTTCCAAACCCTATAAGAGTTAGAGGTGAAGTGCTCGTGCACAGTCACTGCTTGCGAAGATTGTTTATACATTTTGAGAGTATTTATCCAGAGTATTTTTGATTGAACAGTCAATCAAAAGCCGGAAAGAATTTCTTTCAAATAGATTTCATGATATTCATTGCAATAGCATTTTCCTTTATTCCTAATACCACATAATTACTCTTCTTTCCTGGTTCTTTAAGGTATTTGTAAACAGTATTTTCCTCCCTCTCTTTCCTTTTCATAAGTGTGTTGCCATGCTGTGTGTGTGTGTGCACTGCTGCTTTTAATTTTCCTCTACAATGAAGTGTAACTTGTCTATGTATGAATTTTGCTGTTCTCCTCTGGCTTTTCTATTTTGCTGATGTTTTTGTAAGAATGGGATACAAGGGATATAATGAAGTTCAGAGTGCATTCATATTAGAAAAATACAGGGAAAACACTTGAATATTTCTTGTACTGTGCTCTAACTTGTAGTCTTAAATTGCATCTCAAATTTTTGGAGCTTTCTTTTTTTTTTAAAATTCTTTTTGCACTTAAGTCTTTACTAATGGATCTCATCTTGTTGATCCAGACCTATTTCGATTCTAGCACAGTTGTTTTAGCATTGATCTTTAATTCCTCTGAACTCTATCCCCCCCGTATCCAAGCACTGAAGCATCATGAAATAAAAGGAATCTAAAATATCATCCTTTGATCTGCTCTTATATTGTGTTGCCATATGAGCTACATATCCAGGTTTTCCTCCCATGGCCACGACAGTAAGAAACTTTGCAATACTTCAGATAAAAGCTGGCTTGGACTACAATCAAGTTCCACAGCAAGTGGCTTAGTTATTGACCTGCTGTGATGGGCACACCGATGGATTTAATGTAACAGTGATACATTTCGAGGCTAGTCAAAAGTCTTTAGAGTATATTCTTCTTTCAGAGGTTAACTGGAAATGGATTGAAATCCTGGCATTGGGAAGTGCAGCGTTATTTACCATGGTTACAGTTTCAGTGAAGGGAATGATGCCTTATATAAGCTCTAGCAATTATCTTCTATATTTTCTTAAAAATATATATGTATCCTATTTGGTATATGATGATTCCAGTCAAGTATGGATAGTTAAAATTATAGACTAACATGTACAAATCCCAATTCAGTTGCTCTGGCTCAGAAGTAACCTAGCTGTACTAAAAAGGAAGAAGAGCAAATGAAAATGTTTTTATGAGGAAAACATTAATGATTAAAAAATAAATTGATACTACTGCTTACTGGATAGCTTTTGTTCTAAGGTTTCTGGCAAACAAGCCTTTTTTAATGAGAAGGAAAAAAAAAGATGTTAGGGGTGCAGTAGCAATTTACCATTCTGAATGGGAGTGGGGAAATAAACCTGTGAGGCAAGCAGTTGGCTTTCAAATAGAGGCCTGGAATTATTGTTGTTTAGTAACAGCTTTCTGGGAGATAAATCCTTCACAAAGATGATTTATTTCTTGACTCCTTCCTATAATTTGGAATTCTGCTACCGAAGGTTCTTTCTTTCCCACCTCATTTATTTGTGTTTTTATCCATCAGCTTGTTAATGCTGCTTTCTCACATGCGCTTTGCTTTGCTCATTTTCTTTTAAGTTGCCTCTATGATGGGGAGGCACTTCACATGAATGCTTGCAGACACTGGAGGGCTGGAATAGAGTTTAGACCTTTTCTCTGAAGGATGGATTGCAGTGTGATATCTAAAGTAAAGTTGTGCTTTACTGTGTATGGAGAATTCTCAGTGCAAGATCCAGAGAAAGCAAATGGTTTCTTGCTCACGTGAGAGGTGTGTGTGGGGCAGCTGCAGACAGCCCCTTGGACAGTGTCAAGGCCCTTTGCAATTCCATACTTCCATTTTCACTGAGCTTGTTTTTTCACCCTGGCTGTTACACTTCCCAGGGCAGAGTGATAGAAGCAAGAGCTCGAGCACGTGGTGAGATAGCAGAGAATATGCAAAGAAGAAAAACGATGGGAAATTAGGACTCAGTTCTGCTGCCGAAGAAACTTTGATTATTTCTGCTAGATCCTTAACTCCAGTCGCTTAGCTGGAACGTGCTGAACTGACCAATTTTCGGTACCTACCTGGGTGTGCTGAGTACTTTGATAGGAAATTAATAAGCATGAAAATTTGGGAAGTATGAATACATGCTCCACATGCAGAGCAGATAGGCAAAACCAGAGGAACACAGTTGTTGAAGCAACAGAACAGAAAGTAACCAATGAACATCTGGTTTTGTGCCGAAGCACGAATCATTTTACCTTGTGCTTTACCCTGATTTAACAAACGAAATGTGAAAGGAGTGTTTATTTTTGAACTGCTTCTAATTGCGCTTCTTCGGCCACCAGAAGATCTCATTTTGAAAAAGAGGGTGAGGTATTAAAATGGGGTGGAGTATTACATGCCCAAAACTACTGAATAAGTTAGTTCTGTGAAAATGAAGATACATAGAAAATAGCATATCTTTATAGCTATGGAGTAAGGAAGTTGAGACAGGACTTGGTGTAATGCAAAAGCTTAATAAGGTACAGAAGCATCGTGAATATGCACACAGATCCTAAGTATTTAAACTTAGGTGTGTCATCTTTAAAATAAGTGGCAGCATTAAAATGATTGCTTTGATTGGCAGCTGGAGTATGTTTCTATTTCCATGTTTTCCCTAGAAACTGCACTGTCCTGCGGTTTAAAAAGCTTGCCTTGATTAAACGCTCACTGAATGTCTGCCTTCTGTAATGTGCAGCTAGACTGAGCAGAACACAGACAAACTCTTCATAATGGCTTCTTATGTTTGAAACGATTTAATTTGGTTCAAGCACGGGATTCAGTGAGGCTGAACCTGCCAGTGTAAATGAGTTTGTAAGGATGTGTTTTAGAATAGTAAGTGGGCTTGGCTGACCTCCTTGTCAGAGTCTGGAAGAAGTAATCCACTCAAGAATATGCAAGAACTGTCATAAGGATGTCCTACCGTATGCTGGTGCGTGAAGCTACAGTTGCACATTATACAACTCTGTATGTACACCTTTAATTCATAGGTGCTGACCCTTCTCTCCACAAATGGGTAGCTTGAACATTCTGAATGTTCTTTGAGCAGGGTTATTTAAACAGCTGCTTCTGCAACAGAGACTTAACCAGTCAGTGGAATTAAAAATAATAATTCTCTATGCTAGGGGTGTGCAAAACAGAGCTGCGCTAAAATTTCAGCGTAATACCGGAGCTTAATGCATGCTTGCAAAGCTGTTCTGTACTTTTGGCAAATTGATGCCTTGGAGATAGAGGAGAATATGGAACTTATGCATTACTGTAAAAACGGCTGCAGAACCTGTTTGTAGCGACTACTTTGCTAATGGCTCTGAAAAACATTTTAGCAGAGGCAAAAATAGATATCGCAGGGGTATAAATTTTCAAGGTAACCCCTGGTTAAATGAGTCTGTTACAAAACTCAGTCCAGATTCTGAATACCATATTCAAACTGCCAAGTATCTGTTGATTTTCATAATTGTATTGTCTTAATAATGTATTCCATTCTGAAATGCGATAGTGGAGTTTATCTAAATGTTTGATACAAAATATCTTTCCAGATGCATGCAAGTCTGTTTGCTTGAAAAACTAGGGGCAGAGGGAAGGAACTGCGCAGCTGGATGTGGAAAAAGAAATTTCTGCTAGGTCTCAACTGTGGAGGAAAAAAAAATGGTAACTTAAATCATTTAGACTGAGGTGATAATCCTGATCGGTCATACCATTCACATCAGTTAGCCATCTGAGGTTTCCTTACAGCTGGATTTTTGCTGAAGCAACTATTTGTCTGCCTTTGTGTTTTACTGCTGGCAAACTAACTTCAGTTAAATTTACACTGCCTTTTTCTTTGCTTAGACAATTCTGGTATTTACAAGCTGCACATGCAGCCAGAAGTTAGTCTCAATATATTGCGTAGTTGCTTAAATAACTGGAGAATTTACAAAGCAAGGCAAAATCTGTGCTGGTAATGCTGACTTCTGATATATTTGTATATTATATCCAAGCAGATAAAGTTTTGCTGGATTTTTTTTCCTTCTGTTTAATTTTGACTAGTTTTGCAACTGGGATAACTGCGGTGGGTGCGATCTGCTTGAAGTCATGCATGGGAGCTTTATCCCTTCTCAACCATTGCTGGATGGGCCGAGCCAGGCTAAGGCTGCCTTTTTCTCTATTCAGCTGAGTGAGGGCCTGCTGCTGCTGGGCAGAAAGAGAATATTTTCTCCTCTAAGGTCATCTTGGAATGTGTGGGGTCAAAATGAGGCAGTGGCAAAGGCATTTGGAGACTGATGGTAAAAGGGAGTTTTATTACTTTTCGATGTTTTCCTTTTTCTCTATGCTATCATCTTTGATATACTCTTTCCCTCAAGATGTACTGTATATATTCTTGGTTTTACCTTTCCTACAAGCTACCTGTGAGAAGAATCTATCTTCTTTCTCTGCTGTTTTACTACGTGTAACCATTTTTCTCTTAGATGTATTGAATTACATAATTCTTTTCTTATAAGTCCAGTTGGTTGACAAACATCTGCCCATGTTCTTGCAGCTCTAAGAATTCTCTTGGGCTTCTCTGAATTGCACACAGTTAATTACACCGTTGGCCTATATTAGCTTTAAAAAAGCAATGGCCCAGGAGTAATTACAACATTAAGTTTTAACAGGATAATAAACTTGCAATGGTGCAGTCAATAACTGCATTTTCACATGGTATGTAATGCATTATGTGAATTAAGAGTGTTTTTCAGTTAATAAAAGTTGTGTAAAGCAAGCTTTTATCCATTAATCTTAAAGGGCCAACAAAACCTGAGTAAAACCTGCACACCTACTTGATGCTACAAAAGAAGTATTAAATGAAAAGGCTGCTTTTAACCGTAATTTGGTTAAATCTTTACCTTATTGCTCTGAAAGAATAGCAAACTCATTTCATTCTGCTACTGTAGAAATATTTAAGACTCACTTTTTCTCTCTCTAGGTAAGGCAAACTGACTAAACCATTAAATTGGAACGTTTCATGTGATTATATAATCCTTTTTGAATTTTCATAAAGAAGCCTTGTCAAAGAACAAAACTATTATGTGAGATGAAACAATTCCTATCTTTTTTTGATGACTAAATGACTAAAAACCAGATGATTTAAAGGAAGCTTAAGTGTCCTGTTTCTGATCCCAACGGCATGCTAACTTGGACCTTTCTTTAACATTTTCCGTAGCACCATCCTGCTCTTAGGGAGGGCCATGACTGCATTGCACAGGTTATCTTCCAGCCACAAGCAGCTAGGGGTGTGAGGTAAGCTGTAAGAGCCCATTCCTTCCATTGCTCAGGAAAATATCCTAAGCAATACCCACTCTTATATTGTGTGAAGAATAAAAGTATAGTCTCATGTGATATGTTAACCCTAGCGTGGACATGGAGATTAGATTTAGTCTAATCTGTAGAGCAGTCAGGTGAGCTCAGCCAGCTTCTGTGCAGCTTCCTGAGCTGACCCTTGGCTTCATTCAAGGATCCAGCTTTACTTCTTTTAATTGATGGTGTGTATCAAGAACAGGAATGGTATTTTGGAACACTGTAACTTTTCAGTATAGAATTGCATGAGAAAGGGCAATGGCAAAGCTACTGCTAATTCTTTGTTGTATGTCATGCCTGTCGCTGTCATCCACTGTACGCATCCTGCAGTCACTGCAAATGTGAGAGCTCTTGGTTTCTATTACGATACTCTTTGCTTGTGGCAAATGGAATTTGCTAACTTTCTGAGATTTCTTTGTACTCCCCATATTCCTCCTGAGACTAAGGAACAGGGAAATGAGTATTTCATAATCCCTCATGGATTGCAGAATGATCAAATTTATGTGTGATTAAACATGGATGTTCTATTTAATTCTATAATAGCATACCGGTTTTGGAGATTGGATGTTTTAGGCTTCATGTAGTCGAGAGACTCAGATTGGAAAGAAGTGAGACAAGGGAGGCAATCACTGTAAGTTTGCTGACTGATCAAAGTCAGGTATAAGTCAAATGGAATTCTGTGAACTTTGTAAAAAGTTTTGAGGTTTCATGAAATGACATTTTAAAAATTCAGGCTTACAAATAGAATAACTGGTATTCAATTCCACTTTGAATATAGTATTTTTCCAATAACAATTTATCTGACAGAGGTGTTTATGGACTTTGCAACTGTAGCAAAATAGCCACATTCTCATTTCCTCTTTTTAAGTAATTTTATGCTGGATGCACAGTGCATGATTGTTCTTTAATTGGTAATGGGCCTGAGGGCCTGGCTGCTTGCAATTGCATTAAAATAAATCCATATTCACCTTATTGAAGCAAAAGGGCAGACGGGGTTGTTGCTGGATGACAACTGCTGGAGTCTCAGGACAAATGTGTGACTAGTTTGCTATGAAGGATTTCTGCTTTTGATCTCTAGGAAGAGTAATTAGTGGATGGCCCTGGGTGAGGTGGAGACAACGTGGTTTTCCTGAGTATCCTGCCAAATTGCCTGATTTTACAAACTAGCTTTAAGGGAACACGTATAAGCAGCCCTGTCTGTAGTTATGTGGGAGAAGGAAAGAAGCTGTGAGGATGTGGATGAAAGGCAGCAATAATGCTGACCTCATGCCTATGCCATGTGTGCTAAGTTATATCATTTCCCATCAACGGAGCTTATAAAAAGTACTTGAAAATCAAGTTAGTTGCTGATTGAGAAACCTAGTCAGGTTTGATAGGTCTGTTCGAACTTGGTAGGATTTGTTCATTTGTTTTTTATAAGTTGAATAATGCCAGTTTTTGGTCACACAAACATTCTGAACATCTTGACTCTTTTACCAAGTCTGCTTTTAGTACAGCAGAATGAAGTGTTACACAAAGAGTACGTTAGTTGTCTCTATAGTATGTCTTAATATGCACATTCTTTGCTCAGTGTAGAGTGCTGCAGAAGACAGTTACAAGGCCCAGGATTCATAGGATTCCTGCGTATTTAAGTATATTCCCACGTTATACCAATGACAAACCACCTCCTTCTAAAAACTTGCAGAACAAGGAATCTAACAGAGGATTTTTGTAAAGGAAGAGGTTATTTTGTACTGCACTAGATGCACTTTGTAAACAATGATATAGTATACATTTTGTCAAACAATGGCATGAATGTGAAAAGTTGCTTTGTTAATTACGTTAGTCACGCTTTCAGTTTACTCAGTAGGTGGAGAGTAATTCTCTACTGTGTAACAGCAAAATTTACCTGTTTTCTAGCATAGTTGTTTTTATTTAGTAAGATTAGATACATTACCTTGCTTTCATCCTGGCTCCACTAGTTCAGCTGTAGTATTTTTCTTTAGAAGACAAGTTGTAATTAACTTCTATCTTGTTTAAAATTATAATTACCAGCAAAAATGTTTGCTAATGTAATTAACACAAATCTGTTATAGCATTAATGAAACTCACTGGCCTTTTCCTCTTGACATTTAGCCATCAAACATATCATTACTGTTATTGATAATTTAGTAATGGCTTGGAAATTGTAACTCAATTTACAACATCTGAACAGTTCCCCATTTGCTTTTCCCTAAATAAACAATAAAACAAATCACCAGGTTTTCATTTTTCACTTATTTAATTTGTACATGGAGCAGCTTTGGTGAAACTGTTGTATCAGGGAATCTAGCTAAAGAAAGCAAGTTGGCTGCGGAATCAACTGAAGATAGAACTCAACTGCTCCAGACAGCTGGTGCCCCTTTGTTGTTTATGGGGCAGGACAGTACCAGGAGAGTTAATTTAGAGGATGGTGCATATTAGCCTTCAGTTGTGTCTGAAATGACTTGTAATTACAACTCAGTGGTTCATTCCCTTTTGGGGAAGGGCCGCCAGAAATTTCTTGTTTGATTGTGTGTGAATCAATCTCCTTTCTACTTCCATGTCCAGCTATAAAAATGAAGGTGATAATATTATGCAATACTGTGTGGCAATGCTGCTTTGTCAGTGTACACCAATAGCTACTTCCTAGTGCATGTGTTCATATGCATTTAGCATAACGTGGTTCTATTTCATGTGGGTAGAGTTTTGATGTACAAAAAAATTACCATTAAATCTAATTACCTTTTACCTATAGTCAGAATGTCTGGTTAAAAAATATCGGCTATGGTTATCTAGGCTTTAACTTTGCCCAACTAATATTAAGTAAGCAAACATCAGTGGTCTTTAGACTATTGATAGTCAACTTCCTGATTATAATCACATGAAGGATGAGTGTATTTATCAGTCATGCTAATATATGCTTTGCTAGTCATTAACCCATTCTAGCAGGCTGATTGTGTTCGAGTAGCAAGGGATGTGACCTGCTGGCTTTTTCTAGCACAGTGAAAAAGATAAACAGAAAATATCACCTCCAAGGGGACTGATGGAGAACTGAAGAATTTGCAAAATCCTTTTATCAGACACTTCACTGTGTTGGTATTTTCTAACAGATACAAATTATGAGAGAGTATTTAGTATTACACTGCTTATCTAGTCTGATCGCAATGCTAGAATACCGTCAATATAGGAAATGTTATGATCATAATACAGTTACTTTGCCTCGTGTTCTCTTTTTTCTCTTTTTATAATGGAGTGAGGTAAACCCTTTGCTTAGGGTATAAAAACAAGGAAGAAATCTGTGTACTTAAAGAGCTTAGAAAATAGAATCTCTGGGTACCTCCTTTATTGAATGTCATTTGATGTGTTTTGAAAGTGAACAATGAGCAATTGGGTATAGCCATGTTCTTTTTTTTTTTTTTTTTTTTTTTTGTACCATTGCAATAACAACAATCAAGTATTACATAACTCTTCCTTTCTTCAGAGTGCTAAGCAGATTTCAAATATGAAATATGACATGCTTTCCTGACCTGCCTCCTTCCTCCCCCCCTTCCTCCCTGGGCATCTAACTACTGGAAGATGCATCTTCCATTTTGGTACTTTTTCTCAGTTACAGGGCCATGAATGTTATCTAAAATTTGTACCACACATGAAGATGAAGACTGTACCAAATCAGGTCCAGGTGATAAGCCAGCTACTGTACTTGATACTAGTGATCTCCTAAAACATACTGTATAAAATCCTGGTTTCTGTATCCTATGTAACTTTGACATTTTGTAGGAGAGCTGTTCTGTCTGTTTTGAAGAGATCCTGATGCCTGGATATAAAGCAGGAATGTCAGCAGAGTTGCAGGAGGAATCATTAGAGGGGAGCTGAAAGCAGGAATAAGGATGTTTGCAGGGTGGCAATCAAGGAAGGAGGAGAGGGAGCTGCCTGGGGAGGATGAGCACTGGAACGAGAACAAGTGTCAGCTGTTAGATGAAGCTTTCTGTCAGAGTAGTGTGATAGGGAGAAAGATGGCAGAAAGGGAGGTGAACACATGTAAAAATGTCCAGAATCATTCACAACTTGAGAGCTGAAAGGAGTGATTAAGTCACATATCTTGTTCCACCTAAGCAATCTATTCATCACTTCCTTGTTTGTGGCTGCCTAAGAAAATGCTCGTATATCCTCAGTCAGAATAAATGAGGCACCATAAGTTTACCTTAGAATGTCTTTAATACACACTTAATGAGCCAAACGCTACAACTTTAAACAATTTTTGGAACGTGTTTTAATTAGTCAAAGCTGCCAAAAGGCAAGAAAAAGAAAGAAAACTTGTGGTGTGTGTTGCTCTGAGACTATATTAAGTGTTTTAATGTTTATTCGCTATCATTTCACTGTATGATTTCCTGCTTTTCTGTGAATTTTATCTTCAAAACTGCATTTATTCGAGAGTTCTGTTGTTAGACATCAGGCTTTTCTGTGAGATTTTTTTTTTCTTATTCCTCCTTAAGACTCAAATTGAAGCATGAACACAATTGCTTTCTGGACTGTTAAGGTATTTTTAGATATATACATATCAAGTAATTTATGTTTACTTTCTTACTTCTAATGCTTCAATCTGTGTTACGTATATGCAGAGAATGTTGATATAAAAGCAGAAAAATGCTTTCTAGATTCCCTCGAGTTTGATATGATATAACTCATTTCTCCATAATTTCTTGCCAATGCAAGTCTTCAGTACTGACCCATAAAGCATCACCTTGTGCTCTGAAATCACCTTTCTCTCGTTTAAGTAAAACAGGGCCTTCCAGTTCAGTGTACATTTCATATGTATTAAGGTATGTACAAAGTTAATATAGTCTAAAAGACAATGAAATAATCAGGGAAATACATAAAGGCTGTATTTGCCAAAACAGTTTTCGAGCCTGTAGTAACATAAATCTAATGTACAATAACTACATTGTGTGCTTTTACATTTCAAAAGTCATTTAAATTCTTCCAGGGAAACAATGTGTTCAGTAAGTAGGAGTGGTGCATGCAATCAGTAACTACAAGACCATGGCTCTTCTAGCTGCATCTCCACCAACATCCTGTGCTAGGTGTACGGGTTGCACCCTGCGTGCTCTTTGTCAGCTGATGCTGTTCTCTGTGTGACACTTAGATCCTAAACCTTTGGGTCACAGTCTCCTCTTGACTCATCTCCACCATGCACTGTTCAATAGAGAGGACAACGTGGAATTCCAGTGTTGGCTGTGGATGCCGATGTTCTTCACAGAGAGAGTGGTGAGGTGCTGGAGAAGGCTGCCCAGATTGGCTGTGGATGCCCCATCCTTGGAGGTATTCAAGACCATGCTGGATGAAGCCCTGGGCAACCTGGTCCAGTACCAGATCTGGGAGATTGGTGGCCCGGCCCGCAGCAGGGACTTTGGAACTTGATGATCCTTGGTGTCCATTATAACCCAAGCCATTCTATGATGCCTCCTAAGAAATGGGCACCTGAACCTATTGAAGAGCAGGCTACTAGGTGCTGCCCTGCTAGTCAGGCCAGTAGAGCAGAATGTCAAGTATTTGCCTTAACCTTGCCTTCCTATACAAAAAAAATGTAGAAAAAGGGATTTCAGCCTCTAGTTTCTCTTTTAAGTACACTTGCTCCTGCTGCTGCTTATTATTTCAGGCATCTATTTGGAAGATGCAGACTAGTGCATCACAAATGAGTTTCCATCATTTCTGTAGGACAGGTTGTAATGTGCAACTGGGGACAGTTAAATAGAGCAGTGTAGACCCAGCTGCTCTGCATATGGTTTTCCATCATATTATATACATATTCACAGAAGAGAACTCAAGAAAGCTTATTGCTGCTTCCTTCACCCATTCTAGGTGCTATCACAAGGTGGTACAGTGCAGTGTCATGTGTATTTACAGCATAGCTGTAAGCCATGCGTACATATATGGGATATAGACTAGTGCTGTGTAGCTACAAGCCCTGATTTTGCAAGTAGGAACCGCATTAATATGGTTCTATTCAGTGTATTATGCCTCTTGATAGGGCCAAGTAGCAATGCTATGCTGATATGTTTCTGCTTCTCTAATGTCTGGCTCGACCTAGGGCTGTCTGCACCATGCTGAGTTGCACAGTGGTTTTATACCAGTACTGCACAGTGACTATACAACTAGTTGATGAAGCCATCCATCAGGAAAAACAAACTTATTTTCTGTTCACAGAGCATTATACAGCTGCATTTTTATAAAGTTTTCAGTGCACTGTTGTATGGTAGAAGTAGTATAGGGAACTTCTGTTCTGAAAGAAAAAGAATATCTACCCACTTACTAAAATGTATTCTAAAAGACCAGTATTTACTGGGACCTTCATCTAATCTAGTATTAACACTGAATGATGGGTCAGTCACATCATATTTGCTGAATTCCGCTTGAGCATATTTTAGACAGCTATTTATTAGTAATTACAAATTTTTGCTAGGAAATCATTTGCCACCGTTTGTGATGTAAAAATGAGAAAAGCAAAGAGCATTGTCTCGGTATTACATTGCAAATAATGCTATTGCTTTGCAGGACTTCCTACTATTCTTCTTAGTGCCCTTTCTGCTGTTTTTATGCTAGTTACCTTTCAGTTCCAGTAATAAAAGATGATGAATTAATTAGTGCAAATGTATGATAATTATTGTCAGACGAAATAAACATAAAACACAAATGGTTTATAACTAATCAATAATTATGTACTTTGCTCAATCTCTAATATGCAGGGCATGTCTAAATGGTGTCATTATAATGCAAATCAAATTATTGCATAGCTATGTTGATTATGGAGCTCCATTATAACTTTCATCCTCTTCATTTGGTTCCTGCTTAAGTCATGCTTTTGTGCTCGCTTCTTAAAAATGGAAAATGTTTCTCTCCCCTTTCTGCCTGTTGATTTATACTTAATGTTGATGTATAAAATTTCCTATTATTGCAGCTTTCTCAAGGTCCTTCTATGGATATTATACAGATCGACTCCAAATACTTTCACTGCAGTAATATAGAAGCAGAGAAGCAATACGGAAGATTAAAGACAAACTTAAATGATATATGCCCCCATGTTTGGTTTTAATCTGTGCCTGAAGATATTTTGGCCTAAATTACCAAATATATTGCAATTTTATAAGAGGCAGCTGCAGCCATCTCACTCTGAGCTACTCAGATTATACTTCATGGAATATGGAACAGGTAAAATTATTTATGGCCCAGTCAGTCACTAGTTCTTGCTTTGGATGGGAAAAAACAGGCTGTACATTTGTATTCATGTGCCATCTGATTATTCTTTGCCTAAAGAAAGCGAAGTAAAAAAAAAAAAAATTAAGAAAGTAGTGATTAATACTTGACGTCTTCAAAACTAAAACACTGTAGGAATGAAATATTTGTTGTGTTTCCTTATTGGTATATGTTTAAGTTTGTAAATACAGTTTAGGTTTTGTATACAGTTTAAGGCTTTCACTGATGGAAAAAAAAAAATCTCCAAACATCATTTGAAATCCAAACCTTATTCTGGACCTGAAGTTTGCAAATAGTGTCTTAGTATAAATTAAGAAGTAATACAACAAAATACAACAGTTGGATGAATTTCTATTTTTATATGTAACTCAACATGCAAACATAAGAAATAACATTATTTTTTCTAGACTTTTTTAATTATCGTGGGCCACTGGTGTCATCTGTCTGGACTTCAGTAAGGCCTTTGACATAGTATCTCACAGCATCCTTCTCTCCAAATTGGAAAGATATGGATTAGTTGGGTGGACTTGTCTGCAGATGAACTGGTTGCAAGATTGTACCCGGAGAGGGTGGTCATTGGCTCAGAGTCTGATTGGACATCAGTGATGGGTAGTGTCCCTCAGGGGTCAGGATGCTCTGAACAAGCTGATCTGGCTGTAGATGTCCCTGTTCATTGCAGGGGAATTGGACTAGGTGGTCCTTAAAGGTCCCTTCCAACTTGAACAATTCTATGATTCTATGAAAATACTCAACTTGTATGCTCTAAAATATACAAAACAATTATAGTACAGAATGCTTAAAAAAGTTCGGTTCTCAGTGGAACTGAGTGTTTACCACTGAAAATGTTTGTTAATACTTTGAGAGTAAATGGGTGATATTAGTCAAATGATCTATAAATGATCAAGTTTAGTTTCTGTTCTGCAAAGCACATTTGCTGTAGACGTGGAAGTTTTGAACTCCCTTAAAAACCGTGGCTAAGGTGGTGGTTTAGCTGTTGAGTCGTTTTTCACAGAGCTTAGTGAATGAGGCCAGTTCCCGTTCAGTATCTGCTTGTAGGCCTTTCTGTCTCTGAGAATAGAAGTTCATTATGGTAAAAAAAGATATTAGGGAATACTGTGTTATTAAAGAGCTTTGTAGATGTACAAGCTTCAGAATTGCTGTTGACAAATTATTACTAATGCTATCCGGGGTGAAAAGGAGTTCTATTGTTTTCAAGTGGGAGAAAAAGAAAAATGAAAAGTCCAAATGCAGATTTCTGTGCTTCCTTAGGTTAGACATTTGCAGAGACCTTCCCCACTTAACTTCTGTGACACAAATGCTACCTCTTCACCTTGGCCTTATCCTGCTGCATTTGTATTGAACAAAACCGTTGAAGCTGATGTCATAGTTCTATCCCCTCTGCAATTAAGCTCATGAATAAGTGTGATTGTAGAAAGGTCACTGCTGTAAAAGTCGAATATCGAACTTTCTTCCATGGTAAATTGTAGTTTTATTCAATTATTTAGAAGTTACCCATCAGGGCAAATACAGAGGTTGGAAACATTAATTTATGGAGAACTCCAGCAATCAAGACTGCCAGTTTTCTCTGTTCTATATCCGCTGACTTTCTGGGCTTCAAAAGCACCTCCATCTCATTCTGCGTATGTCAGGATGTCTTTCAAAACTCCTTCCACATTCATCCTGTGTTCCTTTCTTTTTCTGCAGCCATTTTCCCCCAGGATTTCAAACAGGTGGATGATTTACCCAGCACTTAAAGACTTAGAAAAATTATGGAAGCTACCTACCTAGCTGGGCTCAGTCTTCTGTGTTTTTAAAAACAGAGATGTAAACTTCTCCTGTGGAAAGCATAAATTGTGCATACGCATTATTTATTTCTAAGTTGTTCATTTAAGTAAAGTAACTTAATTTAGAAAATAAATTGAATGAAGAAAATGAAGAAATTATGCCACCTGAGTAATTAATTCTGTAAATAATTAAACTAAATTTAGCACAGAATTGCATATATTAATATGTTATCATGTATTCCATTACACATAAGATTGTTCTAAGTGGTTTAGGAATATCTTACTGAAAGGAAGCATCTGCATAGATATAGGCAACTTCAAGGAAAAAGCTGAGATGATTGGAAGGTGAAAGATAGCAACATATGATGGCCTTGGACAAAAGATGAGGGCAAGCTGGAGATCAGTATCCATGACCAGTGTTAAGTTCTTAATTCTTTAATTGAAGAAATAATTGTATTTGTAAGCAAGCTTGAAATTAAGGATATATACGTAATTCTAAACTTCTTTACTTTAAAATTTTGACTGAGTTATTGTCAAATAAATGCAAATACTCTTACAAAGAAGTAGCAAATTCCCCAGTAACTTCAAATCACATAATTGTTCTAATTACTTACAGTTTTATTTAATACTTAAGTGTTCACGGTACCAAGCGAGTAATAAGTAGTAAGTAATTTATAAGGCAGACAAATGCCTAATTGTGGATTCTATATTTGTAGAAATTATGGATGGCACATTATTTACATAGCATATAACTAGCATTAAAGATTAGGTTATAATGCCCCTCATCTGTATTTAATCTAGCTGTCTTTGTGTGCTTAATATTTGTTTTGTTTTTGCCCTGAAAGTTACAGATCTGCTTAGAGGAATCTAATGATCATCTGAAATAATCTATAGGTAGCCAAGAATTGAAGGAAGATCAATGTTTCATTTAAAGAAAACAATAGCTGAATACCTGAAATTGGAACACTTTTCTCTGTTTTCAACAGTTCTGACTGAATTTCATTTGCCTTGCAAGCAGCAATTGGAAACCTGTCTGCTTTCCACTGAACTCACCTGGCAAGCTGCTGGGTTTCCCTGAGCTGCAAAACAGAAACTTCTCTACGGTTTGGGTTGCAAGGCCTGAGTACTGGGCTTTTGTGCTGCCTCATCTTGCAGGAATGCTGGAAGCCTGAATTTCCTGGGAACTCTGACCTTATTCCCAGCTTCTCAGTGTAAACATGAGAAGTGATAAGAAGAATCCTGATGGGAATGCGGGCTTTCAAATAGCACCAGCTCTGGAAGATACGGCAGCAGGCTCTGGGCAGACTAATGAGTTCAGGCATCAATAGCTTGCTTTGTTGTTTTAGTTTAGGTTTTTTTTTTTCCTTTCATTAGGAAATAGAGAACTGAAACTGTTACACATCTTATGCAGATGTGTGTGTGTGTGTATATATATATTTTAAGTTCATTCTTTTTCATTCCAAGGCACAACAAATCTGTTGTCAAAGTCATTGAATAACCACAAAAAGGGAAATCTGAGGTTTTGATCAGCTCTGTCTCCCTCAGGGGTGTTCAGAGTTACTAGCATTACATCCTTTGTACAGACACAGAATGGACCATGCAAATGCAAGCAGTGGAATGAATTAAACAAAATAACAGCATAGGCTTGGAACTTTGGGATTCGTTTTTTAGGATTTAATACATGTAACTTTCAACTCTGCTTATTCTTTCTGACTTGGATACAGCAGGAATCAGCTTTGGACCTTCACACCCCTTCCCTTGCAACACAGGGCTATCAAACAATGGTTTACTGAATGGCAGACTGACCCACGTGGGAGGCAAGAATGCAGTGATGACAGTTTCTTGTCCTATCAGCAAAGATACAAATAGGCCAAATGTGCTCATCCTCATGCTTTCTGCACAACAAGTGGAGCTTTTTTGCAGATGTTAAAGGAGAAATCCTGAATGCAAATCAATCTCCTGGCTAGTCTCTTTTATTAAATTTATTAATCTACCATTACATGTCCCATGCTAGATTCTTCCATTTGGAAATTTAGGTAGTTCCATCTTGAAATTAGTCATAGTTTTCCTGGAGCTCTCAGTCTGATACTCCATGAGAGTTCCAGGATGCCTTTCACCTCATGGTTAAAATCCCACTCCTAATTTCTACTCTAACTGTAATGTCCAGTATATAGTCATTTTTTTAATGGCCCATCATTGCCTCTTATCTTATATTTTCTTTAAAGACACCTACTGTATGATACTTTTATAGACATCATGGCATCTTAATATTTTGTTAGCTAAATAACTCAAGTTTCAAGGGGCTGGTGCCATACTGACTATATGTCGAGTAGTACCACGAATAACGTAAAATAGAGAAAACTGGTTTTGCTCTTCTATGAGCTTTTGCCTGAGATTGCTCTTAGATATTTTGAGGCCTTATTGAGAACAATATTAGACAGAAACATTTTATCTTTGAATCTGATTTTTTTTTTTCTTTCTGGATTGACAGCTGTGCTATAAAAGCAGTGTTTAAGCAGCCCTAGCACATACTTTCTTAACATCTCACCTTTCCACAGGGCTGTATCTCTTACCCTTTTATGTTTACAGTGCAGTTCTGACAGTTAATCCATTTTCCTTTTTATGTCTGATGCTTCTTGGAGAAAAAAGCTCTCTCTGAAAGTGCTCATTTTTTGCCCGGTATTTCTCAAACAGTCTCTTAACCTCTTCAGTCTGTCCTCTTCTCGGAGGAATCCTGGAGGAGCTGTTTTTGCAGCATGTTCCGAGTGCTATCATTTCTGAAGGAGGGGGATCTGCTCTGAACTAAGTGCTTCATTTCAGCAATTCTGCTATGAATTCATTCTTGTAGAAATGTGTTTCCTGCTGGCTCTTGGGCTGAAATTTCTGTATGGTCTTCAGAGCAAACCTATCAGGTGACATTAATGCTTTGTCTGAATGATGAGTTAGCCAGCTGAATAGCTAAAGGCTGGCAGGTCACATCCTCAACTAGGATACAATGGCACAGCTCTATTTGAAGTCAATGGAGCTGTAACATTTCATATCAGTTGGAAATCTCCCCTGTGTACTCTAGGAGTTGTGTGTGAATCTTCCTGGCTTGTTGGTATATCTGATGCAGTGTGAAGCAGACCCATTGAAGATGATAATTTTATGCACCGAATGAGATCTTAGCTAGTGTGAGTTAGCGTGTTTTATTGAAGGAGCTGAGGAAGATAGGAAATACGCTACTCATTCCAGCCCAAATGTTCCTAAAATCAGTATCTACGCTACAAGTCTGCTAACAGCACGTTCAAAGAGGTCTTGATTAAAAAAGATTAAGTGAGGTCGAAAACAAATACGTGATTAAGAATTGTGTCATTGGCACACATTGGTATTATGGATGAAGTCACTGATACATAGGAAGATTGAATTAGTGCAAAAACATGTGATTCAAATGCCAGATAAGAATTAGATTGAATTTTGGAGCTGCTTTCTTTGTGGAAAGAGTATATTATGAGAAAATGAAAACAAAGTAGATGCTTTGGTCTCCTGTCTGAGCAGATATTTTTGCCTGTGTATTGGCTGTGCAAAAATTAGTTGAAATGTATTCTGGTTTCTGTATCTACAGGATAACGTAGGGGCTAATTTTGAAACAGTATTTCTGATGTTAGAACAACGCAGGAAATTGGGACCTTGCCACACGGTTTGAATTCCTCATCAGAAAACATGTGCATCTAAAGAAGTTTGAAAATAAGAGTATGACAAAGGCCTTGTAGAGGTCAGTTCTTTTATTTTGGGTAAATAGCTGCTCTAGCCTGAATGAAACATTAATAAAAGGCTGATGGTCAATTTATAAGTGAGAGTAGTGCAAATAGTATTTGGAGGAAACCCCCCTGGCTGTGTTCATATTTCATGCACACTTTACAGTGGCATGAATAACCAGCCACTGTACCATGTTTCTTGCTCACCTCTAGGTTATGCCTCTCAGTTCCTTCGCATTTACAGCACCTTCCTGTGCTCTGGCCTTTATTCTCACATTTTTTCCTAGGGTAGTCGGATGAATTTTTCTCTTTTCTCTGCTGCATAAGCTGGCACTACTTCAAATGTTCAGCGTTGTTCTCAGCTAGCTTCCTCTCTCTGTGAAATGTTGTTTGTTGCTATGTTTAAGAGCTTTGTTTCTCTGGCTGAAATGATTTACGTAGATGGCTCAGAGCAATGCTGTAGGCCAGTGCATTTCTGCAGGAGAGGTGCTGCTTTCTCTTACAGAAACAAAGGGAAAGGGAGAGCTGGCTGCTTGAAGCTGCCATCTTGTGCTGAGCTGAATGGATGAATAAGGTAAGAGGAAATTGGCAGCCACAGTGGAGTTTTGCTAGCAGTGAAAGGGGCTTACTAGCAAAGAGCTGTGCATAATGGAATTTATGAAAAAAAACAACAGAAGATATTCTTCTTCCAGTCAACTACAAAAAGATTTTTATTCAGAAAGACAGTGGATCATAACCCCGGGAAATGGTCTGGGGTCAGGATTCTTTTGGCTTCTGAAAAGCTAAGGCATTCTGCATTATCCAGACACGTCTGTCGAAATGCAACCTCTGGGATGTGGGCCTGTGTTTGGTGTCTGCCTTGCACAGTATGCACCTCCACGTTTAGATATGAGTATGTTATATATGTGCCTGCAGCAGCTCAGTGATAACAGATAGTTTTGATTTAATTGACACTAGAAGTGACAAAACTGATTTCCGTCATTGACTTGACTGGCTGCCGCTTTTTAATTATTTATTTATTGGGAACTGTAAGTTTGGAGTTCTTTAATAACGATCTTAATGTTCTTTGTGGAGTACTGCTTTGTCAGTAAGCTTTCTAGTAGAATCTGTTGTGTCTGAGTCTGTGCATGCAACTCAAGCATGCAAACAAGCCAACGGTGTGGCCTATGTACGCATCTGAAAAAGAGTTGAAAAGAGCGGAGTATTTATAGCACCTGTTACTTCATTATAAACCTTACTGGTCTTTTCAGTTATTGTGATTCACAGTTTTTAGTTGCTTAATGAAGAATGTCGAAAATTCTCATTGATTCAGTGCTTTCCTAAGATGGGTTATGTCTTTCTGCATTTAAACAAGTAAAGGAAGAATTAGCAGGATGGCGGCTTGGAATGGTAATGTAAACTTTTGTGTTTATGATGAGATAAATAACTTAAGGAAATTGACTATCCGTAGTTTTTAAGTGGCTACTTCTGTTACATAGCAAGCTTCATACCTGAGCTTAATCCAGGTTCTCAGTAAGTTTAAAATCAGGGAATGAAACACTTACTAACAGTGCATTAGTGCTGTTCCTATGAGAGCACGGAGGCATATAGGGGAGATCAATCACAGTTTACAAGTGTCCGTTTGGACATGTCAATGCATTCATTTAAACTGCCCCTCTGTTAATTGGCTGATTTGTTTTTCGTGTTTCTGCAGAGCACAGGGAGAGGCAGTGATAGCAGGAAGCACCAGGTACTTCCACAGCTCTGTAGTGCTTCAGCTGACTCTAGCTGGAGGGGCAGGTGCCCAACGCTTCTGAAATTCATGACTTCCCCTAAAGGTGTTCTGTGGAACTTTTTTCTTGTGTATCTGAATGAAAGACCATGTGCACTGATGTACCTTTAGCATGTTGTAGTGAACCGCTCTATGACTGAGGGAAGGAAGAATTAAAGCAGAAGGGAAAATGGATGCCAGAGGTCTCATTCAGATGCTACTACAGATGGTTATCAGCTTTTATCAGATATTTGCAAATAACAAAGAATAGTAAAACGGGTATAATTCATTAAGTATCTGCATTTAATTGTCACTGGAGAGGAGGAGTGGTAAAATATTTCACGTGATAAAGGTAAAGGTTCTTAAATATACCTATATGCTTACATAATTTGCGATCATCAAAAGCAAGATTAATTACCTCTCCATGTGATTAGTGCTTGGTCTCTATACTAGACAATCCTCTTAGGTGTTTGGCAATAAAGAGGAGAAATTTATTTGCACATGATGAATCTAACTAAATGAAATGAGTGACTGAATTTCTGTTCTCTACTGTGCTGACCACATAGGGTGAGATTGAAATAATGGAAAATGTTGTGGGAAGCATAGTCTGACTGTTTTTACAAACACTTAGAAATGTCTTGCGGTGATGCGCATGCATTCTTTTCCAAATCTTACTCTGATTTCTTTGCAAATAATTATTAAATTCATACATATCAAAGGTTGTGTTCAAATTCTACGCCTTTGACAACCTGAACACAAACTAGGATCTGCTGTTCATCAGTTTGTGCGGGATACATTGAGAGTGATCCAAATATCAAGGTCTGAGGAGCAAAGCGATTATCGTTGTAACAAAGGAATTGCTTTTTTCCTCAAGTATTCAGGACCTTAAAAATCAGAAAGTCCAGAAACTGCTGCTTTTTTCAGTCAGAAAACACCAACATCTAGGTTTGTATTTGTTTTTGTCAGGTGTTTGCATTTAATTTTCATGATCTCCAAATACCTGAGTTCCGTTTTTGCTTAACTGGAATTGGTGTGTAATAAGTGTTTGCACAAATGTCTATGGGGTATGTGCACGTTTGGTTTTTGATGGACTCTCCATTATAGCTTCCTCACCTAGGGTGAATTTGGCTATTTCCGTTAGCAACGTTTGGGTATTTTTCTCCATATGTATTATCATGAAAATAGACTTTTTATTGTTGGGTTTTGAGCACTGACATGAATTTTTAAAACTTGCTTTCTGATTTGCTCACATTCTATGTAGTAAGTTGAAAAATGTTCACATGAGTACATAACCTTAATAACAGAAGTTTAAAATGATCCTGCTTCATTGGATGCATTTTTGCTACTGGTTTAGTTACGTTCTTTTTCAGTTGGGAAGTCATGTTTAAGTAGCAATGTTACCAGTGGTATGGAGGTGGTTTTGTGGATTATTTATGGCACTGCCTGGAGTCAAATGTATTTTGAGAGACTGAGAGGGAGGTATTGGAGTGCAAGTTAAACTGAGAAACCTCAGGATTTTACTGTGTCTGCAAGAGACATTTAATGGACAACAAAGATTTTATTTGCAAGCTGGCTTTTATCCAGCATTGAAAATTTACAACTGAGAAATCTGATTAGGATATATAGTAGTGTTATCTGCAGACAACTCAATTCAAAGCAGACTTTTTACCACAGGAGGACCCTGCAGTCTTTGTGGTTTTGTTGTGCCTTACGGTCCTCAGTTGCACAAGTGTTTGCATGCTGGGGAAACTGAAGCATAATGAGGGTAGGAGTTGCCTAAGGCCGTACAGCAGAGTGCTGATAAAGTGGGAATAGTCTCTCTTGTGTTTTCGTCCATTGTCAAATCTTGCGCTGAAAATACAGCCTAAACCAAAGTTCACTGATGTCAGAAGAAATGGTCTCATTGACTCTGACAGGTTTTAATTTACTTTCATGGTATATGACCCAGGATACACGACACCCTAGGGATTTACAATGGTCGTATTAAGAACAGAATTTTTTGTCCCAGCGTTTGTTCATTTTCATTACTCAATCTTGCACACTTTGTTTCTCCTGTGTATTAATTTCCAAAAAGACAATTAAACCCTCTGAAATTTTCACGGGAATGCATACGTAGAAACAGTTCACTTCTCCAATTCTATTACTGCTGCTTAAAAGCAGACATTTAAACAAAAGATCCCATCTTTGTTTAAATTTGTTTAAATCCGATCCCAACCCATCCTTTCCATCCTCCCAAAAATAAAGAAAAAATTCAGTGCTGCTAAATGCTGACTTGTTTGTTTTCCTGTTTTTGATTAATACAAGCCTATCTCAAACAGAAAACCAGCAGCAACGGTCATGTTTATAACACTGCGTGATACATTGATCCAATCTTGAAGGTTACCCTTTCAGTTCAGCAGCTTCATTGACTTCTAGATAGAATCCATTTGTATTTCCAGGCATCTCTGAGACATTATTGCAACCTAAACTTTTAGGATGGTGGTGTAGAAGAATGTATGATAACTTCTGCATTGATTTAGCATTCATTTTAGTTAAAGGGCCATTTGGAATGCCTTGTATTTCATTCTTTTATAGGCTCTGCACCTAAGGAGAACAGTGCATAAAATCTCTGAGAGGAGGCAGAAGCTTAAGTATATACATATCTTTTTAACAGCTGCAAGTGATGGACTTCCAGAGGGAGTCCTGGAATTAGATGTCTTGAATTCAGCTTCTTTCTCTGACACAGGCTGGCTTTGTACAAATTGTTTAGTTTTCCCTTGATCCTGCTTAAAATTGATAAAATGGAGGTAATGGATCCAAATCAGATCAAGCAAATGGTTGACTTTAAGCCTGTTAATGCAAAGGCTTAAGGATTTTGTTACATAAAGACCAATATTATGGATCTCAGGGAGTTATAAAGCTGAGGAATATTTTTATGAAGACTTCTGGGATTCTGAACTCCCGAATCTTGACAGGCATTATTATTAGCTCTGGAAATTATTCTCTAATTCTGAAATGTCTTTTGTCTATTTAAAAACAATAAAATGTTATGATAAATCAGTTCCACAGAGGTAATTTTATTTCTCAAATTTATTAATGACTGCTTGAAACATGCAACAAATCAGTGTTGTTGTGCTCTGTTACTATTATAAGAAATTAGAAAAATAGCATTTAAATATTTAGATATTTAAATATCGTAAATTAAAGCATCAACAATACTGTAAAAATGTTAACTAAGCTCTTCATGGAGCAGTGTCAAAAAGGATTAACAAAACTGTCCCTATGCTTGCTACGCTGGAAGGCAGAAAACGTTAAATGTGCTGCAGTAATAATGGATATTATTGAAGATTGTTGGTTCACTGTTTGGGAATAAGAAGTCCTTGACAAAGCTAAGAGAAAGGGCTGATGTCCTACTAAAAAAAAAAAAAGAAACAGGTTACCTTATCTGCCTCATCAAAAACGCATTTTCAAGGACATAAAAACCTCAGAATTATTTTATGAGACTGCTAAACTTCTCAAGTTTTCTGCAGATTTTTCCATTTCAGACTTAACTTCCTGAAGAAAAATCCCTCAATCTCTATAGGATTCTTAAACTTATTTTTAGCCTTTTTTTTCTCTGCTTACATTCTCCTCCAAGGAAATAGAATAATGTATAGGTAGAATAAGAGAAGTGAGGTTCTAATTCCTCATTGGGAATGTTGGTTTATTGATTGTCGTATTATTACAAATACTGTCTTTTGCCTTGAACTGTCCTGCAGAGCTTGGCAGAATTGTACAGTAAGCAGTGTTATCCAAAAAAAACCACAACACCCTTATACAAATGTATTTATTGCTTATTAACAAGTGCTCTAGAATTTAGTTAAGAGTTTATTTTTCCTCCATTTTCCAAGCCTTTTTTTTTTTTTTTTTTAAGTTTAGATTTAACAGAAGCATCTTCTGCTGGTTTGACTTCGCATCCACCTCCTGGGAAAAGGAAGCCGTTGTGCTTTCCTCGTAGGCATCATTTTCAAGACTCTGTGATCTTTGTAAATTTTTTCTGCTCAAGGAAACTTGCGTTAGCAGTGGGGTTGGACTTGGATGATCGCCAGAGATCCCTTCCAACTCCTACCGTTCTGTGATTCCTTGTTGAAATGAAGGTTCCCAATAGTGAGTTTCTGGGTCAAGACAGAACTTGATAATTTTTTTTTTTTTTTTTGTATGTTTTGTTTTTCTTTCTAGTGATGAAGATACAATTTTCAATCACGATTGCCAGGAGAAGAGTTCCCATCTCACTCACTCTTCAGGGTATTTGTGCTACTCAAAATACAAGTGGCTTTCTGCCGATTGCGTTCTGGTCTGCACAGTCTTTTCTGAAAGTGCACAGTGTGGGACAGTTATGCCACTGGATGTTGGATGTCATATTTAATTTTATGGGAAGGGAGGATTTTAAAGACCTCTGATGGAAAAGTTATAATTTCATCACCTTTCCCCCATTTTTTTTTTTTATTTTAAATTAGTGATTTTTTTCAGCTTTAAAAGGAGATAGTATTTCCTTTAAAAGGAAATACTAACCCTGAGATGTATTTGTGAGAGATTATTTTTTCGATAGGGAATAATAAGAGGCTGGAATTGCTCAAGGGGAAGATGGACATATGTAGTTATGGAAGATGAGATCTGCAATAATTATCTAAATACTGATCAATTGAAGAATGAAATTCCAAGTTATTTGAAGTTTTCTTTTTCCCTGGAGTGTTTGTGTGAGAAGCCAACAGCGCAACCAAACCTAAGTATGAAAATTAGAAAACAACACATTAAGGTAAATATATGTATATACACGTATATATATATATATATATAAAATTTTACCTTATATATAATATTTACAGAGCTTTCCAGTCTGAAATGCTTTATCCTGTACTTCATACAAGATTTCCAGTACTCACAAATTTATAGCCCATAGTAATCTGAGTCATGCATGCAATTACGAACAGATGTGTTGTTTGAATTGGAGCATAAAATACCAAGGGATAAAGTTGTTTGTGTGATTAATACAGTTAAAGCATGATTTTGCTGCCATGAGCTTTTCAATTTCCTTTTGTTAATGTTTTGAAATTCAGTGAGGAATAAGAAATAATAGCAATAAATTAGAAATATGGAAAGAATTTTTATCATTCCTCAGAGATGTTGCTATAGTGGAAATACCTTATCCATACCAGGCATCTTCTTTATCTTCCACTTGCTTACCAGCTCTCTCAGCAAACAGATACATTTTTATTGGAGACAACTCCAAGTTCAGAGAGAAGTCACTGTCCATATCTACACATATGAACAAGAGTGTTCTATTCCCTCTGCACAACATCTCAGAGATAAGTCCAGTTTGTGATTCAGGGGTGGGAAAATTAGAACATGGCCTTTGTGAAGCTATAGTGTGGAGTGAGCGCTTTACAGAGGAGTAGTACAATGCAAGAGAATACACATACTGAAGTCTGTTTAGAAAAGTACTTTGGATATGTATTCAAATTTTCTCTTTTTTTCACTAAGACGACATGCTTTGTAAACTAAATAAGCCTAGTCTCACTCTGACAAACAGATGCTAAGTTCTTTCTCTGCCACTAGAAGATGAAAGCAAGATTATTTCCATTAAACACGGGCAGTTTTGCCGTTTTAGTGAGAAGGATAAGGCAGGAGGCAGAACAGGATCGATCCTGTTTATTCACCACTGAGTCTATTACACATTAATGACTTAAAAGCAATGGTCTCTGCAAAGATAGGAGCCCTCTGAGAATTATTAGCAATAAAGGCTGGTGTTTTACCACACTCATGGTAATAATGTAATTATTCTAGGGCAGAAATTTCTAAGTTCCTTGTAATTCTGCTACTTTTGCATTCTCTTAATTTGCTGTTCAGTTACAGGAAGAGGCTACCAAGGCAAGCATTGCTGTGTGTAAAATAAATGTGGTGAGCATCCTAGTGGCTGTTCACGTTCTGGAAAAAGAGAGCTGCTTCCTATTACTGAATAAACTTGTGAGACTTATGATTAAAAAAAAAAACACAGAGAAAATAAGTTGGACATTAACTCATTAAACTGCAACTAATAGGTACTACGCAGTGGTCCTTTTAAATATGAGTCATGCCCCATTTAAAATCTAACCGAAATTAAAGAGCATTTTATTAGGAAAGATAATTACCGATTCTTTGTTCCCCCCAAAATTAAGTACGTATTACAACAGATATTAAATCTACCTTGACGTTTAGAATGTAAAAACAGCTTTTGTGCTTCTGGTGGAAGAAATAAACAAAGCACTGGGAAGTATATTATCTTTTTTTTTTTTCTTCTTGTTTTCATGATTATGATGGAAGGGTGGCTTCAGAAAAGATAAAGTAAGGTATGTCTATACATTAACTTTCTCAGCATCACGGTAGATTTTCCTAAAAATCTTAATTTAAACAAAGGACTGTAAGGGGAGATTCAGTAGTGTTATCGAAGTGAGAGCATTCTGTCTTCAGAAGGTCGGTGTTGATTTACAGTAACTAATGACTAGCTAATTGCTTTTGTTTCACTTGCACAGTTAAATTAGGCTGGAAAAAAAAAAAAAAAAAGGCTAGAAAGGAGTAATGTGGTGTTTTTAGAGAAACCTCATACATACAACTTGAAATTACAGACGTACTTTGGGAGCGTAAGCTCTTATTTCCGGAAAATATTTCTTCAAGTTTTCACCATGGTGTTTCCAACAAATAGGGAAACAGTCTTTAAACAGAAAACACAGAATCCTTAATACTATCAACTTTCACCATTCAGTGTTCATTGCTTCTGATTTAGATGCAAACTTTTTCGTCATATGGCACCACATCTCCCATGGATGACATCCAGTTTATGAAACCTTGGCAGGTTTTTTCCATATGCTCTTCTGTTTTAAAAGGGCCTGTAGACACAGAGAGGACAAATCCGCTGCTGAGCCAAGTCCAGGGAAATCAATGGAGTAGAGAACTTGGCCTGAGGGAATTCTAAGTTTGTTTGGCTAAGTTTGTTAGCCACAGGCAACAGAGATAGGTCTTAAAAAGCTCGACAGTAGTTAGGACTGAGAACCAATCTGTCCAGGTTTATGGGAACAAGCTTGACTAGCAAAAGTAATTTCCCCTTTCAACACTTAGGAAAGTGTCATTGCAACTTTACAACATTTTAAGGTTATTTGTTTTGCCTGTGATTACCATGGCAAAAGATGGAGGAGAAAGTCAGGACTGGGAGCTACAACATAGGTCTTCAAGTTGGTTACTCTGAGATAACAAGGGATGAAAGACATTCTCTGGTGGACAGGCAGAAACAGATTTTTTGTTTCCCCTGGCATTTAAGAACTCAGATAGCAGAAGAGATTGGTAAGAGAGCAGAGGGAAATGTAATCAAATCTCCCTTTAAATGTTTACAAAAGTCCAAAGGAAAGGACTCTAGGTTTGGAAAGGTAAGTACTTTGGTGATGTTCAGTGATATAACCTTGGGAAAAAAAAAAAAAAAAAAAAAAGGATTTAATACCTATTTTTCTGCTTATCACTGACTTCCTACAGTGCATATAGAAATGTTTTTTCCACTTTAAACAGGGTTGTCTTGTTGTAAACAAGTTGTGGCATGAAAATGAAGTAAGATGGAAAATGTGGTGAATTAGGTACGTGGCTTGACTTCGTAATTTTCTGCAGCTTTAATGAAACTTCTGAAATAAGTCAAGACTGAAGATTTTGTGTTGAACTCTTTTGTGAGCTGGATAAATTCCTTAATTAAAGGCGAGACTTTCTAAGTCAGGCTGTGAAGGAGATGCAAGCCTATAAATATGAAATTTTTCCAGCAACTGCTTTCTCTTTCATTTAGCTAGAAATAGAAACAGGAGGGGATGTGTAAATGTTTGTAGAAGTTTATACAGTGATTTCTTGAACTGTACCCAAAATTTACACTGACATATTAAACATCCAAAGTCATTTGCAGTTTGGATTTGTTGAACATAGTAATCCAGACTGGCGAATGCTTTCTGTGAAATTGTTCAGCGTTAGATATAAACTCAATTGCAAAGGTGTTTGAGTTGTAAGCCTTTCTCTGTCTCTGACCCTATATCATTTCAGCATGTGAGTATGACAGTGTAAGATGAAGAAAGAAGGTGGGAATGGAGTTTCAGAGTTGATGTAAACAAAATCTAATCCATTTTAAAAGTTGAAAATTAGAAAATAATAAGGACACAGAATATGCTTTGTTGTATGCACATAAACACTATTCGATCTGGTAAAAATGTTCTGAAGATGCTTTGTCCTAGTGTAAGTTTCCAACAAAACAAACAAAGCATTAAGATTAATAAAACTAGGAAAATAACTGCTAAATTTTTCAATAATTGACTGAAAATATTTTATTTATGCTGTTTTGGTCACAAGTTATCATGGTTCTCCCGGCAGTTCTTTCCCAAGTGCCCTGTGGCTAACAGAAAATGAAAGGGAATGTATCGTGCCTCCAGCTTTCATTTGAGTGTCTGGGAGTGCAATGTATTTGCCAGAAACTTGACATAAAGCCTGATTTAACAGCCAGGTTGGAGGGTGGGATGGTGACATCCTGTGGCAGTCAGATGGATCCCAGTGCTATGTCCGTGTGTCCCCCTCTCCCTCAGCACTGCACCGTGTCCCTCTGGACCTCCTGGCCAATGCTGGAGTGTGGCTGAATATGCTTCTGGCCCTGGGCCTGCTCTACTTGCCATGTTCAAAGCAGTGGGACTGTGTGCCTGTGGCTACCTTAATTGGTGGGGATGCTGCCTTACTGCCACCACCGGCTTTGGCTCTCCTCACAGACAGCACCCGACAAAGGCTGCTACGGGAATGAAAATCTGTGAAATCAGTATTGACTGAGGAGAAAATTACCTAGGGTATAGAGTTAGACTTTTTAGCTATATTAAAAAAAAAAAAAAAAAAAAAAAAAAATTACAGAGGAAAATGTGTCTTCCAGTAAATGTTACCTACGTGTCTATTTTCAGCGGCTTAAGAGAGCTGTGCTAAGCCAGAGTAAGCAGAAGCATGAGACACATCCACCCACTTCTGGTTTCTCCTGAAAGCTTCAGAGTGAAAGAGGAGGAAAAGGGTGAAGTGACTTCATCTCATTTGTAACAGCCCTAGCAACTGTCTTGAAAGATGGTTAGTCTAGAAGCTTGAGCAATAGTGTTGGAGCGCAGAGACCTAAAGTTTAATTCTGCTACTGTCCTCTTCCGTGGCCTAGGGTTTGTTTTAAATATTTAGTCCTCATCTTCATGGCCTTGACCATGCACCTATTTTGATAAACCCATGTGTCCATGGCTACCTTAACTCGCAGTTCGGAAATACTCTGGTCTACCTATAAGGAACAGAAAAGACTCCTTGGGGGCCAGCGTTGGTGTTTTCTAGAAAAGAACTGCTTCTTGTTCACTTTACGGAAGGTTTTGTCATTAATTTTTATCATTTGAAGGAAAAATAGCAATTCTAGGAAGATCATTTAAAAAAAATGCCTGTCTTAAAATATTAAATGATTATTGGTGTATTTAGTAGTTCTTCCTGACCAGCATCTAAAGTAAGTGTGATTTTAGTGAGAAAATCAATCTACAGTTGTTTAATGTATTCAGCAGCAAAATTAATACAACAGCAGTTGTCGGATAATTTGAACATGGAATTTATAGGAGTAATTTTAATTTACATCAAGCACTGCAGGCGATTCTTACACATCAATTTGCATTTCAGTGTTTATGCTCAGCTGAGGGAAAATGGTGGCTTTTAAAAAGTTGCCGGTATTTCATGAAATTTAATGTAACGTTGCAGGGACTGTGGAAAGAAGATACTCCTTCTGATGCATTTTAAACTCTAAAGTTTTCTAGAAAAAGGACAATTTAAAAGCCCTTCATTCAATTCAGCTGGAAATGTAATTAATTCTGTTTGTATCTCACAGACAGCCTGTGAACACTTGTGATGTTTATTTTGCATTTGTAAACTGCTGCTCACTTTGCTAATTGCAAATTGGAATGAAAAGCTTTTTCTAAAATATGACAAAAATGGTCTGTGGTGTTTGACTTCACAATTAAAATGGCAGCATTTTAGTAGTGAGTAATTTAATGTTTGAAAATTCTGGATAGATTGAAATAGGGAGATTTTTTTTTTTTAAGTTAGTTTTTAGGAAAAGTTTGGATAAGTTATTTCTCAATGTTATAATGCAATACGATAACATAGCTACTCAGATATACCAGCTGGCGTAAAGTGGCGTGCATTTACTAAAGTTGGTGTTGATGATGAAAATCCACGTATCTTAACGTTACTGTGGTCCTCAGAAATTAGTGTCTCCTCATTGCAAGCGCATATATTGCGTATATGAGTATAGGAAATATAAGCATTCTAAAAATGAGAAGGATTTTTTTAGACTTTCAAGATCATATTCATCATCTTGTAACAATTATTTTTGTAGGAAGAATTCCAGGTTATGTGTTGTCAGTTAGCTCTCAGAATACACACAATTTGTCTTTTCATTTAAAATAGGTTTCTGGACTACCTGACAGCAGTTATTGATGCTTATCTGACAAATGAGTCCTATCTATGTGCCACTGAATTACTTGCTGGTTAACATTTGTTTCTCTCTTTGAGTTCTGAGCCACCATAAAACATTATGGCAATTGCACTGACAGAATTAGATCCATCTTTAACCACACCGTGAAATTCTCGCCTCTGAATCCATGGAGACTCCTGGCAGCCTCTCCTTTACCAGCGTGATGGCGAAAGAGGCTGGCATCTCCTAAAACATATGTACTTACATGACAGCCTCTAGACTCTGCCACAATGATGGCGGGTGGGGGGGCGTGGGGGTGGGGGGGGAATTATGAAGAAAATCTCATCAGTATTTCTTGGTAAACTTTGTCCCAAGAGCAAAGTGCACCCTATATTCAGTACGTGATTCTGTTTGTGTAGCTCGTAGCGAAACAAAGTACATTTTGTATGATTAATGTTTCTTTCTCAGCATGCCAACAACCAAGCATGAATTTAGGTAGAGCACTTGTCAAGTGTCATTTTAGTGATCATAACTGTGTTTTGTTTTATCTGAATTATACGCATCTCAGCAGCCCTAATTAAAATGGACTGCTGAGAGTGTTTCTTATTCATATTATCCGCTCTCTACTAGACACAACAAAAATCTTCAACACCCAGTCATTTATAAACATTATTTCTATCCATAGTGAAATGGAGCCATAGTGAAAACAAATGCCTAAGTTCAAAACATAATAAACAAGTTCAAAACATAATAAACAACAGAATTATTCACTAGAACCCTGTGAAAAAAACACTTCTGTGGCCTCCGAAAGTTGTACGTGCTCAATTTTCCTGTGCAAAGCAACGGTAGATTGCATGTTCTCGTTTGCCATTTGTCCACTACACTGATTCACTGTGCTAAAAGCTGTATCAAAATCAGAATGAGTCCTGTTTGTGTCTTCAATTCAGCTGAAGAAGTGCTGATACAAGCACAATCTTTTATTTTTTAACTTTATTTGTGAATACTTCTCACTTTTTTAATATGTTCTGTGGAAGCCGTATTTGTTATGTTGTGTTACAAGGCTCTCCAGGTAAGGAGAATACGAACTCTTTGATTATTGTCCATACTTTGATTTACTAAGATCTACTACTGTATATCATTCTAAATTATTATATGCTATTATCTTCACCGCTAGCATATAGAACTACGTATGTGTGATGTAGTTTTGCTAATTATGCTTGTTTATTGGAATTGCATATTATGTAGTCTATTCCTCTGATGCTGGCAATGCGTACCAGTCCTTGAGGAGCTTGTAAGTCAAGTATTCAGTTTGAAGGGAACTGCCAGAACTATAAAATCTAGTGATAGAATTTTGTATTTCTTTGAATTGAAATATTAAGGAGATTTTTTCCTTGTAACAACCAAAATTTTTTTTTGGTTTATCTTTTTTTTTTTTTTTTTTTTTTCCCAGAAGAAGTGCTAAGTACAGAATTTTCAGGAAAAAATTCTTCTCTCTTTCAGAAAACATTTTCTGCTGTAGGGTTCAGACGCGACATGTTCGGAAGAAATAAACTGTTGGATTATCTACGTGAAAGGGAGGGATTCCTGAGCTTGAACAATCTGAATTGTTTCCCTGGCTGAAAAGGTAAATAAAAAGAAATCAACACATAATCTACAAATACTATGGTTTGTAGACTCTTAAGATTTTTATATTCCCTAAGTTAGCAGTACTAAATAAAAATGTGGGGAAGTTTTCCACTTCCACCCTGATTCTCTGTTTTCTACCGGTCCTACAGGACTTTTCCTGGACCTTGCTCCTACTTCTTTTAAGATATTGTATTTGACCTGACATGTTTCAGTTCTAAACGCCATAACAGCCTTTCTATCGTCAATTCACACCCATTCAGCTGACGCTCTTACCCTTTACGCTGGCCTCTCTGCTCTCAAACACTAGGATGCTGATAGCCTAGTACCCTCATTTTGGGTCCCTCTTGCATCCAGTGCTTTTTCTTCATATAAACTTGATAAGGAGATCAATAATTCTCCTTTATTCGATGTGAATTTTTTTCTGCTGAGCGAGAGTATGTGTTGCCTCCAGCACTGAAATTAATATGTCTGGAGTATGTGGGCCATGTTATTTCTAGCTTCCTCTGAGGAAAGCCGTTAGGGAAAACATAGGCTAGGGGCTTGTTAATTTTTCTGGAGGGTTGTATTTGGCATGTAAGCCAGATATTGCCCACTCGCTAGTTCAGGGGAGTATGGCCTTGCTTAAATGATTGTAAACACTATCATGTTCTGCAGTATTTCCTGAAAGAGTTTTCTGTTATTTACTTTCTTTTCCCTTGTTTGCTTGTATGGTTCTTACTTGCTCTTTGCTGTCAAGGGTTCCCATCAACACGATGTATATAGCATCATTAATATCTTTTGTTTCGGGAATATCGCAACTCAGTCAGAAACTATTTTATAGTTTCTGAATAAAAATTGGTCTTTCTGATTCTAAGTAGGTTACTATTTTCACGGACAAAAGTAGGTTCTGTTAGAGGAAGGTACAAACTTTCCAAAATATTACTTTCATGATCCTGTTAATGTGTAAGAGATTTTATTACCAGAAACACAAATATGTGCTGTTTATCAGCTATAAACTAGATTAGATATTAGGAAGAAATTGCTTACGGTGAGGGTGGTCAGACACTGAAACAGGTTGCCCAGTGAGGTTATGGATGCCCCCTCCCTGGAGGCATTCAAGACCAGGCTGGATGGGACTATGAGCAACCTGGATGGGGCTAGAGGGAGGTGTCCCTGCCTACAGCAGTGAGTTGGAACTAGATGACCTAAAAGGTCCCTTCCAACTCAAACTATTCTGTGATTCTATGACAAAATATTTCCAGTAACAGGAAACTGGCTTTTATAGAAGAGTACGTGGACTTTGGCTGCTGGGAATGTGTGTTAGAGAAGAAAGAGGTATGGCATTTTACATCTTGGTCCTGTGCTTGTTTATTTGTTTTGTTTAATAAGATAACCAGAATTTCAATTAAAAAAAACAACAACAACCAAATGTAGAATTAATAGCAGCTCGACTCAGCTTTGTAAGACTAATTATCAGTAAAAATTTGGTGGATCAGGCTGATAATGAAGTTGCATACTCTTTGTTTATACTGATCTTTTTATTACTGATAGGAGCAGCGTATAAAATGAAAATGTCAATTATCCTGTTCCAAATGAATAATATAGTAAAAAAATAAAATAAAATGTTATTGTTCAATACATGAAGCTATGTGCATTCAACAAAACGTATGTTTTGATGTGTGGGTGTGAGGAAATATTGTCATATAGGCGTGCATTTGTGCCTTTATTTATTTGTGTATCCATATGGATTAGCTTTCTAGAAAATTTGAAATGATAAATAATACTTTAGAGCAGACACCTGAGGTAAATCTTCAGGGATTTTATTTTTCCTTTAGCACTGCATTGCTCTGCATATTTAGGATTAAATTTACCATGAAATTAACACAGTTGGAGACATTATATTTTGTATTTAAGATGATGATTTGAAAAGCTTCATTATAAAAAGGACACCCAGCAACCTAGTCTGGCTGTGATGGTAACATTTTAGCAGTAACTAAGCCAAATTGCTCCCAGTAATTCAGGTGAAATCCCTGCTTCAGATATTTCTTCAAAATTGGGTTATATGCAGGAGCTGCAAAATCAGCAGCTATGCCTCACATCTCCTGATGGTATAAATTAATTAAACTTAAGCTAGCTTTCACCAGAAAAGGAAGTCTAGCACATAGGTATGATATTTGTAATGATTAAAACCCTGCATACTGCTGTTTTTGAGGTCTTTGCAGCGTTTTCCTTTTGCAAATCGTTTATTTATCTCATATTTCTCTGCCACCAAATTCATTAATAAATTTATATACAGCAATTGGACCTAAACAAATAAAGGATAAGTAAATTCCTCCTACACATACCAGCAAACAGTCTTTATTCACAACTGAACTGGCAATACAGTTTATCTCCGATCTCTCCTAAGGGTCAGCTCCAGTTGTGGCAGCCACACAGGCAGCAGTTAGGGCAGCAGCTTTGGGTCCCCAAGGCAGTTTCTAGTTTATTCTGAAGGGGTTTTTTTGTTTTTTTTTTTTTTACTTACCCATACCATGGTCTTTAGCAATCAGACTAATTAACAAAGCGTGCTGATTGCATTTATGATATTAAATGAAACCGGAAGAGATGGGGAAAATAATGATTTTGATAAAAGCAAATCACCCTGACTTCAGTCTTGGTTTGACTCAGCTTGCCCAAACTTGAATTTGGCCTGCAAATGTTGATGTGTTCAATAATGCTTTTACACAGTGTATAGGCCTTTGGGGAGAATACTCCTATCTGTGTGAAATGATACCGTTCTGCACCTCATCTCTTCTCTATGGCTAAATAGTTCTGTGGAACAGATTATAGAATTCAACATTAATTTGAGATTTAGAGTCACAAACATGCCTTAGTTCTACTTGATGACAGCATTATTGCTGCTTCCCATTAGGCATGTGTGATTCTTGGGGACTTAGAATAGAATAAACTGATTCCCTGTAGTGCTTATACAGCCATATGACTATGCAGTAGGGTATTTGGAACACGGAGTGTGTACACTGACTAGAAAAATCTTTTCTGTAATTTTAAATGAGAGGAGAAAAAACCCCACTATTTAAATCATTTCAAGTGCCAGAACACCCTCAAAGTGTCTGGCAGCTCTTCCTGAACCTGAGAAGAAGTTGGAATTCAGCAGCATACATGAATACTAACCAACTGGTCTTCTCTTTGGCTGTGTGGTTTCTACCAAGTTTTGCAGCTCAGCTTTTCCAAGCAACTCTTCCATAAATATCTGTTTTAAAATTTGACAGTTAGAGCCAATTACCATAAAGAAGACATTTTGCAAATTGTTTCATCAGCGTTTTCCATTTCTTGTGTGATTGACAAGATGTGCTGGAATTTTAAAGCTCTCTATTAAACAGTTCTTCCCTTGCTTAGGAAGGGGTATGTCTTTTTGTCCATCTGCTTCTAAACTGAGTATATTCCAGCTTGAGCAATGCGTAGCTGAAGAGGTAGTCCAAGAAAAGAGTGGCAACTGTGTCCCACTTGACCTTCAAGAGAGAGGTCATTTTGTAATCTACATTTTTGAATTACTCTTGACTAGGACGTCAGGAAAGCAGACGCAAGAATTCTTCTGACATCCTGTTCTCCCTTTATCTTTTCCCTGTTTAAATATTAGCATGTTCTCTGAAACATTAAGCGCTGAGACCCTGTACTACAGTTGAACTTGAAGTAAAGTATGTAGGGAAATGGAAGTGCATGCATATGCTATTGAACTCCTATTTACTTCTTTGCGTGACTACATTAGTGTAGTTTGTCATCTTTAGTTTTTGTCATAAAATGCATATATAGCAACAAAAACACGTTGTTTCCCACTAAAATATACTACATGTATACTTTCTGATCACAGCAATGACAGATTTTGCTGTGTTATCTCTCAGTATCAGGATTTCTTTTTGCTACTCTTTAAAAAAAAAAAAAAAAGGAATTATATTTTGTATTCTGTGCCCTTGTACAAAAAATCTTAACTTCTGTATGATTAACACATTCAGCACAGGCACAAAAGTAACTCATTTTAAAATTCTAAATATTCTGTACCTGAAATGTAAAATTATTGCCTAACAATCACTTGCAAGTACTGCCTTTCTGCCTTCTAGAGCCCTGTATAGAACTTAGAAGTACCCAGCGCAGTTGTTTGAATGAGATTGAAGAAATGAGACACATAAGGTTTCATACCATATCCTTAGCTTGGGATAGGCTTGCTTTCCTTGAACTGTTCCATTAGGAGCCTGTAAGGTACAGAATTCATGAAATGTTCTTCTGTCTCGCATTTCCATGCTATTTGCAGATGCGTTGTCTATTATGTTTCTTTCCAGAAGAAACTTCATTTATACTTCTCAAAATCCTTCAACAGCCGTTTCTGTTTACTGTCAGGAGATTGTGGATTTTAAATAAGTTTTCATAAGATAAAAATTCAGTGGCAATAGATAACTGCAGTTGGATTTAAATGAATGACTCCTACTGCCTTGTGAAGTGAGGACAGAAAATATCTGTTAAAAGATAATGACATGCCATAGAATATAAGAAACTAAGGCAGCTCATTACAATGGGCATGCAACCTGGAATGAACACGAGGTCAAGAATAGAATTGTCACTAAGGACCTCAATTTCAGGAAACAAATCATATATGAACAAGATGTTGTCACAAAAGGTTATTTTTTGCCCTTTCATCAAACTTTTTATTATACTTTTGATTGATGACCTCAAACACAAAAAGTAATACTGTACCAGGTGAAATTACCGGACACGTATTTAAACCGCATATTAAATAGCTGAGCTGTGTGAGTTAGTGCAGTTTAAACCATTCGCTCGCATCTATAAAAAGCAATAGTTCTTTTTCTTCATCTGGAGCTTTCTGCTTTCACAAAGGGACTGTAAGAGAGTAAAGGAGGTACCTGCTTTTATTTGTTGCGTTCTTTTCTCCCTGCAAGTCTAATGTTGCACTGACTGATCCGACACTTGAATGTTTGAAAGCTCAGTGAAATAGGGCCTCCACTTACAGTAACGTTCTGTAAGTCAAGTCCTCTTACTTTTGTTTAAATTCCCATGAGTGGCTTTATTTGCTATTCTGAAATGAGTTAGAATAACTAACTAGTTTTCAGAAGTCTATGATTACCATTGTTACTGTTATGCCACTTTTTATCCTAACATTACAAGTTTTACTTGTTCTGGTTTGTCTTAAGACTGTCTCATTTTCTTTCTTTATACAAGAGGTTCAAATAGCGATCTGTGACTATTTACATCCACATTTCCATCATTCTCCATGATGTAAAGAAATTATTCCACAGTTAGCGTAGTCAGCCTCTCTGCTGATGTGTGATGTTCCATGCTATTGCTTATGAGAAGCTGCAGGGACTGCCCAAACCATTAATGACTGAGTCTTGAAACCCTTATTCTCACTAATAAACAGGTAGTCATAAAAGCAGCGTCACAGGAGAGAAAGCATCTGTTCAAATGTCTTAGTAAGAGCTAAACACAAAGTCCTCATAGCCATAATGCAGTGTTATTGAGGCAGTTTAGTACTAGACTCTTTGGTGGCAATCTTTGAAACAAAATATGCATTTATAGGCTAATAAATTTGTGGTTGTTATTCTAATTCTATGCTGAGATTCTAAACTGAAATATAGGATTCAGCAGAACAGAAAGATTAACTCTGGCAGCTTTCTTTAAAAATCCTCAGTTTTATGCATGCTTATATATAACTCTGCTTATGAGAAAGAGGGAGACTTAAGAAGCAGGGGAAGTAAATGTAGAAAAAGGGAAAAGAAGGAATGAGGGGAAGCAGAAGCGGAAGGATGGTGTGCCAGGTTATTTTCACCTAAGGCAATTTTTGGAGGTTTGCCTAGAGGAGAATAAAATAAAATAAATGCACTGTAACCTTGGCTGTCGTGTGTAGAAGTGTGTGTGTGCATACATGAGGAAGGGAGAAGGTAGAAGTGAGTTCACGTATGCTTAGTTTCAAGCTTCTTTTCTTTTAGGGTCTTTCTCTCCCATTAGTTATTCCGTGTGAAAGGAGTCAGCAGCCTAGCTTTTGCTGAACACCTCATAATTTAGAAGACAAACTTGGAAATCCTCCAGTATATCTGCCACTCTAATTTATACCTTTGAGAATTAAGATGTCCAGAAAAGCCATGAAAATGACTAAGTATATTCCCGTTTGATCAATTACAGTGTCTCATAAGAAAATGTAAGGGTAATATCTACACATACATATTTAATAGATGCATATTGTCATATGCAACCTGGGAAATATACATCATCAGTGCATATATTAATTTAGTAAGTCGGCTAACATTTTCATTAAATGTAACCCTCAGGATTATTCTCTATAAGGCTGTGTCAGGTAAAGCAATAAACACAAGCTAGTTCTATAGCTGAGGTTTCTGTAGATCGTATCACTTGTCAGTTCTTTGACTAAAGGTGAGAAGAGGGGAGAAAAATCTTATGGAAAGAGAGCTGCCTACTCTTGTGGACCAGAATCTGCATCAATACATTCTTGTTTTTGGGCATTTTTCACCTCTTATCTATCTCTTCCCACCCTTCTCTCTTACTCCCTTCCCTTTTTCTTTTGTTTCATCTCATGAATATTTCTTTAGCTTCACCTGTTCCGTTGGAAGGAAGGAAAGCTTTTTCAATTGCTTCATTTTTTTGGTTGCTATGTTTTTTCAACTGCAGCAGAGATGTGAATTCTTCCTTTTGTTTCTTTTCTTCCACTTCCAATCTTTGGAATGTTTTCACAATTGTGCATCAGAAGTGGCGTGAGAAGTATTAAATCCTTTAGTAGTTATTGCCTTCTTCCATATGCCAATGAGAGCTATATAATTATTCTGAAGCGAGGTATTCAGTCAAGAAAAAAGTAAGCTGCAGAAGAAAAAGTGGAAGCATTCTTTAAAATTTTATTATTTTCAAGTTGCTGTAATTGCATTGGAGTTAAACTATATTCAGTTTCAATATAGCAGACTGGAAAATGCCAGGAGAAGTAGTAGATTTCATTAGCCAGATGTAACATTTCAATTATGTTTGGAGTCAGTTCTAAATATAGGTTTGCTAATACCATAATGTTTACGCTCTACGTTTCCTTATACTTTTGAGATACCAACTTTTGGTTACAGTAAGCAAGGTACTCAAGATAACTTTTTGCTGTTAAGGGCTTATTGTCTTTGGAATGCCAAGGGACGCACGGCAGTATAACTCCGTTAAGAATCCCTCTGTGCTAGGAAATGTTATTTGAGAAATGGAAAAGAGATTATTATTCCAGCTGCCTGCGTAGTGGCAAAGAGTACAGAAGAAAGCCACTGAACAGAACTAGTCAGAGAAGTTTCTGATATTGAATGTGTCCCCATATCCATGCCAAGACTCCAGAGATGCAATGCAATTACTTGAATTGAGGCAGACACAGAACTAACAAATGCAGGGTATTCATACTTTTTATATAAGTTTTTCTGTGTCTATTATCTTAGTACTGTTGTTCTTTATTTCTTGCATGAATAGTTCTCAGTGGTAAAACTAAGGTGACATCAAATTTGAGTGGAATGTAGTAAATTTTAAAGTCAGACAAAATCACAGAATCGACAGCTGAAATCGACCTTCAGAGGTCAACTCATCCAGCTTGCTTCTCAGAGCAGATCTAGGGAAATCAGGCTGCTCTGCACCCTGTGCAGTTAAATTTTGGGTATCTTCAAGGGCAGAGATTGAACGAACTCTGTAAGCAACCTGTTTCCATAAGGAAAAAAAGTTCTTTTTTTAATTGAGTTAATTTTTTTTCATGTGTATCAACTTGTGTTCATTGTTTCTTGTCTGTCCTCTGCGCACCTCTGAGAATACTTTGGCTCCATCTTCTTTGCACTCTGCCAGTGAGTAGTTGTCGAAAGTATTAGTGAACCCTTGAAGGCTTCTCTCCTTAAGGCTGAACAAACACAGTTCTCTCAGCCTCCCCTTGTATTTTCTGTATTCCAGATCCTGACCATTTTGATATTTGCCAAATCTTAAAGCTAAAATTAGATCAATGCAAGAATCACGTGTTGTCTGTGTTTAATTATCTATAATCCTCAACTATCAGCTCTTACGGCTTGGCTTTTTCAAACTCCTGGATTCTGAAACGTGCGAATGTAACGAATTTTTAGCAGAGAACAGTACTATTATTCTGTTAAAGCTCTTAAAAGCTCTACCCAAATGTACAGACATATATATGCACAGAATATATATTCCATGAGTCTTAATATGTGTGAAAGAAGCCCTCTTCCTGGTAAAAGTATTTTAAATGTCCTGCCAAACTTCCCCTGCAGACATACATGAAGGAAAACCTGATGCTATGACTGTAGGGTAATCAGTCCCAACATTTAACGAACATCATATAAAATGAAGTGAGATTTTAACTTAATTTACTACTTCTAAGGCAGAACCTCGTCAGCATTTGGGTTTTTGTTTGGTTGGTTTTTTTTTTTTTTTTTTTTTGGATCATTTTTTAAAAGCAGGAAAAAATGAGCAAGAGACCAGATGCTTTTTGGACTCTGACTCACGCAGCAGCAATCTCTGATATGAAAGAGGTGTTTTGCCATGGTCTGTTGGACAGAATGAAGAACAATGCCCTGCCCAATGTCATTGTTCATTGATGTATTCAGTGATTGCTACTTTTTGATTGAGAATATGTTCAATCATGTAGTAGGCAGAATTTCATCTCTCTGAATGATCTGTTGAAGTGGAGGTTTTCTTTTTAGACAGATTCAAGAGCAAGTCTCGGGAGCTTTCAAGGAATGATTAACGTGGTTACAAAGAAACTGGTGTACTGGAGAGTGATTTTTCTGCCTTCTTATGAAACACTGGAAGAATGGTCTATGAAGTGGAGAAATGTATATAAAGGAAGCTGATGTTATGGTATTACTACTCTGAGTTTATAAACTGATTAGATAAACCCTCAAAAACTTAAAATTTCCATCAACCACAACCTTGTGGGTTACTAGTAGTGCATGTTTGGAAGTATATGTGTCGTCTAAATATTCATGCACCTTTTATTTTTCACGTGCTAATTTCATGAATTGTCATTGTTGAAGAAACATAAAAATACCTTTTCCTCCTGCAAACTGCTGACAAGTCAAACTTATTTTACCTTCAGTTCCAGGACTATAATCTTTGCCTTTCCAAATCTAAATGCTAAATTCTTTCTGGAGCCAGTTAGGAAAAAAATAAAATAAAATACTTTGTTTGTTTTTAATTATGTTTTCATACTAAAAAGATAATTTATATTAAGAAATTTGATATTCACATCTTTTACTCCTGAAGTAGATATAGGTCTGAGAAGTCATCAGTCAAATGCCCTATCTGGACAACTCATGCATACACTGCTATTCGTAAGTGCTTGTTGTTATTACTGGTAGAAGAATTAGCTTTTGGAAATGATTATGCCCACAGACAAAAGGTCTAAGTACAGTACGGATATTAAAATACCAACTGTGGCTACATTTTTTTTTTTTTTTGTCTTCTCAATCCACAATAAATTGGACGCTTGGAGAAGAAATTTTGGGTGACAAGGGTGTTCAAAGACAATCATTAATCAAAATGTTAGTTTGTATAAGTAGTTAATTTTGTCCTGCATTGAAAAACGGTTACCTAGCATTGTGTGTACTCAACTGTGCTTCACTGAATCATGGGAAAAATAATCAGAAGAAAAATGTGAAATTTATTCCTAAAATGACCTCCAAAATTTTAGATTTTCTGGGCGAACAGGGGAAAGGAAGGGAGTGTTTGATTCCTTTATATTATCGTTCCTTCCCTTGCTTTTCATGACTGTGTTTCTAAATATGGTGGAAAAAAAATCATTCTTTCTTCACCTGCAACTTTGTGAACTTTGTTTTGCAGCAGTTACAATAAAGGGACAGACTCAGTAACTGCAGACAGTATTTTGGTCTAATGGTGCTGCTGCAAACATCTATCCCGTTACCTACATTTCAGCATTTTTGGACTAAAGGCCTCTTTTCAGTCTGAAAGAACTGAAAAATAGCAGGCGACGTGGAAGTATTTCTGCCAACCTCTGAAAGATTATTCTATGTTAAAAATTAATATGAAAATTAAAGATAGTGTTCATAAATTTCATAGACTGCACTATCCCTCCCAACTTGAATATTGACAGAGAATGGAGAGAGAGTTTTGGCCTTCAGAAATGCTTGTATTTCTTCAAAACTTTCATTTACTTAAATAACTAGGCAAAAAAACTTGGGACATAACCATCTGCTCAAATCAGTACTGTCAGTATAGTTTACCCAAATGTATTCCTCCTGTGTCAGAAATCTCCTTGATTTCTGACCACGAAATGGCTCTCATATCCACAGATATCCCATGGGTGTATTTGGATGTGGCTGTGCTGCCTGACCAGGAGACAGTGATTGTTGGCTCAGAAGTAAGACACTCCAGTCTTTCAGCCAAGGAAAGTTGTCACAGCAGTGATATTGCAATGAATAGAATTTATGGAATATTGTCTATTTATCCATTGTTACTACTAAGCAGAGCAAGCAAGCTAGTAAAGCTTCCATCGACCATAACATCTGTTAAGCCTTTAAAGCATAACTTCAAAATTAGACTGTGTTTGCAAATCCAGTGCAATGCAAAAAGTGCCATCTGGCCTAGATCTATCTGAGAGTAAATCAACTCCTTTTGTGAAACCAGAGAGAAGCATCCAAAAAAATCCAGAATGAATTTATGTCAAGAGGTTATAGTAGTTGACAGAAGTGTCAACTACTGTGCAGAAGGATAGTGCAATACACTGCACTTGATCATTATAAGGATCCAAAGTACTCTCAGCAATAGGAAAGAGATGGGATCTTTTGTAAAAACCTGTTGGGCTGTTACAACATCTTAACCAGATATGACCATGCATGATGAAGAGACAAGTCATAATAAATTCAGGGCACATGCTGGAACTGTGTATCAAAACAAATAGAGAATATTTCTGGAAACATATGTCCTCAATTTACGTTCTGTAACATCTGAAGTCTGAATCAACTGCCTTGTGGTGGGAAAAGAATTTACAGGCAATGTAGAAGTCATTTCCAGTCCAAGGGCATCTAAGTATCAAAATCACTGCCTGTAGTTGAGCAGTGATTACAGTTCATGGCAAGGGGAACCGCTTCTGGAACACTGAAGTGGGCACCTTTATCTGACACTTTTTGAGGAGCTTCACATACAAGCTTAGTACCTGAAAAATTTCATTCTGGACAATGGTTATGAAAGATTAGAAGTTTAAGCAGTTGGTCAGTTATTTTTTTTTTTTTTTTTTAGATTCTGCGTTTATGGATGAGAAACCCTGGACGCACAGCATTCCAAGACAATAGAGACCCAAAGGCTAACATTAAAGGAGCGAAGAAATAATGTACAAGATATTGGTAGCAAAATATTCAAATTTTATGGAGTTTTCTGCTGGTTTAGTAACATCTTAGGATTCAGCCTACGCACGATTTGGATGTGTGATGTGGTGCTCATTTGAACTTTTGGGTTTCCCCATTCCTCAGTTACCACACTCAATGAGACACAGTGCTGCTGCAGCAGGAATTTGTTTTTTAATTTTTACAAATTGCCCACATAAAGCTCAGGCATAATGTAATTTTAAATCAAGCTATTTAAAATCACTGATTCAAATTACATCCCTACTGTTTCGACTCTTTCAGGAGAGACAGGATTAAGTGTAAGATTTTTTTATGGGAGAATATTTCATAATGTTTATGTGACTTGCTGGTAAGGAACTCGTGATTTGTAGTATTAAAGAAAAAGAATAAAGCATCTTGCAGCAGCATTGTTGCAAAGCTTTTAAAGACAGAACATTCAGGGCATGTAATGCTGTGGTTACTATAGTAACAGATCTTAGTCCTTTATATACGAATCTGGAGAATTTGGGGAGGCACAATCTGACATTGCAGCACTATGAAGTTAGTCACATTTGTCACTGTTATCATAAATTTGTGTTAAAGCGGGATGAAAAAAAATCCCATTCATGGTGGAGCATGTAGAGAAGGTAAAAAGGAATGTATCAGGGGTTATGCATGTGTGTCAGAAGTTAGACTTTGTTTTGGTGAGTGCGTAATGGAAGGGAATCCATTGATTTTAAGTAGAGAGGGTTTCTTTAAGAGGGCGCATAATTTAGAGTAGTACATAAGGAACAATCAGTACTGTTTCAAATAGTTGTATAACTTTCCTGCTCATTTTTAGTTCTGTTCTCAGTATGAATGAAATATGTAAACTTTTCACAGTGAAACAGTATTTGAAAGCCTAAGGCAGAGCCTTGTCTGGATCGGCTGCTGGGAATTTTCCTAAAAAGCCAGTCAGGAAATGAATATAAATTACAAGTTTGAAAGCAACAGCAGTATTGCAGTGGTATGTCTCAGGTAGATGTGAGCTGAGATATTGGGATGACTTGCCATAGTTGAATAATTAAAGACATATATTATATGGACTGGCTAATTAAACCGTATTGTGTATAATTTTCTTGGACATCTAAACATTGACGTGTATGGTATTACAGAGCCCATTGGCCTTCCTTTCTTGCCTTCTGTTCCTGGCCTTTCTCTAGATAGGATATGGCAGCCTGCCATTAATATTTCAGTGCTTGTTGTGGATGGTGAAGCTTTGAGCTGAATTAAAATTTGCTTTAGTATCTGGAGCACTTTAGTTATGTGTTTACTAGAAGAAGTTCGAAGAGTCACAAATCTTTACCATATAGTTCACGTAAAAGAAGCAGAGAAAGAAAGAAAGCAAAGAAAAAAAGTCCCTTGCTACCTATTTAGATAAGATTAGGAAAGGTTTAAAGTAGTAATAAAAAAACATTATGAGCTGTTGTATTCTGACAACACAGTCACTTACATTTCAATATGACAGGAATGAAAAGCTTAAGAAGATAATAAGGATGCTATCTATCACCATGAAGTAAGGATGTGTTGACAGTTTTACAGAACTCAGGTTTGCCACCTATCAGCTAATGGATGCAGTGGGTATTTTAAACCAGCATTAAATTTAGATGCATGAGTCAATTGAAGCTGCTGTTGTTACTTGCTTATTAAAACTGATATACAGACAGTGGTCTCTAAGTGTTCTGGGTGGGATATTTCCAATAATTCCATTCAAACTATTTTACTTTATCTAACTAGAGCACACACACAGCAATTATGACTTCTTCTACTGCTTCTTCAGTTGTCTGGAAATCTTAACTTTACTATTATATATATATAAAGGTGATATCAGTCTTAGACATAGAAGATACAAATAAGAGATTTTTAAAATAAGGTATAAGTTAAAATTCTGAATTAGAGCAAATGAGTTATTTTGAAGGCCTTGAGGAGAATGCGGGCAATCTACTACCTGATCCAAGAGGTAATATCTTCTGTCTTTTAATTCCTAGAACCTTCATCATCTTGTAGATTTATTATGTTTTCAAATAGTAATGAATACTAGAAATGTGTAGAGTGCAACATTTAATCACTCTGACAAAAATGTAATAACGTTATACAAGAAACATTAGAAAACAAGGACAGGTTATACACATACTTAAAATCTCTACTAGATGAAGTTTAAAGATTACAGCATCTGCAGACCAGCTCATAATGCATTTATGATGACGTCAGACTGACAAAGATCTTTTATTCATCAGAAATTTGAATTTTCATGCAGTACAAACCTTTTGCCATCTTGACTCAATTTCAAGGAACAAATTAACACAAAAGAAAGAAATACATTTAGAAAACAAGGAAAAAACATTGCTGAAAATGAAATACTCTTTTTAAAAAAAAAAAAACAAAACTGATTTCCTGAGAGACTTAGGTGCAAATTCTAGAAGTACAGTAGAACTCATATTCCATGTACTCTTAAATTTTCTCAACATGTGAGAAATATGGATTCAGTTCTGCTGTCTGTAAAACTCAGCAGACAGACAGGAACTTGGGTATACTGCTTTTCCAAGTCAAGTGATGTGGAGTATTTGAAGATGGGTTTCTCTTAATCTTTCTTATTTAAAGTGTTCCACTTTGCAAAAATAATGAATAATTCATTGGACAAGAAAAAAAAAGAGAAAGTAAGAAGAACTCTGAACTGAAGCATCAATTATTCATACAACTTTATATCCCATGATTTTGAGTGCAGAGGTGAATAGTAGTCAAAAGTCTTTGTCAAAAATCTTCTCAAGGATTATCTTTTTTCATATATGTGTCCAAACTGCGTATATTATATGAGAAAACTATCATTTATATGAAAAAGTCAAGATCATAAATTAAAAAAATACACAGTTTGGTGTCACTGTTTTGTCGACTCTTTCTCTATGTGTACTTTTAGTTTCCTTTTATTCATAGTAATATTGAATCCTTCAGTACTATCTGCTCTTCTTGCCCAGACTTCTTTAGATTGTTCAGTGATTGCTTTTTTCCCCAAGGACATTCCGATTTTAGATGTGGGGCTGATTTAAACAAAGCTTGAATCTAAACTAGCGTATCAAAAAGTTTCTTTAACAAGTATAAAGGACAGTGAAAATCATACACTGCTGATGATTTGATTTAGGTGTTCTTTTTCATAGGCTTACAGTAGTTTCACAGCCTACCTGAGCCCCACTGAGTATGTTAGCCACGACACGATAAAATCTACTGACTTTTTCTAATAAATCTCATTGTATAAACTTACCATTTCTTTATGGTGTGAATTAATTAACAACCAAAATGTGGTATGTGCAGCAGTTTTAAATGGTAAGTGGCAATGTGATGTAATCATTTGTATTGTGCAACAACTTTTTGAACAATTTTTTATACTGATATAAAGCTACTTGACTTAAAAACGATTCATAATGTATATAAAAATATATAAGTACAACATCTATGAAAGTCTTAATACATATTTTATGATGCATTTTTAGTACATTATGAACGATAAGTATATGATAAAAGGTGTCTATATGAAACATTTATTAGGCACTCTGTTTTTTGTTATGCTATATGCTGCTTGAGAGCCATCAACAGAAAGTGAATAAAGTTATCAAGGTTACAGTAAGCTATTTATAATGAAACATGGAAGCTTATAATTAAGTACTGCAAATGATGACAATAAGTTGACAAGTTAGAATCATACAATAAACTGTTGTCAGATACAGAATAGCCCCCTGAGGTGTTCCATCTTTCTTTGAAACATGGCATATGGAGCACATATTTCAAATTTTCAGCCTCTGGAGTGTAACAAAATGAAACTGTATCCATCACAAATCCCCTAATGAGTCTTTGAAGAGACGTATGTAGTATATTTGAAAGCATAATTTTTGGAAAATCAAGAGCTGCTTCTGTTGCTAAATGGTTGATTGATGTCCTACGTGTCATTGTGATACTGACAAAACAATTCAAAATACAGAATTCTCCAAAGATGGATCAATTTCTTCCCTTTATGCAAGACTGAAGAATAAGTTTTTGGTGTAAACTTCCTAATTTAATATAATCTAATTCTTCTAGATTTTTCAAACACGTAATCTCTATTGCAGTATAATTTGATGCTCTTAAATCTTTCCTTTAGTTTTCTTCAATCTGTTCAGAGAAACAGAAGTTAAAGGAATTTCAGATATAAACCTTAGCAGAGCAGCGTTAAAGTGAAAGGAAATGAAGTTAATATTTTATTGGGTGAATAAATTTGCTCTTGTTTAACATATGTGACGTTTTTGAGCAACGACAAGCAAAATATTTCTTAAGACACAAGAATACAGTCTAGAAAAAAATCAGTCTAGAGTTGAGCATTTGATTTACAGATATTCATTTGAAAACAGCCTTTGTTACATTGCAATTAAATAATAATATTTGAAAGTACATTTCAACTGTACAAAACCACTGTATTGCTGTGGGCTCTACATTGTAGAGCATGTGGACACCTGGAAAGTTGTTTTTAGAGAAAGATTAAGGTAAGATTTTTATTATAATAAGTGATGTTTTGTTAGCATTAGAAACTGATTGCTAAACAAAAGATTGTTCTTCTTTTTGGGTCCATTCAGGTTTCAACATGCTTACAGAAACTTACCTTACACCTGTAAAACAATTCAGACTTCACCAGCAGAGTCTGGTGTTCATATTCTTGTCCTGCATGCGTATTAGAAACGTCTGTAGTACCATTTAATAATATTCAAAGGAAGAACGTGTGCTAAATCAGAAATCAGGAGTTTCTGTGCATCTTCTTTTCTAGCACTCACGTGAAACTTAAATGTCATTTCACGTACAGGATCTTAGAAAAGTTTTTCTTTTTTCATGGTGTTTCAGACATGGAGTCAGTGTTCCAGAGTTGTAGGATTTCCTCACTTCTAATTCTATATCGTTCTGTAAGGCTGGATGGCTATAGATTCCTAAAATATATGCTGTCTTTTTGATACACCAATGTTTGCAGAAAAGCTGACCAGAAGATCGCTTAATAAAAACAATAATCAAATTAGGATGTCCCTGAGCTGAAAATTGTTTTATGTTGGAGAGCATTTGTGTGTCAGATAGGCTACTCCCATTATTTTATCTACTGAATGTTTTTTCTTACACCAGTAAGTTAAAGGTCTGAGAGATTGTTTGTTGTTAACTGGACCTTTGGTTTGGCCAAGCAGGATTGTCCTTGTCCTCTTTCCTTATGTCCTCTTTGTGTCTACAAATGCAAGTAATTTTTAAATAGAGCTTTTCCTTCTTACTGTTGAATCTACCAGCTTCGCAACCGACAGTGCAGCACTATGGCACTATCTATAGCACTAAAAGAAGGAATTTGCCATGAATTTCAAATGTTCTCTCTACTGCTATAGTTTAATATTTCTGATTGAGTATACATTTTTATTGTATTGTTTTATATTATTTTTCTTTTATTCACATCTAAAATTAGGTAACCTGCAAAAAATAAAACAATACCATTTAAGGATTTAGGTTACGGTCCAGATTTACCTCAGCTGGTTTAAATCATTACGACTTCTTAGATGTATGCACACCAGCAGTCCTGGTAGGGAGATTCTCTTTCTATTTGCTTAATGAGTGTGTAAGCTTTACATGAGGAAAGTTATTTCTTTGAATACTCTTTTTTTTTTTTTTATACCTTCTAGAAATTTTCATGAGCTTTATTCAGTTAGAAATAATCAAAACTTTTTCTTACTGTTAATCGTCTGACATAGAAAAAAAACATCACAGAATTGTTTTCTAGCACTATTTTCAGGAATAGTTTAATATTCATATTAATGAGTACAAAAAAGTTCTATTTAAAATATAAAAGACTTATCTTTTAAAGAGGCGATCTGTTGCAAATGTAGGTAAGGAATCCTAGGGTAATCTGCCAACTTGAAAAGTAAATACAGTGAGCTAAATGTATATATTATTAAACAGATTGGCTCTTAGCCATTGCGACAAAATGATATAAATATTCGGTTTGTTTTTATTGCTTATTTGTTCCAAAATAACCTTCAGTAAGCACTGCTTTTCTTCCCATCCCTTCAAACAAAAAGAGGTCAGTAAAAACAGGATTGTCAAATATGTCAAAACAGATTTACTTTACTATACCTGTTGAAGTAGATTTTTTTTCTCCTTCTGCACTATATTCTGATCCAGAGGTTAAATTCTCAAGTATATTATTTTACTTATTTTTTCTCTTTCTTCTTCACAGTGTATACATGGAACAGGTGTGAGTCAAATCTCTGAGGCATAGATCAAGTGAGTGAGTATGAAGATTGTCACTGCTGGCAAAACTGGTTTTAAGATATTACTTGGCCTTGGGTGTTTTTGTCAGTTGACTGAAAAAACCCACAATGTTATTCTGAAATTCAATTCCAGTACAAAACCGATCTTCATACAACATCTGCTGAGGTCATATCACATACCTTGAGCTTCTAGATTTGCCATCTAGCTCAACATTTTAGGAGGCTTCCTGCCCATCTATCCTCTCCTCCCTCATGGAAGTCTGGTGCAGACTCAAGTCTTCACCAGGGTAGAACTGGCAAATCTAAGGTCCCTACATTTTGATGTATTTGTTCCTCTATAAAATTGAAATAACCTAGTGACAGGTAAATGTAATCCCAGTGCAACAATATGGTTGTTTATGAGTAACTGAGATCTTCATGATCTCTCCTGAAGCTATTATAAGTATCAGCAAGTGCTTATAAACTACCACCCATTCTGAGATGTAAATTTAATTCCTTCCTCCATTGTTTCAATGCATTTATTAGCTGCTAAAGACCAACAGCTTATAGAAGCTCTTTTACAAAATTACATAATTTCAGAGGAAATTTATCAATTAACAGAAACTCTTAAAGTGGTTATTTATTTTCAGGGGGAATTATACGTTAAACGTAGAAGAAGTAATACAGCTACATGGATATTACCTCAACTGCCACAATGCTGCCAATATGTAGATGTTGTTTTCTAGTTTGCTAAATGCAAAGTATTTGAAAATGAGATGTTGGAAAGTCTCATGATGGCAGGTAGTGAAACAAGACTAAGAGTAAATTTGCCCCTTTAATCTTCCTTAGAATGATCTTGAGACACAAGTGCTAGATGCTAAACTACTGACAATGGGAGCATTTTGATTAGTTTTCCCTGGTTTTACTGCTCTTTATTGCCACCTAGAAACAATCTGGCTCATTATCTATTCTCTGAGACCAATGTTATTTTTGCTAATGGAAGTGGTCCCGGTAAGTATGGGAAGGATAAAAATGTCAGATGGTCAGATACTGGCTACCATATGGTTGGATTTCTGTGAAAGTGACCACCTATTCCAACAGAGATTTGTCTAGGTGGGTGAAGGGGAATTTGGTCATTTGTCTGGGGTGTCTAGTCCCTAAAAGATATCTGGAAATTTAACAAGCAGCTGTTAAAAATGAGTATATCAGGTCCACAGTTCATGTGCTGTAGTGTGCATTTTCACCTGTTCTGACCAAGAAATTCACACAGAAAACCAGGTTTCTTTCCCTAGACATGTAAAAAACCCCGTGTTAAAAAAAAAGAGAAAAATGCTTCTACCTTTACTGGATGGGGTCCAAAGGCAAAATGGGATGCTTCAGCATTATGTATAGCTGAGCGTATGAACACTTACAAGAGTTGTAAGCAGTATTTTTTTCAGTGCTTTTAAAACAGACTTTGTATTTCTATGAAATTTTTGTTTGTTTGTTTCAGAGGAGCTGTTTTGTATTGCATGAAATCAGAATAAATCTAGCACAAGGCCTATGCTCTGTTGGACCTGGTGAGCCGTGTTTTACATATGCTGGCTATCCTGATATGAGGTGCAGTCTTGCAGCAGGAGCTCTGCGTGGGCTAATTTGTCCTATTGAGAAGCAACGGTGTTAATTATAGCTCATGAATTTCTCACAGATGAAGTAGTTGCACTATATCTGATGTTGGAACTACTTCACTTGCTGTCCATCTGGGTACATATAAACTTCACTGCTATACAGTTTAGGTATGCATTTTGTAGGGGTCATTCCCAACTCACATGTGAGCGAACAATTATGTTTTCACACCAGGAGGAATGTCTTGAGACCTGACACTCAAAATGATGCATTGCAATTCTTGTGAAAAGACAGCAATGTGTTTGGCCTCTTTGGCTGTACACATATATGTTGCAGCTTGCTTTCTCACTTCTGTGTCTTGAGGTATTTCCTCACGTGCTTGTGTGTTGATTTCTTTCATCCTATAGCCACGTTGCACAGCTGCTGCCATTCAGAACAGTTAACCCTCGTCTTAGGTAAAAACATCAGATCCCCTGAACCTAAGGGTGCACACTGAAGATGTTGACATCTATTGCAGTTATTAAATTCGTTAATCACATTGGGACCGTAACTCAAATATTATTTAGCCACAAGTTATATATACCTATATGCATCCATAAAATGGCTTCTTAAAAATACTGACAGTTCTTACGAAAGGTGCACTTAGAGCAAGAGTCATTGAGCAGATTTTATAGTAATTTTGGCTTATTATTTTATTAACCTTACAAATTTAAGGTAATAGATAAAAAAAAGAAAAAACAAAAAATGACAACTTGATCTATTTGCATGTAGTTGTATTTTTCATATTAGGAAAGATGCAGAAGAAATATTTGAAATCAGCCAAACTTTCCAACTGCCATCTTCTTCCCAAATAAAAAGTGATAAATAGATATGTAGAAAACACATTTGCATACATAAAGAAAGATGCAAAGTCAAGGGAACTCACAATGTAAATTAACTCCGTGTCTCAAGACTGTTTTATTGCCTTCTGTTGTGAGCTGCTTGCTTGCAAAGCCTGTAATGCAATGAACATTTCTGTCTCATGAGTGTTCACTCACTGATCATTCCAAGGACTTATTCAGTGTGGCACAACCTCTGACAACATGTATTTTTTGCTTCTTGGGGTAAAAATTTAATTAATCTTTTCATGGTTTGATGTTCACATGTTGAAGGACAAATCTAATTTTATATAAACTATGTAGTATATTTGACACTGTTGTCAGAAAAGTATTTTATGGGCTATCCTTCATGAGGTAACTTGGCACATTTTGCAGCATATGAAAATTTAGTGGATACTTTTATTGCACATGACTAAAGGAAAAAAAAGAGACAGACTGTAAGATAGACAGTGGTACATGAGTAAAATAATCACTCTGAAGTGTGGCAAAACAGAGTCAAGGGAAAAACAAGGTCAGGTTTAGAGTAGAATGAATGGATGAGGGAGTAGATGAATTTGAAATCTGACTTAGAGTGAAAAGTATAACCAGCTGGAAAAACTAGAAAATTTTGCAGTGTCGTGTATGTCAGCAACATCGTTTTGCAAAGCTAATAGTCATTCTGAGATATAAGCACTCGAAGTTAAATCCTCTGCTAGGCCAAATAGAACAGATCCATTGACCACACTGGGGTTGTTTATTCAACCGACTTGCAGTTTTTTGTGGTTAAGGGGATCACAGGACCTTATCAATATTATACATGATTCAAAGAAGGTAGCCCCGATCCTAGATCCAGCAATTTTGATTTCTTCCATCCACAGCTCTTCCCCCGTTTTGTATTGGAAGAAGCAATCATCTCTGTTCACTGTCTGCTCTTCACTCACAATACTGCAGACCTTTGCATTCAGCCTTCAGCTGTCTCCTTTTCAGAAAGAAAAATACTAATCTACTTAGCTGCTTCTTTTACAGAAACTAATCCACGTATTTGATCGCTCTTGTAGCTTTTTCCTGTACCTTTTTTCATCTCCACAGTATGTTTTTGAGGGGAGGCAAACTCCAGTTTATGCAGTGGCATAATCATATTGTCTGTTCTATTCTTCAATGCCTTTTGAATCGGCTCACTACTGAGCACCGAGCAGATATTTTCAAAGAGGTATTTATTAAAATGTTAAAAACTTATTTCTCCATGACGGTCAGTTGAAAGACTATCATTGCTAAAGTTGGGATACTATTTCTCCTGGCTTCATTATCTTCTCTTACCTGCGTGGAATTTTCTATGACTTCCTCACTGAAATATTTCTTGTACAGGGTCCACAGCAATCCTTCATGAGCATTGGCTTGGCATCTATCTTAACTACTGCCTAATGAAATCACTCTAATAGGAGCACATGTCATATTTTGGGGATAAAAACAGTTTAATGGCAGCTCAGTTTATAGAAAAAAGAATTAAAATACTACCTGCTGACTGCTCATTCTGTGGAAATTCTTTAAAATGGAACTCAGTAACTTTCCTATTGTGGCATCACTGAATCCCCTTCACTTGAGCAAGGTAAAACTACTGATTTTTCTGTGGTGATTTTGATAGTTTACTGGTTTCTTAAGGAAATGTGTTATTCTTCAGCCTGTAAATTCATTTTGAACTCACTGGTGAGTTTGAAACATATTTTGAAATGGATGAGTAATAAGAAATTCCTACAGATTTTGTGAAATAACCTAGCAAAGAAGAATAATCCCATTAATGATCTCTTTAAGGGAAAGCATGAAGCTTGAATTCACTCTATGCTATGCACCACAGAATTCACATCAAAAAAGAAAAAGAAAGCTTGGGAGTGTTCGAATTGTAGGAAAACAATTTTTTTTTTTTTTTATGTTACTTTAAAATATTTGTTTATTTTAATTTCATTGTCTGTTCCAACTTTCCAGTGTTTTATTAAATACTGGAGAAATCAGTATCATCTGTTATTTTTCCTCATATGTTAGGGTCCTGTTTAATGAGAGGTATCTTCACCGCATCTTCCTTAGTTACAGTCTTCTGTGAAGCATAAGTGCTTAGAAAAACTTGACTCCATTAGTTCCGTTGCTCGTGAAACTGCTTGTTATGTTGCATTTTGCAATATAAAACATAGGAAAAAAAATGGAATGATTAAGGGAAAATGAAGCATCTCATCCAAGTATTACCGTAGTTAGTCAAGAAAATCTCAAATAAGCTGCCACTTTGCTGAAAGTCTGCAGTAAAAAGTCTCTTGTCTCTTCACCAGAAAATTTTTAAACCACATTTTGCAATAATTTTGACAATACTGGCCCTCTCTGCTCAAACAGCGCAATTCTGAGGAAGTACGAACACTTCCCTTGAGTGTCTTTAATGTCTGGGTTAAATATGGAGTACATGAATAGGAAACATAAATTGATTTTTGGCTCAGGAAGAAGGTAGGCTGCACAAAATTGGAGACATTGAGGATATTGTTATTAAATCAATTTTCCTTGGAAATATAAGGCATTTATATTTGATGCATATTCCAGTGCAAGAGCTCAGACACAACGGTGCCTGTGAGAAAAGAAGAGTAGGCGCAGAAGGATCAATGAGCTCTGATCAGTCTAAGGAGTCTTTTGCAGAGGGGATAGAAAAATTCTTTTCGATTTCCTCGTTGAGGTTTTTGTAGTTACAGTGCTCATGTTACATTATCTCACGTTTAATATCCAGTGTTGTAACTTTTTACTGTGTTTTCATACAGTGTTGTACACATGTTTTGAGTTTTCTCAATTCAGTTATTTTAATAGTTAAACATAAGGTGAGTTCAGTCTGAGCAATTTGAATGAGATGATAAATTTGAAATGATAAACATGATAAATTTGGTTCCCAGCTTTAGCAAACACAAGTGATGGAAATATAAGGGACGGAAAAAAGCCTTACAGATTTAAAAACAAAACAAAACAAAAAGAATCAGAACAAGCTTTATGAAAAGGGATGTGATCTCTGCTCTTTTCCAGCACTTCACTTTGTTTACCACCCAGTCTCTAAAGGCTTGTAGTCTGTTTATTAAGAAAAGGTCATGCTAATCCTTCCTGGTCACCTCTCACCGTGCACAAGTGCTGTGGCGTGGTATGAGTGGTAGAAGTATTAATCCTGTCTCAGCAGCCTTTTATTTGGATTTCAAACTTCTAATCAAAACTGGCATTCTGTTGCCTCTACTGATTATATCTGTTAGAACCAGAGCACTTTTGGCTTGTGTTTTTCAAATGTTTATATCTATAGGAGCAAAAGGCACTTAAATAAATTCATTAATCAGAGCCACATTCATCTGTGAATGGGTTCCAGTTTGTGATATGAAATGCACATGAAAAAGAGAGAAATATCACAGTACTTGATAGCGATTAATCCCATCAGAAACAGCTTAGAGCATGTGAAAATTACTGTTTACAGCAAGGTGCGTCTCAAAGCCCCAGCCCCCATGAGGATCTAAGCCTTCTCTCTGCTTTCATTCTAGCCTATTGCAAGTTTTTTTTATCAACTTCAGCTATACTTAGAATAATCCATTGTGTCTTCTTGCTAGGTTTTGTTTTCTTTTGAACGGAAATAAACAACAATTAAATTCTAGTCAAATGAAATTAGAATGGCTGCTCTCAGAGGGACTGTGACAGCTTAAGTGTGTTACAGTCAAGGTGAAATATAGCCTAGAGAAAATATTACAGTTTAGATACCCTTATCAAAGATTTTCATCCTGACAGGAGTTCTACAGCTGGTAAACTTGATCAAAAAAATTTAACCTAAGAAGCCATTCTAAGTCCAAAGTTACAGTCAAGAAGAAAAAGGCTTCCATTTTCTGAAGTGGTGGAAGTTCAGAGGAAGGACAGCTAAAGAACTCTAACTAAAAACAATTTCCCAGTTTCCTTCAGACCTTTGGCTATTGAGCCAACAATGCACTCCAAGAGAATATTGATATAATTTCCTTTAAACATGTGCTTACCTGTGATGAAATATGATGTACTGACTCTGATTTTCTCTCTTCAACTACTACAGGTGTTGTCATGTGGTATTCCATTTTGCACATGGAAATCTGCAGGTTCTGCGTTGATCAACATTTGAGTGATTCTATGGAAGTATTTGGGCCTGCTTCTTGAATGTGCTGAGCGTTAGTAACAGCCTAGAATTCTGAGCCTTAGAAAGACTGAGAAAATGGTTTTTGTTAGTGTATTACTTGGAAATCAGGAATTGTGGATTCTGATTCTTTTCTGTATGATTGTGCATAGTTAAGAAAACATAAATTGACATAAATGGGTATGGAAAATCTACATGCTGCTTATACACCCTGACAGGCTGGACAGATTATATTGTTCTGAATTCCTTGCAGTGTTTTTATATATTGCTATGAATTAAAATACTTGCCAATGCCTTTCTATAATCCAAGCTGAAGTGAATCAAAGAAAGAATTGATGTTGGTTTAAAATGATTGCCTACTTCTGAAATCCTTATTTTTCTTTTCCAATTCATATTGTGTCTACTAAATCCAGTGTGCAACCAAGTCCTTTCAGTTGTCTTGGCTCTGGAAGGTGTATGTTCTGCCTGTGTCAGAATTTAAAGTTCTGCGTGACAGCTTGGCACATCTTTAATTTACTTTTTGGTTAGTTTTGAAAGAGTAGAGCCCCGTCAGCTCTAATAGAGATCACACCTCTTTTGTTTCCTGATATTGGTATTATAGAGTCACGGAATTGGGTTTCCGATTATTGCTGGGTTAACAAAGAGGCAGGCTGTCTGGCAGTTGGATTGGAACAAGAACTAGCCTCAAACTCACAAGGTGTCTCACCCCTGACCTGGAAGAATACCAGTGGGGTGAAATAATCTATCTAGTCCTTTGGGCTTTGGAGCTTCTTTTGAAACGGCAGAAAAAGCTGCTAATTAGCACTAACAGTGATGGTGCTTTTTTTTTTTTTTCCCCTCCTGGAATCCTCTTCTAATGAGATTTCCTTTCAACTTGCTACAGTGCAGTGCCTGCATGAAAGCGCTCAGTGTAGGCATCAGCTTTGAACCTTCATTTTGAAAAAAAAATCTTCACTGGAGTGACATTGCCCCCCTCCCAACCATAAGAATTGAAGTTTTGAACAGTAGATGAAATATTCGTGGGTGTTAATGCAAATGAATTGATACAGAGAGATAAAGAGATCTTAAAACCACTTGTTTTGGTGATTGTTTCACCAGTTTGTTGAGAGGAGGAGGGGTTGTCCAATTCCTTTCAAAAGATCTCTGGGACTTCTCTTCCATGTTTCGCATACTTGCTGTTTCCTGTAATATCAATTATAGAGTGTGTCAGAATACTTAATATCTTTTCTTCTGCAATGGAAAATATTCCAAAGAGGAACTAGCTGAATTCTAATTTGATGACCAACATACTGCGGCGCAAATGCTATGGTTAGAGCTAGGATAACAGGAAAGAGGCAGAGAAGGAGAGGGTCCTACAGGTTTGCATTCCAGGTGTGGCCCAGCATTGCTGTAGGACGACCAGCCACATGGGAGGGAGTGTGGGTCACCTGCTGACACTGCTCTCTTGACACAATTATTGGTGTTTGGAAAGAAGAAACTGTGGAGGTTTTGTATTTATAAGATTCTATAAGGTTTTTGTTCTCAGAGTTTTAGCTACATAGAGTAAGCCGGATGTAGGGCTGGAGCTGGTTGGAAATGACATGAATGAGGGAAGGTTGACGTGACATTTTCCCTCCAACATTTCTGCTTTTGAGGCTGGGGAGCAGGCTATGTCTTATGTTGGTTTTCTTCAGCATTAAAAAAAGACTTTGTCTAGTGATACTGACATAAAAAAGCAAAACAGAGACATTTGTTTTGTTTAAAGGAATAAAAGCATTTACATGCTTACATGCTTTATGTTGTCTCGTCCAACCACTGTAAGCTACATCAGCGAAATGCATTGTAATGATGCATCATGGCACTGATGTTAGGGATACTAACCGATGGTAGAATAGAATCCGAATTAGAGATCAGAACAAGAACTCCTTAAAAAGTTACATTGAAAACATGCATATATTGTAATAAATGTATTAATATATGTTCAAGGATAAAAATAAGAAGTGCCTCCTTTTTCAAATAGTAAAAAAAAATATGTATAGTATATGCCATTATGGAAGTAACGCTATTAAAATTAAGAAAATAGAAAGAAAAAATGTTCACTTCTTACTTTAAGTCAAATTATTTTTGATTCTTATTTTAAGCAATGTTTTGATGATGCTTTCAGTGAAATCTCTACTTCCTTAAAGCTCATTTTTAATTTTTTAAAATACAGTTCATCCACGAAAAGAAGTCCAAGAGGGCAGGACATATTTACACACAACGCTGTGGATCAGTAGTTGTCACGAATTTCCATCCCTTATGTAAGCAAGCTGCTTTTGGAAATTGTTTATTTTCTCAACTGCTGGCACTTCAAACTCAGTTTTGGCCCTAGCAGTCACACTGGCCTCCTTCCATCATATACTTGCCCATCCATATTTTGCAGTCTAAATTATGCTTTCCACTACCCTTGCACAAGTTCACTGCTTTCAGATTATGTCTGTAGTGACACTTGTGCAATTCCATTAGCCTTTCAGTGTTCCAGGTCATTGTCACCACATGCAGTATCTGAAGCTAATGAGATTTCTTGGCTGCAGTGTAGAATGAAAGTTGCATGGAAACATTTTTGAAGATAGAATTACTATCTTTATGCATTAGATGATAAGAACTCATTTCAGTTATCAGTCTAGTTAATCTTGTACCCATATCTGAATAAAAGTATTATTTATAAATGATCAGATTCTTTAACCCTCACTCAGTCTGGATGGTATCTTGCTGTACAAGAGATCTTAGTGAGATAGGATACTGCTTAATGTGAACAAGGCATCAGAATTTGGCCCAAAGAGGTTGAGAGTGATACAGAAAGCAGAGACACACAGCACATCCGTAGTCTCACATGTATTCATTTCTGAATTCTCTTTTTCCAACAGAATACATGTAAAGGAACCTGAGCACAATCTTAAGGACATGAAGTTCAGATCCTGTTAATTTGTGTGTGTTGCTCCTTTGGGCATGTGCTTTGGAGTAAGATTCCAATTCTTTAGAGATAATTAATAGAATGGTCGATTTTGTGATGTACCTGAATGTTGAGAACAGCATGTTTCTTGTTTCATGACAAAGGAAACAAATGTATTGCAAGGTACAACATTGCATCAAGTTTAATAGCTGAAGACTTTTTTGTTTCAGAAGCGTACACTGGAGTGAACAGAATTATAAGAATTATTCTTCTCTGGTAAGGCTTCCTAATAGATGCTGTTGTCAGAATATCCCAAAAGCAATGAATGCACCTTGGAGCCTAGTTTCCATATATTCTTTTCCTGCACCCTAGCAACAATCTGCTTTCTGGTCAGTGCTGCTGATCATCACCCATTCAGGCAGTCCAGTGACAGGCCTTTCTTGTTACCTGGGAAGAAAAAGGAATTATAGGAGGTATGTTCTCAAACAGGGATTTCTTTTACAGTCAGGGTAAAGAGAGAATACTTACTGCTGAGAAAATCAGGCCCTAACTATAAAATTTGGAAAGTTACAAATGATGAAAAGAAAGTCTGAAGCTTATTCAAGCACTACTTCCATTATGCTATGGCTGTATTTTCTGGATGAGCTTGTGCTAGTGATGAGTGATGAGTAGGCAATTTAGCATTCACAGGCAGAGTCCTGAAGGCTGTCATTGCTTTGACCTTCCTTAACACCCGGAATCTGATGCGTAGGCACCAGGAAATCATTTAAAATGCTGGGAGAGGGGTAAATCAAGCATGATTTTGAGTTGTTGCAAAAACAATAATAAACTAAACACTAAATAGGAAAGAATATCGCAAATCGCTTTATTTTAAAGCAAATCTCTTAAACAAGACAAATTGGAGCCATGGCACTTAGATATATGTTGAATTGAAATGATGCCCTGTGAAATCAGGCAAATCATTTCTGAGCAGTGCGTGACAGTGATAGGGATTCCTGGTTTCTGGGATGAGCAAGCTGAACTACACCTCTCGCTTAAATTGCTTTATGATTCAGCAACTGCTTTAATTAAATTATAGATACCAAGAAATATAAATACCGTGAGATGTTTCAGCGTGCTTGTACTTTGTAAAAAAATAAAAATAAAAAAATGAGTTGTAGATTAGAAGTCAGTGATCTGCCTAGAAATTGTATTTCAGGAACCTGAGTATCTATCCTACATGCAACAGTAAAATGAACAACTATCCCTTCATTAACTCCTTTACAGATCAAAATTACTCTTTATGTAACAAAAGCAAGCCAAGCTTGTGTGAATATACATGAGCATAAAGATTCACTTGTACCCTGACCATTTTGGACTAAACAATCCTGGCCACGACTCTCGAGGATCTCTGTCTTCACAGCTTACTAATGAGGAAATATTTGATAATCTGCCTTGCAGAAAATTGATCTTCTGACAGAATTTTTCAGGAAAATCTGTACCAGGAAAAAAGATACTGATGTCCAATTATTTATCCTGCAATAGTTTCAGAAATAATATAAAATGTTAATACTTATACTAGGAAACAGTGTGCAAAATGTTAAAGAGCAGACTGCCTCCTTACCTGACTGATAGATTACCTCAAAACATGGAAGTAATCCTTCAAGCACTGGACTTAGGCTCTGGAATTCTTTGCCATTGCTGTCATCCTCTTGTATAAATCACAGATCTTCACTGTGCCTTTTTTATTTTTTGTCCTGAACAATACTGCCACTGATTTATCTGTGTGAAATCCTATAAAACTTAGTTATTTTAGTCAACAGAGTTTTCATTCATTCGTTGCAGTGGGATTTGGTTTGTTTTTTTTTTTTTTTTTTTTTTTGCCAGAAGGAATGAAATATTAGCATCAGAGTTAAACCAGGGCAGAAAAGAAACCTGTTCAACAAATACAGGCGGAACATTGCTGCAGGAAAAGATCCTGGTACTTCCTGTGTTATGTGGTATATCTTATTTTCCAGCTGAGATGTTCTTAACCAAGCCCATGGAAGTACAGATAATTCTTCTCTTTCTTTCTGCTGAGCACTGGGTCCAACGTCAAGTTAAATAAGACGAATAGATGGTTTCTGTTAGCGATGACTACTGGGGACTGATAATGGGAAAAAAGTGACAACTGGATGGTCCTTGTGTGACAAGAAGACAGAGGCCAACTATTTATTTATGGACACTGTTTCTTTGCATATAGCATTCTTTATAATGCACAGTCCTGAGGCTGTCTATTTTACACGGATGATATCTTTTGCATTATGCTTTTGTTTCATAAACTTTATATGTACACACTGGCAGTGGAGGGAGATTCCTTCAGGGACTCCAAACCAGTCCTCACTGCTGGCAGAGAGAGGTTATTTCCTAGACCGAGGTCATTCTGTTCATCTGGATCACGGCACAGTCATACTTCTTGGAGAGAGTAAACTGCAAAGTAGAGAGAGAGGAGAGTTCAAACCTCTTAAAGGGCTGCAAAACGAGCATCAGTATACACCCTTGGAGGAATCATAAGAGTCATTAAAGGACTGACTGTACCTATTTGCAACTTAGCTGGGTAATAATATTTGGGTAAAATATGTAGAAAGTGGTTCTCTAAAGCTGTCATTTCATGCCATTTCATGCCATTTCATGCCAACCAGTCAAAAAGGATAAAGTAAGAGAATCAAATTGGAAAGTATTAAGCCTGAAAGAAGAAGGAAACAATTTCACTAAACCAATTAATCAAACTGTATCGCAGAACTTGAAAAATCAATAGACAAGGCAATTTCATCATATTTTCATCAACTTGAGTGCCGATTTTAAATTGAGTTGGGAAGAAAATTGAGCCCCATCAGCCCTCAATATTATCAAAATCATGGAAGGGAAAAGAAAATTTCCTTCTGCAGCCCATCATTGAACTGTAACCTTGTTGGGAATACAGCTGAAATCTTAAACCTCCTTAGGAGAATATAAATCCTGAGTGGCCTTGGACACACCACTGAAAATAAATAATTTTCAGTTACTCAGGTTTTCCTAATTTCCCCTCCAGCAGTAGCAGTTGAAAATGTCATTTGAATTTTTTTTTTTTTTTTATGGCTGACAGAAGTGATATCCTGTAATGCCTGCTTCTTTAAGCAGGCATCTTTGTCCCAGTCCATCTGAAATTGTTTAGAACAGCATGTGAGCAACTGATTTACAAAATCAGGGAGAATTAAGTGCCTTAGCAAGCTTTAATCCTGGGAAAATATCCTCTAAAATGCATTTGTTTGTCAATTTGCTTATTTCTGCCTATGATTCTGCTTATTTGCTTATTTCTTCACATGATGCTCTCATTATTCTTGGACTGCACCCAGCCACCAGTCAGGTGCAAGAAAGGCTCTTTCCATTTCTACAGAGTGGTTTGGTGACTGATGCTGCCCTTATGTTTCCTCTGCATTCTGACTGCATGGCTCACAAAAAAAGGAGACATTTAAATGTGATTACAATGAAATTCCTTAAAGGTCCTGTGATTCATGGGGAAAAATTATGGTGATGTAACTTTACAGCCTCCAAGAGAAGGAGAATAAGCACCATGTTCTTCTGTAAATGAGGGTGTAGCAAGAAACAGAACTCCTTCCTTATGCTCGTACAATCAGTTTACATAGCATGCACTAACTCAACCTAAGCAAACGTGCACACATACCTTTATCCATAGTTTTTTTTTCTTGTTCATAAACTCATGGGCTCTGGCTGGCATGATATCTCTAAGGGCGTTATTAACTTTTTTTTCTTTTGTATGGTTTTGATTGCTGCATTGCTTTGATCGTACATCTAAGGGCAAAAAATCTTTTCATTCATTGTTTTTTAATTCAAGAATTGGAAAGGAAGCACTGAAAACTTCTGGGTTTACTTCTTTTTTTTTTTTTCTTTTTTTTTCTTTCTTCCTGTACTTTGAAGGTACAGGATTCTCCTCTGCAGTATTATCAAGGTTAAGAAAAAAGCCTGCAAAACAGGGTTCCCATGGGTTTATACTCATATAGGTATTCCAGTGTACTGCTGTAGAAACTTCTGAAGTGGAGTTAGAGCACAATCTTTGGTGCCATGGTTAAATAGGAGGAGGTAAACTATTTAAAAAGAGCTAAACAAGTAAGGAAGTCAGTGATCAAAAGAGGAAAGTATACATAGCACTAATTCTGGGACTGACACTGTCAGATTGTTCATACAGTGTTTGTACTCATTCATCATTTTTTTTCAATTGCTCTCAAAAACCCAGGGAAAGAAAAGGAAGCTCTCTGAATAATTTAAAGCAGTCCCCTTTTCAGTCAACAGCTCTTTTGTTCTTCTACGTATCTATAACCTCAGAGTAGTTATTTTAATATTTCTTTGGTTGCGAGATAACCATTTAAATGTCTAAAACAGTGGGAGAGCGAAATGGAAAGGAAGTATTTGTAACATTTTAAGAAAAATAAAAAGGAAGGCAAAAGTCCTCTAATCTTACTAAAGATTTACAAAGGATCGAGTGATGCAAAGACTTCCTTTGAAAGACATTCATTAGTTTGCTGGTCATTACGAACTAATAGGGGCATCTAATGAAGAACAAAAAGTGAATAGCTTTTATTTCAAAGTACCATGTTTATGAGGTTGTTTTTCTTCCTTCTTTGATATACATCAAGCTTCTAAAATGCCTTCTTTCTGAGTATTCACCCGATATGATTAGCATCATCATTTGTATTACAATAGTACCTCAGAAGTCAGAAGTGAAATCAGCAGCCTTTTGTACTAGACGTTGTATAAGCAGAACTTGCCTTAAGGGCTAACCAACTTTAAAAAAAAAAAAAAAAAAAAAAAAAAAAAAAAAAAAAAAAAAAAAAGCAATTGTAAAGACAGGGGAAAAAAAAGGAAGTATGGAAGGAAGTATTGGTCTTCTGTAATAGAAACTGCGACAAAAAAAACCTAAAAGCCTGAGAGATGCAGAAATTGCACCACCTTCTGAGACCCAACTCTATGTTTTGACTAGATTTGTTTCTCTGAGGAAACTTTATCACCCAATTTAGAACTTGCAGTAATTTCCTAAGAAATGCCCCTCATTTTAGAAGCAGACTGCCCTCCATCCTACAGTAATCTCTTCTGTAAATTCAGAACAAGCATGCGGTGCCAGGAAAGGGAGAGCGTATAAGCAGTATTAGTCAATGAAATCATGTTTTGTGATAGGTAGTCTAATAGCCAAAGAAAGGCTATGCGTGTATCCCATGGATTCTAATTCTGAGCACAAATACAGAAAGTGCAAGTAATCCTTTTGCAGAAAATGCTCTGTCCGTATAGTTTGTTTCTTTGATTCTGTATATGTTGTAGAAAGGAGCACTTAGCAGGTTCACAAATAGCAATTGAAGCACAAAGCATCCTGCCTCTCATTTTAGCCCTTACTCCAGGAGCCAAGTCCTGTGAAAAGAAATGCAGAAACCTTCATGAACTGAAATTGGGCATAAATTGAATTAAACCAGAAAATAAAAGAGGTAAAATGATGAAAATGGTTGTGAATTTAGTCAAGCTTAGCTGAAACTTCAGAGCAGGCATGATGAATGAAAATCAAGGGAGATGGTGATAAGAAAGAATAGAATTTTTGATAAAAGCAGCAGGGTATGTCTAGGCTTACTCCAAAGGAGGGTCAGCAAGTTGCAAGGCCTCTGTAGGTCACTCGGAAAGTAATGCCTCCCAATTTTTCTCATGGAAACTACAGCAAGGATCACAATAAAGCTATTAGATAGGCCAGATTCTCAGCTACAAGTCACTCTTATTCAACACATTCACCACTGTTAGCTGTGCTTTCTCTCCAGCGATGAACAGGAGCCTGCATGCTGCACTTATAGCAATCTGCACCAGCAGAGGTGACCCACTGTCACAACTGCTGAAGTGCACCACCTACCACCTCACTGAGCCCAGATCCAATGTTTGGTATCCATAAACATTCAGCAAGTGTTTGATGAATGTTAGTGGATGTCATTTTTTTCTGCATGGAGAAACTCACCTCCTATGCACTTCCATGTAAGACGCCTTTTTGTCACACTGCCCCTGTGCTGCCATGCGTCACGCAGCAACAAAATATCATAGGATGTTGGTAGGAATGTTCAACCTCTACTGCCATATCACCAACATCTGCCCCATTACTTCATGGGCCAACATAATTCAGTAAGAGGCATTGCTTTCGGAGCAGCCCTCGTATCTTGATAGAATCACCATGTATCCTGAGTTGAAATGGACCCATGAGGATCATAGCGGAACTTATTCTTCAGGGTAAATGGAAGAAGATCTATTTTACTCTTCTGGAAGCTTACTAATGAGCTAAAGAACAGATGTATTCAAGAGACTGTCATCAACCCCCTGAGTAGCAATGATCTGAAACAGTTTGTTTTATATACTTGATGCTGATTAAAATAAGACAAATTAACAAATTTCATCTCTCTTGATGGAAAACAGATAACTGTCATTCAGTGGTTCTCTCGGTCATAGACTAATTCTCTGCTTTTTAAAAAATTATTTTTATTATTTTTTTAAACTCCCAAACAGATTAATATTCAGCAGAGGGATAAATGCATCCCCCTCCTTAATTTTGCTGCAGGCAACCCTGCAGGCACCTCTGTCCTTAGTTGCCTTGATCAGCTCCACCTGTGCCCACACCTGCTGCCCATGGCGGGGGCCTCTTTTAAGCTCGGGTGCACTTTCCCAAGTCTTGCTGCCTAAAACCTGCCTGCTTAGAATTTTTCTTTCTGCTATTTGTTTCTTAGGGCAGTTATACTACTGACTTTTTCCTATGCTTTTGCTTGAAGATTGCAGGGCTGTGACTGGAGCTTGTGGCTGCTGTGGAACTGCTGTGTTGGGCAGGGCACGTAGTGGTACCTGTTGGTGAGTTGAACCTCTGCCCACGCAGCCCTGTGACCAGAGGCTTTCATCAGGTAAGGTGTTTATCTTCTATGAAAATGTACTTCCTTCACTTCAGGTTAAAAATGAAAGCTTCAGGATTATGTGTTTCTAGAAAGGAACTGTGGGGAGAAAAGGTGACTTATATGTAACTTATTGACCTGGTTATGTATTTTTTGGAAAAAAAGAAAAAGGAAAAAAAAGAGTTGAAGCTTATATGCTGTCGTTGGTTTTTAAGAGTGATTTTTTTTTTTTTTTTTTAAGTGGAACAAAGAGGTGCTACAGTGAGAGAGGGAAGGGGCGAGCTATCTCAAACGGTGGAGGTATTTCTTTAGGAGAACGTAGGGCTGGCCCAAACCTCCATCTGCAATGTGGAGTTCATAAAGTCAGACACAGGCTCATATATCTGTGACAGTATGTTTTTGAATGTTTAGTATTACTGAATGTCATAAAACAAGAAACTATTTAAAGACTTATCCTAACTAATTAATTGCAAGAAGGCAACGTAATTTTTTCTTTGTCACTTAGGTGCTTACAAGATGGCTGATGGGCCATAGGCAGCTATGGGTAGCATTTAAGAGACTGAATAGAGTCTTGTTTTAAATACATGGGGTTTTTTTGTTGTTGTTGTTTTTTGTTTTTTGGGGTTTTTTTGGGGGGGGGAGGGGAATATAAAATCTTTCATTTGCTAGAAGTGAAATGTTAGTTTCTAGCCTCCTTAGTAGCACAGTTTAAGCAGAGAAAATGATGTGCTGATGTTTGGAAGGATGACTTCTACTCCTTGATACGTGCTGAGCTACCCAGCGTTTAAACCCTTTTAAGAAACTGTTTTGCATTAGACAATATGGATAGTCATTCATATTAAGCTACAATAAGCGAATCTTCTTGTTGCCGTAACGTGATCTGAATAACTGAACATGATGAAAATAAGGCTGCTGTTATTTTGTTTCTTCAGCAGTCTTCTCTGAGGTATCTTATTTTCAGACAGTCTCACAGATAAAACTGCGATGAATGAGAAATGGGAAATTATTGAGCTTAGAGGATGAGAAAACAGTCTGTAAAATGCTTAATAATCTTAGTATTGAACGTAGTATGTTTGATTGCCCAACTTTCCTCAGGGCTAATTATTTTATGTGCCAATGCTGGATGAATATTTTAAGGGGGGGGGGGAATGGGGACACTTATTGAGAAATTACAGAAGAAAAACATCTCAGGACATTGTAGCATGTTTCTTAACAAGAACAGGCTGCTGCAGACAGAAATACTCAAATCTAGGTAGCTTATCTTATAATCATCTCTTATGATTTGCTGACACTTTTATGCTTCTCATTGCCATCTAAACATGCTGTTAGCAAGTATAAAATCCCTCTTTTGCCATGTTAGCATCCTAGAGCTAGTATTTGTAACATAACTCTAACTTTCCTCAAAGGTCAGTAAAAATATCTGCTGATCCTCACAATTGCATTCATGTGCTGAAGAACTTCTTCCTATGTGACAGACCCTGGGGGAATCCTGTGACAAAATCTCAAGGAAAAGCACATTGTGATGCTTGCAATGAAAAGCATTTTTGGGGTAAAAAAAGGTGGTTGTTGTGTGCGTTCTTAAAAGAAATATTTGAATTAATTTATTGAGAGGTAATTGATAAACTTTACCTAAAACAGCTGTTGTGAACTAAGATTAACGAAACTTAATAGCTGAGGGAAAAACAAATGTTATTTCTTTGAGGCATGATAATTTTGAATTAGCTTTTCACTATGAGCTTGATTTTGTTAAATGCAAATCCCTGTACATTCAGAAAAGTGTAAGCTATCTCATCCTTGCCACAGCATAGAAACATCCCTAGAGGTATACGCTATAGCTAGCTTGAAGGCAGTGAATTTCCAATCTAGATGGCTTCCTCTTGACTTGTCCGTGTAATAATATCCCAGTAGGCTTGTCTCCCTGGCTGTGAAAGAGGGAAGATGACCTTTCCCTTCCTTGTCTTTTTGAAGCTGAAAATGATTGATGCCCTTTAGGAAGAATCTAAGGCTATGTAGTTATATGTTTTAACATTTGGAAGTTGTGTTTTTATAGCAATCAAGCTAAATTAACACTGCTACGATTGATCTATTATTCTGTCTGTGTATAATCACTACTGGGACAATACTTATAAACTCTCCAGACCATGAATCGCGCTTAAGCAACCACCAATGTATTGAAATGATGTTAGTGACTGCTGCTTACCTCAGTCTCAAAAATCTGCGAGCCGTGTTATTCTGTGGACCGCTTTAAGCATTGTTTCAGGTAGAGGGGGAACCACCAAAATGTTTCAGTGTGTGCCTTGACAACTTTTCAGGAAATGATGATTTTACCACAAAAATTGAAACTCTGTAGCATTTAGAACAGAGACACATCTTCCCTCCTGCTCCTTCTCCCCCAAATTATCCTTCTTATATATCCATATATAATTTTAAAGGTATTAGCTGTTCTAAATATTCGACTCACTTGACGAAAGTCAAAATCAGGATCTCTGCTTAGAGCATGTGAACTCCCTGAGATGTCGTAGATGGAGCAGCTTGCACTGTTGCTATTTGAAATAACTGAAGGACGTCTGCTCCAGGGGCATGTGAGGAGAAGTTGCCCATGAAGATAGGTATAGCAATGTTGAAACTCAGCCTTTTCCTTGTCTGCTGTTACCAGCCAGTCTGTATTGTTTACGAGGGTGATGGGTGTGCCCTCTTGGACTTTCCTTTTACGGTTTACATACCTGTAAAAGCCTATCTTGTTCCTCTTTGCACTCCTTGCCAATTCCAGTTCCAGTCTGTACACGTATATTTCCATAGCCTGCATTATTTTGTTATAAACTGGGGGAGTTTGTGATTTAATTGCATCTACCATCTTATTTCTGGATGAATGGATTCTGGATAGAATAAACTTCTGTTTATCATATATGCTTCTCTATTCTCAGGGTGACTTTTTTTTTTTTTTTTTTTTTTTTTTTTTTTTTTTTTTTTTTTTTGCTTAGAAATCAAATTTTAAGGTTTCATTCCCCTTAGGTGGCATTTGTAATGCAGTCTGATTTCCTTTCTATGTACATAACAATTCATGCTTCATAGAATATTATATTGAAACTAGAGCCCCTTCTGCAGTGAAGTAGATATTATGCTTTTTTTTTTTTTTTACTATAGATAAATATAGTTCAAAATGTATTTCTTTTTAACTAGTAATATAAAACCACATACGGATATGCTAATACTTTCAAATCTACATGCTAAGACATAAAGCAAAATTAAAGTACAGATTACTTCTGTAAGTCTGTACCAGGAATCTAATTAATATTATAGAACAGATCTGGTGTTTACTCACTGATAGATACATCTCTTTCAAATACTTGTTGGAAAATCAAATTCCTATTGAATGCTTGAGCTGAAACACTTTTTTTTTCAAGCATTTGCCTTTGCCCCACAAGGTTTTGTAGTGAAAGAAAGAAATATGTGAGATGTAAAACTCATAAATAATTCTTGTGGATTGAATTACGTCTGAGGTTCTTAGAGTGCAATAAGCAAAGGAAGAAGAAATGTACCTCTTCCCCCCCCCCCATATTTCTTTTCTTCTTTTATCTAACAACTCATTTCACCAGATGTCCTCACTACAAATGCATGCTTAATAAACCTGTCTGTTCCAGTACGCTGGTCAAGTAGTAAGAGCATGAGACAAATAGTTGAATTGTGATGCTTGACTTCAGAAGAGCACATTTTTGGCTTATTTAGGTATCTGCTTGGTAGATAGGTAGGTAGGTAAACAGGACTGAAAGGCTTAATGTGAGAGTCCAAGGTAGATGAATTATCTTCAAGTGTTTTGTTTCCTTCAGTATTTAAATATCCATGGAAATAAACTGAATTTGTACAGTTTTTTTTTAATTTGCTTTCAAAAGTAAAAATTGTGTCAGGAAGTTGCATTGTCACTAATGAAATTGTAGTGCCAAACACAAATCCTACTGAAAATAGCTCTGATATTTATTGAAAAGAATCCAGCAGTGTTGTGGGAAAGTACAAAAAATTCTTCTAGATGTTAAAGTACTAAAGGTCTGATGTCACCCAGTAGTGTAAAATTTTCCATTGCTTTATGGAATAAAACCCAACAGTTCATCAGCATCTTAGCAGCAAGCATCCATTGTGAGTTATGTACTTCTGGTTAATGAATACATAACGCATCGAGAAGCTTCTTCCAGCTTTGTCTTTAGGGAATCTCACAGAAGAATGAAGGCCTCTACTTTTGCATATTTTCAGTCAGACCAGTTTTTATTACATTCCTTTGGGTTGCACAAGAAACTGCTGTGTCAAATGTTTTAAGAAACACATCAGGAATTAATGCAGTAGGATGACCCAGGTAAAAATCAAATATAGCTTTCAAGAGCTGAATTCAACACTGAATGAAGTAGTAAAATAAATTTCTATGCTCATTTGGTGTCATAAATAAAGGTGCTTGGATTGTTAACTAGATTTGGGTGAGCAAGTTTTGTTCAACTTGTCCCCTAGAAAAAGGTACGGCTTTTTTTTTTTTTAGTCAAACAGGGGCTACAAGAAGCAGCATTTAGTTTCTAGCAGAGTTAGTGCTCGGCTTCTGGGCTTCTGTGGGTGGCTGTTGACAGAAGTGATGCAAAAGGGTCCACATGTAGTGTGTTTTGCATCATACTGTTTTAAGAGTTCAAACATCTCTTAGATGCAGCAAATCGTCAAAGGTCTTGTGATCTGTTTCATGTCCTGAAAAGACAGGTATTAGAAAGCGGGTCTACAGCCTGGTGTGAGTGAGTGGACCCTATGTTTCCAGTTTAACACCTTTTTCCAGTTTGGTAGTGCTGTAGAGCTGGATAAATCAAACTGGGGTTGAACGAGTTGCAAGCTGTACCTGATTCAGCAGTTTCTCTGGCTTCCTGCTGTAGTTCAGATCAGGCAGGCTTCAGGGAATACTTGAAATATATATAAAGTAAAAATAAATAAAAATGAAGATGCAAAGTAACCTTTTGGTGCTTGGCTTTGATCCCTTTCCTACCTGCTCAAGTCATGTGTTATGGGTACAGGTTCACTTTTATGGAGTTTCTGATCCTGAAAGTATTCTTTCAGGTTAGCATGGAATTCGAGGTTATTCTCAAATGTGTATTTATGGAGCATAAGGTTAGGCATGATGTTTTTGGGGGTATGAACAATTCAAAATACTCTCTGAAAGTAGTAAGAATGGAAAATATAATAGATGAGCCACATGGTTTTGCATACAGTTGGGTGAACACTGTCTTTATCATGTTATGCCTAAGATTTTAAAATATTGTAGACCAGATAAACTGTAACTTAAATGTGTTAAGTGAAACAATATTGCCCTACTGGAAGACAGCAAAGTCCACTTCTATGGTTCAAGACAGAGGTTTGAAAATTAAAAACATTCTCCAACTAAAAGCACTGAGCAGGTAAGAGCAGAGTGTTTAGCAAATACTAAGGGAAAACTTGCTCTTGAATTCTATCCAGTTTTCGTTACTTTAAGCTTCTGTGGTAACCTCCTATAATCAGGAAAGCGACTTCAGTGTCTCCATGATTTCTAATGCATTATGAAGATTAAAGGTCATTAAGTAGTGCAGTAAAGAGATTTTTTTCCTGCCCCTTCAGCAATTCCATGTCGTAGTGACATAGCGTCAGTCTGGCGTGTTTAAATGCTGTATGGAGAAGGTTGTTTATGTGAAGACTACAAGCTAGCTATACATAGCTTGCAGAAAAACTGGGAGACTTTAAATCTGTCCAAACACTTCTCAGTACTCCTTTTTTTTAGGTCTGTGCCTTTCAGCTATGAATTTCTTACGTGTTTTGGGATCTTCACATATAAGTTCCAAACTGTCAATACAGGAAGCAACAGTTTGATGGTAGGCTAAGTATACTGAGTCTCCTTCACTACTACAGTCATCTCACAGGGTAGTACTGAGGAGAGAGAAGAAAGGATTAACTCAGTTTTAGGAATAAGAGCAATATACTTATCCTTTCTTAGCACAACTACAGTTTCACAAACCTTCTCTTTTTGTATGGTACAGTTCAGTCACATGGTATGGTGCACTCAACAGATGATTGCAGAGTGATGGTCAGGAACTCGGTGGTGGGGAATGTGCTAAGAATATTAATAAATCTTGTTTCTGAAATCTAGAAAAAAACATGTAATGACACCTGGGAAGTCTAAATGAATACTTGTATTCCTGTTACCAGTATTTGCAAATATTAGAGGAGATGCTTGTCTCTGTTGAATCACAGGGTGGCTTAAGTTGGAAGAGACTTGAGGCAGGCATCAACACATTCCAACCCCCTGCCGCAGACAGGGTTGCCAAACTCTAGGTCAAATGCTAGATGAGGCTGCCCAGCACCCCATCCAGCTGGCTTTGGCCACCTCCAGGGATGGGGCATTCATGACCTCTCTGGGCAACCTGCTCCAGAGCCTCACTGCCCCCTCAGTGAAAAACTCAGTGAAAAACAGTGAAAAACGCATTTTGTTCAGCTGTTACATGCGCTGGTCTTGCCTTTATCTACTTTATAGTCAGTGTTGTAGTGCGAAATTTCCTGCAGATTATCTGATATTCAACATCTCTTTGCCATGTCTGTGATACCATTATGTGATTTTTTTTTTGTTTGTTTGTTTGTTTTTTGGGGGAGTATAAGCAAAAGTAACCTTGGTTCAGCAACATTTTCTGTTTAATAATAAACCACTAAAAAGTTTTTATGCAGATAGAATAGTGCATGGAAGTCGATAAGCCTTTCAAAAGTAGTCTGTGACTTTTAATAAAACCCACACTCATTTCCAGTTACTGATTTATGCTTACTGATAGAGTGTTTAAAAAACAATGCTAAACACAGGATGGCGCGGTGGAAATATAAAACAATGCCATGAGTTCATACCATATTATGTATCAGCTGAAGATTTCTCAAAGTTTGTTCTGTGAATATTGTAGAGAAGAAACAATAAAGAATTGAATATTTCAAGTGGATTAAGTCATGAACCACTTGGTGATAGGATGCTAATGTGCATCCTTACTTCCGGTGTTTCATAATATCGCTATTACATGTGAACAGGAGGAATATTTCCAGTATATTGAATTAAAATATACTTTATTTAGGATGTATTCAGTGGCACCAGATGATTTTTTTTTCCTACTTTTGCTTAGAATGTTTTGCTGAGATGAAGAAGTTAAATCTTTTGCTGTTAGTGCTTTGTGTTAACATTCAGCTCACAGAACCATATGTTCTTAGCTGAGAATCCTCAGCGCTCATGCTATCTTTACCATTGGTCTAATTTTTATTGACACTGAATATCGAGCATTCCTATCTGTCAGCCTTCTCTAGACTTAGTTTCTTTTGTGGTCTGCTAGTTTCCTTACCCACTATCGATCTTTTTAGCAGATGTTTTGCAAATGTATCTTTTTTAATTACTTTAGTTTCACAAACTGCATATATTAACTTGCATCTTATATCTTCCTTACCTACAGTTTATATGCTGGAAACCATTCAAGCCATTCTGAACATTTCTTTCCCTGTTACTAGGTAGATGTTAGCAGAAAATTGCGCTTCGTGCTTCCAATTTTGTTGCTAATTACTGTTAAAAGAAGTTAGGAAGATAGAAGGCTTTGGGAATTTGCTGGTATTGCTTTCATTTTATTTTAATGCAGTTTGATCCATGTTATTTTGTCTGTTCAGAATCCATTTATGTCACTACATCTCTCAGAGATTCACTGGTTACTATGGTGCTCCAAGGTTAATTGAGTAATCATTAGATACTGGTGTATTGTCCGGTAAAAATGAATTAAAATTGATTGGGAGCCTAAACAAAACACACATTGTTTTTGTCATATGAAAGGATGCAGTTTGGTCCTCTAATATGGTCACCTATCCAGTAACATTCTGGTCAGCTTTTAATATTTGGCATACAGCAGTCTTTTCCTTTTGGAAAAAATAAGCCACAGATTGATACTAAGTAGAACATATGTATGTGTATATATATATATATATTTGGAACCCTTGATCTATAGAGAGAGCAACCTTATATTCATAGCTGTGTGATCTCCACGTGTGGTATCTCAGTCCTAGTTTTCCTGACAGTGTTTTTACATGATCTCTGAAGATATTAGATTTCACTAGAAACAGAGTAGAATCTCAATTACTGAGAAGTGGGTGGTAATATTTTCTTTCCCTTCTATGGTGATTTTTTTGGCCTATTAATGTGCACTGAAAACCATAGTAAGTAAACGGTGAAGCTTCATCAGTGGAAAACCTTTATCTTATGTGAGAATACAACTACAAATTGTTAAATTATGAAGGTCTAGGCTGCTAATTGTTATCAGTTTTGGCCATAAACAGAAATATTTCCTCACCTCCAATTAGAAACTAATGAAGCCATTAATCTAACATCAAAATAAAATGAATACAAGTCATCCCAGATAATTGAATAATAGTTATTCCTAGGGCAATCCTAAGAAGTATGAGAAGTCTTGTAATGTGCAGATAGAAGTAGTGATATATGCCACCTGTCAATTCTAACCATGAAAGAAATGCAGAAAGCTTACTGCTTGGACACATAATACTTCACACAGAAGTGTGGTGGTGTTGGCTCCATCTGTCCTATTTTCCCTGTCAATTTTAACAGTCAAAAATTTAAGACGGTCATATTTATTCTTTTGGCCACTAATGTGTCTATTGTAGCTGATTGAGTGGTTAATAGACTTCTATCCATCATAGTTAGCTAGAAAAAAGGTACTTTGGCAACTTTATATGCAGCAAACATGGGAAGAAGCCTTCTTCCACAAAAAAGATAAAGTGTTCCAAACTGCAAGGCAGAAAATAAAAGGGTTTCCTAGCTATAACACTAAGATGCTTTATTTCTGATAGTACATATATACTGTTGTCTTCATTTTGTTTTCCCTATGGACATGTATACACAAATGTATGCATCTACACCTTTGAATATACAGTGTAAATATATACACAGTGTCAGGTATTACTGTTTTTTGGGGGGGTTTCTTTTCCCTTTAAATAATAAAAAAGGTTTCTAGTCCCCTGGATTAAACAGATGTTGAATGGGTGTTCAGGCTAATCCAAATGTAAGAATATTTCATGTAAGAAGCTTACTGCTGTTTATTGCTTTGAGAAAAGACACAAATTATAAACAACTCTTGATTAGCCAGGTATGGCTATATGAAAAATTATAGGACGTAGAATGTCAGCTTTAACTTGGAATGATGGAAATGATGTAGATCCTTCTGTAGTGTGTGAGTTGCTGATTTAAAGGTGGAAGACAGCTTGATTTACTTTTGCATGTGGGCTAGGAATAGCAGTGAGATTATTTTGACTAGTAAATGGGAAAAGACAAAAACAAAACACCATGACACATAAATCACCTACTAAAATATTTTGCTTTTATCTCTTGGAACTTGTTTAGCTGCATAACTCTAGAAGTTTCTTTTGTATACTTGTTTTCGTGTGTTTGCCGTATCTGCCTGTTCTATGCCACTGCACTTTATCTGCATAGCATTCTCATTTATCTTTTTCTTGTTCCCATCCTAAACCAGAGCTCTCAATCTATTCTGACAGAATGCGGATGTAAGAATTACAAGAAATGACCCCCACTAGACAAGTTTATCTCTGCCTTTTCTGAGTCAGGAGGAAGATTTTTGTTTTGATTCACCTGCTAGACCTTCTGTCTATGTGTTGATTTATTTGTAGCAGGAAAGTCAAGTTAGCCGAACCCAGATGTTTGATCCTTATGTTTATACTAGGAAACGAAGAAAGGCATTTTTCCATTCTCTTAAAATGGAGTATTACTTCATTTTAGAACTCCCAAATTTTTATTATGATTTTATGCTTTAGCAAGCTGTGAGTAATTTCATTATGCAAAACAATTTGTAGGATCTTGAATGAGGAAGAGCTCAGGACAGAACAATTGGACATGAAATGTTTAGAAGCTGGGGTAAAAGATAAAATGACTTGCAATTGTACATTTCTAGTGACAAGAGCTGGGAAATCAAGGCCCATTGGATCAGAAATAGCTCAGTTAGCTAATCAGAAAATCATTCTTCCTCTCAGCTCGTTATAATTTCAAAAGGGTAATTGATACGTTAGTGAAGACTTCAAGGCGAATAGTCATTTACCTGAAGTCTGTCTTGTTTGTTGTGTTATTCGTTTGTTTCCTAAATTGCTGTTGCGTCCTAGCTGAATGGATACACAGTCAATGGGCTTAACAGGAAAGATTCAGGCTAGATATAAGGAAAGACTTTCTTCATAAGGATAGTGAGGTAGCTGAACAGATTGCCAAGAAAGGTGGCATGGTGTTCAGCCTTGGAAATCTTCCAAACCCAACCAGGTAATTCCCTAAAAACACAGCCTGACTTTGCATTGTGCAAGTTGGAGTCCCGGTCTTCTGAGGTTCTTTCCAACCTGAGTAATCCTATGACATAATCAAAGGATATCAGCCCTCCTTTTTCAAATGTAGACCTGGAATAGCGTTGTCCATGGTTACTGATTGTATATCAGTTCTGTAATTCTGCATAGGTTTGCAGCTGATGTTGCTTTACCTTAATGGTCTTTCTGGCTAATGGCGATTCAGGCAGATGAGTGTGAGTTTCAGTTTTCTTATTTTGGTGTTTACGTAGAGACATGCCTTTGAAGGCTGAAGATAAAATAAGTGAAAACAATAGCACAAAGATAATATAGAAACAGATTCTTAAGGACTGAGGCAGTAAGTACTTATAGCTAAGAGCAGCACTTACTGCTGGGAGTAGTTCAATTGATTTTCTGTGGAATAATGGAAATCAATGTGACTACTCCCAGCAGTAAGCGCTATAGGACAGACTCTCAGCCAGTTAAAACTGAAGGCACCAGCTGAGAATTTTATCCAAACTTCAGCAATGAGAGTTTGCACCATTTGGTCTTGAATCTTCATTATTTGAAAGACTTTTTTTTTTTTTTTTTGTACTTTCCCTTTGGTAAATCATATCGGTTTTTTTTAATCTGCATTTTGTCCCATCAGTACCCTGGGTTTGCCAAGGCAGGCTGCAATGCTAATCATTGTAATGTCCTAAGCAGTGGGGGATTCATTAAAAACTGCTAATATCTTAGCAGATGCTTCTGAGCATGCAGAGATGATGATCAAATTGCTTGTAAGCATTTGTTTTGATAGGTTTTAGGAAAGAAAAGATTAAAAAGTCTTTTTTCTTCCAGGAAATAAGTAGTATTTCACAACAGATTTCCAAACAAATTAACCTTTGGGCTGAGACCAAGCATGGAAATACGCAGCCCCAGAGGGGGATTTCTGAGAAAGTAATGAGCTCTTATAAATATTGTGTATGCCAAGATACTAAACAGTAATTACTTAACCAGTGCACAAAAAGAGATGAAATAACACTGGAAATCTTTTCATGTGCCTATTAACAGGGTAGTAATTTTTACAAGAGACAGTGGATACGTTGCCATATTTAAGACCATGTTGTCGTGGCTTTGATTTTAGATGTTTTAACAGCCGCACACTTGCAGCTATAGCAATGTGCAAAAGTTCTAGTGCTTGCAATCTCTCTAAAAATCAGGTGTTGAGACCTTCCAGAATTGGAGAATGCTTACTAACTTTGGCTTCAGTTAATGAGATAGCGTTGTATTTGATACTCGGTGTAAGAGGTCTACACTTCTGCAGCAGCAAGACCTAGATTGATCCACCGTCGCTCCAGTATGCATGAGATCCTGCAGGGGCTGTCAGAGGTTCATAATGTCTGAACTGAAAATATGGTGACTCTAAATGCGTTTTTGCAGATTTAATTTCATTACTTTCATGCAAGAATGGTTGAATATGCAGACTGTAGCTTTGCAATTGCATCTAGTATTTAAAAAAACAGTTTGTGCTGAAGCATGAGGTTATTGATCGTAGAGCTAAAGGTTAATCCAGTAGTAATGACATGCTTGAATTAATGACATAATCAAGAATCCTGCTTCCCAAATTAAGGACGTTCCCTATCTTTCCCACAAGAAATTACTACAAAGACACACAGGAGATCAGTGGCACGATTCATATTGCCTTCTGATATTGTTATGTTGGACTAATGGACAATTATTTTGCAACTGCAAACCACATAGCCTGTCTGTGTCACATTTCAACTAACCGATGTGACTTGGAAATCCCATGCATAAAGCGTTCAGATGTAGCGTTGATGGCATATTTTCACACTTAAGGACAAACGGCAGTATTGAATTTGGACAGCAAACTGAGAACACTTAAAAATAATTGAAGACAAACGTACAAAAGTTATTTCTAATTTTTGTACAGTTTAGGTTCAACTTCAGCATGATTACATAGTATGTTCTGAAATTACTGCTTTCTGGGTCAAAATCCAAACCGAGACAAACAATCAAAACTAAAGAGACTGAAGTCTTATAGAATTATAATCTGTCCTGTTTTTCTTTTATGCGCATGTAAATACAAACACTTTTGCTAGTAAGTAAGTGGAAGATAGTAGATAAAAAAACAAAGTCAGTTTTAGGAATTGAAAGCTGTCATCTGCTACTGAAATCAGCTTTTTGAAGTCATTGAGTTTTAAGCACAGGCTTGCAAATTGCTGCGAGGAAGGATACATAAAAACCTGTAAGTGGAAAGCTTTTTCCTGGTTATTGACCATAAATAGCTGTGATGTTGCTATTGTTTACCTTGTTTCATTCAAAGATGATGATTGACAGAAGTGAAGGATGACAGATCCTCCCATTGAACATGATCAATTATTGCCTGCAATGGAGCTGAAGTATCAGTTTTACTTTTTAAGCCAAGCAACTAATTTTCCTGCTTTTGCTGTCAGTTATCTGTCAAATACTCTTCACAGCTTCTATTCCAGCCCAAGGATAATAGGGCCCAAGGAAAGAACAGTGAGCCCCGATTCTCCTTGATAAGTCAACAAACCTGAGAAAAACAGATCAACAAGTGTAAGGAAGAACAAGCACATTGCCAGAAGACACATTTTGCCCTTTGTGTCAGAGCCCCCTTAAGCACATTTCCTTTTTGGGGAGGCTTTGCCAGCTTGGACCCAGGGCAAGGCCATGCAGCTGACGGCAGGAGGGAGGGCTGCTCTGTTCACCTTGCCTGGGGTTGGGAGTAGCAGAACCCGGCTGGCGAGGCTGCTGCCCTGCCTGCTGTGTTATCTGGCCTCCGCTGTGCCCAACAGTAAACACTTTGATGGATGCATGACACTCTGCAAGAAGTGTTTTCTTCTGAAGTCTACTATATATGTCGCTATGGAACTAACACCTCATATTTATTTCCCTGGAACTGCAACAGATACAAAAAGCAGAAGAACACTATGTGGTAGAGCAGTTTTCCAGCTACAAATGACTATTTTTCAACAGAGTCATCAGCATTAGCTACGCATTTTTGCCAGCAATGAATGTGCATGCTGTGCTTATTAAAATACACTAGTGGAAGTGGCCCGCTGTCACCCCTGCTGAAATGCACCACTCAGCACTTCTCTACGCTCCCATCCACTGTTGGGCCTCCAGAAACATTCAGCAAGTGTTGATGAATGTCAATGGGTGCCATTTTTTCCACGTGAAGGTATTCAGTAACACAGCTTTGCTTCCTAAGAATTTGTATGGCGCCATTTGGTCAGAGTACCCCTCTGCTCCCATGTGTCACATTGCAACAAAAGATCAACAGAATGTTGGTGGGAAGGTTCAACCCTTACTGCCATAGCGCAAACATCTGCCACTGATGTTGTGGGCATTGTAGTTAAATAGAAGGCATTGGTTTTGGAGCAGCCCTCATACTACAGTGAAATGCTGGGAAAGAAAACACGTGTATATGGTTAGCCTGTCATTAGGAAGGTATATAAGCTTCTTTATTTACATACGCATGTTTAGTGAATGGAAAAAAAGAACAACTTTCAGCTATGTCATGGAAAAAGAATGAACTATACGTTAATTAGTACACAGTGTATACTTGAGTAGCTTGTCTAGAAGTAAGATACCAAGCCTTCAAAACTACATGAAATCAAGCGAAACTGACTTCCAGTTACTGTGGAAATGTGTTACTTTAATGCAGTCTAAGACTCAAAGAGTTTTTATGTGTTGTGGTATTTATCAGGAAAGTACTTTGATAAACCAGGATACAACCTATCAACTGTTATGCTATCAGTGGAAGAAATTAATTCAAACTGGCATGTAATGTTGAATGAAGGACTTTAAACAGCAAGGTAATTTAAAATGAGGCATTTCAGTGCTAGTGGCTGTTTCAAGTGAGTTTGGCTGGTTACGCAAATGCAGCAAAGAATACTGAAGAAAAACTGCTGCATGGAAGTAGTGACAATTAGAGGTGTCTATCTTGAATTACGAACATTATCTTGAAAGGTTAAAGGTTGTCAGACATGTAGACAGTTCTAAGCATGTAGTAACTTTACTCTGCTGTTATGTTTTACATCTTCAGGAAGAAAAAAATACTACTGAGATCAACAAAAGTGCTTGTATTTTTTTGCCCCATTTTCTCAAGTATTTTGCACATTTCTCTACACTGTTAATTGGTCAAAAGAGACAATAGACCAGGTGTAGAAAGAATGTGACTTAAATGTTGATTTACAGAAATATATTGCAAAAACAAGGCAAAGGAGATTGTGTATAGGTGAGGTGGTAAGAGGGGAGAAAATGCTTGGATTCAAGGATGCTGTTCAAATACTGTTGAATAAGTTATTGCACTGATAGAGCACCCAAAATCTGTTAGGTACACTAGGCTAACTGATGGATCAAGTACATAAACACACCTCAGGGAAATGATGTCTAGATTTTTATGCACCGTGAAGGCGCTCTTGCATCAAATTCCCTCCAAATTTGGCATGTTCTGTTTATTATCAATGAAATAGCACTCATGTATCAAGTTTTCATCTGTTTCTCTGGAAAAAAATAAATAAATAAATGCGCTTAAATAGACTCTTGTCACAAAATGTCAGAGGAAATCATTTTCTTGAGGCTTTTTATTATTAGCATTCACATATTTGTTCTCTTTAACTGACAGATTTCTGGTTTTGGGAAGACTTCGAGTATTCAAAGTATGAAGGTGCCTGAAATCATAGCGTAGAAATAACTTTCTAAACCCAAGGAACTGATGTGATGTAGGGTCTCAGTTTAAATCCTTTTACTGTAGCCTATTGCCTTGTGAGAGCTCTCAGCACGTTCAGAATTATGTTTGCTGGACCCCTGATTTAATACAAATTCTGTTGTCTACATATTTTTCAGTTGCTTTATGTAATGTTAGCTTTTTTTCAGAGAACTTTGCTGTTGGAACAAGGTTATATTCTTATTTCCCAGCTAAATGTTCTGCAAAGCAGGTGTGTTTCGATATTTTTGAGAAGCGTAACAATAGAAAGAATAGACATGCTTACCTAAAAGTCATACTAACATAATGTTCTTGCCTGGAAATCAGCATGATCAGTGCCCAACGACATGAAGTCTTAATACTTTTTTTTTGAGAAAGATAGAATCAGCTGATGGTTTAAATGCATGGTTAATTATTACTCCCACTAAACTAAGATTAGAAGCAAAGAAAAACCTGTACAAACTTTGTTTCATTTACTCCTTTTAGAAACAGTATGTATTTTGTATACATTCCACACATTATAGAGGATGTAAAACAAAAAAAAAAAAAGCCTTACATGTTAATTTGAAGATCTAAGGCTGATTGAACTATTGCTCAGGATTTTTTAATAATGAATATAAAATACTAAAGGAAATAGGCAGCAGAGTAAATGTTATGCGCAATCAGATATGATTGAGATGAGCAAAAGTCACAAGAAGTTTTCCAAGTAGATATCTGTTTTTGTTGTGAAAGCAGTTGGGAAACTTAGAAAAATCAGGTGAGGACTTTCAAACACAGTAGGAATATTGTGTGGGCTTCCTCCAGAAAGCTTCTGTTTATCCACATGCCCTGTACACATTGCAGTGATAATCCTCTTAGTTTCTTGTTGGCTGCTCTACTATATCACTTTTGAATTAAATTAAATTGAGGATTCTTTTTTGTCACAGGATAATAATCTATTCCCTTGTTTCTCTACTGCATACTCATACAGCTGACAGCATTCTCAAGCTGTGCCAAGTCTGATTTTCACCTCCTTCATTTATTAATTACATGTATGACACATGTAAAGACACATTTTGAGACAAATAAGCATGGTTTTAATCCTTCTTTCTATCTTAACGATTTCTACTTTGTGTTTTTCAAACTCAGTACCTGATTTGCTCTCAGATCCCAGAATGTATGTTTTCTAGAATGGTAAGACTTGGTCTCGTAGCTTGAGGCACATGATGTAGCTTCAGTTACTTTTAGATTTTGTGATGACTCTGTGTTTCACGTGAGCATTATGAGTCTCGATTTATACGCTCCGTGTACTTAGCACTTTGCACCTTAATGCTGGGATGAAATGAAACCCAAGTGACTACTTATCTGTTTCCCATCAGTATGTTTGTTGAGCTCACCATATAAGGCTGTTTTTGGATCAGACGAAATTTGGTAAACCCTTTTTCTAAGTTTCCAATAATAATTTCTTTCATATTTGTAGGACTTTTATTTTTAAATTCTAATAACTATTTCCCAAGCCGTTTCAGGCAGGGAAAAAATGTGTACCTGTTATTTCTTTAAACAAACTGCCCAGCATCAGCTTCTGATGATGTAATCTACGTTGCTAATTTTCCATTATTGCTTTTATTATATTGCATTTGGCTTGTTGAGTTCTGACCTAGAAGCGTGCCAAAGAGCCCAGGTGCTTCATACCAGGATAAAAGGAATCCTATTTGTACTGTTCTCTAGCAGATCTTCTCTAGCATTTGAATGAAAACTTTCATGAATAATTATTTCCTGTGTCCTCCAGGAACCTGGCATAGAGAATAAACTAAGGCATCTGAAAATAGATAATGAATACTCACTGATAGACTATTTTCTAAATTTTTATATCTCTGTCAGCACGCCCTCAGTGAGAATATTCTTTACTAATGAATCCTCCTATAATAATGAAATAAATTTATTTAAAGTTGTATTTAGAAAGCACGTTTTCCAATTTCAACAAGTCTAGGTCCTTGATGACAGTGCTAAATATCATCCTGATATTTAGCTACTGTCTTTATAAGAAAGCTGTTTAGAAAATAAAACTTTTTTTAGTGAACTTTATTTGCTTGTTACAACCAGTGCTTCCTCCACAGCTGTGCCTAGTCTGGGCCAATTCCTAGTCTGTGGGTTGACTGCAATACGAATCTGTCCAATCATGCCTGCAAGGCAAAACCAGATAGTATTTTTAAGAGAGAGAATAATATAATATACATAATAATATTATATAATTATATAGATATAATATAGTTATAGAAATAGAACTTTAAGAAAAGAAAAAGGTTAAATAAATAAATAAAATTGTTGGCCCAAAATTAGTTATGAAAACAAGATCCTATAGCAGGGATTCTTAAAGGTGGGTGAGTAGTTCATGAAGCAGGAACATGAGGCGCTTTTCCTTGCACATCCTAGTTTGGGTAAAGAAATACAACCTAAGGATAAGGGTCTGATTTGATTTCAGACAACTGATTTATATAGGAATCCTAAGTCATCTTCTGTGGGCTGAAACAGGCTGTATGGAAATAAACAAAAAGTAGTACTTCTGTACATATTTCTAAACTAATTGGTTTGATCCTTCTAGCTTAGAGTAACATCAATGTATTGCTTTAATTATCATTTTATATTGAAAGTGAGTTCATTCTGAAACCTTGTTAATATTCCTTTTCTAAGAGAATGGTGATATGTACAAAAAGTAGAAATCATCTCTTAATAGATCCCATACATAATACGGGATCTAAAAATACTGCAGAGGCAATGATGTTTTTTGCCATTAGGATCTCTGATAAGATTAGAGTATCAATTTGGGAATCATGTTTCATTAGCAGGTGTTCAGTGATTATTTTTGGCGAGTAGCAGAATGTGAGCAAGAGCCTGCAAGCATCAAGGTAACCAGAGGACTAACATATGTATGGACAGATCACTTTTAGTTCTGAAAGCAACAACAAGGCTTTGGTTGGGTGCAGTCTGTAATTTAGACACATACTTCATTTACTCTTTTTTGACATCTGCCATGTTACATGAAAATAACTTTGATAAAATGTCCTATGACAAGTTTATATATTGTTTTCCTCCCCTGGAGAATTTCCATGTTTTTATTTGTCTCCCGGCAGAGAGGATTCTCCTTCTGATCTCCTTCAGAATAAAGTGGAATGGAATCTCTCATGCGGGCAATATAAAAGGGTTAAAATTGTATTGCTGTTATAGAAAAAAAAAGTATGATAATGTTAATTAAACACACCTAAATATATTTGTAGTTTGGTTTTGATGGCTGAAATGTATACAATTATTCTTATTTAGTCTGCCACGGTCGAAGTATTTTTGTCTTATCGTGTACAGCAGCTTTTCCGATTAGGGCCCTAAAAAAGCAGTGAGTTTTTTTTCTGTGTAAAGCCAAACCTTCTGTTTCTGGTCTTAGTTCTTTCTCAGACAGTTGGCACATTGTTGCTTGATTGCTTATTCCTTTCACTAATTCTTCAATTACTTTCAAACTTTGTAGAGAAATTTAGAAATTCTTGAGGATTCTAAAGAATCTCTTTTTCATATGAATCAGTTTTTCTTTGACGTTCATCTATGTTTTAATGGACAGTTTATTTGCAGTAATAATAAATAGATATGGAAGTTTTTAATGTTTTATTACTTTTAGAAATTGGGTAACTCTTATGCATCTCCCTCTTCAAATTATTTAGCAAAAGAAGTGAGACAAAATGCAGTGTGTGCTCTGCATGGTTGTAGCTTAGAGATTGCTTAAACTAGAACAATAGCCTTTATGACAGCACTCCATTCCAAAAGACAGATTTTTTTTTTTGAGGTGACTTTGAAGGAAACTCTAGGGACTGAAATGAGTATTTTCTTTTGTGCGTGTGGGATAAACAGTAACCTAATGGACGTCAATAACAAATTTGCAATTAATATGCTAGTACAGTGATTGTTCTTTAATTGATGAATACTGATTTTAAGCCTCAAGATGCTCTTTGAAGTCATAGCCTATTGACTAGTAGGGAGAATACGACCCGCTGTCTCTGAATTTTTTCATGTTTTGATCTTATTTCTAAGAGTATAGTCATGAAGTAATATATATATTTAAAATATTTTAATCAAGTAGCCATCATGTTCACAAGTAGTAGCCAAGTCCAAAAGCAACATTTGTACTTGAAGTTCCATTGTGCCAGATTTTCAAAGATATTTATTAACCCATAGTTTATCTTAGAGTGCGTTGTTCATAAATGACTGGGCAGCTGTGAAAATATCCAGATTCTAGTAGAGAAGGCCTATCCTGGTTATAGGATAGACGCTGAAATTTACATGAATTCCTGAAGGTGTTTCAGATGAAAGCGGAATCGATGCGTAAAGAAAACTTTTTTAATCTTAAGAAATAGATGTTAGTTTCCTCTTCTACGTCACTCCCAGCTTTACAAGAACTTTTCTTTTTCTGAAAGGAATAAGGTTACTAAAAACCCACAGTCATGTAAATTCCACACCTTGCTTTCAATGACGCCATTGTCATGCAAAGAAAATACTCTCAGCTCATTAAATGTTTGGAGTTATTGCATCAATTACAAACAGTAAAGAATAGAGACTTTTTTTTTAAACATTTTTTACTCTTACATTTTTAAATAGATTTTAATTTAGATAAGTAAAGGTCAAGAAACAACATGGCAGATCAAAAGTCAAAGTTTCCCAGGAGAAAACCTCCCTGCGGCTATTGGTGAAAGAAAATGGCTGCGGGCTCCTAGTGAAAGTCGTCAGAAACGTAACTGCACAAAACAAGAAACACAATAATATAACAGAATTCATTTAAGCTAATAGTGAAAGATGATCAGAGTTTATTGACCTCTGAAAAAATATTGAAATCATTAAGAGAATTCTCATGTAATCTTAACTTTTAAAGTAAAACATCTTAAATGTTTGGGAGGGGTTCTATAAAGTTTACTGACTATGGGTACTGGTTAAGCCACGTTTTCATTCTGATAGCTAAACTATACGGTATACATTAATTGGATTAAGTTGCCAAGCAATTAAAATGAGCCTCCAATAGTCTCTAGGCTGCCTGCCGCCTGCTGTACATCCCCTTAAGTACCTGTTCCAAAATTAGAAAATGCTGTTTCTGAAGGAATTCATTAACTTAGCAGGACAAAAGTGAAAAGTCAATTTTAAAACAAGATTTCCCTGTCATTTTACCTGAAGTGTGGACTGCGGGGTATGGAAGTCCAGTCAGGGTTAAATTTTGAGAACAACTTGGGGCAAATTGAAATTTAGTACTGTTCCTAGTCTAATTTAAGACTGTTTTCAGACAACTTGTACTCACATATGGGACTAGTTTTCCCTAATAATCTGGTTCATATTCAGTGAGCTGGAAGTTTGGTGCTGAATTGTAAATACGTGACAATTTGGGGAAAGTAATGGATGCCTTTTGTGTGCTGGCTTTATGTAGACATAACAAATTAAGTCTCAGTTTAGGATCCGAATTTCTTAAGTGTTTCTCTTTGATGAATGAGAGTTGTTGCTTATTTTATAGAGCTATTCCTCCTAACATTTCCCCACCTGACGAGCAGCTTTTATTTATTTATTTATTTATTGCTTTTACTTTGCTGGTTTAAGCAAGTAAAGCCCTCTCTCATTCTTTTAAGATTCTTCCTGTCTGTCCCATGTTCCGGACTGAATTCATAATCTTTGACAGTGGTAATAAAAAAAAAAAAAGTGTGAATGCTCAAATGAGATGTCTTCTGAGATTTTTAAAAAGGGTATTTTCTGTGTATCTCTGTATTCATTTTCTGAAAGAAGTGATAGAGACTGCACTTATTTTTGGCATTGTCATCTTGTTAGAGAAAGCATATATCTTTGCCTTCCTCAGCATTTCCTACTAAGGTTGCTAACTTCCTGTAGGCATTTTGGTTACCCCACGGGTATGACTTTGTACTTTGCACTGATTTTTGTTCCATTTCTAATATTGCTTGTCTCAGTCATCCAAGTGAAATTATGATTCGTCTCTTCGTTAAACCCTCCTGTGTCTCAGTCAACAAATCCTATAAGCAAATGTTTTGTTACCTTCGTCACGGAAAACGTTTAATAAATGATTGTTGAGTAATTTACTTGGAAATATGCCCATCTGTCCCGTTGTTATGACCCTTCTGAAACTTCTTCATGATCTCTTCAGAGCGTGTTTTATGCTGGTTTACAAGGCCTAAGTAAACTTGAACTATAGTATATATTCTGCCTAGACAGCCAGGCAGAAGTCTAGTCAGCCAAACTGAAATGGCATCTGTCTTTGGTAACTGATTTTTGGTTTATTTCATTTGTGTTTCCGCTCATCTAATTAGTATCTTTTTTTTTTTTTTTTTCCTCATTTTGCTTACTGTTTATGACCCAGCTGGACCTGAGTATTAACTGTGTCATTCATTCTTAAAGTGACACATTTCCTGTTTTCTATCAATATGGTGCCAGTGTTGACTGGGCGGTTTTGTTAGTTTGAGATTGTTCTTATTGTGTCATTAAATATGCTGAATTACTTGGTATTTTTAACTTTTTTTTTCTCTTCATACTTAACCTCTCTATTCTCTTGAAAGCTGAGACCTAAATCACTTTGTTTTAGGCCAAACCTAGATTATCTTACATCTTCAAATCATCTTCTTTTCTTAGTTTCTAGCTGTGCATTTCTCTGTTCTCTGTATAAAACTATTAGCATTTTTTCCAATAAGATGGGACTCATCTATAATTTTTTGCAGTTCTCAGTTAATCTCTGTCTTCTGACCTTGAGTTGTCCTTCTTTTTTGCTGATTGATACTTTTCTGACATTCATGGTAAGGTTTTAAATTCATGTTTATACTATTTATTTTTTATTTATTTAGGTCTCTTTCCTGTTTACTTGGTGTTTCCAGCTCTTAAAGAATCCTTTTCTAAACTAGTGGAGTTGATAGAATATTTTTTTTTCTATAATGTGTCAGTAGATAATGAGAAAAATGTTTTGGTTTTTTTTTCCTATTCCTACCTATTTTCATACAGGAAATGTATACATTGCTATACAACTCACTGATTCATTTTTTTTTAATTATTTTTAAGCTAGTGATGAGGTTTCTTGCTGTGCTTTGGTGCATCATACAATGCCAAAGGTAAAAATTCCCATTTAATCTTATTACTCGTGCTAGGGGATTAATGTCAGGTGGCACTTATGGTGACAGTGAAAAGATTAAAAAATAATTCCATTAAACCTGTCTGCTGCATTTGATATTTGAACCATTAATAAGAGGGATTATCTTCTTTGTAGACTGTGGTAAAAATAAGCTCAGTATAATTGTCTTATGAACCAAAGGCCTGCTTCTAGTATGTAAAAGATTTTATTCCATAAAGATCTCTGATTAAGATGTTCATTGAGAGTTTAGTCACATTAAGCTAACAGGAAAGATCAGCATAATAGTTTCTTCATTTTGTAATGGTGAATGTCATAAATTTTCTGAAAGCACATAAACATAATTTGAACATACTCCATCTTAAATTTCTGTGTTTCCATAGGGAAATGAATAGCACAACTTTTGTAGTAGTTGTCACCAAAACTATTGAATCTGAGTTATTTAAAAAGCACTCCATAAGAGAAATAGAGTAAGCATATGGATGACAATGATCTCAATTAATTTGAATGTTTAAAGTGATGTTTGCAGGGTTTTTAGCAAATTTTCATAAGTTTTGAAATGGGTTAGGTGGCAAAGTCATCTTGTAAATTATCTATTGTTTAAGAGAGAGGGGGAGTAAATTCCCAGTGTTTTAGAACTGGAGAATACCACTGAGGATCTGAGGTCATCGCTGTTCACATCTGAAATAGGTGAGTAGAACAGTAAGAAAACTTGCTGATAGAAGAAAGTCAAAACCAAATGCACTAACACAAGCTGCAAAATAATCTTGAGTACTGAGAAGCTAAGCCAGTAATATGGCAGATGAGGATCAACGTCAGAGTTGATAAATATCAAAAACATTAAGAACGCTGTGGTGTGGTTGTCGCTCCTTGCAGTGGGTTTAAATTAACACTCAAAAAAGAATATGTTAGAAAGCGACACTTCAGTCCTTAGTGGTGATCAGAAGATGTTAAAAACATTGAAATGATAGAGGTAGGAGTGAAAAATAAAACAAAACCATTATATGGATATGGATAGTTGCACACTTGTAATTCTGTGTTATTCTAGCTCTGCAATGTTTTAAGAGAATATAATAAAGATGGAAAAAAATATGGTATGCAAGGATAACTGGGAAAACAAGATGGCCTTTCATAGAGGAGGAGGCTGAGCAGAGTAGACTTATCTGTTTGGTGAAGTGAATAAAATAAATCAAATTAATTTGTGTGACATGACATTTTAAAAAGATTGTTCAGGATTACTATTATTCAATGGTTTTTTTAGAAGGAGAAAAGGAATTAAGGTGGTTTCAATGAAACGTTCATGAGGAAAGTTTAGAAGAAACAAACAAAAACTTGAGTATTGGAAGTCATTATCGTAGGGTCTTTGAAATTGAGAAAAAAAAAAACAAAAAAAGAAAAAGAAAAGAAAAATGGTTTCAAAGCAATTGATTACTTCAAAGAATGTTTATCAAGAGCTGTCAAGTGCAATGAGGAAGGCTAAGTCTCAAATTTAGGAAGCCCCTAAACTATAAACCTGGTGGAAACCGATAAAATGCATGCATCAAAACATGCTATATATTTCTGGGTTTTGGATATTTTACCTTAGATTTTGTTTACACATATCTGTATCAGACTTTTCTTTGGGGGGGGGGGGAGGGGGAAGCTGACTTGACTTCCTTTGATTTTAGTCTCTATTTCACTGAATCGTAGAGCGAGACCCAAAATGATTGAAAGAGTGGGCATTTTTGTGGTGTTTTTTTTTTTTTTTTTAAATTGATCACAATGTATTTAAAATGGGCATACACTGTGCTAACATAGCAATGACCAGTGAAATAAGATAGATAAATTCCTTTTGTGAAATGTCTGTGACTTGGCATTCTGACAGAAATCTAGGTTATGAATGATCAACAAATGGACTAGAATGGAAAATATTAAGGATAGTATTTTATTTTCCCTGAATAAAAGCCAGCCCAGAAGACGTTTTATAACGTGCCATTGAGACTTTCTTGGGAGCCCTCATTACTGCAAAAGAATGTTTTAAATCACGTCACACTATTAGTCCAGTGCTAATTACTGATTAGTTTACTGCTTGGGAGACTCTAATGAATTGACACAGATTTGGATCTATTTGTTTTTTTGCTTTCACTGTAGAATAAGTACAACAGAGAATGTACTTCCTCATGCATTGAAAACCAGCAAAACTTTCAGTGCGTAACTTTGTTAATGTTAGATTCAAGGCAGTCTTTGGATAAGCCTTTTAGTTAAATTTTATCTCTCTATTGCCAGAACATCTGCTGCTCAGTTCTCAGTAGGTATTTTAGTTACTCTGCATTTTACTTTGTATTGCCTAGTCAAGTGTGCTTTCCAGTGATTTACATGACTGAAACATACTGCAGTCCTAATGAGGGCAAATATTACTGACCTTCTACTGTTGGAGGCTATTTGTTCATCTTTTTAAACAAATATGATTACTTTGCATTCACCTCTGCTTATGTGATGGCTTTTTCGAAACATGCAGCACCCAAGTTTATTGCCAGCAGTATGTGAGGAAGTGTTTAGAACAGAAAACACCCAAAAAACCAAAGCTCGGAGGTGACTGGGAGGGAAATGGAGTGCAGTGGAAAGAGTCACTTCAGAAGAGGATGACTGATCTTTGAGAGAGGCTGAAAAGACTGCAGAGAGCAGGAAGGCAGTATTCGGGACAGATCCAAGATGTTTTGCTATGACTGTGTTGGATAATAGCTTAGGAAAAAAGCAAGAATATCAACTGCAAGTATAATTCTAAGATATGATGGTCTCCTCTGTGAAGAGAAACATACCGTAGAGCTATTATGTTCAAACCCACTTTAGAATTTTGTATTTCAAAGACTCTTTGTAAAATTAATAGCTTGTGTTAGTTTTCAAAAACACAGTTAGAAGAAAAGGCATAATGAATAAATTACTGTTTAATTCTGACTCCTGGAATTCTAAGAGAATTGTATTTATGCTGTATTTTTCCACAGGTTTACACTGATTTTCTTGGGTAGGTGAAAGCGGAATGTGGGCCTGTACTGTATGTGCTTGGCTGACAACAACAAATCACAGAAATAAAATAAAGAAATGGTCCGTTACCAGTTTTTCTAACAGTTTATAAAGATTTCCTTTGATTAAAGATACTCCCTGGCCACCTTTCTGTAAACCTATTCAGAAATGTAAACTGTTCTTAACATTAGAGAGCTATTCCAGCATTTTATACCTCTTCTCATTTAATCTTCTGTCTCAATGTTTCAGTGGTTGATTTTTCCTTTTCTAGTAATGTAAACCCCGTTATTTACATTTTCTAGCTCTTTCATCCTGAAGTTTGCCATTATCTCACTTACTTATACAGAAACATATCTGTTATCAAAACATCAGTCTAAGTTTTGCTTAACCCTACAAACCATACTGTTTTGATATCATTTGTGAAGTAATAATTCAGTCCTATGCTCACTGCAATTGCTATTCTGTATATGTATTCTAACTTGAAAAGGTATTTTTGAGCACTGGAGATTCGAATAATATTTATGACGTTCAGATTTGATATCTGGACAGTATCTCACCTATGCCTTATACAAGGGTATTGATCTCCCTTACCTCTTCTAGAAACACTTCGTCAAATAAATTCAATACCCTTTTCCAAAGCAGACTCTCACTGATGATTCATAGACATACCATGACAGAGTAATATCAGTGATTTGCTGCAAATGAGCATTGTTGTTTTTTTTTTTTTCAGAAATTTTATCAGTCCTTAAGTGCATAGTATTGCCTTCCGTATTAATTTTATTCCATTTTCTATATTCCAAGTATATCTGAGTTGCCCTTGTTTTTCTGATCCTCTGTATTGACTACGCCTCAAAAAAAAAAAAAAAAAAAAAAAAAGGCACCTTTTTCTTTGGATTATAATTAGTGTAAATAGTTAAAAAAAAAAAAAAAAAGTCTAAGCTGATCCCTGAATAATCTATTTACTGAGTCTTGAATGCTCATAGTTGACCTTTCAGTATAATTTTTTGCCCTTTTCCGTTTAACTATTTTGTTAGGTAAAGTATGTGCTTAACTTTATGCACTGAGCTTTATGACTGATGTCAAATTGAACTTAAACATACACGTTGATTTTTCACTAGAATTGTGCTAGAACTTAACATCTACTTTTAGTACATATGTTCAGTGTTTCCACTAGTATAAATGAATCTGAATTTTCTTACAATGCTAAGATTTGCTGGAATAAGAGAGGAAGGTAAGGGGAATTATGGCACAGGCATGGAAATACAGATGTCACCAATCACATGCATCTGAGTTTCATGCTGAAGCAGCTGAAACTCCAAATGATCTGCTACTCCAGTTTCTCCACCTGCATATTTTGGTCATATTTACAGAAAATTCATTTCTGAACTCTGCCAGCCAGATGATTAAATGATCATGTTTCCACAACACTAATACAAGCTTATATTCTAGATGTAGTTCCATATTGATTAGACTGCAAGAGCAGTTATTTTTTTCATTAAATAGAATGGAAGGAAGTTATGTATAGAAATAGTATATACTAAGTCAAAATCTTGCTGAAACCTTGTCTTCGTTTTAAAATTCATTGAGCATTATAGGTTTTACTTGTCCTTTACATAAATGTTTGACTGTTGTGCGTTGCTATGATGTCAATAAAAGTACCTAATACAAGACACTATAATTACAGTACACAGAGGAGACAGCAGGCCAACAGGTAGTAAGCTTTTCCTAAGATGTGGTAACAAATGTTGATCTAATTCTAGCCAGAAATCTGTGTGTACGCTAGACAATGTGTGTGTATGGAGTCATACTGAACTTTGTTTGATTTGCTTCTATAAAGGTTAGTTGAAGTAATGCTGCGCTCTTGCTCCAAGAGTTTGGAAGTACAAAATAACTTTATACATTGCATGCAGATGTAATGTTAAGAATGTAATAGTCTAAATAGCACCCACGTTTTTTAGGTCCTCCTAAGCCAGTATCCCACATAAGATACGCTAAGTTAGGAAGCACAAAAAGTAAGGCGGTACCATGAAATACAGAGGAAATATGATACTTTCCCAAGTACCATCATCAGACTGTGTCAATTTCAGGATAGGTTTTCCTAATGAAGCAATCATCAATTTATAGTCCTCTTCTTGTTAATGGAGGCTGTAGCCTCATCTGAATTATCCTGGCAGAACGTGACACTCTGAAGTTTGCTTATGTAGTTTCCTGTGACAACTCATCTTGAAATTTGGGAATTGATGTTCCAAAATAGGCTTATCTCCAATATACGACAAGACTAAAAGTAGTGTCAAAAGAAATACAGTGTTGATTCTCATAATCTTGTTTGTGTCAAGCTTCTTCAAAGATTAATGTTGACCACTACTGACTATTTTGTTAAGAAAGATCTGTAGGAAATAAAATTCAAGGAGAGGCAAGAGAGATTCAAGCAATGTGGGAAAGTAGCTTCATAATTCTATTCAAAAATTCTGGAAGCTTCATATTTTGAAGTGAAACGAAGTGAAGTGGGAGCCAAGGTTTTACAGATAGACTTGATTCAAGCTGTCATCTCTTCAAGTTAGAAGATATAACAAAAATCCATTTTCACTATTCCTGCCAAAAAGGCCTGAACCAGTTTCATTTTCTTTTAAGGTGAATGAATGGTTTCCATTTTAGTAATAAAGATCCATAAGGGTAAGTTTGAAATTCTAAAAAGACTCCAGATATTAACTTAAGAATTTAAGTTTGTATTGAGAGGGACAAAGAGCTTTGCCTTCTGAAAGCGCTGGCTACTCTACAGTCATCCTCGCTTGGATATTACTTCTGTGTACTGACTCACTTTTATAATTACGATTGAATATTTATCAGACATAGCAGTCTAGGTTTTTCCTCTGATTTTTAAAGACAGAAAAATAAGTTGTTTTTTTTTTATTGTTCACTGCCAAGATATTCAGCTTTTCCAGAGTCACTCTGCAATTTTCCTAGCTTGAGGAAGCAAAAAGAATGATGACACCAGTAAATTAACTTCATGTAGTCGTTTCTTGGTTACTGTCACTTCCTGTTCTTACCTGAGCTTTGTTGAGGTCAGCTTGAATATGCCTTGAAGGAGCAATTATTGGTCTTTTAATTAGGCATTTTGAAATTGAAAGTCACTTTTTAGTTCACCTCCGAGAACGTCTTGCTTTCCTCAGGTAAGGTAGAAGTTTCCAGGTTTTGTTCAGCTGAAATTCTTTTATATTTCACTACAAGATTTTAAGATTTTTTTCACCTTAATTGTACAAATAACATTGTTGGTTAAATGCCAGTAGACTCAAGACTCGAAGTTCAGATGTTGATGCGCTCCTCGCACAAGTCAATGAACTTATCCTGTCAGTGTCACTAAAAAGAAAGCAAGCATGCTTCCAGTTCTTGGAGATGAAAAAATGGAGACAATCACAAAGTAGACGGGGTTGGGACAGAACCTAGTCCAACACTCAAATGGCTTCAATTTCTGGTCTTATACTGGAATATCTGAAAGTATGTTTCCCACGCTTTCGTCTGTTACTTGTATTTTAACGTGAATGAGTTCTAATATTTTGGCTGACATTGGGTCTCTAAGTTAGGAGACCTTAAAGCTAGGTAGGAAAGACTGTGCTGTATTATGAATAATTAATGAAGTGTGACAAGGAAGCGCATTATCTTTCAAATGGCTTGTAACTAATTTGTTAATTACAGTCGGAAACGATGTCGCTACCTTAGTTTAAAATCCCCAAATAAATCTGGAATTTGTAGCCAAAATTTATTAGGAGGCAGTATCACACTGAAGGCAATTTACCTGTGAGACAGGGAGCATGGAGCCTGGCTGCACCTCTCTTAGACCTCATTTATGGGCTGACTGCCCCTGGGGGAGGATCTCTTTCTGGAGATCCCTCCTTGGTGAAGCTTTCCCCTGTGAATCTGGAATCTTCTGATACAGGTGAGCAATCTTCTTCCCTCCCTCTATAGCACATTTCTATCGTGTGTGTCCTTCTGTCATCACACCTTTGTTGTAACACCTTTCCCATTGTATTGTTATCCAATTGCTACAAGGGAATATTGTTTTTCTTTTCTCATTCTGATTTTTAAGGTACTTATTTCTTCTAGAGATCTTTTTGTTGGAGATTCTGAATTAATAGTGTAGAACCAACACCAATATAGGAATGACGTTATGGTTTGTCAAGTGATGGTTTGGGAGATGTATCGTGACAAATTTTGTTTGAGATTGATACAATTCTGATTTTTCAGCTTCTCAGTCTATGCAAGCAATACTTGTACGATATTTTTGTACAGGAAACTGATCTTTTCTCTGATCCTTGCATTCCTTCACTTCTGTTGCATTCTTTTGCTATGACAAAAAATTCCAAGAACATATCTGCAAAATCACTTGCCTTTTAAAAATTTGTGTCAAGGTGTCTTGAAAATGCTTGAACTTTGTTATTAAGTACAGAATACACTTTGAAAGTTGCCCTGCCTTTCTTGGCCGTAATTGTTTAATGTTTGCAATATCCTTTCTTTCAGTTAAGATTTCAAAGAAGTATTACTGCCTTTAAATCCAGTATTGGAAATTTAATTTCAAAATTATAATATTCATATTTGAATGTCACTGCATAGAAATGTAGACTTTAGCTCAAGTTACTGCAATATTTTAGCGCAATTGAAAAGATTTTATAATTGAAGTAAGAAAATTGCTTGCACTGTCATGTTGCATATCTTTATCATCAATTCTCGTAAAATATAGCAAGATCTTTATGCTGAATGTTATTCTTGGATCTGACTTTTTGAATAGTGTTGTAAAAAGATGAATGCTGCTACATCAACTACATGGCATTGTATAGGTTGGAATCACATGACTATTTCTTCCCAAAGAATGAAGGGAGAGCAAAAATTCAAAAAATCAGAAAAATGAGTAAATAACTCCCACAGTTGAGGAGATGGGAAAATCTCCATGGACATACAATTCCTTAGCAAGCTGTGTTTCTGCAATAAAGCAAAGCTGAAAAATAAGTCATGGATGTGAGATGTGGGAACTGCTTTTTTTTTTTTTTTTTTTTTGGATGGTGAAGCTTTCAGGACCTAAGTTTGAGGGTTTTAAAAGCTGGGAAACTTGTTATGAATTACAGATATGTTAGCAAAAAGCTCATTCTTCCTTGTAGATCATTTTCAGGGAACCTAAAAAGTCCTTGAGCTTAATTTATTTGCTTGATCCGAGAAGTAAAATATGCACTGATGCATGTAAAACTTTGAAGGACTTAATTTTGGAGTAGAACAGGAGTGCAGGCTGAGTTGCCTCAGGGAGATGGTGAAGTAGTTCTTCAAGGAGATAACTGTAATCGTGGAACCAGTCAGCTGAGTGGGAGTTCTAAGAAAGCTTTAACGTAGTATTGAAATAATAAAGCTTGTATTGGTGATGATAGAGAGCAAAGGTGCTTCTAGGCTGGTATGCTGGCAATATTAGGAGTTGCTGTGTAGGTAAGAACAGAAGAATGGGCAAGTTTTGAGTGAAACCTTTGTTTGAATGATGTTGAATGATGCATGCGAAGATGTTTAGGTCAGGCACTTTCCAAATTAGGGACAATGTCATGGCGTTAAATAACCTTTTACAAAACTTTCAGCGGTTTGTCCATGTGCATTTTTAAGTATCTTAAGCAGCCTGCTGAAAGGTGTTGCAGGAGTTCTCTGTTTTGCATGAAGAGTTTGCATTTACTTATTTTGAACTTGCTTTCGGTTAGTTTATTTTGATGACCTCTGTCTCTGAGAGTTAAACAGAAAGTGAACAGCTGCTCTTTCTGGGTTTGACAGGCTGCTAAAGATACTCTTCTTAACGGTTTTCTGGGCTGAAGTGATACTCATTTGAGATTTCTCTTCAGAAATTTGTTCTATATATGCCTTGGACTAGCCATCACAGCCTTCCCTCCTAATTTACCAGTTGTCTGTTGTTCCTGCGATGGGTAGTAGTAGCTTTAGAGTAGTACAGATGTTACGCATGTTGGTCTAATTGGGTAGTATGGAGCTCACTAAGTCTTTTAATATTTCTTGCGTGTTTCAATCTTTGGATAATATTCTTATCTTTGAGTGAAAAGGCCATTATTTTTACGAACTTGCTAGTAAAGAATCCTGTTGGAAGGAGGAGTCTGAGTAACAAAACCTTCTGTTGACGTTTATCTCTACCTGCATAAACCAATAAGTCTGATTTTCTCTAGCTTTGAGTAGAACAAAACACTTTCTGGATTAAGGTAAAATGAATGGTATGTGTTTTGTTTTTTTTTTTTCTTACTGATAGAATTGAAGAGTATAAATATCTTAATTTATATTGCTGGCCTCAAGGAGTAAATGAAAGCATGATTTTAATTCATATTACGTCATTACTGAAGAGGCTGTCATAAAATCTAACTACTGTTAGTTCAAGAGACATATGCTGAGATGTACAGAGAGCAGTCCACTTAGTCAAGGTTTTCGTATGTATTGGAGCTCATTCACAAGATAAATGTGACTTTAATATTAGACTCGTCTAAATCTATTACCTTTCCATTGAGGTATTAGAAAAGAATTTCTGTATTGAGGATAATTAATATTTCAAAATGGGAGAAATAATTTTTTTCCACTGGATAAAATCTTGTCTCATGTAGACAGCTTAAAAAAAAAAATACACATTACTTAGGTTAGCTAAAGCTAGCTTCTTTTCCACAGTCAGATCCTAGGCAAAGCTGAATATTTTTGCAAATATTTTTGCAAAATCATGGAGTAGTTTGGTTGGGATCATTTCAGAGGGCCACTAAGATGATCAGAGTGCTGGAGCACCTCTTCTGTGAAGGAAGGTTGAGAGAACGGGGCTTGTTTAGCTTGGAGAAGAGAAGGCTCTGGGGAGGACCACACTGTGGCCTTCCAGTACTTGAAGGGAGCATACAAACAGGAGGGAGAATGACTGTTTACGTGGGTTGATAGTGATGGGACAAAGGGGAATGGTTTAAAACTAAGATGGGAGATACAGGTTAGATATTAGGAGGAAGTTTTTCACTCAGAGGGTGGTGATGCACTGGAACAGGTGACCCAAGGAGGAAGAGAATTGAATGAAATGAAAATTATTTTAATCTGTTTATATAGGGAGAATTATGTCAGATTATACTGCAGTAAATTTCATTAAGGTTTAAATGTTTTGCCATCGTACATTTGAATGGTACCTGTATGCCAATTATCATTCCATGCTACTGCTTAGACTCCTACCTTCCTTTATTCTGAAATTATTTCTTTAGTTTAAAGGCAGCAGCTAAAACAATCAAGGTAAAACTTTAAACATGTAAAATATGTGTCAGGTAGAGATTTTGAACTATGTAATTCAATTTTAAAATCTTTTTTTCTTTTTATCTTCCAACTATTCGTTTAGGGGATCAAATATATATCCTAACTACTAGAAATACCAGTAATTTAGAAACCCTAATATTAAGAAAAAAATCATTCAATGCTACTGTAGCTTAGTATTGTCTTCCTTGTGATCTTTCCATTGTTTTTATTAAGTCATCCTCTTTGGGATGTAGCAGAGTGCAAAAGCAAAGCTCTTTTGGCTAATATGTGAAGATGGGATGTGTTTATGCCATTAAGAGGGAAACCTTGCAGTGTTTAAACAAAAAATCCAATCTGCCTATTTGCATGTAAGAATCTCCATTTTGTGAAAATATATCTCAATTTTAGCTTCCTTGCAAATCTTCAGTAATTTTAGTAGGCTCAGAGGGAATTTCAGGCGGGAGTTTGTTTTTCTTGGATCTGTTGTTTCTAGTGAATTCAAAGATTGTTGTGTTACTTCAGTTTTCCCACATAAAAGAGCATCTTCCGAAATATAAGTATTCTGATTTTACTGTAGAACTTATGACGTTTTTTCCTTCGGTTCCATCAGTGTTGCTTATATCTTAAGTTTCTTGTGCCTTGCACAAAGGAAACACAAAGGGCAAAATGGGTGTTTCAGGATACCTGTAGAAGAGAAGGCCTTGAAACACTTGTACTTTTTAAGTACAGGATGCAGTTAAGTGATGACATTCAGGGTGTATTCTGGCTATTGTCTTCACAGAGAGGATGAGAATCATTCTGAATTGCTCAGGAAACCTTTTGTGGATTCAGACATGGATGTGTAGAGTTTATTGGGCAGTTTATTGCGCAGTTTACGAAATGGTAAGGTGGATGCAGCTGCAAGTCTTTCTAGATGGCTCCCTCAGAGACTTGTATTAATTGCCTGAGGCAGGAAGGGGAGAGGGAAAGAAAAAGGTATGCAAAGCATGACTAGGTTTTTTATTTATTTACTTATTGCTGCTTAGGGTCAAGCAGGAGGCAGCTTGACAAAAATATAAAGCTGAAAGCTTAAGCAAAATATGCAGTATTTTTGCAGTAAAGGAGGGGGAAGCAGAAAATAAGGTTGTACACCAGGACGTTGCTCGGGCACCCTGGTACTGGCCGTCCTGGCTTTGCCTCCCTCAGCGGCTGGGAGATGGGGATGGCTCGCTGCTGCCTTGTCCCTCCTTGTGAAGCTGCCCATCAGCATGGTGCAGCAACACCATGAGGAAATGCCTCCCTGTGCTGGGACAGCATGCATAGCGAGTGAGTTCTGTGAGTGACAGGGGTGAGCTGAAGGACCAGGTCACAGCCCAGGAAGCCAGACCCTGGGGAGCTGCGCTGTGCTACTGCAGCCTAGATGAGGTTTTGTTGCAGCTTGCTCTGTAATTGTGGTAGTACTTGGACTGAAAAGCTGTTTTAATTTGATCTGCAGGAATAATTCCCTGGAAGAGGCACCTCAGCCAGCACAAGCATTAGACAACACTCTCCGTCTGTAACCCAATATGTTCGCTAGTAACAAGGGTTAGAGATGCTTCATGACAGACTATATTTGTCCATAAGTAAGAGTGGTCAGACAAAAGCAAATTTCTATTGCTTTACCCTTGCAGTTTTGGCATTCTCCAGTGTTTCTCTGGGTAAAATGTACTATTTGTGCCTCCACTGGAAGCTCCTGACCAAGCTCAGGATGGAGCTAGAGGTGCCCGGTGATGAGAGAAGGAGGCAATCAGCAATCTACTGCAGGCAGAAATAGCCTCCAAGGAGAATCTCCTTGGAAAAGAAGCAGCAGAATTGTGCCTAGGCCTCCAGTTTGTGTGTATATGTGCAGTTGGGGCAGCATTTCTTTTAGGAACTGCGTAGACGGTGCCAAAATTTTTGCAGGTATTGCTTTGCAAATATTAAGCCTGCAGATTTACCTAAAATTTTGTTTTACTTTGCTACGTGGGCATTTGTAAGTGTTCTGTATTGAAAGGATCGTTTGGTTTTCTTTGTGTAAATCCCCAGGAGAAGATGGGGCAACCACAGAGCTCTGACTGATTCGGGTACTGCAGTTATTATTGTGCTAAGTGGCCACCTCTTACCTCAGATGTTATCTGCAGCACTGGCAGAGGAAAGGAAGTATGAAAACCTGTGCACCACATCTGTAAAGGCCTTGGAAGTGTTTATATTTGATTCCTTTTCCATTTTCTTTTCCTTCCCTCCCCCACCCAAATCAGTTTAGGTTTATTTTCCATATCCCTTTCTTTATCACAAATATCGTCTGCAATATCCTAAAGACTACTATGTTCTTGTAACAGAATATTTTGTGTAATTACTTTTTAAAATCAATAGGAAATCATGAGGAGCCCCTTTCTTGCAAATTAGGTTGTCATGGACAGATAAGTTTTGTGCCACTTTATTTCTGCTAATGTAATAATTGTAAGGGAGCTTTGCTGCTTGTTTAATGTCTTATTCTCTTAATTCAATGCCATGTTTTTCATTTGTATTGAAATTGGGCATAGGAAGAGAACTTAGTTGCTCTTTCTGCAAGTCTAGTTAAAGCCAAAGATGGCAAAGAACGTGTAGTCTGAGAGGCAGGGGTTTTTTTTGTCTAAAATCAACTATTTTTTTTTTTTTTTTTTTTTTACATCTTTGGTGCAATGCTAAGTAATTCAAATAGCGACAGCATATTTTGCTAGAATAGGATAGAAGATTCAAGTGTGAAATCAGTTTTCTTGAATCTATGTGCATCTTACTGTAGTAGGGATAGACTTATCACAACAGGAGTTACTCTAAAGAGAATGCATACTGTTTTCTATTTTGATGGGTCAAATTAGCAGTAGACTGAGTGTATTTCATGTGCATTGAGCCAAGTAATGTGTTGTAAATGAGCATCATGCTTTGCAAGCTAATTCTGTTCTGTAGTAAGATAATTAGAGACAGATGTGTTCCACCTGCATCTGGCTTGGATGTAGTGTCATGTACACATATTAAAATGTCTCTCTTTTTTTTTTTTAGCCACACCAATGTAAACAGATTTAGTCCACTAAAGTTACTACAGCTATATAGAATCTCACATTTTAAAGTGCAGCGGTGAACCTCTTGACGCTTTACACTGAGATTCTGACCTCTGTTCCTAGAAACCACTCGCTTTCTGCAGCATAACAAAGTGGTGGATATGTCTTTTAGAGGCAACATGTTTGTTAAAGGTCCTCTGAAAAATTTCTCTTTGGATAGTTTCTGATGAATTTAGATCTGACAGGTTGAAAATATTGCTTCCAAACTTAGAGTCAGCGCAATGATGACAGTCTCTTATGAATATTCAGATGTTAGTGCTATCGTGTCAGTCCGAGAAAATTGTAGATATTGCTTAAAAATTGTAAGTTGTAATATTTTGATTTTATTTATAAATTTTCTGTGCAGCTTTACGTTAACTGCTCCAAGTAACTGAAATCATTTTTCATGTAGCAAAGGCTGAACGCAGATGCGTAAGAATCTTTCAGTGGTTCAGTACCTGCTGAAGTTGATCATCAGCTATGAAAATGGCCTGAAATTAACTAGCAGCTCTATTGTGGGCAATCCTTATCATGTTGTTTTCCAAGACTGCTCAGTAGCTTCTGCAATGTAGTTCCAGTTAACAAATCACAGTTGTATTGTGTGTAGATGCTTTGTTTGGGAAAATAGGGAGCTTAAGCTCAACTCTTACGCTTGACAGTGTTTCTACATCTCCTAAGACACCAATCTTACCAGCACATTCAAGTGGTTATCTGACTTGTCCTTTGGTTCTTTTCAGTATATTGTACAGAAAATGCTACCTATTCCTGAGTTACAAGACCTCACCCTTGTCTCTTGGGTTGCATTACTTACTTAAAGTTAGCTTAGATTCAGTAAATGTGAGAAAACTCATGTCCTAATTTTCAAAAACAGGCTCTTTGGTCTTGATTTTGTAGCTTGGAACAACGTGTATGTTACAGTTCTTACAAGATGGCACACAGTGTAAGCTTTTAGGTTTTCTCCCTGGTGTGGTAGAAGAGGGAAAAAATCCTTGGGCTTAATTTAGGACTCTGTCCTTCAGTATGATGATAACTATTGAATTATTTTCATAATAAATCTTCACTTTGGTATTTAAATGAGCTGTGAGATCTTTCAAAAATCTGACTGCAGATACTAGCATTATCTTTAATTTAAGTGTATAATAATTTCATTTAATTTGCTTCTGATAGCTTCTGTATGTAGTCAATGGTGAATAATTTACTTATGACAGAAGACTTCACAGTGAATTCTTTAACTGTTAAGGAGGACAAAAGATTAAAGTAGTAAGTTGAGGAGCATTGTGAAGAGCAGGAGCCTGTCATTTCACAAGTAGGTGGCTGGATACAGGGCAGTTTTCCTGGCGATGTTTATCTTGTGGTGAGAGAAGAGAAATTCTGTTCAACAGTGCACTGAAATGATTGGAAAGCTTCCGAAGCACTCTATGTCACTGAGTTATAACTTTTTCACTTCAATATCATATTGAAAACGAAATCAGTCACACACTGAGAATCGGATATGTGGTTGATGTTTCCTTTGTTGTTCTCAAGAAACTGAAGTACCAATCTGTCACACATGAGGCCCCTTAATGTTATTTGATAGGTTAAATTTTATCGTAATTGAAGCTGTAATAGGATATGGGAATAAGGAAATTGTTAATCAGAGCCGTAACACCTATGCCCAGTCTGACCTGTCATCTCTGTGCCGTTTGTCCACCGAGACTCCCAAGTAAAACTGTTCTACGAAGCAGTGAGAAATGTTTTTTTTGTATAAAAACACAACTCATCTGTGCAGAAGTTGGTAAATTGTCCTTATTTGCATTTTGCGAACTGACTGTACCAGTTGAAAGATTTCTGCTTTAGGAAAAAGTGGCAGGTAAATCTAAAACATCTGTGTCCCTTAGAAACAGCAAATGAATTACAAAATAGTCTTACTGTATATAACTTCCTGCTGTGCACATAGATACTCATTTCCAATTCCAAAACTCTAATTCTAATTTCCAAAACATTAGCTTAATCTTGTGCAGATCAGATTCAGCCTACAATTTCCATAGTACATGACTAGAGAGAAAAAAAAAGCAATCATACAAATCAGTTCTCAATTAAGCTAAGTAGTTTTCCATTACTTTAGGTAAAATTCCATTAAATTCATTTTGGGTTTTTAAGCATCCTTGCTGCTAAGGTTTGTCATCAGTGTAGTCCAACAAGATGTGGTATAAGATTACTCCTTAAACTATACCACTTAAGTACACTGTGATGTTTACTTAACAACATTTGTCCTTGGTCTAGAGTATTCACTGGAGATGGTGTCTTCTCCAGAGTATTCGCTGGTTGACTTCAATTAAAAAATAAAAATAAAAATTAAATTAAATTCCACGGCATATTTTAAAAGCATATATGATCGTGTTGCTCAAAGCAACTCTTTGTATGTAACTGCTTTTCTTTTTCCTGGAAGAAAAATGAGGACCGTATCGAACTTTTCTACTTGAAAAACATTGACAGGTTCTATAATACAGATAAAATCTTGACACATTATTACTTACCAAAAGCATTTATGAAATATCAGAGTCTAAAGATCTGCCTAGCCCCGAGTCTAAACCATCTCGATGTTCTGTTTTATTTCCCAGTGTTTTCGCTTGTAGCAGACTACCCCGTGGCTCTAAGGAGCTATTTTCTTCCTCTGATGTTTAAGGAATACACATTGTGCATTATGTGTTTCTGTTTACTGACACACACAAGCACATTTCTTCTTCTAAAGAAACCTATATATTTTAAATTATTTTAATTCTCATCTAAATTGTTAAAAAAATTGTAAAATGTTGGCTTCCATGTTCTGATACTCTTGAATCAATATTTACATTAACTACAAAAATAATGATGATGTTAGGAGGTAACGCTATGGATCCTTCAAGCGGTATTTGATATCTAGTCTGTGGTATAGGCTATGTTCAGTGGATTTGGCTGAGATTAGGTTTCCAGGGAAATGCTTCGTGGTTTTTCTGTGATTTTATTTAACTGGAGAATGGCTAAAGTGATATTCCCATTGAGATTAGCATTAGTCATTCGTGAATTAATATATTGCTCTTTGTAAAGAATTCAGAATCTGGCCTTACTAGGAAGGTTTGAAAAGAGACATCCTTTTCTTGGTTAATTCATAATGGTGGAAGCCTTAGCTTTGTACTGTTAGATGCGTGGCTCCTACAAGTGACTTTTTAATCAGCTCATACAATAGAAATTAATTGGAATTATGTCTCCATGTTAGACTTTTTCTGTCTATACTCCACAGCAATGCTTAATTTGATAGAAATTTTATGGATTGTTTCAACAGACTTTGAATAGTTCTTTGTGTATGAATTAAAACTTTCTAAAACAGTTTATATGAAATTATTTCTTCTTCTTCTGCTTTAAGGTTCTTTCAAAAAAACCCAAAATAATCCTCACCAATACCAGTGCTGACTGGTGGGAAGAAGAGATATATATTTGCAATCCATAAAGAGATTACTGTTTATTTTTGTTAAAAAAAAAAAAAAAAAGTTTCAATCTATAGTCTGCTTTTCTCCAAGCACTTGGAAAGACCAGTTTTTTTTATAGGGCAAGAGGTTTTTCTCAGGAGGTATGATTGGCTGCTGTGGTCATAGATATTTCAATAAGACAATCATTCACTGAAGAAGCCAAATGTGAACCAGTCTACAGTGGAGACAGAATTCCTATTCTTCTGCATAGTTAGCCTCAGAATCGATAACATTGGTTATACAATAAAGAACAAATAGTGACTTGAGGCAGTATTACGGTCACTGCTGCCATTCAGAGGAAGCCATAGGATTTAGCATTTAAACTGCCAGTGTATGTCAGTACCCCTGTTCAGACCTCATCTTTGTTAAAAGTATCTGAGTCGCCTCCTTGCTCAGCCTTTTTTTTCACTTGGAAGAGTGGGGAGGGTGATGAAGTGCTTTTTCATTGTTCTTCCATGCTTTCTTATTTTCCTCCACCATTCCCTGCCTCCATCTCTGATTTGTTCCTGGGGGAGAGGAAAAACATCCAAAACAGAAGATAGATTACTGACACAATTCTCAGAAGTATTCAGTGAACAGGATTTGCTAGTTCATGCTGAGCAACTAGTTCCCTAAGTTATATTTGACAGAAGTATATAATAAAGACTTCTGTCTAAAGTTAACCAAAATAGCTACAATTACATGCAGAAGAGATTCAAACATATTTTGTATGCCTTTTCTAGGGAGAAATGCAATCTCTTATTTATGGTGATATTTTCCCTATAATTTTTATGAATTCTTTTAGAAGTTTTTTTTATATTGAAGGTGATTACATATTCATGTCCTAATACTCTAAGTTAATGTACAGTAGAGGAATTCTGCGACAACAGAAACCCGATGACCTAAACTGGGTACCGCACTGGTAAGCAGAAATTCCAAACCATTAACAAGTGTTGCTTTCATGACACTCACCCTTATGTGGCAGTGCTTTTAAAAGTATAGTTAGTTTTGCAGTGTAGTTAGTAATGATATGGATGAAAAATAATTCTATCTGTGAATGTGGGATTTTTACTGTAAAAATTACAGAAATGGTAAGAAATGGAAGAAATGGTTTCTGGAGAGGGTGCCACCCATACAAATTGTGTGCTTGAAGCCATTATAGCACAGCTGGCTGAGAATATGAAATTCTCATTCTGAAGTGAATGATAGCACAAAAGGAAACCAAAGCTAAAAGGTAATAGCTTTCAAACTACTTTAATGAATGGAACTTGTAGTTCACTTATGTTGTATTTTTTGTTTAATGCATCCGCATGTAACTCCTTTTTGTTTAGCAGATAAATATGCAGGAGGAGAAATACTTTGGAATCTCGCTTACAGCAGAATTTGTTCATTTTTAGCTGCTCTATTGTGCCTTCCAAATATTTGTTTCATTTCAGCAGTAATCAGTAAGGCTGCAGAGGTGGAAGTCAGAAGGTGAAATTGTTTATGACTTCTTCACTGTTCAAAAAGTTTCATCTAGTAGAAAAACTCTGATCTTTTTCTGGAGGTGTGATGTTCTGTATCTGCTGCGTGGTTGTCTATTTGCTGTATACTAGCTAATGCTACACAAAACCCTTGTGTCTATAGTAGCACTTTATGGGTACGTTACTCCCCTTACATTGCAGGGTTCTAGGAAGCATATTAAATTCAAAAAATCTGACTCCATGAAAGATTGACAACTGTAGTGAGGTTTTCAGCAAGTGTTTTAGAGTTAGAGTTTGTATTATACTGAGGAAGAATATATAGGAATATACATGTATTGCTTTGGAATAACTATATAGAAGTGCTGTGGTGAATCCTTTTTTTGACTTCCTATTAGCTGTACTTAGTCCATTCCTTAAAATGCCATCCAGTTAGTGATGTTTTTTTTCTAGCTAGCTTGGTTTTTTTTCAGCTTAGTTTCTAGCTGCACAGAATGGATTTGAAGTAGCTCTGTGGTCTTACCAGTTAGTTATCTGAATTACTAGTGATGTTATCACTAATAGCAGAATAGGCAACAGATTCCACTTACTTATCAAATCTTAAATTTGTTTCTTTTTGTCATTCCTTTAGTTTTTTTCCCCCCTTAATTTAGGTGCCTGTTTGTGTTATTACATCTGCCTTTTCCACTTCCTGCTTTCAGATGCTATTTGTGATGAGATTGAGAGCTGCAGTGTGCTATGGTTGCCTCTTTCAGCTCTCACTAAAAGCTTCATTTTCATTACTTGTTCAGACACAGAATAATTTCACAGATATCCTCTAAAACATTTCATTTGGTGGAAATGTCTGTTAAAATGGGTGATTAGTATGAGGCCGTGTCCTGATTTGTGACTTTATAAGGCAGTAAGACTAGCAGGAGGTATTTTTGCAACAGTGATATACTCTTCATACATCTATCAACAGAAAAGTTTCAGCAAGTGAAATTGTTACCTACTGCAGCTTATATCTTTAATAAGACTTAGGCTCAAATTTGACTGAAATGAATATATTTGGTTTTTAGAGAAAACGCCTATAATCAGATTCCTTGAGGCCTTGCATCTCTTACTGATCTAGCAGGATATTGTAGAAATGTGTGTATTACCCTCTGCCTAGCTTAAGTCCTTTTTCGTAATGGTGCTGCTGATGTCTGATTTAGGTGAAAAAAGAGTCCTTGATGTATGTATATCTCGACCTCCTACTCTGACAAACAGATGTGTGCAGTCCAACTTTTCCGACTTCTCACATTCTCAGTGTTTATTTTTCTGTTATTGTGAATGAGCAAATATTATTCATGAAATAAGAAATAGAATTTGAAATAAGATTGCAGTCTCACACATTGTGTTAAGATGCTGAGCTCTACATATTTGTACCTCTCTGGAAAAGAACATTGACTTCAAAACGGAGGGGAAAGTATATGTAGAAAGAAATGTTTCATCCTGTAGTTTTATGCCATGTTGTTTCCTATGCTTATCAGCAGGAAAAGTTATATTAACTGTAATTTACGTAGTACAAGAAGTAGAATTTATCAAAACTTAGAGCTTATAAGAGGAATGGGATTTTGTACAGGAAGTCTAATAACATTTAAGCAATCTATAAATATTTGAACATGAGCGTTTTGGTTGTAGGAATTGTCTGATAGTAATGTTTATGGGAGCACTCTCTGGTCAAGATGAATAAGTGAAAAGTAAAAATGCCTTGCTAGGTCAACCAAACTCATTGAGTGACCCAAAAATTTGTCCATTACAAAATTTGCCTCAGCTGATCAAGTTAAAAATAAGTGCTTTCTTAAAGTGTATCTGCTCAAAATGAAAATGCCTTTCAGAACATACCCACTTAAGATTATTTTGAAGATGTTCACATACTAATTATTTATAAATGGACCTTTATGATCATCAAATGAGGCTATTATTGCATATTTACCTGATCTATAGTACTTTCAGAAATGTTTCTTGCAGTACGGCTTCAATATTCCTGAAATAAACTTAGTGTTAGAATTTGCTTAAGATCATTAAGACCTTTGACAATGTTTTTGGATCCATATCTGCATTTTTTTTTTTTTTTTTTTTATGTTTGAATCATCACAGGATGCAGTAAAGTGATAACATTGTGTAGGAAATGTAAGTTTTAAGAGATACCATTCTAAAGGTAGGGCTTTCATATGAACATTTTGACTGATGTGTTTATTTCTACACTTAAAATTCATGTAAAGGTTACGAACTTCTCTAAACCTGTCTGCAGGCACTGATGACACATTTGGCTTTTTAAACTTTAACTGCAGCGTTACCCCAACTGTTTCATTCCAACATTTTACTCTTACAATTGCCTAGTTTTGTAGTACTTAAATACGAATATCTAAATTCCTGATTTGATTTTTAGACATATTAAGGAAACCTTTATACTACAGGAGAAAGTAAAATGTTATAATGTAGTTCTAGAAAACTGAACTGCTCTGATTGTAATTGGATTGATTACTGCTGATATAGCAAGGCTTTGGAAATGCTCTCAATTCTGCTACTGGAGAGTGGAGAAAAAAAAAACCAGAAAAAGTGAGCTGGTTTCAAAGATGGAAGGCTTCTGATAGAAAATTCTGGTGAGTATGGATGGTAAATGATTTCAGTCTGTCTCCAGGTATGTGTGTATCTCCAATTCTACAAAAAAAATCTTGTCTGCAGAAACAAGCAGGCAAACCTCAGAACTTAAAGTATAAAGAAGCAAGAAGAGCTGAAAGCTGATTTGTAATGCTCGTTATGCACTTGTGATAGGCTTGCCCTAAAGCTAAAGCAAGCTTCCAGTGGTACTAATGGTCAGTAATAGGCTACAACACATAAACATGCTGAGTAGGAGGCTTCGCCTTTTACTGCTCTTTCAATTGGTTCATGCTGCTAGGGAGACCTGGTGCTTTTTTGGGGGGCTTTCCTTGTGCAAGTAACATAACTGAACCCATTGACTCCTTTTTGAAGTATAAATAGCTATTTATCATTTTTCACAAAATGGCAAATGGACAGGAGCTTATTTCATGACAAATCGATTCCCTTTCTAAAGTGGATCTCCGGTTTATTGAAAAGTGGGATGAATTTTACAGAAATCTATTTTTTTAAATAGAAGAATAAAACCTTTGCCTTCCCTCCGCAGGAATGAATGCACTAATGTGCATTTTACAGCTCAGTATCCCTGCATGTTAAATATTCTGCCTGTTTTGACTCCTAATGTATTGTAGGTACAATTTGGTTCTCTTATTTGTGAATGAACTTGAGATTTCTTAAATGTTGTGCTTTCTGGGTGAGGAACTGCATCAGTGCCATCCTGTTTTGCTCTTGAAGTACAGCATTTGGAAAATACCTGTGCTCCAACAAATGTAAGTATTTCAGAGGATTTACATAAGCTCTGGTTTGTTTGTTCTGTTTGTCTGGAAATGTTTGTTCCAAAGTAGCCCTGCTGCTTCTTTTTCTATTCTGTGAAAAGAGCTTGAGCAATTTTAAACAGTATACTTCTTAAAAGACACAGTTGCCTATCCCATGCCTATTGTTCATACAAGCAACTATGAATGTGCTCTTGAATAAGAAGTTTGAACAGTAATTGACCAAATAGTCGTTGTTTCTCAATTTGAAATGACAGTGAGAGCTGAGGAAGGCATACGGAAGTCATAGAACTGCCTGGGAGATGGGGTTAGAAGCTCAGTGACAGCATTTTCCAGAAACAACGATCTGCTTACTGCTCAGATTTTTTTTTTTTTAATTTTAAAAGATGTGATCCATTGCTAACATTTTGATATATTGCAATATATTGATATCTACATTGCTAACATTCAATCGTTTGCTTGCAGATAATGACAACTTGGATATATATTATTTTGTTTTAACATTGCTTGCAGATTCACTCTAAACAATTCTTTTTTTGGTGCAGTGCGTGTGAGATGCAAGGGAAAATGAAGTTGCTATTTTGTTATAAGTACAATTGAGTCAGGCTTTCCTGTGAACCTCTTGTGTTATGCAGGCCCCTTGTTACTGAAAACAGTATCCTTCTGCTGGTGCTGGGCAAGCCCTTCTCACAAGCTTTGGAAGCCCAGTCTTAACAGGTTGGTGTGGAGAAACCTTGTAGGACTCATCACAGTTTTCTGAAAAGCCCTGCCCAGCCATTAGCTGGAGTCTTCACGTACATTCTGTCGGTTTGGGCACAACAGTTCTTCCTGAGGAAGGCAGTGTTATTGCTGAGAACTGAGTTTCTGTTACTCAGGACATCAGATGAGGAAATACTTAGGTTCCTCTGAGTCAAGCCATTTTCTTGACAGATTTCTTTTCAAATTTGCCAGTGAAACCTTCAGCATACATTTTGGGCATGAGCCTATCACTGTTCAGCAACGTCTGGACACAGTAGTTTGCATCTATAGTCTTTTGCTTCCTGTTATTCTGTCTTGGTCTGTTTTCTTCTAGTGTGCAGGTTCTTCTTCCCCATTTGTTGCCTGCACTTCATTACTTCTCCTCTCCCTTTCTGCCCAATGCTCCTTTTCCAGTGCAGGCCAATATCTCATGCTGCCTCTGCTTATGCCCAGTGGCGGAATTCCCAGTGTGATGCTCTGACACAAGATATTCCATCACAGACTCTCTGGACCTAAATAATTTAAGAGTTTACAGTACTGTCTTTCTAGGTATGCTATAGAATAATTTCAGGCCCAAACTGTGCATACGCAGCCATTCTTTAACTTACCTAGTATAATACAGCCATTTCCTCAGTGACAAAGAAGAAACTGAATCAACAAAGTGTCTTTGCTGAGGCTTCTGAGTGGGGCACATTGCAGCTCCCCAGTGTGATCAGTACAACATTCTGTAGTTTTTTTCTAGCCAGGTTAGATTGTTTTTTCTTCCAAGATTCAAGGAAAAATTTCTTCACATAGAAAGGACGTGCATTATTTCCCCCCCCCCCCCCCCCCCTTCATTTCCGCTTCTCCAATTGTGAATTCTTTCCAGTTGAGTTTTGCTGTCTCTGACCTGCATGCACTCATCTTTCAGGACATTTTGGGAGTCGCACTCTGTCACAGCTTATTTTTTAAAATACTTTAATCAAAGATCATTCTTCATTCTTTGGCCATCCTCTATGGCTTCACTGATATTCACAGGCACTGGCTGAGATCTCTACTGCTTTAAAGCAGTAAATTTTCCTATTTCCTTTATTGTTTATCCTCTTTGCGTCTGTGCTTTTTTTGTGTGTGTACGCTGTTTTTCTCATCTTTCATGTGGAAACGCTTTATGAAGACTGTGAAGATGCATAAGAATACATTCTTTGATGTAAGGAAATCATTCTGCCCAGAAGTTGGTGCTGCAGCAGTTTAACTCTTCACCACCTTGCCCCCAAAACCATGACTAGAGATTGAAACAGTAAATTCAGGCATTGATTTATTTTATTTTATTTTATTTTATTTTAATCTTTATTAAAAGAAGAAAAACACTGCCGAAGCAGCAAGTTTGTTCTGGGATTTAGATGTACTGATACAATGTGTTGTGTATTTGAAGACTGATAGTTATTATTCCATAAAGCCCCCAAAGCTGACATCAACTGGGGAAGATCTCTTACCATGAATTCTTATCTACTTATCCTCTTCCCTCAGGAAGAAAACCTCAAACTCTCTGCAGTTTTGCATATATTTTTCATTCTGGGGGCTGAAGATGAGGAAAATTCCAATGAAACCCATAGGCATCTGTAGCTTGGTTTCAAACAGGCATTGTCTGTGGCCCTTGGTGACCTAAATGAATGTTCTCTTCCTTATGTTCTTACGTTTCACCAGGCAAGAACTTGAAGTTGTTTTTCTGAATTCTGATATGGTATGAACTATGCATGTATGTGTTCTGCAGTATGTAGGCAATTAAGGAAGGAGGAATCTATTTTTAGTATTAAGTAAGTTGTCAACAGAAAAATATGTTCATAGGGGCTGCTGTATTGTGCTCAGTGACACGGCTGTCTTGTTTGTTTGTCAGTCTTGTGTATCTGCAGGAGGATAGCTATCACCTTAATCAAATGTCTGCAGGATTCTGTCTTCCATAAAGGGAAACCTGCAGAGTTCATCAGATTTAAAGCCCAGGGAGAAAGAAAACCTAGAAGAGAAAAAGTCCAGAAAGCTTTTCAGCTGTATGTTTTCTAGCATAAAAAAGCTTCAGCTCTGCCAGAGGAGAAATGATTTTCACTTCAGCAGACTGCAATATTCAAGAGAGGAGAAAGAAGACATGAAAGTTACATGTAGCTGGTTGTTTCACATTGCTGCTTTCTCAATATTTCTCACTCTATTCATTACAGTTTGCAGCTGTTTTAGATAAGATCTGTAAAAGAAGCAAGTTTGGAAGGCTTGATGTTGTGAAATTTGTTCTGCAGGTTATTAGTTAGACAAAGATATTTTTTGTTATCCACTTAGTAATTGGCTTCACGTGATGTGTGGGAATGCTGGCTTTTTTCCACATTCATTACTACCTTACTATGAGAAGGTAACATAACATTGCAAAAATCAAAATAGATGTTAGTTAATCTCCTTATCTCTTGGTTATCTTAAGTAACCTAAAATTAATGCTTTCATCTGCTGCAAGTGTTTTTGGTTTCGTTTCTTATTTTGTTTTAACTTTTTAAAGCATTTGGACAGAGGCTTCTGCAGCCATTTAACTATTTCCCAGCAGAAGCATCCCAGTTACAGGTGTGGCTGGAGGTGAAAGCAGTGTGGTTTACCTTCTTCTTTGTTTTTCTCTCGGTGAATTTAGGTTTGGACGCTTCCAGACTTAAGAATTCATAGGAGAGAACACATGGAAGAAAGGCTGTCTATTAAGCCAAGAATGGAAGAAAAAGGCAACAGTCCATCTTTCCCATTTGGGGGAAAGATTACTGGGTCACAGATAAAGAGAAGAAGGTAGAGCAGCTTTGTGAGGTGAGAACAAGTTGTGCAGCTTCTGTGAGAGTAGTAGTAGGGGAAGGAGCCTTGCAGCAGTTTTTAGTGCGTCGGCCACGAACCATCTGTTTTAAATAATTCAACCAAACGAACTAAAACCTCCTCTGCCTCCATCTCAGGCTCTTCTGCATTGGATAGATTTCTTCTGTCGTACTTTATTTTTCTTGCCTAAGTGTATAAAAAAAAAAGGGGGGGGGGGAGAGGGGGGGAGAGAAATCTCTTTGGTCTCCAAAAGTTGGTGATGTCTGTGCTTAGAATACCAACGACAGATGTCCAAGGGCAGTGTAGGGAATGAATTACGCTAGCAAAAATACTGCTGGATGTTTTTATCTTTGTAATGTCAAGAAAAATGTCATTTGTGGAATCAGAGTTTTTTCTTACTCTAATCTGCAGTATTGTAATATCCTCTTGGTCTTTTTTTATCAGACCTGCTTAAAACACTTTGCATTTTTAAGACTTTCTTGATAGCTTTACTACATTGGTCATCAGTATGACTATAAGTTAATTACCTGTAGTTGGGCTCTTATGTTCTTGATAACACACATGAAATTTGTTCCTAAATAGTACTGGAGCTGCTTGTTGTTGTTGTTTGTTTGGGTTTGGTTGTTTTTTTTGTTTTTGTTTTTTTTCAGGGATTTCTATAGAAAATAGATATCTTCTGATTGCATTTAAAAACATTTAACTTTCTACTCTTGCATCTTTCTGAATAACACTTAATTATGGGGAGGCGTTCAGTTACAGTTCTCAGTGGAAGATGATCTAATATATCCCTGTTTTCACCTTAATGGTGAAGCTGAGGTACAAATGATGCTTCGTGTTGGTCAGAGCTAGAAGACAAGCTGTCATCACTTAATAGACAACTGCCGTTTGTGCTGGATGTGAATTGTAAGTACATAAAAATACAGGGTGTGAGGAAAAAATAATGTAATATTGAAAGCTTAATATCAAACTTTTGAGATTGCCTGGATGGAAAGAAAGGTAATATTAGATTAATGTACTTAATTCAAGTAATGCTTTTGAAATTTATGCCTAATATATACTTTTTATGTCATATGAACGGTATTCAAGTTACAAAACTGCATTGAAAAACATGGAATCTATTTTGAATTAATTGCAGTTTTTGTCTGTGAAACTGTGAGAGAGGTGTGGAAATAACTTGAACAGTTGATAGCCTGATATACACAAGCTTGTTAGAATTCTCATGCAGTCTTAAAGGCAAAAATTAATCAAACAAGGATTTTCTGGTAGGAGTCTTTTTTCTTTTCTGCCTTTTTTTCTGTCAAGTCGTGTGACTTCTCAAAACTCCAAGATGGGGCTTCCAGGAGAAATGAGGCCGTCACTGGAAAGGAAATGTATACTAAAAAGTGACAGATATCAGGTGGCGGTAATTACGCCATCTTAAATATTTATGAACTTGAAAGTACTGTAACAATGTATTTCTTCATCTGGAAGGTTCTGTGATACTGGAAGTTACTTTCCAGATATTTTTGGTTGCCTAAGGCTGTATTATAAGTGGTAGTTTTGAATTTAGAAAACCTGTGTTTTCATTATCTTCAGTCAATAAGAGAATTAGGAAGTGATAATGAATTAAAAATGTATCTGGTGTTTAGGAACACGCATCAGATGGCTCATCTAAGACGGTGTGTTTATAGATTTTGTATCTCTTAGTGCTTCACTATATTTTACAATAATTGTGCTTTTCAGCTTCAATCGTGTCGTATGTAGTTCTTCAGTGAACAACATCTTATAGCTGTTGTTCTGCTATTTGTTTCATTATTTGATTTTATGCCTTATAATCAACTGCACTTCAGTGCTTTGAGTATATGAGAAAGCAGTAGTCCTGATAAAGTACTCAGAAAACTAACAATGTGTCTGAAGACTAACATCATGAAACTGGAATAATGCAGGAAATAGTTTGCCTTGTGTTTAGATGCTACCTTTCCTTTGGTGAAGTGGAAGAAAATCTAGTATGCACAAGACAGTGTAGCCTCCTGTGAAAGACCATAAGGATGCTGACTGCTCCTACTTGCATTTCTTAAGGTACAATGAGTGCTAAATAATTCAGTGTTGTTTCAACAGCATCTCCAGTTCACATGCCTCAGCAAAGTGCTGAGCGTGGTAACTTCTGAAGACAATTCAGAGTCAGTGAGTTGCCAGAGTATGTCAATGTGCTTTTGAAGACCGTTGCCCTTACATTGCCTGGGATGAACAAACTCAGTTATTTAGAGTTAGAAAAGTTAGAGTGTTTGGATGTGAAACTGCGAGTGCTGCATGAAGTTTAAAAGGATGTTTAGTTGTGTTTTTGTTGTTGTTTTAAACAGATTTGAACTGCATTGGGTTACACGATGGTTTGCGTGAAAGGTTTTTTAGGCTAAGTCCCCTATTCTCGTGAATCAGAATAGACTTGTTTGAATTCAGTAGAGACTTGAGGAAAAAGAGTATGCGGGAAGCCACTAGTGACATAAAAATTGGATCAAATACGGTTTTTACTTTTTTTTTTTTTTTTTTTTTTTCCCCCTCACAAGGAAATCTCGAAATCCTGAATCAAAACTGTAGAGATCTTTTAGTCTCATTCAGTACCAAGACTGGCTCATAAATTTTAGGTAGCTGAAAATGACAATATGTGATCTAGTGTAATCTATCAGTAACAGGAATGTACATTAAAGACAAAACTTTTCAATATTCTCAAAATAGAAGACAAAACTAATTCCATAACCTTAAATGTTTTAAAGTTGTTTACAATTCGAAGGAGAGAGGAGGTAATGGAAGATGAATGTGTGTAGACAGTCAGTGAAGAGGGTTTCTGGATTAATTGATGTATGACCTTTTTAATTTTCAGCACATATTTTAATAAAATGTTTCCATGGGTCAGCGCATTTGACAGGTTTAGAATTTACACTCAGTCCTTCAAAAGCCTGAGGAATACCGTTCAGGAAAATCTGTGCTCTTACAAGTGCCGCCAGCACTACTTGTAATGAAGAATTTGTTTCGTAACTCAGCTGTTTTCGTAGATCTAGGTCTAGAACACATACAATTTATTTTTTTCCATCTCTTGTTTTAAAGCTCTGTAGTTCGATATCCCATGTCTCCAGGCAGTGCTTGTTGTTAAGCCGTTGCTTACATCTTTTACTGATGTATACCATTTGCAGAAAGCAAATAGGACTTTGACAGTCTATTATAATCAGAGGAGCTATGCTACTGCATATTTTTAATACTCCTTAAGAAACGTGACTTGAATATTATGAAGACTACATCTTTGGGCAAAATTTCAAGGAGGGGGGCAAAGTTACTGACATAGTTCTACTTAACAATTTATCAAATTCCCATGGTAGTGTGCATCTTTGCCTGGAGCACTTAAGTTCAATTTCTTTTTCTGTCACAACAAAAATCCACCTTGTAGAAGAATATCCTGAAACCCAGGCATTAGATGTCCATAGGCTGGGATGATCTTTCAGGCTGTCTTATTGATTTAGTTTAAATTTGCATGAAGCATCCTAGAACAACAACTGGAACTCATTCACCCTTCCAGTAAATATTTTAACCTCTCAGACTAGAAAATCAATCTGTGGCCTAATGGATATGCAAGCATAATAGAATTATCTAAGAAGAATGTGATGAATTGATTATTTCCTCAGAATTCGTTATGAACTCAAAATCCTGCAAAAACCATATACCATTGGGTGAAGAAAAATCAACAGTACAGGGTCCAGATCTGACGGAAAACCAAGTGCATTTTCTTGTTGGAAACAGACCTTCTTTCTAGATATGAAGTAGGATAACAAATGTTCTTACAGCAGGTATGGAAACTGGGGAACTATCTTTTATCTTAAACAGGATCGTATTGCAAATCTGATCGAAATAAGAGAAGTTTTAGCTTCGAGTGTTGTAGTTGAGCTGTGTTTGGTAGGCTTTTATCCAGCCATTCATGTTCCTCTTAAGCTAAAAACCTTTACCCTGTGAGATCCAATTTTTTTGTTCCCCTCTTCCCACTGTTAGTCAAATGAAAGGAATATAAAATGCTCGTAGCAACAAATATTAGTGTATAAATACACATATAATATGTTGTACTGCTTTGAAATATTGCAGCACCTCGGTGTTTCCAGAAGAGATGAAAACTTGTTGAACTAGGAGCTTTGTGCACAAACAATGTGAGACAGCCCCAATCCAAGTTTAAAATAAAATCCTGCACAATAGGCCCAGGAAACAGTGGCATTGATTTGCTCCAGGTAAAGGTCATGGCCAGAATTAGAACACAGCATGCTACAGGAACACTTGAAATGAGATTTCCTGCCTGCCAACTCAGTGTGCTTTATTGGACCACGGTGTTGTTGAGCAATGCTTTTATCTTACCAGCTATCCCTCAAGGGGAAAAACAACGTGGAAAAATATGAATAAGGCAGTCATTCTAAGGCACTGTCGTAAGGGATTAATTTAATCTTATGTTTTTATGTTCTTACCTTCTTTGCCAGATGTATATTTCTATTCAATAGTTTGGACAAAAAAAAAAAAAAAAATACAGAGAAGATGGAGGGCAAAAATGAACAAGCTTGGGTAAAATTACTATTCCAGTGAACAAACCTGACCAATGATGAGATGAAAATGCAAATCTAAAGGAATGTTTTAAAGATAATCAGTTTGCTGGTATACTTCATGTCACAGCCTTAGGCTTCATAAGCAAAAACATTCTTTTAATTTGCTTTTTTTTTTTTTTTCTTCTCTAGCTATGAGACTAATCTTTCCACTGAACTGAGGTTATTCATCCTTGGCTCAGATGATAGAAACCGATTGTAGTGTATCTTCATGACTAACGTTCAGACTGAAGTTCTCAGGGACAAAATTCTCTTAGGTTTTGAAAATACAGATTACAGATTTTTTTTTTTTTAACACTTTGTTTCCCAAAGTGAAATTGAAATGTATCTATTTTCAGCCTGACATTTTCCAGCATGATCAGTCCTTCTGAATACCTTTTGTATTTGATTCTTAATTTGTAGCCTGTATTTATACATTTCTCTTCCGTATTTTCTGCATGCTTTGTGAGCATGTCTGTAGGATAAGGTTGTAGCAAAGAATCTGCTCTTCTAGGGGGCTTTAAAAACAAGCAAACAAAAGAAAAACAAAACAAAAAATGAAGAACTAATCTGTTTTTTTTTCCCCACATACACACAGATTTTTAGATGCATGTACTGAAAATGTTTCTACTACATCCACCATGAACAACTTCTCTTTGCAGGGACAGTTTTGGTTTTAAAGAGAGATTCATCTATGTTTTTTCTTCAAAGTAGTAATTGTATGAGTGAGGAATTGCTTCTTTTTCTGTCAAATCCTTTATTTTAGCCATCGAATGAATTCAGGAATAAAATCCAAATAAAATTAGGGCCTACTGTGGAATGAATTTGAAATCCATTTTAAGTAGATATCTAAATTGATTGTAGACATATGTTCTAATTTGATGTTATGATGTAGTACTTGTATGAACTTGCATGTTCTTGTACTGCAGTAAGTTTTGGTTTTCCTCCTGAATTGTTGCCAGTAATTTGTTACTACAAAAAATGAAGTGATGTCATACTGGTTAAAGGAAAAAAAAATCCTGTGGTATCAATAGCGCATCAATTCTTAGTCTAGACATAGGCAACCTCCACCCCCAATTGCTAAGATATTGTTTTCTACCTGTTTGTGAACGTCTTAAATTTGTTCCTCCTTAAACACAGAAAGTGGGGATGTGGCAGATTTATGGGGTGGAGAAATAATAGGTCTGAAAACTTCCAGAAGCAAAGGAATACAGATACAGATGATCAGAAAAGCACATCAGAATTTGGTTTGAGGTGGTGAAGAAGAGTATATAAATAAAAAGAAAAGCAAAAATGTTAATGCATGAAAAATATGCTGTCATAAGAGGGCTGCTTGATGAGTGAGGGCTCATCTGAGCCTTCTCTTGAGATATTGATAATATTTTGTGATGATGGAGAGTGGTGTACCTGCAATTTTGTTTGCTTCTTAATTAAGAATGCATGCTTTTATCAGTACATTTAATTTGAAATAATTAACTATCTTTTCTTAGCAGAACTTAGCAAACTACTTGCAATAATTAGAAGTCTTTTTAATTGCACATGCATTAAAAGACTTAAGGGCAAAAACTTTTGTTTATGCAATACTTACTTCAGTGGGGTTCCAATTTTGTTGTTTTTCCTTGGGATTACAGCTATGATAATCATCAAAATCATTCTAGGCACATGGAAAATCTCTTTATTAAACTTAATGAAAACTTTATCCCATAGTATGTTTTTTCATTTGGTATGGATTCTCACGACTGAATTCAAATGGTATTTCCCTGTTTATTCCCTTTAAAACTGTGGGAGTGTTCCTAAAGGGTTCCCTGCTCCTGCTTTGACTGCATCTTTTCCTTTGACTCTAGGGTGGTACTCTCAAGTTTGGAAAGGACAGTACTGAAACATCTTATTCTCCTGTGCCTCTTATCTCCAGAGAGAACACTTACAAACAGCATGTGACAGAAATCTGCCTGAAAGTAGGAATTTGGTCATTTTCTGATTTCAACTAGAACTTGTGATGTGGCCCATGACCAGTTGCAGTTTTAGTGAAAATGCAATGCTCCAGAAGATCAAATTGATGCCTAAAACTGTGGCTTAGTGGTTGTGACTTTTTCTGCCCAGAGTTTTTAGGAATCTCCTGGCTCCTTCTTTCTTTATTAACACTTTCAGTTTTAAGCTTCTAGCAACATGCTTTCATCGAAGGTCTTCAGTAGGTGGTATTGCCTGTTATATAAAAGGAAATTATTTGAACTGTGGAGACACTGACTGGCGGTGCTTCCACGCATGTTAACAGGTCTTGCTGGATTGCCAGTGGCCTGTGTGGTGTTGTACATTCAGCTGGTAGATTCTGGGTATTCCCCAGGTTTGAAAAGTAGTCTCTTGCAGCCTAGATGAATCTTAGATATGACCAAACCTATTAAGAAAGACAAGACCAAAGTTTCTCTTATTCTTAATAGTGAGTGTAAATGTAAGCTGTGTGGTTCAACCTGTTAATATTTATTAGGTGCAAATAATTAAACCCGTCTTTAATAGTGAGTGTTTGAGACAGCAGGATTACGGATTTGTTTGACCTGCTTGCTGAAGTTGGATGTTTAAAGATATTTGATTGAATTATCTATAGCCTAAAAGAACTACTCTATTGCTTTATTTCAGTTTTATCTTAAATGTAATGTGGAGAAGTAGTAGCTAAAGAAGAAGAAAAGGAGAGAACATAAGGTATATATTTATTGACATAAATCAATATTGATTTTTGACCCTAACGAACTTGCATAGATTTTTACAAGCTGATTATAGTCATCAGTACAATGGACTCAAGTTGAAAAGTTTGTTTAGGGTCTCCTGTAGGCTTCTTCCTCTTTAATACTCAGGTCCAGATATTGAACAGATGAACTATAGATGAGGCATTACCAGTCCTGATTCACGTCCCTCTGCAATACTTAAGAACTGATATTTGTAGCTACTTCTAGGTTCCAGTCGACTGAAGTGGTGTTGATGCCTCTGTCCCTTGGGATGTGGGCTGTGTATCTGCTAAACAGTTGCCAGGAAACTGTTTTCCAAAATATCGTAGCTGGCAGCCCAATTTTCCTGACCTTACTGCAGATTGGCAGGTGTCATTCTGTTCCATGTGCTTTCTGTTTACATTGCTGGACATGTCTGTATATTCTGATCTCATGCCTCCACATAGGAAGTATGCCTGGGGCTCACCATGCTTCCTAATTAATATTTTCCTATGGTGCTCATCTTTGTTTCTTGGCGGAATAAAGGTTTTTTTTTTTTTTTTTTTTTTTTTTTTCACCAGAATTTAAAATGAACAATTATATATTGGATATATATATTAAGATGAACAAATATTTATTTATGTATATTTAGCAAAATAGTCCACTCCTAGCTGCAGTTTATATTGATCTTTAAGGCGCAAGTAACTTGTTTTGTTTTCTGTGTCACACTTTGAGAGCTATCTTGATTACAGGTACTCTGCAAAACCTAATCAATTAAAAAGTAGTCAAAGAAATTTTTCACACCTCATATATTTTCAAATTTTGGTAGAGCATATACTAATCAGGTTTGTTCACAGCATGGAGAAGGTCTTGATCACAACAGCGCTTGATTCTGACGACGGGCTTGCCTCATTCATCTTCCACTCATTTTTTGGTGTACAGCAGCCATGAGGGCAGTCTGCACCCATCTCTGCAACACACACAAGTTGCATCCGCTTATGAACTAAAATAATACGATCTAAGAAATGTCATGGGATTTGTGTTTATCCTTTAAGGCCAATTGAAACTGAAGAGAGAATCTTGCTGTAATGAGTTCCTGTAATAAATACTACTTTAATATAGGAAGCGAAAGATTGATGGAATTAGTATCTATTAATAGAACATATAGTTCTAAATATTTTAATCAACATAAGTTGTGTTATTATGAGACAGCATAATTATATACATACCATTATTAGGAATCTCTTTGGGGGGAAAAAACCCACAAGTGATCAAAAATTAGGTAACATTCTGTGACTATTTTCTCCTTTATGGAGGGTTCTGTATGATTTTTAACATGTATTTTTTTTTCTATTTTCTACTTTTTTTTTTTGTAACTTTGTTGACACGCAAAGCTAAGTTTTAAAAGAAACCACCTTTCTCAATTTCTTAGTTAGAAGGAATATTATTTCAATATCTCAGAGCATTTTTTTCAGTTCGACTATAATGTTACATAGTAGCTCTTGTAAGTATGTGGGTCACTCTGAAAGTGATGCCTCTTATTTATTTCCATGGAAACTATGACAGATAAATGAGCGCAATAATACTATTTGATAGAGCAAATTTTCATCTCCAAAGCACTGTTTTTTAATGTAGTCACAACCATTAGCTATTTACTATTGCCAGTAATGAACGAGAGCCTGCAATCTGTGCCTGTGGAAACCTGAACCAGTGGTAGTGACCCAATCTTGTCGCTTCTGAAACACGTCACCCAACTTCCTCCATGCTCGCATCCGCTATTTGATCTCCAGAAACATTGAGGTAAGCAGCAAGGAACGTCAGTGGGTACCGTTTCTTCTGCATGGAGGAATTCAACTTCACACTTCTATGTCAGTCACCATTTAGTCATACTGCCCCTCTGCTGCTGTCACATAGCAATAAAATTTAATGGAAAGCTGACGGGAAGATTCAACCCCTACTTTCATGTCACCAACATCCATCTCTGATGCTGTAGGCCAATGTAATAGGAGGATTTACTTTTGGAGCAGCCCTCGTACATTGACTGATGAGATAAATGAAATGTTATAACAAGAGTCATCTGAGCCAACTTAGCAATTGCTTGGAAAATGGCTATCTTGTTTTATTATTCTACCATTTTAAATCATTTAATGGAATTCAACTTGTACTTGAATTAGTTAGGATTATGTTCAAGTTGTTGTAAAAGTATTACTTCTATTTCCTATCGGCTTTGGTTGAACGTTTGTAAGTAAAGAATACTTCTGTTACCTGAATGTCTGCATGTATGGTTATGCGAGTGGTTCCTTTTCTTTTGGTCCACTTGTAATTTTGTTTTGATAGTACATCATGTTTAACACTGTCCAGAATATTTCTGTCAGAAGTGGTATTTTTTGAAATGTAAAAGGTACGAAGAGGGCTGATAGCAAGAGACAGCCTGTTCTTGCAGGCAGCATCCACCTTGCTGACCATGTGCCACTTTATGGCTTGAATCAAACTTAGGTTTCTGGGTGTAGTCTCTAGCTAACTAACCAACTTGACAGTCTCTAAGATCTGTTTACGCAAGTGATTTGATTAGCAATTAAGAAACATCTAAATTAAACTAAATTAACACTAAATTATTTCTGCGTTACCACAGTTATTGTGGATGTCAATAGGGGGAAGATGAAGTTCTATGTGAAAGGATTTCTTTCTTGTGCTGAACTCCTACATGTTAAGAGCTGTCTGTACATTTAAACCAACATCTAACTCAGGATGCGATTGTCTGGGAATATTAATGCAGATAGCCTCCTCCTGGGATATATTTCCTGATGTTTCTGATTAGTGGTTGGTACAAGATGAACCATGCTTACTTACATGTATAAATCTCTGGATGTTCATTTGCATAAGACTTATCCAGATCTATGGAAAAGATGCTAGAGAAAATCAGATTGTGGTTCCTGAGCATTAAACTATATCCATTCATTTGATATCATTCTTACCTAGACATGTCCTCTCAGCATATGTAGACCCCAGTTCTATGTGCCACTAAATGATTTTAAACTAGCATGTGAATTTAGGAAGGGCATTATTTGGAGAATGGCCAGCTCTGAGGAACCAACGATATGTTTCTACTTGGTCTGTAAAATTGGCAGAACTGCAAGGGACTGGCTTGATAGCCAGACCTTTTCCTTTGCATTCATAATTACTAGCTGACTGAGGGCTGCAGTTGATCTGCAAGTGTGTTAAGATATGGCCAAATAGACTGGAAGAGAAGCTGGCTCATCAGATAAGAATCTAAATGTGAGAACATTGTTACACATATCTTTGTATTTATTATTTGTAATTTATTATCTGTGCGTATAACCAAAATAGAAGGGTGTGTAAAATGCTGCCTTTTTGTATCTTAGGTAGATGATAGTCATCAGTAGCTAATAGTTCAGATATATTGCATTCGAAGGAACTCGATGTTCTGGTTATCTTATATATATTTTTTTAATATTTTTTTAATGACTTGTTCCAATCTCCTTTTTTTCTGTCCAAATTAAGTCTTTTCCTCCAACTGAGAGTCTACTGAATGCAATGTATGGGATGTGTTGTTTATCCACAGTTATGGGAGTTTTTCTCCTATATTTTTGTCACTCCCTTTTTGTTCTTCTAGTATATATGAGGAGATGGCATATTCTCTAACAAAAAAGTTTATGCCAAGTCTTTATAAATTCTATATTTTTAATATGAAGTATAGCTCTGGATAAAAATCTGTTGTTGATGTATTCCCTTGTCTCGTGTTTGGCTCCTATCTCTGACTAGAGCAATAGCTTTATTCAGTGCTACAGGCACGTGGTGCTGGTGTTCTCTAATTTGTCTTTTGCTTTATGAATTTGAGCTGATTACTGCCAGCATATAAAATGTATTCTGACTCAATTAAAATTTCAATCCAAAATCTTTTTTCCTTTCTTTTTAATGAGGAATAAAAACAATAATGAAAAAATCTTCACAACAGAATTTCGAACTCTGTAGGGAGTTTTTTAATTATTTTATCTTTTTTCTTTTTTCCTTTTTTTTTTTTTTTTTTTGAGCAATTTATTCAGCAGTTGGAGCCTTCTCTGTAAAGAATCTTGATGGAAATAATTCCTATTTTCTCAGCTGGAATTCAGTAGGTGCAATACGTAGCAGTAATGAAAAGAAAGATGATTTTTAGGGAAACGGTAAGAAAAATGCTTGAAGGACTAGTGTTGAATTAGTGATTCTTCCATATACCAGAACTTTATTCTTGGTAGCATAAGAACAGAATAATCTGCTTACCAATTTAACTAAAAATAATTAACCACGTTCTCTGATTTATTTTGTTCCATAGACATCATCTGTAAACATTGTGAATGCGCTTCTATAACACTTCCAATGTATGTCCTGGAAGGTTATTAAACTGGGAAGATTCAATTATGGATCCCTGCAATTCTGTATTTGTTACCAGCATCCATGTGGAGTAAGAGGCGTCAGTTACTACCCTCTGAACCCAGATGCCCAAGCAGCTTTTCACCCATCTAGCTGTCCACTGACCACAGCATTCTAGCTTAGACACAGCAGTGCTATGGTAGGTGCTGCTGAGAGCCTTGCTAAAGTTGAGATAAATGGTATTCATGTTTCTTTTATGTGCAAATTCACTTTATCATAAAAGGCAGTCAGATTGGTCAGGCATGACTAGACTTTACAAAGCTATTCCAATTGTTCCCAGTGAGCAGTATTACAGAGAAATGCGGTCCTGTGGATCCTATGATGTTTTCAGGGACTGAAATAAGGCTAACGTGCTTTTAATCCTCTGGGTTGATCTATCAGATATTTCTACTAAATGCTGAAAGGGAGATATTTGGATAAATCTATTTGTTGCTTTGGTTTTAATAAAGGAGAAGAAAAAAATACTCTTCTTTTAGCAATTTTCAGAATCTATCAGAAAATGATTTTGCTCTTAAATTGCTGTCCGGGATAATGTACGAAAATTCTTTGTGATTTCTTTGGCATATGGAGGAGATGCTGCTGCCATTATTTTTACCTGCAGGATATGCGACCACCTGCTGGTATTTGATCAGGTGTTTGTTATAACCATTCCATAATAGTTCTGCATTTATTTGTTCTACTTCTGTGACTTCATTAGTCTGGCACAGTACTTGAAAGTAAGAAGGAAGATGTTTGATTCTGTAATAGCTGTTTTTCGAGCACATAGATAAAGTAGAATTTTCAGAAATATAGTTTTAATATGAAAAACGTATTGATTCTTCATTACATTGCTGATCTACATGGTTTCTTAGCTTGCATTCTAAGAATTCTTATTCTTGTGTAAACCACTAATGAAAAACATTTCTTAGTCCATGATAGAGCCAAGGTGTTCTGAAGGAAATCTTGACGAGGTTTCTTTATTTATCAGATGCTTCATATGAATTTATGCAAACTGAAATAAAAGTAAATCATTTTTACATATCAATGGCCTTTTATAAGTGGGAGTAAATGGTTCCTCCTGGAATTTAAAACTTATCTCTGAAGAATGAATCTTACTGCCTTTGTATTAAGGGGATGTCTTGTGGATCAACACACATCTTTTCAGTTACATTCCTTTGCGGTAGATTGGTCAGACTGTGAATTAGTTTCTAGGGAGTTAAAGGATGACTTTCCCATTTTGCGTTTTAAACAGTTGAACTTCTGTATCCATGCATTGTGCTTAGGGTTTGAGGGATAACTATGGAAAAATTAACAAGCTCTGTAAAGAAATACCTTTGAATTTACTTTGAATCTACTGATGAAGCATCTTCTAAATCAGAGTACCAGTTGGTTTTGTTTTTTGTTTTTTGTTTTTTGGGTTTTTTTTTTTTTTTTGTTGCATTGTTTTTGCCTGACCTGTATTGGCCATCTTATCCTTAACAAGTATTAAGCATAGCTGACAGAAGGCACGCAGAGATTTGATAAACTCAGTACAGTATTCTGAGTAAACATAGATGGTGTTCCAAATTATTAATTCTCGTGTTCGAACTGTATATTTGCAATACAGAGTTTGGATCTCTAATCTCTGCTTCAGAAGAGTAACTGTCTTATATGCTGCATTTTGAAAGCAAATAGATTTGTTTCGAGCCTCCTTAGGCTTGTGAGCTTTCATTGCCATATGGTACCGATAATGGCTTTTGACCTGAAGTGGCCTTACCAGAAATTGTATCATATGTCAGTGATTATGAACAGGAGGAGAATGCTAGAGATAACTTGATTTTGCTTTTATTGGCTTGAACTTCTGCTTAAGGAGAATTTCAGTGCTTTGTTCAAAATTGTTTTGTTTTTTTTTTCCTGATGTGTCTTAAAGAATTAATCTCTGAGATAGCACAGGTGAAAATTGTTGCTGTTTATGTGACTAGTGTGGTACAGTAGAAACATTGCAGGCCACCGTGTGAAAATAAAACGCAATGTAATGATAATGATTTTAGCGGGGTTGTGTAAATGGGGGTAGTATTTCCAAAACTGTCATGGACATGCTAATTTATATAAACTAGGGTTAATCCTCTAGTACAATTCAAAATGCAAGTATTATTTAGCTAATGTGGTACTTAGTACATTTGATTCAATGATTTGTCCTTGGTCTTTCTCTTAATTTTATACAGGGGGGGAATTTTACAAATATTTGCTGTTGGACAGGATTTGGTCTCAGTTATTCTGAAACACATCCTCTTTGAACAAATGGAATTACACAGATCTTATATTGCGGTGAATCTCGATTTTTACCTTTAAACTCTAAACTATTAAATAGTCTCTAAACTATTCTTACAAAAGATTGGAAAGTATTAAATGGAATAAGTAGGTCACACATGTGAGATGATACTGCCCCTTATCTTTAAACAATATTCTAATTTGACTCTAGCGCAACGAAAGGAAATTAATACAGTATGTGCTCCCATGTGAGCTGTCAGAAAGATAAAACTGAATATTCTCTAAATCAGCTTTTCCATGGACAACTGCTTCATCATCATTAGTATGTATATCCGTATTAATATCTAGGCCACCCAGTTATCCTAGACTGAAGCTTTTCATAATTTACAACTACCCTAATATTTCCAGTAAGAATGTCTGCATGACCTATCACAGAATTAACAGTTGATTAATTTCTCTGAATTGTCTCAAAGATTTTTGATAAGGGGTACGAATAACTATCTGTCTGTTTTTTAATAGTTGTGCTTACGCACAGGGGGATGATTTCTAGCCAATCGATTTACTCCAGCCATGTCTGAAAGGACTGGTCACTCTAAAGTGCCTGGGTATTAGGAACTGGGACAGTTTGGCCATTGAGAATAGATGTATAAAGCTTCCAGAGCAATATCTAAACATTAGGTTCAGATTATAGAAATTCTGAATATTGCCTGGTTTATACACATATTATATTTGCAAGTAGTCTTTGACCAAATATGGAAAATTTCAAAGCTGTTCATAGGCCGCTCACAAAAGATTTCTTCATTTTGGTTGAAAGGATTATCTTAAGATTGGATGTTCATTAATAACAGATTAGGATAAATGAGAGTGGAGTGGAGGTGACTGTACACAAGTTGGCAGGGTAGAGTTAAGAGAAAATGTGTATGTAGTTGATGCCATGATTATTGTAAACACAGTATACTTCTGAAAAAGAATAACACAATGTAGACTGTACTACACAAGACAATGTAGACTGTACAAATTTCCACCATTTATTGCTGTGGCAGAAACTTAAAAAATTGAGAGTTCAGCCCATTATTCAATGTAGATGGATTTCCAGACTAAAATTTCTGGAGTGGGATTGGCTTCATTAGAGCTTAAAGTATCATAAAAAAGGTCAAGAATTTCTTGGCTCCCTCACTCTAGAAGCCTCTATGCAGAGTGGAAAATGTTACTTCTTGATCTTCACAATTACACTACTAATTACAACTCTGTCAATGAAAGTAAAAATAAATAAATAAAGTAAAATAAAATTAAAACTCTAAATGAAAATCAGCCAGTCAGACAGTGTTTGGAGAACCTTGTGGTGAGTGAACTCATCCATAGCCAAAAGAAAACCAAATTATGCTGCTCCTCAAACCAGCAGCTGTGTAGCTTCAAATCAGGTGCTGTACAACCGGACTAGTGCACACATAGGACAGTATTACTTTTCTAAGAAATGATGAAACCCATTGCAATTAGTTTAGCTAACAGAAAATATGTATGTAGGTGTAAATGTACATCATCTTACAAAAGCCTTTTGAAACCAAGGAAGATCTTCAGTTCAATTTCTTATATGAGTTTAAGTTGGTAGCATTGAGAAAAGCATGTTTGTTGATACTGAAGAATCCTAAAATGCAATTAAATCTTACAGATTTGTTTTCGGGGATTAGTCAGTGCGCTTTCAAAGGCATGAATAGTCTAAACAAGCTGGTGTTCAGCAACTTAATAAAACATAAAATTAAACTAATGTAGTACTTCAGTAGTTCATAAGGAAAGAATGAGTTGAAGCTTATTTCATTTATTATATTATTAATTATATTATTAATCCCTTTGGAGTATTTTCTTGTTGATATGTTGAGATGAATGTCTTTGTCTCATGGCCTGATCTCTAAATGACTTCTGAATGGTCCATAGATTTTATGGAATAGTATTCATAGGTTGTTTTTTTTTTTTTCTTGTAAATTTGCATTGTACTTAAATATATAGAGAAAAAAATCTTGCAGTTTCATGGCTGGACTTGGACATACTCTGAACAAATTTGAAGTTTAATATTTAAATACTTCAGAGGTCACTGGTTTGGTTTTGTTTCTTTGCCACCTCATTCTATGAGCACTGGAGTTTAGCAGGAGTTATTCTGTTGCAAGTTTAAAGGATGTAGTTTCTGTGTAGAGACTTGCAGGTGAGTAAATGTGGAGGATAAACTCTCATTTCAATATCCAGATCTTCAGTTGTTAGAAGAGTAACCTCTCATGCACTGCTGTGTTCAGTTAAGAGCTGATTAAGGTGTGTTGGATATTTCTAATGGAAAATATAGTTTGATAATGAAATATATGAGCTTTCATAAATGCCTGTCTCAGCTACTGCTGTTTATTTTCATGGCAGATATGACAAAATAAGCATTTACATTTCACTGTCTGGAATAATGTAATGGAATAGTGATTTAGTAGATTTCTCCTGGAGACTGGAGAGGAGCTACACCTGTCAGTAAGCCTGTATTCAGTACACAGAGATCTAAACCATGAAACAAGTACTTTTAAGTCTTTGAGTGTAAAAGGATAAAAATGTTTTGTGTAGATTTGTACAAACTCTCGTCTTCTTCACACTTCTTCGTACATCTTGCCTGAAACACTTTCTGTGCCCTTTGTTAGCTGCCATCATCCTATGTTAAACAGCTTGTCCTAAAGTGCAGTTATTCTTAAGTAAACATATTGTGCTTCATGTGGTGAGTCAAATAAACTCATGAGACAGAATGTTCTGTTTTTGAGTCACAGCTGAATTTGCAGATGGTTAATATGGAAATCTTAATTGTTGGAATACTGAAAAACACAAAGTAGAAAGATGTACTATTGCTTTGTCAAATAATTTTGTTTCCAGCACAGTCTCCACCATTAATGATTTTCAAGGTATGGGGCAGTACATTCATTTGTAGCAAGCACATTTGATTTAAGGCATAAACTCACTCTGAAGCTGATAAACACTTGTAGGTTTGACATTAAGACATAGATTTCTTTATTTTGAACGATTTGTCTTTACTCTGGATATGTTGGAAACAAATTTTAGGAAGGTGGCATAGTATATTACCATGGTAATGTCAACTTCGTAAGTTTATTTCGGATATTTAAATCATCTCAGTCTCTTCCTATAAGGATATCAGTATTCTGAGTCCATTCAGATTCTGCTAGATCAGTGTGATGTTTTACAGAACTTGTTGATTGCATTGCACCTTCTGATAGTATTTATATAATAAAATCAAAGTTGAATATGTGTGTTGAGCAAAATAAGAGCATTTTTTTGTGTTCTACTTATTGCAACTACTCTTTGAATATAAACCCTAGATTAATGAAATGACCACAGTGAAAAAACGAGTAATGGCAGGTTCTGCTGCTGTCAAGTCTTATTCTAGCTTAGTATGCTCTTTCTCAGACAGTTTCGTTAGTCAAGAAAAGCCCCTCCATAATGTCTTGCAAATCATCTCTACAGAGGATTATTAACAAAAATCAAGTCCAGGTTAACCCAGGTAGTCTCCTGTTTTGGAAGTCTGTCTCTTTTATTGATGCATTTCCAACTTAAATCTCAGTCTAAGTCTGGAAGAAGTCAAAGGGAATCGTATTAATGCAGAGTTTTAGTTGATGTCTTTAACATGAAGTTTTTTCACAAGCAGTTTCTCCCCTTCAGAGGGAACTCCGACTCAATCCAAGAATTGCAAATGAGCAATGATGTCTATTAAATTTTACGTGCTTTGGTTCTGTGCTTTTATGTGAGTGATTGTCATCCTGTATAAAGTAGATCTGTAGGATAAACGTTAAGTCTTTCAGGAATCAGTGATAAGCTTCTTTGGCACACGGCTTCAATAGTGGATCACTAAATATTTGCACGAAAAAATACTTAAAAATACATTTAACTAAATAAACCTTTATGCAGGATTTAACATTGTAAGTTGGTGTAAGAAATGCTTAGCTGTGCACTTAGGGTGTTTCTGTAAGCCTGGACTGTCTGAAATTGTAGCAAGCACATTGAATTGTAATGGTAAAACGTGGCAATGAAAATGTGATGAGAGTATTGCGATGTTCACTTACATTCCGAGATGAGGAATCAGTATTGGAAGGAGAATGAGATTTTGGAGAGGCTCAATTAATAAATGAAGACTCTTCAATTTTTCCCTTGCATAAGATTAATAGGATGTTTCTTAATTTATGAAAAAGAGACAGGCAAAGTTCAAGGGAATGATTCATGCTACAGCGTTGGTAGCAAGAATTTATTTTTCTTTAATCTTTACAGCAAATGTATGAACTCATGCTTAACCAGATTTCCGTTACTGAAGTATGCATGTTTGTCTCTAAGCCAATTTTTTAATTCCTTCAATCCCTTTTATAATACTGATTGTTGTTCAGTGATACCTTCATGTAATCAAAATAATTAAAGCCTACGTATCATAAAATACTTAATTTCTCAAGAAACAAATAAGAATCATTGTTCTGAGCTGCCTGCTGCTTACCTCGCTAAATGGATTGAGTTTTCTTCTATAAGGTTAGATTTTGGAAAAAGAAGCCTGGGGAAGGGGGAAAATTCTATTTATTTATTTATTTATTTTGAATTGTTTTTTTGTTAGGTTGTTAAAGGAGAGCCTGTGTATGGATATCTCTGTCACACTTCCTATAGACAGTTGTAAGCCTATAGTTCTTCCTTTGTTCCTAGACATTTTCTTTCCCTCTTCTCATGTAAGGCACAACAGCAGACAAGTTCACTTTTAGAGTGCTCTAATAAGCACAGTTTCCTTTGTAAGGTTTTTATACTGCCAAACAACCTCTTAAAATGTCATTTGACTGATACTGACCACCTGTAGGCAGACAGCCAATCTGATTATGTCCTAGATGAAAGTAAAATAGTTTCCATTCATAAACATGATAAACCATCACTCTTTTAAGACTGCCACAAGTAAAATTTGTTACTGTTGCCATGGATAATTTAATATTGTTTAAATAATCACCACGCTAAATTAACCATCACCTAATGAAAAGGCAGTTAGGATTTTCTCATAAATAATTTGAAGTTCACTTGATTGAGACATGGTGAGGAGAAACTAACAAATTAATAAAAACGTATTCTACTGAGTTAATACAAGTATATTATATAGGAAAAGTAGTATGTATTTACAGTTAGATTCTTAGTTGAATAATCATTTGCCCTTTCCATTTTTTTTTTTTAGAACAGACATGAAATTGGATTATTGCTGAGAAAAGATAATATATAAGATGTAATTATCCTTAAAACACACATCTCATATAGTGGGTTTTGAAATATGAATTATTAATAAACTTTGAACAATAGGTCATAGGTCTGTAGAATATAATTTTCCTTCTTAATAGTAAAATATGTTTTGAGTTCAAGGTGTTGATATAATACGTAGAGTTAACGTACACCAGGAGATTGTCTTGGCTACTGCAGTGTCTTATTTTTTCCCCCTGTTCCATTTGCCCAGTCTCTCAGTCTTGAATGCCTCTCCTGCCCCAAAAGTTTTAAAAAAACACTATGCCTGCTACTGAAGGAAGTTAATTAGCCTTGTGTAAGAGTCTATGTTATACTGGTCATACAAAGATTGCCTTATGCTGTTGTGCTGTTATCCCTTCACAGCCTTCTCAGAAATCAAACACAACCAGCAATTACGTAAAAATTAGCAAACAAATTACATTCTCAGTAAGACTGGAACGACCCTTTCCTAGCAGTTTCAGTCAAGAAGGACAAAGAATCTACCAAAAGGAACATCTTATCTTGGTGTTAAAAGGCATGCATAGATAACTCATCTTGCGGATTTCTATATCTAAGAAAAAGAAAATTGACTAATAAGAACCATGAATTTCCAATTGACCTTTATGAACAGAAACCCCTTACAGCTACGTAAATAAGTGACATAGAAATGATGAGAAGTGTAGGAGCTTGGCGTTGTTTGGTTGGTTTGGGGTTTTTTTTTCTTTTCTTTTTCCTTGAGCTCTTATTTTGTTATTGATCTTTAGAATTATTCTCTTAGTGCTTTTTTCCATTACAGCGACTTTGTTTCATCCTGTGTGAGACAATTGTTAGCAGATAATGTTTAAGTTAGTTTCAGTTTTACGTTTCACTGTCAAACGCTTTAATTTTCATGGAATTATGCCTGTTGCCTATTGGCTGCCATACCTTAAAACCAGTTTGCGGGCGCAAGTTATGCCCTTATAATTTGTAATTAACGGTATTCTCTTTATCCCTTTTTCTTCATAATTTGAAATTTATCTACATTTTGTTTTCTGTTTTAAATATGCAGTGTAGCCTTTTGAAACTGGTAGAATTTTTAGGAATATGAAGCTTGCAGAAAATTGTCTCCCACATGCACATAATTCTGACGCATTTTGTTTTTCTAACGCAGAAAAAGAAGTGAGAAATTTATGTGAAGCTAAATTGACATATTAAGCTGAAGTTACTGCTGCTTTGCTACCACTGAAAATAAAGTACTTTTTTTTTTTTTGAGAAATGTAAGGTTGGGATTTTTTTTTTAAAGGGGGACTGAGAATCTCACAGCAACTATTCTAGCTTGACAGTTAATCTCCAAAGAGTAGGTTTGCTGCAGATTAAAAACAAACAAAGCCTCCATTTACCTTGTAAAACGTTCTAACTCATTATATTTTGGGTTTCAGCCTAATGTTTTTACAAATTAAAATTATGAGCTCATATCGAAGTGAAGGGAAATAAAAAGGTTAATTGTAATGTGCATTCATGTTCCTTCTATAAGCAATTTCTTACAGGACTACTACTGTGTCAGAAGTGAAATCTGAATCACCAGACGTTAGCCTTTGAAAACTGCAATTATTGATAAGTCATCTTGTTCATTATAAAAATGAAAAATTTTAATTTGATAAATTGCAAAGAGACTTCCTAGTAGTTATGAAATGAATCTTAATGCACTTATTGTGGGAACCAGTAGCATTGCTTCTGATGCATCTCATTAATAACAAGAAGTCTCGTTTGAGTTATTAAAATAATCTCGTATATTCTGTACTGATTATTTTTGATTTTTTTCTTTACAATTTGTTGCTTGCATTACTCCCCAGTGACACTGTCTGTGTAAATTGTTTGCCAAGTATCTACAACTGAATAATAATATTAAAAACTAATAACTTCCTTTGAGTGCACTGTAGAATTAAGAAAGGAAAACAGCTTTAAAAGTTTAATATAATGAAAAATTATATTGGAGCTTTAATATTCTCTTGCTTATGCTTCAGTTATTGCTTTCATTAAAGTTTTAATTTCCAGAGATATTGCTTTGATAAAATTAAGTAAACCTCTCTGGTTAGTATCTGTGCAGATGCTGAAAATTATTTGCCTTTTCCTCCTCATTTACTGCCATTTACTTTCCACCATAATTACCTCACTAATACACATAATAATGCACCAAGACTGTTCCATGAAAAATGTGTGGGGACGAAGAGTATGATCTTCAGAACAAAGCATTACAATAAAAAAACCAGGAAGTTAAATTGTCTTTTTTTCATTACCACGCTCCATTGGTTCCACAGATGTGTGTATTTTAAAATGATAAAACACATTAATTGGGGAGAATACTTACCTTTTACAAATTTCTTTATTTTTTTGATAATTCATTTACCAATTACAACAGCTATGCTATTACTACAGCTGTGACTTAGTATCCTAGGTGATGCAGATGGGATCACTGAAACCGGAAGAGGTTGGATCTAAAGTGGGATGAGGTAAATGGGGTGCTCCATTGACAGAGGACTGGACTGCTAAGTAAGCTACTAGAAATGCCATCATAGAAAGAGGAAGACTGTCTCCCAAATGGCTGTGTATTTTTTTTTTTTTTTTTTTTTAGATATTAGCCTTAATAGTAGTGCTTAACCATGGATTATCAGTATGCATCTGGGTAATAGCATTTCAATTAGCTTTATATCAACTGCTTAAAGCAGTGCTACCTGTGTTTATATACATGCCTCTCTAAGCAGATAAAAACACTGTCATGAATTAAGGCTTCATCTGCAGATGGTACAGGACAGGAACTGAAAATGGGCTGTGTACTGTGGAGGGGGACATACATGTGAACGTCGATACTAATTGGTCTTTGGAATGCCAGTTACCTGGAAAGGAAGAGGGAGACATTGGAAGTGATGCGTGAAAGCTGTTAATTGTATCCCTGAGATTCACAGTCCCCGAAGGCTGAATGAATCCTTTTTTCTTTTTAGACTTTGTTGAGACTTTCAAGGAGTGGTCTAAGAGCTCTAGACTGATGCTCTTCATGTAGGTGCACTGGATTTTTTTTCTACACTTTAGCTAGTGTAGCTCCTTTTTATACCTTCTTTTTGAAGCAGTTACTGCTGTATGTTGGCCCTTTGGTGAGCAAGGTTGAGTTACTGTCTACAGTTTCACTTTTTATAGCTAAATATTAAAAAAAAAGAAAAAAAGAAAAAGTATGGAATGAACCATGAAATAAGTAGATTTTTGGAAAATAAAGCCTATCATCCTCAGTTTATTACTTGGTGAAAGTAAGAAACTTTGAAGAAGTCTCATTTTTTCAGAATTATCCGTGTACAAATAACAAATGAAAGTTCTAGGTTTTTTTCCCTTCTCGCCTATTGCTGTATTATTGATAGCAGCAGCTGTAGAACTCTCAATATTCTGATTTTAAAAAATGGTGATATGCACAGTAGTAATAATTTACGTATCTTTTATTTTATACTGTTACTATTTTCCTGTTTTTTTTTTTAAATTTTAGCTGAGATTATTGTGGCTTGGATGACACCCAACTCACTATGAAAGCTAGCCTAACTTTTCTTGCAACTACCTGATAAGTTGAGCTACTGTAATCTTTATTTTCTATATCTAAACAGGTAAATACAGTGATGTCTATTTCTAACTTAGTTGTATGCATTTGAAAATGATATTTAATAAGGAGAAATCTAACTGTCTTATATTGTGGACGATTAGGGAAATGTGTAACAATGCTTTCCAAAACCGAAGCTGATCTGAATGTGATCAGCTTGGCTGTAGAAAATTAGTGACCAATGTAGATGGTATGAATTGAATCACAGAATTGCAGAATCGCTGAATTGTAGGTGTTGGAAGGGACCTCTGCATGACATCAAGTCCAGCCCCAACCTAAAGCAGTTTCCCTGTAGCAGCTTGCACAGGTAGGTGTCCAGACAGGTCTTGAATATCTGCAGACAAAGAGATTCACAAGCTCTCTGGGCAACTTGTTCCAGTGCTCAGTCATTCTGGCAGTAAAAGAGTTCTTCCTTGTATTAGTATGGAACTTTCTGTGTTCGAGTTTCTTACTGCTGCCCCTTGTTCTATTGCTCCCTGCTAATGAAAAGAGTCATCCCCCATAACATTGACTCCTGTACTTTATATACTTATAAGCAGTTATGAAATCCCCTCTCAGACTTGTCTTCTCTGGGCAGAATAGTTTCAGGTGTCTCAGCCTTTTTTTTTTTTTTTTTTTTTTTTTTTGTATGAGAGATGCTCCAGGCCCTTATTCATCTTTGTTGCCTTAAGATTTAGAGTTTTTTAACCCATTGTACTTGCAGCAAAGAACTAAAATAATTATGCTACAATAAAACTTAATATTTATCCTAGATTCATTTTGAAAAGCTTTATTTAATCAACACATCAGGTCCTTTGTTTTAAAGTAAGGCTAGAGACCTCTAACGTGGGCCATAATGTGCAAAAGATATTTGCGTTACTCCAGGAAGTAGAGAAACAGAATCCTTTACATCTTCTAGCTTAAGACTTCACATTTCAGTCAGAAAAGGTAAATTGTTTCATATCTATCTGTCTATATGTATACATATACTAAGTGATCTATGATCACGTTTCATACACATACACATAGCAAAGTTAAACTGAGACATTGTGCTTTAAGCTGGTTATGATATACTATCATCAAATGAGACGAATAAGCCTATGACACTGAAAACTGCATTTTGCTATGCTGTTCTTGACCCTTAATGGTACTTCTCACTTGCATGATAACAAGCAAGTCCCGGGGAATGCCTAGTGCAGCATTTGAAGGTCAGTCTGCTTTGATACTGCAAAGCAGCTGGAAGTACTTGGTGACACGTACACTAGAAGATGATATTCTTTTGAGCATGTTTAGTTTAAAACGGAACAGTGTCTCTGATTACTTTCTACATTAGCAGTATCTACTTGATCCTGTAGTTATGGTTACTATGTTCTATTAAATGTAAGAACAAATTTGGTTCAGGAAAATATTCACAGTGCTTTATGCTGTGTTAAGGAAAGCACTGTAAGATAAATCATGTTGTATTAATCACTTAGCCACTTAGTAAAAGGAAAGAGGAAAAGAGACTCAGCACAAGCTGTTTTAGAAGTACTCTCAAATACATGATTTTGGGGGGGGATGTTACTCAAGTGAAATTAGATGTTGGAGTGGTATGCCTCTGAGATGGACAGAAATTGCTTCATATATTGGCTGGTTTATAGAAAAAATAAACTCAGGCTTCCAAAGGATTCGGAGAGATTAGGAGTCCTTCCATTTGAATCTCTTTTATACTGCTTTTGAAAACTAGGTCAAAGTACTTGTTGCTATTACTGTCATTTAACTGGCTTTACTTCAATATTCTTGCTAGTGAGCTTCGGAGAAATTTCATTTCAGTCATTGCAGTAGTGATTCAGATTTATGGCTTCTCAAATCATTGATGTTGTCTTTATTTCGCTGACTGTAAGAAACTGAGGAATTTTGTTTGCAGTAGTTTTATCAAAAATTTACAGAAAAATATACAGCGCTACAAAAGGGCAGGCAGTCCAACTGTTTGTTTATTTGGAGGCATTAGTATGGTGGTTAGCTTGGGGGTGTACAACAGATGGAATATTTAACCGTATCCTGTTAATGCATAGCTATTTTCCTAATGACTCCAGGTTACTTGTTTGAAGTTGTGAACAAAGGAATTTTTTATTGTTCTTTAGAGTTGTCATCTTTGTTAGAGAAGTCCAGCAGACCTACTTGAGGAAAAACCATTGATTTCCCTTATTATGCCTAAGATCAAAGCACAGTACTCTAGACGATACTCTTAATGCTCAGATAGCAATCATTCATCTGCTGTCAGAATAACCTCTTGGCCATGGGTCATAACCAGTAGGAGAATAAAGAAAAGGTCATTATCAATGGTTTATTCTGAATGCAAGGTTGAAATTGTACTTTCCCTCTTGGAACTAAAGGTGTGCAAGATGCCATATGCTCGTGGAGATTTTTCTCAAGGTTAATTGTCCCCCAGATGGACAGACACTGTGAGTTGGACAGGAGATGACCACGAGGCCAAGAGATGGACTGATAACAGTTTTCTGAGTTACATGGTCTCATCTGAATACTGCATTAGTTGGACGTCTTCACAGTTGATTTTTTTTTTTAATTTGAAGGGCACTTCAAAAAGTAATTCATGTAAGTGTTTTTAGAGTAATTTTAATTTACTGTAAGATTTTGAAATTATAAGTAATTCTGCATTTCTGCTATCTGTGAATTGGCACAATACATACTAAATGTACAGAACTGACTGAACACCTTAAGATTTTGGTTTATGAAGTCATGGTACAGAGCAGTACCATCTGCTCTGTATAGGACTAACAATCTTCAGCATAGAGCAGGAAAATAATTTCATATGCCTTTAAAATTAAAGTTTTATGTGAGTTTCTGCCCACCAGGATTGATGAATCAGACCAACTTTAAAGGGAAATGGGTTTTCATGTTGTCTGCTGCTTTCAGTTTTTCTTATTTTAAAGGGGGTAGGAGCTATTCATGCATCTCAATCTCTCTCATACATTGCATCTTACTCAAAGTGATCAAAGCCTTTTGGTTAGTTTCAGTAGATTTTCAATAGACATTCAAGACAGTTTTGCTAGTTGGTAGAAGGGAGAGAGGGAAATTTCAGCCACTTGAAAAGTGCCCTGAAATAAATGCAGAAAAATGCAGTTGTTTGTCAGTTCCTTGGTTAGTTCAATACCTGGTGCGGTATATTACTTCCTATGGAACATGCCTGCCATATGACTAAATGAATCTCACGATTTTTTTTAACTGCGTCGTGTAAGACCACATTGCGTCTGAATTGTTATCTGTACAAATGAAATATCTTCAGTAAATGTACGAACTTCTATTTCTTCTTTAAAAAAAAAAAAAAGTTTTTAGACTTTTAACAACCAAACCAATCAAACTTTTCCTGCACTAAATATGCCATTTAGTTTCTTTGCTGACACACAATGTGATTTTTTTTTTAAGTTACCTTATGACAAATGACTGCATGAACTGCAGGAAGTGGAGAGGGCAAGATATAAAGCTCAAGTTTATTAAAGCTTGTCATCACAATAGAAGTGACGTCTTGCAGTTGAAAAGCCAACTATGACTCCCTCCAGCATAAGTGACCCCTCCAGCCTGTCTGCACTTGTTGTAAGGTTAGTCTTTATTTTGCCCAGGGGACAGACACAGTGAGTGTGTTCCAACAGCTCCTATTAACAGCATTGCAAGAGGAGAGAAATGAGGAACAAAAAAAAAACCCAACAAATCACAAAATGTGTTAGGAAAGATCAGTAATTAAAAAGTAATTTGATTTATGTTGGTATTAAAGGAAAAAGGATTCACCTACATACTTTTGTAAATAACATGTTTTGAACCACTTTGAATTGTCTATACCTATTAATTGCTGGTCCAAACTTTATTTACTATATAATTTATTCATATCTGTTAACTGTGACCATCAGAAAGTACATTTGTATATTTGTATGATGTGTAAATGTATAACATCATATAAATTTAACTGGAATGAATGTTGTTGCTTTTGCATAGATTTGAAAGTCTTTAAGTATTTGGTGGTAGGGTGACTTTCGCTGCTGTCGAGTTGAATATCAGTCAAGTCCGATGTCTGAATGACTCTCTCCTCCATTAACGCTTCACTGAGATGCTGCAGCCTGTTCTGGGCTGGAATCTGTGTCAGTTCATGGATGGCTCTACTAGTTTTATGTTAATAATTGCTGGGCCTACCTCTGAGTTAGGAAGGTCCAGAAGGAGCAGTGGCTGTGATTTGAAATATGCAGACAGCCCCGCTCTTGAGTGACACCCACAGGATGTTTTTTCACGAGTTGAGCTGAGTCTTAAGTCTGTTTCTATGGACACTGCATATGCTCTCAGAGGAGTATATTTTCTTCATTTAAATATAGAAATTTTAGGAGTTACATGTAGATATGCTATACATCAGTAGGTTTAAGAACATAAGGTAGAGTAATCAAAACAGAAGAAAGCTGTGTCATCAGCAGGAACATCAAGCTGCAAAATATTGTAATGTATATAGGAGAATGGATTTTAAAAAGATGTTTTGCGATTATTCACAGTTGATTTAAAAAAAAAAAAAAAAAAAGAGCTGGTGAAAGTATAAGGCCAAGAAGCCCAAGTTACTCTTAGTTACTCTTAAATCAGTCAGATTCATCATCTGTGTGGGGAAACAAAGTCAGAAATGGTCAAAGCATCATGGATATAAGAATAGCGTTCATAAAATCGAGTTAATTTCATTACTGTTTGCACCAGAATAAGACTGAATGAAAAAATCTGTGCATTTTTAACATAATGTTATGTGTTGGATTCTTCTTTTTTTGATTTCCAGTCAAAAATAAAAAAGAAAAAAGCTTGTTCTAATGACATTGCCTTCACTGACAGTCCGATTCCTTCAAGTGGTTCCAGACTGGGTACTGTTAGCAGTTTTATTGTTAGTATACAACTATTAGACAAATACTACTAACTATTTCTCCTTCTATCCTAAATCTAATAAGCTTATGATACGGTGAGGTGTAAGGGAAAACAGCTTGTGTTTGACAAGTAGACCTTCATGCCACGCTATCTTAGCCTTAACTATAACAGTGTGTCCAAAACCTATATAGAAATAAACAGAAACAAAGGCACTGATTGATATAGCTCTCTCTGTGGTTGTGTTGGCAGGGTCACCACATCTGTGCAATCACTGAATTAATTATTGTCTATGAATGCCTTCCTTCCAGACCAGCTTTTGTGTTCTATCGCTACGTACAGATCTCTGTGTACTTATTCATCGTTTCCAAGAGCAGCCAGAAGCAGTGGGAGTCCCTGCTTCCATCCGCGTGTAATCACGCATGTACTCCACCTCCACATCCTCTCCCCTCCTCCCCAGTTTTTGTTTATTTTTTTGTTGTTGTTTTTTTCTGCTTCACTCACACGTAGTGATTCCCGTGACTACTCTTTGTGCTACGATGAGTGCCACAAAACTCTGATATAATCCTGGTTAAAAGCCCCCAGACTTAACTAGTTGGGTCATAGCGCTGAGTATGCAGAACTGACTATTGAGTACCTTCTGCCAGAGGCTTTGTTTCACCCATATAGAAGCTAAAGGTAAAATTGTCATTGATGTTTGCGAGCTCCAGGGCTTGTCCTGTCAGTAGAATTTCCGTATTTTAAAGGAAACTATTTTTCAACACGAACAACCATTTCAGTTGTAGATTTTCTAGCAGCAACAGTGGCAATGGATAACTTTATTGTATGAGTTGACAAAATTTGGATTAGGCTGGAAATGTTTGCAGCCAGCATTACTGGGTGCCAACATTATTGACATTAATAAATTAAAAAAAAAAAATGCAGCTGTTCAGTACCCGAGAATCCTAGGTCATGGTATTTAATGCCTAGCTTTTATTGCCTGGCTCAGAGTGCCATGGGATCACAATTCATGAAACTTTATCAAAGTGATAGAATGAATTGGTGTCACTCCTAGGGTCTCTTAAGTCACTTGTCCAGTTTATGAACTGCTGCTTCTCACATGACTGAGCCGCCCATGTGCGGCTCTCAATGTTATAGAACAGATGAGGTCTTCAGTCTGAGAGCCACTGATGCTATCCCAAAGCAAGCTGCTTGTGTCCCCCTACCAAAGCTGAGCCCAGGAACCCTTCCAAATATTGTTATGATTTTGGCAATAATTATTGCAATTTCTTGGGAGTGAAACTCCCAGATGACTGCAAGAGTTATATAGCCTGTTCTTGACAAAGTGACTTGGCATGTCTGTTCACCAAGGCAGAATAAAAAAAACTATACAGAACAGTTTTTGTAACGATTCAGGTTTCTTTTAAGGCAAAATAGGGATGTTTTGTTGCGTGTTGAGCAAACAAATATTTGATTACATTACCTAGACAGACAGCAACAAAACATTTCTAGGCATTGCTATCCTTAAGCAGAAAAACAATCCGTCTTCAAAATCTTCCCTTAGGCCAATGCTGCCTCTCACACTCGGATTTACTAATCTTCATGGTAGTAACTAGAAAACATTATTTTGTTGAGAATGAAGCAGGCACAGGAAGCTCCATATCTGTGCATAGGGCACATAGTACACGATCACTTGATGCTGCGCGATCACTTGGTGGACCATCAAGATAAAAGGAAAGCGGACCCACATTGACATTTGTGTCATAACCTTAAGATTTGTCACATTTGCACCCCAAGTTTAGTGCAGCAAAGCCTATTTGCAGTCACTGAAAAGTTGAACGTTTATGCCTCCGTTTTCAAAAATGAGTTCAGGTGAACTGCGAGGAATGCTTTTATATCTCGTGCTTTATAGAAAGCAAATCACTGAGTAGCAAGTTGCTGACACCGCTGTGTCATGGGGCTGTTCTCTGCACCGCAGCTTGTAGGCAATCTGCAGCCTTCTCCTGTATCCCAGTGGTCTCAGTCTTCTTCTTATCCTGATATCCCCATGTGCTAACTAGTTACAGAGATTTTTCAAAAGGTCACCTAATGTAGTCTTCCATGCTTCCTTTCCTGAACACTGCACGCAGTAAGTCCTTTTTGGCTTCCTGATGTCACTTAAATAATTTCATTGCATTCTGAAGCAAAAATCAGCATCTTTTCTTGGGGATGATAGCACCAATTGTGATAACATCTTATCTTTGTGACAATCTATGATAAATAATTGTTTTTCCAGTTTTCCATCTTCTGTTCACAAACTTTCTAATGATGTACAGGAGACTTGTGGATAGTTTAAGACTTTTGGAGCTGTAGCATTGCTGACTGCGACTTAGCACAAAGCTGAGATTCCCGAAGCTCTACTTGCTTCAAATTCAGTAAATGTTGATGTCTTTGAAATCTGTGATCAAAATCTGTCTTGCCTAGCGATTTCTGTCTTGTTAGACTGAAATGATACAAGAATACCTATGGAAACAAATCATTTAGTGCTGGCTGTTTCTATTTCACATTGAATAGCTGCCTTTAGTTATCTACATCAAAATAGCTGGTAGACCTCATTTTAAGAACAGATTCAAACTAAGGCCTTTTTTATTTTTTAATTATTATTTTATTTTTTGCTTTTTTCCCTCTCTAATAATATATGAAGTGGAATGTATCAGGCACATGAAAGTTTTTCCTTCTTGATCATCGGTCTTATCTTTTTCATAAATTAATTTTTCAACTCTGAGATTCTAGTTTCAAAAGGGTATTTTAAGAGCAAAACTACTTCATCTAAAACTATCAGGGTAGCATCTTCACATCTGTGACCTTGTCCTCTTGAAATTTTTCTTAATCATTTTCCTCTTCCAACAAGCAGTGAGATGCTTATGGATCTGTTTTGTATATTTCATCAATGCATCATTTTCCCAAGTGGTTGCTGGCTTTTCAGAATAGATGGACAAGTACTAGAAGCTGAATGCTTGGAGAGGAACACTGCTTATTCTTTGCACCATCCTTCTTTGAGAACAGTGTACGTTTGGTCTTAGTGTGAACTCAGTCCTGGGAATTTTATCGCGTTTAATACCTTTGATGTTAGAACATTCTGTTTGCAGGGCTGTAGTCACGGATGAGCTTTTTCTTTTTAATTTCTGGTTTTGTTGCCATTTGTTTTCTGGAAAATTTACGTAGTAGGTGTAATTTCTTTTCATTTCAAGAGCAGAAAAAGATTAATTTTAAAATGAAAGTTTCTGTTTAATTACTGTGGTGTCCTTGAAGAGAAAATCTGTACATACAGCAGACCTGACCTTGTCTTTGTACTCTGATAATTAGGAAACCTTATTTAAAACTGGTTGTGATCTTTGTTCTCTGGAGTTTAGAGTCTTTCAGATGCATGAAGTTTACTTCAGGGTAATTAAATTCAAAATGATTTTGGTGCAATTGCACTTGTTAATTTTTATTTTGTTCTTGTATGTGAACCTTTTCTGCTTCCTGATTTAAAACTGTTATCAAAGAAGGAAGGGAATGGTATCACAGAATCACAGAATCACAGAATTATCGAGGTTGGAAAAGACCTAGAAGATCATCCAGTCCAACCATTACCAATACTTCCCAGCTAAATCATACCCCTCAACGCAACATCCAAACGTGTCTTGAACACTCCCATGGTCGGTGATTCCACCACCTCCCTGGGCAGTGCATTCCAATGCCTGACTACCCTTTCCGAGTAGTAATACTTCCTAATGTCCAGCCTGAACCTCCCCTGGCGCAGCTTGAAACCATTCCCTCTAGTTCTATCACTGATTACACGAGAGAAGAGGCCGACCCCCAGCTCACCACAACCTCCCTTCAGGAAGTTATAGAGAGCTATAAGGTCTCCCCTGAGCCTCCTCTTCTCCAGGCTGAACAATCCCAGCTCCCTCAACCGTTCCTCATAAGGCCTGTGCTCCAGACCCCTCACCAGCTTCGTAGCCCTCCTCTGAGCACGTTCCAGGGCCTCAATGTCTTTCTTGCAGTGAGGGGCCCAAGACTGAACACAGTACTCGAGGTGCGGCCGCACCAATGCCGAGTACAGGGGGACAATTACCTTCCTGTTCCTGCTAGTAACACTGTTTTTGATGCAAGCCAGAATGCCGTTGGCCTTCTTGGCCACCCGGGCACACAGTCGGCTCATGTTCAGCCGAGCATCAATCAGTACCCCCAGGTCTGTTTCCTCAACACAGTCCTCCAGCCACTCCGCCCCAAGCCTATAGCGCTGCCTGGGGTTGTTGTGGCCAAAGTGCAGGACCCGGCATTTGGTCCTGTTGAACTTCATCCCATTGGCTTCAACCCAGCTCACCAGTCTATCCAGATCCCTCTGCAGGGCCTCGCTACCCTCACTATCTCTGTATCACTATTGCTTGTGGTAAAGCACCTGCTTCTGTTGTAATTTGGTTATTCATAGGTGTGTAAGTGATCCACACATGAGATGAGGTTTGATTTAACAGGCAGAGAGAGGAGGGGAGAAATAAGGGAAGAGACGTGCTTGAGAATTATGCTGTAGGTTGATAGCAAAAATAGGAATTTATCTTCAGGACTCCAGGTAAGTTTTTACCTACAGAATGTCAAGTACAGAGCACAATGCTTTTCCTGAAGGCTTGGGCTAGTTTTAATCTGGAACAGCTCTGTGTATTTGAGGATCCTCACCAGAGACCTGCCCCTTCTTCACCCAGGATCTGTTTTTAAGTTCTGGCTCTTGCCCTTGGTCTCTGCTCAGGCTATGCTGAGATGTGCCTGTGCCCAGTCTCATACCCTCCTGATGCTGATCCCAACCTAGACCTACTTGACACTGCAGACATCCCTGACAGTCTGGATGGCTGGCAGAACCTGATAACAATCTCTGGACCTGCCTGCATGACTTGCATGCTCCCACAAGGCTGAGCCTTTGGCACAGTGCACAGCTCTGCCTACCTTCCTGTGGCTTGGAACTCCTGGCTCACATTTCCTTACAAAACATCCTGCCCTTGCTGCTTCTTAAGTTGTCTTTCTCTTTGTAGATGATTGTATGTAAGTTACAAACATGAAACAGCAAAAACATCCTACTGAATGGAACTTCAAATGTATGTACCACAACATATATTTTTCTCTTAGCTTAAGTAGTAGTTTATACTGTGGTGTAGAGAAATACAGAATCTATGTCTTCATTGTTTATTGGCTTCTTGCGTTATTTTACTTCTCATGCTGCTTCTTTAAGGTAGATGTTGCTTCTTCACTACTGTTGTCATTAGCGTTTCATGCTGGACAATGTTTTATCACAGTTTAAGAACAATAGAAGGTTTTAAAGGAAAATTAAAGGTTTGCCTTAATTCTCGTAATGTGCAGACTACTTCTCAGTACTGCTGTTTTAACAGCATTGTACCAATGTACCATTGATTTCATACAACAATGAAATCAGATTGGGTTTTGCTCGCATTTTGTTTTGAATGCCCATGCTGCCTAGATATTACATGGTGACTACAGTCGCTATCTAAGTTGCAGAACTGGAAGTAGAAAGAAACTGCAAATTCAGTATCAGATTGACATCAGATTAGTATCAGATGCACGTAGTGTCTTTATATTTAGCTGCCAAACTAAATCCTTTAAAAAATCTTGTTTGCATTTATGTTTTTGTGCTGGTGAGAAAAGCAGTATCAAATTGGGAAAACAAAAGGTGGTTAAAGAGAACATCCCCTGCAAAGAAACTAGGGCACTCTCATTTGCATGCACTGTTTTTTCTACATAGAAATGTAGAAAGGATTTTCCAGTCTGAACTGACAGACAGATCCACGTTAAAGCATCTTGGCAGCTGCTTCCTGCATGGTTTGTCATACGTCTCCTTGATGATTTCTCATTGTTTGGAGGAAGGGGTGAGGGAGGAGGACCTAACAGATGTTTATTAAAAAAACAAAACCTTAGTGTTTGTCACTTAGAAATGTCGCGCACACCCAGCAGAAGACTGCTTTATCTTTTAAGTAAGGATCCTGCAAGGCAGTGTGGGTGGCAGCGGAGATACTGCCACTGCTACATAAGTGCATTTGAAAAGATGCATTTGAAAGGCAGAATCTGTATGGTGTGTAATCATTCTCATTTAAAAAAAAAAAAAAAAAAAGGGCTTTTCAGACTGAGTTTTATTATCAGGAATGCCAGTTTCTTCAGAGCCAGATTGCCCTGGAGGCTAAAACACAGTGCAAATCTGCCTGGAAAGGACATCACTAAACATGCTTAAGTTGATAAAGCTGTTCTTATGCCATCAATATCCCTCTGAAACCCCGACAGGAAAGAACCACAGAGTATTTGTATAGGGACTCTGTTAGTGTGAACTTACACTTTATGCTCTTAGGTAATGATTCAGTTTCAGAAGGATCAATGGGTATCAACTAGAAGAAAATAGTTTTCTACAGCATCTCATCTTTATTTCCATTTAATTAAAGGATCATTCCTATGTTTAGAAGAGCGATGCAGTTACCAAAAATGCTTGCAGGTTGGTCTAGAACCACTTACAACTTCTGGCTTCTGTTTTGTACATTTTTAGGATCTAGAAGAGCCTCAAATCCCTCTGCAATGTGATAATTTATTATTTAAGGTTTATATAAAATGATTCTCACTTGTGGTAGTTCTAAGAATTGGTGGTTTGGGGAAAGCTCTTTATCTCCCTAGTAATGTATATAGATACAACGAGTTGAAAAAATAATTAAAAAATTACTGTTATATGCAAAGCTTAATCACTTAATTCTCTTACAGAGTAAGCAGGAATAGACTAGAGTTCATTTTTCTGGGTTTCATATAGTCAGAAAGCTCAGGTTCCATGTATATAGAGCTCTGATGATGGATTTTGGCATCTGAATGCATGTTTCTAAACTTGATAACTTCTTATTTTGTTGCTATTGTTTCTTACATGTTTTGAAGCAGTGAAACCTTGAATATTGCAGTCCGTAAAAGCTTGAGACTTCTTAAAAAATACAGTTCCTTATCATTCAAGTTAAATGAGTGTCTTTGTGAAACCATCAAGATTTGAAACATTTTATTTCTCTGAGATAGTGTAATATTGGAAGCTTTTGCTGTATCCAAAAGGCAGTAATGCTTTTGGTTTGCTCATGTAAAACTGCTTTTCAGAGATGTGTAAAATTTAACTTCACTCCCTATTCACAGAGAGCCAAAAAGATAAACAGAAACAAAATTCTGAGTTCAATACAGACTTTCTCAAAACATGTGTCATGTTAGATAAAAGCTCTGTGTTGCATCTCCCGTGCTGGCTGATCTTGTGCTGTTCTGTAAGAGGACTATGTCAGTTCTTTTGAGGGGCTCTCCAATGCAGGTGGACTAGTATTACAGTATATTTCCAGAATATCTGTTCTTACATCACACCATATTCAGCCCCATTCAACTCCACGGAGGTTGTATAGCATGGGAACCCTCCCACATTTTTACTGTAAAATGGCATTGACTCGCTAATCTGTGAAGAAACTTGTTTTGAGGTAACCATTACAGGAAAAACTGCCTCATTTTTCTAGCAGTGCCTATACTTTGTTCCCTTTCTTTAACAGTGACCTTGGGAGCTATTTATTGGAAGTGCTGTTTTTACTCTAATGAACATGTTTATATTGGAGTTAATCAGAAAGAGTGGAAAGCTCGAATTCAAGATTAAGGTTAAGATTCAAGGTTAAGGTCAAGATTCAAGGTTAAGACTGTAAGTAAGAAAGGTAAGAGCATCTTCAGACCTGCTTTTGTTTAAGCGGTGCTTAGACAACATCATAAATCTGTGTTGGAGCCTTACAATATGTCACCAGTGTAACAAATGCCTCCCTTTGTCGTGCATCCTGTCAAGGTAATAAAGATTTAAGCTCCAAGAACGTTCTCGCTGTGTATGAGAAACAAATTTAACAGGATTGCTATTTCCATTCTTTCAAGACATTCTGCCTAGCACTTCTGTATGGATCTTTAGGGATCATATTATTTCGAGTGTAGTTTTACTCAGCACCTCTGAGACCAACTGCTGTGAAATCAAGTACCTGTACAAAGAAATCTGTCTGCTAATCACATTTCTCTTGCCTCCGTTAAATCTGCGGTTCTTGCATTGGAGAAAAACCTTCATCCACTGTGGAACCACACTGTGCAGCTCACGTAGACTTGCCCAGCCTGTGGAGCTGTATTATTTTAGCAATGCCAGAGTAACTCCAGAGGCCCTCATTTACCCATTAACCTGTATAGTTTGGGAAGACTACAAATATACAAGTGGGGTGGGCTTTGAAGGCTACATGAGATTGTGAGGAGCATATTCTTTCTTTCTATGCAAGCACATGTGATAGGCTCATTTAGAAGAGAGCAGGGAGTGCAATAACTTCAAATGAATTCATGTCCAGCAGGGTGTGAAGGATGACCTTCGTACCATGTGCTTTAAAGAATGCTTTTCTCTGAAATGTAAATACAAGAAGATTCAGATATTTGCTCTCCGGCTGCAGATGTTTTGTAAGGATAATGAAGCCAACTTGTGATATGGTTGCAAGTGATCAATTATCAACAGCTGTATGGAGATCATGTCCTAATTCTGAAGCGGTAATCCTAATTATTCCCTGGAATAGTTTTTAAAGAAGGAAGCTACTAAATATGGCATATATAAGTATTGCAATGTATTGTACAATACACTTAGTTATCTTTTCAAGAATATAAGTTTTGCAGTTTCAGGGTACTTAGTTGAGGAAGTATGAGAACATATATGAAAGAGAAAATAAGGTAACGTGAAGAAATGAGCCTGCTGCTCAGTCTTTTTGAAGCACATTTAATGTTCTTGTCTTGGGAAGAATTTCATTGTTACCCAAAGAAGGTTCAGCTATGAAAAAAGAGCAGATGGTCTCCAGGAAATATCTACTGTGGATAGAAGATGAGAATTTTCAATCCATATGTGAGATTTTTGTTGTTGTTGTTGTTGGTCTCACTGGGATCCTGGTTGCAAAATTAGCAAAATGGTTTGAAGCATGTCCTGTCATTATCGTCGCTGGTGCTATTTGTTAGAGCACCAGATGCTAGTGGTCAAAATAATTGAAGGCAGAATTAATCTTTCAACAGACACTTTGAATTTGTCTAAATGCACTTGGACGTTTTCTAAAGTAAGGTTTCCTTCTAGCATCAAAGAGAAGTAATCTTATTCATGCTTTGCAAATCGGGCCAATTTCATTGATTTTTCTGGTGAGAACCTAGGGACCTTTTGAACCGGATTTTAAGGGACTCCAATCCTTCCATTTCTTAGAAGAATGTCTTAAAGCTAATTCTTGCTTCAGTGTTATTATCTCTCTTCTTAAAAGTTGTCCATTTTGATGCAAATTTTGGATTAGATTTTCTTATTATGAAAATTTCATTCTGACTTAAATGTCTTTGGAATTATCACAACTTCATTATTTTTCATGGAAAAGGAGAATCTGGTTTATTATGTGCCGTGTTAATCACACTTCTTTTTTTATCCGTAGTTTTATACCATCTTTGTAGATGTTTAGGAATAAGAATAAGTTCTGTTAAAATAATTTGAAGAGTGTCCAGCTTCCCAGTGCAGTAAATTAAAAAAAATTATTTTTAGGTGTTTATGGAATATGTACTTCTATGTTCATCTCTGGGAATGTTTCAATCTGTGCGTAGCACCTTACCTGTTGTAGAAGTATTGCTGTTTAAGCACTATATAGACTTTTCTAACTCTTTTCATCCTAAATAAAATAAAATTTATGAAGATGTACTGTTGCAGAAATGCTGGGTCACTGCTTGAAGCAGTGATTGAGCACCTGGTGGGAAGTCAGGGTCAACCCAGGGGAGCTCAGGTGCATGCAATGTACCTGAGTGACGAGAAGAGGTGGAGCCAGGATCCTTTGCAGACCTCATTTAAGGGTTGGCAGAGGAGGCGAGGGTATCTCTTGCTCCAGATTCCTGGGTACCTGAGGTCTTCCAAAGGTAAGCAGCTCTTTTCCTTTGTTTCCGTATCTGTGGCTGCTGCTTTTGCGCTCATTCTCATTTGCTGTAGCTGAAGATTTTGCCACCCTGCTGTTATCATCCCACTCTAGTATCGCATGTGTCGAATGCTAGTACAACAGTATGTCCTGAAATAGCATGCAGCTCGTTACAGCCCTGCAAAATTTGTATAGTCCCATTGTTCATGGCGAACTAACAGTTACGTATGTTTTATTAGCACTGTCACTTTGCAAGTAGGAAACAGTAACGGGCATGAACTTCTTAGAGTCACTTTGTCATATTTGTGGAAATGTTGATTTTTCCTGCCTGTGAGGATCTAGGTATGACTGGCTGAGCACTCCAGATGGTAGGAAGCAAGCTCAGGGAGCTGCCACTCACACAGGCTGTCTGCAAGGCTGCAAGTAGCTGCTCTCGTTTCCCTGGGGAGCACAGAGATGGGGCCTGCTCGGCTGAAGGTGTTCACAGAGCACTTCTAACTATTCCTAGGAACAGACCGTAATGCAGGCATGAGCAAAGCATGTGGAAAAGCTTGCAAAAGACTGCTGTTTTTATTAGAGGCACAGTTTATGTTTCATTCTTGGATATATACTGGTAGCTTTCATTTAACATGAAACAAGTAATGAGTTCTTTTTGTGCTTGTTTGTACTAGACCTTAAAAGTAACCCATCCTTAATTTCGTGGTGACTGCTACTGATGTGTTGTCTCACAGGTGCTTATGTTATTCACATTCTTAAGCATGAGATGACATCAGATAAAATTGGGATGACACTTTTTATTTCTTCCCATACAGGGTGAATATTCATACATTAAGGTTAAACTCTCAGTGTCATTATATTAACATTCTGGGGGCATTTACTCTCTTTTTCTAGAAAATGTATTTTCTGTTGTATATTTAATTCCTTACAAATCCAGAATGGTTTTGATGTAGGTTAAAACAGCTTTTTAAGTTTGTCAAAATCTTCTTTTTGTTGATAGCTGATTTCTATAGGGGAATTCAATTGCTGATGAACCAGTAGTTAAATCTGTTGTGTTAATTTGAACACATGTGGCAATTAATTGGCACTAGTTGAGGCTCATGTGCCTTATGGCTTCCCAGCTGCTTCGTAGAGGCTTAGGTCAGAAAACAGAACCTTGTCTTCTAAAGTTTAAACAAGCACGTCTGCCCAGGCAAGCTGCTGAGTTCAATGTAAGAGGAATGTGTTTTAATGAAAATATTTAAAGACAGTTGAAATAATACTGTTGCAACCCAAGCTATCAGGTGTTCTTTTGTGATGCTATTCTACCTTCGTATTTATTTTGTTTGATTAAGTTTCATGTTTGTCCTGTTATCTCAGTGTGGGAAGTAAAGCAGTGGACTTACTTTATATATGTAGTCTTCATGCTGTGTACGATGCTCAGATTTCATAAAGGAACAATATGTTATTAAAGAAATGGCCAGTGCTTGACAACTGGACAGTGATTTTTATAGACAGACTGTGGATTCTATTTCCAAAATGGACTATTTCGATGGCTTTAATTTGGCATAAGTGTCTTATTTTCACTCATTTACTGTGCTGTATTTGTGATGGCAGAAAGGGAGGCAGACAGACCTTCTCAAACTCCCCAAACTGCATTTGACTTTGTCAGCCACATTGAATGGGCAAAAAATTGAGATCTGTATTGAACAAGCGCTTAATTTCTGTTGATAACTGCTGGGGTAATAGCTATGAGTAGAACAAGCACCTGGTCTGATATTCACAAGACAGGTTGGTTTGTTCATGCTACTGATGAATATAGTTGTACAGCACCTTTTTTGGTGAGAATTTAATAGAAGCTCTCAGGCACATTTATCTAAAACTGAAATGTGAGAGCAGCTGTCCTTACTCTTGAAACAGAGCACCTAGTGTATTGTCAAGGCAATATTTGCATTAGTCATTACTTAACTTCTACTTATTGCTTCATAATTACAATCTAGTTAACTTTTACTTTATTTGCCAGGCTTTTTATTCTTTCTTGTGTTTTATATAGAGCTAAGTTATCTATGAAAAACTCCAACAGTTCAAAAGACTTACGTGTTTCAATTTGCTTTGCAAGTTTGAATGCTTTAATAAATGCTTTAAATAAAGCAGAAAGCTTTTAGAAGACGTAGATGAATTTACACAAACACTTTTCCTTAGACTTAAATCAGCAAGAGTTCACAGAGTGATTACAGTTTGTGCTTTGTTACACAGTTGCTCAGTCACACATTCAACTCTTTCCGTGTGTTGATATTATTTAAATTGTACATAGAAAAAAGAATCTTTAAGAATACAAACTGGATGTACTATCAATATTAAAGGCTGCATTTAAATGATCATTTTAAAACAAACTTGATCAGGGCTGGTTAGAGATTACTTTATATGTTCTAATTTGTTCTGCTTTGAAGCCTGCACTTTCTTGTACCACATGTTTCTGTCTGGTGATTTTTCAATCCTTGTTTTTTAATGTTGTTGAATGTAGTAAGAGAATGCTGCTGACGCACAAGTTAGCGGAGCCAATAAGGACTCAAAGTCCTCATTTTAGTCTTCAGCCTGAATGTGACTTCAACTCTGAACACTGAACTGCTGGCTTTCTGGGAGCAGTTCCATAAGCACTGTGCATAGTGCACAGATGTATTCTGTGAACTATGGGTATACGTGTGTGTTCTGATTTCATACCAATGCAGAATTACTTTAAATACACCAAAGCTACTTTGTGATTTTTGGAAGGACCCTTCCAAGTTCAGCAAGGTTGAAGTGAATTAAAATCATTTGAAATGCAGTGTAATCTAATCTTGGAGGCAAATTAGAAGTAGACTGTAAAAGCAGGCCACTGTCCTGGACGGAAGTTACTAATTTGGTGAGAAGATTATTATTAATTTGCTTAGACATTTGAGTTTAAATATTACATGAGCAATTAAAGGAACAGAAAATGTTTTTTGACTTATATGGACTTCTGCTGAGTTTATTTCCCGCTAAAACATTTAGTTTTTAAGATACATGGCTCTCTTGCAGCTTATGATGTTCTAATTAGTGTGTTTAGTACTTCCTATTTATGAGCTCTTAATCATTTTCTATTAGTAATCTTTAGAGTGTTACATTTGGTTTTTAATTATGTTGTGTAGTTTGATTTATCCAAGTTGCATACTTTGTGCCATATCATAAAAAACATGCAATACATTAGCATATTTTTTTTAATTTGTCTCTCTTTCATGTGCTGCTATTTAGCATATTTCTGTCTTCCAATGAGGGAAAGGTAGCTAATAAAAGTTCTCTCTTTGATTGATTTATTTATTTATTTTTAACTTGTTACAGTGTTTGTCACCTGGCAGGAACTGACTTGCCTTCTTTTCAAGTCTGAGGATACCTCATTTAAGTAGAAAATAAAATGTAAAGGATTCCTTTAAAGAAAATACCATGGAAAGAAATAAGGCTGCAGTGAGTTCCTTCAAATTTTTACAATCTCAGATTAGGTAATACTTGACATACCTGCAACAATTCTACAGAAGCCTTACCTTAAAGTTTTTTAACCAAATCTAACATTACCACTTTCAGACACAATCCAAAAGGAGCCTGATCAACAGTACATATGTTTTTGATAAATTCCAAGCACAGTTTTTCATCCCTTGTGAAGCCTGCAAGTGCAGTTATTCTTCTGTTTCCTTCATCTGTTCTTTTTTTCCTCCTACCCCAACATGGTCTGATTTCATTTCTCCCACATAGGAAGACCAAAGAAATTCTTGTTTATTTGGCTATGTAGTTCTTAGCACCTTTTACTCTTTTTGCATGAAGAACTCTTGTAAAGCAGTGTGTGGCATCAAAATCATCTGTAGATTCCTCCTGCCCTGTAGTGTGCGTGTGTATATATGTGTGTGTGTGTGTATATATATATATATATACACACGCATGGATATATTTAAACAATGTTACCTGAAAATAATTTGAGAAAATATCATTTTGGAATGTATTTGGGAGAAGACTTCTGAAACTCTTCTGAGGTTCTGTTAACATTACCAGCCTCCTTCATAAAATGTAATTAATACCCTTTCTGTGGTGACCGCATCTGTAGAATTGTTTTGTGCATTAAAAAGGATAATGGGGCCTGAAATATCTCATATGTACCTGTAAACTGTTTTTGCTTGAAGGAAAAAGCACAGTTGAACTGCAGTGTCACTGCATTTTACTTCCTAAGTGGCACAAGTGCATCTAATGTGTAGTACACGTGGGTTTTGACTAGACTGCATGTCTGGTGGGCAAGAGAGGAGGAGTTAACAGTGCACTATGTCTTCCCATCCACAGCGTTCCATTGTTGCTTACGCTGGCCATGCTCAAGGTACATGCAATTGACTCATGACGAACATTGCTAAAAATAACAATGTCATTAACTGTTTACAATTTATGGTCTATTTGTAACCCGTGAGCTGGTCAAGCCTGTGTTAGAGGCTTCTTTGACCCACAACTTTGTGGCTTGCCTTTCGTTGTCTTTGCCTAAAAGTAGCAGGAAGCCCTCAATTTTCAAAAGAGGGCTGTCAGGCATTCTCCAAGGCTTTCAAGCCTTGTCTCTAGATGGTTCTGGAGTTCCATTAAAAAGCAAAACAGAGACTGCTGCACAGGCTGCTCCAAGTGTTGGCTGCTTTTGTTAGCTGCATTTTGAACGTGAGAGAGAAGAGATTGGTAAAAAGTAGAGGTCAGTTGAAGACCGCAGAGGAGAAAAAGAGGGGAAGAGAAGGTCAGAGAACGTGGGGGAAAAGGCCAGAGAAGAGCAGAGGGGAAAAGACCAGTGAAGGACAGAAAACAAAAGGTCAGAGAGGAGAAAAAGGTTAGAAAGAATAAGTCCACATTGTATTTGAGAAGTAGGACCTCTGCTTTTGTTTGGACTTTTGGCTGTTTATATATCAGTTTTCACCTTAATGGAATTTGGGAGTGAACTGCTGTTTCGCAGGGAGGTTTAATCCTTGATATTTTAACAGAGTTTCAACTCTTTGTCTTGATAGCAATGATGGGAAATAAATATGATAGCAAACTTGTCAACTTAAATCAACGACCGTAATTTTATTTGCAATCTGCCGCTATATGTTTGTGCAGTAATAGTTAAGTAATGAGGGTCATGGTTTTCAGTGGTAATTATCAACTACGTTTTCTAGAAGTTCTCCTGCAGCTACAAGTCTTTATGCTGAGGTAGTTTTTAATATTTCATATGAAGAATACTTGATAACAATTATAAATTATAATGAAGGACGTAAATATTGGGAGAAATTTAACTGCTTGAAATTCAATGCATGAGCAGAAGAAATTAGACACTTAGCATTTAACATTTAGTTCTTAAGGTATCAGTGATAAAAACTCCATGTATGTTAAAATTACTAGTTCTCATCTGCAGGGAAACAGTTCCTTTGAAGGAAAGCCTACGGGAATTTGATCATTAACTTAGTATGACAAAGATCAGAAGGATATTGAATAAAATAGTTCAGTGGTATATCACTTGTCAACAGAAGCTAACTTTTTATGCAGTGACTTTTACTTGGCAAAAGTGAGAGTCTCCCTTGCATAGCAAAGGTAAAAGTGCTCTTCATTTGATATTCATTTCTCTCTAAATAGCACTAAAACCAGTTCAGAGGAAAGAAAAATGTAGCAAATGAGATGACAAGGGAATAGGATAGCCAACACTGTGGATGCATTGTGTGGAAAACCCTGAAGTACTGAAACAGCTACCATGTTCAGGTTGGCCTTTCTTCTTAAAAATGGTTGGTATGATGCAGCGTTTCAGCTTTTTCTATGTGATGTCTTTACTAATTTTAGAAGCAATTTGATTTTTGATGTCTTCATTTTGCTTAACAGCTTATAAACAAAATTTTGAAGTAGGTATCCAGGGAGCCCATCTACTGAGCTGGGTATTTTAACTATTGTTGCTTCCAAAATTCTGACTATGCCTGTTAGCACAGTGGGCAAGAAAAGAGCAAAAACCGACCATTCACACACAATAAAACCTGCTCTTAAAGCTGTTTGAGGCCTGTATCCATACCTGAGGCTCTAGAGTAACAGGCGGGATAAAACTCAAAGCACCCACCCAAATCCAGCAACAACCGTAAACTGTCAAACTTCAGATGATGAGTATTAAATGTCAGCTGTCATGGGTTTAAAAAGAAGACAAAACACAACAACCGCCAACAACAACAAAGTGAATAATACAATTATTTGAGGCGTATTCTTTCTATGTCTCCCAGAATGCTAGAGTAATGCTGTATGCTTGATGTGAATGTACCAAGAGGAGGTATTTATTGTGTTAATTTCCCACATCTGATTTTCAAGAACAGTTTTATCTGCAGAAATTTTAAAGTACATAAGCTGGCTTTAAAATAGAGGAGATAATTCTCGCTTCTCTCCATCATCCTATTTGTTACTTGACTGTGATGACAGCTTCTTCAAACAAAATACAAGTATGAAATAGTGAAGCATTCCCAAGCCATAGGAACTTCCTGCTTCCATTAGTCATTCTTTCAAGGACCACTACACCCAAATTTATTTTGTATTGAAGACATGAGCTCTGAAATTAGGCAAGGTCTTGCTTGTGACCATGGTGTCTGCTTCTGAATCACTGTAGCTGTGTGTGCCTTGAGGACTCAAGCAGTTTTCTGCTAAAATTCCCTAATCTCCTTTGAAAGGAATAACAAATGTGGTAATAACCCTAAATTCACTTGGAGATGTGAGGTTTTTATCTGTTAGTAAAAGAATGATTGATTTCTCTTGAATCCTTCGTGAAGGCCAGATAGGCTAACAGACCAAGCTAAACTACCTTCTCGTATTCATACATCTGTTTGTTCAGGTAAGAGACACGTGTTCTTCTGGATGAACTGGAATTGTGTACCTTTTCCAGCAGTCACGGTTTTTCCTTTAACAGCCTATTGAAAGTTCAAAAGCCATAACAGATCATCACCTCTTAGAGTAAATAATATAAACCACTGAAGGTTCACAGATGGTTAGGAATGCTCCTTTTCTTCCAAAAATCTCTCACCTAATTTGAAATCATGTTGTCTGGGGTGCTGTAGTTTTATTTGATGTAACGATGTCTCCCACGGGCACTAATTGAAAATTGCTGTGTTTTACCAGCACACTGTGCTTGTACAACTGCTATGCTCCCTGTGCTGCGTGACTGATTGATGTAAAATAACTGAGAAAGGTCATTTGAACACAAAGATGTTTAAAATAGAGAAAGCCATTTGAAATTATTTGGTTACAAGGGTAAAATGGTGTGATAGAAGAATAAGAGACTGCATAAGATACATCCTATGAAATGTAACTTGCTTAGGAAGATATATTTTTGTCTAGGATTCAGTGAAGCTAAGGCACGGTAAGTGTTGTAAATCTAACACTATTTCTGGGGAAGTTTTGACATCTTTGTCTGCTTTTTGTAGTCACTGATTAGCTTCAGCTTTTTCATTATACTGGAGGGAATTAAGGGGAGTGGGGAAGGATTAAGGTTCTTAATGGTCAAATGGTCTTTTTTTAATATTTATTAAAAAAAAAAAAAAAAAAGCCTTTGCATGTTTACTAAACACACACAAAAAGGATATGCCTATAGGAAGATACAGATAATTCCAGGCACAAACTGGTCTCTGAACTGCGCTAACCCCAGAAGACTTCCAGCTGCTTCTTTTTATGGGACAGTCGCTGCTCCTTTTTTGTCTTGTTCTTGCAAATAGTGCTTTAAAGAAAGTACAAGGCATGAGGTCCTCCTCGTTTCTTGTCCAGGTTCTCTCACAGGAGATACGTGAAGCGCTTTTGGGGATGCAAGAAAGTAGTTCATGTCATCTATATTTAAACATCTAACTGGTATCTAAATCAGAACTGTAGTCTCGCAGGCTACTCCTCACACGGTCAATGAAGAGAAGGAGCAGCACTCTGAATTACTCTCTGGAGGGCATGAGGTTGAACAAGCTTGCCCTGAAGGAGCTGCTTTGTCGCTGTGACCATAGGAGGAGGTGAAGCTGATTCAGCTAAGGCTACCAGATCTTGAGAACTCTAAACTCCTCTTGGTGCTGATGATACCAGTAAAAAGAAAGGAAGTGAGATAGCTTACAGTAACAAAAGAAACATTCACAATTTAGTTTGTATTCTAGTTATAAAACCAAGATATCTATAAACTATTAGAAGTGTCCCTTTGATAAAATTATGGCTGTTTAGTCACTAATATTTCAGGTTTGTTGTTTTCCCCCCACACACACATATTTTCCCCATATGTAGAACATCTTCTCTGGATATTTATTTGTTGATTTATTATCATTTTTGACCAAGTTTTCTTGTAAGCTGTCTGACTTCATCTAAGACTGCCCTTTAATGAGAGCATGGACAATGAGTGACCACAGAGAATTTGATTCCTGGTAGTGTTACTAACAAAGTAGTTGCAGTAGGTAATATTTCGTTTAGTACAGGTCTAACAGGGAAACAGAATGCTGGGTTTGCTTTATACTTTTATAAAATATATCAGAGATATTCAGCATGCCAATGTTTTGTCTGAAGATGGAGCAGAAAATTCTTTTACAAAAGAGATATCTGAAATTTTCTCCAGATGGAAAGTGAGAAACCCAAGAATCTTGCAATTTTTTTTTTCTTCCTGAGGTTAACGAAAACAACTCGTAGGGTATTAGCTCACAAGAAAGAGAGAGTGTTGTTAAACAGTTGCTAAAATTATATCAACAAAAGCATGGCATCCAGCAGGCTTTCATAACCATTAATTTTGTTGGCAACAAAATTGGAGTGAAAAACAAAGAAATGCGGTTTGTATAGGAAGAACTTCCTCTTACTGTGAAAAATAACTGTTACATTGATGGTTTGTTTACGTACCTCCTACTTAATTGCACTCATGTTTTCAGTCATGCTGAACGATACTCTTTAAAATTAACATAGTGTTGTGGTTTCACCCTGGTAGGCAGCAAAATATCACACAGCCACTAACTCACTCCTCCCCAGTGGGAGAGAGAAGAGAATCAGAGGGGTAAAAGTGAGAAAATTCGTGGGTTGATTGACAGGTGAAGCAAAAGCTGCGCATGAAGCAATGCAGAATAAAGAATTAATCTATAAAGATTTCATTCACTACTTTTTATCACCAGGCAGATGTTTAGCTATTTCAGGGAAAGAAGAGCTTCATGACATGTAATGTTTACCTGGGTAAACAATATTCCCACAACCCCTGGTTTTTTACCCCTGGGATCCACCAGCTTCTCATGCTGAGCATGACATTACGAGGCATGAAATATCTCTTTGTCAGTTAAAGTCAGCTATTTTCTCTCCTTAGAAATGCATATTGATAATTAATTTCTCTTGTATTGCTCTTATTTTTAGCGTTTGTTCCTTTAACTGCTCTTTCAGTGTATCCTATCTGTTGTTGCTCCTGGAACAGCTGACAGCCTTATTATCTAAAAATAATTAAGTAGAATGGGACTATGCATCATGTAACCAGTGACTTCACAATGTCTAAACCTTTGAGTGGTTGTCGTGTTAGATGGTGCTTTGTTAGCTGCAGCGTACTTAGTGTGGGTCACAGCTTGGTTTGTTTGTTTTTTAGTAAGCCCAGATTCTATTTTTAACTCTTAAGTACTTAAGTGCCGCTTTTACTGTTGCCTTTTTGTCTGAAAATATGGAGACACTATGCCTAATTGGTATCTGAAGAGGATGCACAGTAAACCATTGTAGTCTGTTGAGCAATTACCTTATTTTGCTTTCAAGATGGCAACCTTTTAAATTAGACTCCCTGTTTGAGGGCACTTCTGAATCTAAGCCAGTGACAGCAGTTGAAATCAGTTTCAAGAAACTTAGAAATTAGTCTGGTAATCTGTGTTGTTTTGTTTCCCCCAGATAAGCACAATGGTTATAGCATTTTTTGATACATCCATAAATGTGAAAATATCTCTGAACTCTTTTAAAGAAATAGTTTTCCCATAGTCTTCAAATAACATGGAATGCATTTTTTTAATTAAAGTAATAAATTTTCAGATGTGAAGAGCTAACTGAAGCAATTTTCTCTACTTGAGCAACTGAAATGGTGATATTAATGTCAGAGTTTGGAGGCATTTTATTCCTAACATCATTATGACTATTGATTAGTTGACACGCTGGTGATGGCTTTGATTCTGGGGAGGGGTTGCTGATGTAAAAGTTGGCATATGTGCTTATGGTAACTCATATAATCCTATAAAAATTATGTAAAATTCATGGTTCAGTAAGCCTTTATTAATGTGATTTCGAAGCAAGTTTTTTCATGTCAATTCAATCAGCTTCAGTAATATATGAATGGATAGCATTTGTTATTGTATTGCCATTTTAGCCCAAGCAACCAAAATCCATACGCTGTATGTGGAGAAGAAGTGACTCATCTTTTTATTGCAGCGAATACTAAACTTTGCTTTCGCTCTTTTGTATTTTATCTGCCTATGCCCATCTATAAAACTAGTTGGATATCCTAAATTTAAGCAGAAAAGTCATGGCTGAACTACAGGTCACATTTTCCTCTCATTTTACTCTATCTACACAGTGGTACAGAAGATGATCTTTCCTGAAAACCTGATTGCCATTTCTGGGTTTACATTAGCATAAGAATGATGAAATTATGACTGTTTTGGTAGTTCTTTAGCTTGATATTTCTCAGGTTACAGCGTATGTATAAAAAGTAATAGCCATTGCTGTATTTCTATACTGGAATCTTGTTGTTAGTTTATTTTGGTACCCTTAGGGATACCAGCACTTTAACAAAAAAGTGACAGGAACATTTTGGTGTGTGAGATAATTTATTGATGCAGCTCAGTGAGGTATGCAAATAAAGTATTCACTCTAATAATGGGAAGAGTTCTGACCTGCAACCCAACATATGGCTAGGGACTGCGCAGTTGCACATTGTGAGGGAAAAGTGATTGGAAGTTCCTGTTAAAACGTTTGCTTCTGTTTAGAGATTTTCCAACCAACGTAGGGAAAGTTAATTTCTTTCTAGGTTGCATTGAAACAATACTATAACCTGTCTTCATTAAGCTGCTCAAGATTCCTGTTGGCCAATGCCGGCCAAGGAACTGAAGAAAGGACAGTAAATTGGTTAGAGATGTCTAATTGACAGGAGGCGAAGTTATAGCTTCTTCACCTGGAAGAAGAACGAGATGTAGTTTTGATTTGGAGCAACAATTCCATCAATTCCACTTAAAAACATTTTGATCTCCGCAGTGTCCTCTTGTGCTCATAGTATGTAAACTGTATGTAGGTGAAACGCAGGAAGGAGTGTGTGTGCAATAGTAAGGCAAGTAAAACATTTTTTTCTCTAGCTATGTATGGAGGGTACTTTAATTTCATTTTGCATTAACTTAAAGGACTTTCTGTGAACTTCAGGCATTCCAAATCAATCCTTCTCCAACTGATCATCAGTGTGAGAGAGCAAGAGATGCTCTATGAATGGGCTTACGCTTCTGCAAATTGCCACTCCTGAAGTGATGTCTAAGAGAGGACAGATAAAAGGAGGTATGATTCTTAAAGCAGAGTTCCAGTTAGTGTATTAATTTTCTCTATATATAATATTTCTGAAGATCTTTTGAGAATTATTTATTTACCCATAAGATTTGCTGTAGAATTTATAGCACCTAATTAGAAACAAAAGTATTTCTGAATTGTTCTGAATATACTGAGAATCAGACCCCTAATTCCTTTATGGAAAAAATCCCACTCTTATACAGTGCTTACTCTTGGCAAAGATTTCTAAAACCCCTGAGAACGTTTTTAATTTTACAACAGTTACGTTACTTAAAGCAGTTGAATGTGTTCATGGCCTTGTCTAATCGTGCTGTTCACATTAGCTATGTATAACATTTTGTGAAAGTGTGGTTTGTGCTCAGGCATCTGTCTAGTTCAGGGCCTCAAAGCATCTTCAGTATTCAAGAACCCTGCTATGTCTGCATGTATCTCCAGTAAGTAACAATGCTTCTAGTAGAGGGTTGTTCCATTGGAGTACTACTGTTAAATAAGCAAATTCATTAGGAATTAAAGTAGTATATAGTGTCCTAATTTTAACTCTCTAAGTGTTTCACTTAAAAAAAAAAAAAAAAAAGAAAAAAGAATAGTATTCACTTTTCCCTTTCGCTTCACATACTTATTTTTTCCCTTTGTAAGAATGCTTTCATTTCTATTCTATTAATTCTGTCTTTTTCTGTATTTGATGTCATTTGTACACTGAATATATATATATATATGTATGTGTGTATATTTTAAATACGCTAATGTTACATATATATGATACTTGTGTTTTGATGAACATTTGTAGAAACCCAAATCAGGAAGCCCTAGATAATAAGCTTTTATGTTGTCAAGGAAAGCTATCAAAGAAACAGAGAAGAGACTATTTATCCAACAGTACGATTTCTTACCTTATGCTTATCATTACAACAGACTAGCTGGAAATATCTTTGTGTTTATTAATAGCAGATTCTATAAATACAGTACAGTATTTTATCGTCCAAGTTAAGTGGACATACTGTTTGGACTATCTTTTTCTGAGTGAAGTGTTTTAATTATTTGTTGAAGTCGATGAATATGAGATGAGAGATAAAGATCTGAATTAAAACTTCTGTTCATGGATTTTAAATTAATTTACCAAACTGTCCTTCCCTTGTATCTGTTTAAAGAATTAGATATTTCTTAGATCAGCCCTGCTCACCTAGTGAATCTGTCCATCCTTCTAAATGATGATGAATAAATCTTTGACTATACATGGTTTACAGTAAGAGACTTAGAAGAATAAGAAGCCATTTCTTGTTATTCTGAAGTTTCTGCCTTGTTTGTTTTTGATTTCATACATTATACAGAGACTAGGAGAAAATTCTTACGATTGTCAAGTGCATGCGTTGAATTCAGATTGCAGATATCTTCTGAAATGTTGGGCATAGGCATCTTTGAGAAGCTGAATTCTTTAAGTAGTAGAGGAGCTCATTTTCTAACTTTGTGTTTATTATTTTTGATTACATGTTAGAAATGTATCATTGTGCTTTTATTGTGCTCTGAACAGATATGATTTGTGTTTTAAGATACTTGAATATACTTCAGAGTGTATTAAAAGAGGAAAGATTGTTTGGAAGGTATTCAATTTGCTGAAAATAACATGGATGGTAACTAAAATAGTGTATTCAGCACACATACAAAGAATAAATTAGAGCTCTGTGTATGCCATTTATCCGGAGCCAAATATACTTGAAATTAACATTAGCAAAGGACCTAAGTAATGAATATGAAAATTTTTTCAATCTGCATTTATTTAACAGCAAAATTAACCATTTCTAAATTTTGAAGCAGAAAAAGACAGAACTTGTACGTAGTTCTTTTTCCTTTATTTCTTTTTTTATTATCATACTTAAATGAAATTGTATATTTGACGTATTTATGTTCATGCCCGTATTTATAACATAGGTATGATAGACTTCATGAATCTAGTAAACATCATATTCCAATGGCATCAATGAAATACATTCAACAAATCACCAGATGTTTGAGCAGAAAATAAGAATTAATTTCTGTGCTTTTCATCTTCACCTGGCGAGGCCCTTGCAGTTCCAGTAGAGTTGAAAATAACTGTTTGATTCCCCAAAAAGGGGGGCACTGAAGCCAGCTCAGAAAATGCTTTTTTACAGTACCTTGCGTGAAGAGCGGTGACACGCTTTTTCAGTTAGCCTTAAAAAGTAACAAGGACAGCTTGATCCCACAGACTGTTGTGTGCTCTGTACCGCACTTGCTTTCCTTCACCATGCATTTTTATATGGCATATAGTTTCACTTAAAGTCATCAGTAGTCTTAGAACACATTTCTTCTTCGGAAGATTTGCTTCAAGGATTTCCATACCATTTCTGCCTCTTTTGTTCTTGGAGCTCCAGTAAGTTTCCTTAAGGTGCCCATATTTATTTATCTAAACTATTAATCAAGAACATCTGTATTCAGTAATTTAGGTAGATAATTTTGGTTGATGAGATCCATTTGTTATGAGAATTTTAACAGTAATTACGCTCTTGATGTTAATGTACTGTTCTCCAAGTAAAAATAGAACATTCATATTTGGTAGATGTTTAAACTTCATTATCAAGAAAAATAATAGGATTGACATTGACAACTTCCCTAATTATTGTACTTGACAGAAAGCCAATGCTAATTGGAATTATAAATTATATATATTTAAAAATATTGCACTGTTTGTAATCAGTATAACATGCTTCAGTTGAAACAATTTGAATAACTACTAGGTTGCACTTCAAATTTTGTATTTATAATGAAAGGGGAATTATCTGTCATCTTTAATATTAGAGTTTGATATTGTAAATACACCATTCTGAAACAACGTTTTCAGATAGGTACTCTTCTATGTGAAGGAATTTTATGAGAAGAGAATTCTGTTTATATATATTTTAATTCCTTTTTTAAGGAATTCACTATTGTATTTACTATCTATTTCTAAATTAAAGCTAAGCAAGTGTAGCACAGACTTATAGCTATATCTTTACTTCCCAGAATTACTTCGTAAAACTTTGGCATTATGTGCTTAAAGAGCTTCTTGAACATCTCTCCTGGCTAAATTATATAATTGAATATAAAGGAAGATACCGCTAATCTTTAGCACATTTTATCTTGGGAGCTTTTGGAAACATTATCTCTCCCTTAATGCCTCTAGTTATAAAAAGAACCAAGAAAGGCTGAGAGCCTGAAACTTCCTCTTCTGTCTCTTTACTCCCCTCTCTTGAGAACCCATGTGCTGAGCTGCATCCAGCTCTGGGACCCTCAGCACCTGGACAAGGATCTGTTGGAGTGGGTCCAGACGAGGCCACAAAGATGGTCAGGGGGCTGGGGCATCACTGCTCTGAAGTCAGGCTGAGAGAGCTGGGGTTGTTCAGCTTGGGGAAGAGCGGGCTCTGGGGGCTATCTTGTAGCAGGCTTCTGGTTCCTATAGAGCACTATGTGAGGGGCCTACAGGAAAGATGGGGAGAGACTCTTTATTGGGGAGTGTAGAGACAACATGAGAGGTAATGGTTTCAAAATAAATGTGATTAGATATTAGTAAGAAATTACTTACTCAGAGGCTAGTGAGGCACTGGAACAGGCTGTCCGTAAAAGTCCTGGATGTGGATTCCTGGGAGGGTTCAGGATTGCATTGGATGGAGCTTTGGGCAGCCTGGACTAGTGGGATGTGTCCCCATTCATGGTATGATGTTAAGAATTAGGTGATCTCTAAGGTCCCTTCCAACCCAAAATCATTTTTTGATTCTATGCTCTGAAGAGGACATCAGAAAATTCAATCAAAAAAATAAATAAATATCAAGCATTCAGTCTTCCCTATGAAATGACTGTGCAATCATACTGATTTCGGAGCGACTGCTTTGATGTGTAAGTATTTAGAAGGTAAATTAAAAAGGATTGATTCCTGAGAACTTCTAAAATTTGCCTGCTTATGGATGGAGTGATAGGAAAGCAAAGATATCTAGACCAGTGCTCATACTACTTTTTAAGTCAGACTAATGGTAGCAATATTTATTCAAGTTACACTGCCAATGTTCAAAAACTTTGCAACTCTTGGGAAAGTTCACAGCCAGATCTTGAATTTTTCATAAACAGACTGCTGCATCTGAAAATGTAATTCTTCACTCTAGAGATGCAGATTTAGATTCATTTCTGCTGTAAATGGCTCTGGGAAGTGAGTATTTTGTGACCAGATGAACGTACAGCGTCTAGCAGTCCCTGAGTTACAAATTAGTAAAGATAGAAAAGTGCTATAACATGCTCTCAGTGTTCTTCCAGACAAGTCTATTGATAGTGTTCATATATCGGACTAACCAATGGCTCAGTTTAGTCCGAACTTGTAGCACTGCTTCTACAGTAACAGTCACAGAAACAAACTATATCTTCCAGCCACAAGTGAATTCTTTGTGTTCCTCTGTTATTAAATGGAATGACCTATGTTGACTTCCTACTTTGCATAGCTGGAGGACATGTATATTGTATTTTCCTTGTCCTCATTTCCCCTGTATTGCTGCTGTTACAAACAATGCACAGATTTAGAACTCCTGTAGGGAGTAACAGAGTAGCTTTGCATCATGTACACACCATTCATAGTAGTAATAACAGTAGAGAACTCATTTCCTCAGCATCAGCATGTATGTGACATACCCAGTGTCATTTTTGTTAACTAAGTGAATTGTTATTTTGGTCTTTTCTTTTTTAAGTTGGAATTTAGAACTCCAAATGCAGAAAAAGAGACAAGAAGGGAGAAACAGATGCAAAAAGAACCACAGGAGAGTATGGCTTGGTCAAAGAATTTTGAATAGGCATAAAAGATGATTTCATTATTCAGAGTGAAAAATGGCAATTCCACGTTTTATATGTGACATAAGTTCTATTTTCGTAACTATACAGATTTCTTTTATAGAAAGATCTCATGATACCTGCACCATTTTCATTGTCTACCCAGTGCATAATTTGAAATAACCATCAAGCATATATGTTTTGCCTAAATCTATTGTTAATATAGAAATTTGTTTTAGTACTGAGTTGATGTTACCTCCTATAAGAAATGCAGGCAGTAATGCAATTAATTTGCTTGAAATGTCATTTGTTCACTTCAGGACCTCTTCGTGTTCCACTGGAATGATCTTTTCAACTGATAATTTTCTCAGAAATCCCAAACAATTAAATCCCAAACAATTTCTTCAGGGAATTTAGATCTGTAGCCTAAATCTTCTAAAATAACATGATCGGAAGGGAATGTTCTAGCAACATTTATTTGCAGAAATATTTTAGTTTTATATTTCCAGCTCTCCACATAATACTCAGGAAAAAAAAAATCTGCTTCCACTGCATTTCTATAAGCCTGATGCAGTTGAATTTTACCATTAGACCTTTTTACCAAATACTAACATTCTTCTATCCTTTTACAAAACAAGTGATTTATTCTTTCCTCAGCTCCATAGACTTCAGTGAAGCTGAAAATTGGTTCAGCTCCATTTATCTCAATAATATTACACCTACTTACTCTAGCAGACTTTAATGAGTGTGTCTATGAGATACACTTTTACCCAGTATAGATTCTTCCTCTTTCTTTGTGTCAGTGATTTATTTAAAAGAAAGTAAACACATGGTCAGGAATGGGATTTCAGTCATATGAAATAGTTAAGCTGTCTGATTAATACTGTTTATTCACACACTTGCACTTAAAGCACTGACAGTGGAAAAGTTTGTCAGAAGCAATAATCAATGTACAGCGGAACAAGTGACTTAGCAACAGTGAAGCCACTTTGGTAGGAGGTTCTGTGTTTAGCTTCTAGAATACTTATGTCAAAACTGAGCCATCGTTTATTATTGTGTTTCTGTTTAATATCATATTCTATAGAGTGCACTTACTGTTACGTGTGTGTTTCAGGCAACTGTACATATGGTTGTACTTGGATTCTCATGTTTCTTCTCAACATATAGGCTTTTTCCTGTGCTAAATGACTCATCTGCATTTTGCAAATTGGTAGTTGAAAAGAGCTGTCCGTAGTGATAGACAAGTAGCCATTTTGCAAACAGGTAGAAATAGTTCAAAGAGGTTTTCTAGTGATTCTGAAAAATGTATTACATTCTTACAACAACTATTTTTAAAATGCAGCTAAATACTCCGATTAGGGTTCTGTCTTTCGTTGGTAAGTAGTTGCTTATTGTATTATGGAAAATAAAATAGAGTGTGTTTTGCAATTTTGTAGATATCCTGTTGTTAAAAAACAGCTGCACAAGTGAAAGAAATCACTAGAAATGGCACTTGGAATTTTGGAAAACTTGTTGGATAAATGATCTGAAATGGTGACAAATGTCAGAGAGTTAGAAGTCTTTGTTTTTATTATTCTATTTGAGCAGATCTCTTAAAAATGCAATTATCCATTGTAGTAGATTTAAAAATTTAGATTAGGAAAATGAATTTTATTAGTGGTATAGAGTATTCACTTAAACACAGTTAACATGTTTTACAAGCATAAGAACAAAATGAATAAGGAATATATTTGAATCCATTTCCATTAGCTTAGGTGATAACTGTTTAAAGAATACACTACCAGAGACTATTATTTCAGTTTTTATAATATATTTTTCTCTATAAGCAACAAATGAGTAATCTATAGAGATAGGTCGAGCTCACACAGGTATGCAGAGGACTATGAGTACAGAGAAATATCCTATGATGTTTTTTTCCAAGTATTTGAAGTTTGAACCAAATGTTCAAACCCACTAAAAACATAATAGATCATCATGCTGTACATGCATGCCACTAGGGGAAGGTTGGTACATGCACAGGCAGCTTACATTGATGGCAGTCACGGGAGGAGAGATTGAGATTGAGAAGAGCAGTGCTCTCAAATACACATTCTACACCACAAATATTATCCAGAATATACAGCCCTTTCTTTCTTGTTACATTTAGTTCTACTTTTGACTCATTCATCCATTATATAATTTTTAATTATATGTGCACTTTCACTTCATTCATGAGCTTTAGGTATCTGCCACTATGTGTTCCGTTCTTAAAGGAAATTAACTTCTATACACTAACAAATTTCATTTTATAGACCATTAGAAATCATTTGCAAGACCTACTGCACAGTAAGAATAAATAAGAATAAAGATAGATAGATGCACAATGTGTTTGACAAAAATGAATTTGTTCTTCCTGTGCCAAGCCTCCAAAATCCTCTTTGACTTCAGAGCCTGTTTTTATGGCTTGGAGACAAAATTCTTACGCAAAATATAAGTAGATTTCATGTTCTGTGATTTACAATTTGTATTTGCAAGGAAAAACAGGGGAAATTATTTACATGCTTCAGCTCCTTAACTGGGAAGATTAGATTTCTTTTTCCAACAAAAAGAATTAAGAAGTAAAAATATTTCTTCCTGTGTGTAACTGTGGGGGGAAAATAAAATAGTCATTTAATTCTGTTTGGAGGGAATAGGATGAAATCCATTGTGGGGTGAAGCACATTTACCCATTCTGAAGAAAGAGGGGACCAAATGTTCTAATACTGATAGTGTTCAGTTATATATAAGAGGAACAGTACAAGGGGAAATAGTTTCAAACTTAGAGGTCAGGTTTATGTTGGATATAAGGAAAAAATCGTATTCAGTGAGGGTGCTGAGGCTCTGACGCAGGTTGCCCAGAGCAGTGGTGGGTGCCCCATTCCTGGAGACACTCGAGGCGAGACTGGACCAGGTTCTGAGCAACCTGGTTGAGCTGTGGGTGTCCCTGCTCATTGCAGGGCAATGGGACAAGATAATCTTAAAAGGTCCCTTCCAACTCAAAGGATTCTGTGGTTTCATGAAAAATAGTATCTCTTGATTTAGGAAAGTTTGTGTCTTATTTCATTGAAGGATTGATTATGTTAACATGTTCAGTTTGCAGCAGAGTAGGGAATAAAGTTAGTTGTTTCATGAAAGAACTTCAGTCTCCCGAGTGGAAGATTTAAATGACTTTGACATGGCTGTTTTTGATGGGTTACTGGAGAATACTGTTAAAAATCTGTTTTGTCCTGATAACAGGTCAGATCAATAAATAATACTGTAAGATGTAATTTGGGTAGATAGTAGGCAAGAAGCAGCAGCTCTGAATGTATTTTGCAGCAGAATAACATGTTCCTATGAAATACATATTTATGTGATTTTGCTATAGCCTAAGGGCTCGCACTCAAACTGTGGTTTAGTAAGTGTGTGATAACCAGGTTTAGCCTGGGTCCTGGAGTGATGTACATTTTGCAGTTGTTCATGGGCTGATGGAATCAGATGGGACGTCATAAGTTTCTACAGCATTGCTTTCAGTTTGTACAGCTAGATTCAAGTGTATTGTCCAAGTTCATATTTATGTTACCCATGGCCGCTCTTCATCAATGATTTATTTAAAATTTACTTGAAATCAGTGGAATTCAGAACAGCTTTGTGAATGTTTTTAAACTGTATGAGTTATTATTTAGGTGATTCTAACACCTTGTAATGACAACCTGAGTTAGATTTAGGGATATTTTTCTATTTTATCCAAGTATTCTAAAAATAATACTGTTAATTAGGCTGAGTCAACTTTGAGAACGCCCTTCCTTGTGATGTTACAAAAGTATTGAGCAGCAGAAACCAATGCTAACATTTGAGCCTGAACTGCTGAGAAGCTTTCTTGAAAGCTCCACTCTTTTTTGGATCTGTCTTCAAGACATTTAAGACTGATCTCAAGCAGCAGTGGATTAATATTTACTTTATAAAGATAGCGCAGAAGTCTGTTTCATACTGTCTATTTTAAGAAGTGATTTTATTAAGGAGAGATTTTTTTTTTTTTTACTATCAGTGGTATTTTAATTTAAAAACTAATTGTTTTTGCCCAAGGAAAATGAAGATAAACAATTGAACCTGTTGGTTCTGCCCTTGCCGCTTTGCACAAGAGATTCCTGTAATACAATTTAGTCAAATAACAAAAAGCAGAAGACGGAAGTAGGACTGATAAGTCATTGAACTTAATCATTGAGATTAAAGAATTAATGAATTAATTTTTGGTTAAAAAAATATATATCAGATATGTGGAGTCTGACCCAGATTCACTTCAAATACTGACAGTCGTATTCCTGATTTTCTGGGGTGTTCACAGAATCACAGAATTGATTATTAATTATTATTACTACTTAATTGCCGAGCTTATACAAATTTGTGTGTTGTTAAACACAGCTGTTGTTCTTTGGATATATTCAGGATCTTGCTACTCTTTGTTTGCTTTAAAATCTTGTTTCAATAAAAAAAAACATATATAACGACAAAAGTATGTCTAGAGAGTTTCTAAAATTATCTACTCTACCAACTTATTGCAAAGATGTACCTTACTTTTAATGAGGATGATTTATCTGTTCAGGAACATACGGCATGAGCAGTACATCACAATATAGGTTACTATAGTAACACTTCTGTAGTTTTAGGCTCGTATTCCACTATATCTTATTTTATTTTTCAAGGGCTCTTTGTGAACATTTTTAAATTAGCTTATCACTTGAAAACACTTGTGGGGGACTTTTTACCACAATATTATTTAATATCGTTGTTATGGCAACAATATATTTCTCTTGAAATTTTACCTATGAAAAGGCAGTGGCTGTGTCTCAAGCAAATAGGGAGTGAAAAAAAAGTTCATTTCTATTTCTACAAACATGGAACCATGTAAGAATAATGATTTAGCATGATGTATAAAAAGCGTCTACTGATGCGTTTGAGCTGTTTTCCTCTTAGACTTTATTAACTAACACAAGGAAAATCTCTGGATCAATAAGATTGATGACATGATGTTGCTCCTGGAAGATTCATGGTGAGATGATCAGCTGATGTGAGTTACATTGAGATAAAATAGTGTAATGAAGAGTTAGGTACATTGCAAAGAATACGTTGAAGTCTATTAGCAAATGGAGACATGAGAAAAACTGAAGTTAGAAAGAAGTAATGTCCCCATCCAAGAGGCTTACTGGCTTGGCTGGCATTTGGTAAAACTATGACAGGAACAAGTCTTCCTGCAAGTGTTTTATATTCTAACTACGTAATGTGAACAACTATGTAGTGCAGGAAGTATCTTAGTTTTGCATACAGAAGATTCCTTATTTGGATCCTATCTTAATAGGAAGAAGATCCTAAAAACAAGGGTCTATGAGGTGTCTGGAAATCACAGTAAGGATTCTGTTTGCTACTTTTTTCCATGGGTCACTAGGAACTTGCAGAAGTTCATATTCAAAGCCCTTCTGGGAGGAAAATAAGAGAAATGATGGTGTAAAGACCAACTCTCATGTCCTTGTTTTATCCTATCTATATATATACACTACAACAGTACCTGTACACAATCCTCCATTCAGTTATTTAAATATAATTACAGCCTGAGATTAAGGTGAATTTTTGTATTTGACAACAGATATTTTTTTCCCTTATAGTCATGCAGTGTAATCTCTGCTCAGGTTGGTATGAAAATTTAGCTTGTACTTCTTAGGTAACAGATGTTTTAAATAATTTCATGGCTGATATTTATGTTGGTCAACTTGAAATGCGTGGTTCAAATTAAAATCACCATTACGACACAAGTATCAGTCAGCACCCTGTCATGGCTTAAGAAAGAGTGTTGCAGCCTTATAGTCGTATTAAGCATTATGTAGATGATTCCTTTTGAGTAATGAATAAACATCTATGTTCAAAAGCGGGAACATACTTTTTGATTAAAACTAACAGAACAGCAATATTAAAAGCAATGTAGTATTTCTTAGTGTGCGAAGTATAGTAAAATATTTCTGTAATAATTCCTAGAGTGTATCGGAATATTACAAACTAAGCTTTTGGAATCCTTACTCTGAGAATTAGTCATTACTTGTAAATTGAATCTATGGTCTGAAAATGTACTATCTTTACCATTACACAGCCTCTAAATAGATACTGAAATTTTCCTAAAAATTAACTTCTTGTACCAGTAAGTGGCACAAGAGTCTACTGCTTCTACATCTGCTGAGCAAAGTGCCTATTGAAACTTGCAATAATTCGAGTTTTATAAGATTGTTCTGCTAATCTTTTTATTAAAGACATGCATGTAGCTGAGAGAGAGCATTTTATAATAGGTTTATAGGAGGAAGAAGCAGTAACAAATAGAGGTGTGTGTAAGATCAAGAGTTGTTTACTACAAAAGCTATGTTGCAGTTCATATTTTAAGTGGACTTGAAGTTATGCATTTAAATAATGAAAATAAGTTCAACACTGAAGAACGCAGTAAACATAATGGATAAATCATTCATGGGTAGACCTAGAGTCAGTATTGTGCAGTGCTGTGATGTCACCCGAGGAGCAGCTCCATGAGCTTTTGATAATTGGATGCGCTTGCAGGTGTTACTGAGCGCATTGCTTCGGGTCTTCATAAATAGGTAATTTTGTGTAAACCCTCTCCTAGTTTTGATGCTGCAAATGTAAATACTTCAATAATGGGATTAGTTCTGAAAATAAAGTAGGCTGTTGTTAGACACTTATTTTAACAATGCTATGTATTGAATGTTATGAGGCCAGTTGGTAATCTTTCAAGGTTATGCTACTATTTTTTGATAATGAGATAAATTTAAAATCTTCCTGTGACATGTCCAATAGGCAAGAGGGGGATTTTAATGCATAAAACGTCTGAGGCTTAGTTCTGCACGATACTAATTTGTTTATCTATAAAACTGTGCCTTCAGTTAGTCAGGTCAAATGTGTGCTAGCCTCTAGGATCAAGCAAGAAGATCTTGGAGAATTCCTGTTGTTAATTCCTGCATAGCTACTTTTTCAGAGTGTTTCATCAGGATGTGAATACCTGTTCATATTTAACGCTATTCAATAAAGCAGGTAAACACTTCATCTGTACCTGTTGTAGTTAATTTTATTTTGAAAGAATAATAAGCAATGAAATAACCGATTACAGTTTTTGCTGAGCAGATAGTTTTTTAGTTTCAGAGAGATTACATATTTTATTCTTTTGTAATCTTAAGACTTCTCTTAAACTCTGTTTCCTACACGGGCTCTGCATCCAGCAGAATTTGTTTATTTGTCAATAAATTAGAACCAAGAGATAATTTGTGGATTAATCTGGGGTACCCAGATGAGGCCCTGAGCAGCCTGGTATAGTGGGGGGGGGGCATATATAGTGCCCATGTTGGAACTAGATGGTTATTAAGGTCCCTTCAAACCCAAGCCATTTTATCATAATATGATCTCTGGTAAATCCAAACAATTCATCTTCCCTCCTCATTGCAGGAAAGGGACTTTACCACAAATATCTGTTTTGCTGCAGAACTAGAGGATGTGTCTTCAGTTCGTTTGAAATCCTTCCAGGCTATTGCTGGCAGTGCAGTCTGAACGTGGTTGACTACTCTGTTACTGTTAGCTCCTTAGGCCAGTTTTACAACCCATCTTGAACATGTCCACAGCACAAGGATTGGAACTAGATGATCTTTAAGGTCCCTTCGAACTCAAGCCGTTCTACAATACACTGATTTTTCTCAAAAGCAAGGGATAATTAATGTCAGCATATGTGTAGGCTGTGCAGACTCCTTGACACCCAGTGTTTGAGTGAGCCAACAAAAGCTTAATACTTTTATCCAGAGAACATGCGTGTCCTTCATTATAAAACAGGAAATGTCTGACTTAAAATGAACTGTGTTCTAATGCACATTTGCATTTGATACTCAGATGAAGAAAAATATTTTTTGTAGGGAGAATATGAATGTTTAAATCATGGCATAGTGAGGATTTATATAGCAAACCTTTTTTTCATGGTGACTTGCCATACCAAATATTTAATTGAATAGATGTGAAATAGCATTATTCATTCTAACAGGTTTTGTTAGAATAATTAAACTGTGTCAAAAAGATTTCTCTGCACTTTGTTCCCAAAATGAGGTGTAGATTTATGTGAAATTCTTTAGCAAAGCTTGGTTTCAATTTTTAGGGAGCACTAAGGAACTCTGGACTTTGACCTCTACATTGGAACATGGAAAAAAATGGTGTAAACTGTATGACATTCACTACGCTCAGTGAATGGCAGTAACTGACAGCAGTTTATATAAAGGAAATAAAAAGAGAGAGGAAAAAATAAATAGGATAACATGAGGAAACAAACTATGCTTTCCGAAGATAACGTCAAATCTTCCTCTCTGCTAACCAACTAGTTGCTTGCTGTTACTGTTTTTTTCCAGTAATGTATCGCTTTAAAATTATCACTTTCGAGCTCTGAACCTTTATCATCTCTGGGCATTGAGAATCCGTGTAAACTGAAGCTGACTGTGGTGTGAATTACTGTTACACTAGCAGCAGTCTCTGCTCTTCACCAGCTGTACTGCAGCATACAGCACCACGCATTGCCCTGCTGCCCAATGGAGACTTTTTATGTTTTCTCTTATTTCCCATATTACTTCAAAATTACTTCAAACCACTATTACATTAACCTGAGTGTTCACTCCAACCATATGCTGATTCATTGATCTTGCTGGTTATTACCAAAGCATCACTGTAAATACCGTTTTGTATGTAGAAATACTGAGCTGTGAGATAACTTTGGGCTTTTGGTGACTCAAACATTAAATGCATGATTTGATTGTTTGACCTGGATACTCAATGATTCTCACCGTCAGATGTTTGGAATTCACTAAGCATTTATTAGACTGACAATGGGCAGCTCTGAACACGTGAGTGCAAAAATTTCTCATCCTTTTGTATTTACAGTCTTGATTATTGGAAGCTGTGGTTAGCTCAGGCTGCACTGCGCCACAGGAAAAACTTATATTCTCTTGAACTGACTATGAAAAAGCAAACCTGTTTTGTTCAAGTTCCTGACAGTATGCACCATGCCACTGGCAGTGTAGTCACCAGCTATGTATCCTCCTCACCTGCCCTGCATGTGATCATGAGCTTATGTGGCCACGTGTTCGTTAAATCAGTCCGCTGGTCTGTCTGAGATCTGGAAGGGGATTACAACTGCCTGTTAGGAACATGGGCTGCAATTATACTGGATTAAATTTAGTGTGAAGCTGAACTCTTGGTCTAAGTTGTAGCAGTGTGTTCTACCTCAACAACCATGATAATTTGCTTGACTATGCAATAAATTAAATTTACAGGTGCTGCTCTGTAGGTAAGACTTACGGTCATTAGTCAGGTTTTGCGTTAGCTGCAAGTTTAATCAAATTTGGGTGCATGTAGCTTGTCGGAGATAAAAACAGAAAGTTCCTAGGGAATCAGATACTGCCAAATTGTCATGACACTGAGTTTTGCTGTTAGAGTATGTATTAAAGATATGAGGGGAAAATGTCTCTTGTGTACAACATAGCTCTGTATTCTGTGTTCTGTTCCTTAAGTGCAGAATTATTGGAAAGTATCAGCTAACAAGACTGCTGTAAGTAGTAAGAAGTAGTTCGAAGTAATGTAGTATTTAAATCTCTCAGAAATTACTATGGCCCATCTTATTGGTTCTTTGCTATTGAAAAAGGGTAAGACAGCTTCTTTTTTGTCAGATGGAATTGCAGAAAATAGTTTTGTTGTGTATGTGACTATATTCCATCCAGTTTTATCATTAAAGGGTGAATTACTTGGTCAGAAAACCACGTGTCAGCTGAGAGAGAACCTATGATGTAACTCTTTAAAATACTGGGTTTGTAAAACAAAATATTTGCATACAGTGATTTTCACACACACACACACACACACACACACACACACACTAAACTGTGAAAAAAAAATGGAAAATTCTGGACTTAGCACTTACTGGCAGTTTGTTTGAACAGATGCAGATCCTAGAAGCGTGGACATTTGTCTGCCTGTACAAATGCTGCTTTCAAAATAGGCTTCAAGTCTTATTTGAATGCATTTTTATTACCTTTGCTTACTATTAGATGAGAAAATAACACAGGAGCTGTTTCAAGTACTGTGGTTCAGAAGTGGACAGTAATAAAGAAATCTCTGTATTGCAGGAGCATAATGTGGTACAGAGATAAAATATGTTCTGATTTTTTACATTTATTTGCTCTTCAGTTTGTTTTTTTTTCTTTTTCTCCTGACAAGTTCGTTCTCTCCCTGCGCACAAACTTGTTTCTGCAGCAGAGAGGAGAGCAGTCAGGCAGCTCTTGAGTTGCTTCACCATCTGTTTCTCAGCTCTTTGTTCAAAATCCTTGATCAGAAGCCCATAAACCATGTTGTCTTCTGGACACAGGTGAGGATATTGAGGCCTTTTCTATTATGCCACTCTTTCTTCGTGCTTTTAATTTGTTTGCTGTAATTACGATTGAATTAATCCTCAGTGGAGGCAGAAATACCAGTGTGCATCTGCATCAGAAAAAGGATAGAGGTTGCCCAAAGTCTGAATAAAAAACAAATTTATGTCTTCTTGTTTTAAATACCTACTAAGGGCAGTTGCATCATCAGTGAAGAAAAGGATGTGAACTCATGAAATCTATTATTTATATTTAATCTGTATGACCAATGGGGAAAAAAAAAAGTCATGAGTGACTTGCTGAAAAGATCTGATTTCTTAAGCTTTTTCTTTTTAAATAGCTTATCAATTTTGGCTTTATTGATTGCCTTGCAGTTTTAGAAATTTCTTTAGGAGTCTCATGTTTTCAGGATCTGCTTTTCAGAATTTGTCACTAATTCTAGCCTGCAATTCATTTTTTCTTCAAAATAAAATCAGACATAGGAAGCTTTCTGGCCTGTTCTATGTCCTTATGTAATCCATAGGCTTGTTCTGTGCTGTGCACGATGAAAACTTCTTAAGTATCTTTTCTGCATTTTCAGCACTGTCTGCCCATGAGGGAATGTGTAAGCACTGTGGGCCAGTGCTCTAATTCAAAACATACAGAAAATGAAAGTAAACAAAATCATACCAGAAAGGATTCCATTGTTGGATAATCTTAAAAAGAATGGAAGCGTTCAAAGGTACAGATGATGAGAATCTATATGGGACTCTGCCACTTACTGTTGAATAAATAGGATTCTGTGGAAAATTTTTCCCTAATCTGTAGCATAGTTCTGAAGGCTTTACACTGCTGATTATTGAAACATGGGAAGGAGAAGAATGGTATCACGATGTTTTAAAAGGGCTGGAAAGATCTTTTTGCTTACAGTCACACACAATACTCATGATTGCAGAAAGATACGTTACCATTTTCTGCAACGAGATTTCTACTTATGAACCCACATTGCGTAAGGCGTGAGACTCCAACACTTTGGCTTGTCTGGGCTGCACAATTTATATAATATAAAATGTATGATAATGTGCATAAGTAACAAGACTTGTTTTTGTGTATTTTTTAAATGTAAAAATAAATCAACAAAAACATAAAAGTAGTGGGATATTTGACCTTGTTTTTGTGAAATTAATGCATCGGTGTCTAGTTCAATTGAAGCGGTTCAATTCTTAGAGAGGTCTCAAGATGCTTGTCAGAGATTTTTGATTAAATATTACACTTCCTGTGATTCATCCTTGAAAACTGTGGCTCACAAATGTACATACTGCCAAAAAGCAGTGACCTGACTGAGGTGTGATTGTGAAGCACAGGACTTTTTTTTTTCTCTGATAAGACAGGTCTCATAAAAACCTGGTGAGGAGACATGACCGTATCTTGAATTGAACGTCTGATTGAACCTCTATACATTCCATTAGATAATGTGCGGGCAATGTGTTTATGTTACCTGAAAATGGAGTCACTTAAATAGCAATGATTTTCTTCAGAAACCTTGAAACCTATTCTCAAATTCCTTTATCAAAACTGTAAGCACAGCTACATACTTGTTGCTATTCACAAGACTGTTTAGCATCAAAATGCATGAAATTATATGCCATAACTTGAGCTTGCCATTATTTAGGTTTCTTTTGTTTAAAACTTAGCACAGATAAGGTGATTTTCACCTTGAATGCATACATTTAACTTATGTAAATGAGGGGTCAAATCCACCAAAATCTTCTTTGAGTTCCAGGATGAATTGTCTTTTGGATTTCATAAATGACTTGATTTTATTTCTCGAATGATAAAAATGTTTTTAGCAACCTATCTTGCCTTAGCCTCCTTCCTTCAGAAAAGGAAATCATGTCCCTATAATCAGCATCCATATTTTAAGGAGCTCCTGGAATTGGAGATGATTCAATCTGTTGGACTTGGGTCCAGCTTTGGTAACAATCTGTGTGATATTATCTATTTTTAAAACTTACACAAATTTTCTTGATATCCAATGCAGGGATATTTCACCAAATATGTTTCCAGTGACAATTTCATCATCTTCTACTCTTTTTATAAGTCCCTGTTTTTTACAAGCTGTCACTGGGGCACCTTCAGTAGCTTTACCAGATTTTAGGAGACCTTTTTTTGGAATGAGGTTTGCTACCACTTAACTAGCTTTTATAACAAAGTCCATTTTAGTTATAACTTTTATAAAAAAAAAGATTTTGTTGAAATGACAGAATTTTTTCAGTTCCGTTACTTTGTCTTTATGAAGTATTCCTTGATGTGCATCAAATTTGGCAGCGTGTTTTTGCAGACAGTGTCTTTTCAAATGGTAATCTTTGCCAACTGACCCAGTTTCCTTTCAAATTAAGCATAGCGCTATATTATTTGTCTGGGCAAAAAAGTACTCGTATGTCTGTTGTTGTATACTCTTCTATGTAGTTGTTATTATACAAGGTTGTAATAGATGGATAGCCAGAGGTTATAGAGGAACAACTCACCCACACTGAGGCTCACGGCTAGGATGGATGCTTGCCACAAGGAAATCCACACAGGAGCAATCTCCAAAAGAGATGCTGCCTTAGTGGTGGTCAGCCCTTAAATGGGATCTAGGAGAGGTGGAGTCAAGCTCCACCTCTTCCGGGAGCACGGCTGAATTACCTTCACCTGTGCTCCCACATCTGACCGTCACTTGCCTCAGATGGTTAATCAGAGGTTCAGGCTGTGATTAACAGTTTCCCATACACCTTCCTTCATCCATGTCTTTTTTTTTTTTTTTTTTTTTTTTGGAGGGGGGGGTGCAGTTCTGTGTTCTTCTGAGATGCCACGAGGTAGATTGAAATAGTAGTATCAGCAATCATTGCTCTCAGAAGGCAGCACAAGTGCATGCCACGTGTAATACACTTGGGGTTCATTGTGATTGGATGTGCGTGACAGGAGTGAGAGGAAGAACTGGCACTGCATTGTGATCCCCTCTTCCGCTGATTCCAGCCCAGACAGTGCTGAACACACACCGATGGTTTGGCTGTTGATGAGCAATGAATGCGCACCTAGGGCGAAGCTGCCCCGTCTATGCCAGGCTGCATGTGGCTGTGTGCTGTGGGTTGGACGTGGCTGGCATAAGGAATGGTGTAACATGGGAGGTATATCTGTTCTGGTCGGCTTGGCTTTCATTTGAATCTAAGTCATGTTTATTATATTCTTATCCTGTGCCTTGAGAACTGAGGCATAAATTGAACTGACTATATTATCCTTCAAAATCCTGTGAGAGGAGATGTAAAATAAATGCGGGTGTCATTTGCACAGCAAGAGATAGTAGAGATGAAAAGCTGGCATGCTTTGCACAATGCTGAATGCCATGGAAATAATCAGTTTGCCTGATAAAGTTTATAAACAAGAGAGGAAATTAAACACCAAGCAATTTGACATGATGGAGCTTTCTTGACAGGAGCTATCTGGAAAAATAAAACAGTAAACAAGTAGGACAGAAGTCTAAAGGCTGTTGAGGTGTGTATGTTTAATTTTAGGGTGCAAGAGGGTGAGAAGAAATTGACAAACTGTTAGAATATTATCGTGTGTTGTCTTGAACTGTTTAAATCTGTTCTGCTGAAGCGTTGAGTGTGCTTTGCTTTTATTAGCATATATGCCAATTATTTCATTAACTGACTTTGTTAAATGCCTTGAGACATCTTGTATCACTTAATGAAGTTAAACATGGCAAACCATTCCTATAGCTCTATAAAGCAAGTGTAGTTAAGAAAAATATTTGCATACTGTAATTGTTTGAGAACATTAGTAAAAACAGCATTTGGAAGAACAGACCTTGCTGGATATTGGTCCTGAATTGCAACTCTGAAGCTGAAATGCTGCATAGCTTTATGAAAAGTGAAGAAAAATAGAAATATGATTGGTTTCGTAGTCTTCTGCATATATAACATTCAGCTTTGTTTAATACTAATATTTTTCTGCTGCCATTTGTGGATTTGGTTGAGTGAGTTCTATGAATATTAATGACTCATGCACCTAAATCTACTTTAAATATCTAAGCTTTTATTTGCTATTCAGCTATTTAGAATAAAGTTCAGAAATCATATCCAATCAATAAAGTCCAGGGTCATATCCAGGTTGGCTGGTTCAACCTTCTGTCCTTCCAATACAGCTGAAATAAAACTTTCCAAGGTTTAACTAAGAACAAGCTAATTGACACGCTTGCATTCTTAACATGTATTGCATGCATAATATCAGCAGAACAGAAACAGAGAGCTTGCACATAAAACTTATTGACTGTGTGCTCCCTGTAGATGAGCTCTAAGCAGTTTTATTTTCTTTGCATGCATAGGAAGTGCTCCAGAAGAGCAGAATACAAGCATATCATATAAAACTAGAAGTTCTCAGGGCATACAGAAAACTATTTAGAGAACATATGAAACTATCCTGAGACTAGCTAATCTTACTTGTATAGTGTTTTGGGCCACATTACTTTCTACACATAGAATTCCCAGGAATTGGTATGGCATAGGTTGTACTTAGGTAAGAAAAACTGTGCACAACAATACTGCTAGATCTGAGATGGAGAAGGAAATTTGTACAGCCAGAACTGCCAAATATTATCATTTTATTAAGAGATTTGTTGTCACAGCTTAATTAATGCAAAAAGGGATACTTGAGTGAATAATGTATGAATTTTAATATTTCTTCCTTACAGTCACAATTATGACTGAAAAAAATAAATGCAGCATTACATGGATGGCCCTCCAAATAGAATCTAATGGAATGGAAACTTAAGAAGATGAACTGTTTTAGGACGAGTTATCTAATTTTATTCAGTTCTTCAGGTTGTCTCAGTTGAAAGAGTGAGGTTCTGCCTCCAGAGAGAAAATTCTGAAAAACTCAGTAACTGCGTCAATCCTCACCTCTCTCAAGGCTTCTTAGTTAGCTCGCTTAGGTGAACTCACCCCAGTGAAAAGAGTAATTATTTCCTCATTAAGTCTTTCTTTAACTGTCATTAATCACTTAAGTGTTGAACATGGACCCTGATGGCCTTCTATACAGGTACATTTCTCCCAAGGAGCAGAGATTAAGCTGTAGCAAAAGTGGAAGGGTTGGGAGCAAAATAGAATATACAACCTTGGTTTAAAAAAACAAAAACAACAACACAACAATTTGATGCAAGAAAATCATTGTTCTGGGAATACAGCTTTCTTAAGGTAGCTTTCTGCACAAGCTTAATTTATATATCTAAATCTATATTTGAAAGGGAATGGCTCTTTTTGAGAAAGCTGTGAAGAAACTAAATTTCTTGGTTGATGATATGGAAAAAAAAACAATACTGAGGACTCTTTATGTTGTTAATCTTAGAGGATTTTACCTCACAGAAGTTCCTTTTGCTGTTGAGACTACTATACCCGATAGAGCTGTTAGATAATATACAGGAATAATGCTTAGCTTCTTTTGAGCTTTCTCTAACTTCTTGTCCTTGCAGAAAACAAGGTCACAAAAAAATATATTCTTTTAGGAAAGTTAATATTTAGCCTGCAATTGCTATCATTTGGCGTATATCCTAATTAACGTAAAAATTGATATTCACAGAGCCTACCCAGTTGTCTTGAACTTTGTAGAGAATAGTGTATTGGGAGATAAGTTTCCACAATCAAGGATAATCTCTGCATCTCAATTTTACAGCCTTACAGCTGCTTTACTGTAGTGTTTTGCAGTTTGAGATGAAATTCAGTTCTTCACATTTCCACATTTCATTTGGTAAATTGGATATATTCAGTGCATATGCATCTTTTCCTGAAATTGTTGAACATCTCTTAAGTAATTTCAGTGTCAGGCCAGCTCTTCACTTTTTCATGCCAGCTACCCACTGGCATAGTGGTTTGTTTCAATTTGCATTATTGTTTGCAGTGTGTTTTTGTGCCTTATTCCTTTACATTAGCTGCTTTTCTGGTATGGCTGAATGTTTTATCATTCCTCAGTTCTCTTCTGGGGGTCTCTGTTCTTCAATAAAGTTTAGAACAGTGTTGAATAGTATGAAGTCACCTAAAGTGTTGTTCTTTTGTTCTTTAATGTTACTTTTTTTTTTACACTTGTCCTCTGATCTAGTATTGATCACTGTTACAGGACCTGTTTATGCAACTAATACTGCTACTTGTGTTACTTTCTCATTATTTTTATTTTTTTTTAAATTCAAAGATTCCTTTGTGATTTACTGAAGTATTTTCTAAGGCAGAGAATTCTGAATGAAATCCAACTTGAATCAGTCAACTGGTCTTCCACAAACTTACTCTGTTACTTCTTGGTTTCTGTTCTTCTCATTTTTTTTTTTAACCTGCCTTTACTGCCTGTATTCACAGATCTACATTGTAAAGATGCCTTAGACTCAGAGCTGCTTTGGGATCCTGCCCTTCTGTATGCAGTTTTTCACAGTGTACTTTTTTTTTCCCCAGTACTGACAAATTTCTGTTTGTTTCCTTTTGTGTAAACATCGTAACCATCTTTCTCTGGTAATTGAGTTTGATATTCTTCAATCATGAGAAGTAAATCTCTCTTCCTGATTTGTCACCTGACCATGTTTGCTTTTTTATTACTCTGTTTGTTTTTGTCTTATTTTTTTCTGTCAGAATTTCCATCTGTTCTCATACATCAGCACAGTCCTGCAGCTTCTTATTCGTGCCTCCAGGTGTAATGCGCTTACTGAACTCAATCATGAAGTCATTGTCATTGCCGACCTCAACTGTGTAGCATAGCTTTTGGTACCTTAAAAGGCCTTCCAATTCTTGTGTGTCATCTAAAGCAAAATTTAAAGTAAACTTGTCCTTATGCTTAATGTTTTCTCAACATTATTTGCTGCTAGCCCTTTTTCAGGAGTTATATAGCAAAGAGGCTACATTTGCCAAATGTCACTTCTGACCGGTATGTTTTAACCCTGGTAAATATTTGTCCAATTTACAGCTTTGCTACTGCCATAGGTAATACCATTTTCTGGTGCAGAGATGAAACTTCTGAAATATTCACATGATCTCAAGCAAGTTGCAAGTCATCAGCTGAGGCACGTTAACCCTACCCTACGTGTATATTCTTTGCTTCTTGCCAGTACAAAGTAAATTAGGTTTACTTAAATCATTGGGAAATAGACGTGGTAATGATCACAAGAACTTTCAGCAGCAGGGGTAGATTAAAATTTCATCTTCTCTTCTCATGCTTTGAGAAGAGACTGCACTAGATGATCCCCACATGCTCCTTCTAATTTAACTTCTTCTGTGACTCCAAATAATGCGTTTTCTGTTTAGAAATTCAGGAAATACAACTGTCAAAGAGAACAAACAGAAACCCTTTTAAAAATTGTAGTATGGATTAAATACTGTTACTATGTTTAAATGTGTTTATTTAAATTAGATTTGTTCTTTTATTCATTGGTCGTTGTCCACACGAGATTCTTCTGTGCAAATTCACAAGCAGGCTACAGTCTTCTCTTCTGAAGTGCAGGTTGTGATCTCACCTTCTGGCTTGCTTCCTCCTCTCAGGCTCCTGAATTCTACCACCTCATAGCCGCTTTGTCAGAATCTGCTCCAACCAAACACTACTAAATGTGTCCTGCTACTCAGCCATAATAAGATGGTTGATCTCAAGGGGATATTTTCTTGTCATATCAACAGGGGATTTTTCCTAGGAGTCACTAATATTGAGGCTTGCTTTTTTTACAGCCGTTAAACCTGTGAGGATATATATGCTGCCTGTAAACTTAACTGCCTGAAGGTTTTGTTTGTTTAAAATTGCTCATAACATGCTTTTGGCAAACAGTTCTTTTCTGATGCCCTCAATATGTAGAATTTTAGAAATAATATCTATGGCCTAGTGCATTATTTTTGGCACAAATTTATGAAGGTCATTCCCTGGACTCACTAGATTTATACAAATGGAAAACAAAAATGTGCATTATAATTGATTTAAAGAGTACTTCTACTGACCTTGAGCAAAACTATATACCAAATCAGCCTGTGATAGTAAAACCTTAGTTACTGAGATGTGCAAGCGTGAAAGATGAAACAAACTTTTCCCAAATGTACAAATATAAGAGCAGAGGTCTTCAAAGTACAACCACAGCATGATAGTAAGGGCCCCTGAGCTGCAAAAGAATTCCCTAGTTCTGGAAGCAGCCATGCATGATAAAGACATCAGTTGCCACAATGGTTCTTGAGCCCAGAATCTTGAAAGGATTTGACACACCTGCTTTCCAAAACATCTTTGAGAATTGGATGTTTTTCAGAATAGTCTTTTTTTTTTTTTCTTCTTTTTTTTCCCCAGGATGAACAAAGAGAGGAGTGGAGAATTTCCCTTTTATCTTTCGCAAACAAAGATGGGTTCTTGTTTTGGCAGTTCCTCACTGGGCATATCCTGTTTGACTGTCATGAGAAAATAAAAGATTTGGCATCTACCAGATTGTCCCTATTAAGAAGAAGTGGCCAGTTTTGTTATGATATTCTATTCTTAGCAGAATTTAAAGTGGATTGAATTATGTCTTGACAGAGATGCACTGATATGATAGGGTTTTGAAATGGATTCCATCCATGGTAAATAAAATAATTCCTGTTAGGCTGGTGTAGTGGAAGCTACTATTTTCACAAGCTTAGCATTAGTGACTAAAAAGCTATAGACAGATGTATACAAACTGCAGTTTCAGTTGGACACTGTGTTATTGACTGACATTTAGGATTTTGCCCTAGAATATTATTTTAAATAATGATGCTCAAAACTGGAATGAGAGGTATTGAATTAGGATTAGCTGAAATCCTTTCAGTGATTACTCTGTCACTCAAGTGGATATTGCCTGATCTACCATTCAGTGCATAGGTGAAGTAAGCAAGAATTTTGAATGTTTGTGCAGGAAGACATGTATTTCTAAAATCACATCCATATTACAATATGAAATAATTAAACCAGAGATTAAAAAGAATTAAAATGAAGTCTTTCTAATTTCTTTTTATCTTGTTTTTGCAACCACCTAGGGGGAGGACTAATGCCATGTAGGAGAAAAGCACTTGAAAATACGATGATGTTCTTGGTTTACAGAATACGATGCAGCAGAGATGAAATCGCATTAAATTCAATTTTATGAGTGACAGTATGGGCTACGAGCAAACACCTAGTCTGATAAAATCTCATTTGAAGACTGAGCAAATTATTTGATTGGTGGTACCGTGTCTTTCTTTAGAATAGGATAACAGTACAGTTTGAGATGGAGAGCTAAGAAAATTTAACCGCAGCATAAGTTGTCCAAAATAATTCTTGTAAATATGATATTATTTAAAATGGGAAGCCGAGATTACATTTATTGCTTCTACTTGTAAAGCAGTCTCTCTCATTAGTTGTAAAGATTCTGTGATTTCACCTGTAGCTTTAGCAGCATTTAAATTTTGACATGTTTAAGGAGGAGATAGTGGATTTATAAGTGATAGAAGATTTCACATTTTGTCTAGCAGTAACCGGGAAAGGTTCTGTAAATTCAATTCTTTAATTTATATTTCATATCAAGGCTTTATCTGAAATGCTGTTTTTTCTGTCCCCTCTGTAAGCTAGTGCCTAGGGTTTCATTTGGGAGGCAGAAAACTCGTCTTGCAAAGCTTGTGCTGTATATTTCCCGTCCCAAATTTTCTCAGTGTATAACAACTAAGCATGAAAAATATTCTCCAAGAACTCATGTGATTAAATTTGTACCAGTCCAGAAAGCCGTAAACTGTATACGAATGAAGTCTCTGCTTTACATCTTCTACAGTTAATCCCATTATGTGCATAACAAATACCTAAATAAGTACCAGCTTGTAATGCTCAATAGGTTCTGTTGTAGAATCAATGCATGTATGCTGTTTTTGTCATCTGCAGAAGATATGTATTTGAATTCAGTCTCATGCTGGCAAAAAATTTCCAAGTCAGATGGAATAGTTTAGGATAGTGGAACTGTGGTGTTCGTATAACCAAAGAAAAACAGAAGTTAACTTACAGGGAGCGAAAGGAGGGGAAATGTTTTCAGCAGTCTCCACAAACTTATAAGTCTGAAAAGAGAGGCAAAAATAAACATCTTTCTTTTCTCAGGCGTTACAATTTTCTATTGTTGTAATTATAACAAATAATCTTCTTAAGTGGAATACTTGGAGATTATCTTGCCCTTGGTGATTCTTCCAGAGACTTTGTTACTGGAATACAAGCCCCATGATGTTTGGTCATTAAAGCAAAGCTGCAAAAGGCCATGTTCAGTTTCCCTCTTAGGAGAACTGTAATGATAAATCAGAAAAGGATAAAATAAGCATTAGTAGCAAAGCAGTCCTGAGAATATATACAACAATTTTCTTTTAATTTCTTTAGTCTTTCCACTTCTTAAATGACGTCTGTAAGGCACAGTGTTAATATTCAAGACCATTTCTGAAACCGTTTTCATTTTGAGTAGCAATTTGTGTGACAGCTTCATGGAAAATCATGGTAAGGATGAGCATAAGTCAGACCAATGCAGAAGTTATAGAATAAAAATAAATACATTTTTTTTCTGGAATAAATGTTTGACTTTTTGGAAGAGACTGGCACTTTTCTTCAAGAGAATGGCAAATGAAATCTGTGAAGACAAACTGTTGTGAGAGTTGATAGATGCGGTACCACTAGGAAAGACAGAACATGTTTCTGCCAGGCAAGTTTGGGAATAGGGACTTGAATATTTTCATTAATCTTGTCATAGCTTGTTGCTGTTAACTTCCACAACAAAGACAGATTTTCATTTGTAGCAGTGAATGAATATGAAGTCAAAGACTTCCCAATGAAGCCTTTGACAATTTACCCTTTCCATATTCAATTACTTTATATGGTTTACATTCTTGCTAGAATTGAGTAATTCATTTCTTAACAGAATTGGAGTAACTTTAAAAAATAATAAACTAAAAAAGCTGTACATACTACTTCCAAAGCAATCTAAATTGCGTCAGGTTATTTTTTCTTTCTGAGGTAGAGAAGTAACCCTGGTTAATACTTGGGATATTCAATAATGAGGTCCACAGGCACTGTGGTGACTTGTGCTGGATTACAAAGGTCAAAATGCTAGTTCTTCAAAACTACTGAATCCCTACTGAAGTTTCCTTATTATTTCAGATTTCAATGAGTATATCTCACCTTATGCACTTCGCATTTACATGGGAATAATTTGTTATAAGCTGGCATCATCCTGGAGTAAAAGTAAAAGCAAGACAAGACCTAGGTACAGATATTGATCAGGATCAATTGACAATCATTCTGAAAGTATGGGATAGCATAGTGATTCAGAAGCAGTGCTTGCTAGCTGCAGAAAACTGCAGGAATGGCAGTAAGAGAAAAGTGACTTTGCAGACATGCCACACGTGTCGTATGGATGTTCGTGGTTTCAGAACGCATTTGCTTGGAGGGTGGTCATAGAAATAACTCTTTTTGTATGACTGGTTTTATGTTACATCTACTTAAGACTGAGCAGCATAAAGCAACACTGAAGAGAACTGTTTTCAATTCTATCTTATTTTTGAGTGTAACATCCATTTATTTATCTGTGGGCAACTGCTCATTGCAGCAATCAAATTCTGTTCATAAGCAATGGTAAAAAGACTCTCAAGACTCTTCAGCATCAGGAAGAGAAATGTTTTCAAAATAGCTTTAAACAGGAGTTAGAAGTGTCTTCAGCTGTTGGCTCCCTATTGCTTTGCAGACAGCTTTTCCTCACTGTCTGGAACTTGAGCTGCATATGCTGCTGTGGGGACTCCCTTTTCCTTATTGGTTCTCAGCAGTCCAGGATTAAACATATCTGATTGCCTAGTACCTATCCATTAAGCTAGTAATGAATAATTGCTGAAATGGTTTTCTTCAGTGAATGAGTATCTGACACTTTTCTGATGTCTTTTATTTTAAGAGCTTGAATTGATTGTTAAGCTCTTAAATTAAGAGCTTCCTCCTGAATCACCAACAGAGTGGCATTTTTGTCATGACCTCAAGAGGAAAGGCATGGAGCAATGAAAGCACAAATCCTTATCTGCATGTCTGGTACTTACAAGGTACTAGTGAGAATTCAATTAAAATGCAGGACAGGATTGCAGCACAAGAATCTCATGCTGTGCCCTCTTCAGCTGGGAATTGGAGTTGTTTGGCACTATGGGACTGTTTAGGATCTCTGCCTGAACTGGAATGAGTAATAACTGCTGGAGAAAAATAGGCCCATGTTTGTACAAATCCTGAAAGCTCAGTTTTCAAAAAGGCACTTAATTATGCTTACAAGTGTACATATTTAGGTGCATGCATTTATATATATATATACATATATATATGCATTTAATGTAGTAGAATTAATGAGAGCATTTAAATCCTTAAGTAGCAGCAGATGGCTAGGTAGTACAAAAAAGAACTGACAGGATGAAAAGAGAGAAGGGAAGAGCAAGCAGACCCAGGTTGTTGTTTGTATGTTTTTTGTTATAGGTATAATATATATATTATATATATATATTTATATACATGTACATATTAAATATATATATACATATATGTATATTTTCTAACTGAGCATGAACAGTATTTTAAATGGACTGGTTATAGTGTAGGTGAAACACAAATAGGAATAAGCTTAGTGCAGAAATGTTGAAGAGGTATGCAAATAAGGATAGCTCTTGTTCACAGGGCAAATTAAGTAAAAACCAATTTGAATTAAATAAAAACTTAGAATTTTTTCCTATATCTTCCCTTTTAAGGTGAATAAAACATATGCCACTGGGCTTCTAAGTGTTAAGATTTGTTCCTAATGACTTATTTGACAAGCATGAAAAACTGAAATGTAAACAAAGATGATTGATTTGGCAATTTCATTTGGATTATTTGTTTTAGCAAGCAGTAGTACTGGAGAAGCAATCTTATAAGCACACAGATGACGGATCTGAAAGGGCACATCACAAAAGATCCTAAAGAAACATAGGAGGAGGATTGTGATGTCTGTCAGTGAACAGATCAATAAAAAGGAGAAATGCAGCAGTAGCTCTATAGTTCTGCTTGTGAGAGATGTGATTATTTGCCTTATGACTCTGTTTTAACTGCTGTGGTCTCCCTTGGGGTCTCAACTGCTAGTTTGGGAACCACTGAAGTAGAGTGGAGAGTTAGCCAGGAGGTGTGGAAATGAAGCTTGACAGCAGGCAGTGATGGCTTCCAGCAAAGACAATTCCCTGTACTGCTTTGAACTGCTGGGTCTCTATAGCAAGAAAGGTGTTCTCTGTTGGTGTTCTTCAATGCAAGTCAAAAAAAAAAAAAAAATAATAAAAAAAAAAAAATAAAAGCTGTACAGAGGTACACTACCAATCTGTTATTAGCCTGTATTGCAGATTATTTAAGGTAAAAGTATATATTACAATAGCTCTTCCACCACCAATGTGTTATGTTCTGTCTGGAGTGATGTAAGACAACTTAGTTTCTTGGGTTTGTCTGCATTTGTTTCTTATTGTCTGATTATTATTAAAATTACTTATCACTCAGTCCACATTTTCTCTTACGAAGAGTAAGCTTATTGCAGTCTAAATAAGACTTCAGATGTTGAACCACCCTGTAGTAATGATTTCTGTTATTACACAGCAGTAAGCCATAAGCCTTTGATGCATGATGCCTAATGAGTTACTGGTACAACAGCTGAAGATCATACTTGTGATGAGGAGGAAAATAAAGCTTCATTTGCAGGAGTTTAAGTAATGACGAGGATTCTCTGCTAGTTCTCTATAGAAGGAAGGAAAAGTGCACAGTCTGCTCAGTTATTTTAGGAAGTTATTTATCTCTGTGGGTGTCAGGCAGCCTTGTGGTAACAAAAATATGCAGTGATTGACTGGAGTGCTGCATCCCTTGCTCAGACTATTGCAGAGGGCACGGCCGGTGTCAGAGCCACCCTCAGCTCTGCCTTTGCTTCCTCTATATAGCAACCAAATCTTTATTATTAATTACTTGGTTATGATGTGTTTGTACGAACTGTGAACTGCATGGAGATTCATTATGGATGAATACATCAGAAGACGGTATTTTATTTCTTCAGTTGTTTGCAATTTAAATTCATTTTGAGTTATTAATGGATGATAACTGATGGGTAAGTGTGCTTGCATCTCTAATAAGATGACAAATGTCCGTGCTTTCAGAACAAGCTGTTTTAACAGGAGATAATGTAAAGATTCATGACCATTTGGGATGGGCATTGCTTTTGAAACAGCTAGATCTGAATGACTGAGGAAAATCCTATTTTGTGAATTTAATATCTTATACCTAATTCTTGATCATAAAACTTATTTGTACGTTGACTACCCAGGCTTGTGTAAAAAGGTGTATCTGAAAGTTTGTTTTAACAATAAAATAAAGGAATCTGGGATGCAAATTTAGAAAGGTGGAATGACAATAAGCTACATTTGAAAGAAATCTAAGTTTGAGAACTATTAAAGAGGCAGGCTGTTCGAGAGCAGAGAAGGCACTTTAGAAGATTGTGTAAATTGTGTATGAATGAAGTAACATAGAGTTAATTGTAGGTTACTTGAATCCATTCATCTGAAAAATCTGAACTGACTTCATTTCACTGCATTCAGTTGTTCAGAAGTTTGTGTATATTTATTATTGACATAGTAATTCTGCTTTTAGCAAGTACTTTTCTATATATCAGTTTGCTGTAATTTTTAACGAATTTCAACTACTGTCTAGTGAGTATTGTCTTGTGATTTCCTCTCTTTTAGAAGGCTGGACTACTACCGAGTCCCATAGAAAATACTATGCCACAGATAAGTTTTTAATTATTAAGTAGAATTGTTTAGAATCCCAGATGAAAGACGCACGTGGTGAAGAATGGCAACCTGTAGAATGCTATTAATTTGCAGTAACTGATACATTCAATGCAATCACTGAATTTTATGAAACCATCAGTAAGAAGCAAATCATACTTACTTGCAGATGCAAAGCTTAGCCTGTCTTTCTTGTTACAGCAGCTGTGATTCATTTCCTCCGCACAGGGAGAGGGGAATGGTTTCCTGAGACAGCAAAAGGGTCAGATGATGTCAGAGTAGCTTTCTCATGTAGACTTATTTGTGGAGCATCAGAAGTGTATAAAACATTGCCCGTGAAACTCTTTTTTGATTGCTTCATATTTCCTTGCGTTTATTTGGAGAAGACTAATTTAATCCAATGGGATAAAATAAAATATTAGAAGTAAGAGGGATATTACTAGATCACAGTAAATTTGTCTTTCTGTCTTTGAGCAGGAGACTGCTCATATGAGTGGTATTGTGAGAGGCAAACAGCCCTAATCTGAAGCGGAGCTTAAAAGACAAGGCATTTACTCCTTCTGCAAACCTACAATGATAAAATGTTTTGGAATTAGAAAATGTACTGTTTGCTTTAATAAATTTGCATAGGAAATTGCTTAGTTATATACTTGCTTATCTTTGTAGAACTCCAGATCCTAGATTTAGTTGTTCATTCAATTTCTTTATTTCCATTTGGAAGGCCTTCCTGTATTTTACTCTCTGATCATAATAAAAAGGATGCATAAGCTCTTTTTAATTATGAAATAAATCCAAGATAGCAATAAAGTCTAATAGTTTGGCACTCCGAGTTGATAAATTGCTATCTGCAATCTTTATATCAACTATTTACTATTGCAGTCTAGGATTTTATGAGCAGAGCTAGGCACATGGTAAGATCTCTAACATAATTTATTTAAATCAAGAAAATGGTAATGATAAAAACACACCCAAATGCTGGATTAGTCAATTTGTCATAGCAGAACAGTGTATCACCATTAAGGCTCCTAATGGGTTTTGTGAACTGAGTAGCTTCTCATCTAAATGAGGTTTCCTGGGATTTATATGTCTTTAATGCTAACTGTTAAAGATTTGTAGATGTTGAAATCAAGTTTAGGTGCCAAGCTGAAATGTATTCACATGTTACAGTGTCGTTATTGGCTTTTCCCAAACGTTATCAAAATAGATCCACAAAGTAATAAATTCTTACCATTTCAAAATATGCAAGTAGTTAGAAAGAGGAGATTTTTCACCTTTTTTTTTTTTTTTTTTTTAAATTTTTTTTTTTTTTCAAATGGTAGGTGACTGAGGTTATCGTGAGTGTGGAAAAACAGTGATGTACAGTAATTAGTGAAACAAGGTGAGAGAAAATACTAAAATACTAAACAGGAAAAGAATGTACTCTGTTATCTCACCTGAAATACTGTATTCATGGAGTAGTTCATTGCTATGCTAAATATTTTTTAATTGAATTATATGTGTTTGATTAAATTAGCTGAGCAATTTAAGAATGCACAACAAAAGACCAGTTTCTGGGGAATGGAGAAGCAAGTCCTACTTTCTGTTCTCCCCCTCAACCAAACAAAACAGCATTCGGCATAACAGGCAAACCAGGCCTTTAACTACCCTCTTGGCTTAGGTCTGCTAAGAGTACAAAGCAGCTTAGAAATCACAGAATGATAAATGGCTTGGGTTAGAAGGGACCTTAAAGGTCATCTAGGTCCAACCTTTGTGTTGTGGTCACAGTTGCCTCCAGGAATGGGGCATTCATATCTTCCTTGGGCAGCCTGCGCCAGTGCTTCAGCACCCTCTGAGTGAAAACCTTCCATCTAGCACCTAATCTAAATCTCCCCTCTTTTACTTTTAATTCAATCCCCCTTGTCCTATTATTATCTTCCTGTGTAAAAAGTCTGTCTCCGTCCCCTTGAAAGGTTTTAGATTGGTTTGGGGGTTGTGATTTGGTTTTTTGAATTCTAAACAGACTGTTGTCTTTATAAAATTACAATAGCTGATCTGTTTACAATTTTTGCTCGCTCCAGACACAATGTGATGCTGGATTTTGGCCCTAAAATAGCCAATTTACACCAGCGATGAATTGATATTCATGAATGGCTGTGCTGACTGCAGGGCCTGAATCATAACACCAGGATGAAAATTTGATGTGCTGTCAATTTTTTTGAAATACATCTTCAAATGAAATGCTTTGGATGAAACTTTCATTAGTATATATTGGTGGTGAGGCGTGCTGCTGCATAATGAGAATTAAATACCAAGTAAGAAAGTGCTAAGCCTGAACAGTGAATATTCTTCAAGGAAATTTTCCCCAAATCAGTCAAGTCAATCAGTTTTCACCCATGACTTGAATATAGTCTGATCCAGCCACAGAACCGTTTGCTTGTAAGAAATAAACTTCTGGCTTGTGCCAAAGTTTAACCAGTCAGTATTGGCTAGCTGAATCAGAAATGCCTTTCTCTGTTATGGGTCGGAGCCTTTTCTCTCCTAATACCATTAAAATGATAACTCAAGGGTGCTTTCAGTTAATGAGGTTATTATGCTATCCTGGATTTGACCTTGGAGTTTATTACTCACTTAACAAGAAATGAGAAGCTGAGATATGTCTTTGTTGCTGGACACGTCTTAAAAATTTTGAGTGTAAGAGCCAATCAAAGCAAAAAGATTATGGTGGTGAATTGAAGCATATAAATTTGCATATTAATAGTATTGCTGAGAAAAAACTGCACAGTGGTCATGCAAATCTTTTAACTTTAGCTAATAATGGCTGTCTATCAACTGCAGTGCGGGGATCCACAGGCTACATCCTCACTGAGAAGCACTGGTATAGCAAATTTGCAAATAGCAAAAATAGTTATAGTGCAAAGAAATACGTAAGAAAACTCCCCTGCATAACTAAGCTCTCATTTGCTGAGTACATCCTTTAATGTTATATTTTGAACTCTCTACCCTCCTCTTAATGATAGCAACTTTGACTAAATGAAAACACGCCAATAAAAACCATCAAAACCCAGTGTTGCTTATGAAATGAATAATCCTCCATTCATTTTCTTTTTTTTTGGAAAAATGGAGAATGTTTTGAACATAGGAACAGACTTTGCTGTTGTGAAACTGAGAAAAAATAGAACATAATCTGAAAAGATAAATAAAGTCTCTTTACCATTAGGTGTAAGGGGTCAAAAGTTTCTCTTAGGTGGCACATGCAGGCTCAGTTGCCCTGGCTATACGGTTTGTTTTCTGTGGAGAATGTAGAAGTCTGTATTTTCTAAAACTCCAAGGAGAATAAGAAGCAAATGGAGCCATCAGACAAATTTAGCTTTGGGAAAAGAAGACATAATGGGATGCTTTTTATTACTTCTGTTTCTGATGTGGTGTAAATGATTTTGATATATTTTTACTTAGAGAAAGTTTTTGTGCTTCAGATACCTTCTACTTAATGAATTGGATTGGTTTGCAGTACTCTTCAATAGAGAACTGTTATTTAATTAATACTATGAACCTTATTACTACATTATGGTATTATAATCTGGTTAGATATATTTTCATAGACATTGTGAATTAGGAAATGTACAATTTTAGTCTTTATAAAAGCCTTTTTTTTTTTTTTTTTTTGAGTGTACTTCCATTTTAAGCATATAAATCCTATGTCCGGACCCTTGCACCACCTAATAAGGGGATGCCTTACCCAAAGATCATATATGGGATGGACACTGAGAAGCACAATAGGAAAGAGTGCAGGGCCTAAAGAAAGTGCCTGCTGTTACTTCCTGTGGTTGTCATTTGCCCTACCAGGTGGCTGAACGTCTCATCTTCAGGAATGCTCTTTGTATTTGAAACAGTTATGGGTCAAAATCAACGCAGGACTGTATTATCTGCCATTTTTTCCTCTTAGTTCTCACCTTTCAGTACCTGAGGCTCAGTGCTCTTGTCCTTCGTATATTCATAACTATCCTGGGAGCATTAGTTTTATTTGTCTTTCTGTAATTTAACCAGCCCCAATAAAAATCTTATTTGTGAGAAAGGGAGAACATACTTTTCCTTTCTCACAACTGTGTCTATTTTAAATCTACATTCAAATCTAGCTTTTAACATTATTTCTTAGTGACGTACGTGAGAAAAAGAGTTCCAGTACAGTATATAAAAATGCGAACAGCAAAAAGGAAATCCAGCTGAAAGTCACTTGTGTGCTCTACTGTTCTAACCTCTATATTTAAAGAAGATAAAATGAGCGTTAGTCATTCACGTGGGATTTTAGTCATCCATTATTCAGTTAAACCATTTTGACAGTGCCGTAATTAAGCTTCAGTATTGCTTTAGTATTGTTTTTCCAGCATTTTGAAAAGTTATTTAATACTATGGTTTTCCAGCGATTTGACAGTAAACAAATATTTCAGATATTCCAATAAAACGATACATATTTGTGAGACTCAGGCAAAGATTTAAACATAACGTTTTTTTATTTTGATCTTGTAAAAATGATTCCAAGTGAGTATATAGATAAAATTAAAAAGGCAGAGAAGTTTCCTGCTCTTGTACTTTGACTAGATTAGGTGTATGGGTTTGTAATTGAACAATTGCAAAGAAAAAATAATTACAATTGAACAATTGATTTTAATTTTCATGTATTGTAGCTTTTAGTTTGGTGTGATTTTCTTCTTGAGATCTGTAAAAGATAATCTTTGGGAATAGTGAATAATAGTATTTCATAAAATAAATAGATAAAAATAGGAAAAGAAACATTTTCTAATTATCTGACAAGTATGTAGGTCACTGTGAAAGTAATGCCTCCTATTTATTTCAATGGAAACTGTGACTGAAACAAAGAGCACAATGACTTTGTTAAATAGAAGAAATTCTGAGCTAAAAAAAAAATCAGATTTTTCAGCATAGTCACCACCATTAGCTGTTTTGCCTGCAATGAACAATAGCCTACGTGCTGTGCTCATAAAAATCTGAATCAGCAGAGGTGACCCACTGTTTTAATTACACAATTGTTATTCTCATTTCCATTTGATAATGATATTTTAGATATTTCTGAATTGCTTTATGAGATTAGACAAAAGGCCGAATTAATTTCAATCCAACCAGAAGATAAATACTTTGTGAGTTAAAGAACAGTTTAAAGAACTTTTCAGATTTACAGATCTTTCCACTCTCTAGAGGCTCAGGTGGCCAAGGCCATATCATCTTTTGAGTTTTTTGAATGTCTTCCCAGAAACCAAATCATTGTGCTTTTGCAATGTCTGTATTTGAGCAACTGTACTCAGAAAAGTACTCAAATATGCAAGTCTACCTAGTAGGAAGATAAGGTTTCTGGAATATTTTATCAAATTTTGTAGAATCAATGGGTCTGTATTTTCAAAATGGCTACTATTGACCTCTCAGTGAGTGAACTCTCAGATTGAAAGATTCGTTCTCTCAGAAGGCAAATCTTAGCTATCTCTTGAATCAAAATGTTATCAAATTGTCCTTTTAAGTGTTAGGTTATTTTCTTTTTATTTCAAAATGGTTTAGAAGTGTTATTAGAAATATTTGGGGAAAAAAAAGTGAAATACTGGACAATTCTTAAAATCAAAATTTCACTTTATTCTTACATCCTTTCATTAAGCTGTACAGTTTTTGGGGAGTCTCTTTATAATTCTTGCCAAGTTGAGTGTGAATGTATTTCTGTGGATCAGGCTTAAGTAGAAAAAGACTGGTGCACTGTTTACACTATAACGGTCTTGCAGCTTTTATTGTAAGACAACATGAGTTTGAAAACATGTGAAGGATTTCTGTAAGAGTAAAAACCTTGTTTTAGTTTCTGATATTAATTCTTATCTGCAGTGTGGCAGCAAAGAAACAAATATAGTCCAAGCCTACATTAGCAGCCCTACAAATGACTAACTTGGACAGCAATAAATGCTCTCTGAACAATCGATTTTCACGTGTCTTCTTAGGTGTTAGGATTATGGAAAACTCCATGTTAGCTGCTGAAGACAGATTTTTCTTGAGGAAGAAAGGAAAGAGATAAAAACAATGAATCAAAAGACAAGCCTGTAAAGAAAGAAGATAGTTAAGACAGTTGCTGTACTTACATCTTAGCCAAACCTTGGGAAAGTAGTTCTGGTGGTGTGATGTTCTGCATCAAATATTGTTAGCATACTGGCCAGGTTTAGGCTAGGGAAAGATCTGTAATGAATTTGATACCCTGGAAGTTAAAGAAACAGTGGAAGGAGCAGAAAGGCTGCAATACATTTGCTTCAGTCTATTCTCATCCATTCCACATCATAATTCATTACTGAAGTTCCTTTTTTAAGGAGCTTTAATGATAGGATGAGAATAGTACATTCCCTCGTTACTCTCTACATCTAAGCCTAATTTTCAGCATTCTGAATTCAGTCCATCAGCTTCTAGTGCTCTCATTAGCAGATCCAAGGCAGATACAGTCAAGTTGCTTTCTTTTCCCAGTAGCTTCAGTTTCAAACTTTTGCTGACGACAGAAGAGAATTTTATTTAACCAGATTATTACTGTTCATGGTAATGCAGATCACATACAAATCTGATAAGTATTTACTGCTGTCGTGTTGATGGCTGCTGAGAACATACTATGTTTCCTTTTCAGTACTGCTTATTTCTTGGGATGTTTCTGTTCTTTATATTACTTAGTAAGTTAAACATGTATGATTCATCATAGTAAATAGGTACTATATTACGGTACTCTTGTCCGTCTCTGTGCTACAATAAAATCGAAGTAAAGAACCAACAGACAATTGAAGACATCTGTTATCCTCTAGTGATTGGCATCTTGAATTACAGAGTGTCATTTTGGAATGACAATTTTTTTATTTACCAGCACACACTTCTGACACTTACACCCAAAGCCCTCGGTTACATCAAATCTATTTTTGATACATGGCATGATGTGAAAGTAAACAAATTATAATTAAATATGTATTTATGATCTCAGAATTCTTCATACATTTTGTAAAATTTATACATAGAGTTGGACTTTGCTGAAGAACAAAGACATACACTATGCTTGTTAACGGTTTGTTTTTGGTGTATAGTACAGATAGCCATACAGAAAAAGAAAGTTAATCTAAAGAGTAGAAAAGCCAGATGCAATATTTTCTCTGTATTCTTCAAGATGATGTTTCTGGAAGTTTAAGTACTTGTTACCTGCTATTCTCCCACTTTTCTCTCTGAAATTCCATCTCAAGCTAAGTATTTGTAAGCTAAAAATGTGCTAGAGATCCTGGCTAGTAAGAGGAAAAAGAATGTTTAAATTGATTTCTCCATTTACTTTGCGGTTTTTGTTTTTCAAGAAATCTATGCAATTTGATCAGTCTGCCAGCAATTTCTAGCAGCTATGTACATGAAGTACGCTTATCTATAACACTTATCTCTAATTGACAATAGTGTCCAATTAATTATAAGATCAAGCCTCAATTGTGAATATGGAAGATATACGCTTCTGAAACAATAATAGACTTTTCATTAATTTATGCTAACAAAAATATAAGATGATTTTTCAGGTGTAAGTTTCAACCTGTGACTTCATACTTGCTTCTCTCCTAGGTCAATGGAAAATCAGTGGTTATTGGCTCAGTGAAAAAAAATCACTTAGCAAACAGAATACATTGGAGACAATGGAAGCTTTGTTAACAGATATCAGAGAATCATAGAATGGCTTGGGTTAGAAGGGACCTCAAGGATCACCACTCTCCAACCCCCTTGCTGCATGCAAGGCCACTAACCTCCATATCCAGTTTTAGATCAGCCATATTCCAGTTATCACATCACCTGCTCTGTTATTTCATCAGAACTATTTTTTTTTTTTTTAAGTGTTGTTATATTTTTACTGGCTAAATTATAGAAATATGTATCCGAGCTTTCAAAATGTTTCTTCTTATCCCAGCTCTTATGGTAACAAATATTTACTCTTTCACAAACGCTGCCGGTAATGCGGTGCCAATAATTGTTAGGCTTTATAATTAGATGGGTGCTCTGGTTTTAGATGAAGTATCCAGTTTCCTACTTAGTGTAAGGAATGTGTGTGTGGGGGGGGGAGGGGTGGGGGGGAAATCAGGTCACCAGTGTGACTATTTAATAAATAAAGTATAAATTTAAGCACCTCTTGTTAGATAACTGCTTGGAAAATGCCTCTTTTTCTAATGAATAATTTCATTAGCAGCTCAGCATTTTTCGGAGGAGGGCTCTAAATGTGGATAGGTCATGTGAGAGAAAGGAATAGAAAATGACCAGAGATACACTGTTGAAATGACTTTTCTTCCTGCAGAGGGAAAAATAACCATTGACCTTCCATTGACCTGGGAGGGAAGCTAATATAAAGCTGCAGGTTGAAACCACAGCCATTATTTTGAGAGAACAGCTGAGTAAAAGGAGGGGAGAGGAAGGACTCATCTTATTTTCTCTGACTCAAAGACTGTATTATCAAATCGTAAGGAAACCAAACAGGCAGCAAAGGGCGCATTTGTAGTGAGATTAAATGTAGTTGCACGCGAAACTCTTACTTAAAGCTTACGTATTAAACGTGTTTTTCAGTTGGAGGATGAGAGATCTCCTCATATGTGTGAAGAACATTAGCAAATGATGGGTGGGAAGGCAATGTTATAGAATGAGCAGGTTAGGGAGGAGTCTGAGGCAGGAATGGATTTAGGATTGCGAGGTGTTTAGGAGCTGACAAACAAATGTAGTCATGCTAAGGAAAACGAAAACAATCTGTGAGGGCTGGGCTTAATCAAGGTCTGAATCAGAATCAGAGTTCTCTGAAAAATTACCTTGAAAACAGGGAATATATTTTCTCTGACCCTATGCTAAAGGCAACTTTGGCAGACACAATTATTCTCTCCATTTGTACTAGCTCATAGCAGGGTTTGTTTATTTCTTTATATATTTTTGCAAATGTAGTTTCTGCTTGTTAAACTTGAGAATTGTTTTTCCCTTAGATACATAATAGCTTTCCCAAGGGCTGAAGTACAAATCTAAATTGGATGCGCACTCTCTACTCATCAAGAAATTTTGGCAAGAGGCCACTGGGGAGTTGTCCGCAGTTAGTGGAATTGCTGCATTTTAGCTTCCACATTAATGCTTTCTGGGTCTATCTCCTATTTGGAAGTCTGCACTGCTTGAGAAACCACATAATTTTGACAGAAATACATTTTGCTTTCTTTCTCAATGAATAATCAGCAGACTTTTCCTGTCCCTTGTGTGGCATCTCATAATATAATGATGATTTTCTTTGAATGATTTTCCTGGAATTGTAGGGGGAAAAAAGAGGGAAAGAAAAAAAAAAAAAAAAGAACTCTAATTAAGAAAAATGCATCGTGGAAAAATATTGACATATACTTAAAATTTCCGGTGTTATGTAAGATAATTTGACTTTTTTTTTAAGATGAAATCATTTTTTATTTCATAACTTGAATATAATCCAGTGGTATAATGTAGTTACAGAATGACTTGCTATAAAGAATTCATGTATAGTAACTATTTCTTTTAATTAGTCATACGTGGTGGGTTTTTTTTGCTTTTGCAAGATTATGCTTCATTTTACACTGTGTTTAAATAAAATCTGACATCTGATATCTATAGACTGTAAAGAGGTTTAACTTGCAGCTTATTTATTCTGTAATGTGCTATGAACCCAAACAAAGGCCTATAAAACAATAAACAACTGAGTACGGTATTTGGAAGAGATATTCTATGTTGTTAGTAGCTGCTGGCATTTGTTGTAGACCAATTTTAAGGGAAATAATATAGACTTATAAATTGAGATAAGCAAATGACTCAAAAGAAGGAATTGCACCAGATGCCTCAGATTTAAGAGGGCTTTATACTTTATTAAAAACTGATAAAATAGAGAAACAACAAAGAGGCTGAAAATCAAACTAGCTTCCATGCTGTTAAGCTTGTATCTGAAAGGCATGAGGTGCTCACTGCTCTGAAAATGGTGACATGAAGGGTGGGTGTTGATCTGTGTTCCCAGCGAACAAAGGTGCTCTGCTCTGAGAAGCAGTTAAGGAAAAGCAGTGTGCCAAAAAAATAAATAAGATAAATATATATGATAAATAAATATATATATATACACACACACACACACATATATATATATATATATATATATATATATATATATAAAATAGGTCAAGGTGAAAAACCCAAGGCATTATCTTTACAAGGTCTGTGTGTTAAGTCAATTAACAGTGCCATTCATAACACTACAGTTTTGTTTATGAATTCTGCCTCCTTTTGTTCAGTTAGTTGTTATGGTATTATTATGGGGCCAAATAAGGGGTTTAAGTAACGTTATCATGGATTGCTTCTGAAATTTGGGTTGCCAATAGTTTCAATACCGAAACCCAAACATAGCATCACTGTTGTTTCCCGTTCCTGTATCTGATGTGAAGTTCTCAAGTCAGATTTATTTATTTATGAACTATAACATATCTGGCATTTGATTGCTTAATTAGGACTAAGCTGAGTTTTCACAGAGTTCGCACTATACTTACTGAACTTGGAAAGATCTGGTTATAGAAGAATAAAGCAGTATTTCTTTTTCTTAGTCTTCACCAAACTTGAGAAGGAAAGTATAAAATACCTCAGAAGTTTCCTCATTTCTGACCTGAACTCAGAATTGCAGCAGATCAAAAATATTTTTGATGTAAATGTACATTTTATGATAGAAATGCTTTTCTTGTTTTGTTGCAGCATGTAACTATTGAAATGAAACATCAGATTACAGGAAAAGCAGTGTGGTAGCAACGGTAAAGGGAGGATGGTTGGACTATGTGATCTTGTAGGTTCTTTCCAACCTTGTGATTCTATGATTCAGTGCTTTATTTGTTGCTTTGTTTTTCTGGGCTTTTTTTTCAGAACAACTATGAAGGCAGGACTACTTACACATATACTTCCACCAAATAACTTGTTTAGTTTTGTGTGAAAGTAGCCCTAATAAATAAAGGGAAGATGCAAAGACCTTAAACTTGAGGACTGAAAGAACTCCCTCAGTTTTCCTGAAGGACAGAATATCTGCATTAACTTTCTACCTATTTTTTCTTAAGACTTTGAAGCCAAATTTATATGTCATAATTATCTGCCATGTGTTCTGGGAATGCATAGCGAATGCAAACTTGTTGCTGTGTTATCAGTTTTGCTACCAGTATTTCTACTGATAGACATTTTAAGGAAGTACAGCACACATTTGATTTCTCCATTCGCATCCTTCTATATGTGTATGATACTTGGAAAAAAAACCACCACCACTCACCGCCATACACTGTGTTGTAGTCATGATGCTTTAGCATGTCTGCAGCCAAAACTTTTGGTGATTTCATAATGAGCAGACTTTACTATTTTGAAGTTCCAAGCTAAAGAGAGAGAAATGAGGGAAAGGAGGAGAAAAGAACAGAGATTGCAGCTCCACACCCGGTGGTGAGTACATTTGTGCTTTTCTGCTTTGGGCTCACAGCTGCCTTTCCCCCTTCTATTTCATCTATGACCTAACTCTGAATTTTCCATCTTTCTCTACTGAGAAAGCTTGATTGCTTTAGCTTGAATTTTATGGACATAGATGGAGTCACGAACTTCATGATGTTGGACTGATAATAGCTTGAAGTCTGTAGGGGCTGAGAAAAGGGTAAGAATAGTATGATCCCTTAGTGCTCCCTTAGTGCTGGCATTTAGCATGGATAATGGAATTGTTAGGATGGATTTTATTTTTCCACTGGTACTGCATGGAGGAGTTATTACAGAAATGCAGACTAGGTAAATACACTTTTTCACCTGATGGATTAGTTGTAGTCACAACAGCTTTCCATTAGAGGTAGGACGGAGTAAAAAAGCCTCTTCCTTCAGATTCTTATAAGATATTTCTTAGGACCATCTACCTCACAAAGAGCAAAAAATCTTACTTCAGCATAATGGACTTCATTAAAATTTAAACCTTTAAAAATAGCATTTGGATCTCCTCCAAGTATTTACTACTTCCAAAGATGTTATTATTACATCCTCTAGAGAAAGACTTTTCCTTTCTCGTTGTTTTTTTCTTCCTTCCTTCCTTTTTCATTCTTCCTTTCTTCTTTTTGCGATATTTTATTCTCTTGGTTTATATTATGTGCACTGCAAATTAAGAAATTGCTGCTGATGCTATCTAAATCAGAAAACTCCGAATCTGCTCAAAATACACTGAAGCATTCATAGACTCATAGGATCATAGAACCACCAAGGTTGGAAAAGACCTACAAGATCATCCAGTCCAACCGTTCACCTATTCCTCATGTCTAACACGTTTCTTATGTTGATATTCTCAAATGGAGCTGAGTAGGGGAAAAAAAACACACTTCTGAAAAGTTTCTGTAGAAAAAAATAAATCCTCCTGTAATTCTTCTTCTTTGTCAGTGATAAAGAAGAAGACGACTGGTTTATAGTTTATGAAAGCAAGGTTCTCTTTTTCAGCCTGAAGTTGCCTTTTCCTCAAAGTTTATTCAGTTCAAACATTTACCAAGGCAGGCCATCTGATGGTGCAAGTGGATTTGGTAGGTGAGCCAGGCTAATGGGTCTGTGCATCTAAAGAGGCACAAATCTTGCTCTTGTCCACGCAGTCCCCCTTTTGCTGCTACTGGTGGTTACGTGGCCCATTTGTGTGCTTTTCAAATCACTAACCACCAGCAAACTTCTTTCCCTTTATTAGCCTATGAGCTGATTCAACCGAGAGTGACTTGACTCACTAAGAGGGGGAGTGAATGTCAGAGACAGCTGAAGGAATAAAGAGTTAGAGCTCTCAGTCATTGTAGGAAGTCCTGCTTGCCTGTGTATAGTAGCAGTTAGAATGCTTTTTTGTTTCCAGCAGGTAAGATGGGCTTATTCTGATTCCATTTCTGCCTATTAATGACTAAATATTTCAACCTCCTGTATCATAAAGCCATTGGCTGCTCTGTGGTATGGATTCTTGCTCTCTTACTTTGATTTAGAAAACACGTTTCCTTCTTTTTTTTTCCTTCTTTTGTTTTTTCATTTCTAGAAAAAGTTCTGAAACCTGTATTCTTTTGGTGGGGGATGGGAACGAGGCCCACTTGGAACATTCTCAGATTTGCTGCTGATTAGATTGGCTTTCATTTTTGGCTCAATGTTTAGGTGCTTTGCATCTCATATATAGCAACAGTCTCAGGTTATGAGATAGGATATAAGAGAGAATTTGCTCTATCAAATATTCTTATTGCGCTTTTTGTATCTGTTGTAGTTTCCAGAGAGGTAAATAGAAGGCATTGTGTATGGAACAACCTACATAATTAACACTGAGTATTATTGCTTATGTGCTATAGCACATGGACAGTAATTGCATCTGACAAATAGGAAAAGTATAATTTCAAATCTCACACGCATATAGCCTTACATAAAATATCACACAGAACTTCTCAAGGTTTGCTATACTAGTAACAGAGATTTGCAATGTCTTTTATTTTCTTCTTTAAAAAAAGAAAAAATCTTGAGAATTATAGTTGCCTTGCTTTTTATTGCAGTGTGAATTCAAAAAGATTTTGTTTCCTCTGGAGACTGCTCGTGGTTACATATCATTGCAGGTGGGAATTGTTTTCACTAAGCTGTCTCTTAGTTATGATATATAATACACCATTTTACCTAAATCCTGGAGTTGCTGGTACTTTTTACGTGGCAACAACTAAGAATCATATGTCAGTAATTTATAACCACATCAGTGAATCACTGGACCACAGCTGTAGTTTGCAACATCGCTTTTTAGTGATTAACAGGTCTTAAAGCATGCTTTTCCATTGCATCTTACAAAATCTGTGGGTTGCTGTAGAAATTACTGCATGTTGAGGCACCGCATATATTTGTGCATTACAGGTAGCATGAAGAATATCTGCTGCAAGACATTTACTTCATTTCAGTATTCTGAATGCAGACCTCACTTTTTCATCAGTGTACTATGTCAAGGGATCCTATCACATTAAATAAACAGCATTAAAGATTGTACTGGCTGTGTAACAGGCCTGTTTGACAGTGAAAGATTTTAAAATGCCTTCTTTACCTAGAAAAAAAAATGAATACAGGGACATTTTATGGGCCAAATGACAAACTATAATGATTAATAGGCCTATTTAAATGAATAATTGTCCTGTGTACTGTACAAGTTTATGTTGTACAATAGCTATATATGCAGCAGCTGACAAACCTCTTCTATGGAGATATAAAAGACAAGAATTGGGTAAAAATAACAAAACACAGCTGAGCCAGGCCAAGTTAAGAGTAAGCCTGCAGCATATTTCAAATGACCTCAATGAAGTGGAGAGGATTTATTGACATCTGAAGGCTTCCAACACCCTCCCCCAACTTTATTTCTAAGTCTTTCTTTATTTACTGTAGCATGTCATCTTTTAAAGACCTAAATTAATCCTAGTGAAACAAATGAAGGCAAATTTTCTTTGCTCTGTACAAGATCTTGATTGATAGATTTCTGTTTTTGCTTGCTTAAGGAGGAATTAGCGCGCCTGTAGTAGGTATCAGGGAATTGGAATTTATGTGATAAACGCTTTCATTTCTGTCTTACTTTCCATTTCCTGAGCACTATGGTGAGAATTACTCACTTACTGCATAGGCAACTGTCATGGTGCAGGTGGGGGGTCGTCAATTAGTGCTGACATAGCAAATTGATCTGGGTTTAACCAAGTTTGATCAGATTTATTTTTAACCCTAGCATAGACATGGGCAGGTGTATGCAAGTCTTTGCTTTCATGTTCTAACATTCTCTGTTGCAATACCTGATCTACTTGATACATTTTATAGTATGACTATGCATCTTTTTAAAGGTTCTTTATGGGGCTTTTTTTGTTAGATATTTGTCAGATTTGCTGTTTCTCCTTCACAAATATAGCCTGTCAAAAACCTGTCAATCCTTGGTTCCTGCCAATTTACTCATTTGACAGTAGGAAAGAAATTCTGATACCTGTGGTCGAAAGATCCAGAAATATGTTGCCTTTCCCTTTCTATCTTTGTAGTTAAAAGTGGAAATAATTTTATAATAAAGGAGAGCTCACTGGTTTTTATTTCCATAGTATTAAGAACACTATATATACGTTACAGTATTGGTCTAATAATAATTTGTGAAAAACTATTTGCTTGGCCAGATTCTTCAAACAGACTTATATAGGGTCACAGAGAAGAAAAACATTTCCCTCATGTTAACGTAGCGCCAGTATAAACAAGAATATGAGAAAAGGAGGACAAGAAAGCTCACAGATTGAATTATAGGCTTGCTTATTTCTGCTGTGGACAAAACAGACTTGGCCTGGGGAACATTAATTTTTCAACAGTTAAAATAGATTTTAGTATTGAGAAAGTATAAAAACTCACTTTTCCTTCCCACTCTTTTCTATACTCTTTCATTCCGGTCTTCTCTATCCCCACCCTGAGATTAGAGCATATTTACCCTAAACTAATCTCCTAAGGATTTGAAATAATGTGTTTTTGTTTGTTTGTTTCTTTCTTTCTTTCTTTTTGTCATTACAGTGACTTTACCAAACTTGAATGGAATTTATGAGCACTTGAACTTACAGAAAAATATCATTAGGCAAAGTTTCCAGCCTCCCTTCAGCCACTTTAAAATTGCTACTATTTCATTTAGTATATTGTATACTAAGCAACCGTTTTAATAATTAATTGCTTTGTGTGTTATCTGAGTTAGGGGTGAGAATGAGTTTATAAGCTCATATCACTCAGGTTAGAGTCCATGCCAAAGACAATAGTCGTACTTCATGGGAGTAACAGAAGCGTAGTGGTAAGACCTGAGTCTCTGAACTGAGTAAAAAGAACCTGTAAATCTTTTGAAATGCATGTCTATTATTAGCTACTAATGGAACCAAAGTTTCCTTTGGGCTTAATTCAAAATCCATTGAAATTGATGTAAGGATTTCCAGGTTTAGATTAAGGTCACAATGATACATTTGTGATAAGAAACCGCAAAATCACTTTCTTTTTTGTCTTGGCTTCACTTGTATAAAGTACAAATATCATCAGTGCATTTAATATCCCCAAAAATACTTTAAAGCACAACTTCCTGAGAAGGAAAACCTAATGCAAATAGAAAAAGAATAAAAATAAATGGCCAGTAAGCCTGTGATGCCCTTACGTAATCTTTTTCCTATCATTCTGATCAGCTTTTCTTTTCTTTCTTTCTTTCTTTTTTTTTTTTTTTTTTTTTTTTTGAGGCCTTTTGGCAACAATCAAGACAACCAGAAATAATCTTCAGATAACGTATGTCCCCGAGGCAATACAGAGTGCAGTCTGCAGAAAGAAATGAAATAACTTCCTTAAAATGTTTTGTTACAAAAACTTGTTTTTACAACATATATATATAAAACCCATAATTGTGTGGACTAGCACACATAACGCACTGCAAACAGCATTTCTGTTTCAGTCATCTTGATGCTATTGCCATTTCAGAGTTCCAGGGAATTATGAGATAGTACTATAAAAATTTGCCCAAGCATTTCCTGTAGATTTATGAATATGCTGAAAAAACTCATTTTTATTCAGAGGCAGAACTACTGATTTTTTTTTTTTTTTCAGTCTAAGATTCTCACATTTTCTTTTCACCTGGTTTTACTTCATCATTTTAGCAGATTTTGGTATAGGGCAATGGGATGAGAAGTGTGTCTTTTTCTTACACATGTACTCTTCCCATGCTTATGCTGTTAGTCTGTCCCTTCTGAAGAAAACAACACAGGATTTTCCATCTCTGATCCAGTAAATGGAAAATTGTTGAAATCTATGCTGTGGGGTCATGAGAGGCACGGTGTGAAGCATAACCTATCCAAGGTTTATAGCAGAGTATACCATTCGTGAGAGCTTCTGTTTCCACGTTACTTGCTTTGTTACTTGCCTTATCCACTCTGGGGAAAAAAAGTCACTCTAATTTCATATTAGGTTTTGTTTTGTGCTTAAGTTGAGAATGTGTTATTTCAGTGGAAACTAATGATATTTTTTGGCATATACAAGGGAGAGAAAGTTTTTTTCTTAGTCCTGTTGAAGTGTTGGCCTTTTTTATGAAATTCATATAAAATAGCAGCGGGGGACTTAACATTAACTATTTTGCAGAGAATATTTTACTGAGTTTCAATGTGATGTAAGATGAAAGTCAACTTCTAAATGTGGGCTCTCAGGATAATGGAGGTTCACCTGATCTGCTGAGCTTTGCCCAGTTAAACCACATCAGTGATAGCACCTCTGCTTCCCTGGTCCTTTGGTTTGCTTATACATTTGACAGTGATTCTTGCTTAGTTCGTGATTCTAACCTGATTTAAGACAATTAACCTAAAGAAATTAAGATACCACATTTATGAAACTTGACTCGTGTAGATGAGCAGTTTTTTTGCATAAGAGCATAGATTTCTTGTTTACGTATGAGTTTACAGAGTTAGAAATTACCCTTTGATATCAGCTGATACCCTGCAGTCGTATCACGGATCTTTGAAATTATTGCAGCTATGCTTGATTTCTGTATGGAGATAAAAACTGACTGAGAAATATCACCTCACATTCACTCAGTCCTAGAGAGGAAAAAAAGTCACTTGACCTCTTGTGTCATAAAGTTCTTCTGTTATTTTGACGATGATAGATTTAGAAAAGATGGATGAATTGTCAATGCACAGCGTTCTTCAAGGAAGGAATTAGAGTAGAAGAATAATATAAAGACATTGGGGAAAAAAAAAAAAGTAATAGCCTAAACAGAGTGTCCATACAGGATCAGAGATATATGTTTATTAATATCAGGATGCTAATAGTGTAATTAAAACTGTAAAGGTCTTTGCTTTCTGACATTAATTTCTTTCTATTAAACTCTAATGTAAGTAATGTAATTAGTGTGAATAAAGTGCAGGAGCGAGTTAGCTGTTCAGCCTGGAAGTTGGGACTTTTCAAGGTTGTGCCCAGGTATACAAATTAAAGTTTGCAACAGATACAGCGTGCAGCCTAGCAAAAATCAATAACCTCAACAGATCACATTACACAGAGTTATGTGAATGCCAATTAAGTAAATAAATGGACATAACGAGATGTTGTCAAGGAGAGATCTTAAAAGGAAATAAAAATGACTGAGGATGGATAATGTAGGTTACAGGAAAAAAGGCAAGAATTCAGTCAGAATGACAATGTCAGACTGATTAGTAATCAAGGCACATTTGGATAATAAACATATCAGAGAGGTCTGCAAATCTGCAACCGCATGCAGACTGCTTTAAAAGATGACTTCAGAAGTTAATTTATGCAAGCAATTTGTTCTCCGGTTCAGAATGACACAAAGTATTAAAGACTATTTACAAGATGACTGTGGCATAGATTGTCAGTGTGGAGAATGATAAAAATATTAATCTCGGAAGAGCGTTTCACTTGGGCAAAAATACATAAGATGGTAATGCACAAGCACAGGATGCATAGTTTAATATGCTCCTGTGATGTTTCTGAAGGAAGGAGAAAGGAAGAAATGCCTAAAACTTGAATACCTCAGCTTTTCCTTCGGTTTCACTGACATCCAGAGATAACGTGTCCCACTGACTGCAGCTTAGGCAGAGATCTTCTAGGTTCTCTGTTGCCTTAACACCTGTCAGCTGGAAAACATCTCATCTGTGCCTGCTCCTCCTTGGTTGTTTTGGTGCTCCTTCAGTTTTCCTGGGATGCCACGATCCTTCCCTCAGTTTTTAACAGTTCTCCTTTCTCAATGCAGTTGCTCGGGTTTGCAGTGTAAAATGCAGTGTAAAAGCCTGGAAGATAGCTTGGTATTTTCCTATTCCATTTTTCTTTTCTTTTCTTTTTCCTTCTGTTTCAGCACACGTTTTTTTTTCCCCCTTCTCTTCAGTGGAGACCTCATTTCTTGTCTGTCTGATTCGGTAGTTATTCAGGTTCAGAAACAACGCAGATGTAATTCTAAGCAGTAACATTTTCCCCTTTCCTCTGGAGATGCCTTTTTTTACCCATCCCCTACCAGTGATTGACCTGTAGGTTAGGAGAGGTTATGCAGGAAAAGTTCAATGAGGGCTTACTGCTTTAAACTGCAGAAGCCTTTCTAAGGAGATCCCACCAGAAAATTTACCATGTCAAACAGCTCTCTACATTCACCGAGCAAAATCTTGTCACTCAATAGCAAAAGCATTTAGCATTTATCAGTACCCAAAAATCTTACAAAGCGGTATTTGGGAACTGTTACTTTGCAATCCAGCCTCTTGTTAATTTTCTTCCTAAGATGGATTGCTACGTTTTTTGGTGTAGTGTTTTTATCTCTAGACGTATTTATAGCTTGTATTCCCATGTTCATTTTGTGTAATGTAAATATATGTTAAAAAAATGTATTTTATATCTTTCAGTCTATCTATCTTATCTTTCTTTACCTATTAGATCTCAGAGTTCCTGCCAGAATATCTAGAAAAATGTTTTTCGCTTCTGAGAGTGCACCTCAAGAAATGGAAAGTGTTACATTCTTATGTTGTATAGGAAATTTGTCTCACAGCAAGGCAGGAGAGACTCGGAAAGTTGCATCTGAGTGATCCAAAAGTAGTGCTGAAATGCTATTTCAGCTCTCCAGGAAGATGAAAGAGCTTTTTACTTTCTTGTTACTATTATAATTTCAGAGTGACAAGTGATAAAAGCGGCACTGGGCCGAGTGCCTCCCACAGTTTTTAACAGCATTTCTGAGCCATACGTAATGCATTCCTCATTGATAGAAGTGCAGACGGTAAGCTGTTCATTCTAAAAAATGGAATTTTGGAGGTTATGCTTTGCTCTGCAACTTGACGTGCACAAAGGAACAAGCAATTAGCTGTACAGACATCAATAATATACACAGATGCCTTTATTCATAGCCATTTGAATGCCAGTTAGCTTGAACAGATAAACAGAGATAATGATAAATTGTCAGTCCAAGCGTTTGGAAGGCAGGTAATGACGACAACAAAAGAAAGGAAATGAGCTGAAGTGGGAGAATAAAAGAATTATAAAAACTTTTGAGTATACTGACACTTGCCAGCTGACTTTGAAGTATATTTTGAAGAGGACAGTAGCATGATGAATATATGGAACAAAGCCCACACAAGCGACAAAAGCATAAACATACTTCTTCCTTGAAAGTATCTGAAATCAATTTAGGCCCAGTTTTGTTTTGTTTTGTTTTGTTTTTTAAGTTGAGCAGACTCTTTGTTTTTCCTCCAAACTACTGTATTCCATCTGCTACTGTTTGTCATTTTGTTTATTAGACATACTGATAAGGCAGATCTTATTAACAGCTTGAGTCTTAAAGTCTACAATATAAATGTGAAAAGGATGACAGACATTCTGTGAAACAAAATGGATTGTTTGATGGGATAAACAAGCTACACTGTTTTATTGTTATTACTTAAGGTTCCAACCCCTACAATTCTGTGATTCTGTGATTAATGATTCTGAGAGTTTCTTCTTTTGACACACAGTGTTTCTAACATGTCAAAATTCTTTTTTCCTTATATTCCTACAAACCACTCTGTAGATATTTACCCCTGCAAGAGGAAAAGTTGTCCATATTGAAAGATCTATCTTTTTTTCTTCCAAAACAATGCTTCTATTAGTGCCATGTATTTTTTTTCTGTCTTCAGAACAGTGGTACTCACTGCAAGGTCCTGGATTGTGTAGTAGCCATGAAGAGTCCTTAGAGGATGCTTATGTGTGATGGTTAAGTTAGAGAACAGCCATCACTGTACATGGGTGTTTCCTCTAAAGGCAGCTCAGAAATCACAGAACTGCCTACAAACAAGATGACGGACAGAAAACGCCAGCTGCAGGGATGTGTCTTAAACTTGCCTCGCTCAGGTCTGCCTGTTGCTGAGCAGCTCAGTCATCCAGAAAGGATGATAGAATCTGTTACGTAGGGAAAAATAGGAAGCGTGCACTTCACATTCTGGAGCAGAATAATTTTCTTTCACTTCTGGTTACGTAGAAACATCCCACTGCAGGGACTGTTAAATCTGGATTTAGTGCTGATAAAAATATGACACTAAATGATTTAAGAAGGTTAAACTGAACAGAATACCGCACTGACAATTCTATTTCCTTGATATGCTATAGTTTCCAACAGGAATAGGAATTTAAGTTGGAATGTAACCTCTTCCCCATAGGCTAGATTTAGAAATTCTATAGGATACTTTGATTAAAAATCAGCTAAATCTGGAATTTGTCTGGATAATTTGATAGAACATTATAAAAATAATGTAACCTCCCAGTTCATCTGTATTTGTTAATGTCAGATATAATTATTCATCCAATTTCCATCCATCTATCTCATTTTATGTTCAAGGGTGGAACCTCAATTATTTCTTTTCATAAAAGTTTTTTAGCACACCATTTAAAACTCGCTGAAATGGGAAACATTAACATTATCTGCATACAAATGGACAGCGGGAGGTGAGGAGGGTAATACTGGCAAATTTCCAAAGGCTTTGTCCTGCAGGTCAAACAGACACTTAGCGTGTGAGGTCTATATTTAACAGTACTTAGCACTGGACAAATACTGGGTGTTTCAACAGTTAGCCTTTATCTATGAAGCTCTCTCCTTGTAATGGGAAATAGCATAAATCAAGTATCTGCAGTGCATTTGCTAAGCAAGTTGCATTGGAGTGAATGGTGATGTTCTGCTCCTGCCTCCAACAGAGACCTGGAGTTGGCCCCAATGTTGAGGGGTTCCTACCACTTCAGAAATACTTCTTGTGGGACACAAGTAGTATTACTATGAATTGACGTCCTTAAATACTGTGCATCGGTCTATTCAAGGAGACAATATTATTGTGCCTTTTCTTTTTAACAAATTGATTTTATATTGCCTTGCTTTGCACCCTGTACATGTGAAACAAGCCTGATGCAGGCTTTCCAGGTGGTTCTCCAGAGGCCAGGCCACAAAATTTCTTCTCTGCATTTCACATTTCATAGAATCATAAAATGTCTTGGGTTGGAAGGGAGCTTACAGATCACTGAGCTCCAGCTCCTGTTGTGGGCTGGTTGCACCCCACAAGATCAGGCTGCCCGGGGCCACATCCAGCCCAGCCTTGGGCACCTCCCATGATGGAGAACTCACAGCTCTCCGGGCAGCAGCGCCAGGGCCTCACTGCCCTCTTCTGGTTTAAAGCCTTTTTCTCTTGTCCTATAACCGTCTACCCATATAAGAAGTCAGTCTCTCTCCTGATTATAGGCTTTCCTCAAGTACTGTAAGGCCTCAGAGAGGTCTCCCCGTAGCCTTCTCATCTGCAAGAAGATGGACAAGCCCAAGATTTAGTTGCAGTAAGAATGGTGGCAGTTTCTTTATCTCATTGAAGGCATGCAGAAAGCTCCAGTGGTTCCATGAGACTTGGTTGTGTAATAAACAATATTAGAAATCAGGCTTTGCTGAGGAGATAAGCATCTTGTTAAATGAGGAATAGTTCCCAAACAGGAGCTTTCAGGGCTGTCAGCAAAACAGTCTCCTAGGACCCAGCCCACGTACATGCCCAGCACTGCAGAGATCAAGTGAAGGTCTACTCTGAGGATTTACAAAATGTCTGTTGTGCTTCCTCAGACTGTTGCCATAACATGCTAATAACTATTTTATGATCTTACTAAATAATAATTAAAATTCCTAGTACCTGTCTTGGCTGATTAAGGTAATTATGGTGCCTCCTAGTACGGCAGTACCTCAGATTACTGTTGCTGCTTGCTTCTCTTGCTAAGAGTAAACCAGGTTATTTTTGCATGGCCTCGTTCAGGAGCCGCTGCAGTTGGATACAAATTTGCACAGATTCAGTTGCGCTCATCTTGTTTTGCTTTCGGTGACCAGCGTGCAATGATAGGTCACTAAATGCCACTTCCGGTTTCACACAGACTCATTAGGAACTTGCATCAAAAGCAAACAAATCGAAGAGAAAGAGCAACGCTCGTTGCACGAATCCTCTCCCACGTGCGAAAAGCGCTGCGCAGCCCAAAACGCGGCCGGATGGGTGCAGCTGGTTGAGGCGGAGCTCGCGGCTCTGCCCCGCACGAGCGGCAGGTCTGTTGCTGATGGAGGCGCTGCTCCCCAGGCGCGCGCCCCGCCGCTCCGCCTGCAGCGGAAGGTGTGAGGGCGGGGAGATGCCGGTGCTCGCAGCCCGGCCCCGGGTTCAGTCCTCGCTGCATCGCGCCGCTCCGGGCTTCTTGCGTCATCCTGGGGGCTTAGAAAAAGCAATCGAGGGTTTCTGAGACTCTGCAAGTCCAGCTCGACGCTTCCTGCAGCTGCTGAGGTAAGAGACCGGTGCTTGCAGTTGTTGGCGCTTTCTCGTTGTTGCGCGTGTGCACGTGAAGGGGTTGAAGACCTCAGCAGCGCGTGGCTGATTTGCTTCTGCTTTTGCGTAACTCTGAGAAAGCTTAACTTGGTACCACGGAAGTGCTCGTGTTTTCACCTACGATGCAATTGCAAGAGTCAATGCTAATTTCAGCTATCGCGTTGCTAGCATGGTGAGTTGAGCTCTCCTTCCCTCCTAAGAACGAGGCAGCCTGCATCCAGCGACGTGCGGTGCCCCACAGCGCTCGGAGCACCCCGGGGCTGCCAGGGGTCGCGGCTCTTTGCTCTGCCCTGCTGGGTACAAACGCGGCACGAGATTGCTGTCTTCTGAAATCAGATACCTCTTGTTTAGTTTTATCTAGTTAGCTCAGGTAACTGAATTTGCATTCTGCGTCTGTTTCTTTTTAAAAGGCGAAATAGGACTGTTCCGCTAAAATAGCTTTTTTACTACTTTTTTTTTTTTTTTTTTTTTTTTTTTCTTTTCTTTAAAATGGATTGTGGAGGTGTTGCTTCAAAACGAGGCTGGAATGGTCAGAGTTTAAACGGCTGACTCGTGTGTTTGTGGACTGCCGTTATTGCTTTCACCTAGTTGCCACCTGGGGCGGGAGAAGCAGTGATGCCCTGCAAACCTACCATCTTGCAGGCAAATGTTTTAAAGCAAGTAGCAACGATTCCTACCAATTCAGGTCTGTAACTTTTACAAAGGGAGTATCAGATTCTTGTGGATGTAAGTGGTGCGCTCACTTGTCCTCTTTCTTGTGCTTTATGTGCCTTACTAGCTTCCAAAATTTGGGGTATGTTTGAGTTTTCAGAAGCTGTGTACTTGCATGTGTATGTAAAGTGCAGGGAGACTTAAGAAGGATCAGCTCCAAATTCAAAGGCTCAGCTGAGCCCCAGCTGGACTGCTCGCGGGCTTTGAACTTTAAGGTGTTCTTCTGTCAATATTTGTCATGTTTGGTGTCTAAATGGACTTAACATTTTTCTAGAGATCCGGGATTTTATTTTTATTTTGTATTTATTTATTTTTCAAGTCCCTGAACCCTCATCCTGTCAAAATCCGCACGCTTACTGATATATGAAAACATAAACAGCAGTATTCCAAGCATAACAGAGTCAAAAGTGGGTTTCCTAGTTCATCATAATGTTCCTTTAAGTTGTGGGAGGTGGGAAGATCACCATTTTAATACGATTGGCACAGAAGCATCAAGCAAACTTGATTTCTGTTTTCTGTAAATCTGTGACTGTTTTTTAAGAGTCAGTTGTGAGGGAATAAATCACAGTGCTGCCAATTGGATTTGGCCGAACTGTGTGACCGTTCCACTTCCCAATTAATGGAAGTAATCTGGGAAGAGACCATCTTAGGAAAGCATTGTGTGTGTTTTGTGGCTATTTTATGTATTTACCGTATATGATTTGCACTTAACTAGCATACTGGAGACATTTAAATGCGTGGAAATCAGGACAGATTGGATCTAGATTATATAAGAGCTAAAATTTGTGTAATTAATTATGAGAAGTGACTTTTGTTTAATTATTTTGCTGAACTGATGCAGTCTTTTTGCTGACTCTACTTGCTTTGTGTTATTCTTTGCTTTTCTGTAACTACGAAGTGCCTTATCTTGGAACTGGGAGACGAAGCCATTTTAATCTAGCTTCAGCCTATCAGAGAAAGAGAAGAGGGCTGATGAGGGAATAAGGTCACTTTATCCATGTATTTCTTATTCACCTCAAATTTTTATTCAGGTCTTATCCATTTTGTGCTTTTCCTTCTGACACACTGTTGGGTATATTTTGGGGTAATACAGCATTCACTTAAATAACACAGATAAACTACGGTGTTTCTTTTTCCTGTATTCTTGCGCTAAGAAGCAATAGCAGTTGTGAGGCAGAAGTTATTTTAGTTTCCTGAGGAAAAAAGAGTTTAGTGAGCTGCATTCTCACTTATTTGTTTATTTGTACCGCAACTGCTAGGGTACATAATGATGCCAGTGAAAATATAATGATTTGTGCTCACCAGAAGCATTAGTCTGTATTCAGCCTTACCAGTGCTGGTCACTCATTTTTTTTCCTATTAGGCGGGTAAGAATAAATGGTGACTAACAGTACTGTTTGCATTAGAGTGTTCGTGCCTACTGCAGCATGATTATTCACAGGGACAGGTTTTCATTTGCTCTGTTATATTTTACGTTATTTAATCATTGAGCACAACTTGTTACTTCTATTCTGAAGGTTCAGGAAACTGAACACCTGATTAAAGTGACTACCCATGTATTGTTTCCTCCATATGGAAAATAAGTCACTCTTGAGAAATATGTTTCTCTATACGGACTTCGTTTCCTAATCCGGAGGAGATTTGGAGTCTCCTAAATAAACAGGAGTTTGTTTGTATCAGGCTCTGCTGAAGTCTTAATAAAAAATGGAGTCCATGCTAGTGGCGGCAGATTTGTCTTTATGACCTTCTACAAAGCTTTGTGTTTTTTCACTGACATTCCACTCAACACAAAGTTATGCTTGCAGGCCTGGGCAAAAAAAGCCAGAGTAACTCTGTTGGTGAACCTTGCAAGGTTTAGCTTTCTGCTGTGAGTGCAGTCACTAAGAGTGGCTGTTAGTAATTCAGAAGCATGGCCACTGGAGCAGGGTTAACTGACTTCCATCTATCACGTAGTCTCTTTGAATCTTAAATTAGCATGAAATGTTTTAAATTGGTTAGATATGCTATCTTGTTTTAGGAATAAGAAGTCCTACAATAAACTCTCCATGTTTTGTATTATAGCCATTCAGTCTGTGAACTAGAACACCTAAGGATGTTTTCATTGATGCAACAGTTGTAAGGCCGGAGAAAGTTACAGTTAATTTAAAACTTTTTCATCCCCTCGAGGCTCTAAGTATTTGCACTGAGTGGTCATGTTGTATTTATGACTGCAGTTAATTATGTACAATTCACTGGGTCACAACTTCACATTGGAAATAATGCATATAGAAAATCCAGGAAGATACAAAGCGAGTTGCAGCCTTTTTAATGCGTGTATATGGCAATATGGAGCCTATCCTCCTGTCTCATGAGGGTTTTCTCACTCTATGGAACTTCTGGCATATATGTTTAAATATTTTAAATTTTACAGTAAAGTACGTCTTAAAATCTTGTTGTTGTAACGTGCTGTCCTCAGTGTTGTAAGCTGGCACTCAACACTTTTAAGTAATGCTGTTCCTCTTTCTTAGCATGCATCGGTTCTGTAATGTTAAGTGTTATATTAACACAAGAAAAAAGAAAACATACTGCTAACAATTCTATTTAGAGGCTATAGTAAGAAAGAAGGTAAAGCGCATGTTTTCTGTCATCTAGGTGTATCAACTTAATCTGACATTCAAACAGATGTAGTTCCTGTTAGCTAAGATTAAAAACGATCTTACTCTATGTAAGAAAGCACTGACTGTTCTATAGAGCTGAGCAGGCAGAGAACGAAGAGAGCTTCTCTATCCCTATCATCATTATTTCTGTTTTTACTTATAGCTCTTAATTATGATCCAAGCTTAGCATCTTTCACATGAAATTTTAGTTTTTGTCTTCTTAGTTATTATTATTATTTTTTTTTTAGAGCTTTAAAAAAGTATAAGAAGGGTTTTTAAAAGTATATGACAGTGCTACAATTGTCACAGCTGCTTCTCTTTTCCATGCAGTCTAACAAGATATGGTATAGGAGGGCTGTTGATTATAGGGCTTTAGCTATGAAATGCTGAGAAATTAATGACATTTACCTAGCGGTCTCCTTGGAATAGGTCTGTAATACTTCTGCCTTTATTGGGGTAAGGCCAAGAGCCATATTTGTATGCATTGGGGTTAAATTATTAAGGAGATGAGAAATTACATTAGCCTACTGAACCGTAGTATAGTATGCTCTCAGTTCAGATGATAAATGGTTGCCATGAATGAAATAAGGAACTGCAGTTTTAAATTTGGAGTAGTGCAAAAACTGGAGCAGAGTAGACCAGCTGGGAGCAAGTAGGTGGTGGTTTCTGGATGACAATCCTTCCTAAGAGTTAGAAATCAAACTTGAAAGGGTTTTTGAAAGATACAAATTACTGCTGTGAGGACTTGTCAGGGTCCTGTACCATTCCTAGGCACAAGTTACATGCTGGTTATAAAGATGAATGTAGATTTAGTTCCAGCTCGCAGCTTAGGTGTTTATCTGTATTTGATTGCAGCTGTAGTTGGTGGGTGCTGGGCAGGGCGCTCACAGGATGTCAGTTTTTACCCAGTGCTTTATGGACACGCATCACTGCTCACTTACTTTTTCCAATCAAGCATTTAAATGACAAAGTAACTCATACAGAAATTTGTTAAGGAAAGTACTACTTACAATGGGTGACTGTCATAAAATCAGGCGTAAGTCTCTGATGGCTGGTCTTCATTGGATGTTTCAAAAGAGCCTCTCCATCTTGATAATTTTCACTGCAAGAAGAACTAAAACACCCAGACACTGGGATGGACTGTCTGGACAGCTGCTCCCTCTGTTTCATAACTATCTCAAAGTAGTGAACCAGATGGGTTCAGTTATCTGTAAAATAGACTTCTGGGAGTTTGTGACAAAGAAAGTTTGTAGTGATACATGGAAAGCCTTATGAAGACAAATGTTCATCGCTTACTTTCTAAAAGGACCTGATGTGTACTAGCAGTCTTCTTTTTTGGAAGTTACCTCACTAGCATCTTGCAGAATTTGACAAAGTTGTAGCCATAACCTTCAGGCAAATAAATTACAGAAAAAAAGGCTTTCTATGCTATAAAATGAGAGTTCCTTTTTTTGTGTACTTTTGGATGTGTGTACACATATGCAGCTGTTCAAATACTTCTGGTATTGAAATTACTGTTATTGATCCTTCTTAAGATTGTTGTTTTCTTTAGGTAAGGTTGCATTCTTTCGTATGCATGAGATGTATATATTACGTGTTCTATTAATGTGGTTGTGCAATGTAACTTTCCATTTAAATGCCCCCAGGGAAGTTCCTGAGAGCTCTGCGTTGCATTTCTGTACGGAATGAGGCAGAATTGCAAAGAAAAAGTATAGCTGGTTAAGAACTCGAACAGAACTGGGAGAGAAAGAAAGGGGGACAGAGATACGAAGTACTGTCTAGTTCTAAAAGAGAGGTATGCCTCTCTTTTAGTGTGTGACACTGGGCTAGTGATTTCTTTTGTCCTTATTTTAAACAGATAAGTAACAACTGAATGGAACACTGAGGAGGTAACCATAGAAGCTGGTTCAGGGAACAGAAACAGCATGGCTTTATTACTGAGATACTGATGCAGGCTTATTAGCCCTTACTGATGGTTGTTTTGGCTTTCTTAAGTGGTGTTGCTGTGCACATTGCAGTATCTCATTAGTGGGTGCTTAGCGCTTAGTGGAGTCTCATTTTCACGTGCCTGGTATGTTACATTTTCTGAATTATTTTTTCTTTTTTACTAACTGGGACTTGCCAGTCTTTGGTTTTGTTGAGATAACAGGTCATGACCACAGCTGTGCATTCCACAATACAGGAAAATCCAGTAGTGGTTGAATAAAGAAAGGTAGCATTTTCAATGAAATGGTTTTTTTTCTTGGCCAGGAGCAAATGTGAAATCTGGATTTCCTGTCAAGAATGTAGAAAACGTAAATGGCAAGTGCTCAGATGGGAATTAGGTGAATGTTCTAAATGAGCATGTGCTCACAGGTATAGCCAAAAGCTTTAGAAAGTAAAGGTTTTAAACTTTGTTCTTGATTATTTTTTTTCTTGTTGAAATTATTCTAAGTACTTACTAAAGCTCTTGGAGGTAAAAATTGGAAGTCTTGCGCGTTGCTGGAAGCTGGACTCCTGTCTATATGATTGATAGTTCAAGTATGCCAGAAGGCTAATGTCAGGAAAGTAAACTTACCTTTTTAACCCATTTTCTTCTAAAACCATTGCTGTGACAGATTGTTGCCAAGCATATCCCTATGGGTTGCGTTCTGATTTCAGCTTGTGAAATTAAGCAAATTCACAGTAGCACTTTGACCTTAGTTTGAAGTACTTGGGAAGGGCTAGATTGACTTACTGACCAGGTTACTGCCTTTCTATTTCATAATTTCTATAGAAGGTAATTACGAGCATGACAAGGGATGACACTGCAGTGGCGGTAAAATTGCAATTCTTGTCAACTTAAGGAGATATGACAGGTTTGCAATGATTTCTTAGTGCTGAGTTTGGTCTTGAAACCAAGTTAAAGCCATATGCAACCAAAATCTGTTATGCAGATGTAAATATAAACAAGTTTCACTGAAATGAATGGTTTGATTTCACATTTACACTGTTGCAATAGAGTTGAACACCAATTTACCTTCTTATCAAATATTTTTGTGACAGACAGGACAATGTGCATATACGTACACATTACTTAATTGGTGTAACTGCTGTGGTAGTTGAAGGGATGCTTTAGATCTTTATTGTTTTGTAAAGGATAATAGAAGTTTAAATTCATATGTGTTAATGTTCAAAGAGTATTACAGTAAATTATCTGCTTGGGACATCCAGTGACAAAAATTGTATGCAGATTTCAGTCATTTGAAAATAGCTCTTTCCATTCTATTTATTTTTGCCTGTAGAAATCCGTCTTGGCTGAAGTCCATTATTTTTGTTGTATATTTTCAGCTAGGAAAGGAAATTCTGCATGGAAAGGCTGGTAATTATGTGGTAGGATCCTGAGGAGAATGAGTTTATAAGCTCTTAATTTGTCCCTCACTAAACAGTCCTGCCACTGTCTGTCAATCATAAACCTGTATGTTGCGTGCACGTGGAAAAAGCGGCTTCCCTGGATTGCCTCCCATTGCCAGTCTGGGCAATGCCACTCTGCTGGTCTGGAAATTGGATGCTAAGAGGAATTTTATTACTGAGCTAGACAACTGAGAAATTTTATTAGTGGTGGAAATAGAGTATACATTTCATGGCTCGATGCTCGTAATGGTTGGAGATTTCAATCCCTCTTTGGGATGGAGGAAATAGAATTTAAGTATGAGATCCTAACTGATCTGAATCAGTAACTCCATTAAAGCTGCATTTATTGTACAACTACTGACAGTGATCAAGGTGTCATTTAATAAACACAGTGGTGATGCTACAGTGAAATCCATGTCCTTACAAAGCTACCGAACAACTCATAATTCATGCTTTGCAAACACATTTTACCTACTTTTATAAATCATACTCTCGTGGTAGATGGAACTTACAACACAAATACTATTACTTTTTAGTTAGGCAATTACTGGGATGTTGACTCATAATGTTTAGGAAAATACAATAGGTATTTTTCTCTTTGGGTATAAGGTATTTTGCTAGTGTATGCTATGTAAAATCTCAACTATTTTTAACTGGGAAACAAAGCAGCAACCTTCACGAGTGTTAGGGTTTTCAGTTTTTGGTGTTTTTCTCTGAGCACTCTGGATGCTTCCAAATAATCATAACAGAATTATGAAAGTTGACAGATAGAAATTAACGCCACCCCCACCTTGCTCCCCTCCTGCCAAGATCACAACCAAAATGCCATCACATTTGTTTGCTGAGTCTGTGAAATATTAGACATTCATTAGAAAGCCACTGAGCTGCCTAATAGTGTGGAAAACAGACTATTTACGTGTCAGAATTGAAATGTAAAGTGTGAGATCTGTTTCACATCTGTCTGTGATATTAATGAGATGGACTAACTTATTCTTTGCACGTGGTAACAAATTGCCCCAACCATTTATAATCTCTGTTAAAACTCTGGTTTAGAAATAATGGGTGTATTTTAAGATGTTTGACACGCTAAAATTTTTTGACAGGAGGAGCTTGAATTCTCTAAAGAAAAATGACATTTCCAGTATATGAAATACATTATTTTTCCATTTCAGGAAGGAAGACATAGATACTGATTCTTTCCACTTTCTTCCAAGCAGAGCCTCATTAAATTGATCCTGTTCCCTCCTCTGTTTCAACAGTGCATCAGATCTGATTCTTGCTCCAGTGATATTGAGAATTTTGCTATTATCTTTAACAGGAACAGGCTTTTTGGAAAAGGCATTAGATGAACTGAAATGTAGAAAAAATAATGTCAAAGTGAGAAATGACACTTGCAGATTATAAAAAGTTGTTCAGCAAACAAATTGAAAGAGAAATTAATTGTAAAAATATCTCAGTTTGTGGTCCAAGCAAAAAACCAACAGAAACATAATACTGCTTTGTCAGAATGGTTGCACAGTGGAGATTGTATGCACTAGAAAATTTTATATTTGCAGCATGAGTAAAATATGGTGCTAATCTGGATTGTTTTGATGCTCCTTTACAGGTAGTGCGTTGTTGACTCTGTAATCAGAAAAAAAGATGTAATGCATCTTGAAAGGCATAGGACCTTATTGTAATGAAGTTTTATTATATTGGTATCAAGTATCTTGACTATTTCAAATGTTGAATGTCAATGGCTAATCAGATTATAACGGGTACTTGTGTACCTATGAAGGCCTTGATTTTATCTGGACAAGATTCTCCTTGCAAGACAATATGATGCTGCTGATTGTTTGTGTTAATTATAGGAAGATGTATGTCAGAAATGATTTACATCATGTCTGGAAGACGGGTATTTCAGTACCCTGTTCAGCACCTTTCCATCTAGACTGGGCTCAAATGTTAAAGACACGGGGTGAGAGGTAGGAAGTATTAAACCAGTCTCCAATTTTCTTTTGAGGAAAAGTCTTTCTGTTTTCAGGCCAGAAGTTAACGCAGTATGTTGTAGTATTTCTTTAAACAGTTGACAGGCATTTTTCTTCATTATATAGAAGGAGAATTTAAGGAAAAATCACTTGAATTTATCAAATACAAAAAGATCCAATGTTAAATGGGTTAACATTGAGCTTGAGTGTTTGCCAATTCACAGATAATGAGGATACTGTATCTGTTTGGATTGGTTTGTTTGTTTTCTTTGGAGAAAGAAAACAAAACCTTGTCAAAGTTTTAACTTTGCATTTCCAGTGGGAGTTCCTGCCATAAATGTAGAATGTGATTATCCAACCTGAAATTTTTGGTAAACAAAAGCTAAATCAATGAACATGAAAAAGAGTGCTGTGTTACATCTGTTTGGTAAAGAAACATTCAGAGCTAGCTGACGAAAGCACTTTAAAACCAAAGCTCTTTCAATCCCCAAAATGCTGAAACGAAATTGAAAACTCCTGTTGCATTTCATAGGCTTTGGATTAAGAGCCAGTCATCAGCATGCTTGAAGCAGTGACCTAATGTTAAGAACATTTATGATTTTATTAGATTAATTGAATTGTTCATGATGCTGAGTGCTTTCAGGGCTGTGTGAGCAGATGTGAAATCATTGTGTAGGTAGGTTTCCCTGCAACGTAGAGTGCCAGGTGGCAAAGAATTGGGACAAAACAGAAAAAGCAGGTACAGGGTCCCTTTCCAAAGCCGTTTCTCGTAAAGCTCTTGTTTCCCTTAATAAAGGAACTGACTTCTGGTATGATTTTCTAGGTAAGGTTTTCCTCAGAATAACACCTTATGCATTCAGTTGTTATTGTGTATCCTCTGTGTATAGCTATGTTATATTTATATTAGTTACGCTTGTTCCACACAGCTGCATGTTTTGAATGTAGAAAAAGCTCATAGCTTGTTGATATGGGACAGCTGCCCATGCATAATATATGCCCCATATGTTAGAGGACAGCTCCTGACTGTATAATCAGAGGCCTTTTTTTCCCCCTAAGCTTGATATCCTTTATTCAGGATTGCTTTTCATAAATAAATAGGACATAATTAAATAGAAGATGACCATCTCTGTTTCTTCACTTCATTTCTGTAATTTGTTTTCATGCTGTGCTCTTGTTATCGTCTTTCTTTTGTTATTAGCAATGACAAAAGGAGAAAAGTGTGCAGATATGGCAACCGAATATCAGCTGTTCCTTAGGAACTTTTTTCTTATTTTAATACTAAAAAGAAACTTGGGCCAACAGTTTTTATCATCAAATGATTTTTCAGATGATTCTGGGTATTCAGGGTTTTGTAGTCTGTAAATCATAGAACCAGAAAGTGGCTTGGGTTGGAAGGAACCTTGAAGTTCTAACCCCTTGCTATGGGCAGGATTGCTGCTTCCTAGATTGTATTGCCCAGGACACCATTCAGCCATGCCTTGAACATCTCCAGAGATGGGACATCTACAGTTTGTCTGAGCAAACTGCTTCTGTGGATGTTAAGAAATTACTTTCACATAGATTCATCTCCCACACGTCCTTTGTTTTGTATGACTCAGTTGACAGCTTGACGGTTAATAGTTTGCTGTGTGTTTTTACGAGTGTCAGAGCACAGTATTTTAATTGATCTAATTAAAGTAGGACTTGTACTGTAAACTTCACTGCATGGCTAATGGGAAAAAAATATTTTAAATTTGTAATTAATACAAAATAGCGCAGTCCTTCAATTTTGGAGATGTACTGAGACCTTGTATACTTGCAGGAGGAGTTAAAATTTGCTGGTGAATTGGATGTATAGCTACGTACACAGTCTAAACATGTATTCATTCAGAACATATGACATATGTACTTGTGAAAGCTCGTAGAGCAAAGTGTCATTTCCTCTGACCTAAGTGTATGGAAGACTTTACATAAACTTTCAGAGAAGCAGCTAATTGCTATAAATGTTATTGGTTCCTAAATAAGAGTTTGTATTGCTTGCTTACATATTGGGTTCATGTTAATGTTCTTTGAGCTTTTTCACCATACTACAGATCACTTTGCTTATGTTTACACATGTGAAGAGAAATGTATTACTTGCCTTCATTTATTTATTTTTTTAAGATACATTGTGTGAGTTGTATTTTAAGTTGTGACTACCTGACTTTCTCAAAAGTTCCGTATCTTCTCCCTTGTACTGATGTATATAGTGCTGAAATTGTATATGTGGAAAAAATAGATTAGACTATAAATAGAAATTGTTGATTTGGTCAAATTACTGAAATACCAGATTCAAATGTATTATTTATATAAAACAGCAGGGTTTAGACTTTTCTAGCTTGCACTGAACAATATATAGTCTCATTTGGAATAAATGAGAAACAAATATATCACAACCTGAAATATAAGTAAAATAATATTTTACAGAAATAGGCTATGTTAAGTAAAGGGAGAAGATAAAAAATTGTGGTGAAGAAAAACCACAACTCAACTAAATCACAAAACATGGAAAAAAAAAATACTTAAATAGGAAATTTAGCTGTCTGTCCTAAATATTGGTTTCTACACTGCTTCTAACTACGTAGTTTTATGTAAGAGTTTGTAAGTCTGTCCAATCGGAATCTTAGAGATGTTTCGTCTAACTTTACTGAAAAATAAAGGTTCTTAGTTAGAAATTTGCTAGGTGTTAATATTTTAGATCAACATATCATCCTAGAGAGGTCTGTCTTCCCTAATGAAGGATTTCAACCTACTTCTTGATTTGTTTATTGTTTTATAAAATAAAATGAACTGATTGTGTCTTGTAAACACTGTCTAATGTACTGACAGTGCTTGATGAGAAGCTCTAATTTGGTTTCTAGCTAGATATTAAAGAGTACCCTATTGTCCTTATAGTACCCCATTTGTTTTGGGGTAACAACTCTTGCTACAGAAAACTAGCTTGAATGAATAATATTTAAGGAGGAATTGGAGCCGGACTGTGTAGTTAACAATCAACAACAAACACAAAGAACACATAGATTTTAAATGAAAGCAGAAGAAGTGTGGTGTTTCATCAAAGACATATAGAACAAAGATGAAAAGTGGTGGTTGGCTTCTAACAGCAATTGGGTGGCGTGGCTCCTCCAGGCTCCTGAAAAGGTTAGGTTTAAGTTTCTTGGTTTTCTGATAGATATCTTTGCATTCTCAGAGTACACAGGCAAAATAAAATTGGCTTGTTTATATACTCAATACTATCTGATTTTTGATAGACGCATAACATCTCCCACTGTTAATGCCTACTCTGGGAGGAGGGGGAAAAAAAAGGCAAAATGTTCATAACAAAAAATAAAGATGTGGAAGATACTGAGAATAGTAATGGCAAGCATTGGTGGAAATATCTTGTCTCAGGTGGATATTTTAACCAATAAAAGAAATCATTATGTAGTTTGAAACTGTCAGTATCTCTGCTCTGTCGTGTCCCTCTTCATTAGAATTTTCACGGTTTCTCCTTCTAATGTAATCCTGACTGTAGGTTTTCTAAGTAACATGCTTATTAAGCAGAAAATAACTCTGGAACGATAATGGAAACATCATTTTGATGTCGGTGAGCTGAATTCAAAACAAGTTTTAAGAAGAAAAGTATACCAAGCATAAACTAGCATCTTTCCTCTTGCGTGGTGCTAGTACAGTGTGCATTTCAGCACAGACCTAGTTTGACTGCAAGGCAGGATAGGGGAGAAGCATTTTAACAATGCTCCGGTGTTTTTGAAATATGTATACAACTTCTGGTGTTCAAGACACATTTACCACCTTGACTATTAGTATGGAAATGTTAGAAATTCAGCCCTTAAAATTCTAAAATTGAATGTAAAGTGGAAGAGATTTTTAACCTGCTGAAGGAATTGAGGGCATGAGTCATCTTCTGTGTTTCCTGTAGAGGATAAGAACATTGAAAGAAATGGAAGGATCAAATCTATAAACACTTTGCTTCATGGCTGGTGCTACTGCCAAAACTTTGAGTTCTTTGACAGCGAGATGGCCTACTGGGCTTGCAGGGTTTCACTTTGCTCAAAGGAGGAAGAAGGTCCCTAGGGAAAACTAGCAGGACTCATTGGCATGGCTTTTTCAACTAGGTTTGAAGGGGTGAGGGGATTGTAGTGATCCTGCCTGTGATAAGGTGTTGGACAGCATAGCTAGGTTAGAGCAACAGGGTGCTAGCAGGGGCTGAGCAAATTGGAAGCCAGTGGGTGAGAGTTAGAGACCAAGGCAAAAAAGGGAGCCTTGTGGTTGGTTTTCTACTACAGGCTGCTTGACCAGGCTGAGCCTGTTAATGAAACCTTCCTCCATCTACAAGAGGCATTTTGATTGCAGGCTCTCATCCTCCTGGAGGACATCACCATTTGTTGGAAAAGTAGTGCAACAAGCTTTAAGCAGTCCAGGAAGCTCATGGAATGCACTGAGGATAACTTTTCAAGCCAAGTAATAGAAAGCCCAACCAGCGGGATGCAGTACTGAACCTATTTTCTCATCAGTGCAAGTGAACTACTTGGTGACCTCAAAATTGGAAGCTGCCTGGCTAGTGGCTATGCATTAGTGGAGTTCACACTGCTCAGGTATGAGACAGACAAAGAGTAAAATCAGGATGTTGACTTTTAGGAAAGCCACTTGCAACGAGAAAAGGCGATATCACACTCATTTTTAAGAAGGGTTGAAAGGATGACCCAGGGAGCTTTCAACATGTTATCCTCACTTCTGTGATGGGGAAGATCATGGAGCATATCCTTCTGGAAGCTATGGTATATGGAAGAGAGGGAGGTGATATGGATAACCAGCATGGCTTCACCGAGGGCAGGTCCTGCCCAACAACCTTTTGGCCTTCCATGATGGCAAAACTGTGATAGTGGTCAAGGGAAGAACCACGTTGTTTACCTGAACTTCATTAAGGCGTTTGACACAGCCCACCGCATCATCCTTCTCTCCATAATGGAGAGATACGGATTTGATGGGTGGTCTGTCTGTTTAGTGTGAAACAGTGATGTGATGTATGATACTTACGAATCAAAAATGAATAAATATCTGTTGTGCTGCAGTTAATAACTGTTAATGATGTACGTGTTCATGTACAAGATCGAAGCTGGTAAATGAGACTCAATTTAATTAACCAAGGGTGATTGAGGAGGCATATTCCACAACAAGCAGAGCTCTGTTACGCAGAGATGCAGTGTAATCTGTAAGTATTTCATCGTGGTTGTTGCCTATGTGATAGGTGTTTTTTTGTTTTTTTTTGTTTTTGTTTTGTAAATCCATGTGCACATGTGCCCAGAGAATTGGATTTTTAGACTCAGTATAAGGTATAGTAAATTGTAGAGCTTGTGAGTAGGAGTATTTAAATTTGTAATAAAGGAATTACTGAAAACACCAGCCTTGTACATTTGGAAATTAAAATCTTGAAAACCATTTTGAGGCAGGAATTTTATTTTATTTTATTTTTTGCCAGTGTTAATCTATTAATCTATGAAGTGTTGACCTTTAATTGCTAAATGCGTATTAAATTGAAACTTGGAGGAAGGAAATTGCACAAAAATTAAGCTTTTTTTTTTTTTTTTTTTTTGGTCTGTGTATAATATAATAACAATAGATGTACTTTTCAGGCAGCGAAAATCAAAGTATATTTCCTTAACAGTCTGTAGGCATTGTCCAAAGTAATAAAATAAACGTTGTGAATATTTGCAGATAACATTCTGGCCATTTAATTTTAAAAAGTCTCCATTTATCACTTCTGGAAGCTGTACTAGTTATTAGACTGCCAGTAGCTGCTGTCTGTCTTCGTTGCTCCTGTATTTGTACGAGTATGTGTCTGTAAGGATGTTGAAGCATTTGAGCAAAAATAGCACTTTAATAATTTTCTTCTATTTCCTTCTTATTAAGAGCTTTCCTTTATTGTTCTGCCTGCGTGCATTTTCAGGGGTGCTTAAAAATAACAGAAGATGGTCCTTTCTTGTCCGGTCTTGCCACTGGAAAATTAAGAACTTTGTTTCAGCATTCAACCAAATGTTATTGATAAAATTGTCAGATCTTTTTCACAAAGTTTTTTCATGGCCTGATGTAGTTGTTAGATCATATCTAGTGAGTAAATATTGCAAACAAATGTAAGCAAATTCTCCTTAGGCAATGGCCAAGAATAGAAAATACAAAGACTCGGGCATAATTTGAGATTATTGGAACTGTAAAGTCAGAGGTTGAACATCCCCAGATGCTGGCAGAAGTCATCTCCCCCGCAGTGCCCCATTGCATGTAGTATGAAGGACTGTTCCTGTAAGAGGAAACATTGGTGTCTGGTGATTTAGACATAATGGCACATATTTCCCTCTTTAAGAAAGAGGAGGAAAAATAATTAAAAGAAAGTTGCAGAGCTGTTCTGGAGTCTGCAGTCTTTCATGTTCTTGTGAGTCATGTCTGTAAGTGCAAATAACAGGGGTATACTGTTTATTGTTGTTTAATGACAAGAAGGATCCTACAACAGTGAGATTCAGTATTGCTCTAAGAGACCTTGCAGCATCACAGAGATGCTAACTGTGCAACAGTGGAGGCAGAACACGCATTGGTACATGCCTGTTCCAAAGCAGAGTGATTATTTCCAAGTCTGTAAAGAAAACTGAGCTTCCTCAAAGACTGTTATTCTCGTCCTGTAGAGCCACGATAGGGATTCTTTTATGTCAGATTTTTGTGCCTGCAGGTATGAATGGAGTAATCAATGCATGAGGGAGCAGCTGAGCTGTGTACTTTTGTTTCTAGTCAGGCATGTCCACAGTGGCATTGCATGAAATACTCTGTGAGACCATTACTGTGTTGTTGGTTTTTATTAGCGATTTCTATTTGCTTGGGGGCTCTATCATCAATCTACTTCTGTAAATTTCCCTTTGCTGTTTTTTCCTGCACCTTTTCACTCTACCAGTATCTACTGGACACAGTTTCTCTCTCATAAGAGAATGTGGACTTCTATCAGGAGAATATGCTAAGAGGCTACGAAGAGGTACTGTAAGGAAAAAAAATAAAGTTGAGTTTAGCCTGGTTTTCATCTTGGTTTTGCACAGAAAAAAATAGAGAAATCTTACATTGTTTTGCACATAAGGGAGTCAAAGTAGCATGAGAGGAGTTGGACCCATTCCTGCTTAATATCTCTTGGGACAGCTTTTTGCTCATCCTTTAGTTTTTGCCAATCCATCCTTAATCTCATAATCTGGTTTTGGAGACAGTTGAGTTTATCCTCTTCTTGAATGTTTTTTGGAGAACATGAACACGCTGCTCCCCCCTCTTTTCCCACCCACGTGAGCAATTTCAGTCAGAAAATAAGGTAAATGGCTTTTTCTTCTCTTTGTCTCTGTACTGCGTTCCGTGATTTAAATACTGCATTTGCTTTATTGATGTTGACCAATTCTGATTTTTCCTACTGAGCCCAGGTGACCTTCTTGGACTCTCCTTCTCAGGTGGCTGCTCTCTTCTCTTCTGCTCATCTCTAGTATCTGCCTTCATGCTTTGCATGAATAGATAGTGGCTGTTGCAACTTTTCCTGTTGTATACAACCAGAATTCAGCCGAGCCTAACACTAATTTGGTTTGGACTAACATCCCTTCACAGATCACAGCTGATACAACTCAGTTGCTATCAAGCTCACGTACATTAAGGCAGAGATAGCCTTAGGAACTCATTAAAGAGGCACTAGGCTTTCTCAGAGTGATTCAATACCATAGATTCATTATATGATGCTCAATCCTCCCCACTTGTGGAAGAGAAAATGTCTCATTGTGAATAATAGCATACTCTAGCTGACAATGCTTTTATGTTCAACCAGGAGTATGTTTTGAGATAGAAGAAAAAATTGGCTGAAAGCTCTGTTTAAAATATGATTTGCTTTGTTGACAGCGCTGACGTGCTTCTATTTCTTTCTGGAGATCTGGCCGACTGCTACTGTGAACAGCAGTTGTCTTTTGATCTCTTGGTTTAAAAAATTGTTTCTGATCGCTGGTTATCAGAAATCTACTAAGATATTAGGGAAAGATCTGGACACAGTATTTTGTTGGAAAACAGTATTTCTCCTTTCTCACAGGTGATATAAAACGTTTCATGCTGTAGCTGGCTGCCTAGCAGATCGAAATTAGCAGTCTGATGCCCTTTGTTCATTTATTGAGCATGCTTTGTAACATGGTTGCCATTTTCAGCTCCAAACCTTTGCTGTGGCATGCAGTGACTGATGTTTGGCTCTGAAGGGTGTTGTTAAAGCAGCTGAAAGATGTGCTAAACGTCTGTCCCTCTTTAGGAAGCAAAATTTACGGTTGTCTGTTGGGCAAGGAAATTGTTCTGTGACAACTCATTATGTATGTTACATTTTGGAGACAAATTTTGATGCTGGTGAAAGACAGTGGTTAACAGTAATTCTCTGCAGACTTGCAAAGCATCCAAGTGCTGACCATTGTTTCCCTTCATTCTATTCTAAAATAAGAAATTTACAGTAAAACCTTTTCATTCCCTCTTGAGCAGTTCATCACTAGACAGCCCTGGCAAAGGCAGCTAAGCCTGAAAGCTGTTTTTAGTCATGTGGTGGTTCTGGCTTATGCATTTCCAGTTCTAACCTGGTTTGTTCCTACCTCTGCTGTGCAGTGCACCATTTTACAGGCAGACAGATATGAGTGTTCTGTGCAGATCTGGCAGGGTCTGAATCAGGACACCTATGTGCATATGGGTAAAAGCCTCTTAAAAAGAAAAAAAGCCAAAGAAACCTCAGACTTCTGATTTGATTCTCGCAAACAGTTGTGTTGGTGCACAAGATGAAGAGTGACAGAGCTGCCAAATCTTTAACTGCAGATGAGGAAAGAGAATTTCTTCAACTGGCAGCGCTGTTCAAGACCTCATTTTGTGAAACTTCTCCCCCGATTATCTTTTTATCAGGCAGCTGATGGAATTAGCTCAAAGACCATCCAAACCTGAAGAACAGAAAACAACAAGAAAGCCTCAACAGAACAGTGAAAGCTTTGCGTAATGTGTCCCACTGGAATAAAACCTCTTTGAGTCGGCTTTGTTTGGCTGATTTTTGTAGTTTGTGAACTTTAATTAAAAAAAAAAAAAGAAGTAGTAAAGCTTATGGCCTGCCGCAAAAAATTGACACTATAAACTTCAGATTTCAAGTTCAGATCCATGCTAACGTATCCTTAGATAGCTGTCTTTCCTTGAAGGAGTGGAAAATTGTGGGGGTTTTGAGTTTTGATTTTATTTATTTATTTTTAAATATACATTTCAAATATAAGGTAGAGATAAAAACTTCATTCCAGGGCACGGAAACTTGCTCAATTTCCAGATTTTATTCTGTACTTCATATTGCTGGGTGGTAGAAATTTAATTTCTAATCCTTCTGATGATCTCTAGAGTTGATAATGCTGCCAAACTATTGCTGAACTATTTGCTGGTCATTCAGAGTGCAATAGAATGTAACGATAATGAGGAGTACCATAGAAATGCCAAGCTTTATATGTTGTTTGTGCTACCTGTATATTAATGTAACTGCTCTGGAGAAATGTGCTGTGCGGATGAAGATTTTAATTGAGACACTCATTCTGGATCTACAATAGTTGGAATAAAATTTAATACTAATGGGGAACTCATATTTATGATTACCATGGTTTACTTTTGGAGGCAGATTTTTCCTTTAGTCTAATTCTTGCTGATAAGTTGAAAAAAACTTAAAGGGATGCTAGTGAAAATTCCATCTTAGTTAAAATATTCTGTGTTGATGCATTTTTATCATTGAAAAGAAAGATGACTTAAAATCCCTATGCAATTCATTTAATTGTGGCTGAGATTTGAAGTCTAAAGTTTTGAGCAAGGCCCACGATTACTTCTTTGAGGTTGTTCTATTAAGTTTACAGTTGCAAAGGTAGAATGTATTTAATGCTTCCTTAGTACGTGGAGGAATCTCCTATCAATATATACATATATTGTTTTTCTTTTAAATACATGAAGAGAGGAGTCTTTTTACTCTGTCAGCCTGCTGTCAGCCCAAGTGTTGATCTGGAGCAGCAGAGTAAAGCTCTAGGTGCAGTTACATAGGCGGTGTAGGCAGTTAACCTACATAGTTGTAAACTTCCTCAATTGCTGCTTTAGATGGATGTTTTGTTTTATAAGGAGACATTTCAGACTCCCTCTAAAATTTCTTGGCACGTGTCTTGGGAATGAGGTGCATGGGTGACGTGAGAGCAAGTGCTCACATGAGTGGTAACACAACATGGTTGACCAAAGCTGATTAATTTTCCTGTAGTTCTGCAGTGCTTTTAAAAGTATTTGTTATAAGAAAAAAAGTTTGAGTTTCTGTAGTTTGACAGTAAATTCACAAATACGTTGTAACATAAATGATATTTTTTCTGAGAGATTGTTAAATGAACTACAGTTGTAAAGCCAGTTACAGTGAAAATTGTCTTCAGAGTAAATTAAAATATATATGTATGTTTTTGCTTACTTTTAGAAAGGGTACAGATTGCTGCTATTTCACTACATGAGTGCAAATAGATACAAGAGAAAGTGTCAGAGCTGAAGTGCCAGAGGGTAAGATAATGATTTATTCCAATGTATAAATTATACTCAAATCTTGAAGGAGAACACAAATCTGTAAACAGGGTTTGGGGATATCATTATGTTATTAGCAGTGTCTGGTGATTCAGTATCTGTGTTCTTGATGACAACCTAGATAGTAAAGCTCTGTTATCTCTAATGGAACTCTGTTTTGTTGCAAAGTTATACCCAGGAGCTCCATCTAGTTTCAATTAAAGAGGGAGCTAAATACCTGTTCTTAGCTGGGATGAACCAATGGTTGTAAAATACTTCCAAGCCACTGCTTTGAATCCTGTGCTCAATGAGCACTGCTTGTCGTGTGAACTCTTTTCACCCACTCTTGGAGCAGATTTACACTATTGAAGAACGGAAGTGGGTGTTTTAATCTCTTCCGGAAAACTTAACTTTTAAGCTATGACAGCTGAATGACCTGAACTGAAAGTGCAGTGAAGCACAGCAGGCGTTATTTCTTGGCTCGTTCACAGTACACACTCAAACTTGCTTAGGCAAAAGAGTCGGTGTTAATTATGGTTATTGTTGGTAAGCAAGGGTTGCTAAAACAGTTTGGTTTTAGGCATCTTAGTCATAAGCATCTACGATAGAAGTGAAAATTTCCTTTTTCTTATGTTTGGTGTACCTCTGCAGAAAGCGAAGGGAGCTTTTCCGTTTAAAAGAGTGTGTAGTTAGAACTAACACAATTAGTGCTGTATTTGATTCAAATAAATAAGTGTAGTGGTTCCACGACAAAAGCATCTTTGAAGCTCTGGAGTTATTCAGCTGCTTGTATTGCAGACATTATCTAAATACGACGATAAACAGTGAATATTTTTTGGACTTGTGCTGTTTAGTTCGCTTGCTAGTTGGCCATAGGACTTGTCTCGGTTCATAGCGTGTTGGGGTGCAAAGTGTTGGTGCCAGAACAATTCCCAGAGCTGTGTATGTAGCAAAGCATTCTCGTGGTGCCTCCCCAGTGCAAGGTTAGCTGCCTTTGTGCTGTAATGGGGTGAGAAATGATTTTCTTGGTTTCGGTAGGCATAGTCTGTGCCTTGACTTCTTAAAGACAGTAGAATCTGAACTTTGCTGTTTGCATAGTCCAGTCTCCCTTGTAAATACTGGAAGAACTGTTATAAAATATAAAGCTGGAGAAGAGCTAACAACAGGATTATTTTTCTGTATTTTTAGATCAAAATATTGACTAGTTCCTTTTAATGCAAGATGTCCCAGTTTTGTAGAGCATTCAACGTGACTCGATTGCTGTGGTATAGAATACATCTAAAATTCAAGTTACCTTGGCACTACCTAAATCTATTAGTAAATGGAGGATTTTGCTAGATGACAAGTCAGCTGTTTTGATTTTATCATTGGCATAAGAAAAAAAATCCACCAACGTGAATCCTACTTTTCTGTGTGAGCCATTGGTTAGTGCAAAAATGATGCCTCCCATTTATAGAGTTGTATAAGTTAATCTGCAATCAAAACTACCGCAGCTGTTAAAAACACAAATTAAAAGACCTAACGTGAGGGCTAAAAATAAATTTTCTGTAACCACTATTTTATTATGTTGAGAAGTCAAGACCACTTTAGAAGGAAATGAATTTCTAATTGTATGATTTATGTGCATTTTCATTTTATATAAATGATCATATGAAGTTCTTTCCTAAGTATTTTCTGAATAGAAAAGTCATGTTTTCATAGATATTGTTATGTAATGATTTGCACCTATTGGATGCAGGTGAAGAAAGACTAAAGCCATACGGTGCTTTTTGGTTATTTAGGGTATTATTGATCAATACTGTGGCTGTAAGGTTAACATATTTCTTTGGGGGGAAAAAAAAACGAAAAAGAGTAAGGAACATTGTGAAAAAGAGGAATAAAGAGAGGAGCTGCAGCAGAAGGTAAATTTCAAAAGATTTTCAGGATTTAAGTATGTCCTAATTAAATTCGCCTGCTTTGAATCAGGACCTGACGGTTGTGCTAATTTGTTTCTGAAGAAATCAATTGAATTGGATGTCTGTATATTCTTTTGTTATGTGGAGACAGTCAACTTAAGGCCCACAGTTAACTGATGACATTTTTAGGTTAATTGGGCCCTTAAGTCCTGTTCTCAAAAGCAATAAAAACAGCTTAGACAGAAGTATCTATGATTTTGTTATTATATGAGATAATCAGATATATCAGACAGCTTGGAAATTTTTTTTTCTCTCACCTAAAATTTGGAGAAACAATGAAGGAAACTGCCTTTTTTCTTCTTCTTATAATGTTGCCTATTGTCTATGTCAAAATAATTTTGCAACGCACAGAAAATGTAAGAAAATAACAGTATACTTTCAAATTAAGAAAATATGATTTACAACATGTTTTTCCTTCACTTGATGAGCCTTGTCTCAAGTAGATCATGTTTGTGGATTTCTGAATTTTCATAACGAGCTGTAATTGTTTTGCTGCTTCTGGGACTGGAATTGCTGGTGTCAAACTTCAAAATAAAATAAAGTATCCAGCTGAAAGTCTTAGTTTGTTTCTGCTGACTTACCAAACTATATCAACACTCTGTAAATGACAGCAGAACAATTAAACTGCTTTATTGTATAAAATACTTAATTTGGGAAAGTAAAAAAAGAAGCTTGTTTCAAGTAATACCTCTCTTTATGAACGTACGTTCATAAAACAAGTTGGAAGACACGGGTCTTCATTGCAAAACCATTTTGCTGTAGATAGTTGCGCACTGTTTTAAACACAAACAGGCAAAGAGATTTAAAAATATTTTATATCATGTTCTTAAGGGAGGAAGAAATTCTAGATATCTGCTTCTCCTATTTCAGGAGAACTTGATGCAGTGTTCGTATGCTATATAGTACTAAGACTTGTATATACATGTTATAGGTTATGGAATAAATAATAAATAATAAATTTCCGTAGTATCCTGACTCAGCGTCAACTCTCAATAAATGGAAGCTCTTCATGTTGAGGAAAATCATTTCATGATGAATTTCAAAGAGGAAGGATGTGCATGAATTGTATGAAATATCTATTCTACTTAATCTTGATAAGAACAAAGAAATAAACAGATTAGACTTTTAGAATTGACTCTAAGTAAATGCTCTTCAGTTCTACTCTCTGCCTTTTCCTAGATAACTAGAATTAGTAAGTCACCTATCTTGACTTGTTCAGCAAATCATAGAAGCTTGCTAACTGCTCTGTTTTCAGTGTGATGTTTAAGAAAGGCTTAATATTGAAGCCACAGTATTTTTTTTTTTTTTTGGTCATTTACTGTTTATGCTTTATTTATCAAACAGTAAAGCACAAGGAAACAGAAGATATAACAATAAGAAAGTTGTTGTAACCTAACTAAAAACAAAAAAGAATCCACAGTTATCTCTGTAAATCTTACTTTTAAAAAAGTGATGTGGAGATTTTTAAAAGGAATCCTAATGTCACCAGACATACGCGCTGAATTTTTAAATTCAATAAGTAATTCTGATGCCTTAAACTGTTTTTTTCCTGTTGCTAGCTGATGTGAAGAACCGTGAATAATTGGATGTTAATTCATATCGTGTTACATTGAAACTCCTGGGAGACATCTTTGTGTGGTATATTTCAAACTCTTGCCAGCACCAAGAAAAGACTTATGATTAATATAATACCATTTTTCATATGATAGGTGTCCAGCAATGACAAATGTTTCCACGTGTAGCAATGGAAAGGTTCTGTGATAGTTTGAGCACTGGTACCTGACACGTAATGCACAACTACCTCAGCTTCTCCACTTCTTTCCCTTGAAGGGAACCCTGTGAGTCAATGTAAACATTTGGGTATCGATATCCTTAAGGCTTAATTGCAGAACAGTTTTATTCTGTAGTAGAAATAATTTGGGAGAGATTGGTTTTGGTTTTTTTTTCCCCCCGATAGTAATAATTTGACATACAATCATTTTGCATGTTCCGATGTGACAAGTTAACAAAAGGCTGGCGTGCTGGGAATGATGGCCTGTACAGAATCTTTTATCTCTGTTTAGTCTGTGGTGAAGTTTTACAGTGATGAATGGCTTTCAATTCCCACACTCTCCTTTCATGGCACTAACAAATTTTCATTCAGTGCCAAACTTTCAAGTCAGACAGACTGTACTTTTCAACCGAAAAACTTCCATTATGGGACTATTTTAAAACTATGCTGACAGTTGTAAACTTGCTAGATCAGGATTTGCAGCTTTTCCTCATCCTTTTCTTTGCAATTAAACTCAAGTAATTTAACTTGTCTTCTATAAGCAAGTCTGCAGTAGCATTCCTGCTATTGCATCATATTTGTGATGGACTCTTGACCTGTCTTTTTGTACCTACCAGTGTGTTTTCTCTTACAGTATTAACCTCTAAAAATCTGCAGAGATGCTTGAGTTTAAACGCCATGAAGGACTACAATTATTGTGGAAGCCTGGGGTACTTAAATACAGCCATTCCAGTTTAAATGCAAACTTGCACTGAGTGTCTGTTAAATAATAGCATTAAAAATGCTAAAAATTAAAAGATGGTGAAAGTTAAGTATTGACAAACTTCTGTTCTAGCTAATTTTTGTAACAAGGGCATTAAGTGTTTTTCTAGGTCAAAATGATGTTAAAAGTTCTAGGTGTTAACAATGAAATACTTGAATGCAAAGATAATTTTGCAGCTACATATGAGGTTCCGTTTTTTATTATTATTTTCATTTAATCTGGAAGGTCTAATCTATCTTCTGTATAAAAGAGTAGTATCGCTATTTTTTTGGTAGAGTAAGAGATTTGTACTCAGGCATATGTTGTTTTCAAAGTTCTTTATTCCATCCAATCACTAGTTAGTATCCTCTGTTGTTTTTCTGCCTCTTCAACTTTAATTATCAATTTACGTGATGTGAGTGTAGTGCACAGTGAAGTTAGGTGGGTGGGGGGAGGAGAAAATAGGAGGAAATAGTTTGACAGACCTTAATTGTGCTTTCTTCTTTTATTCTTCTGTAATGAAATCCTCAGGGTATTTTCTTTCTGAGGAGTCTCACAATGTGTGTGTATAATTTTTATTTCTTGAAAGCATGAGTAGGCCTTAGCATGATGATGGGCCACCAGCGCAGCCCTGGCCACAGTGTGAAAGTTGTTCTCTGTAGTATTCTGTTTCTAAAAAACAAAAATCAGTTGTGTTGTACAGTTGAGCATGTGAAAGTTAAGAAATACTGACAGTGCAGTCTTATACAGCATTAGTCCTTAACAGGTTTATCTACTGGTCTCCAGCATTATGAAGCTGAACTTTGTACTAGTAATAGTCTGTATGATCAGCTTAGGCTCGGTGAATACATAGGTTTAAAGTGATGTGAGAATTAACTCAGACATGTATAAATTGCCATTAGAGTAACGTTCTGATTTTTGTTCTTCTCTAACAAAGTGTGATGAAATAACAAATGCCTTAATGTCTACTTTTTCTTTTGCTGTCTTTTTCACTCATTCTGAGGTGCCCAAAGACAGCATCTGTACTATAAAGCCTGTCTGTTTTCCTGAGAACTCCTTTCGAGACTTCTATTCCAGTAACTTACATTGATTCCTTTTCCTCTCAAGTTTTCTGTTGTGATTGACAAAGGCTGTGTACGCATCTAGTCAGGATGCAGTATTCTTAGAGATCAGCATGTTGGCCAGAAAACAGGTCCAGATTGGCTAAAGATATTTTTTTCTGTTTTTTTTTTTGAAAGAGGAATAGTATAGTTAAAAATAAAATGATAAGATTTTTCACTGAGGCTTTCTTAAGAAATTGAAAGCAGCATCAAGTCCAAGTAATCTCAGAATGAAGAAATATCTTTTTTTTTTTTTTTTTTTTTTTTAAAAAAAAGATTACTCCTACATGAGAGGGTGTTTTTTTCTTTCTTCTGGAGGGCAGAGGGGGAAAACAGAAGAGGGGCGGTGGGTTGTTTGCAACCTTTTCAGCAGTCACAGGATTCAACGGCTATTGGAGGTTTTAGCAAGCCAGTGATGTGTTATAAGGAGATGGAGCAGAAAAAAAGTTCTTAAACGTGTTAAATTTTCATACAAAGAAGAATCCAATTAGACATAGGATTTTGAAGATTTGATTATGACTGATAAGGTGAAATATATTTAGGACGTCAAGGTTGATGAGAATAGTGAGAGCAAGTGTCTGGTAGCACGAGTCATGATCCCTGAGATAGGAAGGACGGAATGGCAGTGAAATAAAAACAATGATTTCAGTATGACATGCTCCATTAAACTCAGAATTGGTCAGTAAAGCCTCCTGAGAGGTTTCTTAAAGGCACTAAAGGAAGTGACACTCTCTCCAATTAATAATATTAAAAGCACAGATGCATACTGTCCCATTACAGAGAAGTAGTAAGTACATGAAATCACTTAAGCAAGGGTGATCTTGTTACCCATCTAATTCACTTCTCTTGAACCAGTCTGGTGATTTGCTGCTCTAGTGAGCAAATTTGAGAATTTCTAATTTTATATATGTGCATAAAAAAAAAAAATATATATATATATATATATACACATAGTGTCTATGTATATGTGTGTATGCATGTGCGTATAAACATATGCATGTATCCCCCTATGGATTTCTATGTTTGGAGGCAGCTATACCTGTTGACATTTCATTTAACACCTGAATTTTCTTCATCTGCTTATCAGGCAAGGCATAGGTCTTCACAGGGAGTGTACATTGGATTATCTTGCTACAGATGGATAGAGCGACTTAGCATTAATAGGAAAAAGCAACTAAGGGAAATCATTATGGTATAGAAGCAGTCAGAAAACTGTAAGTTCAGTGTTTTCATGAAAATTGCAGGGAGATGCACTCACAGGTGCTTCAGCCTGCTCCTATTCTCCATTTCCAAAAATGCTTTTAATGGTGGTTTGGATAATCTCGAGAGTTGTGAATGTTGTAAGATATGCCGAGAATTCAAAATAGTCTTGTTACATTGCGGATATGAATGGGGAGGGAAGGGGGCTTGGAAATTGCTCAGTAGAAAAAAGTGCAGTTTATACTTCAGCCAGAAAGAGAAGGTATAGTTACGTGGGAAGGAACAGCCAGCTAATTAGTCATTTTACAAATAAAACTTGAAGTTGAGTCATCAATAAGACTTCTAAATGGGAGAAATAAGTTGACTAGACTACATGTAAAATCAAACATAGGAATGTGTTAGCTCAAGTATCTAGTAGTCCTCAAGTATCTAACTGCTGCTATTGCAGTGAAGGAGAAAACTCACTCACCATTATAGACAGCCTACGGTTTTCTTCAGGTTTCAACGAGGAAAAATGGGATTATATTTAAGTAAAAAAAGGGAGGGAGGGAGGGATTGTCAGAGGATCAAATAGTTAACTTCTCTATTGTCTTAAATACACTGAAGTAGCTTAAAAAGTGTGAGCATAAAAATGCATAAGTGTGTATTTTAAACAGTGTGCTATTACCATGGGATTGTCTTCAATTTAGTCCTGGTTCAATCAAAGAGAGCACAGCTGCATGTGTTTCAGTTCTGATAGGGAGCGTTGTGAATGCTAACAGAGGAAATGCAGAAAGTGAATTCTCATCCATCACTTTAACACACTCCACTATGGGCTGGACTGAGATAAGGAATTCTTGTCACACTGCAATTTCCAGCTTTCTGAAATACTCCTTTTGTGCTTTCTGCCTTCTGGGAGTGGGAGGGGGGAAGTAAAACGTGAGCATTTGTGGAAAGTTGAGTGAAATTGCCTCTGAAGTTGCCTGTGATGCAGCTCCTTGTTGTGTTTGTTTCATAAAGCATGAGCTTGGTTTAAAGTCTGCTTTTAAAAGTTTGCCTTCTCATTTGAATTTTTTTTCATTTGCAACTTGATGGTGGGACCTTCTCATTTCCAGTGACTGTATCATTTCACATGTAAAAGAGTTGTTGCAGGCTATTTGTGCTCTATTATGCAAAATCTTGCTTGCTTTTTACGGAAACTGTTAATAATAAGCCAAATAGCTATACTGTCCTTTATTAGTAGTTAGGTACTTTATGCTTCATTGTAGCAAATGAAGTTAGAGTGCAGTTATGTTGAAGACTTTGATGTGCCTGTATACTTAGAGGGTTGTGGTTTTTTTTTCTAGCTGATATTTCATGTAAGAAGTAACTGGAGGGCCTAAGTGGTTATCTGCATTCAGTTACAGAAGGGATGAGTCTGTGCTTTGTAAATACCTGATAGTCATCCTACTATTGTTTTGCATTAATGCGAAACAAAGCTCACTCAGTTTTGTATTAGCAGGTCTTTATTTAAAACTGTAATACTTAATTTAAAGCAAGGCTAGGATTAGTAAGGTATTTTGTTGGAAGTTAATTACTTGGTTAAAAAGCTGCTTCTGTAAGCTTCAGATTACACGTAATGTGTTGCAAAATATTTTAGGGAGCAAAAATCGTGCCCAAGGAAGAGAGATCCTTATCTTAAATAAAATTTACCTATTAAGTAGGATAAACACTGCATGTGTTTTTATCCTTAGGTAAATATTTGTCTCACATCCTGTAAAATATTTCCTAATCATGAGAACTGATCGTTGTGAAATAAATACATCATCCTTTTAATGTCAAGGTGAAGTTCTGTTTTAAATATCCTTTAAAGATGGTCACGTTTCTCTGATGACTGTATTTCAATTAATATGAATATTTATCTTTTGGTTATTATATGATAACTGTTAAGTCCCGGCCTGAACCACTGATTGAACACCTGGGGAAAGGAGCCAGTCAGCCCTGGGAGCACAGGTGGAGGCAATTCAGCTGGGTGACTGGAGGGGGTGGAGCCTGGCTGCACCTCTCCTAGACCTCATTTAAGGCTGACTGCCACTGCAGTTTATGCCCTGTCATTTTGTAGTCTTACAGCTCAATTCTATCACTGCAAAATCTTACGTGCAAAGATACATGACATGCAAAGTAAAATGTGTTTAATATTGTAATAGGTAGCCATTGGCTGTTATCATCAAGGTGGCTGTATGGCAGCAGGATTCAGGAATAATAACTTAATCAATATCCCTTTTTACTTAAGATAAAGCGCCTGGTTGAGAAGTTAAGAGGTTAGTAGGCTTAATACAAATAGCGCTATGATACAGAGGGACAGAGAAATCTACAATTAGGAGTACTAGGCTGACATTAATTTTTCTGTTATTAGTGCAAGCAACTACAAAGATTCAAAAGCTCTTTTTTTGAAAAATAAGTGGCAGAAACACATTGATTTTCAAATTACTCTGGCTATGCCAGAATGGCATAGTGTTTATTCATTAGTTATTGGAGGATACATTTCATTTGTATAGTTTTCCCCTTGGACTTCTATTTCAAAGACATGTAGCTGCAATGACAGCAGTTTGTTATTCAGAAACTTTCCCACTGAATAATCAAGTCCAGATTTCCTTTCTTCTTTCTCATCTGGCCAAGAGATCAGGTACTGTTTTCTTTCAATGGAAAAAAGAAGAGATGTTGGAAGTAAAAGGAATGCAGACTTCGATAACTCTTGGTAATCCATTTTTTTTTTGTTTGTTTGTTTGTTCATTTTTCATTTTTTCACTTTTTCTTTTTTCCTTGATGAATTCAGTATTTCCACAGTGAGACCCAATGTGGCATATAGCTGTGCTAAAATCACATGGGATAGATTTGGACACTTTCAGATTTCTCTAAGAATTGCACAGAGCTGTTATTTTGACTGTTGTGAGTGCCCTCTTTGCTTTTTGAATTTGTGTTCCTTAATTTTAGGGTGAATGGCAAGTTGTACCGTTTTATTCGTCAGTCTGAAGCTAGATTGTCTCTGATAGATGCATTAATGCATTTCAAATCTTGAAGCACACATGATGATCTGTTAATCATTAAATCATAGGGATTTAATTCAAAGGTTCATTGCTAAAAAGGTAGAGTGAATTATGTGGGATTCAAAACTGTGGGACTTGGGCCAAAGGAATTACAAGAGCATGTTACTATCTATTATCGGTTAATCTTGTGAGAGCTAAGAGAGTGGTTGAGGTTGATGTAGGAGGAGATGTATGTGAATCTGATTCTGCTTTTATTGTACTTGTTAAGAACCTAGATGGCTTCCTTAAAAAGCAAGTTGTCTTTAGTATTATTTTGTAGCTGAACACTAGTGACATCACTTGTATAGCACAAAGGCAACAAGCATCCTCTCAATTCATCACTACAAAGTAGTTCATCCATAATTAAATGATGATTATGTGCCTCAGGGTTCTCTGTCTTGCTACTTCATGCTTTTTCATGCCTGTAGGTTCTTTAGCAGAGGAGACAGTAACAGTGAAGCATCCTACTGTTAACTGCTTGGGAGTAGTTCAATAAATCTGTTTTTATAAACAGAACATCTGTCTGGAGAAAGGTGGAAAAGTTACTTGAAAACATCTGTACTTCATCCTTTTAAAGAATGTAGCAGGAATCTTCTGTAATATTTATGTAAGCATCAACTGTGAGAGCGGATCGATAAGACTACAAATTTGCTACACAAGTCTGTGGTTTGCCACTAACTTAACACAACTTAATCTCGCTCTGTGTTTCATGGTTGTTACTAAGGGTGTTATCTTTCTCTGTATTGTATGCTTACCGTTCATTCTTAAACAGTTTTTATAATGGGAAACCTTGAGGCTTATTAAATATTTCCTTGAGAATTGCACAGAACTGTAACATTTTTACTTCAATCTATTCTTTTTTTTTTTTTTTTTTTTTTTTTTAAACTTATGAAGAAAAATCTTGAAGCTCTACTCTACCCCCACACCTAACAGCTGAAGTGTTTCTTCTGTAAATCATCCTGGTGAGCATTACTCCTGGGACCTCCTTGTATCAAGTAACTCTAAGAATACCTATGTTAGTGGCAGCAGTTTGTGAAAGGCGGAGAGTGTTGCAGAAGTCTACTTTTTGTGAGTTTTAACCGTGTACTTCCCTACTAATGCATTGAAACTAGATGGCAAGATTAACTGAGACAAATCTGTCCCTCAGTTAGACCTGTAAGTTCATTAAATTAAACTGCATACACTGGTATGTAATTTAGTGTTTCAGAATTAATGTCACCCCAACTGGTGTAAATGGATAATTTGTAAATGATGTAGTTGACAGATATAACCATACATAACTTGTGGGGAAATTAATATCTTTGCTACCCCAGAAATTGCCTTTAAACATGCTGAAATGCTGCTATTAGATGTGACTGTGCTGGTTCTTTCAAGCTATCGAGACCAGTGGTACATCCCAGTTTCAGAATGCTCAACTCTTGAAATTTGCCTCTGTCTCATGTACAGGTATTAATTACCATCAGTTCCCATTTACTGCCTCTTCCATTGCCTGTCCTGCGGTGTTGTGATCCATGTGAAAACTGCATCACTATTACTTCTTGTGCTGTGGTTATGCTATCATCATCTTTACCTTGTCCTCCTTGCATCAGGAATCTCCTTCATGACCACCCCCACTACAGTGTTCACTGAAAAATCACGCTTATTTGATCTGATTGGAAAGCATCAATATCCATAGAAATGCTTATCGGAATTGCCTTTTAAAGATAGATATGCTGACACTGCTGTTTGGGAGAGCAATTTTCTACCTCTACCAAAAAATAAATAAATTACTGAACATTGTATTTCTTCATGCCAAAGCATTTCTTAAGGGAATAAGATACTTAAGCTACTAAGTAGATCAGTTAGGTGAGTAGATGGTAGATAGCTTTTTTGTTCACAGTTACAGGAATTGTTAGGTTTTTTTCTGTTTCTTTTTCTCCTCTTGGATGTCTGGTTTTTTCCTTCAGATTGTTATAGCAGGCAACTGGAATGATCTCTTCTACGAACACAGCCTGAAGCCAAAGCATATATTTAGATAACAGGTTAGGAAACTGAAGATGCGGGTATTCTGAGGAAAGGCAATGCGTGATTTCCCTAGAGAAATATATCTTTGGGCTGGTCTACTCTGGGGGTCTCTTCTGAAGGACTGGGCTTTGCACCATTTCACTGTGCTTGTGTGAGAACATGTTCTTACTAATTACTAACGCTTACTGTTGTGGGCATATGACTCAACTGTATGTTTGGTCTAATGCCAGGTGAACCAAAATGCTGGTTTATGGTTAGCCCTCCTACAGGCACACAGGCCTTTCTGAAAATATGGGCTATGAGTCCTTCAACAGAACATACTGGAGGAGGTGGTTTTAAACCACTTTCCAAGCCTTCACTCCGGTTGTGAATAAATCATGCAAAAATATATCTCATCATGTACTTTGCTACATGCTCTAAAATGTGTTTTAGTATAGGAAGGCAGCTGACTTTGAAAAGTGTGGGCTGGGATATCTGTTCTTTCTTGATCTGTTCTTGAGTCTGCATGTCTTCTCTAGTCCCTTCTTAGCTTTCAGCTGGTACACTAAAAGCTACTTCTAAAGTTATCCAGCAGGTATGGAGAGTGATTGTAGTGTCTTCAGTGCTGTGCCCGAGCAGGTGTGCACACACGTTTATGAGGGCTGCTCCGAAAGTAATGCCTCCTGTTTCATTATGTTGGCCCGTGATGTCACAGGTGAATGTTGGTGGTATGGCAGTAGAGGTTAAATCTTCCTGCCAATATTCACAGGATCAGAATGTCAGGGATTGGAAGGGACCTTGACAGATCATTTAGTCCAATCCCCCTGCTGGAGCAAGAACACCTCTCCCTTGGATTTTGTAGCCATACGACAGGTGGCAGCAGAAGGGCAGTCTGACAGAATCGCAGCGGACGTGAAAATGTGTATGAAGCCAGGGTGTGTCATTAAATTCCTCCATGCAGAGAACACGACACCCATTCACATTCATGAATTGTTGCTGAATGTTTATGGAGACCAAACAGTGGCTGTGAGCACAGTGAGGCAGCGGGCGGTGTGTTTCGGCAGTAATGATGGTGTGTCACCTCTGCTGGTGCAGGTTTTCATGAGCACAGCACACGGGCTCTTGTTCATTGCTGGCAAAAAAGGCAGAACTAATGGTGGTGACTGCAGTGAAAACTAGTGCTTTGTAGCTCTATCAAGTAGTGTTATTGTGCCCTTTGTATCTGTTGCGGTTTCCAGGGAAATAAATAGGAAGCATTACTTTCAGAGTGATCTATGTATATAAATGATTTTTCTGGTCTTATTTAAAACACAGTGAAGTCTAACTTAGTCTTAAATTTTCTCCAGCACCCCTGATCACATTCTTTTGTTAACTAGATGGAGCATATTACTGCTAAGTATTGTTGATAATTATGTTCCTAGAGATCATTTCTATAGAAGAGCCATATGGTGTGGTGCATAATGTGCTTTTCAGTTGCCTGTGAGTGACTAATTTTAAAATGAAAGCGTCCTTATATTCATGCCTTGCATCAAAATTTCTTGGGTACGTAAAGAAATGATGGAAAATGATAGAAAGAAAACGCCTTCATTCTTGTCACTTCCAGCAAAGAGAATCTATGGTTTGCACAAACATGCACGTGCATCAATTAGGAAATACTCAGTATTTAATGAAGTTCTAGCACAACGTTCTGTATGTTGGACTGATAGAAAAAACTGTAAAGAAGAAGAAGTTGGAACACAAACTCAGCTTGCTGATTTGCTCCGGCAGCTGAGGCAGGTAGTATGTTTTGTATATTATGCATATTTGGAATTCGTAAAAGTTTTGTCAGTAGCATACTTTCTTCTGTTTTTAGAAGCTAAGAGGGAATATTACACTTCTGATAAGCTAGAAGGGAGGTTGCAGATGTGCCATCTTTGTTCACGAGAGCATAGCTTCAGTGTGAGCACTTAAGTGTAAATAGATGAACAATTCTTGCAGTGTCTTCACGTGATCTGTGTTTTCCACTCATAAATAAGCAAAACCACAACTTTTCAGCCTTCTGATTTATTGTAATAGTCACTCTTGTCTGTTGCTTGAATATTATTATTATGGCAGCATACACAGGAAGTAAGTGCCGCTATGAATTTCTTAGTTCAGTTTCTTTTTTTGCATTTCATTGTAATCTGTCTAGCCTAATGTGATGTATTCCAGATTAACTGAGCAGGAAGGTCATTCATTATAGCCAAAAGGGAGGGAGCTGAGTTAAAAGCCTCATTACTCAAGTAAATGAAAATTGTCTTTTTTCTGATCACTTGCTGTTCATGAAGCGTGGACAATTTTTAGAGTTCCTTTTTAAAAAGAAAAGAAAAAGGTTTCACTGTATCAATTAGATTTGTTCAGGAAGTACAAACCATTATCCTTTGCAGGAACAAACGAAAAAGAGCACCTTCTTATTGTTACCACTAACTTTGATTAGTACTTCAGATTAAATTTCAAGTGGAAGTACTTATATTGCTTTCATACAGTAGTCATAATACAACTAATTGACAGCATTTAATAATTTACATCTGTTTAGTTGCTTTAATATTCACATATTACTTTCAGTACTGTCTTAGGCTCAGAGAAGGTCCAGTATAGCCATCTTTACAATGTCACAGTGTCATTCTAGCTGGTAGTACTTGCTTGCCCTAACTGAAATCTTCTGATGAACTGGTTTTCTAAATACAAGTTCTGAAGTGTGTGCCTTAATATGCGACTTACCTTTCTCATTGGGAATACTCATCTGAAATCTGAATAGAAATTAAGAACAAACCTTCACTGCGTTCCTGTCATCTAGAAAGTAAAAGAGAAATGTCATTCAAATTTACATGTATTTGATTTATGCAAGAATTTAGTGAAGAAACTTGCAACAGAGAAGCCTAATTGTGTTTTGAAAGTACGCTGTGTGTGTCAAATCCTCAGGAAAAACACTCCACAATCATGTTACCAGAAGAGATTTTTTTCTTTGACAAGGTATTTCTCTGCAATCCAGTGGAGTTTGGAACTGGTAATGAAAATGCGGGCTCTCTTGGTACCTTCAAAAAGCAAATGGCGCTTTTCTCAGCTTCAATATTTGTTGTTGCATATTGAGATGACTGTAATAGCATAGGTACATAATTTACCTCATTATGATATAAACAAGTTTCTGTTGATATACAGTTTCCATGTTCTGCTTAAAAACATGCTGCTAAATACAGAAAATATAATAGATAATGGAGAACCTTTATGCTCACTGTGCCTAACAAAAGCTGGCTCAAGTAGAATTAGCAAATCTAAGCAATGCTGAAGCTTGTTTAATTTAGGCAGTGTAGCAAGAACATTAGGATTGCAGCCACACCTGGCATGAAATTAAGATAGCATTAGCAAGATGTTTAAATATAAAGTGGATTTAGCACTCCTGACCCCCACTTACCTGAAAATGTTACAGGTTTTACCTGTTTTTTTGTTTTGTTTTTTTACTTTCTCAATACTTACACTCTTGATTTTTTTTTTTTTTTTGTTTTCAAACTACGTTCCTATTGATTCTTTTTTTTTATTATTTTTTTTAATTTTTTTTTTTTTTTAATACTTTCTATACTGTAAAAGCAAAAATCATGTTAGGAACACTTGAATTCCAGAATTGGTGAAACAAAAAAACCCTGACTATCAGACAAGAAATAGTTGGAGCTACAGAGCAGCTTCTACTAGCAGCGAGAGCTGTGGAGAAAATACCAGGAAGGAATTGGGGAATTTCATGGGCTGTGAACCTGCAGTGAATAGGAGAGGACTCATTTAGATAGCACAGACATCAGTAATGGCTCCGGCAGCTCCAGAACACTTCTGTAAGCAGGGAGTTTTCCTTGTCAGCTCTTTTATCCAGGTTTTTTGTTTTCCATTTTGTTAGTGCTGGTGGAATGGCAGTAAAACTTAGACAAAAGAGGAGAGGAGAAAGGAGGGTCTGCGTCTGTGTTGGTGAAGATAAGCTCACTTAGAAAAAGCATCTGAGGTTTTCTTTGGAATTCTTTCCGTTGCCTTAAATAATGTTTAACTGTTGATGTCAACAAACAGGCTTATGTTTAGAAGAGGAAGTAAAATGGACAGAAAAATCTGCAAGCATGAGATAGAGATGCTCTGTGATTAGATCCCTTTACATTCCCCGTAGTTAAAAGTAAAAGGCGTTGGAAGAATAAATTATTCCCATAGCTTATTTCTACATATGGTCATGGTTTAACACAGTTAATAAGGGCAGTAAACAGCGCTGCACTTTTTTTCAGGGAGAAGTGTTCATATAATCAGAATAAAAACTTGATCTCTAACGCTAATATTACTTGGTTATATGGCTAGTTTTTCAGAGCCTCTCCAATGCTCAGAATGCGTCATGTATGGTTAATCAAAGTAAGCATCAGCTCTCCTGGTTGCTTTTAAATTTTTTTATTTTTTACTTTAATTACAAATGCAAAGATTTGCAAACACGATCCAGCATGCAAATTTTCAGGATTTGAATTGACATTATGCGGGTGACCTGTTCGTATTCTCTGCTTCTTGATATTCATTCAATGGAGAACTCACAGTAATCACGATTTGGTGTAAAATTGTATGTCCTTTCATTCAGGTTTTTCAAAACAAGTTTAATTTGGAGACATTCGCAGTAGTTAACAGTGATTGAATTGAAGTCAGAATAAAACTTGAGTGGGACAAAGAAAAAGCAGTAAGCCTCACTACAGGAATAAAGAGAGGAGAGCAAGGTTTCCCAAGCTGTTTAAGCAGTTAAGTGCTTTTTTTTTTTTTTTTTTTTTTTTTTTTTTTTAATTGGTTGTTTTTCTGAGTAGATTTACCACTTTGTACCTCCCCACGCTGTAATGAATTTCTATTAGAAACACCAATTTGTCATTTTGATTGAATCCTCTTTGAGTTGACCAGGTAAAATGGTAACGACTAATGTCAAATACGTTCTTTTAATACTCACAAATAATACTACTTAAATATGAGCTCTTCCACCAGTGTGTGACTTTAAGGTTTGAACTGAGACCTGTGAATGAATCTATCATACAGGATACGCAAGTCTTAATACATTAGCTTTCAGTTCAGATGAATACTAACAGCATTTATTCAGTTAAACAAGTTTGTTACTGAGAAACTGACAGCATATGATTTATGCCAGCGATTCCTCACTCAGACATAAATGCATGTCTTCATAAAGGATGAAGTTTCGCATGACATTTGTGCAACCTCTTTCTCTTTGGATCCTTGCACCAGCTTTCCTGCTCATTAGACTTGCTGATATTTAATTTCCCTACTGAGAGGGTTACGTACAGAAGACAGCCAGCTCAAGGAAAGGTGTTGGATGACTTTGTAGTTCAGCAGTTTCACAGAACTTCACCAGGAGTTTGAAATAAAACTGAGTTGATAAGCTACCTTGTGACTCTAAGTTTGGGGCTGACTTCAGAAAGATTCAAGTGTGTATTCTACAGTGCAATGAAAAAGCGTCTTGTTCATGCTGTTTCAAAACATTGGTCAGTGTCAATTTTGAACTGTGAATTAACTTGTAAGCAATTAACATGACTGGGAAGGGTGATTTGAGGAAAAAAAGTAAAACAAGTAACTTAGATTTTCATTCTTCCCTCCTCCCCCCCCCCTCCCCCCCCCCCCATCTGCTGGTTTGTTATTGAATCGGTTTTAATCATTTACTTAAACATTTCGGTTATGCAGATCTCTTCATTGATGTTCAGTGGTGCTACAGATCAGTTTAGTCCCTATGAGTGAGCAATTGCGGTTCTCCTTGTTTATTTCCCAAACTCTTAGCACTTTGCACAAGCGGGCAACTTTCATAATGTCCTCTGGTGGCTTCATTATTTATCAGCAATTTGATGTTTACTAAATGAGCATTCACATGTTTCTTCTCCCTCACATTTTCTGTCCTTTTAGTTTAATTCAGCTTGTTTATGAACGGATCTGCATAAGAAGTTTTGCTGTCTTTCTGTTGCAGTGGAAACCATACGGTTGTTTCAGGCTGCATCAGGTACTTAACTTGCCTTTTCCGCTATCATGGACCGTCAAAGCATACATAGATGCTCCACCTCCTGAATTCCTCTGACTGTTTCAAAGCTGGCAGTGATGATTTAGATGAAGAGCAACAGTAAATGCTTTTATTCTTCAAATATCTTGTGATCTGTTTGATAAGTTTAGGAAAACCACCCAATGTTAGAACAGCCAAGAAGTCATTACATGAAAAAACAAGTACAAAAAAAACCTGTCTTCCTACAAATAAATCCTTATCGCTTAGCTAGCGATGTATATCAGTGCAGCAGAAAGTGATCCTACACTATAAATTGACAAAATAAAATGATATCAGTCCTGTCATTACATTTATTGTGAATTATGTTTGCATTAACTTGCATAAACTAATTAGTTATTGTGGGAAAAGTTGGTGAAACTACTGGCTACTAAACCATCTAAACTGTAGACTGGTAGTGGTCAGAAGGTAGGTTCACTCAGCACTGTAGCTCTGCTATGTGCTTTTCGGTTTTCAGTGCTTTTGGTCACGTGAGGGCTTGTCTTGGCTGAAGTACTTGTTCAGAACAGTTAGACTGAAGGAAGGAAACAACTCCATGAGTAGTAATTTGAAGACGGACAGCAATAGGTTTGTTTTAACGGTAGTGAACTACTTAGAGTTAAATCAAAAAAATAAATATTAGTGTTACAGAATGTACACAGCATTTGTGTGGCATACAAAATTATGGACATTATAGTTATTCTATGGACATTATATACTATTATATGGACATTATATACTATTATTCGAAGAAGAGTACAAAACACAGCTAGGAAGTCATTCAAGAGAGTTAGTCCTACAATGGATCTGAAAGAAGTGAAATGTAGGTTTGTACATAAATTTCTCTATGTTCTGATAGGTTTTGTTTGGAGTTATATCTAAGTAGCTTATCTGCCAGCTATACGAACCTCATTCCCTGCTGTTTAGTCTTAGGCTCATATTGGCTTATTCTGTTTGTTGAGTTTCTTTGGTGGTTTCAGATGGGTCTGAAAACCCAGTGCTCTCTGATGTTCCTCACCAGTTAAAATCAGCTTGAGTTTCCTCTGCCAAAACAAGAAGCAGAGAACAGGTTTTCTAGTTCTGTTACCTTCAGGAAGATCACTGAGGCTTCCAGCGTGGCTGTTCTGTGAACACTGCTGAGTGAAAAGCAAGTCTGTAGCAGTAGTAGTAAGCCAAGGATTCTTTTTTTTTTTTCTGTGGGAGGAAGTAAAAATGGTTGTCATTCAAACTCATACTTAATCTCATTTTAGTGCATGGAAGACTGAAGATAAATGGTTACATTTCACAAGTGAAAGATGCTTGTTTCGTAGGGAAATGAAATTAAAATTTCCAGTAACCCCAAAAAACCAATTTCTTTACTGGAGGCTTCTTATTTGTGAGGTCTGCACTGTAGTGTAAAAACAATAGACAAGCACAGAACTGATTTTTATTCGAAGATCTTATTAACCTAAGTGAATTAAAGCATAGTGTAATTATTCCATACCCTCATATAGCGAACACTGTAGTATCTGAACATAAATTGATAACGGTTTATAATAAGAAAACTTCAAGTACGTATGAAGTAAATGTCTGTATGAATTAGAACTACAATATAGAGATTTAGAAAATCTGGAATGACTTCTGCATTTAAATAAAACAGCTGCAAGAATGCTCTGATTATCTGATATAAATTCAGTTTTATTTCAGAATAATTATTTTTTCCTTTGTGTAGTTCACCATTGCCATTGGTGGTAGATTTCAAATTTAAATGCTGATTTCTGTTGATTTGGAGCTGTCTTCTTCAAATCAAAATTTAAACTTAAACAATAGTATGAGTTTTAACTGTGTAGTTAAATTGGCGAAGCCAGAGCTTCTCCTGAAACCTGTAATGACTATATTTATTATTCCTTATTGAGAAATTAATTGCTAAATATGTTTATTTCCAATTGCGACCTTAATTCATGGTTTTCTACTGTCATTTATATCACCTTAATAGGATTATGTGTACCCGTGATTAGAAACCAGGAAGGTTTTGTACTCCGTCCGATACTTCTGTCATCAGAAGTCTAGACTCATCTGAATGGGAGATAAACTTCCCTAAATAGCCCAGAAATTCTGTGGATCTTGTAATGAGATTGTTGTGACTTTACAGTAAGTTTTACAGTAGTTTACAGTAAGTACCGTGTGTGACTTCAAAGACAGATCTTTCCAGCCAAGAGGAGAACTTAGGGCCTCATGTTTTGAACCTATTATCTGATGAAGTGAAACTACTTACAGCAGTAACTGCCCATGCATGAAAGGAAGCACAGTTTCTGTGATCCAAAAATGGATAGGCTGTCAGTGCCCATTGTTGCTGTTTTGACACCAAGGAGGTATGCGACACCGTGTTTTCTTTTCTCTATTTATGCACGTTGATTTGACAGCAGTGAAGGTGCTGAGAAGCTTAACTGCTTTTTCAGGTTCATGAGAAAAATGCATACCTTCTTGTACTAATACAAAGTAGATTATGTATTTCCTATTTCAGAATCTCTTTTTTCTTATGGTATTTGTTTTAGTATTGATTTCCCTCCCCCCCCACCCCCCAAGTCTTTATCATAGAATTAACTTCGGTAATTCCATTTAGATGATGTACTTCTGGTAGAATTCTTGGAATCAAACTCATCAAATTGCTTTTTTAATGACAGTTTGCCTCTGAGGTGTTAGTTGGTGAGGTTGTGCAATATGGTTTAGAAAATACATTACTTTCCCCGGGAAATGGTTTATTCATACTGTAATAAGAAAAATGCATTTCATTGTCAGGGACTGCATACAATTCAGTTGTGGCTCCTCTGCAAATCTTTTGTACACTGTGAAAATATTTTGCTGATAGATCATGACACCTTGGTGCTGGTAATTATATAGCTTTTGTATGTTTAAGCATTAAAACATGCTCCGCTACTTGAAAACTGCACAGGTATAATTTTATCTCATGAGAATTGCGATAGATTAGGAAGATGATGGTAAAGGAATTGTGCTGTATTTGTAGGTGTTGAGAAAATTCATCATTCTTTGTCCTGTTACTGGCCAGTGTGTGTTCGTATTGGGTAACAGCTGTTCTGTTCCAAATATGAACAGGATTGAAGAGTGAAAAACTTGGTTATTGGTGCTTACCAGGTCTTGGCACAACCGTTACTGTACTTTACGATAATGTGATGTACCATACTATTTTTTGTCTTAGATTTTTTTTATGGATCCACTTGCAAAGGTCACTGGAAAGATCTGATTACTTTGATTCATTGCCATTTCATTAACTACAGAGCTCATGTTATTACAGTACATATTTTTCTTTCTCTTTCACACTCTGCTACGTTCACAGAATGTAGCTTAACCTGATATCTTACAACTCATCTGTATTCAAATGCAGTTATTTCAATTTGAAAATGCCATCGATAAATGAAATATTATCTCATTCTATTACCTGAATATTTGATATTTGTAGTGAAGATCCAGTAATAGTAATAACAGTCTTAGACTATTATGTACGACTCTCTTACCTTGATGTATTCACTGGAATGCAAAATCAATGGGTGATTGCTCCCCTTGATGTGTGTGCAAAGATCCTCTAGGGAAGGAACTTATGCTTTATTGTCTTAAATTTGCCCTTGAATTTTTTTTTGAGCTACGGATCTTTTTTTCAGATATCCAATGTGATAGACTAACATGAAAATACTATGGACATTTCTCTCACATATTTGCAACTCAAAAGGAGCAAAGGGAAAATGATTGAACCTTTTTTTAAAGGTTCTGTAGTTTGGTAAAACTTTTGAAGTTCATTAGAGAAGTTAAAAATGATTTTATCTAAAAAAAAATAAAATAAAACCCATTGCAACTGTTTAACCTTGGAAACATGCAGAACTGCATTTCGGGGTGTGGGGGTGCAGTTCTTCATGGACATTTCTCTTGGTCAAATGGCCCTGAGGGATGTGCAGGTGGGTGTGTAAGGGAACATGAGAGGAAGTCTGGAGCAGCCAGAACTGCCCAAGAGGTGACTGGTCCAAAAAGTGATCCTGCTAAACATAGCTGGCTTTTAAATTAAAAAATAAAAAAATAGGTGATTAAAATGATACCTTGAAACAAAGGTGTCAGCTTTTAGAAGTTTGAAAGAAACATGAAAATATGCAACAGCTGCATCCAGCTCAAAGAGTGACAGGGCAGCAGCAGGAACCCCATGGATAATCTGGACGTGTCGCTGTGACAGCTTTTTTAGCAGTGCGTGGATTAGCAGGAAGCAGGAAGCAACTGGCATGCTGTAAAGCTGGAGTTTCTTTTTGTCTGTATCATCTGACTTCCGTGAAAGTTGCTGTCGTACTGAAACTCCCCAGATAAGCATTTGATATTGTCTTACTCTTAAACGTAAAGAAGACAACAGAAACGTTCCAGTTGATTGAGGTGAATTTTGACCACCTAAATCTGATTGAGTAGTCAGTGGTGGTACTGTTTTAACTCTAATGACAAGAAGTGCATGATGGTTTTTTTTCAAGCCTGTAGTCTACTTAAAACTTTTAGTTTCAAGGTGTCTCTGAGTGGCAGAATCAGAATCATGTTTTTTGAAGTCCTCCTGAGGACTGTCTGAAGCTTAACCCAAAGTATTTACAAAGAATTAAGAAAAATTTTTAAGGAGCTTTATTAATTGGGATGATTCTCTTTGTTATAAGGTTCGAACTGATAGAGGAGGTCAGCTTCCTGGAAGTGCTTCTTAGGGAGTTTTCCTAGATGTTTTGCGGTTTAAAGCCATCATTTTTACTTTTATGGACTGCTGGTTTTATCATCCTTACTCTGGAGGATGAATTTCTTAGATTGAACATTGTTGCTATTTAAATACTTGTGTGAATCTTAGTTGAGGAGACAGGATATAGTAGGTAGTCATACTTAAGATGCTCGAACAATAATTTTACATATGCCTGAGGAGGTATTACGCTGATTGGACTGGGATTAACCATCTGGCAGACATGTAATAACAACATTTGCTTCATAGATGTGTCCTTGTACTGATCAACAAGTAACCCAATATACTTCCATGTAGAATTTTTTAGTGATATGTGTTTTCCTTTTTTTTAAGAATATGCAGTATTATTCAAAGCAATTCTTATCTCAGGCATACATATTTTTTATCAAATTATGTTCAGTTTGTGATTCACAGAAACAGGGAAGGAGAAAGGCGTGACCTGTAATGATCAATATTCTGGGATGTGAGCTGTGTTCCCTTTCTTGCCCTTTTCTTTTCTGGAGGGGAGGAATGCACGAAAGGAAGGCGTTGAGGGAAGCAGACTATTTCTGATAGAGCCATCCATCAAAAAACTGTCTTCTAATAATTTACAGTTTATCTGCCCAAATTAGCAAGAAACATTTGCCTTCTGCTGACTTATCTTAAATTAGAGCTGCTAATGATTTTTGATTATGGACCCAAGCTGTTTTCAGAAAATGTCTCTAATCAGCTAATCAGCTGTACTGTTAAAAATGTGATGGGCCAAAAAGCTTTAGAAATGGTGAAATAATTTTGGAGAGTTGACCCTCTTTACGCATGCGTGTCGTTCATTAGATTATTTTCTGAAGTACAATTTTAAGGAACGTATAAGAAATAAATTACTCATTATGCCAAGAACTTCCCCTGGTCCTTTTTCCTTGTTTACCTGCTTCTTCTAACTCATAGTGGAAATCAGAGTTATTTGGCTTCATATGCAGAATGGGAAGATTGTTTCCTGATTTTGATGGACAGAACGATCAAAAGCAAGTTATTAATCTGATATGTTTTCCCTAACAATTGCTTATAAAGTTACTGCTTCTCAGTGAGTTATCTGTTGCTAGAATAGCTTTTAAATGTGTACCAAAATGAAACTGCAATCTGATAAAATTAGATTATAACTAGATTTTCAAGTGCCTGTACATTTGAAAGACAGATATTTTTAATTGTCTTTCGCTGTTATAGAAACAAATGCCAAATGAGTTGCACTTTCAGACTTGAAGATAATGGGGAGAGTATTTTCAGTGGAGAAGCAATTGCTCTAGAGAAAGAACTATCTGGAGGGTATGCTGCTTTGCTGATTTTAAGCATGTAAGTTACAATTTTGAGTCTAACAGCTGCTGACAGAATCAGGGATATTCAACTTTTTGTCAGTACAGCACATCAGCTAAAATGTCTCTGGGAGCGGAGGGGAGGATTTCCATTTTTTTTGGGTGCTGTGACAGTTAAATAGTAGTTACCGAGAGTAATAGTTGTTGATCAAGTAAGCAGGAGATAAAGCATTCTTGATTGCTAATCTAAGAACAAGATGGTACTTCCAGGACCTCTGGCACTTCTTCATTTTATTTTATTTTATAATTGTGCTTTGTCATTCTTCTTTTCTTCTTGGGACAGTCTATTTGAAAGGGCACACCTTCTCATTTAGGACTTGTAATTCCTAATTGGACAAACCTTTATATGCAGCGTTGTATTTCTGTCACGCAGAGAACCTTGAGTCATGATTATTTGAAGTGAAATCTCAGGAGCTCTTACCTTGTCAAACTTAGGACGCCGTTGTTAATGCAAATGAGTCTACTGTGCATGGTTGGGGGTTTTCACTGTAATTTGAATCTGAAACGCAAACCACAGTTGTGATCATACTGTTATTGAGGTAGAAGCTTTAGTTTACCTGCTTCAGGTAAGTTGTTTTATATAAGCAACAGAATTACGAATGACACATCAAGAACGACAACAATCATTTGTAGGTGACCATTAATATTTACTGAAGATCTACGTAAGTCAAAATGGTGAATCCCGAATATATCTCAAATTTGAGAAACTTGGAACTGTTTTAAATTTAACTGATAGTGAATGAAACATGGCAACTAAGCAGTATTGCAAAAATTTAATGAGAACCAGCTACACCATTAAAAATAGCCTAGAAAAAATAGTAAAGCTGTTTCTGTGCAACAATAGAAATTCAGAAGGAAACCCACGTTGACCAGCAAAGCAGTAAATCAGTATGAGAAATGCATCTCTTTCGGCACCGATGAGGACACTGTGGTATGGACTCAGATCCATGGGGCAAAAGTGTAGACTGTAAACTTCTGTTTTTTAGCCCAATTTTTAGAAATTGAATTTTAGACAAAAAAATCATATGGATCAAATACTCAAGAAGAGCATATAAATATTAAAGATTGTTTGATAGGATTATAGTCCGGTTTCCAGAAAATACAGTTGGAATGAATATTTAGATTGTAACACTGCTTTTGGCTCTAAGTTGCAAGCTGTTTATATATAGCACTCCTGTGAACGTTCTAAGTTAAGCCTACTGGAGGTGCTTGTGCTGTCTCCAGTTTATGGCTCACTGAGGATTGGGATTCTCTAAGAGCACCACCCGTGCCTTTGATGCTGCCCACTCTCACAGCCTGTCACAGGAAGACCTTGGCCCGTCTCACATTGTAATTTCAGGCCCCTTTGCACTTCTAGTCACCTCTGAAGTGAAAATAGTCTGCCCCCAGATCTTGCTAGCTCAAGTCTTGTAAATTGTCTGTGATGTGCTAAGCTAAAAGCAGCTAAGAAAATTGTCAGCACTTAACGTGTTAGGATAAATAATGGTTTGTTCTCTATTTTACGGAAAAGCATAGCTATTTATAGCACTTACACTGTCCCAGAAAATTAGGCTGCAAACATCTGAATCTTATAAGCAGTTACACAAAGTTGTGATGGAGACTGCACTTAATGTTAATCAGGTAATGAGGCAAGACAAATACTATTTTTGTATGATTTCTTAGCTTTAGAGACACTGCAGAAATACTAATTTGACCATTCCCCGGCAGTGTTCTCAAGCCTTGTATGCCAGAAGTGCTGTCAGGTAGAAATTTCTGAGAACAGTGCAGGAGGGCAGGGATTTGTTTGGCTGGAGGGATGAGAGTGCAGGGTTGGGTGGGGAAGTACGGAGACTGCATTATGCTGTATACTGAGGGGATGCTTGGTGGTGACTTGAGCTGGAACTGTAGCAGGAATGTCACCCTTGGTCTAAATCTGCTAAGTTCCAGTTCTCTCTGATGGCTGAGCTGTGCATCTCTGCTTCACTCATGAGAAATCTTTCTGTTGGATACATAAATCTGTGTGTTTGCTTACTCCATTTTCGTTTTGGTGTGCAGAACATGACAACTTCAGCTCTGCAGAGAGAGGTTACCTTCAGAGGATTCTGAAAAAGTGCATGTCAAAAAGTTGTTGGCTTTCCGAACCTTATTTTTGTTTAGTAACCATAACATTGCTGTATGTTAATTTGACTGTCACACTTAAAGGTGTACTCCAAATCTTAATTAGCAGTATGTAAAGGTAAGTATGACATTCCTGTAGCGCCTCACACCCCAGAGCACTTCAGAAACGAAGCGCTAGCACAAGGACAACGTGAACTCCACCATGTTGTCTTGATTTCAGAAAGCACTGAATCATAAATCACACGAGTCAGAGTTAAGGTGCGTTCATGATTTATTTCAGATGATTCCTTGAACGCTTTGTTCATTTGCGCACGTAATTGAAAATCAGCCCTTTTTTTCTTTTTTAAATGACATTTTAAATTATTTGACATTTAGTCAAGGTGACTACAAGCAGCTGAATTCTGAGAAATCAATAATGCAAATAGTGGTCTGTTAGGAGAAATATCAGTGTGAGGTCATCTTTGAAAATGAAGCTCACTTTACTTGCATCATTGCTTCTCCCTATGCGAAAAGAGAAAAAGTCACTGATTTAATTAATATCTATGCTATGTGACACTGAAGTGACTGCTTATATAGGCAGTCTGCCAGTAAAAGCTGTTGTTTGGCTTTTTTTTTTTTTAGTATAGGGGAACAAATAGTCTAATTTTAAGCTTGCATAGTCATCTTTTGTTAGCAGCAAAGCAGTCAGCATAATAAATAAAAGCAAAGGTTGCAGGTTTGCAACAAATGATATGGATTGTGAATCAGCAGGCATACTGTAATATGGTTAAAGTATTTAACAAGACTGTTTCTAGCCTAGGAGAGAAAGTTCTTGTTTCCAGAAGTTTAAGCCCGTATAGAAGGATTTTGTTAAGAAAAAAAATTGCTAAGGACTGCGCAGTCCATAAATAATTCTGATTTTTTTTTTTTTTTTTTTTCCCTGCTGAAAACTACCTGATCTTCAAATGTAACTTGTTTGGATTTTAGTTTGTGCTAATTTTTCTAGTATGAATTAATGCCGCCACAATAGTATACACAGAAGCTATTAACTGAACATCTGTAAGAAGTCACTTCCTGAAAGGGGAAATTTTTACAGGAGTTGCGTGAGTGGATACGTATGCATTGTGTTATTTAGAAGCATCCACTTCAGTTATGGTGAAAAAACACAGAACTGAGAATCACAGAATACCCTGGGGATGAGCAGAAAATGCAGTGTTTGAAGTGTTGTCTATTCTATCATACAATGACGAGTGGAGTGCTTGGGAAAACGAAATACCACATTTAAAGTCCATGCATTTACAGTATATGAACTCTATGTTTAGATATATGCAGGTAGATACTTCATAGAATCCCCACCTTTTTTGAGGGATTAATAAAATGGAGCTTTAACAAAACGAGGAGACATCACAGAGCTTTCAGCAGGCATTTGGAAACTGTGACAGTTTTTATAAAGCTTTGACACACTTAAGTTGGTGAAGGCAAATCTGCCAGCAGTGGAAAGATACCTGTTTGTAGTTTGTCTGTTGTTATGTTGGTGTTAGTCTCTAAGAGCTCCAATGTTAAGAACTTCCACGGTATCAGTCATTTTCTTAGTGCTGGTAGGCCAAAAGGTTAGGAAGAATAGATTAAATGCTAATCTGTTAACAAAATATATGCAAGGCGATGTGTTTTTTTTTGCTGTGCTCCTTAGTACTGACTTCCCAGAACTGTGCATCCTTGTCAAGGTTTCTAAAATGGAATTATCACTTGTGACCACTCGGCTGCTTTGTCATAAAAGCCTTGCTCAATGAAGCTCTTGAACACCACTTAAGTACCTGCATAGGTTGTAGAAACTGAAATTAGACACATACTGATGCTCATCTGGCTCCAGAGGATGCGGGGAAATTATTTACAGTAGATGCGTTATGCTAGGAGAAATAATCCATACTTGTTTTTTCATCTAAAATAGCAAGTAGCTCTGTGGTAAAGTTTCTCGGGGTCAGGAATGTGGTTTCTGAAGAAAATGTGATTGTCCTCATCAGCTGTGCTTTACATTGGACCCATGAGACGGAACTGGGCAGACATACAGTCAAGGTCTCTCTCACAAGCGATGCTGTTGAGTTGATTTCACTCCATGACAGCATATAACACTGAAACTGTTGAACCAAAGTGTATTGCAGAAGTGCTCTATAGAAAAGAGTTATCTCCTGTCAGGCCTGAGAATGATCCAATGAAGTAGTCAAAGAATTGTAAAAATGATTCCGTAGCAATCATTCAATAGCAAATTCAATAGTGATTGTAAGTCTCATTCAGCGACGGTAGTCTCTTATGGTGCTGGAAACAGTCAGCTCTATTTTCTTCTATTTTCATTTCTGAAGATATCTCGGTAGTGGCTTGAGCAAAACTATACATCTGTCAAGTCAGTACCTTGGCAGTGTATGAAGCCTGTGGTTTGTGCTCCCCTAGTAGTGTTCCAGAGCTGCTGAGACAGGAGAGCAGCCTTTCCTGCAAAGCAGGTAAGTGGGTTAGCCGACTCTGTGGTCTGCTGGCCAGCAGCACGGCTGGTACCGTCCTACAGATTCTGTTGCTGAAGGAGGGCATGACCCACTATTGCCCATCTTACGTAGCTTATTGCTGTTCCTGTGAATAGAACCTGATGTTATTCTGTGTCCAGAAACACAGAACCATTAAGAAATGAAGTAAAACATCTTTTATATGTAACGCTCAAAAGCTTCCTCGTGGCTCTGATTTCAGTATCCTTTCCCAGAGATTATGAAGACTAGAAATTTGTATTTTTCGAACTCCTGCTCAGGAAGAAATCTGATATTCACATCAGCAGACTGATCTTCAAGGAGGAAAGAAAATCATACAAGTATTCTGATGCACTTCATAAAACTGTGGGAACTGGAATCACTGTGTTCACTTGGACTTGTGAATAAGTGATTTCTGCTGTGTAGAACTGAAATGCGTATAAAGATGATTTAAAGGTAATCTGTTACTGTGGACAGACCATAGCAAGCAGACTGTCACATACATGTGTGAAAGTGATGTTTTAGGGCCTGCTTTGCAGTCCTGACTCATGAATAATACCACAAGGAAGTCAGTCAGCTAGATTTTGTAATGGCCCGACTGAACAGTCTGCTCAAGTGCGTTGATATCTGCTGGGTGGTATTGTCACATTTCATAACAGCATTGGATAATATAGAACATGACTTCCTCGGTAGATGGACACCCTGGAGGTGGTTCAGCTTGTCATGCTAGATAAAATGTGTCCTTTGCCTCTGTATTAAAGTTCATCTATATTTGCTCAAGTCTGATAAAATTAGACAAGGAAAGTTTAAAAAAAAAAAACCCCAGAAAACAAAAACCAAACAAATTAAATGAATAGCTACATCATGTGACAAAATGAATAACATTTGATAGCAGCGTTACAAACGTATTTTGAAATAATTAAAAGAAAAATATAGGAATGTAGCAAGCGATACATGACAAATTTACTTACATTTGTTCTTTGGTGTATTGATACTGCTCTTGTTCTACGGGCATTAAATAGTTGATGTAGATGGTAATTCCCTTTTTTCTTTCTTTCTTTTTTTTTTTTTTTTAATTGTTGCCATGAACAGTATTTAGGGTTGGGGAGTTTAATATACATTTTGAAAGATAGAGGTTTTTTTTTTTTTTTTCATTTTTCTGCCCCATCCTGACAATTAACTTTCTTTAACATTCTGCAGTTATAATAGTCTTCTAATTTTCTCAACATTTGTGTCATGTTTTTAATCAGTCTCTATCGATTTTGGCATTCTTTTAGCCAGCCTTTGTCTTTCCAAGGCTTTATTTCATTGTGTATTAGAGTTCAATGTGCTTGTACTGGTGGCTTCCATTAATATAAATGCTAGTGAGCTGTTCTCTCCAGCATTACCTATTGCTTTCTCTCTGTGTCTGCGTGTGGTTTTCCTCACATTTTTTTATTTGTATACATACCTGCCACAGTGTATGTTCAATACATAAGCAGAAGTGTTAAAACGCTGTGTTAATCCTAGGTTTTATGTCACCTGTGTAGCTGCATGCAGTGGGTATTTTGAACATTTTAGCTTGGTCAATAATATAATCCTGACAGTTAGCACCAGGTGATTTTTCTGAACAGGTAGACAGCGTCTCCCTGGTTATGTTACGGTATACTAGCCCTTGCAGGCTTTTTAGTGTTCTAAATAAAAAATGTCTAGTGTGTGTGTTACACATGTATTGATAGTTTCCATAGTCTTCCAAGAGTGATTTATTCAGAGTAATTCGCATGTGGCTTTCTAGGTGAATAAAACCATCATTTTCATAAACAACACACTGCTTGTGCTGAGCCTGGAATTCAGTGGCTCTGCTTTTGATAGCTGGATTTGCAAACTCTAAATGATAATGTTTAGGCAAACTATCAAATGCGGGTTTGTATGTAATTCTCTGTCCTCTTTTTAACCTGGTAGCGCTGAGGGCTACTGGGAGGGACACTGTTTACTGAATGTTTTCTCCTAAACACATTGTAATTATTTCTACGTTGACCCTTTGTCACAAACTGTGATGTTTTGTGGTGTTCTGTCATTGGAAGAATCACCCTTCCTCCAGAAAGCCTGACGTGAATGAAAGTGATTACTGTTTCCTAGAACGCATTGCAGATAAGGGAAAATGTAATTGCTTCAGACTGAAAAGTTAGCCATAACAAATGTTGTCATCTTTTATCAATGATAACAACAGGTGAAATAAAAACGACTAAGAAACATTTTCTAGAGATTATGCAGTGTGTATTGTAATTGTTTGTGACGGGCTGAACCTGAGGCTGGTACTGACCCTTTTTTATCTATTTGCTATGAGGAAACAGGAAAATAAAAGCCGTGACTTTCCATATTGGTAGCACATGCTTTGGGACAGTCCAGTTTTGTTTGGCTTTCTCATGAATAAATTTTCCTCATGAAGTAGCTCTATCGGGGTCAGACACAGGCATTTATTTGTTAATGATCTAGCATGCTACCATATAAAAACCAACTCGTATTAGTCTGCGGATGAAAAATGCTTCTATATTGAAGTATTTACAGAATATCTGGTAAAGTAATTACGGCTAGAGAGATACCATATAACAAGTCCTACTTGGTATGCTTTTTAAGGGGTAGATGTAGAAGAGATGATTTACAAGCTTGCAGCAAAAAGCAATGGCTTGAAGGTTTAAGATGGTAAATAATGCATAGAGGAGAAAAATATTTCTTTTGGGGGAGGAAGAAAAGAAATTACATTTTCATATAACCTAAAGTAACACACTAATCTTGCATTATAAATTACTTTCATTTACTGTGGCTGTATAATCCTAGACAGATGAACTTTTCAAATATATAAATTGAAGAAACAGCTTCAGAAGTTCCCAAACAATATTGCATGGCTGTCTCCCATTCTTCCTTGCTAAAAACCTCTGCGTAAGGTTTTATTGACTGGCTAATGGCATAGTTGAAGTTTTATGCAGTTGTCTTGCTTTAGTGTCTGTTTAGACAAATACCACGCCCTACATACAACTACCTCTTATGTAGTAAATCAGCATTATCGCTTCTGAAATCAATACATGTTTTCTTAATGGTTTTATTTTTTAGGTCAAGTTTTCTTGCCTTTTCAACAACTTTTGGAAACGGGAAATACTTTGTAATTTCACTAACATTTCATGTCAAAAATGAGGTCATTCCCAGGTAGAGTACATGGGTACCATGTTTGTCATCAGCTAAGCTGTCTTGAAAAATTTCTGCATTTGGATGATTGCTAAAAACAATCCCGATATTATTTGATCACACTTTGCTTTTTCAGTTGGCTTCTCACCTCCTTTAGTTCAAATGAAATAACATTTTTAACTGATCTAATTATGAGGCCTGGTTTAATAGTTTAATGGTAAAGTTAGGCAGGTCTCTTGATGTGTCTTGCCTGTTTCAACTACATGCAAGATTTAGTGCCAAGTCTCTTGTAATCCAATCTTCTTATGAAGTCAGTAGAAGTATTTATCCTGATTTTAGTTAGAATTGGCAATGGCAGTTGATTTATTTACAGAGAATTTGTGTTTATCTTCACTCGTAAATACTTGTTTGTTTACAGCTGATGATTTGGACTAAAAAGTTTGACACGGCAGTCAATTTCTGTGTATATTAATCTAAAGTGAACCTTTGTACAAATCTAAAAGCTTTGACAAATAAGCCTCGGATATAATGGATGACTGTGAAGAGGAAAGTGACCTGGGGGTGTTGGTCGATGCTCGACTGAACATGAGCTGACTGTATCCCGGGTGGCCAAGAGGGCCAATGGCATCCTAGCCTGCATTAGAAATAGCGTGAACAGCAGGAGCAGAGAGGTAATCATCCCCCTGTACTCAGCACTGGTGAGGCCATATCTTGAGTACTGTGTTCAGTTTTGGGCTCATCACTACAAGAAAGACATCGAGGCCCTGGAACGTGTCCAGAGAAGGGCAACAAAACTGGTGAGGGGTCCAGAGCACAAGTCTTATGAGGAGCAGCTCAGGGAGCTGGGATTGTTTAGTCTGGAGAAGAGGAGGCTCAGGGGAGACCTCAATGCACTCTACAACTTCCTGAATGGAGGCTGTGATGAGGAGGGGCTTGGCCTCTTCTCCCAGGCAACAAACAGGACCCAAGGAAGTGGCCGCAAGTTGTACCGGAAGAGGTTTAGATTAGACGTAAGGAAAATCTTTTTCTCTCAGAGAGTGGTCAGGCACTGGAATGGCTGCCCAGGGAGGTGTGGAGTCGCCATCCCTGGCGGCGTTCAAGAGGCGTCTGGATGAGGAGCTACATGATATGGTTTAGTGGCTTGCGGTAGCAACGGTAATGGGAGGACAGTTGGACTAGATGATCTTGTAGGTCCTTTCCAACCTTGTGATTCTATGATAATATTCCTTATTCTTTAATATAAATTCTTTATATTTTATATACTTTATATTCAAAGTACGTATAAATATATTCACCCTTTTTTGTCGTTGTTAGGGGTATTACAACTGATGTGGCAGGAGAAATGCCCTAAGCAGACATCTGGGAATAGATAAGAACAGCTAATTTATGTTTCTTGTTGTCAACACATTCCTCGTGACCTTTAAGGATGCCATTTATTAAACTCATTAACCAGAAGGCTTGTAATCTTTACATTGGACTAATCTTTATATTGGACTACTTTATATTGTAAAAGGTGTGATATAAACTCGAGAAAAATGTGTCACTGTGTAGCTGTTACATGAGTCTTAATTATTTTTACAATAGTTTGCGACTGCTTCTTATGAAGATTAATATAATGAGAGTCAAATATAATAATATGAATAATAATAATAACTGTGTAAAAATCTTACATATATACTGAGTTTTTTTTTTTTTCCACACTTCAGATCTCATGGCATCAGGCACTACATTATACTCAATGTGTAAGACTGTAAAAAGGATTGAAATTCTTTACATAAAATGACACCATTCACAAGGGAAGTAAATGTGAAGCAAGTACTGAACATTTACATTACCAACTAAGGATATTCTCGTGTTCAGTTTAAGCCCCAAAACTCAGTTTTCTTAGTGAAAATTTTGGAAATGAAGATAAACTTGAATTTCACATGGAGTCTTAACAGAGCTCAGCATTAAACCCAATTCTCTGGGTCCAGTTGATTAAAAACTTTCCATTTAGATTTCGAATCCATTGTTATTGAAATGAGAGCACCGAGAATTGAGTTTTCTCAGACTTAACAGAGAAATTTTGCTGTATTTTCTCCCTTTTTGTTTTTAGTGAAAAATATCTAACATAATATCCAAGCCTCTCCTCAAATTAATTCAGTGTTTCATAACTATGAGTCTAGGATGTTGTTGGTTGTTTAAGCACTGCAGTGGCTTATCCAGTTGTAATACGTATTATGCCTAATACAGAACATATCCAATTTACTGGTCAACTGAAGCATTTTGTAGCTTATTGTTTTTTGTTCAAATTCAGACAAAGATACAACTTAGGAAAATGATGAGACTATTTCATCTGGTTTTAGCTTGCTGTTCATTTTACTGTTTGTTTTTGACAGAAACAGCATCATGCATAGTATATAATATGAAAAGTGCTATAAATGCTTGTTCAGGCAGCAATTTAGGCAGTTGGAGAAAGTGCAGAGAGGAATGTAAATGAGGCAAAGTTCCATTTTTCAAGTTTATAACACTTTGATAAATTTGAACAGCATTCAAGTGATTTGCAGATTCTGCATTAAAATTCCAGCAAAGTTATATGTGGAGCTTTTTGGGAAGACAAATTCAGATGCATCCAGATGAACTTGTAATGCATAGTGTACCTGGCTGCAGGATTTCCTTAGTGGTCTGACTGCTACACTTATTGTCTCATTTCTTGCACTGTCTTTCTTTGACTGCGCAGTCAAGAAAGTAAGTTATTAATCACTGTTAATATTGGATCCTTACTAATTCAGTGAATTATTTCATACAAAGCTGGTAATTAATTGGCGAGCAAGATAGTGTCTGGATTTTGCTGCTCTCTGGATGCCTCTTTAGTATAACCATTTATGTTTCACAGATGGAGAAACACTAAGAAAAATCTGAGTACTTAAGTTAGAAAGCATCAGGTATATGTTAAGGTAGTGGAGTGTGAATAGTAGATCAAAGGAACAAAAGGGTCAAGTAATTTTTGTTTGGATGTTGAGGCAGCAGGATCTCCAGGGCTATATGCTTTTACTGCTGCTACTCAGTGAGGGAGGAAGGACTGAATATTGTGGCAGTCTATTCTTCTGGCTATCTGAATGGTTTTCTTGGTAGTCAAAGCTAAAGCTATCTGCCAACAGTTGCACCACACCTCAATGTATGTGGCAGACGATAAAATGACAGATAAAATTTGACGTTCACAAAGTCACGGTAAGGCACAGTCTGTGCAACAACGCACTCTTAATTTTGCTATTAGAAAACAATTCTGAACATGTTAGCTCTCTTGTCAGCAGTAAAGATGTTAAATGAAATATTGAGGAGAAAAACTTAGTGTTAGAAAAACTTTTAGATTTGGCCCAATGAAAAATGGCTCTCTGTATGTGAGAAAAATTGTCTGAATATTACAAGACCTAATAAGACCACGTATACACAGAAGCATTATTTGTTTTGGTACTGTTAGAAATGTAGAGAATATTTCTATTTCATCAGCTGAGTTTATATTCTCCGCTCTGAACTATGAAAATATTAGAGGAAAGGTAATAAATACCAGAAAAATAAATACCGGAATCCAATGCTGGGTAACCATCTTTCTTGTTAGAGTAACACCTAAAATGGGAAAAGATACAGTAAAATGCCTGTAGTCAGCACATAAAACATTACTGCAACTGGATTGATACTGCAAGGAAAGAAGAAAAGTGATTTAAGTTCGCAGACAATGAGGTGTTTTTCTGTTCCTAAATGTTAAAGAAAATACTGCTTTAGGATTCCAGGAAGTAATTCTGTCCTTTGCCCGATATACTGAGATATACACTTTGTGCATCTATGAATGCTGCTGCTTCTATGGCGGTGGTTTCTAACATCACTTCCTCTACCATTACAATATATTTTGCCCCTTCTTTTTTAAAATGAAAAACGAGAAAAATAAATTAAAAAAAAATAGCGAACATGTATAGCTCAAAGACTTCAGACGTAGCACACTGAGGAAGATGAAGTACTTCGTGTATAATGAATAGAGTTGTTTGAAGTCTTGTTTTGCCTGCCCTTTTCCTTCCTGCCAAGGATACTACACAGTCTTTTGTTTTTAGCTCTAAACCCTAAAGCTAGAGTTTTAGAAGATGGCTACTATTATTAACATTTCTTAAGCAATGAGTTTCTGTAATAAAATATTGCTCAAAACTATATAAAAATGGAAAAGGAGTGTCATAAAGAAGTAAAAAGCAAGAGCGTATTTTTTTTTAACCTGAAAAATAGAGTTTCTAGTTTTAAATGGTCTAACGGTAGGCTTTAGAATACATTAAGAAAACTAGTATTGAACTAAATATCTGTACGCCTGAAGCATTTGTAGCTATCTTGCACTAAAGCTTCAAAATCCTCAAGGAAAGCTCCGAACTAATGACTGTACACGAAATCTTGTCTCAGTAAAAGGCAGAAATTACCCACCCTGAATAGGCTAGTAAAATGAAGGTTAGATTGCAGATGAGACGGGGAATGTTGTCTCGTTTTTCTGTGTGCGACGCACTGCACGGCTCATCTTCAGGGACCTACTGTTTCTGCCATTCCTGATAATGGGCCGCTGATGATATTGGATGATATTTCTAGAGACAGACCAGTATTTGAATACGATACAGTAGGATCAGAGTTATCAGTAATTCAATGCATGTGTTTTTAATAGTAATGAAATGCAGTATTGGAATTAGTTTTAGTGCCATGATTGTGACCTTGCAGTTCTGATTATTGCTTTGCTGAGGCACTCTGCTAGTACTTCTGTGTCTTTTTTACTGTCTGCTTTCTTTGTGTGCAGAAATAACCTTCCCTGCACACCTCCCCTTCTCCTCTTTATGTCTCAGAGGTTACTCCATGACTACAGTCACACAAACCAGTGTGTGCAGAGTATGCAATGTATGTAAAATTTTACTGCATGCTTGCTTCATGGCAGCAAAAAAAAAAAAAAAAAAAAGTGCAGAACAGAGTGCACTGAAAAGGTGGATGTGCAGAAAGAATAAAAGTCAGAGAATGAACTACCACTGGAGAAAAAAAAAAGATAATACATAAGTCTCTTGTAAAATGAGTTTAAGAAAACCTATAGAGAACTGAGCTTACATATTCATGATTTAAGAAAGCACCGGGTCTCCTGAGATGTGAATATGAGTGAGATCCTTAAAAGAACATAATAAGAGTTGGATGTTCAGTGAATAGCTGGTTATGCTATTTCTGTCTCTTTCAAGGCAAGGATTTTTTTTTCTATATGTTTGGCTATCAGAGTGGATTGATTTGATCTGTAATTTCTTGGAGGTTTAAACAACCAAGAACAAGCAGAGAAAGGCTGACCATGCTTAACAAGCTGGTAAATATACCAGCAGGAGATGAGTACAGAGTGCTTTAGACTCAAGAAGTAAACGATTTATACAGCCTTTCCCACACACATCCTTAGTCCTCATCTGAAGCTCTTTTGTATCAGTCCTGTGAGCAGTGCGACCAGATGGCTGTCATGTAGGACCAGTTTCCTTAAACTCAGAAGATGCAAACTATCTTACATGGAATCATAGAATAGCTTGGGTTGGAAGGAACTAGAAGCTCATCCTGTTCCACCCCCTGCCATGGGTGGGGACATCTCCCACTAGGTTTGCTTGCCCAAAGCCCATCCCACCAGTCCTTGAACATCTCCTTCTCTGGGCAGTCTGTGCAGGTGCCTTGCCAGTCTTGTAGTGAATTAAATACCCTTCCCTCAATAAAGAGTGTTCCTTTCCTCAGTAGAGAGATTTCAGGGTGTTTTTGTTTTTTTTTTCTATCAGTATTTTTAGTTGAACTTAAGACTTCATAAACAAGAAAAACTATATTTAACCCCTTCTACTTGCACTGTTTAGACATGAAATCAGACCTGCAATACATGTTCACAGTGACTCTACGTGTTGGGCCTTTTAACATCATTTTGTTTAACTTGAGTGTCTTAATTACTCCCCAAGACCAGTGACAGCAGTTAGATACACAGCATCTCCAGGCCTGATTTGTAGTCCCAGTTGTGTTGCTTTTTAGATTACTGGCCTGTTCTGTTTATTGGTTTCTGATCAATAATTTTTTCCAAGCTATTAGGTGTGTAAATGGTAACTGTGGATTTTTAGAAGCATCTTAATTTCTTAACAGTCACAAATCCAATTAGGATTTGGATCTGTTTTGAAAATCTCAATGCTTAATCTCCTTAATTCTTTTGAAAATTTGGCAGTGTTACTCTTTATTTTGGGGTTGTCTTGTTCACAACTGAAGGTACTTGAAAAGAGAGTCTTTGAGCAGGCTGTTAAAAATATGATGCCGTTATATATTGCAGTAGATAACTAGGATTTAATGATATACCAATGTCGGGATTAGTATGCTCACTGCCCATGATAAGAAGACCAGAGGACTTTGGCTAGTAAAACCACCTTGGTAGTTGTATCAGGCCAAAGCCTTGGATCTCTGCAAGATGAGCAGTACCGGGGAGGTGTGGGGCTTACCGATTTGGTTTTTACTGTTTTTCCTATCAGTAAGGATAGCTATTATTATTGGTATTATCATAGCTGCTACATGAACTGTAATATGTCATGGCACAAAATTAAAATATTTTAAAGGTTAGAGACAATGTGAAGCTTACTAAGTTAGTGGCCTAATAAGGTTTGTGCACTTAACATTCTTGCAAACACACGTGGATTTTCAGAGGAAGATTTTCTTATTGCTGAGGTACAGATGCATGAGCATCTCATCCGCCAGCTCATATTGAAGATGTTGCTCATCCTATTTAAAACAAATAAACAAATAAAACCCCGGGGCTGAAAGCAGATGATTCAGAGCCTGGATGGCCAAGGCCTTATGAGGAACTTAATTCAGTAACTGTCTTCTGGCTAGAAAAAACATCCTGACTGTGTGATTGGAGAGGCCAGCCTCAGGTCTGAGGATAATATAGAACTTGCATGTTGGAGACTTAAAGAAGAAACTATTTAGATTGCTATCTTGCCTAGAGATTTTTATTTCACTATATTACTATTTTTCACTCTACAAAGTTAGATGACTCATCGACTCCTAGCTAGTGCCAGCAGATCGGCGTTTTCAGTATCACGCTGTATCTGACCCTGTCTTTGTTGCCTCTGTAAGTATAAAAAAATCCAGCAATTGCTTCTATTAATTTTATATTTATGCACCAAATTTAAGTTGTATTTTAATACATACAGTGTAAATGTAATAGTGACGGTTCTTAATCCAGAACTATTCAGATTACTAAATAGACATTGTCTCAGTTGTTTGCAAGTAACTGACAGATAAGTGGCGGGAGATGTAATCTAATATGAATTTCTAGTGGGTGAGTCGTGGCTGTTCCTGAGTAAGAAAATCATTCCCATGACACAACTGTTGACTTCACTCTTTCATTATTATGATTATAAAAAGGCTTGTGTTTTGAAAAAGTCTATTTGACCACTGGAAGGTCCACTCAGAGAGGAGGGAACAAAATATCACAACAAAGTGCTTTGTGTTGGCCCAAATGCATTTTTTCAGTGTCTCCTTGAGATGGTTTTCCTAGGTCTAAGGAAGAGGACTGAAACGGGAAATGAGGAAGCAGGGAGGAGCGGTTACTGTAAGAATGTGGAACCCAGAAAAATATTTTCTTGAAAATTGTTGAAAGTAGATCAGTATCACGCTGCAATTAGAAGCACTGGTGTGTGTTTTATGTTGCCTTTAGTATTTTCAATTGAGAAGAGATAACTGCAAGGAGTTGGTTTTCTGTTCTTGCCCTGATTTTAAGTAATTATTATTGGTGTAAGGTCCAGAGAGCTAATATTTAGACAGCACTTTTATAATCTTCGAATGCATATGTTGTTGCTGGACTTATTTTGGTCTATTTACTCCCATCAATATGGCGAGCTTATTAGCATTTGCTCTCATCTCTTCTGCATTCTGATGGTTGTGGGTTTTTGAGTTCAGTCACTCCGTGAGGCGTGACTCAGTCTTCATTGTGTATCAAAGCACAATAAATCTCCTATTAAAGAGTCTCTAATAATGATGTGTAACAAGCTTTGTGTGGGGAGAGGGATGCAGGCAGAAAGATATTTTCAGATGCACTTAAAAGCTTGCAGAAAATCCTCAAAAATGTTTTATTTTTTCTTAGACTCACATACATAACAGACTGCTGGATGTCTAACCCAGCAGTCCCAATGAGGCAGAATGTACAACAGCTCTGGTGTCTGCCAGCTTGTGTTTCTATTTGCAGATAATTAATAGACTAAGCTATAGAGAACATAAACTGTCAATGAAAAGTATAAAGGGACCCAGGTTTCCTCAAACCAATAAGAACGGGCAGGGCTTTACAGGATGTTCCACATTAGAATAATCATTTGTAAATGAGCCTGAAACTTTAGGAAATCAGGGCAGGCACTGAAGAAGGGGCAGCATGGCAGCGGCTGTTCTCTGTGCTGGTGATTAATCTTGCTGCAGGCATTCTGTGCCAGCCACAGTTTTCCCAGCGTGTTCTGAAAGCAGTGGAGGACTATGCTGCAGTTCCTAAAGTGACAAACAGTCCCTAAAATGTCAGGCATGGATGTGTACAACCTTCACTAGTGATAATAGAAAATTTACTTATAAAAAAAAAAAAAAAAAAAAAAGCTTCTGAATCTTGTTGCTGAGGTCAGTGGCAAATCCGTGTTAACTTTTTTGGAGGGAGGGATACACAGGCTATTTTAAAAGGATATTAGTTTTGTGGGGTTAATAGCCCTGGATAAATTAAGGAGGAACATGATTTTCTAGGAAATAATAGTGGAGCTGTTTCCTCCTGAGGATGGAGGGTGACTGTGTGGCGGACCGTACCCACAGTTCTGAGCTAAAACAGCTGCTGGCTTCAAGCACACTGACTGCGTTCCCTAATTCAGAGCCAATTCCCTCATTCCCCCACCCAGAGCGTCACGCCGATCTGCTGATAACTTTGGACGGGTCTGGATGAGACCCAGAAGAAATGAGCAGAACTTGCTGGAAGTCGAGAAGCTTGGATATTTGACGTGCATGCTAACTGAAAATTTTACATGCGATTTCACCCCCGGTTAATCGGGTGAAATAGCTGGCCGGTTCTGTCGGCGGAGCACCGGGAACAGAGCGGCTTACCCGCTCCCCAGGCTGCCCCGCGGCTCCCGTCGCTGTGCCTGCGGGAGCGCCCTGCCGCCGCGCGGTGACGGGTTGGGCTGCAAGCCACTTTGAGCCGGCCGGATGAGAGGAGCGGGCTGGGCTGTGTCTTCCTTCTGCGTCACTCTCTTTTACATAAGCTGGTGACATTTGGTCACTCAGTTTTGAAGCCAGTTCTTTGGATTCTTTCCCCATCTCTTTCAGAAAAGCACGTTTGTGTTCTGTGTATTTCCCAGAATAGTTTGCAGGAAGTAGAAGATGAGTGACGTCTTCCACAGCTAGGCACATAACAGCAGGGTTTGTTTGTGGAGTGGGGTTACAGACCAAGCAGAAGTACAGAAGCAGGCCATTACTGTTAAGTACTGTGCTGGCAGGAAAGGCTTCTTTTGAAAATACAGACAGTGCTGGACACGTGTCCCTATCATTTGGGCATTGATTGTAAGCGTTTAGTCTAACTTTTCTGCTCCAGTGATGTAAGATTCAGCTTTGGCAAGAGTGTCAGAACAGAGTGCTTTTATAGAATGCTCTTGCAGCAGCTGCACAGACTAAATCTTGTATTTAGTTAGTGGGTCGTATAGTCGTAAAAGGATCTGTTTGGAAATAGAGACTATCAGCCTAGTTGGCTCCTCTCACAAAACAAGGGCCATAACCCTAAACAGTGCACTTGCCCTTGGAAACTGTCAATAAAGGATGTTCATGGCCTAAATTAAATACTGTATTCCAGTGTTCGCCTATAATAATAATTGAAAAGGTTGATCAGTTCTTTACACATCAGACTTAGCTCTTAGTCTCTTTCTGTATTCTTAATCTGGTTTGATCCATATTTAAAAACAACAACTTGATCTTAAACTTCTCCATGCATTTATTAAAAGTACGATGTTCAGTACTCTAGAGATCTCCCTTGAGATGAGTAGACATTCTTTCAGAAGACAGTGCTGCCGCTGTGCCCCATGTCTTAGCCCATCCTCCTCTTTTCTCAGGAGCAATTGAGCTGTTGATTTGTTCAGTTGATGATTCTTAGCATTTCTCCCAAATATTTGTTACAACGTAGTTTCCAAATCTATGGCTTCTTAATGAGCTTCTGCCTTCTTATACATAGTAGTTTTCTTAGTCCAAGTGCATCTTATTGTTTTCATGTCATTTCTCTAGTTAATCAGGAAAATACTGTCAGAGATTGCGATTTGCCTTGCAACTCATGTTTTTCAAGCTACAGTTCACTTGTGGTTTTGTTCATTTATATAAATCACCTCTGAGAGCATTGGATAGTACTAAGTGGAAAAGCAGGAATGCTTTATGGAAGCTCCATTTAATGGGTTTTCGTAGCTGAGGAGCAATACAAAGGTTTCTGCTGCTGGTGGTATAACCAGGGAAGCTTTACGTTAATCACAGGAGAGTTTTAACTCTGTGCGAGCTCACTGTAACAGTTGTTGGCAACTTACAAATCCTGCCTTTTCATTCAATTATCCTTTGTCATTTTTAGCTTGGATTTTGTAGTTACTTTTTCTGAAGTAAGTCTGGATTCACAGAAGTACTACGATAGGCACATTCATCTTAACCACTTCTTAATGAGTTACAAAAGCTATTAGATATTATAGATAGGTATACTTTACAATGGAGCTATATTTATTCAGTGGGGGTTCTTACAGCTAGTCAAACTTAAATTTGTTACTAACCCAAACGTATGGGTTATTTTACAGAACATCTAAATAAATATAGATCAGTTCAAGCTGAAATAGTTAAAAAGACAAGGAAACAACCAACATAATAACAAGAGAGAGAAGGATACAAGAAATAATAATGATGAAACAAAGCTCAATAAGAAACTCCTTATGAAAGGGGGATTTATTTTCCAGTGCCAGCCAAAGAGCTAGGAGGCAAATTTAAATAGGTTTCTGTCTTTCATAGTATGTTGAGAGAACTGCCTGCCTTTAGTGAAGTTCTTTGTTCTTTAACTAAAACTCACTTCAATTTAGTAGAAATTACTGGCAATGAAGCGGTGTCAGGTGAAATATTCGTTTACAAGTAGTAGGGTAAAAATCCTGGGATGCTTGACCAAAGTGATGTATATTGTTCATAATTTCTTTACAGCTTTGTTTTGGCTGCAGTAGATCACAGAAGTATAAATAAAAGGTGTGTACATTATATACCTGAAAGTTGACATATTCTCAGTGGATGTGAAACTGAAATTGTGAATAGAAAGAATACACAGGATTTTCCTGTACGTTTCCTGGAAGGATGCTAATGAAGTTAAGGAGTTGAGCAGAGACGTGAAATGAACTTTTCAGGATTTATTTATTTGTTTGTTTGTTTGTTTGATGCAAAACCTGATAGTACTTCTCTGTTTTGCTGTAGTTATTCGAGAATGTTTTGGAGCAGAACTCTGCAACTGTTTTCATTTGAACCCACACAAAACGTATTTCCCGCCTAATTTTTGCTTGGAGGTGTGGTTTAGTAAATCTGAATATAAGTGCATTTTTCAGGGTAGACCAAGATGGAATACTCCTGTTAATCACTAAAACATTTCTAACTGTGAATTCTATGCTTCGTGATTCGGTCTGTCTCATTTTACCATGTCCAGATTTTCACTGAGTACAGGAGATATTACTTTTTAAAATTGTAAGATGGAAAAAGGAAGTTCCTGATACAGCTACTTGAGCTGCAACAGGTGAAACATACATGAAAGGCTTCCTGCGGCTCCACTTGAGGCCTTTCAAGAGCACCGAGTGGAAGTGTTCCCAGCCTCTGAAACCCAGCAAAAAGAGCAATCACCAAGGATGCAGAGTTTCAGGCCTTCATTTGTAGTCTAAAGTGGAGTCCTGCATCTGGTGCTTTGGAGTGTGTTTGTTTTGGTTTTTCATTTTAAAGAAATTGGTCACGCAGGAGACATTTGTACTCGCAGTTCTGTGTGTAGCCAAGACTTTGCTCTTGAAGATGCTTGAAACAATGCAGCTTACAGCAGTATTATTTTTTTTTCCACTTTAGCAGGTAGTTCCTCTTTGTGGGGGGATTCATCTACAAAGCAGGTGGTTGGCTTTACTAGTGCTGTTCCTATGTGAGTGAGGAAGTTATTTGGTTCCAAAAATTTGCCATATATATGTAAAGGCTAAAGCCCTTAGTAAGTTGGTTAGAAACTTCTGGGCTTAATGAGAGCATTTTTAAAAAATAAAGCTGTGCTTTAATCAGTCCTATAAAAGAAAAACCCACATTAAACATAAGAAGGCAAAGAAGTGGGTCAGCAACAGCTGTTCTCAGGAAGTCTTGTGTGTGTCAGGAACTGCTTGTTGGAAATTGAAGCTCAAGAAAAACAACACTTCCCTTGATTTCTGCACATCCCCCACCCACTCCACCACAACCTTGGTCTTTGGTTGGAGTCTAGGAACTGAATGAAGTACTTAGGGCTGCAATAATATTATCTAATAACATTCTGTGCAGCTGGAGTTAAGGAGTGTGTCGTAACTATGATGAAATGGAGTTTGTAAACAAACAAAAAAACAAAACAAACAACAACAACAAACAAACAAACAAAACCCAAACCCACCATGATATTAGAGGACAGCTATGGTAATCTCTAGAAATGTTCTTTAAACTTGCTTATATAGCCTTTTGGCTCAGCATTGCAGGTAGCTGCTGGGATCAGGCTCAAGCAAACTCCGAGGTGGTGGTTTTGGCCTCCACCCAAACTTTGTGCAGGTGTGCACAAGTGGGTTGGACAAGAAAGATTTCACCAGAAAAAGCTGAAAATGAGGTTTGTAAGAACAGTGAATATCCACTTAACCCGGAGAACCCATGAGAAGACTCGAGCGGCAGTAAATGAAGAGGCTGTAGTAGCAGTAGTGTAATTAGAGCAGCTTATGGGAAGTTACGAAATAGCTCGCTGCTGTGGTAATTGGGATGTAGGAAGTATAAATGAATTGTGAGCTAGCTCAAGTTAAAAAAGCGAACCTAAAACCTCCTAATACAAGCTTGAAACCTCTGAAAGACCAGTGTTGTTCAGAACAATGAGAAATGTATCAGGCTTTCGGATAAAGAACAAGAGAGAAGCTTGCATGGAGAAATAAGGCTTGGATAAATGTATCTGTGACAGTGGAAGCTGATGGCATTAATGTGATTGCATTACCTGTACAGAACTGTGTGCCTTCATGTGCAACTGAAACATTTGGTGGATTGACTTGGCTTGAGTGCACTCTGTTCCAGCTTTCATAGCACGTTTACACCTGCTGAGGAAGTAGTCTGTAACAAGCAAAAAGGCAGAGGTCTTTTTGCTTAACTTTGGCAATACTGAGAAATAAATGCCTCAACGTTTATTCTTTGGCAGTGTAAGGAGAATCTTCTGATATTTTTCTGATGTTGTGTTTTTTTCATTTTTAGTTGTAAGTAAACATGTTTTCACAGCAGACATAAACATCAGGGTTTGGGCATCTGATGCTTTGATGTAGTTTAATAATTTGACAATGGTATCTGATTTTGCTGAGAAAGAAAAAGACCAAATCCAGAACTACTTTCACCTGTTAAGAACTTTTTATAAACTTGGAATTAAGGCATTGTTATATCTAATTCATATCTATGTCTGGTTTTGGTTGTGTGTTCTTCATTATGGCTGAATATATTGTAGGTTTTAAATTTAAAAGAAAAAAATGGTTTTGATTTTCCTGCAACAAAATTTAGCGCTGAGGTTCAGCTTCCGTGATTTTCCTTGGCTTGCCCTTCATTTTTCAGCTTTCTGTTTCTGTCTGTCAAAAGATGCTTTCAATCGAAAACTTCTGTTCTAGAATTCAGCTCCATTCAGTGCTTGTGCATTAGAAGTTGAACGCAAGTTGTCAAAGACACACGGGTCAGTGAGTGTTACAATGCACATCTGAAAGTAGAGAGTATGTATCCTTCACGGGTCAGCCTGTGTGCTGATAATGACGGGTACCATATCTAGGGTAACTTTCTAACTATTGTGTAATGCAATACCAATTAAAAAATCTGGGTCACTGATAATAGAGCATTTTTTTTTTACTTGAAAAACAAGCACTTTGAGTACAGAATTCAGGATCTCTTTGGAAGACACGGAGGGAGGGTTTTCATTTTCATGGCTCTGGTTAGCATTGCATGCTTCCCTTCTGTCCTTTGCCTTGCTCAGCCTTGACCCATCTGCTCCTGCATTTCTTCATAGCAGAATTAGCATTTACCTTGTGTACCACTGCTATTAATTTTCTCTTTCTGGTGAATTTATATAGGAAAACTGCACTTTGGGAGACTCTACCCTTGACTAGAATGTAAATCTTTCTTTGGAGGAAAGAGTATCGACTGATGTGTAGAAAATTATGCAGAAGTGGTTGTGGTTCTTGTAGCTGTTGTTCTGTGTCTGGATAGCTTGTGCAGCAAAACTCAAGTACATATGTTGAATAAATATGCAGATAAAGTAAAGGGAGGTTAGCATACAGAACAGTAAATACCCAGTAAGTTTTACTGTGCAAAAGAATCGCTCCTCCTGGTGTTAATGTAGTCAGGCTGATAATACGTGTAGCTAAAGCTTGTTTGCAAATTTATTCTGATCAATGTTATTAAACTATGGAGTGTTACTTCAGTCTTGAATGTTTCATGGGAATTAGAGTTTGTCTTCATAGAGTGAAATCTAGCAGTTATACTGGCTGTAGCCTTTATGACTGTTTTCTTTGTGAAGAGGTTTGACTGCAGCTTTCCGTGATCCATGCAGTAGCAAAGGATCTTGAATCTAAGTCTGAAGAGTCACTTTTATGTAAGTTTGAGCTGAGTCCCGGCTAATAATGATTGAAGTAAGGTGATATTTTTTAGTTCAAGCGTAATACTGGGCCACCGTTCTCAGATAGCTTCCCGTTAACCTGTGGCCTGCAGACAGCGCATGCGCACTGCTGCTTCATCAGCCCTTGCTAGAGGCCTTACTTGTGACCTTCAAACCCCCATTTCTAAAAAGGCTTAGGAATATGTCTGATCACCAGCTTGTGAGATTGTTAACTCTGTGAGACTTATCACCTTATTAAAGAGATTACTTGTATGCTTAAGATTTGTCTTAGATCTTGACATTTAAAAGAAGTAAAGTAAACCTAGAGATAGAGATAATGGCTGCATATGACTTACAAGTACCTACGGATACTAAAAGGAGCACCATCAAATGATTTGGTAAAATAAAAAGTACAAAACCTTGTAATACTTTAAACCTTGTCACCTGTAGGAAAGATTTCTTGGGCATCCAGGAAACCACTTGAATTTAATTGTGGAAATTATGAGAAATTGTAACTTAAACTACTGAACGCCCGGGTTTGGATTTTTCCCTTAGTATATCACCTTTTTAAAATACAAACCATTACGTTCTGGCTTCAAAATTGGATTTTTAAAATTAATCATTCATACTTGAAAAAAGACAGATTCACTTGATCTGTCCTTCAGTTTGACTCTCATTAATTTTATGGGCAATAAAAAAAAAAACCTCTTCAGTTAATGCTTGCTATTATTTCTCTGCATAGGGCATCTGAACGTAAATTTCTGCAATTAGAAATGCCGTGACAAGCTTAATTCTTGCGCTTCGGTGATTCTTCAAGGTGCTGAAAAACTTCAGCTCTGTAAACCAAACCTGAAGCCTTTGGAATTGAGCCCATTTGCATTGTCAAGCATCTCTGGATAACCTGGAACCTCTTAACATAAAAGAAGAAGTGAATGATCTGGTTTATTTGGCAAAGTAGTGACTAGGTCAGATTAAGGACAGGAACAGTTCTAAGGATTTCAGTGCAGTTTATATCCTTGATTGTAGTTCAGTTTTAGAAGACTGGTCAAAACTCTGAAAGATACAACTTCCTAATACAGGACTGCCTTGAAGTAAAACAGAAAGTCCTGCAGGACTTCTTGCAAAGCTTGTACTGGTTAGATATGCTGCCTTTTTTTTTTTGCATTACATATTTGTTAAGCTTGCCTAATGAGCAGAAATGTAGGTTGTGAATGTATATAATATTTATACATCTATGTACATATGCATATATTTAAAAAAAAATTACAATTACAGAGCAATAACAAAAACTTGGCTTCTTTCTTTCCATTTTGCTCTATTTACCTGCTGTCTCCTCTTTCAAGAAAAATAATATAATCAGGTGATGAGAATTACTTATGCTACCAGCTGTGGGTGTGACAGAATTTGGTGTTAGTCGGTTGACAGTAAGTTGGCCACAATGAGACAGTATTTTCGATAGGCTTGCTAAGAGACATCCTTGCATGCATTATACATTGAATAGACATTGACTTTTAAGAAGTTTAATACAGATTTGGAAATCTCAGGCATAGCAGTCACCCAGAGTTTTGTAACCAGTGTTTGGAAGCTGTGATTGCCTTCTGAGTTCATACTGTCTCACGATTTGCACTTAATATAATTTTCTACTCCATAAAAAGGAGTAAAATGTTTTTCTGAATGCCTATACTTTATATTAAAAGAACTGAAAAGTGTTCTTTGACTATTAGATAGCTGAAGCATTCATGAAATCAACACAAAGCCTTTCTTTTTATCCTCTCAGCTGTAGCAGTTGCAGTTAATTGCTTACACTTTTCCCAGAGGTGCATTGGCAAAAACACTCATTATGCTGGCGCATCAGCATTGGAGTGTGCTGAAATGTTTTCTTATGTGCTGGTTAAAAATAAAAATAAAAATAAAAAAAAAAATGAAGAGGATTTTTAAGAAAAAATATGTTGGTGCTAACTGAGTATGTCAGATGTGGAAACATAAAACCACGTAGGTAAGTGAAAGGCTTCAGAATTTCTGTGAGAATATCAGTTTAGAAAAGGTAAAAAGGAATATAAAACTTGTTTCAGTGAGGAGGACTGTTAAAACTAATTCAGAAACAATTATGGGCACAGAGGATGCAGAAATACGAAGAAGTTTGTGATAAATAGGAAGTGTTATGTTAGATTCAGATGAAAGAGGTTATTTCAAATACAAGCACTTAAAGGCTAGTGCCCTATATAAAGGACTTATAAATACTAAAGGACATAAAATTATTTGGATTCCACTATCAATATAGGTGGAGCTACACTACTCTGAGATGCGTTATGGAATCATAGAATGGGCTGGGTTGAAAAGGATCATAATGATCATCCTAGTTTCAACCCCCCTGTTATATGCAGGGTTGCCAACCACAATGGCAGTGATACCTGGAAGGAGGTTTGTATTGAGTTTGTGTAAAATATTCTTCCTTCATGCTTCCAAAAGTCTGCTTTTTTTCTGATTGTTCTGTTACCACCCAGATTCCAACTCTGAAGTCTGTTCCATGAGGAAGTGAGGCCACGTCACAGGCATCTTGTAATGAAATTCCTGGTGGAGATTCCTATTAGTATTTGCCAACTTCACCTCTCTCTTGTTCCTTTCTCTCCTGCAGCTGCACGCTGCATGGCCTTATTGAGGAGGTAATGTCCTCAGTGGCTTTTAAAATGTATTGTTGAAAAAGCCAAGGAACTTACGACCCAAAAATAGGAAAGGGTCACTAATTTGTTTTTACCAATTTGAATAAGACTTCAAAGTGTTTTGTGAAATTGGCTTGTGAAAAAAACATTGTCACTAATCTGTGTATGGAAACAAAATGGTATGGGATTGATGGTTTGATTGCTTTTTAGCTAGAAAGCATGTGTGTTTTGCCGACATTCAGTTGGCCTTTAATGAACGTGTCTGAAGGACTCATGAAAATGAGACTGGCATAATATAGAATATGTAGAATGGCAGAATAACAAACTGTTGTTATTTGAAATTGCACGGTTTATGCCATCTGTGTGTGGTCCTTCCTCTGTCTTTTCAGGAGAGTAGTTTGAGGGAGCTAGTCTGCATTGATGCTGGTTAATAAAGATATACTAAAATAAAATGCATTGCAGCTTGTGTGATTGAGCTGTTAATACTTAAAAGGCTTTTGCAGAGAAGTTGTGAAGTTCAAATTTGTATCTGAATCCATTTGCCAGCACGTACTTCAATTTGCTTTTGAAATGTGTTAAGAAATACAGTGTGTAAATTGAAGCGGAATGAGACTTCTTCTCATTTTTCTGCAGCATCTTGGAATTTGTCTGAGGCATAAACCTATTTGAAAACTGAGTACCTGTGCTGTGTTTTTGTATAATGATGCAGCACTTTATTACTTAATGCTCAATATTTCATTATTTACGTTATCATTTAATATTCAGTAATGTATGCCGTCAGATATAAAAAATAAAGTTCAAGGCAATATTAACAGTACAGGATTGCCTTCATTGAAAATACTTGCCCTTAAAGTCAACGAAATGGTCACATAATTTCAGCGTGTCCTTGCCCTGGGTTAAATTTTTCCCTTGAAGCATAATATAAAATAGAAAGGATGAAAATATAATTATACTTACAAAAGACACATTCTTTGCAGACAAGTCTGTTTATTTAACTGATCTCAATGTCAATGTTCTTTTAAATATTACGAATTTAAAATCATAGTAGGTTAAGGACAGGTGGAGAAAGAGGCAAATACAATCCAACAACTGCTGTGCAAAACAGTTTTTAAATTGTTTGCTTAATGCTTGAAACTTAGATGGAATAAAGAGGAGAGGTCTACTCCAAATGTATGACATTTGCTAAAAAGACTTTTGACATAAGTGACTGTTGAGAATTAGGCAGTGTCCAGATCAGTTACTCAGACTGTCACGGCAGGCTGGAATGAAGCTGCCTGCTGATTTGTTCAGGTAACCATTGATTTACTTGTGTATTTTCAGGAGTTTTCTATTTAGCATAAAATTTTGTATCAGAGATACGATACTCCAGTGACGTCACTATACACAAGCTGTGTTTTGCTACGTGTATTTTCTATCAATTAATGTGTTTGAGAATTTTGTTTGGTTATGAATAGTCAACATAAATACGCAGTCACTGCAGTTAGGGGTTGTAGTTAGGGGGTCTTGTTAGTAGTTGACTGATGCTATGAACTTGCATATAAATATGGAACTGTAATTAAAATAGAGAAACTGTACTAAACACTTGATACGCACGCAAGCATGCAGAGTGATTTTTGTGTATTGCATACTAAGCTGCTCTCCTGATTATATGAGGATTTGATCATTATGCATCGAAAAACAGTGCAGTGAGATGGAAGCATGTTAAGCTTGCAGCACCTGTGTTTTCTGACAGTGAATGCACTCTCACTCCTGCCCTGTCTCAGGAGACCAGAAATTCAACTGCAGTGTCACTAAATGTGATGCTGTTGCTTTTCTGGTGCTGCTGCACACTGCACTGGGCTAAGAAAGGAAAGGGTTTGCTGACATTTCAGATCACTGGTGACATCCAAACTTCAGCTCCCTTGTGCTCAGGGTCTGCAAGTGAATCTCTTCACCATGTGTTTCTCCTCACCTTAAAAAACCTCATGCCGTGATGTAAGGTTTCCCTGCTCTGGTAGCAACCGCATCAGAGTCTGGAGCTACCTCATTTGCGTCCTCCTATGCCAGCAATTGCAAGGAGTACAGTTAGTGAGTGATGGGCAGAGATAGTACCCTGTGCGTCTTCACAGTGATACAAGAATTCAGCAATGCTGACTTTGACAGAACATAGTTACACTCGGAGTCGTCATCAAATAAGTGTCTGACCTACATCTGTGAAAAATTCTGATATCCTCTCTTTTTTCCTCACTTCTGGTTTGACCTTGAAAGTACTTTCTATTATTTGATGTACTCAAAAGTAGACTGTCACTGTGTAACAGACCCTGGGATGCCAACATGCTGACACTCAGGTTTCTGTTGGTCAGGTGTGGTTGTGGCAGAGTTCCTCATCTCTGTTGAGTGGTTCGCTAAGGAATCCCATGGATTCGATGTGGAAAAGCAGAATAGCTGGGCCCGGGGGGGGAAGAGGGAAGGAGAGGGGGAGGAAGTATTCAACTGGTCTGAAGTATTCAGCAAAATGGATCAAATGAAGAGGTGGTAGATCACAATCTTTGTAAGGTTTATGTCTTTCTCTACAGGCTTAAGAATAGCGTGTTGTTTCAGATGTTCTGAGGCCTTGATAGCAAGCCCTGTAACACAGGGCAGGTGGACGTGAAACATTTTTAAATACAACAAACGAGAAGTGCTTGGCTATTTACATTTTTTTTTTAATTTGAAGCATTGAATGCAAGAGGGGAAAAAAACAAACAAGCACCGTGTTAGAGGCCAACTTCAGGAGGCAAATTTTCTTTGAGCGTGCCTTGGGTTCTAATCTAGATGGGCTCCCCTAAACAAAAACGGTTTGAATAACTTTGTTTTATCTATAAACTGGCAAGAAGAAGGCCTCCAAAAATAGCTTTGAATTTGAATCGAGTAGAAAGTGCCCCAAACATTTTCTGTTCTGCTGCTTGCTATTTCAATTCCAGTTTGTGTATTCTGAATTTCAGATTTGGCCACGGAACCAAAATCGTGAGTCTTCTGCTGAGAGCTGGAAAGCTGGGACTTAATTTAGCTACCACAAATGACTGTTCAACATTCATGATGTTTCTTGTTCATATTGCTAGGCTATTTTAGTTTGAAGTTTACAGAAAAGTGATTGAAATCCCTAAAATTCTAGTTCTGAACTTCTTACTTCTTCAAGTACGTGGCCTTTGGTGTTTAGATTACAGCCATCTGAATAATTTTGCTATGGAAACAAGAACATGTTTTAAGAATCTTGAGAAGAGCTGCACGCAAATATTTGAGAAAGAGAAGGGATGTGATCTTGAGCAACTTTTGTTCAGTATCATTCTATTTTGGTCCTAGCGAGTATGTGGATTGTCATTCGCTTCCTTGAGTGCTGGAGCCTCCTGTCACGGATGTGTCAGTCCACATCGCATCCAGCAGCTCTAGTGGAGCAGTGCTGCAATAATGACTGTACCATAAGTGGTTTTAGGAAAATGTTCTGAAACCTAATTTGTTTGTGTGTGAAATTCTGATTGTTAGTGTTTGTATGAGAAGAACCTGATTTTTGAAGTGGTGTTGCTCAGGTTTTTTGTTTTTGTTTTTAATTGCTATTATGCTGTTTTTTAATTGCTATTGATACTTAGTAATGTTTCGGTTCTTTATTTTACTTTCTGTGTTCTGCGGTGAACAATTAAGCTTGCGTATTAAGAACATGTAAATCCCTGGGTCCCTTGTGCCTTTTTTTTGGCACTGAGTGGGGCCCCCCTGACATCTCTTCCTTCTCCCCCTCCCCTAAAAAAAAGAAGCCTAATGATGTTTGGGTTTTGTTGGATTTTAATTGGATGTCCTTGATACATATTACAGTCAAAGTACCATTGTTTAATCCACAAATGCATGTTTATGCTCTTGAAGCTACTAACCAAATTCCTACTGTTGGCTGAAATCTTTTGAATAGGGAATGAGAAGGGAAGGAGAAAGTGTGTCAACAGTTCATAGGATGACAGAGACAGAAATTTATTATCTATTCAGCCAGGGTACTTTCACAAAGAAAGAAGTGCAATTGTACAAAGAGTTGGTGAGAATGTCATGGGGTACTATGACTGTCTCTGGTTGCTCAAGATCAAGGAATATGAATTCAAAGAAGATTTGAGTGTAAAGTGCTATTCCTGTGAGGTTAAGAGAAAAATATGCAGCGGGGAAGATGGGGGAATGAGAAATGACAAAGAGAAGGGAGGTCTGGAGTGCTGATGCGTCAGCTAAGTGTGAATTGGGTTGTGCCTGTTCTTCGTGAAAATTAGAAGTGCTTGAAAAAAATGCATTGTTACATGAGATCTTTGAAGTGTGCGTGTGACTTGAATATTATAACTGTGGAAACAGTTTTTCTCCGTGTAAAACATTCACGTTAAATTTTCTGCTAATGAACCTCGGAAGTGACTTCAGCTTTTGCAGATGTTTTTATACCTTTATATATTTGCATTTTTTGAGTAAGTAGCCTTTGACATATTCATTTAATCATGAACTGTTTAATTTGTTCACTTGCTATTTGCTGTTGTACAGTATTGGATTGGTCTTTAAGTAATACAGTGTAGATTCTACTAGCCTGATAACTTAGTGTTCTGAGTAGCATTGTAGTCAATATTCAAAATTCACATATTTCTGATGTGACATTATATCACATAAAGGTACGTGGAAAATGTGAATTATAAAGTAGCAATTAATGCAGTAAGATATATTGGCAAAGCTTAATCGAATGGAAACAGAATAGAATTGTAAACAAGGTCACACTATGAAACAATGTGAAAATCGTTAATTTCTGAAGGAAAAAAGGAAGATGGGTTACTCTCCCGTGCTTATTGTTTAAAGGAAATTATTTCTGTCTGAAATGAAACAGAGTTGTGTTTCTTAACAGGAAGTTATGAATCAGAGTACCCTAAATGCACGGAAGAATTGTTCCATTATATTTAAATATCAAGTCATTTAGGTATCTATGCAGGTACCTGAAGATATCATTCATTTTTCTTGCTGTCAAATGTCAAGACAGCTAATCTCATAGTTTCCTTTTACACTTAGTTTGATCTGTTATTGTCCTTTATAAGCTTTATTCCATTCTCAGTGACTTTTTAGCATTTTAAAAAGCAACTACATCTGCCTGAGCAGAGCTCGTTTCTCCAAGGAATTTGGGAATCATAGAATGGATTATTCTTTCCAATAGAAAGTTGGAAGCGACCTCAGAGATCATGTAGTTCCAACCCCTCTATCGTGGACAGTGTTGGCAGCCACTACATCAGGCAGCCCAGAATCCCATCCAACCTGGTCTTGATTGCATCCAAGAATGGGGTGTCCACTGTTTCTCTGGACAGCCTGTGCCAGTGCCTCACTGCCCTCTTAGGAAATAATTTCTGCCTAATGTCTCACCTAAATCTTTTTTTATTTTTTTATTTTTATTTTTATTTTATTTTTTTTAGTTTAAAGCCATTCTCCTATGTCTTGTCACTATCAGACCATGTAAAAAATCAGTCTCCCTCCTGCTTATAAGCTCCTTCCAAGTACTGGAAGGCCACAATGAGGTCTCTCCAGTGCCTTATCTTCTCCAAGCTAAACGAGCCCAGTTCTCTCAGCCTTTCTTCATAAGAGGGCCTTTCAAGGGCAGAGCAGAGGGGGACAGTCACCTCCATCTCCCTGCTGGCCAACTCCTCTGTTGATGCAACCCTGATACTGTCGGCCTTCCAGGCTGCAGGAGCACACTGCGGGCTCATGTCCACCAGTACTCCTAATTCCTTCTACGCAGGGCTGCTCCCAATGAGTTCTCCCAGTCTGTACACGTATATGGTATTGTCTTGACCCAATTGCTACACTTTGCTCTTGGCCCTGTTGAACCTCATTTAGTCCACATGGGCTCACTTTTCAAGCTCCTTGAAGTCACTCTGAATGGCATTCCTTCCATCCGTTGTATCATCTGATGATTTTTATAATGATAGATAGTAAACAGTGAAGTAGAATGTAAAGTAGTGTCTAGACGGCTCCAGATCTACATGTGGCATTGCACAAAGATGCCTCCAGACATGTAAAGATAGAACAATAAAATAAAGTAACTACCTCACAGTCAGATACTGTGGCAAGAAGAACAGAATTGAGATGTCACTATAGCCTGCACAGAACTGTGTTAAATTGTATTCAAGTGTTAGACCCTATGGAGAATTATGATCACTTAAAAAAGAAATATTTGTTTGTGTTTAAAGATTTGTAATTGCATAGTGTATTTTCCTTTATTTCTATTAAAACATTTATCTTTATTCTCATCTAACCATATTCTTTTATTTGTCTTCCTATTGGGTAGTTCCAAACACGTTGTTTTCTTCTGATAAAGGAGGGAATTAAAATGGCATGAGATTCAGAAAATATAACTTCAGTAAAATTTGCAGTCTTTTTTTCTTTGCTAGAGGGGCTGACTGAAACTATTGCAGTTCTTTGACTCTTTAATTGGCATCCTGATGAGTTTTAAGAGCATTTTGCTAAACCTTTTTATTTTAAAGTTATTTGCTGTTTTTTGACTGTGAAATATGGCAGTGTTTGTATTTCACAGGCTACTTCAGGCTGATATAATATAGTAGGGTGTGTACTGAAGTAGCTGTTAGTTTGGGTCATCATGGTTCAAGATCTGCCTGTAAGAAGATAATGTGAAAGAGTATATAAATAACTGCCTCCATATACCTCATATGTGTGTTTGTATGTTTGTGTGTGCGTATGTGTATATAATCAATTTTATCATAATGAGATTGAAATAAATGGTGAATGCCTCTTATCAGAAGACAGATTTGTTATGAGAATGTGTAGTACGCATCCTAAAATCAATATAAGAATGTTAGAAACTGATTCAAATGCATTTCTGTTTAGGGGAAAAGCAAAGATTTGTTTGCCAGTTAGAGAGGGCAGGAGCTTATTGCAATTGTTTCCTCAGATATATGTGCAGTCGTAGTTAAAGTATCTCCATGACAATATTGACCATATCTGCTCATCTCAATTTCCACTGATTTACATGCTTTGCATTTAGAGTAGTCTGTCAAACTGACACTGATTGAAAGTTTTACATGGATGACTTGATGTGTGTATGAGAAGTTCATTGTGTCATATGCAACCAGGTATTGATCTAAGCATTTTTTAGATCGGGGAACTTTTTGTTTAAATCATCTAACGCACATACGAAAGTTGATAACTACAGGAACTTCAGTGCTGCAGCAAAAAACGGTCTCATCTACAGGCCGCATCAAATAAATTTGCAAGATTTTTCTTAAAATCTTACTTAATAATATCAGTATAGAGCTGGCATGCACATCTCCTTCCTCTCAAAAGGAAAAGGATGACTTAAAGCTCCATTCATTCTGTGAAAATGAAGTAATGGTAAATGGACTCTTGTGGTTGCTATGGCAGTTGTAACTTCTCTGTTCTGAGGTGTTAAAAGTGAGCGCCAGGAAAAGTAGGAGCTGGAGAACACAAATCAGAAGCGAGCAACGATGTTGTGTATTTTGAAAGAATGGGATAGTGGGATGTTTTTTTGTGGTGCAGTTGTTTATGGATTTATGGCCAGGACCTCAGCATAACTTCACAGGTTGATGCCATGGTCCCAGATTTTGTGATCTTCTCAGAGTTGTTTCATACAGGTTAAGGTATTGTAATGAGTCCTATTGAAAACGAGCTGACTTGCTGATGAATTAATGTTGTTATCAAATTCCTTTTTCATCCTTTTTTTTTTTTTTATCATCAACTGATGTGAATTTTGGTTGGAATACTTTTAGGGTAACGAGCAAGAAAAGTTTTAGTGCTTGAGCAAATATGAATGTATTTCAGTTAATATCCTCTAGGCTACAGTGATCGTATTTTCAATGTTGATAATAAAAAGTATACGTGCTCCAAATACAAGTTACAGCTTGAGAATTTTGTTACCAGTACCAGTGTGTAAATGTGTGTTAACTGACAGATTATGCAGTGCTGTTCCATGGGAGTTAATGTAGTTAAACATCTGCTGTTGTACTTGGAAACCTTAAACCCAGAAGGGCGTTGTAGTACCTTTCTAATCATTCCTTTTACTCATGCTTGTGCTTGTCTACTCATTGTTCCTTGGTGATGGATGAAGTTGCAGCGGGAAATGGCTTTTAAATGAATGAGAAATAATAGGATTTTAAAAAAGTAAAGGATCGGCTGCTGAATATCCTTCTCAGCTGTCCTATGTTAGTCTGCATGCCTTTTAGACAGGGTGCCAGTGCAGGAAAGAAATATTTTTTGTAGTCCTTATTCTTAATTGAACCAACGTAAGTAAACTTAAGGTATATAAGGAAATTAGCCCAGTGATTACATGAAACAAATAAACTTATTCAAGATGCTGGGTATCTGTTAACGGGGTGTCAAGCAGCAAATCCCACTTAGTTTATTTATGAATAAGAAAATATGCTTCGTAAGAAAACTGTTCATGAGGTGCCCAGAAGCTCCATAAAGCCCGGTGGCATGATATAATCTGAAAGGAAATGAAGTGCTTCAGTGTTCAGGTTGTTATATAGCTAAGAAAGTACTTCTGTTGTTTGTGTACACCCAAATTGTGATTTTCTTATTCAAGACCTTGCTGCTGGTAAGCGCTGTTACTCTCAGAAGCAGTGTTTCCAGGAAGAGAATAGGGGAAGGCTGAACATGCTCATCCCCAGTGCTTGCCTGTTTTTTCTTTCAGGAAGGAAAGTTCTGAGAATACCAACATCAAGTGAGCAGAAGTTTCCTTAGCCGTGATACAGGAAAAGTGGAATGAATAGTTTTGTTGTCCTGCTGTGAATGCCTCTTTTCTGTTTGTATGTTGCCCTTTCTATAAACAAACAACAGCAAAATGTGCACAAAAGAAGCCTAAACAACTAAATACACATACACACACACACACAAAAAAAAACAACAAACAACCACAAACCCAAACCAACCAACCAAAAACCTTGTCTTCTGTGTAACTGTGCAGAAATACAAGCTGCAGAGAATTTGTTAAGCCTTTCAATCTGTCTGGCTGTGTACGTGTCAGACAGTTACCATCTCTGTATGTCTGCTGCAGAGATGGCTGTGGGCTGACGTGTGTTGCTGCTATTCACTGTGTGAAAGGAACTGGGACATTGAGTGTTAACTACACTTTCCTAGTTTGTAAAGATACCCTCTGCCCCATCTCCTGCATGTAAGCTATTGATAGGTTAGTTTTATACTGATTATTAGTATTTTGTGTTTTGTTGCATTCTGTATCCATATTATATATATACAACTATTGGGGTTTTTTTTTCCCCAGAATTAAGACTGGTAAGTGTTCTGACCTAAGTACATTTTGTCCTTCAGTTGCTGTCATTCATCCTTTCTCATTTCACTTTCTAATGAATCTAAAAGTATTGATACTATCTCTTCCTTCATTGGTTGACATAGGAATCGTCTCAAAATGTGTTAAAGTGATCAGGAAAGCAACTGCAGCCTTTTGATCATAAGTGTGAACAACTTACCTATCTCTAGGTCTCTGCTTTTCCTCTAATTTCTCTTTTACCAACCGACAAAACAGCTGAGAAATGTGTGTTCTCACGCTGAGTGGATTTGCCACCCACAAATCCACAGCTACTTGGATTTGTTTTCTGTAAGCACAGAAGTGGTGTTCTTATATGTTGTAATGGAGATCTTAGACATTTCTGGGGAGAAAATCAAAAGGCTCTCCACAGTTCTCCTGTAGCAACAAGCGCTGTCTTTTTAGGAGGTTCTCAGACTTGGTAATTTTTTTAAACATCAAAATAAGTAATAAATGTTAAGTGGGATTTACTCAAAACAGTTCAAGTCCGGCCATTGCAGAATAACCTACAGTGAGGTGTGCTGTGTATACCTGACTTGAAAATAACTCTGTGGAATTGCTGTATTTTTCAGCTTTTCAGAGAAATGCATGCAATTTTCTGTTGGAAATGACATGGAATATTAGCTGATGCTTTAACGTTATGAAAGAAATATTCACGTCTCTGGTTTAGAAGAGTTTCAAGTGTTGTAGGTTTTGTCTGTTAACTGAACAGACAGTGACTGTGCCCATGCTCTCATGCTCTGATTAGTCCAGTTATTAATTGGCAAGCTCACACAATATTAACGTAATAGCTTAGTCATTAAAGTGCTTCTGGTTAATTAGACCTTGAGAAAATGCATGTTTTCATATGCTTTCAGTGCAGCACATTGTCCTTGCGTGCATTTGCGATCACTCATGTAAACATCTAAGTATGCAGCATTTTCCAAAGAAGACTCAAGACTCTTCAAACACAAAATAAAATAGCGAAGGAGGGCCGATTAGTAATGTCAGAGGTATAGATCCACATTTCCGCGTTTCAGTTGATTTTTAACATTTGATATTTTAGGGTGATTATTCATCATGTTATAATGGTGTTCATGGTACACTGTGAGTTTTAACACAATATTTTTAATCTGAATGCATTGGTTTTGGCAAGGTTTTTTTTCCTTATGTATATATAGTGATCTTTCTTGCTGCTTTAAGAAAAAAGAAGGGGTAGGGGCAAGGAATGAGCTTGGAATAGTTTGAAGGGGTTTTTTTTTGGTTTTGGTTTTTTTTTTTTCTATTTCATAGAATGCTGTTTACACCCTACGCTGCCGTTTTCTTATATTTAGTTGATAAAATGAATGATCTGAAAGCAGCTTTTAGCTCTGTTCCACGTTTGTTCCTGGCATGAAGCGCCAAAGGAGGAGATAAGGGCACGAGGTGAAGAGCTGGAGATTGTACTGGGATGGCTCAGATATGGAATGGCAATTGCCTGGAGTGTAAAGTAAACATAAAATAAATGAAAAGAATTGTTTTAGCAGTCACTGGGAAGGAGGAGTTTCTCAGGGGAGTATTAAATGGCTTCGGAGTGAATGAGTTCGTGGTGGTAGTTCTCATGTAAACCAAACACTGCTGTCTTCCAAAATAGGCTTTTGTAGTCTGTTTCACCTTTTCTCTAACAATGCAATTTTTTTAATCTGCCTTTAAGACATAATAGTCTTTAATTTCCCAGTGACAGGAGGAGAATTTATAGTATTGTACAATATTAGTGCAGGCTTTGAAAAACCTTGATTGTATAATAAAGCAAAGAGAGAAATTCCCTTGGATGATTCTATTTAACTCCTCTGCATTATTAAAGATATCCAAAGCAAGGTGCTTAGATTGCAGCAATAATGCAAAAGTTGCCCTCCTCCCGTTTCCTATACTTTTTCCTTTCATTTTATCCTCTCTTTAGCTTCAGCGTGTATGCCATTGGTATCAAGCAGTACAATTCTTCCAGATGTATAAAGTGAAACTTTTTTTCTGCATCACTCAGTATTGATGGGAGTAATAGGAATAGGATTTCTCAAACAAGTAGGGGTTGCAGAACTGAGCGATTTTCTAATCCTGAATCAGAATTGAGTGCTTATATTTTTTATGTACGTTTGGATTTAGCTACGTGCAAATAAGACCAAAGCATGGAAACACAAAACCAGAGACAATTGTTAGACTATCTCTGCCCCTTCTGTATGTGTGAAGTAGCATCATTCAGACATTTACTCGTTACTCTTCTATCAGTTGTGGTGAAATTCAAGTTTGGATTTGAATATTATAGATAAGGAACACGTGTATGTCCTATTGTGAGTACACAAACACATAACATTCTGCAGTCATTTCTTATGCCCTTGATAAGCTGATGCTCACTGAACATCCAGAAAATTATTCCTATGGCTGTATTTGATAGAGACTTTCAAAAGCCCTCAGTTTGTGAACTGAAATAAGTAAATTTTTATTAGCAGGCTGTTCTGAAAAATATTACCTGCGTTCTTAGATGTGATTTCATAGTGCTGTCAAATCTGTTCATATGTATCATAATTTAATGTACGGAAAGTAATTATGTTTGTGACAGGCACTCTACATGTTTTTCCTCACATTTTTCCTTTTGACTTCTTGAGTGATGGTTCTAATTTCTTGGTTGTAAAAACTTAGTGATTCATATACAAAAAAAAGGCAACATCAGAAATATGTTTTATTCTAACAGTACTGGAAACAAAATAGGTTTATAGTATAAATATGTTGGGAATATTATTTTCACTTCTAATTTGCAAAATAATGCAAAATCTTTCTTCAGGATCTGATTTCTATGCTGGCTCTAGAAACGCTCCATCTAGTTATCTGCAGATTTATTATTTAGTATTGATCTTACTGCTTCTAACAGGAAAATGAACCTAAAAAAAAAAAGATGTGATCTTGAACAGAAGTAGAATGAGAACACTTGGGAGTAAAGTAGAACCGGGAGGCTAAAATGCAGTGCTCTTTTATTTTATTACACTACTACCCATCTTACTTGGAAAAAAAACTGTGATGTGCAGACATGAGGCTTGTTTGCCTGACCTTCAGGGGAATAAACTGTTCATGCTGAGTTATCTGTGACTAGCAAAACCAATAAAGACAAAACACAAATAACAACAAGCAAAAAGAATTCCAACTTAACAGGAGCAAGCAGAAGATGCATATTTTATCCTTCCAGCCTTTATTAGCTGATTTCGTTTTTTATAGATATGGGCAGATGCAGCTTTACAAGATGCTCTTCACCAAAAAAGCCACCATATTTGTATGAAGTTTGCACTAGTCACAAAGTGAAGGAGCTGAACACAAATGACAACAGTAACCTCCCAAGGCGCTTCTGACTAGAGTCTGCTTGTGAGTCATATTGAGCTTTATTTATTTATTTATCCAAAACTCAAATGCATCATTTATAACCTATACCTGATAAGAGATGGCAGGGAAAAGAAAAATTAGATCTCTGTAGAGCCACAGATTTTATTTATTTATTTGGTTTATTTGCAAAAGCTTAGCAGTTATGATGGGGAAGAAGGGAATCACAAAATGTGATCAGGGTTCATGATAGTCCATTTTCTGGAAAGTCTTTGTCTCCATGATACATAGCCTCAGGATAGCTGTAGTTAAATAAGTAATATGTAGACGTAATATAAATAAATAACTAATGTGCAAGTAATTGTGTTGTGCATATTTACATTGTTAGGCAGGAGAAGGAGGGGTTCTTTACCAAGAGCTTCAAATCAAAACATGCAGGACCAAGGAATCTCATTCTGAGCAATGAAAATATGTGGGAATTTTGTTGCTCCTTGGTAATGTCAGAGAAGGAGGCAGCAATCACTTGATTTTAATTTTCTGATGCTTGTATGGCCAAAGCTCATTAAAAATGCTGAAGCTGCAGACAGTGTAAAAGCTACAAATCTTACCTCCTTATAGTTAATATCTGCTGTTGATTTATATGCGCGGTACACTTATTAGCTACAGAGTTGAGTTGCTTATCCCGTCATTGTGTAGTCTACATTGAAAAAAATGAGAAATCCTGTAAAAGGTCTTTTATTGAGTTTATAGGTCCTGGTAATAAATAATGTTATTGGACAATTAGACAATTACGATGAGCATAGGGTAGCGTACCAATTTTCATTCCTTGACAAAGGCTCTGATTACACAATTCTTTCTGTCCGTTGTATCATTGAAATATTGAGCTGCAAATTGGCTCACTTTCAAAAACCATCTCATTTACAGCCAGAGTGCTCTGGGACTGTACTTTCTGCTTAGATCTCTGCCAGCTCTCTGGAAGGCCCGTGCATCTGAAGTAGAAATCTCATATATCTTTTTTGGTGCTGACTGTGATAAGAGGCCATTATGGAAGTTGACAGAGCTATATGATTTTCATGGCTGTGAAATGCTTAGCTTCAGTCAGGTTATTTAACAGTCTCTTTTTTTGTTTATTCATTTTCTAGAGATCTACATCTTTTTAACTGAAACTTGAGAATAAGTAGTTGAAGCTGTTTAGACAGTAAGAGGGAACTGTGAGAAATATGAAGAGCAGGTCAAAATGGGTGTATGCTCATCACTTAGTTTCAGTTATGCTTTGGTTTAGAGAATTTTCTCAAGTTTGTTTACTGAAAAAGTCTATGTTTGGAGAGCTGGAAAGAGCTTACAGCATTTCTACTACCCATTTACTTTAACCATTGAAAATATATGCTCTGAACTATAGCACAGATTTTGTCTGGACATGTCTTGACCCATTTTTGAGAAAGGCAAAGAAAGGGTGTACTGAAAAGCGTAGTGACCTTTTCTGCGAGGGGGAAGACAAGGCTCAGGCTGCTCTTTGACAAGGCAGCAGAAAGGCCAGTCTTAATGCTGCAGTTCACTGTCAGCATATTCACCTAAATATGGTTTGTACTTTGTGATAATATAATCAATGCTAAATAGTTGAGAAAGGAAACGTTCTGTGCTGTGTGCAGCTGTGATCTGAAATCAGAAGTTTTTTCATCTCTCCATTACTTAAATAGTTTCGTTACACCAAAAGATTGGCTCACAGTTGGCTCTCTACTTAAGAAATTAGATACTATTCATTATAATCAAGATGAAAGACTCCAAGTCTCCAGCTGACTTGCTAGAATAAATTTGGAGGCTGGACTGAGTTCTTGGCTCACTAATACGTAAAGCAAGTCTGGTACTTAAGCAGCAAACTGGAAGGTGACTGCTATTTATATTGTTTGCACACGCAGCTTACACATAGGCTAGTAGCAGTCCTCATTTGTGACTGTTACTTTCTAAAATGTGATGACTAGGTTATATCCTGCTCTGTGGTGAGGAATTTTTGAGACAATACAAATGTAAATAGTAGTCATAATGTTATACATTTAGACAAATAAATAATGTCTACTCTGCGTTAGTGATCCTGCATTTCAGCTCATGACATCTCAGTGTCCAGATCTCAGAAGCAAGTCAACTGAACTCTTTGTTTATGGAGATTATTTGGGTAGAAAAAAAAGTGTTCATTTGCTGTGTGTAGATGAACAGGATGGATTATCTTGTGAATCCTATTAATTTTATCCTTAAAAAAATTAAAAGCTGGATTTCAGTAAGCACGTTTTATAGATACTTAACTAGCTTAAGGAATCTGGTAAATGAGAAATAAACTACCCTTTTCATCCTTTGAAGAAGCATAAAGACTGACAGAGCGCTGATGTTTGTGCCAAAATGTTTGTCTGAGCCAAGTTTAGCTCAAATTTGTAATGAAAGATTTCCAAGCTCCCCAACGCGTTCCTTTTCATACGCGTTTAATGTTTTTCTGGCTTGACTTCATTCTTGCATGTAAGCATTCTGTGCTGTCTTCAAAATCAGCAATATTGGAAAAGTAAGTCCAGTGCTTAAGAACCAGTTAAATACATGTTCAAGCGTACACTCTTCTAAAATAGAAACCTGGAGGTTTCCCAGCTGAATGTGAAAGAGCTCTTAAATCTCTAAAAGTAATGGCTCCTATTTATTTCCCTGGAAACTGCAACAGATACGAAGAACACAATAAAACTATTAGAGAGAGCAAATTCTTAGCTGCAAAACACTCTTTTTCAACATTGTCACTACCATTAGCTGTGCATTTTCACCAGTGAAAGTGTAAGTGAAAGCAAGTTCACCACTTGCTTGTAAAAGTCTGCCCCAGCAGAGGCAACCCACTGTTGGCACTGCTAAAATGCACCACCCATCACTTCACAGGCCACTGTTTGGTACCCTTAAAACGTTCAGCAGACATTGGTGACAATTGGTGCAATTTTTGCTGCATGGAGAAATTGTATGACGCACCTTTGCTTCATACTCTCTGAAATGTCAGATGCCATTCTGTCCGACTGCCCCTCTGCTGCCTTCTGTTGCCCTGCAATGAACTGTGGCAGAATATTGGCAGGAAGATTCAGCGTGTACTGCCATATGTCCACCTCTTCACACTGTGGGCCAAAATAAGAAAATAGGAGGCATTACATTCAGAGCAGCCTTCATATTTTTCCCTGTTGTTTCTATAGGATAAAAAATTATTGGTGCATCTTCTGGTACTCTTTAATTCAGAACACACACCCCAGCCCTTTTTTAAAGAAACAACAAAGAAAAGAACTTTGTAACTCTTGAAGAAGGTAAATTTATTCTTTTAGTCTTCAGTTCTCCTTTTCACATGTGTAAATTGCAAGGCACAGGCTCAATCTGAGCCACGAAATACTGGCATCTCTGAAGTCACTGGGAGTTTTACCACTGAACAATGGGATCAAGATTTCAACCAGAGCATTCTAGCAGATAAAAATCATGTCTAGGTGCTGTGCAGCTTCTCTGTACAAAGCCAAAATCCTCTCAGAGGATAGAATAGCAAGCTAGTATGAATCCTGAAATGTCGTGGTTTTCAGAAGGTGACTCTGAAAGAATTATAAATTATTAATTTCTTAAAGAACTGCTTTTCATATGGGGAACGCATAGAAAATTCCATTTGGAGGAGGGTAGTTGGTTAGAAAGGTATATATGTATAAATTGGAAGCACTGGTCTCAGTCACTTTTAATGCTTTATAAATACATCGGGTTGGTGTTGCCTTACTTATCATGTTCTAACATCTATCAGCTAACACTGATGATGGTGATGCTGCTGTGTAACTAGAATACCTTCTCTCAGTTTGACTTTAAAATGGCTTTAATGTGATTTGTATTTTAAGGTAAGTGCACCTTATATTTCTTTTTTAATCTGTGGCTTTTTTTGCTTTTTTTTTTTTTTTTCAATGGCAGTTTGAGAAGATACCATTGAGAGAACTTTTTATTGTTATCCCCTAATGCTGATATGAATAATAATAAGGATTTTTATTTCTGATCTGTGTTGTAGGCAGATGTCAAAAGAGCTTTTTCAGATACTGTCTAAGTTGTTGAATTGTTCTGCTACGGATAGTATGCATCTTAGAATGATTTGGCTGCAGACTTGGACTTGGGCTTGAGCTGCTGAGTATGAAACATTTAGCATGACCTTGCTGTATTGACTTGATACCTGTTGTTGCTATTTGAAAGAGAAGTCAAAATGGAAGTTATTATTGAGGATGCTGATGCAAATCTTACGTTTCCCTAAATGTGGTTCTGTAGGGAAGTCTTGTCACTTCACTTTAACTGATCTAAGTAAGCTCTGGCTAAAAAAGCTCTGGCTAAATTATGAAACTTAGTATTTAACAATCTTGTTCATCTTTCTTGATCTTTGAATTTCATTTACAAGGTGAATGAATTGGGGTTCCCATTATACCTCAAAATTTGTGATGGAAATTGGATGTTTTCTGACTTCTTTTTTTCTACTAATAGTATTACAGAAATTGAATTAATATCTTACTGAGATTGAAGTGGGGAGTCCTTGATGTAAATGATCTGTCTAGAACCACAGGTATTTGTAAACCTCTATGATCCTTACCTTGTCTACGTAAATGACTTGGGGGGAAAAAAAAAAGTGATTTAGATTTGCACCTCCCTTATGCCTGCAGCAGTGTAATATTTGTCACTCCTTATTCTATCATGTTCCATTTTTTTTTCCTGTTACCTGCTAAGTACTGCCATCAGTATTTCCTGATTGTTTCCTTTTTTGGGTAATAGTTTAGGCAGTTATCTGGAAAGATGAAGCTTACACAACCTCAGTGACTACTTGGATGGTTTGCTTCTGACTGATGTGAACTTGCTCCCAGTGCAAGTCTCATTCACTTCTCTCTTTTGCCTCTGCTTTCAGGATTGTCCTGTTAGCTTTTTGAGTTTAGATGAGTACAGTAAATGAGTTACTATACACTCCTAAAACCGTAAGGTTCTGACTGTTTTGTACAACCCAAAAGATGTAGAAGCAGATGAGGACAGGAAGGAGAAAAACTAACAGCTTATTATATATTGCACTTTTAATTGAATGTTTAAAAACAAAGCTACTGAAGTGAGTATTTTACATTTAGTTAAGAGACTAAACTTAAAAGTCAACAGAAGAAAGATTTCCTCTTTCAGAGTTAAGAAGTAATTATTTTTTCCTGGCATTTGCAAAGAAGCAAAGTTTTAGTCCAAATCCTCTTAGCTGAAAAGAATGAGAAGAATTGCAGATCTGAATCTTAATTCTGCAGTTCAAAACCACGTCGTCTTTCATAGAATAGTGGAACAGTTCGTTCTTTTTACTTCTGAGGAATTTGTGGAGCTTCTCCATTCCATTCAATCCAAACTCAGTGCAGCTGGAAAAATGTGTGAAAAATTCAAGAAGAAAATTGAGTGAGAGTTTTACAGCGTAGTGTAAAAATCCCTACATTTAGTGTAATTAGTTACTGTAACACCTGTAAACTTTAGACTTGGGTTATTTAGAAGGACTTTTGAACAGTTAAAAATAAAAAAATAAAAGTAGTCAATTGATAATGAACCTCACAGCATAGAGATTTAGTCTGGAAAGCTCAGCTCATGATTATTTATTTTCTGAGTTGTCAAAGCTTTCTGTAATTATCTTCTTGATTTCTGAAATAGTTCAGTGCATGTATTTCCTGTTATTGATTTCTATTCTTGATTTGAAGGATGACTCAAAATAATTTGAAGAGCTTTTGATTAATTGCAGTCTATTCGTGATATCCATTATGTATAAATAGACTGTCTTATTCCTCTATAGCTTTTCTTGAGGTATGAGAAATGCCAATGAAGTGAAATGGAATTAAATTTCCTTATTTAATAGTGTTTAATGTAATCATCATAAAATCCATGCAGAATGATTGACTTGTGGTAGTTAATTTGTTTGCCTGCAACTCGTACCTCCTATAGCTACTTCAAAACCACCTGTAGTAAAGATTTGAAAATCAGCACCATGATAGGAACATGTAGTTTTGAAAGGCTGGGTGTTGAATCCTAAAACTAGGATTTTCAGGTGTAGTAAATCAGCGTAGCTCTGATGACAGTAATAAATTTTCTGCTTCTGCTGAAGATAAAGCCTGCATGCTGGAAGGTATATTATCTTTTGGATGCAAGTGCACTTTTCCTACTGGAATCAATAATCTATTAAAGTACACACAAAATAAGAATTAGTCATGGAAATATTCAGGTTACGAGTAGAGATTTTGATGCTATTTAATTTGCTTAGTGCAACTGAAAAAAAATATCATGCATCTGACAGAGCGTGGGAGTTGGCTCCAACAGGAGATGTGTCTGCTACGGGGAAAACAGGGCCCTTCTAAGAGTACTCCCAGAGTAATTGCTGTGACTTTGACTTCTGTTAACATTATTGTGTTGAGAGTTTCAAAATGATCACTGCAGGATCTACAGAAGCCAGTGCTTACAGACACATTATATTTTGGCACCTTTATGAAATTGTGATACAAAGTGCAATGAGACCCTCTTGAGCTGGAACCACTAAGCCAAAAACCCAAGACTGAGAGAGAATTGTGGAAGTTTGCTATCTGTGAGATCAGAAGGAAGCAACTGGCTCCCCAGTATTACACTTTATTTTTTAAAGTGTGTTTGAATCCTGAGAGTGTTTTTTATACAGAAGCACTGTACCAAAGCAGATGGGGTTGCTGTAACCCGGAGGGCTTGCTGTTATTTTGCACTAAATTGCAGCATTTTCTTGGGCTTCTGTTGGTCCTGAAGAATATGTCACCCTCAATCTAAGGTTGTGTTGTAGGAATTGATGGTGTCAGTCTTCAAGGCAGAGAGGTGGGCTTAGTCAGCTCCTTGGCAAGGGAAACCAGAAACAAAGCAAGTGTCTTATCTTCACTGTGTGTTACTGAGGTTTATGTAGGCTTCTATGTGGACCAAAACTAGTGTGGTCTCAAGTGCCAGAACTCTTCCAGGTGAGTGTAATCTGCTGGGTGCCATCCATTCTCGTGTATTCAGGCAGGTGTCAAGTATCTATCTGCCGCCTGTTGGTCGCTCCATAGTTGAAGACTGAATGATGTCATCTTCATTTTGTACATGGTTTTATACAGCTATGCCAGACATTCATCACAAAATACTTCGCTTTGTCACCTCAATCAAAGCCTTAAGGTATGGTTTAGGTACGTGGCAAAAAGAGTAAAGTGACAGGTGGAGCTCCTTTTTACAGAGGGGACACCCTCAGTGCTGTTGCAGGGTGAAATCTACATGAGAGCCCTGCTCTGATCGTTGAGACCTTGGCTTGCATCTCTAGCTCTTAGATGAGCTCGGAAAACAAAGCACTGATAATTGTTAGAGAAGAGGCTTACCTGAGAGCTCTGTCCTACATCTGTCTTGCTGCAATGTTTTGGATACATGTGGGAAGGAGGCAAAGAAACACAGGTGAACTTGTAACAACTCTGCATACTGAGCGCTACACTGGGGCGGGAAGTCAAAACCTGGTCGTAGCATGCAGATTGATCAAAACCTTGCAGTAATGCACAGATTGAACCCCAGTCATGAGTAGGAAAATCATAGAGACTGATCTGCAACAGTATGACCGGGAAAGCCATGGGCAGGTGCCAGCCTCCTAAGCCAGAACACCCAAACCCAGACACCTGGCACTGCAGGTGTTATGAGCCAGCAAGGGAAGCACAGGGCATGGCGCTGAGCCTCCAGGAGGTCCCAGGCATGCAGGGTGCTCATCAGTGTCCAGTTCCTGTTACTCTGGGTCAATGGTATGCTGAATGGAAGGGACAGGGAATGTAGTTGGTGCGAAAATGATGCGTATGAGAAATCTCTCTATTTCACACCAATTCTGATTGTCATAATTAATAATAAAGAAATATCATCAGTACTGCCCTAATTTTTACAGTAGCGCTTGATTCAACTCTGTGGAATTGCTTGTTGTGCATTTTTAAATAGATGCACTTTCAGTATGACAATGTTATTCATACTTTGACTGGAAATTGACATTTTGAGCAAGATACTGGTCCAGATGACCTTAAAAAGTGAATTATTCTGTGATTTTTTGGTACAATTTTATCTTTGATAGATGTTCATTCAAACTTATCATGGTACAAGTAAATAATGCAAAGAATAGACCTAATGAAAAGCATTTGCTTTATGAAGACCTTTGAGGAAAAAAAGGATGTTAACTGAAATGACGATGGATTAGATTTAGGAATGAGTCGATTTTTACTTTTTTCCTCTTTTTTGGGAAACAGTCAACTGTGGCTGCTTCTAGTAACTGTAAAAGGCTCAGGCTGTCTTGGAGGCACTTGGGAGATTCTCTTTTACTTCAAAGACTTGATTTTCTGTTTTTAGAGGAAAGGAAAAAAAAAAAAAAAAGAAAAATAATATGCTACTTGGTCGTCAGTTTTATACTCATTTACCAAGAGTGAATCCCTCCCAGAGCAATTTATGAAGGATAATGAACCAAATTAATTTATCATCAAGATACTTCAACTTGGGTTCTCAATTGTGTTCAGTCTCATAAAATGGCATCATTATTTATCTCTAATTTTAATTCTTAAGCTAAATTGTTTACCAGAAGGAGTTTTTACTGTATCTCTTTCCAACAACAATCTATTAAGCACAGAGCAAACAGTGACAATAAATTAAAAGCAAATTGAGACAACTGCTGACTTACTGAACTTGCAGTTTCTTCATGTAGCTTGTTATGCAAGGCAGACACTCTCAGTTATTTGCAGCTAACAGTATGTCACTAAAACACTGCAGCTCACTGTGAAACTCAGAGAGGAGGAACATCACATGGAGCACTTGTGTGTGGTAGAACCTGCTTCAGAGTGACTCCTTCACGTGAGTTGTAATAAAATAAAATCTCTTAAACTAGTTTGACCGGACCGAATGGAGGGTAAAACCAGTTTTGTGATGACACAATGGATTCTAAAAGGGCTATGGAAATTCATAGGCGCAGGTCAGCTTCTGTTTCTCTTCTTGTCTTCCTGTTAAGGCAAATACCTTATTGAAATCCAGCCATTTCTGTGACAGCACCTTGGCACTACCGTCATCATCGCCTAACCGCAAATTCAAGCATAGTAAATTCACTGTGCATTTGACTAGGTAACACTGTAGCTGTCAAAGAATATAAAGACTGCTTTTTTTTTTTCCATCTATTGCTATTGTGTGATTATGTATATCAGACACTAAACTTGAGCCAAAATGAGGGGAGTTACTCTACTAAGGAACATTTTTGTATATGCAATAGCAACCGTACAGCTTTCCTATTCTGGTAAGTGGTGTAGTACAAGTTAAAAAGGGGTTGTGGTATATAATTCCAGCAATGGCTTGGCTTGCTCTGAATTACTGATGTAGATTTATTGGACAAAATACGGAACTGGTTGTAGAGAAATGCGTCTGACGCTATGATCACACATTTCGAGTAAGTTAGAATATTAAGGTGCTAGTGACTGCAGGTATCAAACTATAAAATCCTCACTTTCTTACATACTTAAAGGAAGCAAAACTTTTCAAGTTCAATTAAGTGAAAGGAATAAATGGGTTAATGTTCTGAGTACTGTGAACTGTGTGGGAGTCGGAGTACAGTGCCTTCATGTCTGCAGTAGATTTACTGATTGAAAAAATGGGATTTGTGCAGCACAGCAGTAGAGGAATCACTGCTTTGGAATTATACATATTAAATGCCAGCTGCAAGGTGAAATGCAGGGTGCTGACTGCCAAGGACTGCAGAGCTAATAGGAACTGTGTTGCATTTTTAAACTTTGCTGCATGGGGGATTTCTGCAGCTTCGAATTTTGTTGTTCAGAAAAAAAGATGAGGGAGGTAAAGTCTGGAATTTGCTGGGGCTGCGGGACTATTTCTAAAGGTTTGTATCACCTTTATTTAATTGACAGGTTAAACGGTGGGAACCATAATATGATATTATATTAATGTTTTGTTGACATGGGATAGTCTTTCTACAAAGATAGCAGCAATGAAGAAATGTAAATAAACGCTAAATGATGTCTTCTAATAGTAAACAGAATACACACTGAATAAATTTCTTAATTTTTCACGAGTCAGTTAATATAATGTCTTTTTTTGCCCTTGGTATTATCCCCGAGAAAAAATGAACAGATTTATCTTCAAGATTAGAGTTTAAACATACCTGTGATCCATGAGTATGCAAACTCGTGTTAACAAAAATAGATACTTAGTTGTTGCTGTCTTAAATGCTATACAAAATAAACACAGGTTAGATCGTAGAAAATAATAGAAATATGATCTTCAAATTTTATAACCATAAGTCTCATTCTGCAGTAGTTTAAAACTCTCTAAAAAGTCTAGAGAAAATGGGAATATTGCAAGAACTCTTTTAAACCACCATAGACATAGTGTATTTTAGAGCACAATTTCTGCATGAGCTTGCTCTGCATATGCAAAATCTATTAAAGTTTTTGTTGAGTTGTAGATGTTTGTCCCTTTGGAATTACTTTTCCGTAAAGTATTGAAAATCATTATATTTAATGAAAGCAGTAAAGGGAAGAAATCCTAATGGATGTTTAATTTTAACCAGAACTTGAGTAAGATGAAAGAATATATGTAGAATACGAAGCAGGAAGTTAATTCTTCTTCTGTTGCAGTAGTTCAAGTATCAATAAATGTTTTTGGTCATTAATCCCTTTTTCTAATCCCACTTAGGAACTGAGCAGAATTTGTGTACCGTTCAGTTTTGCAAGTGGTTATTTTAAGAGTGATTATTGCCCAGGATATCGGAGGTGCATTACTGTTGATTTCTGAGAGTAAATGTATTAGGTTGAGACAAATGAGGTTTGCACAATTGAAACACACAGGGAAGGAAATTTTAGTAAAAGTGCTGGAAGGGTAAGGGATTGAATCCCTGTTCCAGGTAAACTGGAATATGTTTCAGTTTTTCTGAATACTAGTTTAAAATTTAGCTTTTTCTTCTGTATATTAAATGAAAACATTTGTATTATTCTTCAGTGCACAGGTCAGAGTCCTAAAGCTCGTTACATGTACAATTTCAAGTATGTAGGCAGAGGAAAGCATGTAGTTACACATGCATATGGAGACTGTGTTTATATGTATATTTTGACAGATAGTATGCATATAGCTGTACCTGCTGTGCCGTGTGGACTTTGTTTAAAGAACAAGAAATTCCACAGATAATAATTACTGTTAAGTAATGATATCTGTTAGAGTGCAAGACAGTAGGCTGCATCTAACTTGAACCCCTTTTCTTGGAAAGGTAACTGTTTCAAAACTGTTTGACTTTCGTTGTCTTATTTTATTAGTTGACCAGTTTGATGACATACAGGGCAAATAAACCACGAAGCCCAAACCATTACTGTTAGTTAGTCAGAAGTAGATAAGGTATAGTGTAATTTGTGGCTAAAAGAATTTGCCTAAAAAGGGAAACACAGTTTTACAGGAATAGATTATCTCTTATTTAGGAAATAATTACTTTGTTTTCGTAATACAGAAAGTGCATTGAAATATCTAATAATCACCTATAAGGAAAGATCCGTTTGAGTGCTGTACTGCAACTTCTGTAGTAGTGGCTGCTCCCTTGATGGGGATGTTCAAGGCTATGTAGGATGGGGCCTTGGGCAAACTGTTCTAGTGTGTGGAGCCAGCCCATGGTTGAGGGTTGGAATTAAGTGATTTTTAAGGTACATTCCAACCCAAGCCGTTCTAGGATTAATCTGATAATGGTTCAGTACTTTCTCATGGCAGTGAGAAAACAGCACAGCAAAACCTGTGAGCGAGAGGAAAAGTGAGGTAGTACACTTGTGTGCATTTTTGTGGCCTGTGATAGCCATCTTTATATTAGAAAGCATACTGCCTAGGGGGTTCCTTATTTTACTTAGAGGATAAAGGTATTTCTAGGCAGTGATTGAGGCCACCTGAACGGTCACCTTTGCTTTAAGAGCTCTCTGCAGTTTTTCTTGGATCTTGTACTCATGTTAGCATGCATATTTTCAGAACCTGATGTCCACATAAAATAAAAATATTTAATTACGAATAATCTGCTCAAAAATAATTTGCTTTATTTCAAATCCATTTATATAATTATTTAGTGGTGACTAAAATGAACTCCTATAGAGCAGGAGCAGTCCAACAAAGGCTCACCTGATTTTAATTTTCAAGGTGAATGCATATTTTTAAAGAGTATTCTCATGATCTTTCTTGCTTTTTTTTGTTATAAGCAACTTGTCCTAAACAGAGCGAATGCCATCTTCATTTGCCATGGGATTGAAGTCACATTGTTGTTCACATCGTAGGTGATGCATAGATATCCCATTCTATATCCTTATGTGTATCCTCTGTTGCCAAGGACAGATTTCAGCCTTGGCTTCTGCAAGTAAGGCATTCCCATATTTCAGGCTGCTAAGCACAAATTTTTATGTGAATCATAGCAGTTAGAGGAAATCTCCTTTGATCTTACCTTTAATGTGCCAGATCAGGCCTCAACTCATTATAATATTTAAACAGGTGATTAACAGTAAACAGATGTTTGAATCAAATGTTGGACAGAGAATATCAATGAACGGTGAATGATATTCTGTGTTATACTGAATCCGAAATACTTTAGTAAAGCAGGGATTCAGTCATAAGGTTTTTTTGTTTTGGGTTTTTTTTTGTTATTTTTTTTACTTAAAAATTCCTTTCGTCTCTGGAGCTATCGGTAGAAATGTGTGTCTGTTTAGGGAGAACACTCAGAGCCCACAGAGTTCTCAGTTTTATCCTGAAGCTTATTAGATTAAATCAGAAATAACCTCAGGAGCAAGGTCAGGAGCTGAAATTCGTACCTGGTAGATGCTCTGTCTGCTTAGCTGCAGTTGTAGTTTCTCCCACGTTCTCTTTCTCTCTCTAGTGTTTACAGAAGAACACGGGACAATTTCTCTGAAGATAGTTTATGTTTTGTTGGCTAGGGAAGGGTGTTGTGGACATGATACTGCTGAACCTTCCTGTTTCCTGGGTGATTGCTGAAACAACTGGTCTTTCGTATAATAGTACAGCCTTCCTAGGTCAGTAGAAGTAAAACTATTTGGGAACTTTTTAGGAAAGCAAAGGAATAAAATAAGCTGTTTTGTATGTTCTGCTGAAGAAACCTGTCAGTGGACATACCTAGTAGGTACTGTGTTGAATAGAAGTGTCCTATATTGTTTCGAGTGGGATATGGTCAGTGGTAATTTCATGCTTTTAACATTCACTTCGCTTTGAAATATCAGTTTTAAGTTTGCATCATTAAAGTGAGAGTGTAAGCATCTGTTTGTCTTCACAAATGTGTTTGAGATTTCTGAGATTATGGAAACATTAGCAAACTTTATTTTAAGAAACTATGACTTACCCTTAGGGTTACATTGCCAAACAATGATAATTAAGCCGGAATGTCTGCCATGGCAGGCACTATGCTACCCATCCTGGGATTGTGGAAAGGGTGCCAACTTAAACGAACTGTTGTATTTTTTTTTGTTATCTCTGAGAGAAAGTTTTGGGGAATTTAATGTTTATCTGTGGATTTAGGGGATTTAGTGTCAGTGTGTCGTATGACTGTACATGTGCAATCTCACAGAACAGGAGAGATTTGGGCCAGAGATTAGAGAGAGAAGTCAAATTATTTTTTCAAAGCATTGAAGAAGTGTAATTATCTCTCAAGCAGGATAGTTTGGGTATTCCGTCCTTAAATATATTAAAAGATCATCCATTTTTATTGGTCTAAAATCTTAATAGGCAAGACAGTTCTTATCAAAATGTATTATAATATGAAAGAATGTTTTCAAATTCACGTGGAAACGAATTGGTTTCAGAATGAATATTACGGAAAGTGTGAATTTAAGTTCCTGAGCGGTGCAATTCCTGTGGTTTTAGGGTTTGTCAGGGAAGTAAAAGGGAAAGGCTATTAAAACAGACAAACAAACAAAAAATAGCAAAAAACACCTCCCCCAAAAAACAAAGAAAGAAACCAACAGAAAAACTCCACTGAATTAGAAATGATTACAACAGAGGGCAGGGCAGGAATTCACTGTGTGTAAGCAAGCACTGATGAAGGACAGGAGTGGTGGTAGAAAAGTGACCTCCCCGTGACTTCAGATTTTTGTTGCAGAATTACATCGCATGCCTTCCTGCCTCCTCCAGATAAAGATAAATCTAGAACGCACATTGTTGGCTGTGTCACAAATTAGTAAGCAACACCAAAATTACAGCAGGAGTCACATCTTTTTCAATTTGTTGACATTTGTTGTAGTATGTCTTCCTAATCATAGAGCCGTAAAAGTACTCTGAGCTTCAATGTATGCTTCATTGTAACTCTAATTAAAATTTAAATTTCTCTTATTGGGCACTAGCCTGTACATGTGCAAATATATATTTAATGTATTTGGATTTACTACTTATGTGTATTTTGGAGTTTTTTCCTCGCAGCTCATGAAGTTCTACAACTAAGATGAGTGTAATGGGATTTCACTGTTGTGCACAATCCAGCTGTGCTCTGACATAATGGCAGCTGGTTCAGAAAGATGCCGTTGATTCTTGGAATGTATTGAATCTTGATAAAATCTTTATCTAATCTTTTGCTTAGGTTGTAGCAGATGATTTGCAATAATTTGGTAGATTATTTAATTGTGCTCCATTTCTGGAAATCAGAGCGTTGAACAGATTTTTATACACTTATAAACACGCCTATGGGGGAGACTCATATTTTGGGATGAACTTGGTTGTTTTTAAGCAAATCAGCAAACAAGTGCCTTTAAACAAGTCACAATACATTAACACAATACATAACAGTACTATATTAAACAATGATGCATGCTCCTCTGCAGTTCAGTATTCTTATGCTTTTATATCAGATCTTTTAGGGAAGGGCTGGTTTTGTGCTAAAGAAAACAAATTGATTTACAGGATGTAACAAATGTCATCTGACAGCATATGAAGATGTGAAATGGAGCAGAAGCAAAAATATGCAATGAAGAATGACTTTGTTTCCACAGAGAAGTTGCAAGCTGTGCCAAACAACTTGTGTAGTCTGTAATAGGAACCTGATAAGGAGCCGTACAACTGTGTGTTGTGAAACTGAAAACTCAGGCTCAGGAAATGTTGTTTACCATGGTAAATAAAATGAAGAGTTCTTTTCTTATTACCATAGTTTCTTGACTGCCTTGAGAAATAGTGCAGACGTGATTATCTCTTCCTACCTGTGAGGAAACCCTTTCAAGGGCACTGCTTGAAATGCAAGTACAACACTGTAATATAGGGAAATATGCCAGCATATGATCAGAATAATTGTAGTTTTAGTTGTTTTTTAGTGTATTATTTTAATAGTTTTATTACTCCCTGGCTGCCTATTTTATATTACTGAAAGTGATTTCACTAAGTAATTATATTAGCAGACTAGAACATCTTATTCACAGACAGCCTTCCAGCTGAAAGATAGTAGGGAATTATTTAATGTTTTACACTAACTTCTTCATTTTTCCATGCTTTTGTTTAGTGTCTATGTACTATGGTATTGCTTTCCCATTCTGGAAAGATACGCACTCGATGGTTATGCAGATTCCTGTCCAAAGAGTATAGATGAGGGTTGTTGTCTCTTAAATTCCTGTGTTTCTTCCTGGTGCACCTTACCTTATCAGACACAAATACTGAAAATTATCGTGTACTTTGGGGTCCTTCTTGCATCTCTATAAGAATAAAAAGTAATTGTTTGTACTTCGATGAAATGTAGTTGCTCATCTAAAGACTAATACAAATCACACCGCATTGTCTCCCTGTTAAATGGTCAGTGTAAATTTTTGTTCTGTTATAAAAGATCTTTAATCTGTAGAATTGTTTCTCAGATGACTGTAGTATCCTCGAAGCAAAAGCAGTCACATTCTAATGCTTACAGTTGCACACCTTACTTGACCAGTAATTGACGGAGAATGAATTGTTTATAATTCTGACAGTTTTCAGTGTGTGCTTATCTTTTAAAGGCCTTTGCCGTTATATTGCACTTCAACTGCAAATCAGAGCAGGAGACACCCGGTGTTAAACTCTAATTGACACAGCAAGATTTTACGACAAGTTGATAACAAGCCTGCTGGGCCAGGACTGGGCTCTCATACAGTTAACATAAGGCATTGTTAACAGGAAGCCAGTGGCATCCTACTAGCAATGTAATGTTTCTCCTGCACCGCTAGCTAGAGAATTTAGGTTGTGCTTATCTTTAGTTTCAAAACAAGCTGAAATAAGTCTGCTTTTTGTGCTTCTGATGTTGGAGTTGCAAAGGGTTTCAGCAGAAGAAAATGTTGGTGTTCGGAACACAAATTCCCAGAACAGCATCGTGGCAGGAATAGGTAGTCCCAGCCTTGAATGTAAAAACAGATGGGTGTAAGAGACTGTGCAGATAATTTCTATAGATGACACTGGTTAGGATGTTATTGAAGCAGTATATGTAGTTCTCGTGCACTTCAGGAAAACTAGAGAAAAAAACATGAAGTCCAAAAAAGTACCCTCTGGAGTTATTTTACTGCTAGTTGGAGGGCCTTAGGTGAGATGCACCCTTTGGACAGACTCTGTTTATTCTATTTTTAGAAGGGTAGAGTGAGAGAGAAGAGAAACAGCATGTCTAAAAGAAAATGACACAGCTGTCAGATCTTGAGGTAAAACAAAAAGTCGTATAAACCTTCTGTGTATTCATTTAGGATGAAAGTGAAGGTGATTAACCACTGAAACACTTCCCTAAAGGAATGATCTTCTTTTTCAGTTAAAATTTAAACTATATACCTCTGAAGAAATATTTCCCTTCAAGAACAAAATGTTGGGCTGAATATAAGTAAATGAATTTAATGCAGTGGCTTTTCATATACGGTATGTTAGCCTTTCAAGCCTTCCGATTCATACTGTTGAATGAAAACCTAAGTACTGGATAACAAATTGTTAAAGGAGATATCTCTATCAGGAGTAAAATGTTCTGAAAAAGTTAAATGCTCTGAATGCTTTATAACTAATGGAGGAAATCTTTTGCCAAAAGGTTAACTACACAACCAGATATAGAACTAAGAGAAATATTATACAAAATCTATCTGAAACACCACGAAGATATTACCAGATGATATCAGTAGTGACCTTATCTGGCCGTAAGACTGTTGGGGTAGATTGGAAAGCTGTGTCCATTGGTAAAACAGAGGCAAGGTAAATGGTAATTGCAGATAATGGGCTAAAGCCAAAATAAAACAGTCTGGATTTTGAATAAAATGTTTGAAACCCATGGAGAAAAGCAGTAATTGAAACAAAACCCATTTCCAACTTACACATTCAAATAGTGGAATAGAATTATGCTAATCTAACGTATCTGCCTTATTGTGCTTTTCTGTTCATTATGCTGCATGCATAAGTATGAGATGGTTATTATCCCTTTGATAATAGTCCTTACTTATCTGCTTCAAATTGGTATGCTCTTTCTGAGTGCTGTAAATGCTGTCTTTTGAAGGATCTTGTTTACCAAATGAGCTTTCTGTGCTTGTTATATTGTATTTTAATTTAGTTTTGTTTACATCATGTAAAACGTAATTCAAATGATATTTACTAAGTTGTATTATAGGCTATTTGATACCTACATATCAGTGGGTACCTCCCACATGATCTCTGGAGGATTCTATATCTATTTCCAAAGAATTATACTGCAGGATGAAAGTTGATCGTGACTGGCATCCTCTCTTTGGTCATAAGAAATGCTGGGCACTTTTCAGAGGAAGATTCGAGATGTCTTTGTAGCATGCCTGATAATGGCCCTGGGAGCTATTTCTTGGGGAAACCTACCTGGTGATCATTTCGTCTGAGTAGGCGTAGAGCTTTTCTGAGTTGTGCATTACTTATCACTTTGTCTAATACTTTTCTGTAGTAAGATCTTTTTTTGTTAAACATTGCCGCTCTTTTGGAGTACTGCCTGAGTGTTTCGCGTTTTGCTAACACACATTAAATACTGGTCACACAGCAAGATGTGACCTTGCATTTGCAGTGAGGTCCACGGGCACCCTTGAGCATTTCCTGTGAAATGCTTTTGTGCCCTGAATTTCAGAATCTGTTCATCAGTATAATGCTGAGGTCCTGTTAAAATTTTGGCCTTAAAGTGCTATTATGATCACGTTTCAGTGTAACAGAACTAAAAATAAAATGCACAATTCCCTAAATCTTAAATGATGATTCTTAACACATCTTTCGCTCTCGTGTTTAGTTTTTATGTTGCCTGAAATATTTTCTTTGTAGTAGCACAGTGTCAGTGTGGAGGCTGAAGAACGTCTTTATTTGTATCCCATGTTAAACTGTCAGTAAAACAATTGCTTGGAATTCTTGCTTGGCAGACAGGAATTTGAGCAATGTTGGGCAGAAAAATTTATGGGCACTTTGGTTTTTCTTACCCCAATGATCATTGCAAACACTAGTCTGTTGCGTTGGGTTTGTTCCATTTTTTTGAATAAAGCCCAGGTAAACTATGTTCATATTTGATTCTGTTGGTATGATTTATTTACACTTTGAAAAGCAGATGTATATGAATTCCTTTTGGTTTCAGATGTAAAATGGGATCTGAAATGCTATAAGAAATCTGCCAGAAATGAAGTACCTTTGTGCATTTTCAAATTAAAATTTTCAGCCCTGGAGGGATATTAGAATTTTAATGACTTACATTCAATAAATACATATTGCAGGCAGCACTAGGGAAGAAAACAGTTTAATGGGACAAGGTGGCAAAGACTTTCTATTTCAGATATGCTTGTAAGTTTATTTTAATTGCTGAAGAATGTATTTTTGTAAATGATTCTTGAGTGAATCACTGGAATGTAAGAATTGAATTCAGTACATAAGGCAGAAAGATATACCAATAGTTCGGTGAGGAAAATGTTCCAGTGCTTTTCATATGTGCATTCTCCTTTTACTGTAGTGATGGAGAGTTGCAGAGAAATCCTGTGTAAACTTGGGAATGGCCCATGATTATGTTATATAAGTATTTAGGAACTTTTATTGTGTGTGGTTGCAAAAATAAGGCACAGCAGGCACCTGTGGAACAAGGATTGAGAGGAAGAAATTTGCTGATGAGATTTAGGTAACAACAAAATCAGTCTTGAGTGAGTACTGAGGACAGGTTATTCTATAAGCCTGGGTCTTGCAAGAGGCTATATTGAGACCACATATTTACAAAAAACGTGCTCCCTAAGAGAATGCTAAGCTGGGAGAGTGATGTCTCAAAATGTAAAGAGGAATTGAACTTTGAACTCCTGACTAAGCTTTCTTAGGATGCGAAGTGGTTAATCCTTAGATTTTGCGTCTTACTTTTGGATATAGGAGATCTAGAATCTTCTTAAAATTCCCTTTAGGGCATCTAAAATCCACTTTTTGGATCCCATCCAAGGTATTTTGCTGAAGCACAATAATAATTATTTTCAGAGGCACTGATACTTTCCCACAGATGACACACAGTCATTTTAATTCTTTAAATATCCAGTTTCATTCTACTCTGAAAACGTAGTTGGGAATTTGGCAACAGTTCTTTTAGCTATAGTTTATTAAATGAATTCTACAGCTGCAGAGTTGTAGTAATTTTTTTATTGGAGCTATATCAAAAAGTTTGCATTGTTTAAATGTGCATAAAAGACTTATTTAAATTTAATCAGCGATGCATAACTCAGATTTAATCATGGCTGGCTTTCTGCTATGCACAAACTCCTTTCTCAGAAGGGGATGAACGCTGCATCAAATACATCTAGGACCTGATCTGGGAAAGGACACACTAATCTTAAAATGGCAGGAGAATCCTCTCATTTAATCTGGTAAAAGAGCTACATGTATTGAGCACTTATCAGTGTTGACCTCAAGCACTCTGAAAAAACAGCGGACCTAGATTCCATCTAAGGATGGTTATGATTGCTATTAGAAGTGCAAAACTTTCATATCCACCACCAGTATAAATTGGTACCTGTTATTTAATAATTTATTTACCTTGCTACACTTCAGATCTATTTGATAGATGAAAAAAAGGGTTCAAAAATTTCAAATGTTTTGATGATAGAAATTTTTTCAATAGGAAGTGATCAGAATGCAATCGTGTATAAAGAAGTGATTTCCAGACAAGCAATCATAGCCTTATGTTGAATGTTGAAGGGATAGTCCATATGTTTTCCAAACCTATTTTGAGTACTTAAACTTTGATGTGTAAGTAACTGAGAGTAGTTATGTACTTAGCGGTCGTTATTTGTAGGATGAATTAATGTAAATTATTTCTTTTTCCTGTTGAACAAGATGTAAAATATCACAGTTCATATTGGAGCCTCTTGGTCTGCTATAATGGCAAAAATCCTCTCAACAACTTATCTGGTATATTCAGAATAAAAACGAAGTGTTTATATTCTTTCATGGTGCTTAAAGGTAGTCAAACATCTATATTTGTGGATTAGAGGTTTTGATGTGACAATAGGATCAATTAATATCAACTGTATATTACTTGCCAAAACCCAAGTGTTGGGAATTAAAGCATCACATCATGAATACAGAGTGGCATGAATGTTTTTGAGCATAAACAAGAGTATGCTTACTAATTTCCAAGGACTTGTGTTTCACAACTTCCTGGGATTTCCTTTATAGTAGAGGGAAAAATTGAAAATCTGATCTATTCATCAAAGTTCTCTTCGCCCAAAGATGTGTATTTTCAGAATGATTTTCATGGTGTATTCAGAAAGTTGTTAATTCTCTACTTTGGAAGTGTGCTAAAAGGAAATAAAATAGGTTTTGACAATTCTGTTCTGTGCTTTTGCAGTGGCAAATAACTTTCTTGATTTGCTGGCAATGAATGGAATAAAATACTTGAAGTAATTAACTAAAGCTTTCTGTTGGCATAAATCTTGAGCATATTTAGATATCTTTTAATCAAATTTTGATCCAAAATATAATCCATCTTCTGTGCTTATGTTAAAGGTAATTTTCTGTTGTGCTGCATTTAGTTTCTCTTTCTGGGAAAATTATCATGATTCATTAGCGAGCATTTCTGCTTTGACTCAGTAGTTCGGAGCTTAGTCACGTGATGGCGACATCACCTGGATTCTCTAATGAATGCCTGACGCTAAACTAGAAAAGGCAAATAAAAATATAAGAATTATAAAATACTTCATGTAGCGAACCCTGATTGCTATCAAAGATCCATTTAAAAGGTAATTTCCTGGTGATGAATAACAGAGCAGCGGAAAAGGGGTAGAAGTAGTAGTATCACACAGTAATTTAGGCTGAAAGTTGGTGAGCTCAAGGTCGGGGTTAGCAGAGGTTTTACCCTTGAGTGTGATGATTGGCTTTTTGCAGTCATCAGGAACCTCCCCTGTTCACCATGGCATTTCAGGAATGACAGCAAGTGTTCTCAGTGCTGTTTGATATTGTGTGTCCCACTAAAAGGCATGATACGAATCGCAGAAATGCACATCGGAGTCTGGTTTAGTTAATTCACATAACATATATCATCAGCAGTACACTCTAATGATTATGGCAGAGGGCTTCAGTAGTGATTTTCCAGTTCACCAACTATTGCTTTAAAGATAGGAAATACAGCATGAACAAGGAATTGAATTAGAAGACTTTTAATTTTAAATTTAAACTAAAAAAAAAAAATCATACAGTAATAAATATAAATTAAGCCTATAAAAAGCCACTGTTCGTCCCTACAGCCTCTTGATAACCTTTTTCAATTGTAGTATTCCAGAGAGAAAAACACACAATGCTGTTCTCCCCTATTGTGTGCTGACTTGAAGAGTAGGATTTATATAATCTTTAGACGAAATGTTAAAGCTAATTAATAATTAAATTCCTCTTTACTTTTCTGAAGTTAAATAGTAAGGTAAGCACCACTTAAACAGTTAACATTCTTAATATCCACCCAGTCTAGAATAAAGAGCTAATGCTGCACTGAGATGATGGGGATATTATCTACCTTGTCATGTGACTGTTTCCAGCTGCCTGCAGCCTTAGGCAGACATCCTATGCATGCTACATTTAAAAGGTTAGCTCTGTATTTGGAATAATGTTTAGAGCCCTAGGCTCAAATTTGACTATGTTATTCTTGATATCTACTATCACAAGGATATAAAGCAACTAATAAAACTGTCTAAGCAGCCTGCTAATACCAGTTTATAGTTACTCTGCTGGTCTTGAAGATATAGGAGCAAGCAAACAAGTCTGGCAAGTTTGTGAATGGAAGTTTACGTTTTGAAGCACAGTTATGTAGAAATGAGGAATGAATAAATTGGCAATTACATAGCAATTTATATGCTTGCACAGTCAAATTATATACGAGACACTGCTTGAACTTTCCTTTGAAAATATTCAGCAGGTGCACAGTCTGATCCTTCACACACAGATGCACGGATCCATTTCAGTGACACAAACCCTTGGAAAATGTAACCGGTGTTGTAGTGCTTGTAATCTCTCATAATTAAAATGATCAAATATTAATAACAAGGATGGACAGAGGGAATTTTTTGGTATATATTTGCATAACTAAAATACCGGGTTCATTTTTGGAAAATGAATTAATTTTATAGAGAGGAGGGGGAAAATGTTTATAGTAACCTAAAAACATTCTGGTGAGGTTCATTCTAAAAAATAATGTGTCAATCCATAATTATAGTTATGTGCTTGATAAACAGCTGCTTTATCTGAGAAGACTTTCTTTTCTGTTCATTATGAGAGAATTTTTGATAGAATGCAACTTCTGAAGTTTGTCTAATTAAATCTATTTTTAGCTCTTATCTTTCGTATGACCAAGTAAGAGGATAAGCTGAAAAGAAATAATTTAATTAACTGAAAAAATATTAAAAGAGGAAAAATAAGTCAGCATTGAAGTCTGATGTCTTATTTGGAATACTGTCTGAGGAATATAGCTTTATTTCTGATGCTTTTTATATTCCGTTTTTTAGAAGTTTACTTGAAAAAAAATAAAAATTAAAGGCAGAATAATTTAACTTTGTTGTGAGGAGTTTTGTTCTTCCCAAAAGAACGGTGAGATCTTGAGTTGGAAGTGGATGAGAATATTCTGTGGGGAACGCGTTGTGGTTTTAGGTATATACAGTTCCCCTTGAACAACCTTTAGCTTTTCCAAAGAATCAGAATACATTTTGATGATTGATATATTGTCTTATTGATGGGTAATTCTACTTATTCATCTGAATGCTAGAACTCATCAATTGCTCACACTTGTTGAGGTCAATAGGAATAAAAGCCTGAATTTCCAAAGAAGACTTAGGGAATTATGTACTCAAATGAAATTAAGCTTGCAAGCGCCTTGGAGACTTCACTATTACTTGAAAAATTCTAGGTGAAAGGGGGATCTATCTCATTTAATTGCAACTATGTTACAGTTAGACCTTTAGTCTAAGCAAAATGTCTGGGCTCCTTCATCTCAACAGAAAATGATGATGATTCATCCCATGTATCTTAGCTAACTGAGAATAGTCTGTAGTTACATCACATAGTTCTACCTTTTCATACACATAATAAGTTCTCTAATGTATACAGTTTGTATTTAAGATGCTGTGTTTTTATTTGCATAGCTGAAGAACTATGTTGTGGATTCAATATAATATGGCAATCTATGTATTAAGATACACATCCTGCGTATAAAGTGGTTTATATTTCTGTAATTAAGCGTTCAGATTATTGCAAAATGGTTGTTTTATTGCATTTTTTCCCATCCTTGAGAGCTGTCTAAAAGATTGTCTAGAACTCATAGAAGTTTTTGAAGGGGAGAAAAACCACAAAATCTCAGTTTGTTTCTACCACAAGTAAGAGACGATGTTAACCACAGTCTGAATTTGATAATCATCACTAGAAGGCAAAACGTCATTAGCAATGAGATGTTTGGCCTCATACCTACTCCTTGAGTAGTTTCATTAAGTCAAAACAAGTATTAGCTGCCAAGAATGCTTTTAGATGGTTAGGACATATCCATTGCTCTCTGAGATGAAAACCTCCCTTTGCAGTGACTGCTTTTGCAAATACAGTTAAATGTTAAATATAGGGAGAGATTTTAAAACTTAAATTCTTCCATTTGGAGGGTGGGGCGGGATATATTTTAAACTGTAGTGTACGGACTGTAAGAATCTTATTCATGTGTTAACAGTATGCAATGCAATGACATTTTTTTCTTGAAAATAATGTGATTATGATATTCACTTCCAAGGGAATTTCACTGCTATTTGACATCAATTAACTTGACACACAAATCATTTGTTGTAATTCCCATTTAAAGCAGAAATATTTATCTTAAGTGGCAAGTTACACTTAGCTCTTTTGATTTTTATGTTGATGTAATTTTATACCACTGTTACTAATTTAACATTAATTAATAACCAGATTAGCATTTCAATGCTAATACATTAACATTGGGAATTGCTAGGATTTTGCTTTCACACAATTCAGTTGACGCATGTAGTTGGGAATCAAGGGAGAACTTTGTTCTCGTTGGAAAGCTGATAGAACTGCCTTTGTTGTACTCTGTTCCTAAATAATACAATGGATGGGATTCACTATTTCTTCATTAATATGCTTTAGAAAAGGTGTGAAAGCATCCAGGAATGACTCCAGATTATGACTGTAGGAACTATATTCTGAGCTGTGGGATTAGCTTTTCTGCAGTATAAGTCTCTCACTTTATCTCCAAAGGAAACTGCAATCATTTGTTAATATCCTTCAAACATTAGCATTCAGGAAACTATATAGAGGCAAAATAGTCAGTTATTCTGTCTTATTCCACTAATCACAGTGATTCCATGGCAAGATTTTTATTTCCAAAAGAAATTTTGCGTTTTCTTTCCTTAGACTGCAAATATAGGCCATTGCAGAGTGAAGGAACTGGGATGTATTGCACTTACAAGTAAAAAAATAGTTAGAACTGCATCTCCACATAGTCCTTTTGTTCCACAGGTGCTTGAACAATCTGTGGTACCCAAATATCTTTGCCCTGATGGTGAATCAGCTCTTTGTGTTAATTGTGAATAGCCTGGGGACATACTGATGTTTTGAAGACTGTGTTTGCTATTCAATGAATATTTCATGCAGACAAGTTTTGTTTTTTTTTTTGTCTCCAAATTGTATACTGCTTGCTCAAGGAAAGATTTAGTTTATGGATAAATTCTCCTGGAAATTAGTGTCTCTTTAGTGAGTCACTGGACATGTATGAAAAGGTGGTGAACATGCAAACATGAAAGCTCACATAGTCCTTATTCATACTTCTTATTCATACTACAGACTCTTTCAGACCTAATTCAGTAACATCCCAAATTACATGATATAAAAATAATCTCCTCTACTTACATATGCATGTGGCTGGCTGAAGTAACGTGAGTTCTGAGTATGAATTACCAGAAAGGAATGTGATGTGAAGGGTAAGATATTTTCAAATGGTCTCTTTAAGGAGTTTTCTAAGTTTTCACAAAATTCAGTTAAAGGAGTTCTTTCATTTTTCGAAGCCATTCGCTTTGAAAGCCTTGCCTTCCTTCAGCAGTATTCCCTGAGTGTCCAATTGTTCAGTAGCTGCTTGGCAACTCATCTTTCTGTTGTAATCAGTACAGTGTCCATCTGATGGCAGACACAAGAAACCAGTTGATGACTTGGAAACAATTACAAAGTAGGATGTAATGACAGGTGAGCAGAGATAACTCAGTTGTGCGGAGTTCTTTTTGTATCATTCTACAAATGTTGAGAAATGTTATTGGATGTAGTTAACAGCAACGCAGATAGAAATGAAAGCACAAGACACACACAGTAGTTTTGAGGTGTTAATAGAAGGAAATTAGAACATCTCAGCAAGGTATATTGCACTGGTCTGGAAGTTGCAGTGCAAATGGAGCATCTGTACAAAAAGTATTATATAAAGAACAGTGCAAAACGTGATATATCATTAAAAAAGAAAGTTATCCTTATGGAATGATGTGTTTTTTCATTGGTGAATAAAAACTCAGAAGAGAAAGGCACATGAGTTCTCATTGCCATCTTGATTTAAATGCAGAAATTAATACTGTTACTTCAGTCTAAAACTGGTTCTACTGAGTAGAAAATGCCACCATCTTAAAACATCAAAGCATGATCCCAGCAGTTGACTTCGAGTAATGCTGCTTTTGTTTGTTTCCTTGTACTCTTTCTAAGTAACTAGAGAAATTTTGAAGAAAAAAAAAAAAAGAAGGAAAAATGTATGTGCTATTAAAGAGGACTTCAAAAAGTGTCCTGCTTTTAGATGACAAAGTTTGAAATGGACACAGAGTCCCAAAATTTGTCTTGTAGAAAACATTACTGGTTGTGTTATTTGCCTATTTGCCTTAAGAAGCATTTCAGTAAAGTATGGTTGGTATGCTGACACTACTCCTATCTCTACCATATGTGAATTCAAACATCTACTCTGTATACCTGATCCCTTTATACAGTGCCGCCATATCTGTAGTTGAAGATGATTTTAAGCTTTATGAAGGGAAAAGGTGTTAGGTCCACAGTGGGTGACTCAGGTAGCATTAACCATGGGCTTTCAAAGTATATCTGCTGGTTTAGTATCTTGCAAAAGAAATCCTCCAATTGTTTATGCACCAGAACTACTCTTAAAGGTGTGTGTGTGGTATGCGGAGACATTCAGAATTACAGTACTTCTCCATCTCCCTAAGATAGGCACAACTTGCATATTTATTCTTGATATTCTATTGGCTGCTAAACCTGTGGTCAGCTGTGTGTTGGTATGTGCACTGGGAACAGAACAAAGACCCTGGAGGCCAAAGAATAGAAAGAGCTAGTGACAAATGCTCCTGTGCGTTATTTGCTCTGGTTACAGAGTGCTCACACTTCTGTTGTCTCTTAGTGGGATTTAGTAGATGCTGCTTTGCCCCACCAGGTGATGGCTTCCTCATTGGCATAACTGCTGCATGCAGACCATTCCGTAAGAAATCAGAATACAGCCCTTCAGAGCTTTGCGCATCCTGAGTTACTTTCCATCACTGTGGTACAACACAGGACCCTCAAAAGGTAAATTATTCATTGTTATTCTTAGTGCGCTTGTGAGGTGCTGCGCATAACATTGGAGGAGAAAGTTCTTTCAGCCCAGGGGATGTGAAGGTAGTAGTAGTATTTCATGAAGTTTTGAAAGAAAGTGTCAGTATGAGGAAAGAAAATCTGGACTACCTTTTCTGATCCCTGCTGCCTTAATCACTAGCTAATGCATCCAAACCTACAGCGCTGTATTTCATGTAGTTCAATTATAAGGTTGGTACAAAAATATGTTTTTGACAGCTGGATGTCTTGTCAGCCTCTGCAGCAGCAGAGGTTTGGTTTGCATCCATGGGACTGCTCTGTCTTGATATCAGTGTTGTCATGCGTTAATGATATCTTTTGTGGTTGTGAGGCAATCTGAAGAGGAGGTAGTTTTTTCTTTGCTTGGTGTAATATACTATATTAGGAAATAAACAGCCCATGCAAGCTTTCTGCTGTAACTTGAAAGCTCTAACCTGCTGAGAGGTAAATGGTATAGCTAACCAAATACCAGACTTGTTAAATTGTCCTTTATTTACTTTGAAATGGGATCCAATTGAAATACAGGCCTTTTCAGGTAACCATCATTTAGCCTTTTGTAGGTTTTTTTAATCTTTTTGTACACAAAATATTGCACTTCTCCACAGGATATGAGACAGATATTGCAAATATATCAGAAGCAGCTCAGACTTTTTTTAATAAAATTTGAACTTAGCACAAGACATTTAAAACTACTCCGAAGAAGTAGGACAAGCCAGCCAAACACTAGGGAATTCAACATGAAAGTTTGATTCAGATCGCATGGATAAGTCATGCTTCACATTCCTCCTCCTCCTAGCTCAGGATAATTTGTGCTAAAATTCTAATCAGGAATGTATTTCCAAATGTTACCTCCTACTAGAAACAGCCGCGTGTTTCTCTGCACCTTTTACCATCTTTCTATGAGGACGTTCTCTAAACGGCTAAACAATTCTCTGCATTGCCCACCTTTTGGGGCTGTGGTCTGGGAACTTTCACCATTCTGGTCACTTAGAACTCCAGAGTGCCTCCTTTTGTCCTACTGGAGGGAGTCAACAGTTTGTTGAATTGTTTTCATACGAGATTGATGCCCTCCTGTCTTCCTTAGGGGTCTGTCTGTTTAAATTACTTTGAAGTCATTGGGAGCGCTCTTATTTTCACATTTCACAAGTGTTTTTTTGAAGAGTGGCTGGATCTCAGTTTGTATAACTAGAACGCTTTTGGCATCCTGACAAGAAGGATTGGTCTCTGTTCCAGAATATTTATTTTCATTTGAGTAAAGTGAATTCAGTCTCCTCAGAGTTGTTTGATTAACTTCAAGTACGCGTGAGTTTTCCCCTCTTCTTTACAGTCAGAATTGGTTTTTAAAAGAATAACTTTGTCTTTTATTCAGTGTTTTATATGAACGCATGGATCTGAGGTAGGCACAAAAGTAGAGAGATATGAGTTTGTGTGGCTAGTTAATTATCTTGAGTAAATTCACACTGTTTTTATCTGTAAGGCAAAAAATGATACTAAAATCTCCTGTGAAATGTCTTGCACAATTAAAAATCTTAGATAACTAGCCAGTTTACAGACAAGGTGTATGCAGTTATCAGTTCCTTGTCACCTCCTTCCTTAGTATTTCAAAGTTCATGGTGGTTGAATTGAGTGGAGTGTCTATTCCTCATATTCCACTTAAGACATTCATTCCCTGCTTTAGTATGCAATAAAATTCATTTTGCATCTATATCATAAAATATTCCACAGTAATGTCTTCACAAAAAGTTCAGAATGTCTGTTTCCTGCATGTGTGTGTATGTATAAAGATGTAAATGTTTAGCAAAATGAATTTTCTGCATTCTCTAAGCAAGAAAGTTAGGTGAGTCAAACTCATCCTTAACTTGAGAATCAATGCACAAAACAGACCACATGCAGTAAAAAGCAAACTTACCTATTAAAAAACGTGGGAAATGAAAATTTGGTTTATTAAGTACTGTCATTTTCCTTTCTACAATTTTCAGTGTGGGTTTTTTGTTTGTTTGTTTGTTTGTTTTTGAGTAAATTGCTGTTATGCAGCATGATGTAAAAAAATGATCTTCCCATCAATCATTTCCTATGTAGTAGAAACAGTTTTTTAGGAGGGGTCATAAAATTCTAAATGGGCAATATGGAATTAGTTTTGGTACTTATAAAATACTTTCATAGCCTATGCAGTGTAATTAATGCTTTTTTGTTTTCAGCAATTGCATTTTTTTCAAAAACCTTTCTTGTAATTATACTTACAGTGATCAAGATTTACATACTGTTTAATAAAATAGTCTTTGGAGAATGTCATTCAAATTCTGGGATTTTGGTAGGAAGTTTATTGTTGAGACCCATGATATTAATTCATGGAGTTGGCTTTGCAGTCACAATCTATAAGGTACAGAGCTTCAAACATTTTCTTAAAATACATTTGGCAGAAGAAGATTGGATTTTATGTGCGTATAGGTGCTGAGAGTATTGTGCATTGATGGCTCATTTTCCAAAGTACATTCATCTCCTGTATCTGAAATATTATATATTGATGATGGGATTAAGTTAAAGCCATTTGATATTTTATTCTCAGAGACGAGAAGGGAGTGGCAGTTTTCTCTCGTGAATCAACTCCAGTCAAGGTTACAAAAGAATTAAGGCAAAGGAAGGTTTATAGAGACGCCAATGGTTTATAGAGAGGATTTGCTTCTGTGCTGTTGGATTCTAGAGAGCTGTACACTAGCATTAAACTATTCAAACAAAACAGAACAGTTTGTCTCCTAGTGTGCAGCCTGAATTATCTACTTACTAAAAGCTGTTTCTGAAATGCACATTCAGGCTTAGTGAAATGTTCAGACACCACCCGATCTTAGAGTGTACTTGAAAAATGGCAGTGTATGTTTTATGGTACTCCTATCCAATTAGTTTAATGCTGTAATCAAACAAATAAGAAACTCATCTATATAAATAGTTCGAAATTAGTAAATAAGATGAGTTCACACAGACCAAGCACCTACTCTAGACTTGACCTGACTTGACCAGTTAGCAAGTATGCTTCTGCTTCAGAAAATTATTTCTAAGAAAGTCTGCATGTTTCCCACACTAATTCAGATACTGATGATAATGTGATGAAGTGTGTGTTTGTTTTAGCAGTTGCTGTTGCCATTTTGATCTCTGTTTATTCCTCTATTCATCTGCTCAGACTCACCATCTTTGAAATGTCCTTCTAAGGTTTTATCCATACGTTTTGTCTTGTGTTTCTCATTTCACTTATAGTGATCCATCAAGCTGATATGGGGTGGAAGGATATATTGCTGAAAATAAGAGGTGTTGCTTCAAAACCGGTTGCTATCAAAAACTGTCATTTATTGTCAGTTACATTGTAGGTGTTTCCGCTTTAAAGCAAGGCCTATAAATATTACTTGTACCGCTGGTAATTTCACACAGCTGATAGGATAGTGACAAGTGATTTTTGTGAAGAGAAATACCATAATCATTTTGCTATGGTGTTTTGTGAAACTAAGCATCAAAGCAAAACAAACTGTTAAATTTCTGATGCTGTTAGTCCTTTCAAAATTGGTGAACAAAAGTTCTTTCATCTTGGCCTTATGTTGTGGTCTTCCAAGGAGGTATCAGATGCCATATCACAAAATGTTACAGCGCTTCCAACCTGGTGGCATGAACGTAGATTACTACGTAATACTTTCTTCCATTGCTTCATGTATCTTACTTTTTACTTAGGTCATTGCATTAGATGTTTCTTATATATCAACTGGTATGTTATCATACTAAGGATAATTAAGATGCTTAGTGAACTGATTTTGAGTATTATTATTTCACATGAACCTATGACAAATGCATACTGATTTCATTTCTCTAGGTGTGTAAGTCGTTAAATAAAGGGAAGAAAAGTTATGTCTTCTAAGTAAGGAGTTTGATAATTCTGCTGGAATTCAGTTCTTTGACAGTCTGTATTCTTCAGATGGAAGATCAGTCTTAAAACACTTAGTTTTGCTAGTAAAACTTTACTATATTTCACTGTTAAAATGTATTGTGGTTATGGAATCTGTTTCTCCATATATTTACTACTGAAATATTTTGGATGTACTTTATCACTTTCCTCCGGTTTAAGCCAGATGCGGAGTACAAAGCCTATTTTCTCATCTCACATCCACTGGGAAATCCATTGAGAAGCATAAGAATGTAGCTCTGATTTTAGTCATTAGTTGCTTTTATTTAGCAGTCAGGCCCTTAGTAAACTCTGGAATATTTTCCATTGTTTGAACATGCCACTTTCCTCAGGAAAGCTTTTTTAAAATTGTCAGGCTTGCCAACAGGTACATCTGAAGTATTGTTTGTCTTTATGTAAGCCCATCAAAATGAATATGGATGCCTTCAATCTAAGTGTGTTTGCACTAGGAGCAATATTTTATCAAAATAAATTTTCTGACTCAATAACTTTATGGGCAGTACAGTGTCTGTAAGCACTGACAATGTCAAGCACCAAGCCTTTATGGCTAGAAAGCTGGCAGTGATGTTTTATATAGTGTCCATTTTATGTAACTGCCTCCTACTGTTTCGGTGGCAAGCTGCAGTCAGGTGAAAAATACTTTCTCATATATCTTTTGGGCAGATCTGGGAGGTGATTAGAGCTGGATCTTCAGCAAGGTCAAAAGTTGTATTCCAGATGTTTTCCTTCATGAAACCACTGTGATATAAGACAGCTAAAGAAAGGGCATTATGTATGATGTGGTTAATGTGAAATTTCAAGTTAGGAGCAAGTCAGAAGATGTCACTGCAATTGCTGTTAGACATGCAAAGCATAAGTACTTGTCAATGCATGTTAAAAGTCTGGTCAAGGATCGTACTTTTCCTTCCTTTGTTCAGCCAGTGTTTGGCGCAGTACTGCCCTGTTCTTGGACTAAATTTCCTAGGTGCTATGACAACATAACACATTCACTACTAAAACGTAGTTATGAAGTTCAATTTGCCAACTTGTTTGTAATAAGATTACGGCTAATTACTGATGCAAATCTTTATTTAGACCCTTTGTTCTTTTAGGCTGATATCTAGACAAGTAAATCACATTGAGATTTGCCAAATCTGGGCATTCAGCTCTCATTGGCAACTCTGAAAATCGCTTAGATGTTTATAGTTACAGATGCTTACTGAATAGTTTTCAATAATTTCTACATTTAAAACATCCTTAAATTATCTAGTACTTCCATTGCTTGATTATTCTATCTGCTATACTTACAATTGTGCAAGCATAATTATAACTAGGCATAATTTCTCACTTGGGAAGTAATAAAAACAAGATCAGTTGCAAAGCTGATTACTGAACTCAGCCAGCGGAATGCTGCCAGTGAATTAAAGCTGAGTCCCATTCATTTCAGAGCTCATTCTAGTTCTTGAGTCCATACAGGGTTATGACGGGTGGTGGAACCTGCGTGTTGCAACTAAAACCTCCTGTGTTTCCTATTCCTTGTAAAGCTGCACTGATGTTTCTTTGCTCATCATTTTTATCCAAAGCATAAATACGTATTTAGAAGAAAATAGATGAAGTATTCTTTGTTCTTAGTTACAATGACTCTCCGTGATACTGTCTAAAAATATGACTTTATATTTTGTCTTTAATTTACAACTACATAGAATCTCTTCTTCAGAAATAAGTCCTAAAAACTAAAATGGGAAATCAAACAAAACTAAGTTATCTGAGATAAACGACTTGTACTGTATTTGGATTTGTGACACGACAGTTTTTGGCCGGGTAAGCAGTGAAATGTTTTCTTTGAGATTTCACTGGGAAGTGATTGTGCTTGGCTTCTGCAAGGTGCTCATTACTTTCCTTACAGTCAAGCTCCTGATTACGGGCACTTTTTTCCCATAAAAGTTAAGGCAGTTCCCTGTGTTTTTCACATTCGTGGGCATCAGTCTTCCACATAAAGCAAGTAACAGTCACTTCCCCTGATTCTTAGGCGATGTAGAAAATTCTCTTGCCTCTTTGCTAAAACTTTTTCGTTTTACTTAAAAAAAAAAATAATAATAATAATTTTTACTTTTTTCTGTTGAGGTGTTTACTGAACTTCACTGTCTTCTTCAGGTAGCAACTATTTCAGCTGTGTTTTAAGTTTTCCTAAGTGAAGATTTGCAGTTTACATTTAAACAACTATCTGTTGGAATTCTGGATCCCTAATAGCTTTGGGGGCCAAATGTGAAATTCATGAGAAATATCTGCAGTACTTGTGAAGCAATACTGTGTGCTGTGCATGGGAAGTAGAAATTTGGGTATGTCCAATACAGTGTCAACGTATCTAACATTGCTCTGAACAAAGTGCCAGTGAGGTCTTTTTTACATACTTGACATACTAATTCCTGAGAGAACCAACCTGCATTTCATATTGAAATTCATAGCAGTTTGGTGTGTATGAAGCTGGTTGTTCAAGAGGAATTGGGAGACATTCCTCTTTAATTATATTATTTCTGTAGTATGTCTGTCTCAGGAAAGTAGAAATGTGTGTATAGTCTGTTGTGCTATTTGTAACAAATCAGTAGTAAGTTGATTGGTGAGACAAAACAGTTAAGCTTCTCTGATTTATTTAAAAATGATTTCAAACAGTGTGCAAACTAAGTTTAGTAAGTGGCAGTTCAAACTCTCATTAAGGAGGCTTTAATTTCAGGCACTGTGTGGAATCTGTATGGATTCTGTTTACCGTGGAAGCAGATAGGAAAGTGATACAGTACATGCCTCTGGTTTGGAGATTACAGGATTAGATGACCTCTATCATATTTCCATGTAGTAATTCTCAAAAGAGTAATTTGATGTGCTAATTCTTAATTGGAATTGTTTTAAAATTTAAAGAAAGAAGAAAAAAAGGGTGATTCAGCCTTTACCAGTACGCTTTTCCAAATCTTCTTTGGGCATTCAGGCTTTGTGAATGTGACCTACACAAGAATTATATGTAGCAGTTGGATAAATGATGTCTGTGGACAACTCTAAGTGACCAATATCCATGTTATATTTACTGTGCTACAGTATTTCTAGTCCCAAATATTTCAAATATATGAATTGCTTCTCACTGTTGAACGTAATATTTTTTTTAAAAGGAAAGTTGTATTTCTTCTTTTTTCTATCTGCTAACTTATGCATAATGTATTACAGGAAAGAGGAACTCCCTTTAACGAAAAGGACAGGTTAGGCGCTGAATCTAAAAATATCAAATTAAACTTCAGATATATCATCAAGTTAAACTTCAGATATGGCCAGAATTGCATTAAAATTGCAAAACCTAACAACCCCAATCTAACTGTTAAGTAAGACTTTTATAATTAGAAAATTACAGGTATACTGATGAAGTTACAACACAGCTGCTTATTGTTTCTGCTTTTCTTGAAGGAACTGATAAGTTCAGAGTTTCATTTTTTTTCCCCTCAATAGTATTCAAAGTGCCTTTTTAAATTTAAAGTGCCTATTTTAAAATTAGGATCCCTGAAATGAGAGATCTAAACAGAAGAGACAAATTGAGTATTGCAGGATGGACTTACAGGTTGGCACTTGAGGGAGGTTTCCTAGGTACTTGAGAATTCTTTAAGCATAGAACAATTGAAGTTGGAAGGTCTTTTTGGCACTCATTTGGTCCAATTTTAGGATTGCATAAGTTACATATATTCTGAATTTTTTCTATGTTCTGAATATATCCAAGGTTCCTGACTTGACATATCTCTGAGCAAATAGTCATGGGAGAAGTGCAAGACCAATGTGAGCATGACTCCTGTTTTACACATGAATGCTGATCCTGCCTGAGCCAATGAGCAGCCTGCAAAATGTTTTTGAAGACTGTATGATGCATATCACAGTTCCTGTATCCGAGGTGTGTTTTAAACCATATCACAGCTCTTTTTTTTCCACACTGCTTCATAGTGGGACAACTGGATAGATGGATACCAGAATAAGTCTATAGTCTTTTTTGCTAGAGAGGCTCTATTAGCTGCTGCTTTTTACAGCTGGTGTGTGCTTTACCCAGAATGTAAATCTGTGCCAGCAGACTTGTCTGATTTATGGTAGAACCTTGGTGTGAGACGGTAGTACTCAAACCATTCAAGAGCCATGCAACCTCATCTGCTTTGCAGTCAAAGCAGCTACTACCAGGGAGGGAACCTATGTTCCGGTCATGAATCAACATTAAAATTGGTAAACTACGAGAGATTTTCCTCTTTGCCATCTTTCCTTGATTTTTTTCCCCTAGCTCTGTCATTTCCGATATCAGCCCCAGTGGAGATATGACTGTGTGTATATGTATCTAACAAACTTCCTCCTTCCTAATCCCCAGAAGCTGGAATTTAACATTTGACTACGGTCAGTGTAGGCAACAGAAAAAAAAACACACCAAGCAAAGTTTAGAAGATACTGTGAAGAAAACATGCTCATGTACAGTATTTGTCTGTAAGCAAGTTGAAAGCATTTTGGATGTTAGGATGCTTATCTGATAGGGAAGCAGAAAAGTTCCTCGATCTGTTTCCCCAGGGCAACTGGGGTCAGTCAAGGAGTTCTGTATTTTTACCACACTCTTCAGAGCTAAGCTGAGAAGCTTAGAAGAGAAGCTAAGAGCTGAGAAGCTAAGGACTGTAACAATCATTGGGCACATTGTGCCCAGTTGGTGCTTTGGAGCTATCCTTCTTTCCAATATAAAGAAATGAGGAATACACTTTGAATAAAATCCTAAGCTCCCTTCCTAAAAAATAATAGTAACATTAAACACAATAGATAAAGATAAAAATGTATTTTGAAAACACAAAAGTTCTTTGCAGATGGGTATACATCAAAAGAAAATAAGTTCATTATGGTCTGGAAAAGGATTAATTATTTATAATTCTGAAAGTGTTTTGAGGCAGTTCTGAGATTACCTTTTTATAGTGTTATTAGAAATAACTTGGAGAAAGAAAATTCTGTTCAAATGAGACAAAATTAAAATGCACTTTGGTTTTGCGTCTGTCATATTTTGAGCTACCCTGCAGCTATACACACACACACACACACACGTATATAATAACATATAAAAATACATATACAAACATATGTATATATATATATATATGCGGTAAAACAGTTCATGAGAAAATGTTTGTGAATTTTAATGATAGCTTCCAGGGTTTTATGACCTACCAGCTCTGGAAATAACATTACTGGCTTATAAAGATATTCTGCTAAAGTCATATGACAATAATAACCGTGGGTTATTTGCAGGAAGATAAAATTGGTCAAAGACTGATGGATTGTTAAGCAGTGACCTTGGTAAAATTAAGACTTCTGGCCCTAGATGAGATTTTCAGTGATTCAGAGTGATGGACAAATACAGTGTATTTTACATCTGTGATTTGAAAACAGCATGTGGCAGATAGACATAAATTATGCCAGAGTATGTTTTTATTGCATAACTCATTACTCTTTGCTGTAGGAACCAAGAACATAATCTGCACAGAGAAACTACTGAAAATCCCAGTGATTTCCATCACCCTTCCTAGATAGACAAACATCTTTGAAACTCTAACCCATTAGATGGAAAATTCTGTTTGCTTTTGAGCAGGAAAATACTATTTTCTTTTGGAGAGTATTTACGTGTTTACGTTTCTGTAAATTACAAATATGAATGTGAAGGTTGAAGATTCTCTTAGGAGAGATTTCCTTTTTTAGGAGCCATTAGAATAGAGCCATCCATTTTCCTAGATAAAATGACATGGAAGTGTAAGAAATTTTCATGTATTACTTTTAGAACAGCGCTTCAGAGCAATAATTGGTGCTAAGAATATTTTTAAGTTAGTCCTAGATTGCTACAGACGTTAGGTCAAAGTGTAAAATGGGTGGTCTTACACTCTTGATCAGAGGCAGGATGTGAAATGATTAGCATGGGAAGATAATGCCACATTAAAATCCTTGTCCATATTTTTTTTTCTGCAGGAGAATCATCTCTATCAACTTTTGTACTGGGCCTTGTAAATCCTTAACAGCTATCCTTATTTTATGTGATCATGAAACTTAATCAGCACAGTAAAAGGAAAGACGAAGCAATTAAACTTGGTCTTGAAATGAACTGCATAGTCAGACGTTTTCTTTGTCAGTTACTTAGGTAGTAGATAAAAAAAAAAAAAAAAAGAAGGTTCCACTGACAAATATACAACCTTGCCTAGTAATCAAAGATGTGAGAAAGGACTTCGCTACTCAGAAATGTAACAAATCTCTTCATAATATACTGTGCAGCGCTGTCAACAAACAGCTGCAGCTCATTACATTGATGTATTCGTTAATGCTGTGCAGCATGTTTTCAAACAAAATCCAGTCAATTAGTGTAGATAGATTTATCGTGAATATGTGAAATATTCAACAAAACGTTCTTCTCTCAGATGAATGAACAAACTTTAATTGACTTCAAAATCTGTATTTCTGTCAGCAGAAAAGAATGATCAGGGTGATTTTCTTATGGAATGTTGTCTGTTTAATTTCTCTTGTTATTAATAATAGAGTGTCTTTGAGAACATAGTGATTTGAAAATCATGTTTGAAGTATTTAATAGGAACAAAATACAACCCTGATTTTATGACAGCAGTCACATTTGGAAGGGTAAATTAATGTTTCCATGAAAATGAAATTTAATATGCCGCATTTAAAAGGCTGATGTATAGTAGAAATCCATCTATTCTCTCTAGAAAAAGTGATTTAGGAGGTTTAATTTGCATATTCCACAAAGTGTGGATTTAGAACTGATAGATTCAGGCTAACTTACTTTTCAGCCATCCGTTGTTTTTTCTAAGAAGTGTCCAGGTATTACTTCTTTTTTTTTTTTTTTCTTGAAAGTTGTTCACATCTTGCTCCTGAATTTGAGCACGGAGAAGGTTTGATAATCAGATACACATAATCGATCTTGTTCCCTTTCATCAGCAGAACTCTTTTATATGCTTTAATAAGTGAAGCCTGAAGGCTGTGCTGACCAGAGCAATTGTTGAAATCTGTATGCTTGTGTGCAATTTACAGATCTGAAGAGGGTGTGAGGAAAGAAAACAGAAGTTGGTCGTGTTATTTGGAATTCCTTAAAAATTGCTGTTAATAAGCATTGAAGATCATTAAGTGAAGATCATCACATTATAATAATGTGGCAACAGTTTGTTAGTTCGACAAGACAAGGTTGCCTTAATCACCTTTTAACAGCAATAGATACCTTGCATGTGAAAATCTACTGCAAATGTTTTTAAGAACTTGAAGGAAGGAAGTGGGAAGCTATTGAGCTCTTAATTTTGAGCTATCGTGTAGTATACACTGTTTCCTTTCAGCAGTTAATAAATAAATATGTGGCAGCTGAGCCTGAAGGATGATTGTTTGTTTGATCACTTTCCCCCTTGGAGTTTCTTTCTACAGGAAAGATACTGAGGTCCTGGAGCATGTTCAAAGTAGGGAAAAAAAAACAACCAACTGGTGAACTGTCTGGAGTGCAAGTCTTATGGGGAGTGGCTGGGGGAACTGGAATTGTTCGGTCTAGAGAAGAAGATGCTAAGGGGAGACCTTATCCCTCCCTAAAACTCCCTGAATACTTAGCTTTTCCCTGGTAACTTGTGATGAGAGCCTTAAGTTGTGCTGGTAGAGGCTGGCTATTAGGAAGAATTCCTTCTCAGAAAGAGTGATGATGCATTGGAACAGATTGCCCAGGGAGATGGTGGATCACTGTTTCCAGAGGCTTTCAAGAAAAGGGTAGATGTGGCACTGAGGAACAAGGTTTTAGTGGGCATGGTGGTGATGGATTGATGCTTGAACTAGGTGATCTTTGGGTCTTTCCTAACCTTCATGATTCTGTGATTCCATTCTACGATTCCTTCATTCTAAGCCTCAAAGTGCAACAGTGACTGAATTCTGGACAAAACTGAAGCCCAGTTTATGCATTGTTACATTTTCTTAGTGGTGAAGCACTGCTAATATGGTTCTCTTCAGCTGCAGCAAAACTTTGTAGATATCACTGTGCAATTTGTTGGACTGCTTTGTTATCCTCTAAAAAGTACGTGTCCTCATTTCATTTCTTTTCCGTCATAGATCTTTCTACGTGTAGGCATTTTTCAGATCTTTGGATAGAACTGTACTCATCACTGATACAGGATCAAGAAATCAACCTTCTAGTATAGAATGTTTTAAATTGTTTTAAATTGTATATTTTCATACCGGAACTTATTCAAAGAGAGGAAAATGAATTTATGAGCCAAGTCTATTTATGTCTTTTACTCTGTTTTGCTATAATATAAGCTTGAAAAACCTCTATTCTCCACTGTCAGAAGAAGAAAGATGATATTTTTCCTCAATCTACTTTAATTTGTTGGTTCGTATCCATCAATCAGAGAAGATGACTTTAATATTTTATGAGTTATCTCTTAGTTTGGGAACTCTGTGACTGTCCCTTAATGTTTTATAGTGTGTGACAAAACTAATCTACAGAATTGCTTTTGTGTTACTACATTTATTATGGATGGGTCTGATGCTCTGTATCCCACTGAGCTGGGATTAGGGGCTTTAGGCGTTTCTGGTTTCTTGTGAAAACAGAGTATTTTTATAGACTCTACTAAGAGTTTTTAAATATTTAGGCTCAGGATAGCTATTATTTAAAGTACACGGACATTTGCATTACTGAGGGGTTGATATTCCTAGAAACATATTTTATTTGTTAATTAAAAAAGGTTAAGTTCTCCAATTTGAGTGACTGACTAAAGTAATCTATCTCTGAAAAATGCATTATAAAGATTGCTTGTAGCCATGTCAGCTACTCAAGGAACTAGAAGACCACAAACTCACATTTGAACAACCTTACAGCAAATTTGAGTAGAAATCAAAAGCTCCAGCCAGCTACAGGAGCAAATTCAATTTGGAGCATGCACAAGGCAAGACAACTGCTAACCCAAACTGATCTCAGATCCTATCCACTTTGGAAGTCGCTAAAATAACTTCTTCTATTTATTGTTTTGATAGGGATACAAGAAATTGTGAACTAAAGATTAAAACTAAATATTAGTTTTAAGTATTAAAAATATTACTATTTTAAATATTAAAATGGCACCTTTTTTCTTTTTTCTGTAAAGAAAAACATTTACCTAATATATTTCTGCAAATAATTTTAACTTGTTTTCATCCATTTTCACAGTGTGAGGTAACACCCTCAATTTCTATATCTTTCCTGGTAGTCATGTGAATGTTGCAGTCTTGATTGTACAGTTCTAAACAAATGGGCTTTTTCTTCAATGGAGTTTTTTTTAATGAAAAGCATCAGGACTACCAGAGGAAGAAAAAAAAAAGAAGAAAAGAAGCAGCAACAAAACCCAAATGAAAACGAACAAAGAAACGATTATTTCTATTAGTATCCTATTTACATTTTGGAAGAAGTTAATTAGCACGTAGCTAAATGGTGCTTATGTGTTTATTTTTCCTAGACTGCTAACAGCAACCATACCCTGGAAATCCATAGTATTTTTTTTTCCTCCCTGCTGCTTACCAAAGGTATGGCTGAACAACAGCGCTCATTCCTCCTGTGAGAGAAAATGAAATGCTCAAGTGGCTACTTTATTAATTCCTTCAATTTATTATCTAAAAGAGGATCCTCCGTAATTTGATTAGTTCAGACAGACATCCTATTTCAGTTTCAAAGTGGGTGTCTTAAGAAATAACGTATTTCCTAATTTTTTCATGCCTCTTCAAAAACAACTGCACTGATTTTAAAGGCTTTCTTTTTGCTGTGGAACTCAGTAGGCTGACATTTCTTAATACTCAATAACTTGAAATACTCAATGCCATCGACTTTTTATACTCATTTATTTCAGTGGAATTTATTTAGTTTTCCTATAAATATGCTTCCTAATACAAAAAGAATGGATAAAATGGATAAAATGAATGAAAGTGGTTTATGAAGCTTTAAACAAAGGCAATGAAGACTTGTAATTCTTTTCCACTTTTCTTGGAATCCAACATGGGGCAAAAAAAACAAGTAAAACAAGGGTTACCTGAAAGAAAGATATTAAAGAACAAGAGAAAGCGTATATTTAATACACGCATTTACAACAAAGTTTCAAGAAAATGAGATGACGTTCCATGTTTTAAGCTTTTTGAAGTATTGGATAAAACTGAAACTGCTTTCTGGTACCATTAATGTATTGTATCTGGAAAGTACATCTTTGAATAGCCAGTAAAAATAGAAGTGGTTGTATTCAGTTAGGTGTCCCAGGATTTTCAGATGCCCTAAAGCAGTGTCAGGAAGCAGAATAAATATGAAATATTGCTTGTTTCAGTCAGGGACTAGCCTCTATTAAATTGTATGTACATAATCAGAAATATTCCAGCTCTTCAGAGCCTTGAACTGCCTTGTTGGAATTCACAGCACACCCGTGTCTGTTTTTGAGATTTCTATTCTCCTGTTTAAGAAAAGTCTACGTTTACATTGATGATCTATTTTGGAACTGTAAGCTGTTTATAAGTGTAGATCTGCCAGGAGATCTCTTTCCTGAGTAGATTTTGATGGATGAAAAGATTTGCTATTGCTTTTTAAATGGAACCTACCGTCTGATAGGGCTCTTCTTGAAAAGTGTTAGGTTTGGCCTACTGAGTTAGTGAAACCCTACAGAAAATGAGTTAACAGTATGTTACAATCTTTAAGAAATAGGAATTCTATGTGGGCACTTAATATAATTTGTATGATTTCATGGTATATTCCAAGTCGTTAAGCTTGCCTTGAGTAGCAGGATCCACATCTCGAAGATCAGTAATCACGTGAAAGGAAATATCAAAAGAATTTCCATTAATGTCCATAGATGTAAACAGTGAAAAGATGTGGCAGAGTGACCAGAAGGAAATAAAGCATCAGTGAATGAAGTGTGTTTCACTTTCTTCATTCTCTAAAGAGTAGGAAGGTGAAAATTTACCCCGGTTTAGTGCAGAAAAATAATATGTGCAGGACAAAATGACAAACAATTATGTAAAACCCCAAACCTCAAAACAATGTTACAGTGCATTTGAGGTCCTAAGATGCATCTGTTGTACAAATAACCAAAGAAAATGATATTTTTTTTCTTTTCTTTTGGGAGTGGGGGTGGGGTTTGTTGTTGTTTGCCTCACCTCTTACATTTAATTTTACAAACCACTGAAAATAAACATATGTTTGAGTTAATGATTTCATATAAACAATTGTCTAAAGTGTGCAGTCAGTAAGTGAAGTTGTTCCTATATAAAGGATTGTTTCACTATTTTCTGTAGTGGATGAAATAGTGTTGCACAGTCCTGAACATCTCCAGAAGCTCCTTTTGCAAGCTGGCTTGCTGCTTATACCGTCGGTCTTACCCATGGTAACCTAGTTACCAATTCTGCCATGGAGCTGCATTGTGCGGCTCATTTAGAAATAGAGTGGCTCTTGGAAATCTTCTGGAGGCCTGTAAAGACTGTTGGCTTTTTTTTTTTCCCCTCTCCAACTTCTGGTTTTGTTGTTCTGAAAACTGCTTTGCCATCAGTGTTTCCTGATCTTCTTAAAACTAGCATCATCTTGCCACTTCCATCCCTGTGGCTGAGGATTCATCGCTGACCATTGACCATGTGCAGCAGTAGGGCCTCCACAAGCCCAACGCTGACCTCTAGTGAGGGAAGCCCTAAGTTACAAGTTCCACACAAATCTCCAGAGACTTTTGGGACCCCTGAGGTTGGTAAAAGAAGGGGAAAGAAAAGTACCTACCAGCGTACCAGGCAACAGCGTAAAAGAAAACAAGCTCAAAATATTTTCTGTTAATTAACATCTTTTCACTGAGCACAGTATAGTACTTCAGCATATTTTCACTGCTTGACCTTTAAATTATGTAGAGAGCAGGAGACTGTGAGGCAATATTTAACGCACTTGTTCAGGATTGCATTAGAAACCGTGGTTGCTCAGTTGCTTCCCTTCTTCAGAGCTGGCCTATGCTTTTTTCTTTCTGAAGACACAGGTAGCTGTAGGTGTCTGAAATTATAATGCAGAGTTTTGTTCATTGCTCCATATTCTGCAATCCTGAAATCAATTTTGTATAAATGGCTGATTTAGTCTACCTAATTTTTACTTTAAAAATGAATATTAATACTGAAAACAGCTTTACTTACTGAAAGGTTTCATGAGAACCGAATATGTATAATTTAAGACCCAAACTTTATATTAAATTGGAAACAGTGTTACCGACTGTTTGTAATAACACTCGATTGTATATTCATCAAGAATTAACCCAGTATAGATATATGTATATCTAGACAAAAAAGGTGCACAGATATTTTTCCTTCAGCAGATGCACCCCCAATTGTTAACTCTCTTCCCTGAATTTCTAAGTAGCCCTACATGACACAGCAATAAGTGAAAAATAGTTGCCCCCTGTGCATCGATAATTCTTTAGTTTCCTACCAAAGAAAAAACCTCAGAACTTAACAACAGCCATTCTGAGAGGGCTTTGTTGTAATGTCATTTCCGTTGCTGTAAAAGAAAATAGATTTATTTGCAGGCTCAAATATTTTCCTTAGTATTGTAAAATGTATTTTGATTGATGAACATCATTTAGAAAGCCTTTTGCATATATACTGTCTTGGCTTTGGATATACATTATTTTTTCTGATCTTTAAAATGGATGAAAGTCCAAAACGGTTCCATAAAATGCATTTATTTTTCCCCTTGGTTGTGCATGGCAACTGTTCACAGTGTTTCTAGACAAACTGTGTAAGTCAGCAGAAAAGGAAGACAAACTGTCCTGGAGCTGAACAATGCCAAACCCATCAGGAAAAAGAATATATATATATATATATGTATATGTTTGCTCTGTTTTGATTAATGCTGTATTCAGAGCATTACTAGTGACTTCTCTATATCCTATGGCCTGGCCTTACTGTTTCTCCCTGTAAATAATATATGTCCATAACATTAATGGAAATTTTAACTTATTAACCGAAATGGGAAATATCTTCTGCATTTAAGAATGCGCCTTCCCTGTCAAATCTTAGACTTACTCTCATCACAGATTGCTGTGTGGAAACATGATGTCTTTGGAGAAGGCTGTGGTTGTAAGACCTTTCTTTTCCTTCTAGGACAACTAATTCAGACTGCTTTTTTCTTCCTTTTCTTTGTGTGGTCCTTACTAACATCTGAGAGAACCTTTGGGATTGAACTCCATGAGTCATTCTAGCACCTGCATTAATCTGCATTCATACCTCATCATGCTCTCCGAGCAGTTGGGTGCTATACAAATCCATTCAGAAGGAACATAATGAAATACAGTTTAGTGGTCAGAGTCTTAATGTACTCTGTGCTCAAGGATTATCAGGTCTTCTAGGTCTGTTACTGAATATGCTTCAGTTATACACTCTTGAGATCTCAGATGTCATCTTGAAACTTTCTGGAATCTCAAGCAAGAAACTTTCCGTGACAGGCATTGTCCTCTTCCAGCACTATGTCGCCTCTCTGAGAAGCTCTTTGTCATTTCAGAGTGGGTCATTTCCTTCTGTTTGGGCAAATGACTGAAAGGCGAGAGCTGTGTGGTGAGTATTTGTTGCACATCTTATGCCAGGTTTTCTGTGCTCTGTGCACAGTTCAGTTTTTTTTGTGAAACCACTTTGCAAGCATCTAATTTGCTATTCATGTTCCTGAGCATAAATGTGTAACAAAGGAACATGGATTGCAGCAGACAGAGAGCAAGGTCATATACATCTTCCAAAAATCAGGATTTCAGTACTTTTCATTGTTTTAGACACAGATTTTAAGCTCCAAAACTTATTTTCAAAAGTAATGAAGGCATTTAGGAGTCTAAATCACAGTGGCACCTAGTAGAATTTAGGTTAAACATTAAACACTTTTTAAAGTGTGCTTTGTTTTCTAGTTCACTTAAGACGGTTATGTTAACTGTTAAAATATGTTCTGTGTGCTGCTCTGAAAATTGTTTCCCTTAGTAGCTCTAAGCTACTCCATATTTTGTATGTTTGTGTTAACTATGGCTTTTTTTTTTTTTTTTTCTTTTTTGCATTTCTGGTATACGATAGTGTTAATTTAAGTTAAAACGTAGATAGTGTTTTGTCACTTCTCTAACTGGCAGACCTCTATGAGAAGGCACTCTGCTGACATATACTAGGGGGATATCTGGGCAGCGCTAGTGAACTAGTCTTGGTTCTGCTCTAAAATTCTATTTACTTAAGGGTATTTATATTAGGTATGCTTATATGATAATATTTCTCCAAAAAATCACTACCAAAAACTCAAACACAAAACATAAATAGCCTAGCTACTTTTATCATCTTTTATTATGGCAGAAAACCTAATTCAGTCTCTGAAAAACTACCTTGTATAAACACTATTCTTTAGAAGGATATAAATACAAATCTTGGCAAGTCTTTTATTTAGTGCAACTTGCCAGATGTAATAGAGGAATGTCTGCAGTCTCCTAGTTGGGATGCTGTAAAAGAAAAATTCTCTCTTTTTTTTTTTTTTTTCTTTCAGGAGAATCAATCATCTTTGCACTTTTTTGTTGTTGTTGTTCTTCACTCCTAAATGCACTAAAGAGTATTTGTCTTGAATAAGTTTGAACATGCAAAAGCACTAGTCTCTGTTTCCTAGATGAATAGAGGTTCACGGTTTTATCTGTATACCAAGGCAGAGCAAGTATTAGATATGCTAGCCTGCTCGGGCTCTTCATCTAGGAAAAATCCTGATGGAAAGAAGATAAATGATAAACTTATCATTTTGAATTTGTTTTTAATAGAATATTTTCAGGAAAGCTGAAATAATAATGTTCGAACAGCAGTGTAAATCCTCTTAAATATAATCAAGGTCAACACAGGACGCTCCTATAAAACGGTATGGATTAGATATTTTGAACACAAAATCCAGTTGATAATGAAATCTAAAAATAAAACCTTTTCTGCGTTGTATAATGCCAACATGACATCTTGATGTCCGTATAACCTTTTGCTTTTCTATCAATAATATTGGGCTGCACAGATTGCGGAGATGGCATTAAGGATTGTCAGAATGAAAGACATGTTTTAATAATAAGGCAGTTATTATCCGCTTATGATGTATGAATGTAATAGTTTTTTAATGTATTGAATTAAACTCTTATCTGCTTCAATCGATGTGTCGCTAAAATTATGATCTATAATTTATTAAGAGTGGAAGAATATTTGATGTTGTGAATGTAAACTAAGCAATGCAACAAATGTCTGTTACTGAGGTGTAGATACTCCACAAATGGAACAAAGTGTCCGAGTTTTAGCGTCGGACTGAGGTTTAATGTTCGGTTTAATTTAAGATGAAAGACTTCAGATTTATAAATACTGACTGCTCAAACACTCCCAGCAGAAGCTGCGTATCAGTGATTGCATAAGCATTATTTATGAAAGTCATTTAACAAACTCATAGGGCTGTCTAACTTAAACTCTTTTAGTTTCCTTTTTGAATGCAGGGCATGGCCTCTGAGGAATTCAATCTTTTTCAGGGTTCAATCCTGCCCTGTTGCTTTCCTTTTTAAAAAAAAAATTATCTTTGATTCCAATACATAATTACTATGTTGATTCTTTCTTTTTTAAATGAATATTCAATCATTTTTTAAGTTTTATGCCTACCTTCACCTAAGCAAATATTTGTTACTTCACCTTCCGGTTTTCAGAAATGGGGTGCTTATGCTTCAGACTGTATTGTGCAACTTGTCTGAACTGTTTTTAGATTTGCTAAAATTAATAGCGAGAACAAAACGGTCTTCCAGTTTTAGAGATGTAAGAAATTTTACTTCTGTGTTGCTGACACCTCAGTTAAACTGTGCAGGTATAGTAATACGAAATGAGATATATGCATAATGGACTGAATTGCAATGATTAGAGGAGTCAGAAGTTTAAATAACCATATATTTGTGCAGTACAAACATCAGCTGTGCTATGAAGCTAACTTAAAGGGACTTTGTGTTCATGAACTATCCTTGTGGAGCACAATTCCTTGTGAAAGTGGAGCCAGACTTTGCAGTGACATGAAACTTTTGCATTGCAGAGAAGTCAGAGCAATTTCTGGTCCAAGTTAATGAAAGGAAAGTGTAGTAAGGCATTGCATTCAAAAAAGACATGCTTTGTACTGAATTTCAGTAGTGAAGAAAATAGTCCACAAATGATCCAGCAGATATTACAGTAATGCACCAAATCAAGGGTAATTTCACAACAGAAGGCCCTCTCCTGCTGGGCGCTCTGATATCAGTAAGAATCAGGTAAAAAACAGCAGAAAGGAAATTGCTTCAGGGGTTTGACCCAAGTTTCATTTAGGGAAGTTTGTGTAAACTTGCAGCATAAAGCTACATTGCCTATTGTTAATAGAACCTTATATTCCTGTTCTCCATTTGAACGTAGTTTAAGAACTTACACGAAGAGGTCCTGGTTTTGTCAACTAAGCTGTGTAAATATAGAAATCTGTCTGGGTACATCATCTTGCAAGATGAACCCACGTGATAACTATCTGTGCGAGTGTCTGCACCTGAGAGAAAACCAAATTTCTACTAAAAAATAGTCTAGCCATGGCAGGGTGGTAAATTATACTCATAGAGAACTAGACTATTACAATGGACTTCTGCTACCAAACCTGTTGATTTTCTGCACAGTCATGGCATTGTGCAGCACAGGTGGGAAGGAGGCTTTGGTGCTGCTGCTGGTCGGCAGTCTGGGCTGTTGTTCTGTCAGCCGCTCCAGAGCAGCCTTAAGGAAAGGCTTCCTGATTTCTTTCCTGACTTCCTTTGCAGGATTACTAACATAAATGTTTTGAATTTTTGTGCTGCTGAAAAATCATGCACTCATTTTAGGTAGGTTTGAAAAGTGTCATTGTTTTGATTCACCAATTAGCTTTCTTTTTGAAGCGGATAGGAAGATGAGCAAAGTACTTATGAGAGGTTCTTCAGTGCTCCTGAGCACCAGTTATTCACCTCCGTAATTAACCACCTCTGTTACCACAAAGTTTATATTAACACAGACAGACCTTTCCTGCTCTGAGGCTTGGTTCCCAAAGCATTCTAATCCTCCTGGCACAGGCTATAGGCTGTACCAGTTACCTGCATGAAATTCATGTACCAATTCAAATATACGAAATGCATTTTTAAACTAACCTTGCAGCTGGGCTTCAAATCTACAAAAACAGATGTAATAAAGGGGAAAAAAAAAAAAGTGAAAGCAATTTTCTAGAATCATGTACTGGTGGATTAGCAAAAGAAAACCCCCCAAAAATGTTTAGTACCAATGACTTGATCTCAGAAAGCCTATTCTTTCTACTTACAGCAAGAGTTGTAATTGGTAATTTCAGTGCATTGGTGTATTGTATTGGTAATTTCAGTGTATTGGTAATTTCAGTGCAATCAAGTATGCTGGAATTGACTGGACACTAAGTAAACCTCAAACTCTAATGATTATCTTCTCTATAAAATTACTGATATGAAATGGGGACATTTCAGAGGAAACATGAGGATTGTATTTATAAATCTGTTAATTGCAATTCAAATAGAATCTAAACTTGTAACAGATAGGTCATGCTCATTTATTTTGTTGTTTCTGAGAGGAACTTTGTTAAATTGGGTAAGAGTATGCGCCTTAAATTTCAATTCTGCAAGATGCTGTGATAGCGTGTGCAATGACACTGTTTATTTGGGTATTTAAACAGAATCACAGAATTGTAGGGGTTGGCCTTATAGAAGTCATGAGACGTGCATTTTCTTGTATTTTCTTGATTAACCAGACAGTAAAGTTTGTTTTTCATAAGAAAGATGATTTGATTCTACTCAGTAGTGGCTTTACTATAAGTAGTCTGTGACAGCCAATTCAGCTTTATCTCTATGAGTAATTTTTATAATTGCTCTTATGTGCACACTGATAAAATACTTTGCTGGTCCTTGCAAATAACCTTTTAAAACCTGTGAATACTCTGTCTTCTAAAAAAGAGTACTGTCCTTCATTGTGTCAGTTGGCTTCTTTGCCTATGGAACGTTCACTCTAGAATTGAGGTAGCACCCTAAACATTCTCATTCCTTAGTTAAACACTAAGATACAGAATATTAGAAAAAGCAATCTGAAATACTTTTCTGAGGAGGAAGGATTTACAGCCACCTTAGAAGGAGATAGCAGCACAAGGTCCAAAGATTCAAGGTAAAACACTTACTAAATATGAATAGAGGAAATTCATATTCAGATGATTAAATGATAAGAGGTGAAGAAAGTTTCCATATTGAAATACCGAAATTACTGACTTTGGAGAGAAAATGCAGATGATTTTATATATATATACATATATATATACACACATATATACACACACGCATGCATATACACACACACATAAACTTATTTTAAAAAAGTAATGTCATAGAGAAGGTAATTACCTATGTTATATACCTTTGATCTTGATTTGCAGAATAGAATAAGGATTTAATGTCACTGTGAATACTTAGGTTTTAAGAGGAAAAAAAACACAGAACGTTTGCAGAATAATATTTAGAATTGCCTTATACTTGCTGGATGTAAATGGGCGTCAAAATCCCTGCAAGTCTGAACTGTGTCATTTGTGAATGATTCCATTTTTGTTTGTTTGTTTTTCATCTGGGATATTCACTCTTAGATTTAAAGATACAAATCAACCATTTGCTGGCGTAGCTTTTTTTCCCACTGAAGTGTCACTGTTGGAGGCAAAGTCACAGCATGTTGTTTTGTTCTGGAAAAATAATCTTTGTGTTCCAAGATATCCCTGTAGCATCCCTGCCAAGAAATGATTTCTCTGTGAGAATACAGCTTGATTGGTTAGTGAATAAAAGGAAAGATGCAAAGGACATATCACAGCCCCTTTTCATCTTAAAATTTTCACTTGTTCGTGAGCTTATGATCTGAGCATCCCTACTGATTTTTGTCTGTTCTTTGATATTTATTTACTATGCATCTTGGATCCAAACACGTGCACAATAAATCACTCTGCAGTTGCTTATTCCAAGGTCAACTGAAGGTAGCAGAGTGAGATTTAACTGCATGGTATGAGTTCTAGAGACAAAACTTGAGCAGCAATAACTTTCATCTGTAATGCAGTCAAATTAAAAGCAGTGTGGCTCAGAAAAATCAAAGAAATGATTCCCAACTGACAGCTACAGCTATGGCAAACTTGAACTTTAAGCTGTTTCATCTGTGGTGGTTCAAAAACAAGCAAAACAGAATATCACAATAAAAGTGCATTTTCCCACACCGTGAAGATTTTATTTTTTATCAAACTGGTACTCACCTTCAAACTCAGACTGATCATAAAAATTATCATGTCTATTAATCAAAAGTCAAAGAAACAAAAAAACCATTTCTCTAGTCTTAACTGTAGCGGCTGCTGTTACTCCCTCTGTAATTAAGTGCAGACTTTTGTCAGAAACATAGGAATTTGGTTTACAAATGAAGGCATAATAGTAAGAGCGTAAATGGCTCAGGCTTTAAAATAAATGGATATACTCAAAAGATGATATGTAATTAAAGCTGAAGTTGTTACTAGCTACTACAATTCCATTTGTTGGCAGAAAAAACATTAAGGAACTTTATATAGCCAGACTGAGCACAAGTTTCATGTAATTACATGCATACTTACAGAATACAATCAAATTCACACATTAAACACTGGAGCGTTGTACGCTCTGTATGCTGAGGAGAAGTGAAGCAAGACACGAGCCCTCTTTTGCTTTAGAAGCAAAACTTAGGCATCATAGTGAGACAGCAGACACTGCAACAATTCCAAATATGACAGAGAAGAAGGAGCTGTGCTGGCAGGCAGTGTTGGCCTACATGACTCAGGGGTGCTTTGCTGCCTTCCCTTTTACATGAGTGAATAACTAAGCTTTCTTAACACGTGTTTGTTTCCCTTGGTAGGTACAACTCATTTAAATTATTTTTTTCTTCTGCAAGTAGAAGGGAGCATCTAAAATAAGACAAGTTAGTCTTAGACCTTGACTTAAGACCTTGCCTGCTAGGACTCATTAGCATTTAATGTTCATTATAATAAAAAAAACCCACATTTTCTCATGCTAGGCTTTCTTCAGCCTATGAAAGGCCAAAATTTCTTGCTGCATCTGTTATATGGCAGAATTTGAAGTTTTGAATGAAGTAGCTTTTGGTTGTTTTTTTTTCCAGAGCAGTGGAACATTATTTTTTTGACCCCTAGAACTTTCGGAAGGAAATGAATTTAGTGTTTTGAAATTCTTTCAAGAAACTAAAGTTCATGGCTTGGTCCTGATGTCCAGCTCCAGAGCTAGCAGACTGATCAAATCACCAAGATGTTATAACAGACATGGCTGGACTGAAAGTTGTATAACTCCGGAAGATTTTCAACTGTACATCCAAGAACGGATCATGCAAATCTTTAGTATAGCTGGGACCATGAGATTTAATGAGCTTGTATGTGCACAGCAGAGCTAGCGGACATTAGGAATTATTTCAGAACCTTGCTTCTCTAAAACCTTACATAAAACTGCTAGGGCTTCTAGGCAGCTTGAAAGTTTTGAAGCCTTGTGGTCTGTTACCTAAAAGCTGGGACAAAGGGAGTTGCACTGTGTCATGGATTTTTGAATGATGTCCCTGAATTTAAAACTGCCTTTTTTCAGGGCTGTACAGTATCTCAGATCCATACTCAAATGCCCTCCTGCCCCTACTGGAAGCATGAGGGACCAAACCAGTGAATCGTCTTTGATCAGGAGGGGGGGCTTTCAATCACTGTTAACTATTACTGATCACACGGTCGTTATGTCTGTCTTGTATAGGTCTAATTTTGATGTACATGCGACTGTTCCATTTTTTTTAACCAGTTTACATGAAAATAAGTTTTCAAATATCAATTCTGAGTGTTACCAGAGTGCGTCTAATTACTAGAAGGTTAGCAACATTGCACTGGCACAAATTTATAAAATTGGATTATGTTTTTCTTGTTTCACTGTCAGTTTTCATAGGTAGAGAAGCTGTTTAGACTCTCAAATCCTTGCAGTGCTGTTTTTTAGAAAGGTAATCAGATGAGCTTCAAGGCTACATGAACCGAAAGCACTGTAAAATGCTTACAAAATGAATGTTATTTATGAAATCAGTTGTGGTACAATAGCTGCTACAAATCTCATTTAAATATCTTTGAAGTTGATAGGATTTGCATATAAAGTTGTATTCTTAAAAGGTAGTGTGAGAGCTGATTTTAGAACTCAAAATATATTGAAATAATACTTAAGGTGTCCTCTATACATTGTTGGCGGTACAACGAAAAATTTGATTCTAGATATGTTAGCCTATAAGGTTAAGTAAGTACAGTGAGAGTATTAATAATATTTAGTGCAGTTCTTGCCTGTGAGGATGCAATTTTTTTTTCCTCACATTTCCTTTTTTTTTTAATTCATTACCACACAAGAGGAATTGAATGTTTCATACTCAGTATATGACTGCTAAAATAACTGCTTTATAACCTAAGCTTATGCCCCAGAATTTGCCAATCGTGTCACAAATGTTCTCTCTGAGCAAAAAGGTAGCAATTAAATCTGAAAACTAATCCCGTCTATACAGTCCACTTAATTCCCATCATAGATAGAGCCAGAGGCGCTTCCTGGGCCTATAATTACCTAATGGGTGTGAAATGGTGAGCCTAAAATCAATAGAAAAACGTTCTAATCTTCTAAGGTAATAGTCCCAAACACTGTAATTTAGTATTGTGAATGGCATTGTCCTGGGACATTACTTTCTCCCAGGGGGCATTGGATGTAATAGCACTGAATGGAGATGGGAGCCTTGACTACAACAGCTTTTCATTGAGCACACATTTACAGGACCCATCAGGATTGTTTACTTTCTCCTTGTTCCAGGTGGCGGAGGTGACTTTCCCCTGGAGCTCCATGGCCCCTCTGCAAATAAACATTTGCTATGTGGAGTCTTCAGCACCCAAAAGGCAATCTATCTTTTCTGCACAATGTGGCACCTTAGTTTTGCAGTTGTTAATACTGCATTAAGTCATATTTTCTGCAGATACTCATTTTTTAACATACGCTGTTATGAATCGCTTTGCTCAGTATTTTACATCTCAACTCAACAGTAGCTATCTATTTATAGTCGAATTCCCTGAAGACATTAACTGTTTCTAAAGACCTTTTTCACTCTTACATCATTTGTATATTTTACAGAAATACATTTTTCTTTGTATTTCTATTTCAAAAGAGTTCCATGCTAGCATACAAAACAACTAAGATACTAAAAAGCATTCATTCTGATGAATACTACTGTAAATTGAAAAACATAGCGATACAAGATCTTTCATTTTAAGCTTTCCTTTTTTTAGTCACGTTCTTTTAGGTGCAGATTTATAAAACTTACCCTTACCTGTTCTTCTACCTTTATTAACTCTTGCATGTTAGGAGCTCTTGCCGAGAACTAATATTCGCTGTCATCATTAGGAGACAACTTTAGCTTGGCTGGAATATTTATCTAAAGGTATGCTAGCAGGAGAAATATAAATCGGCCTGGCTCATGCTTTGTCACCCTCAGCTTGACCTTTATTTTATCAATCCACATGAGAAAATATATTAGATGGGAGTGTGTAAAAAGAATAATAAATTAGCTGAATAGTCTTTAATAGGCAGGTGGATGTGAGTGGTAAAAATCGGAGAAGCCATAAATATGGAATATGAGGAAATCATTCTTTGAAATGATGACGTGTATTATCATAAAGTACATTCCTCAGTCAAGCTAGGAAAACCAACAAGCAGCTATCTATGACCTCAGAGACTTAATCAAATGAGTCTTGTTTAAAAATGTAATAACCCTTCCTGTGTCTTTTTGAATACACCTGTCCCAGGATACATTCTTAATTCTTAAAACACAAAGGAGAAACTCTGTGGGCAGCTGTATTCTTGTGGACTGATGACAGAAAATGCATCTACAAACAAACAAACTTCCGTCTTGTTATTCTAACAGTCATTGCAGGGAGAAAACAAACAATAAAATGAGGGAAAATAGCTTTTGTCTTCCTAATGCCCTAAATATCTTCCTGGGAAATACATTCTAAAACCAACTCTACAGCAATCTTACAGTAGAAAACAGAGTTTTATCTAAATTAATGCATGTCTATGACCAAAAAACAAATGTTTTGAACATAGTTACAAAAAATGGAAGAAGCCTTTTGGCAGGCTATAAGACAAATCATTCTGAATTCACACTATTCCAGTGTGCATTCACTTGATTTTAAGTGCCCAAACTTGTTTAAGAAAGCATTGCCCATAAATGACTGCAACTTCTAAGGCTAATTGTTGCCCAATAGACATGATGTCAGCAGAGTTAGATCAATGACAAGGGAATAGGAGAGGGATGTAATTAATAAGCGTGCCTGCTGGTAGGCAGGAGAAATGGGAATGCGAATGCAAGCTGGAGATTTCAACTTGTTCCTTTCAATTAGGTTAGTTGTTTCTTTTCAATTGAGTTAAGAAACGCATACAATCTGTTAGAACATCTCTGGTGAGAGTATAATAGCATGAAGTGCAGTAATTTGATCACTTGTGGTCATCTGAACATCCCTACGATTTTCCCTTAGGCAACTCCATTACTTTCAGTGGAAATGCTCCAGGGATGAATAGAGCCCTGTGCTTGAGGAAATAAAACAGTGTCATCTATGTAGGTTTGCTCAAACTGTGCTGAAAAGAGAACATCTTTACTGTTAGAAAACCAAGTTCTAAAGTTTTCTTCTGAGTTAATTCACAATGTAATTTATTGACACGTCGTTTATGCAAGTCATTGACTTTATACCTTTCCTATTTTTGAATATCGTAAAGAGAAGGAATTGAGAAAGGTGTTTTCTCAGATAAACATAGTACATTTTTTTTATTTCTATTGGGACATATTGTATGATGCTGTTCTTATACAGTAAGTCATTTCATTTCAGTTATTAAAGGAACAACGTGTCACGTAACACTTGGTTTTCTTTTCAGATTGACACCACTGTGCTAGATTAAAAAAAAAATCATGTCTTGTTCAGATATGCACATTTAGATTTTCTCGTATTTGAATGTGTTAAATAGCATCACATTTTATTAATAGCCAATTGAAATAAGTTCAGACTGATGTTTCTTATTGGGAGGAAGTGGCAGCGTGAGAAATAAAATTGGGATTCTAGATGTGAAATTTAGATGCCTTTAGTGAAGAAGATAAATATTGCATTTGCAGGCTCCCTGCGGCCAAAATGGACAAAACAGCACTGCTTGCATTTAAACAATTAAATCAGCTGCATTACTGTTTTATTTCAGAAATGGTGATTCATTTTAAAATTGTGGAGTTTGAGAAAATGTGGGCTGCGGTGCAACACTTGGACTGTTCAAGAGGCTAGTAGAGAAACCAGCCACTGTCATTCTATTGGCACAAGGAATAGATGCAAATTCAGCTTTGAATGCGAAGCATCTGGCTTTGTAAATGGAATCTCAGAGTACATGAATTGCTTTGAAAAATGACCTATTTGCTGTAATGCTTAATAATAAATAAGATTATCTTTTTCTTTTACTGAAAAGGTGTAGATGGTACCACCATTGTCCCCACCTAAATAAGTTTCTAGACATCAAAGAGCTCACAAGATTCCTATTTTAACTAGTGTTCTGCTTCTTGCTGCTCATACTGCTGGTTTTGAAACCTGTAGAAAGCTATGTAAAAAAATAATCCTATGTGGAGAAGAGGTGAGAGTATTGGTCTGTTACTTGTCCATGATTTAGTCTTGAGTTAGGATTGCTCTTACAGCATTCACTGGACAGGTATCTTTTTACTAGTCGCGATTTCAGAGAGGCAGAATTGGAATATGTAGTCTGAAGGCTCCATGGAGACCTCATTGTGGCCTTCTCAGTGAAAGAGCTTATAAACAGGAAGGAGAATGGCTGTTTACAAGGGTGGAAAGCGATAGGACAAGGGAAAATGGTTTTGAACTGAGACAGGGGAGGTTTAGGTTAGGTATTAGGAGAAAGTTTTTCACCCAGAGGATGATGACGCACTGGAACAGGTTGCCCACGGAGGTTGTGGATGCCCCATCCCTGGAGACATTCAAGGCTAGGCTGGATGTAGCTCTGGGCAGCCTGGTCTGGTGGTTGGTGACCTTGCATGTATTAGGGAGGTTGAAACCAAATGATCATTGCAGTCCTTGTCAACCTAGACCATTCTATGATTCTATAATGTGTTTCTGTGAAGTTCATATATTGCAAGAGTACACATAGTTTAAACAATAGCTTCAGAAACTGCATGCATTTTCTACTGCAGACAACAGTTTGTCAATCTCTTGCTATATAGTTGTTATTATACAAGGTTGCAATAGATAGATAGCCAGAGGTTATAGAGGAATAACTCACCCATGCTGAGGCTCATGGTTAGGATGGATGCTCACCACAAGGAATTCCACACAAGAGCAATCTCCAAAAGAGATGCTGCCTTAGTGGTGGTCAGTCCTTAAATGGGATCTAGGAGAGGTGGAGTCAAGCTCCACCCCTTCTGGGAGCCCAGCTGAATTACCTTCACCTGAATTACCAGCTCCCTCAGCTGACCCATCTCTTGCCTTAGATGGTTAATCAGAGGTTCAGGCTGTGATTAACAGTTTCCCATACACTTGCTTAACTGGATTTGATTAATGTTTTCTTGTTGGACAAAACTAATAATTATTATAATTATTGTTATCTTTTGATAAAGACTTTCTTTTGTCTGCAAAACATTTGTATAGACAAGACCATTTCTGAAAACGTGAGGAGCTGATCTCAGTGGCATGCTATCAAACTGAGAAAGGAGACTTCTGGAGTAATAGAGCAGTGCTGGGTATGAAGTTGTAAAAGCAAGAACAGTGGTGCTGTCGGATATACATTCACTAGCAGCAGCATTAGAGGTTGAAGGCCACCAAAAGAAATTACAAAATGATAGGCTTGGAAATGAAAACATCTACTCTGCGGTCTTCTGAGTAGTTTTCCATATAACTTTAAACCTAAATCCTTTAAAAAATGGTGACAAATTACTTATTTGTGCTTTAGTGTTTAGCTTGTCCTATCACATAAAGAGCTAGATAAGCAAGAATCTCTTCAGACTTCTGAAGTACTACTTCATTAGAAAACATGTTGCTATGTAATAATGATATTAAGTTTCTCATAGGTAACAGTCAGTGATAGGGAACATATCAAGATATATCTACGCTGGAACTGTAAAATGTGAGATTTTAATTAAAAAAAAAAAACAGGACTGGCAGAAAATGTCCTTAGAGGAGAGTAGCAAAGTACTGGCATGAACAGGTGGGCTGAATCTTTCAGCCATCTCTATAAAATACTTCAGGGACAGACGTGCCGGTGATCAGTGCAGCATTTTCAGAGAGCAGCTTTTGGGATGTGCTCCATTTCATCTAACCTAGCAGATGAAACTTTTGATGTGGAAATAGTGAGAAAATTTACATTCTCCTGAGAAAATGAACCTTTGCATTGGGAAATATACTATTAACGCTTGATAGATTTAATTCAGTCTATTTGGTGTCCAAAGCACTGATTGGTGGAAATTTAGTGAGATGCTGGACTGTGGCTAAACAATTCCAATTGTTCAATTCCTATCCTAACAATCTTGATAAAAATCAGCTCTTTCAAATAGTCTTTGAAGGTAATACAAGTAAAGCAATAGCCTTACTGCTCCAGGAAAGTGTTAATGAGCCTTATAAAAATTTAGTGAACAGCCCTTGATAGAAAAGACCACGTAAATTCTGATTTCATAAAAATTATTAAAAATAATCCATAGAATAAAGCAAAAGTTAAGGCCTCTCTATGGTTGTAAGACAAAGTCAAATAGCACTGTATCAACATAAAGAATATTGATTGTTTACTAAATGGTTAAACAGAATCAGGTTTTAAAAATGGAGGTCAGCGTACATCATGCCAATCAATGTTACTGGCAGTGCATTAGTTTTCTGTCTCGTGGATTTCTGTTAACTAGGAAAGCTGTGGTTCACACAGCAGGATATGCAAGTTGTACTGTAAATGTAACTCCATATAATATAATAGGCATATAGTATAATAGGCAAAGGTGCCACGGCACATTGAGGATAGGATAATCTGGCAGCTGATCAACTTATTCCATTCAGAATTTAGTTATTGTAAGTCCTTGTGTTATTATGAGAAGGTAGATTATTTAGGGTAGTATGGTTGGATCATGGTTGGACTCGATGATCTTTGAGGCCTTTTCCAACCTGAGTGATTCTGTGAATCTATGAGAAGGCTATACATTTTGGAATTATTAAAGTCTCGGTTACTGTAGAGCAGGAATGATTCTGCCATTGAGATTTGAAAGGCAAAGTAACAGATGCCATTGCATTCAGCTAAGTGACTTACTGTGTATGCATGAAAACACTGAATTGTTAAGCAGAGCAAAAGCAAGTGCTGTTGTATATATTGCGATCAATTACCCAAACTGATTTTTACAGGAGAGAAAGGGAGTAGGCTGTCTGTGTTGAAGGTGAAAAACTGGAAAGTCTTATTATGTACTTGGTAGCGCATAGAAAATAATTCGTTTGGTTTATTCTGAAAAGGCACCTGAGGTGCACTGTATCTCAGGCAGTTATAAAATGCTTCCCAAGGAGATCCCACCAAAGAAGCCAATTGTATGGACTCAGGCAACAAATACACAACAACCGTCCTTAACACAGTAGCTGCAAAGTGGTAAGGCAACACCATTACTCTGCAAAGTTCACTGTGCTGTATTTTTTGCTCTTAGAATCCTGTTGTTTTCTTTACAGCACTCCAGGTATAGTACTAAATGTTTAATTTTTCCCTTGGTATGTATATGAACAGCAGCATCTTTGACATCTCCTTACATGTTTGCTGAACAAATATGTAATTCTGGTGCTTCTGCCTCTTCTGGTTCCTGATGGACTGCACGCAGGACCTGTGTTCTTTTATTTTCAGTTCTTGATAAAGCTGATCTTCTGTTGCCACATTAGTGCACTAAGTACATCACAATAGGAGGGAAAAATTCTGTGTGAGAACGAGAGTGTAGCAGCTTGCTAGGCCTCAAGTTCTTAGTGATCCCTTTCTGAGAAACTCCATATGGCTTGATGATATTCCTAAAAAATGGAAAAATACTTGATTTACTCCTGGATACTAACATGATAAGCAAACACCAGAAGCTTCAAAGGAAGAATGCGATTAAAAAAAGCTAACAGGAATACTGAAGAAATATAAATTTTAAGTATTTCATTTATTTGAAGCAAGCTTTACTCTTCCTTTGAAACATAATCATTTATTCATTTACCATAGAATGCTTTCATGTAAAGCAGAAAAAAATCCTGTTTTAAACTTTTTCTCTTATTTTTCTTCTTTATGTAGGTCTTGCAGCCTAATATTCAGAAAAATGTAGCCAATTCATTTCAAACTGTTACCCATGAAAAAGTCATTTACGTATTCTTACTTCCTCCCAAATATTTTTCTGATCTTACTTGGATTATAATCACAATGGGAAGTAAACCATTTATCTCTTAACTCTCTGCAGTAGTGTTTGAAACTGGTCCGGTTGTCCTGCATGTAGTGAAAGTGCTTCAGTTATCAAGCTATAGGAAATTCTGTGGTTTGTGAGAAATATTTTTCCAAGACAAATTAATTCCTTTAAGATTCAAAGGGAGAAAAGTAACTGAAATGTGCAGGGATCCAGAGGATCTAAGCTTTGGCTCACATACCAGCTTACAAGAGAATATATATATATATATATGTGTGTACATGTATATTTGTATATTTTTATATATATATATACATATATACATGTAGATATATAGATATATTTGTATATATCTATATACAAATATAGATACATTTGTGAATTGAAGTTTAATGAGTTAGAAATTCAAGTACTTATTTTCCTTCTGGAGAACTTAGGAGCCTAAATCCTCCTTATCTGAAAAGAAAATTAGGAAGTGAATTTTACTAAAGACTATACTTGCATATCTAAGCTGCTTTGTATTTGCGTAATAGTCTACGTGCATAAAATTTACTCGAAAGTAAATTTCTTGTCTAGGCATGAGAGTAGAAAAGAGGTGCAAGGATGGTAAGTTGGAATGCTTGAGAGCTGACAGTATTTAAAGTATTTTTTTAAACAAAACTGTATGTGTCCTAAATATAGATTTCATTAAAATTTATTCAAATAGCTGCTCCAGATAATAAATTGTGAACATCTGGATATTTATTTAGAATCAGTTTTGTTGCCATAATGCATGAAAACATATGAGAAATAAAAGTATGCAGGCACATACACCTAGCATTTCAGCAGTCGGTGCTTTTGGCTGTAACGGAAGAGATGATGAAATCCTATGATTTCATATGAAGGCTTGGCATCTCTTCAAGTGGAGGACACATACCTATTCAGGTGTTTGGGATTGTGAGAAAGGAGGAAACCTGTGACTGAAACTCAGAAGGCACAGCCACATAGTCATGGTGAAGGAGAAGGTTAAAAAAAGCTATACTCACTGGTATTCAAAGCTGCTATTTGTATTTTGCCTTTCGAAGCTCAGTAGCTTCACAGTGTCTGGAATAGTGGTAATATGGACCGTCCTGCTATAAACTAACTAAATATAAGGACGTTTTTCACTGCGTATGGTTGGCCAAAGGAAATTGCCTCAGCCAATTGTCTACTGTTTATTTCAGAAGTTTGACAAGTGATTAGGTATAAATGCAGTGAAATACGACGAAGGTGCTTCATTTCATGAAGCATCAAATGGAGCAGTGAAACATATATTTTTTTTTTTTCAAACCATTAACCAAACAATCTCACTTAAGTTAGCAGAAAACTTCAATTTATTTGGTTCTTTTGTCTTTTACCTTTGATACAAAAAGCCCCACAGCTGTAAGTATTATCATAAAAAACAATTCAATTGGCTGGTGGTTTTTAAATAGACTGAGAATTCCTGCAACTTGTCCTGTTATCTGAACAGGAAGCCTGTGGGCTGTTTCAAGTGGTGGAAATAGTGGTGACATTGTGTTTACTGAGTTATGAGGTTATCCGTGGGTAGAAGTTAAAAGTTTCCCTTCACGTCTGGAGTCTGGAAATGTTGGCTTTGCTTGTTGTAGCTCAGCCCTTTGCAGAATGACACAGTTCTCACTTTCATAGAAGAGAAGGGGCAGTTTTCTTTCCTTTGTGCACTCAGCCAGTTTGGAAAATGCTCAATAATTTGAAATTCTGCATTTGGCAAAGGGGAAGCTGAGCTGAGAGCAACAAGTATAATGAGAAAGTGTGTCAGGCAAGGTATTTCTTACAAGGCTCTGAAGAGTTCGTTTTTCTACTCTTTTGTTCTGACCTGGGAAAGTGCATGGCCTTACTGTTAAAAGCTCTCACAAAAACGCATAAAGATTAAAGATTAATACTGTAAACTGTCCAAACCTTCATGCAAGGCTAGAGGAAATCTTAGTCAATGCACTTAGGGCTTTTAAAAGTGTAAATCTGCTTGGAAAGATTCTTGAGAGTCTAATAGAGGTGAGGAAGAGTCTAGACTTTTGAAAACGATGCAATGTGACCAATCAACGAAGGACAATAAATCCTTAGACTTTAACTTAAAATGTGAGTTTTACTTTGAATCCTTTCAGTACTTGTTAGTATAATCATTTCATTTATTTTGCATTTCTGGTTGTTTTTTTTAATTACAGTTGGGGTTTTTTTGTGTGTGTTTTGTAACTACCTGTGTCTTGGAAAGACTCAGAAATGAAACACAAAGTTTGATTGATTAATTTTAGAAAATAGAAGATGAGAAATCTGATCTATTTTGTCATAAGCACATTGTAATGGATATGTCTGAGATCCAGTAGTCCAGTTGGATGAGACCCTAAAAGATCATCCAGTCCTACTGCATGAACATTTCAGGGCTACCCAAAGCTTCCAGCAAGTTTTTAAGGGCATTATCAAAACACCTCTTGAATCCTGACAAGAGCAGGATATCATCCACATCTCTGGGAGGCCTGTTCCAGTGTCTGACCACCTACATAAACACACACACACAAAATACGTATACATATATATTCCTAACGCTCAATCTGAACCTCCCTTTGTGCAGCTTTGTGCCATCCTGCCGTTGTTTCCAAGGGAGCAGAGTGTGGCATCTCTCTTTGCTTCCCCTCCTTAGGTCACTGCAGAGAGTAATGAAGTCTCCTTCCTTCCAGATAAACCAAGTGTCCTCAGCCTCTCCTCTAAGGAAGTACCCTCTGGCCCTTTTATCAGCTTTGCTGCCTACCTTCTTTCAAGGAACATCATTTTTAATTGTGGATTCCAGAACCGCATACTGTATTCAAAGTGAGGCTGCACCAAGATAGTGTTTTATTCATCCCGAGTAATTTGTACTGAGATAGCACCATGTGTTTCACTAGTAACATTTTACTCTGTATTAAGGAGTAGATTTACAGAGGGGGAGGGATTGTGCAGTCTCTCTCTTCCTCCCACGTGTGACATGGATATATTCCCCATCACAAAATATAACTGCACGCCTCTGCAGTTTTCGTTTTCCTTAGCCTTTGTACCTCTCACATGGTGGCTGCATCTGTCTGTAGACTGCAGTCTTAGAGTACTATTAATAACTTCTTGCTGAATGATAGTTTTGAAAATCAGTGTAGTCTATCTGTATTCCAACTACAGTCAAAGAATGGTCTCTGAGTTCTTTGGGGAGAACTATCGCTGTCAGCTTCAGCACTTGGTGGTAAGGTCACCAAAGAGATGATCTTAAATGACAATGTCATGAACTTGCCAACTGATTCTTGCCAGCTTGCTGGGATTGTGGCCAAACCCTTCAATGTGATGGACAGGACAAGTACAGATGAAGCCTTTGCCCTGCTTGCAGCTAGAGAATAGCCGTGATGAATAGAAATGACTCCCCATACAGTGCATTACCTTGTGTTTTATAAGTACAGCTGAGCTGTCTCCAACTGATTTGTAGGCTTGAATAACTTTCTTTTAAACTGATGTTCTTAACAGGCATTCATACTAATGAGTGTATATTTTGTGCCCACTTACAACCCAGTACGGAGAATTCTGTCTTTCCTTTACTGATTCTTTTCACCTATGTTTTACCTCAGTATTTCTGGTGACTTCAACTTTTGCACTTTTAGTTTTATAGGTTTTATCTGTTTTCATAGTACATGAAAGTAACAGAGATTCCTCTTATATATATAGAGAAATATCCAGTCAACAGAGGACATTCAAAGACACACTTACTTAGGCCAAACAGTTTGAAAATTGAATCACAGATTTTCAAAATAAACCCTATTCTCATTTGAAGTATTTTAGGTGAATAAACTCAGAAAAATAGACCCGTGCTGTGGGGTTGCATTTAAATACTGGTAAGGAAACACTTGTAGTTTTATAGTACATCCTGAACTCCATTTCACTGAAGTAATTCACTGGGAAAAATTATGAACAATCATACTCAGGAGATTTATTTACAGAGTATCAAATTTAATACAGTGCTGAGACTCGAGCTCCCCTCTCTTACTCGGGGCTTGTAATTTTCATTTATACTAGGGAGCTGTGTCCGTGCATGAACTGAAAATGCTTGTATCCCTAAACGCTTAATTGTTGCATTCAGAATTGTTCTTTTTCTTTATGAATGATTTAATATTGAGATTATTTAGAATTATATGTGGCTTGACCTTAGCAAATCATGCCTGTAATTACTTGATCACTATTTAGAAAACTGAAGTTACAAAAAGTTGAATAAATAAATGGCAGTCATTATGCATGTACGATCCTTCTTATCTTCCTTCCCACCTTGCAATGTTTTATTTTCTTACGCTGTGGAAGTCAGCTTACCTATGGTGTTTTCTATTCTTACAGGAATTAACATTTTAGGGATTATTTATTATTTTTCTATACTAAGAAGTCACGAGGTATTATGGGTCAGAAAGGATATAGAGGTCGCTTGTCCAAACCATTGCTCAAAGAAATGTGGTTATGAGCTGAGGCTATGTTGCTTGGGGCTTTATCCAGATAGATTTGGGAAACTTCCAAAGATGGAGACTGCAACAGTATACGTGAATATTCTGGTGACAGTAATTTCATTATGATAAATTCATATGCTGATTGCTACAGGCTCCCCAGAAAGGTGCATCTCTCAGGCCCTACCTTAAAGGTTCTTGACTGCTCTGAGGCAAATCTGTGTGCAAGTGGCTGGAATTTACATCCGTCAGTATTTCCCAGGTGTTACTGGTTATCTGTGTGAAATACTGGCTACTTTGCTGGATCCTCCTGGCTGTACTGAAATTAGAGGAATTAGACATCTTTATGCCCATTAAAGATCAGATCAGTTAGCATACAATAGTACTTTTAGGTGAAGTACGTTTAATATACTAAAGAGCTAAGTGATTGAATTGATTGGGTATGGCACTTAAAAGCCAGGAGGAAGAAATGACTTTCTGATGTGTGCTTGATAAGGGCATATGGGGCATATTATACTTGACAAACAAATGTCAGTAATATAATGACCAAATCAGTCTTTACACAGAAGATGTTTATAAAATAAATTCACGTTAATGCTTATAACATTAAAAATGAGGCCAGTAATGATTACAAGCTCTGTCAGTAACTGTAATACAGTAACGATATAGCTATAATATTGACACTGGGTAAGCTGTCTTCAGATGTTTTATTCCAGCCAGAAGCAGCCTTGGTAGAAATATTTACATTTTTGCAAAAGATAGCATTATGTTGAAGATGCTTTTGTTCCCACTGAATTGAGGAGCAACAGAAATGATTACTTGCTCATTTCTAGTAAGCAAATGCCTGATTATATAGCAAAAATTGTAAGCTCTCATTTGGGTAAGTTCCAAAGCTAAACATTTCAGTACTGGGTCTGCAAATCTTAGTCTATGTATCTTCATTCTCATATTGCTTAATTTGATAGAGATATAGGTAAAACATTTGCCCTATATACAGTAAAGGAGTTCATGACTCTTTGTTTTATAGGAAACTAAAAAAATCCTAGTAACAAAGAATGTTATTTATTTGGAAATAATAAAGATGAAAAAGGTCACTTTGTGCCTCACTGGATGGATACAGAGCAGTCATATAACATTCTAACTGTATTATCAGTAGCAGACTTTATAGTGCATTGTTAGACTGGTCCTTGAGATAAACATGGATTTTCCAAAGCTCTTTTCACTTAGAGTTTTTCTAAGCATGACGTTTAGCTTTTACATATTCATAAGGGAAATTGTAGTTGTCCTGAAAGTAAATAAAAGTATGAAAAAAAAAAAAAAAAATTAGAAGGAAGCAGGAAGGTAATCACTGTTATCTGAAACACATACTCTGTGTTTCTCAGCAGATGTATTACTGAATGGAGTGGTCAGACATTAGCATTTTTAATGTCTCCTAACAGCATATGACAAATGTGTCATGAATAATTAGATAATACTAACTACCGAATAGTGCTTAATTCACTTACCTGCTGGTACGTTTGCCCTTTCTGTCTGACAGCTCAAGCTGAATAAATGCTATCTTTGGGCTGTGAACCACCAGCTTGCACAGGGCAGCAAGGTCGGTTTCTCGTATCACAGAGTGAAAGTTCTTTATGTTGAACAGCAGTGCAGCTCTTGAGTCTGCTATTTGAATGGAACTGCTTGGTGTTGTGAACTGGTACAGGACTTTGCACCCTGAATAGATGGCATGGTAGCATCATGATTTCAGTATAGGTGACACATGAATTAATATCAATGAAAAGTTCAAAGAAAAAGAGTTTCTTGGAATAGACATCTGTGTCTATATATGTATGTCAAGAATTTTTTTCTTATATGTTAAACAAATTAATTAAACAGTGGCCAAGTCTTCAGCTGATGAAATTTTAAAATAAAAAATCTCTGCAGTTTTCTGCTAGCTATAGACTAATGATTTGGAAGTTGACTTTATGGTTTGGTTTGAACTTCATGTCTTTAATCATAGAATCATAGAATCACCAAGGTCGGAAAAGACCTCCAAAATTATCTAGTCCAACCATCCATCTACCACTAATATTTCCCCACTAAATCATGTCCCTCGGTACATCTAAATGTTTCTTGAACACCTCCAGGGATGGTGACTCAATCACCTCCCTGGGCAGCCTGTTCCAGAACCCAACCACTCAGAGAAGAAATGCTTCCTAATATCCAACCTAAGCCATACCTGGCACAAGTTGGGCCATTCCCTCTCACCTGTTGCTGTTACCTGGGAGAAAAGACCAAACTCCATCTCACTACAACCTCCTTTCAGGAAGTTGTAGAAAACTTTAAAGTCTCCCCTGAGCCGCCTCCTCTTCAGACTGAACAACCCCAGTTCCCTCAGCCTCTCCTTTAAGACTTGTGCTCCAGACCCCTCACCAGCTAAGCTGCCCTACTCTGGTCATGCTTCAGGGCCTCTACGTCTTTCTTGTAGCGAGGGGCCCAAAAATGAACACAGAGCTCACCATGATGCCTCACCAGAGCTGAGTACAGGGCTATATTAAAGCCCACAAACTCCTTTAAAAACGTTGATGGGCCTGTAGTGGTTGTGTCTGTATTTTTAGGGATTTCGCTGCATTTGTCTTCATTTGTAAAGTTAGTTTTAACATATTATGCAGGCTAAAGTATTCACACACCTTTAAGCCATTTTATTGGCTAGAGCCAATAAAATCAAATTTACAATTACGAGAAAATTGATTACATTAGCATCGTTTGTCAGTGCTACCAACAATTTACATTTTAACTGAAAATGCTGTTACGTTAAGGGCCGAGCCCCTTCTCCAAATGCCACTAAAATCAATGGAAGCTTTCACACTGACTGCAGTGTACCTAAAGGCTCCACTCTAAACCTCAAGCTTTCATGCTGGAAAGCTGCCCAGTGCTTGTGGTTGACCGCTGAACAAATGAGAATGGAAAGAAGCTTGTATCTTCTTATGGGCAATAGTATTTTAAGTATTGGGAGGTGGAAACATTTGGCTGTAAACAGAATAAAGATGAGATAAAAAGATTTTTGTACAAATAGATAAATATAATGGTATTTAAAAAAAAAAAAACCCAGCATCCAAGTATTACCTGTGCTTCAGAAAAAAAGTCAACATCGCATTTATCTACTTTTACCCTACTTTTCATAAAATAGCTTTTTTGTTGTTGTTTTTTTTTTTTTTAAATCTCATTTCTTAAGCATAGAAGAGAAAGAAGCGTGGAAAGCAGCATTACCAACATGAACTAATAGCAGTTGGATGAGAAAAGGAACAATTAATATTTTCTGTGATTCCATTTGTTTGCCATAATTAAAGGGAAAAATTGAGGAAAAAGCAGAGAGAAAGAAATGAAAATGCTAATGAGAATATAGATGCTTTAGACAGAATATTACAGTGCATAGCTCAAACAAGGTGAATGGAAACAAAGGATGATAAATAAGAGAAAAAGAAGGAGAGAAATTTGATGATGGGGTCTTCCACATAAAGATGGTGATAGAGGTTTTATGATGTCTTTTCACATTTTCCAAATTTATGAGAAAGTATTTCATAATCATTCCTGAAGTTAAAGCCTAATTTAAAGCCCAGTGAGGCTGATCCAGTTTTAGGTTATTTTTCTTTTATAAAGCTGAATGTTAAATTCTGCCCTTCTCAGCTTGCACTAACTCTCTTCACTGCTTATTAGCAAAAATGCTTTGTGTGTGTCTGCTTGAAAGATGCATTTTGAAGATGAGATGGGAGATTCTGCATCAAAACTGAGCAAGAGGGAATTTGTGTATTTAAGAATCTTGGAAATGTGCTTCTCTGCCGTGCTTTGTGCTATTGAGATCCAGTACAGTTGTTTCTCGTCATGGGAGGAGGTGCACAGTTAGAGAAAACGCAGTGTCTTTGGTGAAATCGATGTTGATGTGTCATGGGAAGAGGTGATTGTTGGGGAGGAATGAACAATGTGTCGCATTAAGTTCTTTTTGTCATACTGGTGTCTTTTAGTTGGGAGACAAATGGTAGAAAATGGTGGGTTTAGAGAAGTTCAGGAAGATGGTTCAACAACAGGTTCAGTGTTCCAGGAAAGAGAGAGAAACTTACTCGTGTATAAGACTACTAAGTCAGGAAAAAAATAATGATCTGTAGGTCATGGTGGACACCTGGGCATCTGAGTTGGTGTATATAGACATAAGTAGATTTTGTCGTTTTCCCTCTGTTTATCTTTAACCTCATCGTTGTAGAAGACAGTTCTTTATTGTGCTAATTTCATGGCGATCATACCCGAATACTTAATCCAAATGTTTAGTGCCCAGAGCAGTAGAGCACGATCACTATCTTGTTGCATGTATAGACTATACCTAAAGCAGTGATCACATAATCAAAGCCAGTACGTGCTACTGTAACACCGAGGGAATATTAGTAAGTACTGAAGGATCAGGCCCGTTGTAAATCAAGTACTGATCCAGACTGTGATTGCTCATGGTTTTCATTGTCATCATTATCTGGAACATAACTTTTAATGTATGTTCTAACCAGAATGACCGCTTCAAAATTGTACAGTCCAGTAACCATTACATTGGGTAGTTTATGTGAACCAACTATTTCTTTTTCACGCAGGACCAAACTGGATGGTGTGTGGGCAAACATTTCATTAAAGCTTATTAGGGGTACTTCATTTGAAGCTTAAGATCCATTGCCTATGCTACTTACAGAATATATAACTGGAAGGCAAGATTTCTTGTTTCTTTCCAAACAACAGCTGCTGTTTTCTGCTCAGATGTGTGCCTGCTAGTCAACTTGCTATGCTGTTTTTCATATCCCTAAATCTTTTGTACGGTTTCATTATCATTTGGATTTCCAGAATCCTCTCTATCTCTCCTGATGGGCAGCAACCGTGTTATTTTCTTTTCACTGTGTAGAGATATTCTTCCTTTTTTTTTTTTTTTGGTAGTGTGAAATGATGGAAGAGTTTTCAGAGTGACTGCGTGATCAGTATCATAAATATCTAAACGTATTTGTTTTATTTACCAAGCAAGTACTGAGTTCTTACCAGATTTATCGTTTGTTTGTTTGTTTGTTTGTTTCCTGACACATATTGTGCTATTGTTAAAACTTCTTGGCAGTAGGAAAGAACTCATGCCTGTAGCTAAATGGAAAAGTGATACGGTCTTTTCATTGCATTCACAATACATTTGCTATGCTGTTCACCTCACAGCTCTTAGTATTGAGTGAAATGCGCTCTTTAATCAGACATGATACCTCATTGTAATTGTAGATCTGCAGCCAAAAAAAAGAAAAAAAAAAGCAAAAAAAAAAAAAGCGTGAAGAAGACTTGTAATATAACTGTAATATGTTCCAAGATGAACAATTATGGCTCAGTATTTAAGATATTATGGAGTGGAGAGACTCCATACCTGTGACATACAGAATCTGAAACTTTGCAGTTGGTATGGATATATTACTGTGGAATCTCTTGCAAGTTTTGAAGATCATCAATTCCCTTTCTATATATTTGCATTACACACTGTACGCATAGACAATCATGCATATTAATTTAAATAAGATGAAAATATCCTAAATGTCTAGCATGAAAAAAATACATTTTAGGCCTCCAAAATTAATTTTACTAAGGAGTTTTAAATGTGACAAGTTTGGCTTGTCAAGTGGCCAAGTCGCCAAAGTTTCAATCTTTTCTGTAAAATGGTCTGGGTGAACAAAAGCGAGGTATTTGGACTTTGAGTGAGTTGAGATTTGAGGAAAAAAAAGGCTGGCTAGTAGTTAAGAAAACATACTTTGTCTTCTATATTTGAGTACTGTACAAGGCAGTTTCTTAGAATTATGGAACTGCTACATGTACAAAATCTACTATTTAAAAAATAGATATTGATTTTTCAGTAATCGTTGCATTCTGTTACTAAGATTGTTAGTTATAGTTAACCTATAACTTGTTGTTTGAGAGCGACATAGATCAAATATACCGCTCTCAGAGCATGGGAACTGCAGTTGAAGGCAAACAAAAAAAGAAACAATTGTTCAAAATTATTTTGCTGTGAGAATTTACAGTTGCATTTTGGCACAAGATTAGATCATGAAATTTCTCATTGAACTATTTGCTCCAATTCTCTTTTAGCTTCATTTTATTCAGAATAATCATTAATTTCAGTGCAAAGGAACAAAAGGAAGAATGGTACCATTGCACAATTAATCCAGTTGCATATGTAAAGAATATGTGTTTCTATGCCAGGATAAAACATTAACTCAAGATCACAAGAATCCAACTTTTATTACTGAATTAAAGTTCCTCATTTCTTTTCATTTATTTTAACAACATTGAGGTTATGACCAGACAGGCATTTAGGTAATAACAATTGTATCTTAATTTTAAAGAAAAGAAAAGAAAAGAAAACAGGCATTGAACCCCCTTTAATAAAATTGTGCTGTTGGCTTTTCCAAACCCCTGTTAATTCCAGAGCTATGCAAACCTACTGTCATCAGGGTTAGCGTTCTCCTTAGAAAATTATTTTGGGGAAAACCCAGCAACCATTTTGTTTTGCATTCTGCTGTGCATCTCAGATTTTATTTTCAGTGAAACAGCCTCCGTTTGAATAAATGGACAAATGTCTCTTAGGTAAAAATGAAATCAGAGAAAGGGAGTAGGAAAATGTAAACATTGAAACTGTCAGTGAGGTGGAGGGAAGTACTCAGAGAGAGCTTGGGAAAAGGAAAAGGAGAAGAAATAATTCCACAATTCATGGCTCAGTGATGCTATCTGGATGAAAGTTTACTATAAAAATACATTTCTCATGTGTAAGATAATGTCTACTAGGATAAGGAGCATTTGTAGACCCAGTTGGTGCTGCTTGAATATTGCTGACTAAATCTTTTCTTCCCAAAATGAGAACAGTAGGCACTGACTGTTTCCATGAACTGAAAAATTACCCATTGTTTAATTAAAATTCTTCTCTTTAGATCTGAGCTTTTCCATGGAGTAACTGATTATTCAAAGACCTGTCGTTATTCATTGGTGATGATGTATATACAGACTTCAGCTCACAGTGGTCAGTTAATAACGGAAGGAATTTGAAAACTCGGAGGGGAGGGGTTCTAACTTGACATACTTTAAATATTTTCTTTAATTCTTTTAGGAGTGTACTTTGAATTTTGAAATGATGTTGAAAGGGTGGCTTAGCTGACATGATAGTTTATAAGAACAGCTTGGTTTTAAAAATGCTTTGTAGAGGATCTTTCAGTGAAATCACGTGACTGAACATCATGGAGATTTACTACCAATATTTCTTGGAAAGCAGTGCTTCCATGCTTTTGCAGATACACCTGCAGAAGTTAATGGTGCATTTATGGCATTACATTAAAGTGCAGTAGATTTTTATTATGAACGTGGCAGAAAATGAACAAACCTTGATTAATATGGGCATATGGGCCGACAACCTTGTGCACTCCTAATGAAATAATCATCTACTATTTACTGACCTGTTTCCTGCACCTTCTCTCTTATATGTTGCTGTGTGGCATTGAGTGTGGTTTACTCCCTGGGCTTACTGGTTGCTTCTCTAAGAAATGTAGTAGTCAAGCTCTGGCTTCATACTTGTTTCCCATTATTTTCCTTTTTACTCTTTAAAAGATCAGTGGTGCCATTTATACAGTTCATGTTTCATTTCTTTACTCAGCTTGCCCTGTGCCCTTTCTTATGTTTACAGTAATCCAACAAAAAACGTTGATTGCACAAACACAGAAGGTCCTCTGTCCTTCTCTTATGTGATACTGATTTGCCAGCTGAAGTTTTTTCCTAATATTTTAAATGTGTAAGATATACAGATAACAGAACTAATAGTAGCTGGCCTGTGAAGGAGTATACGTAGCTCAGATAAACCTCTAAATCTCTCTTGCTGGGGACCCAAAAACAGTGAAATCCAAAAGACCTTAAGTTCAGAAGGCATTAATCTCTCACTGTCTTGAAGCACAGTGGGATGCACTTTTCTTGACTGTTCTGAATACTAGCTAAATATTTAAAAAGGAAAGCTACCTTATTGCAATAGGCCACACAGCAAACAGCACTAAAACATGAGTTAGAGGCAAAGAACTCTTGGGGCAAAAAAGTATATTTTAATTTTGTAGAAATATGTTTGGTACACAGAGTCCGGGATGGAGGAGATCCAGCCCCAAAGGGGCAACAAAAAAAGTGAGTAACTTTACAAGGTAAATCTGAATGAAATCACTAATAAACTTAGTTTTCAGTCCATTTGAAAAGCTGTCATAAAGAATCAAGTATTGAAGCCAATAACCAATATGGTTAAGAATATAGTGGGCAGCAAACTGGCTGGGCTCATGGCCATAGCTTTAAACTGGATTTGATGGGGTAAGGGAATGTACTGCTGAGAAATAGAAAAGAGCCAGGGAACACTGCCACTTTAGGAAGGAGCAGGGGAAAACCTCAGATTTGTCCCAGAGGAATTTGCGAGAGCTCCTCCAAGAAGGTAATGACCATTATTCCAAAGTCAGTAAACTCTGTGTTTTAAGTTAGATGTTAGGAAGAAATTCTTTATTCAGAGGGTTGTGAGGCACTGGCACAGGCTGCCCAGAAAAGCTGTGGACGCCCAAGGTATGGAGGTGCTCGAGGCCAGGTTGGATGGGGCCCTGGGCAGCCTGATCTAGAGGTTGGTAACCTTGCCCATGGCAGGGGTTTGGAACTAGATGATCTTTAAGGTCCCCTCTGACCTAAGCCATTCTATGATTCTATGAAGCAAGGACCTTCAGACTGTCAAGTCCAACTAGTCATAGCTATAAGACTGTATATATCATCTGTTTCTTCTAGTAATTCATATCAGGTGCCCACGAATGAAGAATAAGATCTTACGTAAGAGTTCGTATTTCACACTGTTATTAGACTTTCAATCTGTTGTTAATATGGGGCAAGATGATTTAGAATCCACTTTAAAATGCATGTAAAGGGTAAAGCATGTCTAAGCACATTAGGAAGAGCTAGATTTTGAAGTCAAAATTGGACTGTCTGATGTATTTTGGTCTGTATGTGCTGTGTTTGTATCCCACAGCACATTGTGGTGAATGTTATTTCATATAAAATAAAAATAGACTACATGTGCATTGTAGCATTAAGATCTGAGAAATCATCTGTAGGTCTGATGACTTTTCAAAACCTAAGGCAGTATAATGCTGATTTTAATTGCTTTGCAATTAAGCAGTTTCTTTGAAAGCTTCTTCCTTCTTAATAAATCTGCAGCAGAGCTCTCAGAGGCTCAAGAAATAGTGCTTCATGGCCTTTTCCTTATCCTCAGAATCTTCCTGCATAGATGTACATCTGCATCAGTAGTATCATCTCCAGTCTAATTACCTCATTTACATATTTCATGCTTACTGCTCAGAACGCTCCATGGGACACTGACAATTTAAATTGTGTGCTGTCAGACACAACCAGCTAAGAGGGATGCGTTTTTATTTTGTTATGTATTATTAAGGTTTGCACAGTATATTCGCTATTAAGCAAATAATGTGTAGCGCTTCATACAAAGCAGTATGTTTAAGAGTAGTTGCAAAATCAAGCTTTAAGAATTTAAATTTTGCTGAAGTTGGGGTGTTGGTATCATCTGTTCTCCTCTTCCTGTACTATTGCTCCTTGCTGCATTTTGGGAGCCTTGGATTAATGAACTCTTTTTTTTTCTTTTTCCCTTCATTTCAGTTTGGGTAAGAGACTCTCACTCTCCTATCAGTTACAATTTTCAGATGACGCATCATAGAACTAAAACATTGCATACAACGGAATGGCACATAACCTAGAAAACAGTGAACTGCTGGAGAATATTACCAGTGTACAAGTGAAAATACAGCGAGTTCTCATTGCTATAGATCATTCACACCTAATTAAAGATGTAACTTGGGCACCCTTCACAGTTGGATGCTTAAGGAAATAGAATACTTAAAGTTTGACTCACCGTATAAATTTCAGCGTGAATTTGGGACCCTTGATAGCACCTAGATACCTGGTACAAATCTCTCCTTAAAAGAAGGTGATTTCTTGAAGTTTCCAGATATGCAGGCACTTAACTATGATATCCCTTTAAGATTAGGCATCTTTGTGCCCTGGGGGCAGATAGACTTGCTTTCTTGCAGTTCCTTCAGGGAATCAGGTATCCTAACTATGTTGCAAGGCAGAAACTCTGGTAATCTGCTCCTTGCAGGCAATGTCACTCTTGCACATTCTGCTTTACAGGCTTCTGTTGAGTGAGTTATTTTACATGCGGAATGCAGAAATGTCATGGTTCACTGACTGATGGCTCGTAGCCCACTTGCTTGTGCAGCAAGATTAATTTGCTATAGGATGAACCGAATGAGTGCTCCAGACAGACAGGATGTGTGTCCTTTCAGTGGCTGAAATGAATAGTTATCTCAGTTAGTACTGACCTTTCTCCTACTGAAGGGCAGCTTAGTATTGTTCTTTCATTTGAGGAAAGACATTGCCCCTCTTGCTCTGCTAAGTACTGCTAAAGAATAGCAGGATATGGCTTGTAATACAGTTTAGAGCTCCACAGAAATGTGGTCCTTTCAGATCCTTTTCTCTCCTGAATTGCATCTTCAGACATGTTGAGTATGAACTTTCTTTATAGTTCGCTCTTGCCTTGTAAGTGAACAAGACATTTCTGAGACCACCTGTCTACAGATATCACACACAGATTGCTGTCCATAAAAAGAAAACCCCAGATTCACCCGTAAGGCTGAGATTTGTATGCACAGCTAAGAAATCAATAAGCAGATACCTGAAGACACTGCACAGAAGAGGCCTGCTGTTAGAGTGCATATTTTGTCTGCAGCCTGAAGAGTTGTGCAAAACAGCATCAGTCTGAACAGTAGAGGTAATTAAAAAGAAAAGACAAGAGAAGATTTTCTAAAATGTAATTCATAAAACTTGTGGAAACTTTTCTCCTTTACTCTTGTCAGCGGTATGTAATGTAATGCCTTATACTGCTCAAGATGACAAAGAGAGCACTTGACTTCTTTTTAGTGCCCTCAAGATTCAAGGTGTAAGTATTTCACAGTAGTACTCATTTATGGTACCTTCGGATGCAGCAGTTTTTTACATCAAGCGAAAAAAAAAGTGATGAAATACAGATATCAAATACCTCAAAGCAACATTACTATAATCGAGTTAATAAAATCACAAAATGATGTTTACCAGCTCAGCTATTGAACTCTGTGTTCATACCCTTCCACATGCAGAGGAGCTGATATCATGTTCATCCCCAGCCAAATGAAAACATTAAACACAAAGTCAGCTAACTCTAATCTAGGCATATTTCTTTTAACGTACATGGGGTCTTAATAGCTGCATCGTGCGTTACTTCTGGAGTTCACTGTTCCAGCAGCTCTACCCACGCAGCCCCATTTTCTTCATCTGCAATTTAACCTCGCAGTTGTTTTATTCAGGCTTCTGTGATCAGTAATTTTTGTCAAGAAGGAAACAAGTTGCTGGAGCCTAATGGCTTTGACTTTAAATGTCCTGTTTAATTACAGTGTCCTAGGCAGTTATGCTGCTCCGTGCGCATTTTTGGCAACATTAAGAGAGAAAAATTCATCTAGGAATAGCAGTGAAAGGGTAACTGCTTTCAAATAGAATTTTGTAAATTTAATTACTGAAATCTACAAAAGGTTCTATCCTGATAAATTCCAATTTCTATGTTTTAGTTGCTAGTTTTCAGTTACAAAAATAATTCTACTTTCGGCAGGATATTTTTCTATCAGAGAGTGTGAGCCAGGTTGACAGAGGACTTTTATGAACATAATTATGTATAAATCTTAAATGCCCATGTAAATGTTTTTTTGAAATTATTTGACATGTTTTTGGATACTGTAAAGCATGCCAGGATTCCATTTGTAGTCCTAGGCATACTGGAAATTGCGTTCATGATGCTGAGTGCTTCCAAAGAGCAAAGCAATGTGCTTTCTTCTTCTTCTTTTTTTTTTTTTTAATCAATCAAGGTGTCAAATCTCCTGATCCTTAATCAACTCACAATATATTCAGATACAGTTACCATTGAAGTGAGTGGAAATTTAGTATAGATAATGATGTTAAATTTGGTCCGGCACTGTCTACTCTTCTCCCAAAGGGAGAACGGTGAATCCTTATTGTGGTTTTGAAGGGACAAACTCAAAATTGCTTTCCATTAACTCAGACATCTTAGAAGCCAGTAGTAAATCTTAGAGCCATTTTACGTGGTCTAATTAGGTCAGTTCTGAAACTCCAAGAATCTAAACTGGGTAGTTCATAGTTATACTCTAAAATGCCCTTAATGTGTTCCAAAATAAGCATGAAATGCATCGTAGTCTCCCAAGTAAAATGATTCCTGAAGCTGGATCTGCTTAGCTTTGTTAAACAAGCTTGGTAATCCACAGTTTTGTTGTTGGTTCAAAGTTAAGGATCCCCGAAGTGAATATACAGAAGAGAGATTTAGATTATGTCCTGAGGTGCCATGCTCTGCCATCTTGGAAGAAAATTATAATTAATCCCATTTTAAAAGAGCATATTCTTATCATTCTGAGCAACTGAGTAAATTTACATTGCTTTCAAGAAGAGCTTTCTAAAATAGGTACTGAGATACCGTAGTAATTATGAGCTTAGTAAAAACGCTTAGACACAACGTGATCTGATGAAACGAAATGTGGCACAAGACTAATTGATAAAACTGCCTTGTTAACTGAAACTATTTGTAGCTTGTCAAGTATAAAGCTGCTCAGATCAATTCTTTGTAATTGAATTTCAGAGGAATATTAACTTAGTCTGTTGTAGTAATGAATTTAGTAGATTGTCTGCATGTTTTGTTTATATCCTCCAAATTAAAATTAAGTAAATATATGGCTAAGGCATTTCACAAATGTTGCTTTAGTTATTATATAAAAAATGGAACTTTTCTCTAATTTGCTTCCTACTTAAAAGTCATTTAAAAGCTTAAGTGAGCTTGAAAATCTAGGAATCATCAGCTGCTGGAAAGGAGCTGTGCAGGGAAGGACCTGGATGCTCTGGTGGGAAAGCAGGTTGGCCATAAACCAGCAGTGTGCCATTGTGGCCAAGAAGGTCAGTGGTGTATTGGGGTACATGAAAAAGAGCATGGCCAGCAGGTCTAGGGAGGTGCTTCTTCCCCTCTACTTTGCCCTGCTGAGGCCACATCTGGAGCGCTGTGTCCAGTTCTGGGCTCCTCAGTTCAAAACAGTGAACTTCTAGTGAGAGCCCAGCAGACGGCCACAAAAATGATCAGGGACCCGGAGCATCTTATGGAGACAGAGAGACCTGGGGCTGTTCAACCCGGACAGGAGAAGTCTGAAAGGGGATCTCAGTGCTATTTATAGATATCTTAAGTGCAGGAGTCAAGTGGATGGGTCCAGGCTCTTTTCAGTAGTGCAGTGACTGAACAAGGGGCAACAGACAAAAACTGGAACAAAGGATGTTCCTTGCAAATATGAGGAAGAACTTCTTTACTTTGAAAGTAGCAGAGCCCTGAAATGGGCTTCCCAGAGAGGTTGTGGAGATACTGAAAACCCACCTTGTTGCTTTCCTGTGCAACGTGCTGTAGGGAACCCGCTTCAGCAAGAGGCTGGACTGGATTACCTCTAGAGATCCCTTCTGGCCCCTGTGATTCTCTGATTTGGTGTGATTCTGTGACTTGATGAGATTCTGTGTGTGCGTGTTAACCTGTTGATTTTGAAATTGAAATTACTTTGCCTGCTTGTGGTTTTCTGCTATTCATTTGGAGGGTTTTTTAGTGATATTTACTCCATTTGTCAAACTTTAATGAATCTACACATTTAGTTTGTACTTGAAATACAGAACTCGTATAATCGAAAGAAACCTAACTTTATTGCTTTCCTGCAAAACAATCTTCAGTAAATTTTATTATAACTTTTTGGCAAGAATGGTAGCTTGTTATAGCTGCTCCTAATAAAGGCTCAAATGTGTAGTGCATAAGGGACTTGTAATGAGCATTCAAGATTCTAATCCTTGCTAATGTTCTTACTTGCTATTAATTCATAAATATCCCTTTGCAAATGATAGCTGTTTCTCATACATGCATTAAACGTTGCTTCTAGGTGTGTATGTGAGCAAATTCACATCCCTATGATGTCTAAGAAAATAGTGTTTGTGAGATTTGTACTTTTTTACGATGTCCCTGGGGTTCCTGTAATGAGTTTGCCTCCCTCATAATATCCGCTGCAGAGCCAAAGTGTGGCAAAGAAATTTCAGACATCTGCTGGAACAAGCACATCACAGTGTCTGAATTAAGGAGCTTTTTTTTACATTAAGAGCATCTTTTATATAAAAATAATATGAAAGCCAAAGGATGGAAATTGACGAGTTGGTTTTTTTTGTTTGTTTGTTTTTTCCCCAGTGTAAGGAGTTGTTATAAAGGATATTTTGTCTCTTACTCGTATCTCTTATTTCCAGCAGCATTTTTAACACTAATGAGTAATATTATCATAAATAATGCTTGTTACTCTGTGACATCTGTAGTACAAGATTTATCTGTGAAATCGAATATTGTTCAAATATAGCTCTATCTAGACTGCTGTCAGTACCACTAGAACAGGAAGGGGGGAAAAAAAACAACAACAAAAAAGCACCTAAATAATTCATGTGACATAAGAAAAGACAAAAGGTAATTGAAATTGATGTTTAGTTGTCTGGGTGATGAAGTGGAACAAATTTCTCGTCAGTATTATCACTGATAGGAACCTGGGGCCTTTGTGGTTAACCACCCATCCTGCACAAGGCTAGGCACGTGTGGCTCCTTCAGAAAGGCTCTAAGGGCAGAGCAGGTATCCTCCCGGATGCTCCTCTTTCCCTAATTGCATTGTGGGTGACATTTGTGGTCTGAGAGCCTTGAAAGAAACCTCATTTTAACTCTCTATAGGTAAAATCAATACAGTTTGTTTTGCAGCAGTTGATTCAGTTCATTTCATTGTTGTTAAGCACTGCAGCGGAGGGTTCAATTTTGGGGAATTTTTTAAGTGACTGAAGTTCTACCTGGTAGAATGTAGTAGATCTGCCGTGCTTTGCTGGCTACATGACAGCATCCTCAGGTTGTTGTACACAAATTGTTAGGCTTTTTAAGCATTTGACAAAAGGCAAAAGCTCATCCCATATTTTGCAGCATTATTTTTCTGGTTGTGCTCTTGCCTGAGTAGCTGTGAAAGATGTCTGTGATTGTTTTTCTAAGTAAATAAGTATAATAAGTAAATAAGATATACATAAGTAATAACTTTAAGCAAGAGAGGGGAGATCTTGTCATCCATAACTGCAGTTTACTGTGTGGAATTTAGACTGGTTTTTTTTCTGGGTGCAACTGCCCAGTTGTATTTTAGGACTTCTCTGCGCTGTGTGCAGTTGTGTGGCACTTAATCACAAGCAGGCAGTGCCTGAGCCCTTGGTAAGAGGCAGAGTGAGAGGCAGGCTGTGAAGGGAAGGGCTTTGAAGCCCTCAGACTGTATTAAGAAGGCAAACAGGAAAGCTTTGATTAAAAACAAACAAACAAACAAAAAAAACCAACCAACTTGCACTGCTGCTTTGAGACTGTTCTGAGCAGCCTTGCTGTTACCTCGGTGGAATTTGAATAATGTGGAAATAGAACTTTTCATGTTTTAGTATTTCACGTGGAGTTTCTTCAGTGCTTCATTGTGAAATATAGACTACAGAATTGTAGAAGTAATAGGAAAAATATGTCTAGACTTACAGCCTTCAAAGAAAACTGTTTTAAAAGCTATCAAAATCATTTTAGATCAGCTGAAAATTTGTGTAAGTAAATAGCATTACTGAACTTTATGGCTTTGTGTGTGTGTGTGTGTGTGTCAGGAGAGGGTCAGGTTGGGGGTCAGGAAAAGGTTCTGCACCAGAAGGCGGGTGGGCATGGAGCAGGCTGCCCAGGGCAATGACCACAGCACCAAGCTGCTGGAGATTGGACAGTGCTCTTGGTATGGCTTTTGGGTGGTCCTATAGGTAGCCTGGAGTCAGGCTGGATTATCCTTGTGGATCCCTTCCAACTTGGGATATTCTGTGATCCTGTGATCACATACGTAATCAATTCTAGTTTTGCCAAGTGAATGTGTACTTCACATGCATTATTTCAGACAATTTTGGCGACAGTTAACATTTCCTATGCGCTTCACTGCAGGAAAATGGTCTAAATCACCAATCTAAAAATGGTAAGCACCACGTTTGAGTGAAATGAGATCCTTAAACAGATTTTTTAATGAACTGTCAAGGTTAGGTCGTAGCAACATTTTTTGCCTGCAGTGTCTGCCTGGGTAGTTGAGTGAACAGGGTTGTGCCTCCACGCGTGGATCTGTTGCACGTACCCATGGCACCTCAGCCCATTCTATGACTTTGCCGTGCCAGAGTCTGATGCTTTCCAGTTGAAACGGAACTGTGGTTTATAACAAAAAGTAAAAGACTGAATATTTGCTGGGAAATAAATGTTTGGCAAACAAAAACAAAATAATTCTGTGCAGGACAGAAGTGTCCATCTGTGGTGGACAGCCTGGTGAGTGTTTGCTACCAGTGCAAGTAACACTACCACTTCTCTATACCACTCCGAACAACAGGAAATGCCCTCTAGAGTGAAATGCCACTATTCTGAATTCTGCAATCTGTCAGCCTCTGCTAGCTATCTGTGAGCAATTATCACAGTCCCACTGAGAACACACAGGATCTGTTGTGTAGCAGTAGAAACAGAGATAAGATGACGATGTGCAGTTGATTTGATAGACTAACCTGCATAGAGTTTCTAAGAGGAGGGTCAAGCAGCTGTTTCTTTGTAGATATTACATAAAGTGCTGCGGCAATAACTTCTGCATTTTTATCCTTCATTTCTCATTGTACTGCTCACAGAAAATTCCAGAGAAACAAAACCAGTTTCTCACTGGCTATCCATTTATTGCAAATCCTTATGGCTCGCCAAGATTTTGTAATAATGATTATTCACCATGAGATTTTTTCCCCTCAGCTGTATTTCAGTTTTCTGCATTGGACTAAAGTGATATTACATGACACAAGTGATTGAATTCGCTGATAATTTACCTCTGAAAGCAGGATCGCAGGGATTACAAATGAACTGAACAATCACGTTGTTACAGGAAGGAATGAAGTATTTTATAACTTCATTTGTATGAGATGAAAATTCTGGAAGTGAAAGTATTACACTGCAAATTAAAAAGCTATTATCAGGGTAGGGACTGGTACTAAATTAAATAGTTTGCATTTTGAAGGGACGTAAAGTGATCTGAAATGTGTGACTTTAAGTCACAACTTTTGGACAGCTTCACGTTATGTAGTTTCCCACTTTGAGCACAGAACACAAGCACGTACACTTAACGTAGATTTAATAAAATAGAGGATAGTGACTAAAGGAATATATTGTCGTTAGTATTAATGAAAAAAGAGGTGGATGGCTTCAGGTTAAACAAGGATTCTATTTTATGTTGTTCATCTATTTTTACTGCAGCAACTCAGCTGATATGTCAGAGCTCTTCAGTTTGTCTGATGGGAGAAATGCACAGATGGAGCGACAGTTACAGGCACCGCCTAGGCGATATTTAGTCTTGACAGAGTCCTGTTGTCAAACAGCTCACAAGGAAACTCAGCGCTCCCCCTGAAATTGCTGGCTACTGGTGGCCCTGATTTCTGAGTAACCACGTTAAAATCTCTAAGAAGAAATAATAGCTCAGAAACATGAAAATTCCTCAGAAAACCTTTTCAGTTTAAAGATTTAATAGAACTATCTCTCTGAATGCTGTAAAGATGGATGGACCATACTATCATATTCCTCACTTGCTAATGTGTCCTGTTATAGTGTATTGACCTTCTTCTGTCTCAGGTCAAGCCTTCACTGGGGACATTAATGAATATTATAGCCAGGATTGTCTTTATCCCCAGCAGTCTAGTTTTGAGGTCAGTGTTTATAAAACAGGATAGCAGAAAGGGGAAAAATATAACCATTTTTTCATTACACAAGCACTCCAGTAAGCATGAGTAAATAGCGGCTGAACACTGGTCATTAAGAGAAGGTGAAATAGAAGAATCGAAGAAGTTGAGAGTTTTAAGCTGCAAATTGTGAAGTCTACTATTTCATCTGTCTTTCATATCTAGATGGAAAATGGAATATAATTGGGAATAGTTCTTTTTGCCTGTGTTGAGACTTCATACCGCTGTTACAAAGAGCATGGTCATGCAAATCTAACTATATGTTATGGTTCTGTTCTGTTTCGTATGGCTCAAAACTATTTTGATGAAATAGCTCTGGATAAATGATTTAAATTTTCTTGTGTAGAACATGGGAAAAGTAGGAAATATTCTGTGTAATGTCCTCTTTTTAGATTAACTTAGAATTCTCTGCAACTGGATTTTTTTTTCTCTATGATCTTTCGTATGAATCATAGCACTTGTCATTTTGGATATGCCATTTTCATGAGCTTTTGATCGTGTCTATGAATATTTTAAGCTCTCTTCAAATGTCACATATTACCGAGAACCTTGTCTAAGCAGATCCTGCCAATACATATCTGGAAAAGAACGGAAGGTTTTGAAACAAAATGTTTATGTATTTATTTTCTGTATAACGAAGGCTGTTTCTGCTCAGATGCATCATCTAAGTTGTGCTTTGCTTACAGATGTTTCGCAAGCAATAGTTTGAAGTTTATGCTCAACTAAATGCCTAATACAGAAAATGCATTACATTTGTATTTGACAGGAAGAAGTACAGCACAGGGTGTTTATTTTATCATTCCTTTGGCTCCATGTGGTTGTAGAGCTGTGGATTGTCAAGAGCTTGTAGAATATGTACTTCTATCAGAACTGTTATTCCCTGTGCTGACCTCTGCTTTTTTAAATGCTTTCCAGCTCCTGCTTATTTTTCTGAGGAAGCTCTGTAAAATTATTCAAGCAAGATAACAGTCTCTCAAGTATTTTATATTTGATGTTCTCAGTTTTCTTTTTTGCTACTTTTCTTTTGAAGAAGCAGATTAGACGTATTTTTGTATTACTTTGACAAACTTCATTTTGCCGTTTAATGAACAAGTAGAGAATTGACTCCATTACTACTGAAAGTATCATATATTTATCACTGAGATATCTACTTATGTCTACTTTTACTTGGCCTTTGTGCAGGGTATTGGGCAAACTGGTCCTGTGGTTAATCCTCTGTTGTTTGGGTTTTTTTTTGTTGTTTTTTTGTTGTTTGTTTTAATATGTAAAATATTTTTAAGTTTATTACTTCCCTTTGACAATAACTATTGGTGTAAAACAAATGTATGTATATTACTTTAATGAAGCATTCAATGTGAGCTCCCTAGAAGAAATAAAAACTTATACGACAGTAACCGAAAGCCAGATTTCAAGAACTTTCTGTTACTGATATGCAGCTGTTTTCTGAGTGGTAGCCAGGAAAGGAAATCAGGATCATCTCCTTTGAATTAAATAAATGATGAATATTTACTGTGGAAAAGACCTGGCTGAGGTGCTGCAGTGTGTAATTGAGAGTTGGAATGCTATTTCACGAGACGTGGAGGATGCAATGCTGAAAGTTTACAAGGTTAAGCCAATGGACAGATTAGAAGAAGACAATCTATTAAGGGCTATTAAGTACAGAATTCTTGAAAAAAAAAAAGCAATAAAAATAAAAACAACCAAACAAAAAAAGCAACAAAAAAGAGTTCCATAAAATAGCATATCTGGATTCTTGTGCAGTCAGAAGTTAGACTTTGTCTTAAGGAATAGGTATCAGTCTTTTTAGTAATATGCATTTTTGGCTTGGACATGGAAGTTGTAATGATTATTTGAACAGTAGAATCTGTTAGGATGGAGAAAATAATGCATCTCTTCAAGAGACAACCGGATTTGTTTTAGATCTGTTCATCTTAGTATCTCAGTGGCAAAGCGAGGTCTTTAAGTGGAAGAGCAGCCAGAATATTTCACAGCCCACGCCGAACAAGCACCCCTGTCTCACATTAATAATTCCAATAATCACTTTTGTATGTGAATACCTATTGCCATTATTTATGTGCTATGGTATTTAAGAGCAAAGGCTCATTATTCTCGAGAATATTGTAAAGGTGGCCAGTGTTTTGGAACAATGGATTAAACTGCCTATATGTTAAACAAGAATTATTAAATGCTTTATGTAATTATGAATAATGAAAGACGACGTAGAACTAATCATTCATACATGCTCTGAAAATTTCACTGTGAATTCTACAAGTTAGGACTTGACTATTTCTTATTTTGCTCACAAATTGATACGTAGTGCCAATTGCTATAAAGCCAAATTCAGGAAAATGTCTACGAGTATTTCTGTATTTAATGGCACACTAAAGCATTCAATTTTGGCTATGCTGAAATGAAATCCAAAACTTCTTTTACGCCTGTTATACAGGTTTTACCTGCGTATATTTTGTGAGAAGAGCACCTTGAAAGCACATAGTCTGAAATTCAGGAAAAAGCTGCTTTTTGCTGCTTGCTCAAAACACTTCAGAAGGTGGATCTGTATAACTACTCAACAGTCTTTTTCTAATGCTAATCCTAGTAATTAAGCAACATGAAAAATTTTTGGAATAAACATTGAACCTGGACAAAAATAATAAAGTGCTATTCTCATCTTTCACTTAACCTGGAAGCCATACTATGTGGTATAGCAAGGAAATACTAAAATAATTAGGAAAATATATCCAATGAGGCACATGGAGATTACATGGAGATTCAGAGCATCACAGTAGAAATGTGTGATGATTCCTAATTCTTAGCTGAGGGTTGTCAGTAGTTTATCAAAGCAGTGTAATATCAAAAATATCACAAGTGAGTTTCTGGTAATGCCCTTGGAACGGTTACATGCTAAATGTCCACTGGCCAGCAGTGATTTCTATATCCCACTGATGATCTGAAAGAATACAGCGTTATTTCCTGTCTGGCAGAGGCTACTCATGGTAAGATGTAGTGAAACAGATCAATCAAAAAAGAGTGTGTTTCTTCACTTACAGATCCTTAAATAGAAAGGCTTAATTTGAGAGCGAGTAATCTGGTTCACATAGGACTCAAGAGTAAGTGTAGTAGCACATGCCTTGTGAAGATACTTATTTCTGTGATCTGCTATGGGAAGCAGATTGTTTTTTAAAGCTCAAACTTCTTTATTGGCTATCATTAACTCAGGAGATGAAGTAGTTGAAATATAGTTTCCCTCACAAATTAAATAGTGATTCCTTTTCTTGTTGCTTGATGTTTTGTGTACTGAGTTGTCAGTTTCGGTGCCCAGTGAATGAAAATCCTATCAGTATGAGTTATGCCTCTTCTATACAGGGTTTATCAAGACAACCCATCTAAGTAACAGACAATCTACAGTAAGGAAGGAGTGCTGTTTTTACTGTATTTAATAGTATTTTAAATGAAATATTCGATGTTGCTCTTCTATGCTGCTTACCGTTGAGATCATACAAAATCTTTCGTTACATAAAATACTTGAGCTCTAAAAAATAGTAGTACCTGTTTAAGCTAAAGAAGAGAGACACCAAGCCATCGTTAATTTGTAGAACCTCCACAGCATGATTCTGTAAGTTTAATATTTCATGATTGTGAAGAAACTCTTGATGATGTAACATCAGGTCTAAGGGTAAATGAAAAAGAAATATTGGGCATCTTATGTCAAAATCAGTCTCACAATAAAAGTAATTGGAGTTTTAGAAAGCTTTGGGGAAACTGACTTGTCACTTTTGGCTGTGCAGGTCTTTGAAAACTCTAGCTACACATCTGTGACTTTCGTTGCTGTTTCTCCTTATCAAAATGTAGCATGAATCAGATGATAATGAGGCTGATTTTCAAAATGCATTATAAAAGTAAACATAGCGTGTAGGCCAACTTCTTATAAACTGAAAGAAAGTATTCATCTGTTAATCTGGAGAACTGTAAGTAAACCACTGTCAAGTGTGACTAAATTGATAGGGTGGCACAATCCCAGCAGAAGTGGTCCCTTCCTCCATCTGTTTTGAGGAATGATATTATGAAGGTAGTTAATAGAACCTTAATTATAAGTTCTATCCTAATTCCATTCTGTTCTTATTAACAATGAAGCCCTGATTCTGATATATGCAGTGTAGATAATTTATTTTAAAAAAATAAAATGCGAAACCAATAGAAATAAGTTTAGCCCGTTACAAGCAAATACATTGCAAATTGGATAGAATTTTTAAGACAGAAGATGGCAGAAGATCAATGCATCTAATTCTTTATCTGCTCACATACATGTCCTTTCACCGGGAGTCAAAACATTACAGTTGATACCGTATTAGCATTTACAGCTTAGTTCTTGGATCATATATTTTCATTTCTTTTGTCCTTTTATAAAATGAGTGAGTTTGGATGATTTTAATAAACACTACAAAGAATATGCAAAGTAAATAAAAAAAAATAATAAGAATAAATATAGAAGTACCGAGACCAGGTAATCAGAACTCCATGTTGATGTGAAATGATGGCAGCTATGTATTTAGAATGCTGCTAGATCAGCTGTCTTTAAGAGTCTATTTAAAAATTTTAGAAATTAAATGATTTAAAATTAGAAATTATATTTAATTAACTTCATTACAGGCATGAAAATGAAGCAGCACTCTATTAAAAATAAAATAATTTAAAAAAATCGAAAAACCTACAGCAGTTTTTCAGCTATTCAGAGTTTTAAAGCTCATATAATGTGCTAAACCACTGCTGTCTTCATTTTATTATCTTGTAGAAACATTCAATTGGAACATCCAGTCATAATCATTTTTCATTCAAATTGATCACAGCTTTGAAATTTGTGCTATGAAAGTAATCGCATCATAAGAAAGACAAGAAATTAGGTCACTTGAATAAAAGGAAAATTATCACACAACTAGAACGCATTCGTATCTCCTCTTGCATATAGCCTGTCAGGGAAAGTTGCACATACAGCAATTTCATATTCACTCAAATGTTTTAAGTTTTAATGAATTATGAATGATATTATAGCTGCTATTGCCTTACACAGCAGTTCAAAAAATGTTTCTAATTACAGTGTCCTGTGACAGTTCTCATTAGTTTGTCACTCTGAATATTCTCTTGAAACCAGGCATGTGAGAGATATCAAATAAAAAATATTAGTAGCTCATAATAGAAAGTATTTGTTGTCATAATGAACTAAAATGATCTTTTCTGAGTGATTAATTTATTTCCATTAGAAAGAAAAGAAAGATAGCTTCTCTGGAAATCAAAATTCAAAAATAATGAAATTACTAAGCAGGATTCTAGTAATAGAGGTTCTCAGGTCCCAAACAGATTTGCCTTTGTCAGCCCCTAGGTGGAGTGCATAGAAAAAGAATGGTCAAAAAAACGCTGCTTCTTTCAAGGTGTGAGGCAATTTATACTTATCAAGATGCAATAAGAAGAGTGGCTTTATAGTGTTGTTGTGCTCTTTTTATTTGCTGTAGTTTCCATGGAAATAAATAGGAATTATTTTCAGAGCAGCCTGTGTACCTTTTCTTCGAACTGTGTAAAAACATTTTAACCCGGTACTACAGTGCATCTGTTGCACAAAAGAGACATAGACTTCTTCTATCTGACTCCACACTGCCTACATAAATGGGGAAATCCTTTGCAATTGGGGGGAGCGTGCCCCAAAGCATCTCTTTCAAGAGATCTTATACTGGGCATATTTCCACCATAGAAATCATGTGCAGCTTAGCTTGAATTTGAGTTCAGCCATCTAGAGAATACAACCCTTTTATTTTTCAGTCTTCTACTTCAAGAACTGATATGAGAAAGAGATCAAATGCATATGATTCTTACCTTTCTCATATTCCTTTCTCTCAAATCCCCAAAACCTTTATTCTTGCTTTCAGACCAAAAAGGAAATTGCTTTTTTACTTAATCCCCCATGTACCTAAAGTGGCCAAGAGAAATTCAACTGAAAATTTACGAAAGGACTATTTGCCTTAGGTAGGAAACCTACAAAGACAGATGGGGTAATGCTTAACTTCCTGCTGAGGGCAGCTTTTAAAGCACACCCTTCTAGTTGGAATCGTAAATAATTCTCTATTTTGGAAGATGTTTTCTTTTGAAGTAATAATGGTTGCTTTTTACAGGTCTAACTTGAGGGCAGGTTGGTATCTGTAAATCTGAGAACAGAAATCAGTTTTGGATATTGTTCCCACAGTGAATAAATGATCACCATCTTTTACTGCCCTACTTATCTTGCACGTGTGAAGTATGCAGAAAGCCCTCTTGGCAAAGCCAAGTGCTTGTCACGTGCATCACGGATCTGAAGCCCCACCTTCTGCTAGGAGCACGTTAGTAATAAAATAGGAATTAAAATAGAAACAAAATGTTCTCCTGAGGACAGTGTCTCTCATCTAAAAATTTAAACAAGAAGCAAACCCCTGATATGCAGTTCACATCAACATTTCCTACTAAACAGATGGCAGATAAGCTTTTCCTAACAGGAGTCATTTTCTTTCAGACATATCAGCGATAAAATATTTCTTAATAAAACAAAACTTGTAATGTAGTGAAAATTCCGCTTAAGAATGAAAAAAAAGTATCCATTTGAAAAAGCTTAGTTGAAGCCATATGTATTCAATAGTGCTGTGCTACTAATGTGTTTCCTATTTCTCTTTCATTTATAGCAGGATGTATTTTACCACATGCTGATTGTTTTTGATTCATCAATAATAAATTAAATTTATTCATTCTGCATCCTTATTATTTGTTGTATTATTGTGTAAGATGAAATTCATCGTGTTTTCTTTACTGAATCTTCTGATATTTATATGGTTTATGCAGTAGAGGAATGAACATGGTCAGATTTACTGCTGTATTCAGGATGAGCTGATTCTCTCTGAGCTTGGGCAAAATGGAGATGTTGAAATCTGTCAGTGTTATTTTGGATGTAGGAATAAAGGAAGCTACATGATTCTTTGTAATCTATAAAAAACCTAATTTGGGGAAAAAAATCTCAAAAAATTTTGACTTCTTTACCCTATAAAACATTGAATTTGCAAATATGTTCACTGAGAGGGAAACATAGGTATTGTAAGCAAAAAATATATGAGGAAAAGATAGGATAGTTTTAGAAATGGCTGTGCAAAATTAAGCTACAAATGGTCTCCAGCTGTTTGATATTGTTTCTGTGCTGAAAACTGCTGATCCTACGGCTGAATTAGAAGATAAAAATGTGAGCACTCCCTCTCTATTTCAGTATTTCTCTGGTTTAGTCTGAGTTTTCTTGTGATAACGACAAGGTGACTTATACAGAAGCGCTGGCCTTCTTCACCATTCAGTCTTCTCTTGACTAATGTAGCAAGTTTTGTACAGATAGTGGAAACGACAAAGATTTTGATACCTCTGCATTCAAAACCAAATGTGTTTTTTGTATATCCATAACGTAAAGAAGCACAGTATTGTCATTTTGCTCCCCTTTCAAATGCAACACCGTTGTGATTTCTGTCTGTAAATAACAACAAACATTTCATAGCTTAACTAAATTAACTACTTTTCAGTTGAACTAGCCAAGTTAAGGTCCTGGATAAGAAGTTTAATCAATTTTAGCCAGTTTTACCCTACATTTCAATTAACTTAGTGTTCAATAATTACTGAATTTATCCAGTGTTAAGTATTTTAAATACATTTTTTTATATATTTGTCCAGTTCTATTTGTTGTTTGACATAATTTACATCTAATATTGAAAAGGTCCATAATTTAAAATGTGATTGCATTTCTTTGTTTGCTTTTTTCATCTTCTTTTAATAAGTACATGTATAGGTATATATTGCAGTAATACTGTGATGTTGGCTAGTTGTTTATGTATTCCTTTCTTTTCTTTTTGAAGAACGTTGTATTAGATTTCTGGGTTACTTTTTTTTCTTGGATTGGAAGCTCATAATTCCAAACCCAGTTTTACCTGGGAACATTTCAGGGGGTTTGAATGCATAACTAATTTTACTTATAGTGAATAATGAATTTCCAGGCCGCTGACATATAATTGCAGTTTGCTTTTTTCAGACTACATGTGATCATGGCTTAAGATGTGTGACTGGAAATACATTTTCATCCACTGAAGTGTGATCAGTGATCCTCACCTTTTTTCTTTAAATCAAAAAACCTGTGTGAATACCAAGCATTGTGTGCAAGTGCTGATCAGCATTTACATGCCATGAATTTGATAAATAAACATAAATCAGTAAGAATGCGTAAAATCAATTAACTAGACAAATCATGCATAACGCTCCAAAGATATAATTCTAAGTGCTGCAGGTGCAGTCATCTGAATCTCCAGTTATGTCTACCGAGATAAGAAGCTCGATGTCTACATTTTAACATGGAAGGTTTTTGGCAAAGTGTAAAGTTAACTTTCTGTTGAAATTAATGAGAGAATTCTGGTTCATAATCACTCGTGTATGTTTTGACTGGAGAGAAGTCCAACAATCCCCTAACATCTACAGTAACGCATAGTTCAAGCTTTCAAAAGTAATTAGAGAAATTTAATCAGGTAAACAAGCATAGCGTCAATTAAATTTTCTGTATGCAATACCAGGTTTCCATAAATAGAAATTATGAAACTCTCTGTTCAAAGAGCTCTTTCAATGTTTGCCTGCATTCAGTAGAAACATCAACTCAAAGCCTTATACAAATGTAGAGAAAAGAAAATCACGGGGAAGCTTACTAAGTAGTAATTACCTCTATGTGATTTTTGGTCTGCCGAGACACTGATTTCAAAGAATGATACAATCTGAGTGTACTTAGTGGCAATCCTAATAGAAATTTGGGATATAAAGATGTAAAATACTGTGTGCATACAGCTTCAGCACAAGTACGAAGGAGTAAAACGACTCAACTGGTTCAACACAGACTGCAGATACCTCATCAGTGTGGAATGGGAGAGGTTCATCTTTTGACTCAAGCTGTGGAGTTGCCGGTGATTGCTGAAACTGCTCTTGCTGTCCTGAGAGGGACACTCAAATGTCCTTTTCTGGCTTCAGGTGACGTTTCTATAGAGAAAGCCAGCTCCCCTGGCTGCCTCACAGCTCCCCTGCTTCAAGGAGAACCAGAAAGCTGTAGGCGTGTGCAGAAGCAGCAGCTGGGGGACTGAGATGAGGAAGCTTCCTTAGCTGGCCTTCAGGAGGCCTGAGCCTCGTGGAGCCATGAGGAAGTAAAGTAACTGCTGTTTAGGATAGTGAGATTTCTTTTGGAAGATGCTTTTCAGTAGCTTGTGATATTGTAATAAAGGAAAGATTTTGTGAAGTCTAGACAGTACAGTTTAATTGAACTTCCTGTGCATCAATAAGTTATAATTTAGCTTAGCTCTTTCAAAGATAAAAAGTGTGTGAAAATTCAAAGACCCTTTAGCATTTCATAAAAGGAGATTACTGTCAACAAGAACAAGGTATTAAATGGCAAAAAATAACCTTTTTCCTCCCTTAAAAAATTGTTAACTCCTCCTTAAGAAATAGTTGTTACAGTAGGGCTTCAGGAACCTTTCATGTGGTTCTCATTTGGCCATTGGTTATGTATCTGAGAACTGAAGAAAAGTAGTCATTATAAGGTATATTTTCATTTTTCTAAGTGTTAAACATATGCAAGGATATACTGACAAGGAGAATTCTGTATACAAATACACGTTCAGTGTACTTGAGTTCCTTGCCAATCTCATTTTTTAGCAGTAGTTCCACACATTTTAGTACGATTCTTTCTACTTTTAAATGCATCTCTTTATGTTTACATCAAAGCTCTGTGCAGGTTGAGACATCAGAAGTTTCAGGAACTTCTTAAATCATTTTTAAAGGTAAATTGATCATTTACCAAAGCTAGTGCTAACTCATACTTGCTACAAATGGGTTTTTTGTCACAATACAGACCATGACCACATCTGTATTTCATGTTTTCACAGGGCCGGAGTAATCCCAAGAAAACAAAAGATACTCTGAAAACTCAGGTAAGGAGTTCTGTTTCAAGAGGCTTTTATCAATAAACTTTTAGTTCCTAAGAAAAATACCCCTAGGAAATCTTTCCTATCTTGGTATGTATCAGGAAGGCAGGAAGTAACTCAATTTAGGGTTCCCAGCATGTGTACTTCGTGTGTTTCAGTTGTACAGTGGCTTCCTAAGTATCAGCAGGATACATGGATGCGTGGAGTGCAAAACAACCGTATTATCAGCAACGGTAAGCAAATATCAAAATACTTTCTAAAAGAAGGAATTATTTATCCAGTACTTGGATAGACATGCTGTATTTCCATACATTTTCTAGGTCTCTGTATCCCTAAATTGTCTTCACTCTGTGTTCCCATCTGAATGAAAAACTAAGCAGTTTTCTACTGCTGATCTAGTGAAGTTTGAAAGGCATTAATAGTGCCATTTGGATGCCCTACTAATTCTGAATGGGGAAAAAACTTTATGGATTGAATGAAACAAAAGATATAAAAGCTAATGATGGTTTACAGAGGAGAAAGAGCTGAAAAGGAACCGTTCATGAAGGTTATCTAATAGATAAAGGAAGAAATAACTGACAGATTTCATCATGAATTTGTTCCTCCTGAGGAATATCAAGGTTTACTGAAAAGAGTCAGGAAAATAAATTATACAAAGTATAAATGATGGTTTGAAGCTTCTATGGGAGACTGCAAGAAATATAATTTAATTTGCTCTTAATAGCTGCTACACACCACACATTCCACAAAATGCAACCAAAATACGGGCAGAAACATAGCAGTTTATTTCCATTATGTGCATCATTTAGTATGTAGGAGACTTCTGTGATGATACAGAATATTTTCCTATGGACTGACACCTGAGTCTGTAGAGGATGCCAATAAAAATAGAAAGCATCAGGAGCTCAGAAGAGAGGGATAAATGCTGCAGTGGATGGTGACCATTGGTCAAATTTTGTGATTATTCTCTTCTTAAAAGCGTGAGAATGGCAGTGTGAACCATTAAAGAGGAATTACAGAAGCCTCTTCTTCATTTCAAGGAAGCTGTTAGAAGGTAAACAGTCTAGAAAAACAAGACTTGAGATGAAAGTCTGAAGGAGCAGGTGCACAAATCCTGTAGCTGTTTAAACCTCGAGCAAATACAGAGCAGATCCCATTTGTCAATAAATATTCTATGTAATGTGTTTTGCAGAACATTTTTCATTAAGCTAGTAGCTGCAGCTCATCCCTCTCACAGTGTATTTTCTCTCGGGTCATTTGGTTAAAAAAAAAAAAAAAAAAAAAAAAAGAAAGAGTATTTCTTAATCACAGGCAAATCTCTACTGTGTAGAAATGCATAACTTCAGGGAGGCTGAGCAGATGAGGGCAATCTAGGTCACAGGGCAATGAGGGAAGAGTAGCCAAATTGTACCAGTTCATTCCCAGGATACTGAACTTCCAGTCAGGGAGCTTATTTGGAATATTAAGAAGGAAATCTCTCCTTACCATTGTCAGTATCCTCTTCAGGTTTGGTTTCAGTGGTGTTTAGATGTCCGTAGCTCTGTAAATGTTTGAATTTACATCTCCCCTTGCCTGCTAGAAGTCTGGTAGCCTAGTGAATGTTGATGAAACAGTATACAGAAGATGACATGAACTCTCTCTGAAGAGCAGTAAAACAGTCAGAGTGACCATTTAATTAGGAAGGGGACCTGGCATGCTTCCAGACTAATGGCAGTATAAATATTCAAACTTCTAGGAGCAGTGCAGAAATTCACATCAGTGTAATCTTAATTTCCCTAGACATCCCTGTTAAAGGTATTTGAGAGCCTATAGTAAAAGTCAGTTCTGAGAATTACCTTAAAATACTCCTTGTGTGCGTTCAAAACAAGATTGCCTTGAAAATGTTGTTTGTTTGCATAGGCGCTAATAATTAATCCTTTTAATGGTGTGTTTTACTAATAATGAAGAAATGTCATGCAAATATAAAAATATAAAATAAAGAAGTTGTAATATATGTTGGGTTGGTTTTGTTTGTTTGTTTGTTTGTTTGTGGGTTGTGTTTTTGTTTGTTTGTTTTCCCTTGAGTCACGAGGCTAACTTACAGGAGCAACTGGGGCTAGTAGATTTTAAGATGAGAAAGGTGTGTCACCATCATCTCTTCACCCTCCCTGATCTGGATAAAATTTCTTACCTATATTTGTGAGAATCCACACAAAGATCGTTATTTTGGGGAAGCTAGATGGTGAAAAATAGTATGCTTTTTAGAAGAAAATAAAACCAGTCAACACAGTGTAAGTAAAACAGCAAACAAAATATATGAAAAAATCATGCCTCTTTTACTCCTTTTTTTAGTGCCTTTTAAAAGGATTAACTTACGTTTTCTTTCTGGTCAAATATTTTCACTTAAATTTTCTTTCACTTCAAATATTTTCAAGCATTTAAATGGATGGAAAGCATGTATAAAGCACAATTTTTCTCTTTTGGTTTATGTGGACTCTGCAGTACTTCTGTTTCTCAGAGGTTATTTTAAATATTTTCTTGGAACTGTTTATTTTTCCCTTATCAGATATCCTGCTGTTCTGTATCAGACATCACTTCTCAAATTCAGATAAATAACTGCATGACAGAATGCAGTATAAAGCTCATACAATTTGATCAGCATTACAGTTCTCCTCTGCAGCCACACTTATCTACAGTACGGTATGCTATTAGCATTAACCAACCATAGACTTAAATTGTTTATTAATAGTTAGCTGCATATCAGTATGTAATAACTTTAGGCAGACTGGGCTGAGGGTTTTTTCATGCGTTTATTAAAAAACAACAACAATCTTACTACATGTTTCAAAAATAGGAACTGTCTTGAGCAAACTTGTTGACTTGTTTACCATATACAAGTGGTTTGTGGTTCGTAGCATTTTGAATCGTTTCCTTCTTACATTTAATTAGAAGGAAGTCAGTGCTGAACTTCTTGTGTGTTAAAATTGCTTTTGTAATCAGTCGTCCAGTTTATGAAAATTCTTTTCCTAGTAACGGTCTCTGAGAGAGATGTGTCGGTTACTCCACTCCCCAGTTCTTCCATGTTGCTCTATGTGATAGGTCTTTTTGTTTCTGCAATTGACACAGACACCTAGTATGAGTGCTGAGGGCAGTCAGCGTCTTCACATCAGAGGAAGAACGGAATCTACTGGTTGCATCACGCCTTGTGCTTAGAAGTCTGAAGAAATTATTCGGTAGTTACTTGATACTCCTATTAATACCAGCTTAATATTTTCAGCCTCTCATATGGTCGTAATTTGTAAGCAATAGCAGTATATTCAAACCAGTTACACTTGAATGTACTGAATTTTACAGTGAACATCCTTGTATCACTTTCTTGGCATGACTCTTCTCTGTAAGAAGTTGTAATTGCTAGGAAATAATTTACCTGAATAATGCATGCATTTATAGCTGCAAATGGGAAAATAGGCAGGATGTGTAGTTACGGTTTTCCTGGAATATAGCTGAAGGATTATTTTAAAATGCTCTTGCTTGTTTCGTTTTGATTTTTGATGCCAGCATCAAAAAATTCATTTATTATTGAGTTTTGTTTGACAGTCCTTCAGTTTCAAGCTTCTTGAGATTCTGAATATAATCACGGCAAATACGTGTACATCTCTCATTGCTTGGCTGAGCACAAAAGACTTAGAAGCAATCCTGCAGGAAAAAGACCCACATTCTTAAAAATCGTTAATGCTTTCTGGCTAGAGCATGCAAGGCAGTTGTAATAATGGAGCAATGTAATTAACCTTCTTTATAAATGAAATGTGCAAATATAGTACATAGCACACAAACTAGATAGAATTATCTCTATTTCATTGTAGATTTAGTTGGGAATAAATAGGTTCCTAACAGCTGCTCTGTGGAATTTGAAACATCTTTTACTTCTTCTCCTTCAATGATCTACTGAGAACCTGGGGCTAAGAATGGCTAAATGTGAAATGTAGTCATATATTATTATTATACAGAATCAATATTTCTAAAGGCCATCCAAACTGTTTGAGAAAAGAACAATTTGCCATACTTTCTGTAAACTTCAAAAGAACTGAAGCTGGTAATACTTGTTTTTCTTATCATTTACAGTTTAGCAGACAGAATTCTGTGTTAAGCAAAGATGGCAGAAGAAGAAATTAATTATTCATGTAGCCATCGTTGATTGGGAATACTCTTCAGCAGTTGTGGGAGAGAAACATTTAATAATCCATAGAAGGTAAAATATATTATTCAAAGTAAAAGAAAATTGTCTGAAATGAAAGGGTGGATTTTTCCAACCATTTCTGCATAAATGTGGAAGAGCCATTCCCTTCCTTAAGGACAGGGCTGAATACAATCCTTATCTTTTGTAGTGAAAAAATAGCTGGTTCCTTTTTCGAATAAATGTGGTCATTTCTTTGTGTTACCTATTTAAAACACAGGAACCTGATAAAAAGTCAACAAATTGAAATGTAAGGAGCTGAGAATCCTGTATGTTTTTCTTTAGAAATAAAATTACTCCAGTGGAGTCGACGCTAACCTGTATTGCTATGTTATGTCCTATGAAATTGTCTTAGAATATAGTTTTTGGAATGAAGAGATGAAGAAAAAGCAGAAAAAAACAGGCCCCTTGTCCTCATAAAACAGCAAATCGGTATGCTGGAATGAAGCATTTTCTGAAAGTGCAACATAAAAGAGTATTTTGAAACGTTAAAAGTTGTCCTATTTTATCCCTAAATAAATACATTAACAATTGATGTAGAGGGACAATTTTGTGTAAATTTCCTCTGGGTTGCTGGTGGGGCATGGGATTCTTATTTACATACCTGAATTTGGCTCCTAGATACATAAAACAAAGAAGATGCTATGCAGTGTTTCCAATGGAAAATTTTCTGCTCTCTATCTGTTTTGGTAGACTCTTTTCCCTAGAAGTAAATTTTAGTGTCTAGGTTTTACACTTTAGTCAGGATGTGTTACTGTGAATTCAAATATATCATTCTTCCTCTTGGCTAGTTTTATAGCAAGCTTGGGAAATATGAATGGTATCTGACCATCTATTCAGGAGAGTTAAAGGGTGTGATGGTATGTATTACCTACAGAAATGGATTTGCTTCAATCTTTCTAGCGATGATTTCTTCATTACATTGTAAACAGCATTACAAAATAATGATGTTTTGGTCTCTGTACACTTGTGGAAGCAGAATTTTATCAAAGTTGAATGTTGAAGGCAAGAGATGCATCACATTGAATATCAAGGGACTGTATGCTTATTGCTATTATCCTTACAGAAAAGCAGGCCATACCTGATAAAATATATTTTGCTGCCTAGGGGTGCTATTTAGTGGCATTTTGATGTTCCTGAGCTAGCTACAGTATCTTCATTATGCAATCAGAATAAGAAAAATACTCAAGTTTACTGTGATTAAGATGTGTCAATATTTGACTGATAAATGTCCCAGGAACTTCAAATGATTACCCCCTGAGATATTCATCTGCTGTCACAGAGCAATTTCAGGGAGCACTGAGACACTGGTTATGCTGCCTTTTGGATCAGCTAGTCTATATCAATTCAGATATCAATGTGATCTCTAAAAGCTCCCATGATACCTTCCGTAAATAGGATCACTAACCCCAATATGCTGCCCAAATAACAAGTTCTGATATCATTCAGTCAAGCCAAATTCCCCCTGTACTCCTGTGTCAGGTATATCACTCTTCACTTCCTCCTGCTCTGTTTTCTTATTAAACCTCAGGAAAATAAAAGCAGTCAGGACTGTAAGTAATCAAACCTTATTCAAAAACTAGTTTTTCCTATTTTTCCCTGTTCTTCCAAAAGAGACATTGCAAAAACTAAGTTTGCTGCAGACTGCTTTGCTATATGACTAGACACAGATTTCCAAGTCCTTAGCCTATTTATCCATTATAATTAGAGGCAGCACCCAAATATCATAGTGTGTAGACATATTGGTGGAAAACAGAGTAGCTATTCTCTTATAGAAGATTATAGTTAATAATTAGGATTAAGGCGTCAGTCTACATATTAGAAATCACTACAGCCACAGGACTTTTTTATCATCAGATAATTTGTAATGGATGCTTAGCCAACTCATCAGTAACCATATTGCTTCTAGGATCCCATAAAATGTCTTCCTTTTCTTAAAATGAGGCTCATTAGTAAAAAAAAGGCTGCTAGGTTGCTGTCACAGCAGAACAGCAGAGATCCACTGCAATTCTGACTATGTAGATGGAAAAGCAACTGAAAATTGAAAGGTCTGGTTTTGAATTTCAAGCATATTAGTATATAATAATACTAATTCTGTATTTATGTATTAATATGTGTATTAATGTAAGAGCATCTCTTTCAGAGTCTAAGATCCATTATTTTCTTCCTACATTCCTCTGTACATATGCTGTATATTTTAATAAAATCACAGTTTGAGGGTCAAGCTCCAGATCAGTTCATTGCCATTTGTAAAGCACATATTTTGAGACCATTTGGAAGCCTGTCAGAGGAAAATAGCATTCTTTGAAAAGCAACAACTAAAATTTAGCTTCCTGAACTCCTCTGGTAGCAAAAGATCTATGGGAGAGCCAACAAGAAAGGGATACTTTGGGTGATGAGCTTCTTCCATCACTCCCCAGGCTATAGAGCAACGCAGAGACTGTAAGCGTGGACAAGAGAAGGCTGAGAAAATGGCGGGTACTACGTGAATTATCAAATGATAATGGGATCATATAATAGTCTTTTATCAGTTTTTCATAAACGTTACTCAGTCTTATTTCTGTAATTCCTCTGTAAAAGAAAGCTGAATTCCAGTAGAATGTTATATCCAAGTTTCGTTAGCATTTTTGCTTACTCAGTATTTCTTTTTTTTTTACTATCCATTTTAATCATTGAGCATCACATTCTTGGTTTGATTGTCACAAAAAGCAAAGCCGTTTCTAAAATTGCGTCGTGTCTGTAATGGAAACTGGACTTCTTGAATAAATATTCATCAGGTGCTTGTTGCAGAAAGTATACCATGTATAAACAAAATGTAATTGTCAGTCTGAAATATTGAAGACTGAATCACCTCACTGGGTTGTGTTTTAGCTAGAAATGTAGGCCGCTCACTAACTCAGCTCCAACAGTAAACAAGCAGTATCATATTCCTTGTCTTCATGAAATCAAGAAATTCATTAGATTAAAAATAGCTTTTATGCATGAAATCTCAGTCAATAAAATATTGCTTTTACAAACATCACGCATCTGTGTTAAAAAAAAAAATTAAATTAATAGCATGCAAAAATAATGGTGTCTTAGAAAATAAATATTTGGAAATCAGAAACAGGGCAGAACTCTGCTTTTAATGATGAGCTTAGTCATCACATTTTCTTTAAGAAAGCTTAAATTACTATGATACACCAAACACTTTTGTAATATTGTCCTGTTCCTCACCAAGAAGTTACATTGGATTCCTGTCTCGTATTCCCCTCAGATTTCAATTAGAAGAATTTCAAGCATAGTAGAGGCAAAACGGAATTTAGTAGAACTGTGCAGTATGAATACAGATAATGAAAAAAGTGTTGATTTGGGGGCAGTTTGGGACCTTAAAATAACTCATATTATATATGAAGTATTTTAAAGTGTCATTATAGGCATTTAATGGGAAAATATCTTGATGGAATTTGGTATTTTGGTATTTGATGGAATTTGGAATTTTTTTCTTGAAAGAAAAAATATTGTTTTAGATACCTTATTCGTTTCTATGACTACCTTGACATTGGAGGGAGGTGGTCATGGTAATCAGGATAGCAATGAAAATACTGATTTTCTTTTGTGCTTTGAACAACTGTCAAGCAATATGGTAATAGGGAATACAGAGTTTTTCTTTCATGCTTGTTTACAGCTGTAAATCTTTTGTGAAGAATAATGAGATAGAATAAAAAGGAAAACAACTGCTGATACTTTAATAACCTGTCCTGCAGGACAGCTGGAATTTTAAAGCTTTAGGTCTATGCATTATGCAAAGTTTGAAGTTTATGAAGAATCTTCCTTTCTGTCCTTTCCTTCTTGTATTTTTCCTTCTTATGTTATCTCTCTGTACCTTTTGAGTCAGGCTAACTCCACTGGAAAGATTGGAAATTATCCTTCCTCCCTTAAACTTTATATATTGCATTGCTGTGCTAGTAATAAAGTCCTTTGCTTAGATTGTTATCTACAGAGGTTTGTGCAGCTTTTGAAGTTCTTTTAGATGTGGAAATTCTTCTCATAGTCTACGTATTTAAGGTAAAAGCACCGAATTTCTGTTCCCATCTTAAGATTTGTTATCATTTCATGCTTGCAGAGTAAATAACTTCACAGTTCATTTGGCGAGCTCTGTTTGCAGGTACACGGGTTAAAACCAATAATAAATAAAATAATAATAATAAAAAATAAAAACTATAACAGAAAAGGTTTGTTTAACTGTATTAGCTTTCCTCTGATATTCTTCAACACCTTTAACTTGTGGCTTGAGTGCATTCTGTAATTTCTACATTAATGTGAAATGGATGTCATTTCTCTTACAGACTTACAGAATCACAGAAGTACAGGGCTTGGAAGGGATCTCAAGTGATCATCTATTCCAACCCCCCGCTAAAGCAGTTTCCCTGCAGTAGGTCTGGACAGGTAGATGTCGACTCCACAGGTCCACAGGTGACTCCACAACCTCTCTGGGCAATCTCTTCCAGTTTTCTATCACACTTACCATAAAGAACTTCTTCCATATGTTTGTATGGAACTTCCTATCTTCAAGTTTTAGACGCAGATCACTCATCCTTTCTTTCATAAGGAAGATGTTCTGGGCCTGTAATCATTTTTGTGGCCTTCTGTTGGGGTCCTTCTAGGAGAACCCTGTTTTTTTGAACTGAGGAGTGCAGAGCTGGACACAGTATTCTTAATGTGGCCTCACCAGGACAGAGTAGAGGGAGAGGATAATCTCCCTCAACTTGCTGGCCACGCTCTTTTAAACACAGCCCAGGATACCATTGGTCTTGGCCACAAGGACACACTGAAGGCTCATGGCCAACCTGTTGTCCACAAGAACACCCAAGTCCTTCTCTGCAGGGCTCCTCTCTAGCAGGTCACTCCCTAGCCTGTACTGGTGCATGCAGTTATTCTTCCCCAGGTGCAACTCAGAATAGTGGAAAAGTTATATATCAGTGAAATAATTTCTGTAAGAAGTAAAATGTGTCAAATGAAAAATTAAAAGGCAGAGAAGTAACTGTAAACAGGTTATTAGAGTCTTTTGAAATAAGCACTGGGAAAGCAGATTGGCACAGTCCACAAATTAAGTCCCAGCATCATTTTTTTGGTAGGCTTTTCATTGTTTGTAAAAATGTGCCTTGTTTGATAGCACTGGTAAAAGCATGGGTTTGCTTATGGAGGACAGTTTAGTACTTTAAATGCACATTCATAGAAATAGCCCCAAGGGATAACACTGCAGAAATCCAGAAGAAAAATATCGAGCTGGAATGGAGATTACGTGCAATTGTCAAATAAGATTAACCCGAATGTATCATTTTACAACTCAACCCACCACGGTCATTCTTTACAGTTTTCCTCTCGAATCCACATAGCTCTCAGAACACAAAGTTAGAGGGAAGATCTGATCTTATCATTTCCAACATCTGCTTTAGTTTAAACCAAGTTCTTCTGTTTAAGTTTCCGCATATTCTTGGGCTTTCAGAAATTCAGTTTATTCAGAGAAATGTAGATGACAGTGCATCTTTAGCTAGGAAAAATGTGGGAAAATTTACGTATATTTGTAGCAGTGAAGAGATAAATAGTAATGGGGTAAAGCGGTGTAAGTTAACACGTGAGAGTTGCAACCCTGGTGTTATTTTGCCATTTCAAAGTCAAGTGCAGATAAGTACATTTTGTAGACAACAACTTGTATCATGTACCATTTAAGAAAATGTGCATTGTAAAGTAATGCTGTAAATACTGCATGGTTTTATTCTGATCTCCTGAGGATTCTATGAAAGGAAACAATAATTGATTGCCTTTTTCAGCACTATTAATCTGTCTGATTTTGAATTTTTGTAATGCCTGAAGTAACGTAGATCCATTTTCCTAGCCTTTAATCTACTTTCTAGCTTTTAATATATGTATTTTTCCAGGATTTAAATTTGTACTATTTGTACACTGGTCCTGCAGTTAATTGTGCGATAATAGAAAAGAGCTTATTTACTTTAGGAAGAAACAGAACAATCTTTCTTCTGTGTCTGAAACTGTCTCTTTAGGTGGTACTTTATCCCTTCTTCTCACATGAACATCAGTTGAAATGGATTATGAAAAATGCCTTTCCACAGTAGTAAGACTTATTATAATAGAGGTAATTCAGTACATAACAAGGAAAGAAAAATTCTGTATAATACATCTAACCTTCTTGTCTCCAAAGATTAGATTTTAAAAAATGTATTGGATTTAACCACTCTGGGTTTAAAATCTCTGTCAATTTATCCACATAAATTATTCTCCTTGCCAACGGAATCATATTTGTTTGTAGCAAATCGAAGAGACATTCAGCAGAGTTATTCCATCGTCAGTCTGTAAGTGTTGAGACTCTCTGGTCTATTAAGAATATATTTGTACTGTTATTTCTTAATAGAGAAAGTGAAGATTACGTGGCTATTTACATACATCTGTGTGGCCTCATAATACAGACATCTTTCTTAATACTCTTCTTCGTTGCATTCATGTATGATTTGATATGTTTTTGCAATAAATTTTGCTTCCATCTTTACCAAAGTGAGCACCTAAATGCCCGTGTACATGTGTACAGACATTACATGTATCTTTGTTTTCTCACAAGGAATTGAGTAGCTCATTGTTTTCAGGTTGCACTTGTGATCTCTAATCAGGCCAGATGTGGTTGCTCACTAGTCCACATTGGACTATTATTTCATTACCTCAACAACTGTTCCATTGTAGATTTGGACTTCATTTTTTTTGTTTTAATTTTCATTTCCTTTGTTTCCTGAGTTAATGAAATATTTTGAAAGCATTCTTCCAACTTAATATAAGTCTATGTAGCGATTATATATATATATATATATTTGAAGTCTAGTAAGGCTCTGATAATTAATTGAGTCAAAGCATTGTGTGAATTACCATCGCAAGAATGTGTGCAGCATTTTCTCCTTACATCTAAAGTATTTTGTATGCCCACTGCTCTTTCATTTCTACTCTTTTGGTTTTTTTCATGCTTCTTAACACCAAATTGTATTGCGGATGGACGGAAAGTTCTTTTTATTGGCCTTATATATACACACAGCAGAATTTAAATAACAGTAAAGAATTGCATTAGGTGATAATCATGTCTGTTCATCATGAGATATTACTTTACTTTCAGCTTCAAAGGAGAAATATATATATTTGGATTTCTGGTATTGAGTAGTTTAATTGGAAAATTGGAAAAGTTGTACCTTAGAGTTCACATTTTTTTCCCCTGTATATGAAATAGCTTTAAAATGTCTTCATAAAATGGCAAATAATTCTGAACTACTTCTTGTTTCTATGACAACCTTTCTGTGGAATAGTAGTAGGATAGAGATCCTCTGAAGCTGCCAGTGACTTGATTAAATATTTTATTTTAAGCAGAGAAAATGACGCTGTTTGTCACCAGATGGGCTTCTGGACTATTGTTTTAGTTTTTGATCGTAAATACACACTTAGTGAACACTTAGAGGCATGCTTGATTTAGTGAATGATGCAGCAGTTTTTGAAATGTTGATGAAACTGCCGTCAGAGCTTGATCTAAGATCTTTAGAAATCAAGGGGAGGGAAAAAACGGGCCAAGACACTCTGCTGTCCAGAGGCAGGTGTTTTTTTTCTGTTAATGTATGAAAATAAAGTTGATAAACTTTCTTGAAAACAGATACTGGCAAACCCACTCTAAAAGTTTGGCCTGCAGTCAATAAGGTCCCTATTTCACTTAAAAACTGATTTAGTCAGGGATTTGTTTCTTGATAGACATTTATTTAATAGATATTTTTTACTTGTAATTCCTACTTAGTCTTATACCTATAGATACTGTATTTTATTTTAAAATAAATGTTACCTAAGCATTTATACCACAAAGGCTGCTCTGAAAGTAGTGCCTCCTACTTTGTGCTGTCAGCCCACAACGTCAGAGGTGGATGTTGGTGGTATAGCAGTAAAGGCTGAATCTTCCCACCAGCACTCCACTCTATTCTATTTTGTTACTGTGTGACAGATGGAAGCAGAGGGGCAGTCTGACAGAATGGTGTCTGACATGGAAGTCAATAATTGCACAGAGAATTTCAGTTGTTCTTTGATCATTATCATTGATCATTGAAAAAAAGCTCCTGGGCCTCTAAATACAACTAGAAGTAGGATTGAATTTAAGATTTCAGGTAAGTTTCCATACCAAAAAACCTCACGATACTGAAATGATGGGCATGCTGTGTTTGAAGTTGTGGCTTTATGAAGCACAGAAGTTTTGGATGAATTTTGTCTACTTTGGCAATTTAAAACAGGGGAGAATGTGGCTTGCTTTTCAAAAAGGGGAGACAGCCTATTATCTTCAGTAAGAAACTTGCCATGTGCCACTTTCTTAAACAGATGATTTAAGGAACGGTATCAAATCCTATTGAATCCTATTGAAACCAGATGATATTTGAGGTCCTTTTCAATCCAGGCCATTCAGTAATTCTGTGATTCTGTGTAGAACAGAAAGCTAAGTTCAACATTTTTCTGCCACAGTTAAGACATTACAATCTGGACTACTGCATTTAGTGTTGAATTTTCAGTTCAAAGGTTATAATCTCTTTGGTAACTGGGTTTTAGTTGTTTTGCATAATTTGCATTACTTACAGTACTTAACAGTAATATTTTTCCACTAAGCGTATCTATTCAGTTGTGTACCCAAAAGCTGAACTAATGACAGTTCATTGGGAGTATTGGGGAGGACGGATATGATACGAATATCTTATAAAAACTGCTCTTAAGTTTGTCAGTGATAAAGTGTGAAGGGGTGAAATAACTGGAGCTGTTATTTCTGCTAAAAGGTCTTTACAATTCAGTTTGCTTCTGTCTTTCCTTTTGAAAATAATTTTGGTTTTTCGTAGGCCATAATGCTTTTTCAGCCCAAGATCTATATTGGGCTGTTGTTATCCAATGATAGAGCTAGAATTCAAGAGACACAATGTGTTTTCCACGTATTTTTTCTCCACAGAGGAGTTAGATAGTAGTGGGCAGCACAGATCAAAGCATAGCTCATTCAGCATATTACTGCATTACTGTATAGCAATGAAGATGGCGTGTTTGATATGTTTTCATCTTTGTTGATGTGTACCTAACCTGCCATATCTACCTATATCCAAAGGAATAGATTTTTTGACAGCACAGTCTTTTCAAAGTGGTATTGCATACAGTCAGAAAGAAACTATTTCTTAAAATCCAGCAATCCTTTTGAACATATAAAGATAGCAAAGTTGGCACTCCAGTATCATTATTTTCATCCCTAAATACATATTTATTTTTGCTGCTTGCTAACTAATGCATCTTTTAATCTCTCCCATTTGCAGTTTCATAATGTGAGAAGAGAGAGACTAACTGGAATATTTAGATGTTGTTGCATTGTAGCAGGATCCTGAGAGGGCAGAGCAAAGTAGAAAGAGTTGAAAACTGAGCATACCAAGATGCATGAAGAAAAATGGTAAAAAAAGAAAAAAAGAAAAGGAAAAAAAAAGTTGTGAAAGAGACTGGGAAAGAGTACAGCTACACCTACAGCTGTTCTGAGCAAGTAATAGCAATTAAAGTAAAGCAGGAATGTAGTGAGGTAAACGCCGTTAATTCGAAGAATTCTTTGTTGAGTCTTCTCCCTAGCTTCTTCATATAGCTTCTTTAAATATTTTGATCTGCTACATGACAGATTATACCAGTTTCATTCTTGATTATATTTTGTGTTATAAACCCATAATAATGTCTTGTTAGCTGTGTCTTGCTTTCCTGATTCTTTTTCCCTATGAGCTCCTTCTGCTGCTTTAAATACTTAAAATGAACTTACTACCTTGGACATATTTTATGTGCTTATTTTATTCCTTCCAGGAGAAAAAAAAACATTTTATGTTAAAAAAAAAAAATTAAATAAAAAAAAAATAATTAAGCTGCATCTGGTAGCTAGAGCCAAGTCTAATGGGAGCAGGTGCTCTACAAGCTTTTCCATAGAGCTCTGCCAACAGAGCTTGCTTCAGTCCAGCCAAACGCTTGTCATCTCATTACCAGCCCTCTCCTGGGCAGCCTGACAATTGGGCAAGCTATCTTTTGTGCTACTAAAGAGCAAATTGGACTAGATTGCAAGTACTTATATCACTTCTAAGACAAATTTACCTGGAGTTTTCAGGGTATTGCCATGGCACTGAGAGCAGCTTTAAGCCTTAAATGTCTTGACTCGTCTCACCTGTGTCCCTTCCATACATCCTGCCCCTGGTATGGGATATCCATTTGAGGTCAAGGTTAGGAATCTGGTCCTTCTTGAGCTGTACTTGTCTTTGCTTCTCCATGGATGTTACACCTATGCTGGAGCCTTGTTTCTAGCCCCACCTTGTTTCCCTGGACAACCCTGGTCCATCCTTTTGCCACGTCCAGAGCTTCCTGCCCGTCCCAGGCTCCGGGAGGCGGCAACTGTTGGAGAAGGCACAGCCTGTGCTTGGGTTACCTTCGATTCCTCATTGTCACCCTCCACGGAGCTGCCCTGCTTCCGCTGCTCCTTGAAAGGAATGTCTTTACAGGAAGTCCAAAGGCTGTGCTAGAGAGAAATCTCAAAAAATGCTAGGGAACTTACCCAGCCATGTTTGTAATATTGCAAACTAGTAGAAACTTTCTCCTGATAAAATATACACAGCCATTATCTAATCCCCTACATAAGTTAGAATAGGCAAGCTTTACAAAAAAGCCCTGTGGCTCAGAGCAGAAACTCAACCCTGATTCCTTCATCCCCATCTATTCAGTTTGTGAAATGGATTCTTATGGGAAAACAGCTAATTAAAAGTTGCTAGTGATGACTCTTATAGATCACACCGTGAACCCACATAATGTCTGTCTAGTCCAAATTATTGGTATTGTCATCCATTGAGAAGACAGTCATTGTAATGTAAGAAGGAAAAACTTCCCCCTACTTGTTTATCTTGTTTCAGTTCCTTTAATGTAAAAAGGACTCACCTAGTTTTTCCTCCTCTAACCTTTGTGAAATCTTAGAAAAGCAATTACTGGAAGAAAAATATCTGAAGTCTTTACTGCTAAGATAAGCTCACATCTGTCTTTTGCTGTAAAAGGACACAGGCTGTAATTGACACACAGCCACGCTCTGTCTCCTCTTCCTCTACCAGTGCTCACTCCTTGTGGGCTCAGTTCTCAGTAGTTCAGCAGCCTGGCCAATTTAAATCAAAGAGATTGTATTATTACTTTTAAATACTGACTTGTGGAGCATGGTGCCTGTAAACTTGGTATGTTTTGTATTTGGTTGTTAATTATACCCTCAAGAAATTCTAAGTCATGGAATCTCATTATGCACTTTTTACTCAGTCTTACAAAAGTTCAAGGAGGGAATCAAAGATTAGGGCAGTACTTTACATCTGATAGTTTTGGCATTGCTGCATATGTGTGCTTAATCTCACCTTGTGATGGGAATGTTCTTGGTTCTGACAATGAAAAGAAAGGAGTGATTCAAAATAAATCTCCATGTTTATTTGACCTTTGTACGTCGCTTCTCTCAGCATCACTGGTGAGACGCCTGTTTCTTAAACTGAATTTACTTTCCTCTTCTGTAAAGCGGTGTATGATTTGTTTAAGAAAACACAGCCAAGAAATCTCGGATGGTACCAATTTCACACCTGCTACCCCAAACCAAAGTTTAATTAGCACAAAAACAATGTTTCTAAACTCAAGTGTTCAGAAATGCACTGTGCAAAGTCTCTAGCAGGTGTTCATCACAGGAGGTACCTTAATGACGTTTTTTTTAAGCGCTTTTAAAGCATTATATTTTGAATTTTCTTACGATTATTAATTTATTTTCTGACAGCATAATTTACTGTAGTTCATACAAGCTAGTGACAAAATATGAATGCCTGTAATCTCTTTGTCTTAATTTCCTCCTGAAGATTTCATTTTTAATCAAAATAGTCCTTCATAAACCTCACTTTCCTTTTTTTCCCTCTCCTTGATACTTCATCTGAGGTTCTCTGGAGGCATTTCACTCAATTGTAAAAGGTTTTCATCAGCTTTTGAATGCTACATTTAATATGAAAAGTAAACAGAACTCAGTGGCTTTTTTTTTTTTTTTTTAAACAGCCCTGTAGTTGCTTTGAATGTGCAGTCACTGATTCCATATTGTGCCTTGTTGATTTCGGTGGTATGTTGGGTAATTGAAGACGATTATTTCTCCCAGGTCACAAATAACCTTCAGAGAATCTCTGTTTTTCGCATTGAACTGATGAAAGTTAAATACAGTAATTTTGGTATTTCAGTAGCATTTTACTGTAGTGTAAATAAGAGTGAAACTATTCTCCTGTAGTGGGGATGGGTTTGTTTTTTTTTTTTTGCTCTTGTTGTTGTTAGTTTTACGAGTTGCTTATAGACTTGAGAAAAAAAAAAAAGGCACTTGTAGCAGCTTGCAACCATTGCACTGCAGTACAGTGCAGCCTAGTGGTTATTCAGTTGTCTCTCAATGCACAGATGGTTAACTTGGAGCACCTTTCATGCTCAAATGCTGCTTGCACAAGGAATTCCCTATGTGTAAAAGTAAGAATGAATAAGATTTATTTTTTTATTTGCTGATACTGTTGTCTCAATTTTACATTAGAAAAGTCCAATTCATAACCAGTATAGATGATTTAGGAATAAAAGTTTGCTTCCTTCTCTTTTGTTTCAAGTTAGAGTGCTGTTTTTTGTTTTGTTTTGTTTTGTTTTTCTGCAGAAAGTGAAGGTAGAAGCTGATGTCCTTGTTGTATAGAAACCAAAATTAAATTGCAATATATGCAGAATTTTTAGAGAAATCGAATAGGAATGAGTGATATAAGGAATACAGTGACCACACTTGAGGCTCAAGAATGCTAAGCAACAAAAACAGTTAAGGTGTCAATGCTTGACAGAAGGAACAGGATACTGGTGTGAATCCCAGATGCATAAAATCAAAATTAAAGGAATTACAAAGTACTGGTTAGATCTCAGCAAGTGTCTTGCATGCACTGATAGCCATGTGAGAAAAGCTGCAACTGTGCTCATGGTAGGATGAAAAGCTATCTAATCAATGTGCTGTTTGGCTCAACGACTTAAATTACGAGCAGTAAAGAGTAGAGCTTTTTCTTGAGAGTTGTAGGAAGGGAAAGCAATGAAACGTGCCAGCTGAACTGGAGTTTTAAAGGGATCAGTGGGGTTCCAGTAAAAATGCTCTAAGCAAGCTCTTTGTATTAGTATTGTATTTTAGGGAAAGTGTGAACAGGAGGGGGAAAACGGTTTACATTGGTGGATAGTGCTAGGACAAGGGGGAATGGTCTTAAACTGGGATGGGAGATTTAGTTTAGATATTAGGAGGAAGCTTTTCACTCAGGGGGTGGTGACACACTGGAACTGATTGCCTAGAGTGGCTGTGGATGCCCCATCCCTGGAGGCATTCAAGTCCAGGCTCAATGTGGTGGTTGGCAACTCTGCACATAGCAGGGGGGTTGAAACTAGATGATCATTGTGGTCCTTTTCAACCCAGGCCATTCCATGGTGCAATGATAACAAGGAAAAGTGATGTGCAAATTTGTTAATCTTAAACAAAACAAAACAACAGCAACAACAAAAAAAACAGCAAACCCATGTTGTGCTCTATGCTACAGAATTCAGTGCTCTTACTGAGGACCTGAAATGCTGGCAGTGAGACACTGAAGTATAGGCATCATGCCTCTTATTGGGATATTAACTCAAAGCAGAAGGACAGCAGTGTTTGCTGTAAATGAACCTGTGAATTAAGCTAGTTTTGGAGTTTATATCAAGTGTAGTCTTCAATGTGAACTCCAATCTGATAACTTTCTTGGATTTTTTTTTGAATAGGCGATAAGAGAGTTATTATTCTAAGAGGGTTACCTTTAAACACTAAAAGTGTTAACCCCATTATTCAATTTCTAATTCACAGGCTCTGTAGCACAGACTGGGTTCTGTCTTCACTATTCACCGTTGACTTCTTCTAGTCTGTGTACAGACTGTGTAGTACTTTACAGTCTTAGGATCTTGGTCATCCTGAAGCAATTCCTTTTTAAGTGTGTTTGTAGTTCACAGTCCCTGAAATAGTGAAGACTGTGCTGCAGCATAAGCTGTCTTTATGGCATGATCCCAAAGGTGTGCAAAATGTCCCCGGGTATGCTGTGAACATGTGTGAGCGTGTGGTGGAAGATATATACTGGGGAGGGGAGAGGGGGGTGCCAAATCTGATAGTCTTTGATGAAGCATTTCTGCTAGTGAGTCAGTGAAGGAAGGGTTGTATTAGAGGAAACCTATTAATTAATCTACTCCCAAAATACCTTTGAGCAAACTAATATATATGCTTTGAGGACAACTGGAGTATTAGAGTGTATATATTCCTAACTGTTCGGTGTAAACCTGCCCTACAATATTTATTTAGAAATTTAAAGTATTGGAATTATAATATCTTCATTGAATTTGTGTTCTTCAGTTGCAGAAAGTTCCATGCAGCTGTGCTATACTGACTGTTGCAAAGATACAGAATTGATGTCAACTCCAGCTCATAAGTAGAACAGTGTTATAAAGTTACAGTAAAAGATAGCTTTTCCTAAACTGGTAAAGAGCATGTTTTGGTACTAGAGCAACAGAAGTTTCTATATTCCTCTGAGTTTCCATATTAATGAAATTACACAGCATTACAATTTATATTGTGTACAGACTTGAAGAACATAAGCTTATAATTGAAGAGACAAATATTCTGGTAGAGATGTACTATACACTAACAACAACTATGTAAACTGTTTTCTGATTATTAAATAAATGTTTATTGTTATTAAGCTGAACATGAGCCAGCAGTGAGCCCTTGTGGCCAAATCAGTACGCAGGTTGTTCTGAAAGTAATGCCTCCCATTTATTTTTGTGGAGACTCTGACAAAGAGCATAATAACGTTCAACAGAGCAAATTCTTAGCTGCAAAACACTGGTTTTCAGCATAGTCATCACCATTAGGTGTGCATTTTCACCAGCAGTGAACGAGAACCTGCATGTCACATTTGTAAATTTCTCACCAGTGGAGATGACCCACTGTTTCACAGCTTCCACGATGGCGTTGTTGCTAAAACACACTACCCACCACCTCACTGTGCTCACATCCATTGTTTGGTTTCCATAAGTGTTCAGCAGGTGTCAGTGAATGTCACTGGGTGCAACTTTTTCCCCCATGGAGGAATTCAGTGGTACACTTTTGCTTCATATACTTTTCCATGTCAGATACCATTTTGCCAGACTGGGCTTCTGCTGCCATCTGTCACACGGCAACAAAACATAATGGGATACTGGTGAAAAAATTCGACCTCTACTGCCATGTCACCAATACCCGCTTCTGATATTGTGGGGTAACATAATGAAATAGGAGGCATTACTTTTGGAGCAGCCCTTACATGTTGCAGGCACAAACTGTGTAACAGACTGTAATAAAAAAAAAATAAATCTGTGTGATGCCAGTAAATCACCTTTGTCATATATGTTGTACTTATTACAACAAGAGCTTTTTTGGGAAGAACATTCACATTCTAAGAAGGAAAAAATGAAAAGTCATTTTAGGTATTTTTCCAGTAACCAAATGTATTGACTAACAGAAATGAAAAATAATATTTAGATGGCAACTTTAAATGCCATTAATTTAGAACTTATTCACTACTCTCTAGCAAAGAATATTCATTAAAAGTTAGTCCTATTTTTTACTTCTAACAAATGTCTTTTCCCTTTTTGTTTGTGAACTGTTTCCTGTAACAAATCTACTAGTCATGTTCTTTGCTTCTGTCATGGGATATTGATTTTGCTTCTAGAGTTGTTAACAGAGGTTTGGTTTGGTTTTTTTCCAGTAATAGAAAAATGATGAATCTGGTAAGTTTTGTTAGAAGTTATTTCCCTAAGTGAAAGATTGAAAATACCAAAAAACAAAGAAACAAAAAAGTCAACCACTGTCATTTTGATTATCCAGTGTGACTCTCAATATTGGAAAAGTGTCTTCAGATCACCTTCTTAGTACCTAGTTTAATTGAAATTAACTTGAAACAAATACCATGGGCGGATAAAAGCCATCATTACAGTTGACCTTTCTGTAATTTCTTTTCATGATGACTTTTTACTCCTTCAATGCTACCTAGAAAATTAATAACAGAAGGACGTTTATGGCATTAATTTTTCTACCAGTAGCATATGGGTCAGGATTTAAGGCAAATTAAATAATGAACTAAGTCCCAAAAGCAGATCCACAGTGGAAAGGAATTTAAGAACTAATAAAACTCATCCGTAAAAACACTAACAGCAACTTGAAGTACTTAAGAAAAAATTGGCAGCCTTTCAAATTTGATCTGCAATCTATTTGTGAAACATTCATTCAAACTTCAAGTGTCCCGTGTGTAGAGATTTTGCTTATGGTTTTAAGAATCGCTTATAAACATCAAGAAGGTTGCATTTGTAGCAAATCAATGTTAATTTGGTTTTCTTTAAAATAATTGTTAGATGTTATCATAACCTGTGATAAATGTACTAAGCTTTGATATTTTCCTTACATAGGGTAAGCAGAGAATAAACACAATTGTTAAGCTAGAGTCCTAGCAAATAGTGACCTCGGTTTAAGTCATACAATATAGCAATGGAAAGAAATAGGAAAAATATTGGTATATTCACTACATGATTTTTTGTGTGTTTTTTTGTTTTGTTTTCAGAATATTTTGTTTACAAAGTTCACAGTGCAAGGAATAGCGTGTAGCAAATAAATATGTGTTTGTTATTAGTTTAAATCAAACTGGCAAGAAACAGCATGTGTATTGAAAAATGCTTCTGTGGTTATGGCAAAATAATCTTCATCATCAAGTTCTTAGCACAGATGAGAGAGAACAGCTGTTGTATTAAGTGTCAATATAAGAGCTAAATGGTCTAATTTGATATTTGTAACTCTCACATGGCTGCAAGTTTGATATTTAGTGAAGTACTGGAAAAATTGAGCTTATGTATTCCAAATCTGTTCAAATTCTGGAAGTAGTAAAGCTAAGGTAAATTAGCTAACGCTGAAATTTGTTCTGTTAAAATTTCCTCAAGTTATATGCTAAATGGTTTTAATGCTTTTGATGTCTGAGTTGTTATTCTATAGAAGTAGCATTATATCTGTACTCTCAAATGAACTTCGCCTACTAGGATTACAGATGCATCTGAAAGCTTTGGAGCCAATTCAGAATGAAATTTATTGAATTGCATGTTCATACATCTATTGATAATTTGGGATTTTATTTACATTTTCAATGCATCTAAATTTCCATTCCTTTGAAATCGAAATTCTCCAGGCTCTATCAAGGAATGGTACATCGCTCTCACGGAGACATTTAAAGAAAGTTGCCATAGTGCGGTTTTCTGAACCCCAGAAAAAAGGAAATGGAATAGGAAGAGGTGCAAGAACCTAATGCCTTGAGCCATCACGTCCAGTGGTGTGCCAGAAGCAGAAGTGGCCCATCCTGAAGCTGTAGTTTGAATAGTTTCAAGTTCTATGTCAGTATCTATCCCTGAGGCAGGTAGTTACATGACTTAAAATCTTTTCCATTCAGTGGTAAATTCCCAAGAGTGGCGGGATAATAGAAACTCAATATTTGATGTGGAAATGCTACTCTTCCTGCTCTAGTTCGTAATCTCTTTCTCAACTCTATGGCATTCTTACTGTGCCCTATATCAAAAGGGTAACTCTAATGGAAGAAAACTATAGCTGTGTGAAAAATGGAAGTTATCCATACCTTCCGCTTGAAGAGAGATGTTTTCAGCTTTTAAATTAATAGAACAGATATAAACATAAGGTTTTTACATATGTATATACATACACACACATATGGCTTCTGATTTATGCCACTGTAGCTGAGACTAGAATACGACCTGCAGCTTTCCTGTCAACCACAATTTGACATCTGTTCATAGGTTATCTCACAAGTTTTGAGTAGACCATATGGTCTTTGTCATGAGTTCTCAAAGTACTGTGGCCTTAATCTACATTATATTGCTACAGCTAAATGTAAAATGATATCTCATTATTAATCTAGACTTTAAGGACGTTCCAAAGGTAAGTTAAGCAGAAGCTGTTAATCCACTAAGTAGCTGCATGTTATGTACAAAAATGCTAGTATTTTGTTTATGTACTTAATTTTTCCCCTTATTACAGAAAACTTAATCAAATGGGAACGCTATTTTTTTTTTTCAGAATAACATGATATTGGATCTAATAAACTACGTGAAGCAGGCTGCCATAAGTCTATTCTATTCTGTGTCTCTACCAGCAGAGGATATATCAGTGAGAAGTACAATTTTTGTTGCAATTATATGACGTGGCACTGCTGTAAAACAATAAAAAGTTCATTCATGTCACCAGAAGATTAATCTGGTTATCCAACCCTTGAATCACATGATTTAGATTCAGATCAGAATAAGCCTCATTAGCAGATTTTTAGCAGCTGATAGGGTGGCAGGTGTCTTTCAAGTACCTGACACTTGAAAGTCAGTTGTTGTTTTATACTTTTATGAAATATTTTACAGTATGCTATCACAATCCCAAAACAAAGCAAAGTTGTTCTTAGGCCTAAACCGAAGTACACTTTTCTACTGTGGAAAAAAGGACAACATGGTAGGGAGAAAACATCTGTACGTTCTCTTAAAATGTGGGAATGAACTGTCTTAGAGCACTGCATTAGCACTTGCAATTACTGCTTGAGCTGCTCCAGGCACCATGGGAAATGGAAAAGCTACTGAATGTAATCAGCAATCAAGATGTATACTGAATATATGGAAAGCAATTACCTTATAATAATGCATTACAATAAATTAAGGTCATGTTGACTACAGTAAATTTGAATGATTCAATACTGTTAAAAACAATATCACATACCTATTGAAACATTCATTATAATAAATTGTTTAGGCTACATAAAAACTTATCATACAGAATTAACAGCCTGCATTTCCCAGACAACAATTAAAACTGATGATTTTGAGTCTAATATTGAAATATTCTTAATTGCAATGGAGTTTTTATTGCAGTGAAGATACAGAAAACATTTAAACTTGCAATTACAAATTACAGTGAGGTGTAGTGTACGAGACAGTTTATATGTGAGTCAATATTGTTAAGAAAATTGAATCCAGCATTTTTTGAGAAACAGTTTAACTGTCAATACCTGGGCCTCAAAATTGTGCAAAGAATTGAAGTTGATGTAGACAGTGCAAGATCTGCAGGGTGTTTTTTTCTTTTTTTTCTTTTTTTTCTTTTTTTCTTTTTTTGCTTTCTGACTGATTAAGCATAAACTATCATACGCTTTGAGAAAAAAAATTAATTTCTGCTTTAAAAGGCAAATGGCCCTTCAGTGTAGTCTCCATGCCATTCGTTTCTTTCATATTTTTCTGTGAGATAACTGCATGCTAACAAATGCTGAGACTGTGCAAAATCTCCATATCAGTACTGTGAAATCCCAGTATATTAGCACAGCTACTTCGCTTTCTGATTGTTACCATTTGTGTTAAGCAGTATTTAGCAGCCAAAGCCAACCTACCTGCTGTAGGTAGATACCGTGCAACAGAACAAAACTACTACTGTTTCATGTTGTAATACTGATATATATCTAACATTTTTAGTTTCATGTTCATCTCTTGTTGTTGTTGTATGTCTTCTGGACCACAGTCTTGCCACTAAACAACGTAATAGGAGCCATCTACTTAATTGAAATCCATTTGACTGAGAAGATAAAAGCCAGTTTTCATCATATGAATGTCACTCCAAAAGTAATGCCTATTTATTTCCATGAAGAATATAGCAAATACCAAGAGCACAATAACACTATTTGATAGAACAAATTCTCAGCTACAAAACACTGTTTTTCAACATAGTCACCATCAGTAGCTTTGCATTTTCATCAGCGATGAACAAGAGTCTGCATGCTGTGTTTGTAATATTTGCAAGGCTGTCTAGAACGTGGCTTATCTTTCGTGTCGCTGTTTGGTCTCCAAGTATTAGTGAATGTCAATGGGTGCCATTTTTTCCATGTGGAGAAGTTGAATGACATGCCTTTGCTTCATACACATTTCCATGTCAGACACCATTCATTCAGACTGTCCCTCTGTCACACAGCAACAACATGTAATGGAATATTGATGGGAAGGTTCAACCTTTCCTGCCATACCACCAGCATCTGCCTCTGATGTCGTGGCCCAGCATAATCAAGTAGGAGGCATTATTTTCAAAGCAGCCTTCATACTTCCAAAACTCATTTTCTAATAAGTAGGAGAGAATTCTTAATTAAAACTACTATTCTGAGAGCACTCTTGATTTTTTCCATTTAAGAAAACATGATTTGTAGAAAAAGCAGAGTTTATTAAAATAAGGTATTATATTTCTGATGCAAGAAAGCTATGTATATCATATACATTTTAGGTGCCTGTACATTTCATCTAAGTAGGCTTCAGTTTCTCTGTGAGATTGCTTGTTTTCCAACGTAGGTGTACTTCAATGTTGATATGTAAAAATTCAGGTTGTCTGGAAGTGGACACATTTTACTTTACTAACAGAAAAAAATTCAGACTATGAGCTGAATTTCTTGAATGCTGCTTTTAGTTCAGTGGCTATTTTGACATGATACATAATTTCTAGTTTAGATGATAGTCATATGTGTCATCATACAAAGGTGCCGACCTTTGAGCTCTATTTTTCTCAGTGTAACACAAGGTAAGTAAATGCAGCACATATGATTATATGTGTTATTTTGTGTTACACTGAGAAAAAAGACTCTTGCCTTCAATGTGTTCTGGCTTTCCCGTGTGAGGTGAAATTAATGTATGTAATGTAAATTGTAACCAACCCACTGAAATTACTTAAAGAACAAAATCCTAAAAAGTTGGAAATAAATACTGTGTCTGAGTACTGAAACATTGGTTTTACATGGTAGATGGTTAAATAGGCAGCATTTGATTTCTGAGATTACTAACTTTCTTTTGAGACAGTGCTGGTTTTAATTACAGATTGTTGAAATAAAAGTAATTCATTTACATTTTTAAATCTGTAATTAGAGTGGAAGTCAGCATAAACTTTCCAAATTCATATATTTTTCTATAAATAGTGCAGTTCTGATACTGTAATCTTCTTCACTGTTAATTCTAACTATCAACTCTGTCCAGATTTCTCAACCATCTTCTCAGGAAAAATAGCAAAATAAGTGTAATTATAAGAAGGACTGAATATGCTTTGTGGATTCAAACAAACAAAAATTGAAAATATTAAGTAACACCTTTCAAAATAGAGTAACTTTGAAGTTCAAATAGAAAATATTGTGTTCCTTCACATTAAGACCAACCTTCTTGTTTTTTTCTCTTTAGATGTTATTTAGACCACTGGAAATCATTTCCCTAAGAGATCGATACTTTGCCTCAGTATGCTGATTGAGTTAGCCTTCAAAAATACACAGAAGGAAATAAAAGCCACAGACAGCTAGCAAATCCAGCTAAGCCATGAATGAGTCAACATGTCCGTTAAGATGCATTGACTTTCCATCCATTTACATTTAGAGGTGAGTACACATTGCAAATGAGAAATTGTTAAACAGGTGAAATGATTCACCGCACTGCCATGCAGCAACCTAATTTTGTATACTACTTTCTGAGAGTCTATCTTGGGTATTCTTGCTGTGAAACAAATGTAACTGTCTTAGATGTCATTTAACAGTCCTAGCTTCTTAACAGAAAGAGTAGTAGAAAGTTAGTAGGTCAAATATGCAATTCCTTGTGTAAACTGTGAATTATGTCAGGATTATTTTTTTTTTTAATCTGCTTTTGCCTTCCCCTGTGTTTGCAGAGGTACTCGAACTCATAAATAAGCATTTTGTTAGAATATTTTCCTGTATGTTTCCTAAACGGTTGAAATATGTTAATCTAGTAAGGCATTATATTGATAGTTCATGCTATAGCAACAATACAACAATAACTATGCTAGCACTGCCTAATCCCCAGTAATAGAACTCTTGCATAAGATTATATGTTCTTACTTCTGTATGTCAGCTTGATTATTGAAGCCTCCTCCATCTGTAATCAGTGTTATCTCATGGCTCTAAAACCTTTATTCATGAAAAAAAAAGTAGGCACCTAATTCTGCAGAAATTATTTCATAATGTAATTTTTCTAGAACAAAAAATATGGATTTGATATCAGTGTTTCATTCCTATTCAGTATGTACACATTTGCAGATTTATTACTCTCTGAAGGGCTAACAGATAAAGGAATGAATGAATCACAGAATCACAGAATTATCGAGGTTGGAAAAGACCTAGAAGATCATCCAGTCCAACCATTACCAATACTTCCCAGCTAAATCATACCCCTCAACGCAACATCCAAACGTTTCTTGAACACTCCCATGGTCGGTGATTCCACCACCTCCCTGGGCAGTGCATTCCAATGCCTGACTACCCTTTCCGAGTAGTAATACTTCCTAATGTCCAGGTTTGAATGTTTATGAAAATAGTTCTGACTCTCAGCTCTTTACATGTCGGTATTGCTAGTGTCTCTGTGCCACTCAATCAAATAGTTAGAAGAACATCTACTTGCTTTTCTACGTGTGTTACAGCCCTGAATCATTCTGAATGATAAACACAGGCCAGGGATCTGTCACCTGGTCTGACACAACTGACATGGCATTCTCAAACCTACCATTAGTCCTAATGCCTGATGCGGGATCTGAGTCTCGTCGCATGAAGTAGGATGTGTTCCCTTAATTTTTAATGAGAGCTTTTTATCCTTGCCAAATGGATAGTGATAAAATATTATGCTCTGCAAGGTAACCAATGAAGTGATTACCAGTGGCTTAGTTTGAATGGTGAATTACATAATTTCCTAAGAATATGTGTAATGAATTGGCTGTCTGTATATACTCAATTACCATGCAAAATCAAGCATCTGATCTTAGTAATGATTTCTTCACCTCCTTTAATATTTGCATTTAGCAAAGCAGTATAAGTTGAGTTGAAATGAGTGGCATTTGCTTGAGTTGCTTATGCACGCTCACACAGTGCTGTGCTGAATCCAGTCCGGTGTAACGGAGAGGAAGGAAAATGGCACGGGAAGGGGCATGTGTTTGAACAAACTTACGTATACATGAAGAATGTTATGATTTACCACTAAAATAGCATCAGAAATAATAACATTATCTAATAGTTACTGCTGACATTCTACTAAAAAGTACAGATCTCATATTTTGACTCTCAGCTCACTATATTCTGAGCATGTTTTGAATATGATTGTAGAATGTTACTTGTGTGTTGAGGATTTAGCAGTTTATGTATAGATAATTTTTTTTTTAAATAGTGCACTACTTGTTTTTTTCTTATAATAACTTTCTATTTGTTACCAGCTTTGATGTGAGCAGAAACACTATTGCTGTCCATGAGGTATTATCAGACAATACCTCTGCTGGATGCATATAAATATTTTTGAATGAGAAAAAAAGTGCAGCTTTTAAATGGGAGGCAATGTAATGCTTGCTTAACTGCACCCTGGGTTACCATTTCAGAATGTCCTACAGTGCAAGACTGTCAATCGGTACCTAAATGGGACTTGAATTAGCTCAGACTAGCTACTTTTTTTTTTGACTGATTATTGTTCCAAATGTGTTATCTTCAGAGAAATTATTCATGAATGATTATGGCCATCCTTTCTTTGATTCTAAAGATTACATACTATCTAACCATTTACCTCCTTAGGAGTTTTCTTCATTGGTCGTTGCAGAGTGCTTCGTGTTCCACCGGCTCTTTTCATCTTTGCTTGGAGGACATGCGGGCATGTCATGACAGGACATTGGAAATAATCATAACACAATGAATGTTTTACACTCAACAGTATATATTTCAGTGTCTTACAGGATCACTGTCAACTCACCAAGAAATGTGAGAACAAGGAGCTCTTATCTATAAAGTATACCTTATTTATCATATGTTTATTTATTGGACTCTTATTATGCCTGACAGTCCCTTCCAACCATACATTTTTGTGCTTCCCAGTTAAGAAGGGAAAAAGTATTGTGATACAGCTGTTCTTCCAAACTTTTGCAGTTCCATCTGGACCTGTGGATTAAGTATGCCATTTTCTTAACTGGTCCACTGGCCAAAAACACAATTTTAGCAGTGCAGATGAACAAACACCAAATATACGTAAGTCACCAAGAAACACGGGGAAAGAATATTAAGCAATCTGCATTTTAGAAAGGAACTTGGTTTGGTATGCCTTTTACTAGGCACACATCAATTAAATAGAATTTCAGTTTCTCTCATTTAAAACAAAACAAAAAAACCCACAGTCCTGAAAAATTCCTCAAAGCATGGTTTTCTCTCACACTGAGTGAGCTCACATTAACTACCTGTCCATTATGCTTTGGATCATATCCTGCATTCTATATGGACTGTAAACACCTGATTGATGTTTTTATTTCAGCCCAGTGTCAGCTTACTCTGATCATTGCTAAGAATGCATTGCTCTCTTTAGGTACACTAGTGCAAATGGATTTCCTAGATCACTGTGAAGGGAAGCAAACTTTCTTTCTACAGTTGTCTACAAATCCGTATAAATAGTGGTAGATACAAACTAGTATCATACAAGAATTTGGCAGGGAAAATACAAATTGAAATTCTAAACAGAGTCAACATTTCTTGGCTGGATGTTGTACTTTGATTCTACAATTCACATTAACAGAAAAACAAAAGTAATCCGAACTTCCTTGTTTAATTAAGGTATTGTTGTACAGTACTCTTGGTGCATGTCTTGCAGATTAGAATCAAGATCACGCTTCAGTTGTCCAGACAAATATAACACAGTACTTTATATACCTTTTCTTCTGAGGTTGTTTCTACCGGTTAGGTTACTGTATGTATGCTGAGTAGAATGCTTAGGCATTTAGTCAGTCCACAAGCGCTACACGTTATGTGCACTGACAGTTTTACATGTCCAGTCAAACAGGAAAATACAACATTCTCTTCCAGGTAAATGATTAAATGCGTACGTAATTTCCTTAACTGTTTCACTATGAGATGATCTTGTCTTGTCTAACACTGAATAAGAAAATGCATTGAACACTTTGCACTGTTAGAGTATGGATTAATCAAAATTAACAGGATCTAGAAGAAGTGCTTCTAGGATGGATGGCTATGTTTTTTTCAGAACCTCTGTAATACATTTTGGATAGATGGGTTGTATGGATAGTTAGACTTGTTTTACAAGGCAAGGTGTTGTGCTAATGTTACTTCAGTATAGTGGTATACATCAGGGAAGTCCTGATCCATTCAATTGCACTCATATCAAAAATCACTAGTTTAGGAAGAGGCCTGACTAGAAAATTAGTCCTGTTTTCAAGGAAGATGTCAGTGAACAAAAAGAGAGGCTTTGCCAGTTTTAGACATAATGTAAACAGAATAATTTGAAGTACTGGTTAGAATGTTGCAGAAATTGCAGTTTGTGCTCTGATTCACTACAGTGTCTTAAATCTGGAGTTCAGGTACTTAGATGTGTTAAGAAATTCTGTTTACAACAAAGTGACTCGTTCCAACTGAACAGAAAGGATTTGGTGACCACACCTAGTGAGTCCAAGGACTAAAAGGATTTTAAGTTACAGCTTTTACACCAAAAGCAAATAGTCTACTTGGCTAGTCTAAAGTTGAGAAAACAGCAGTGCTCCTCCAACAGTCCTCAGCAAACAGCCAGATATATGAGCTGCGTTCCACCTGTAATAGTACAATGGCATTTTTGCTGAAGTTGTCTGTTCTTACTTTTAAATTCTAAAAGTTTCTCTCTTCTGCCTTCTATTTTGTTACCATTTTCTATATTTTAAAGCACAAAGCCTAATCTAGGAATGGAATCACAAGAAAGCAAACTTTCCATTACAGTACAAATGGCCCAGCTCACTTTTTTTGTTGTTTAAATTGGAAACAAAAGGCCTTTTATTAAGGATATGGAAGACTGTGGTTATTAATACCTCTTCAGCCTCTAAGATTCTATTTAAATCTTTAGAAATTTGGCTTCAGACCTAGGTACTACTTAAAACTTCCAAATCTTAGTTGGAATTTTAGTAAATAATCCTAATACAATGATCTGTCCTTCCGTGTATTAAAGCTGTTTCAAATATTTGTTCAGATTAACTGGCAGTTATTTCCTGACAGACTTCTTTACTTGAGTTTCAACCTAGATTTTTGCATTTAGATGTCAACTTGTTGCAATTGCTGGTTTGATTGTGCGTTATTTGTTTATTTGCATCATGGCATATATCTTCCTTTTCCACATGCCCCCAAACCATGTTAGTTATTAAATTTATTATGAAACCTTGTTTGCAAATAGTAGTAGTTTCAAGAATTTTTAGAATTAAGACATAGAAAAATTTTGTTTTATTGGAGTGCATGCTACCAAGTGGTTACTGGATTAGGTATGCCTATACAAGTTAGTCTGATTTCCAGTATGTACTGAATGATTCTTAAGCTGGAGAACAGGAAGGGTTCAACCTAAATATGAGATGAGTTACTCTAGCTCATCTTACTTTTTTAAAGTTCTCTAACACAACTGAGGCAAATAATTGAGAGTCTTTCTGAGTTTAAATACAGTGCTTAGACCTGCGATCTTTTAAGTTTTCTTACCTGTAAAAGAACTGGTGAGAATCTGTAACAGTGTCATCCCACAAAAAATTCAGCTAGTGACTGGCAGTTCAGTCTCTGGGGAGAAAAACCTTATTGAGTGCTCCGTGGTCCGAGGGGATCAGAGCATTGTGATCTATTAGGTAAATGATGGTCTGAGAAGCCAAGAAGGAAACACTTGTGAAATTAGGAAAAGATTAGTGATAGGGAGTCCAATAGGGATAGTTTAAGAAAGGATTAATTAGGTGACTGATGAGTTTTCATTATAGAGTCCAGCACTCTACGGACTTGAATGCACACCTGTAAAAGCCATATGTGATTTTCTGTTCTAATCTTGGTGATTCTGACTTGGGAGTAAGACTCAAAACTGAGTTGTGGTTCAGGAGAACGAAGGAAAGGCTTAATTCTTACAAGGTTAAACACGCTGTGCTAGAGAGGTAAGTGACCTTCTGTTAGAGCAGGATAGATACATTGTTACGGTCCATTAACAAAATGTTTACTGACTGCTAAGAAGTAAGTTGCTAGTTTGCACTGAACAAGTTGCCATGCTTGGGAAGGGAAGGCATGCTTCAATGGAAAGTCACTTCATCATTTTGTAATCCAATATCAGAAAGATGCACAACATTTTCATTTAGGTCATGAAACCAAATGAAATTTGGATTCAGTGGGAGAGGATTTCAATCGCATGTTCTAAGTTTGCACAAGAGGCATGCTTCTAGAACAAACATATCTGAGGGAAAAAACAACAAGCAGCGAATCACTTGGAACAGTCCTGCATTTAGGTCAGACAAAGTGGATGTTCTTTCTGCCTAAACAGTTCTAGAAGTAGATTGTGTATTGTTTTACAAATAACGTTGCTGCCAGAAACACCAACCTTTATGTTACATTTCCAACAGTGCTCATTGATGATAAGTATAATATTCTTCCTGGGATGGAGTGCTAACTCCTGGTACTTTACCTCAGGGACGTTTGTCAAAAAGGCTTCTAGACTCAACCACCTGCTAGTAATCTGCTTAGAACACTGCAAGTGTCACCTACTTTCAGCTGAGCCCCGGTGTGATGAGGATAAACAAAGCACATGGCATGAACAGCAAGGTACTGTCAGACTAACATCAAAGCTGCAGTGCGTTAGCTTTTGCATAGAAATCTCAATGTAATTTAATTCAAACAATGGATTTGTTTCCCCAAGGAGATTGTATATCCAAAGTGTCTTTCATGGATCTTTGCACAGAAGTCAGATCATATGCTTTAAAAGCAACCAGCACATTTACAGTTATTTAGAACGGAAACATTTAGAGTCTGCTAAAACAAAGCTTTTAGTCCTTTGGGATATAATTTGTTTAGAAACAAAACATTCTCTTGAAGATAAACAGGAACAGACATTGATTCTGCTAAATAGAACGCTTCTAAGTAAATTGAAAATGACTTCCCTCAACTACCAAAACACTTCTAAGAATTAAAAATATCCTGATGGGAAAGTTTGATCCTGGAGAATTACAGTTACACGACCTGGAAAACTTATACATACCAGAATGGAGCTCTGTGTATAACACAACCAAGAGTTAGGCTGTCACCGGGAAAACTGTTCAACTCGTGGTTTAGACCAGATCAGTGTTGAAGCAGCTAGGTAGCACCATGTTATTTACTGGATTTCAAATAGGCAGTCATTCAGCATAGCTACAGTAGCACTCACAAAATGTTAATGAAGACCTGCAATTTTCTAAACATTTTATAACTGCTTCTCAGATGTTTCAGTCATGCGCACAACAGCATGCAAATGCTATTTGAGGGTCCCATGGTCACTTACACGTTCCTAGGCTTGGATCCCCAGTTCTGCACAATGCACTGTCCAGTCCACTACTCCTCTACCTGGATGTGAGCTGCTTGTGGTATTCAATGGGAGGGTGCTCTGCTTGGCCTGAGCAGAGGTTGTAGTACATGTGAGTCAATTTGTGCTGATAGCAAGCCAGGTTTAGATGGCTGCTCTGTTTTCCCTTTCTCACTACAAGGTTTCTCACCTGTATTTCAAATTAAAGTTTGCAATTACAAATGGTTTAATTTCTGAGATGTGAGTCTCTGCTTTCTTCATTGAAGGTAATTTCTGTTGTCAAATATCTGCAGAACATCAATTTCTAAAACATAGATGTTACTACTAAACTTTAACGGAAGAGACTGCTACTATAGGTGGTTTCTATGCATGAGAAAATTCAGCTTGACTCATTGTATGAGTAGTTTATGAAAATTATATTGTCTAGACATTTTAAAGCATGACTCCAGTCCAGGAAATGACAAAAAACCATACTTCTGGGCTTATAAGCAAGTGTGGATCCCAGGGTGAAGATCCTGGAGTTTTTATCTTCCCCCTTGGGGAAATGAAAAGGGGGCTCACTGGAGTGCCCAAAAGCGTTAGAAACATTATATGGAACTACACAAGACAGGAAGTACTTGTTTCATCATACTGACTTTCCAAAATGTTACTTAATATCGCTTTGGGAAGCGCTCTTCCTAGTTGCGTTCTTCCCTAGTGTGCTGATAAAGAAGAATGAAGGCTTCTGCAATTGTTCTTTACAATAATGACCAGTGTTTATTTATATATCTTTGGGGGCACTCTTGTAGTATTGATATCGAGGGGCTGGACTTCTGCTAAATATGTCCTGGCACCTGCAGTGTCTGAAGCACAGACTCAGATGTGAACGATCCAAATCCTTTATTGCAGGTTCTAACGTTCCTTGTACACATTTCCAAGTTCCCTTTTGTAACTTCCCAACCCCCCCCAACATGTCAACTGAATCTCACAAGTCTCCTTCCTGTCTAGGCACTAACTGCCCGTGCAAGTGCTCATCCAATCAGAGCCACAAGTTGCTTTTATGAATGCAATTTGAATGCAATTTCAGGGCTCAGTTGTACAATTAGATATGGAAAGACTCAAAGGAACTTCATTTGGGTTCAGCAGTCTTTGCACATGCCATCAATTACAAGGTTGGAAGCTCAACTATATGGTAGGTATTACATGTGAAGTGAAACACCCGGAGAAAACAAAAAGGCAGCTGTAGTATAAATATGTTTAATTAGCAGGAAAAAAGGTTAAAGAAGGTTCTAAATATTTCTATTGTATATTGCTTAGAATGAAGGCATAACTACTCATGAGTTAGTGAATATTTGTCTGAGGATCTGTTGTTATGGTGTGTGATTGCTGTTAAGTTTTAACTTGTTGAGCATCATGATTTTGATTAGCAAGCCTCTGGAATTTTCCTAACAGAGGTAACTATCAATACTACAATACATGTGACTTTTGCTCTTCTTACACCTAGCATTTATCTCAAAGAAATTAGAGGATTAGAAAACATGCTCAGTTTGCCACTTCTGTATCTCTTATAATAACAAGAATTTGAAAAAGGTTATTTGCTTTTTTGGACTGGCATGCCTCTTTTGTCTCTGAAACCATTCATGTGAAGTTGAGAAGACAGAGTGGTTTCTAGCAGCTTCCTAAAAGCTGTCATAACTATTACACTCTCCAGAATTTGAAGTATCTTTGCAATCTTTTCTTTTGCAAGAGAACTCTCTGCCTCTGTCTATTCTTCTGTAAATATTGAGCTGCATTTCTTATTTGCCTTCCATTGCTGATGTTAGAAAATTGCTTGTTTAAATGGTTTCTGAAATAAATTTATGTAATACATTCTAGAGTATAATCACTGATAATATTAGCAGGGATGTGGAAAATGCAATTTATTTCTTTTCTATTTTCTCTTCTGAAGTGCGGTAAATTGTTGACCTTTTCTACTTCAAAAGACAAATTCATTTTTATTATATACCTTGTATCTTGATATCTTGTTGACTATAGTACATTATGAATTTTACTGGGTAACATAAGTCTGGCTTCCTACCAAGAACAAGCTTTACCTTACTACAGTTCATTGAAATGTCTGGCTGCTTTGGAACACAAGAAAAATCTATTGACAGATGTCCTGACAAGGCAATAATGAAAAGGTCATACTACATTTCCTGCAGCATTTATCTTGTGGGGCTTTTTTTAGGCAATGTGTACCATAAACTAGATCAAATTATATCTAATTAGAAACGCCAAGTGCTAGAATGGAAGTTAAAAAGCTATTAAATGCTTGTATTGAAATTATTGCACATTATATTTCAAAATTCTTAAAGTGTTTAATGGCATCTTATCAACATTCACATCCAGTCTTAAAACTTTTTAACTTTTCTAAAGATCAAGGTCACAGAGCTCAGCAGTTCTTGTTTTATGGAGCCTTGGGGCCATTTTGAACTATTACTACTTCAAGAATTGTTGATTATGATTGAATACTGGAACAAAAGTACATCATAGATATTCTGTGCAAGCCTTTCCTGACAACATTATCAGTGTGTGGAATAACAAATGCCTAATATTCAGTGACAATTATGAAAATGCTTGCTGATCAATTTTTTATCTCTCCTTGATAAGTTACAACTTATTGTAAACCGTACAATATTTTTTTTGTAGACTAAACTATAAATACGCCAATCATGTCCTTTATCGTAACGTTCTAATTTTACAAAGCATGGTAAAAATAACTGATTATGCTAAAAAGTTTGCTCTGTTTATTTACAACAGTAATTTAGGTAAGTTTAGAACAGGCTATTTTGAAAAGAGACAGAGTTCTGCAGTGGTCTTTCATATGGGTTCAGGAGCTTTTAGACAGGTAGGCACTTAATTACATTGGTGACAACGCCATTGCTGTTGTGGCACCAGTGAAATCAGGTACTTTAATTTTGCATTTTACACTACTTTTAAATAACTTTCTGCCAAACCTTTTTTGCATGCACAAAATCAACAGTAAACTTTGTTACATCCTATCTAGCTGCGTACGTTATAATATTTCAATCTAAATTTAGTCCAAAGTCAAATGGGAGTAAAATTTACTAAGATTTTTTCCCTAAGGCTTACTGCTAATTGGGAAGCATGTGGATTCTAACTAGCACCTTTGAAAAAGACCAACATACAGTAAGTCTGGTTTTGCCTCTGCATTTTGTAAAGAAGTGATATTGACCAGGATACAGTATTCTACATTTTGTAAAACTGAATTCCCCAGTTGCAAGATTTGGCTCAAAATACAACTTCGTCAGTTGTTCAGCTGCTGCTTACAACTTTTTTCCCTCTATTTTGTCTTTCTAGTTATCAATGTATTATATGTCCAGGTGTAGCTCTAGCAGAAGTACTTCCTAAGCCAAGTTGATGATTATTATTATTATTTATCCTATCAAAATATACTAAAGGAACAAAAAGGACCTTTCAGTCCAACTCTGTGTTCTAAGGTAAGTTGTCAGTCAATATCCCTCTCAAAAATTATTGTTGTCTTTCATGCATGAGTATTCTATAATTCATATATCATACAGCTGTAGGGGAACTGTTAGTTTGGGGCTTGAGCTGATGATTGAGCACCTGGTGAAGAGGTGTGGCTGGCCTGGGGAGCACAGGCAGATTGTTTGCAGCTGTGCTCCCCAGGTGATCAGCAGTAGACCCAGTGTGCAGCCACTCTGGGCTCATAAAAGGGACAGCCTTCTGAAGGGGGAATATTTCCTTAATATAGACTGCTTCCTGGGAAGGAATGCTGTACAGCTAGAGTGCCTTTTCCCCCTGTTTGGTGAGTTTTATTCTTCCTGTATATGATTGTTTGCCTACCTGCATATACTTTTCCAGGTATCCTGAGGAACTTGTTAGAAGCAATTTTGTTTCTTTGTAAGCAGAACAATGCATAAGTACAATCTGCTTAGATCTAGTGGCGGCGGGGGGGGAAACTGTTACTGGAGAAGAATTTCTCTAACAACACAGATGATATAGCTTCAAGACTGATGAATTTTATTTTCATTAGGAATCTGTTCAGAATTTTTACTCTCAGTAAGAAACAAAGCTGGTGTGAAGAAAGTGACAAGAAGGCAGCTTTGTAGTAGCTTCTTAATACTACTATTCTTTTTTGAAAGCATATTGTACTTATAAAGTGCTTTTACTTCTAGTGATATGCTTTTATAATCAATAAGGAGTTAATTATATGTAATTTTTACTTGATATATTTAGCTACAAAAAATATTAAGGTGTGAATGATTCAGTGCAGGTGAGACTTATATTCATATCTACCATTTTGATTTATTCTCTTTCTTAGTAATGTATTGTTGATAAATGAGAAAAACTCTCCAATCTCATTTTGATTTATGTCATGTGAGTTGAGTGCTTTTTTTACCCTGGGACTCATTGTATTTAGAAACCTTCCTTAACCAAATCAATGATGACAATAACTAATGTTTAGATAATTTGAACTTTGCAGTGTAGTGAAATTGTTCTTGTTTGTTAGAACTTGAAAGGCGTGTTTTATGAAAACCAAACAAACTGTCTTTTAAAAAAATTTCCCCTTGGGCATCTTAGTTATTTTGACTTTCTGAAACTCAGGGTTTTCATCATTGTCATGGTTCTGAAGTCTACTCTTAGTAGTACAAAGGTTATAAAAATGCTAATTTAAGGTAGGAAATATAAACAAAGGACAGATAATGATTATTTCTTTTCCTTTGACGTTGTCAAATAGGGACTAGATTCTTAGAAGAAAGATTGTTTAAATAAGGCTCACTCCATATAGCTGAGAGTCTGGCCTCATTCATGAAAGCTTACCTGACTCAAGTCCTTGGAAATCTTCCACTTCTCAACTGTGGGTTTTTGTTGTGCTCTACTGAAATATAAATAATAGGAAGGAAAAAAAAATCGTACGGTGGCATGTAGGCCTATTACACGTCAGGATGAATTACAAGAGAGCAATGACATCGAAGTGATAAAGCATTATGACTTTATATTCTGCTAGTGATGAACCACAATTATATTAGCCAAGAACAAGAGATTACTCACAATAAAACACAATTTAGTGTGAATACAGGCTACCCGTAATGTATGGGGTGTGAGTATGTAATAGTTTAGCTTCAAGGGTGAGTTCTCAGAATCGGAGTGACCTTTTCATTTCCTGAGTTATCAGTCTGTTTCCATAGTACAGATAATTTTTTCATCATACTTGTTAAGAATGAATTTGTAGAAAAAGGAGCTGTGTTGAAATGTTACTCCAAGCCTCTCTTCTTTCAACGATTGCATTTGTTTCCACTGTGTCCTGGTTGTATTGCAAATAGAAGGCAAGGATTTAACTGTGTTGGGAAGGTCTGGTTAGTGTTGCCCCAGCCATCTGAGCTCAGCTGTGGTGGGGTGAGCTGGGCACATGCTGCTGAGTGCAGGGGGTTGCACAGCTGAGGCAGTGGCTGTGCTGGTCACAGTGGATTGCAGTTGGACCTGCAAGAGAAAGGACCAGGAGAAAAAAGCCAATTCATGTAAGAATTACCCACCCAGGAGGCATTTAGCATTCTGTACTCCAGGAGAGCCATTACAGTGGGTGCTTTCCACGTAGAAGGAACAGTTTCCTCCTGAGAGGACTGATACAAGGGCGAGAAATATCCTGAGGGAAGCGCTGCTGCAACCAGTGCTGTGCCAGAGCATAGGGAAGCATTGCTGCAACTGCTGTGTGTCAGAGTGAGGACAGTCCTGCTGCAACTGCTGTTGTGGAGGAGTGGGGATGTACCTGAGGGGCCACAGCCTGCTGGTAGCAGCGCTGTGCATGGCGGGACCTGTGAGGAACAGAGCTGCAGAAGCTGCTAGGTTTCCCGCCACAACTGCCGCACCACCTTTCCTCTCCTCAGAGGAAATTCCCGTAGAGTGGCAGTGAAAATGAGGTAAGTTCAGAACAGGAGGAAAAGGGTCTCCGTGTGTGGTTTTTTTTTTCCTTTATATTTGAGGCGGTGATCGCTGATTTTCTTTGTTGTGCGGTGAATTAAACTAAGAAAAATGGGGATGAGGCTTGCTCTGAGATCCTGGGGGCAGCATGGAAAATCAGCCATTTTGCAAGTTCCAAGCAATAGCAGTGAGTTGAAGTAAAATGCCCCCACCTGTGGTGCTCACTGGCTCCAGGAGGAAAGCAGGTGTGGCCTTTTCCCCTCTTGTTAGGCATGAGCATGGGAGGTAATCATCAGAACTACAAAGGGCAATTCAAGTAGTGAATCAGAGACTTGTTAGAAATGTTAGGCGTCTATGGGTTTGAGTGAAAATATATGGGAAGAAGTCAGAACTCTCAAGTTAGGAGTACCAAATCAGATTCGTGACAGAGGTGCTAGAAGGCTTTTTTTTTTTTGTATTTGCTCCTCAGTGGGTTTTGTGTCAGCAGCACGTGGAATTTCCTTTGGTCACTTCGTCATCATATTGTATAGACAGCAGCACTTGGGACAGCACAGCCGCACTGCTTCATGGCTGCAGGTAAGGAAAGATAATATTTTTGAAGCAGTTTTCTTGTGGCATGTGCAGTTTTATTAAATGCTAATGAAAATTTTTAATTACTTTGTACACGATTGAATTTAGAACTTGGCATGTTCTCTGTATTCAAATGTGGTAAACAGTTTGTTTTATGATTCTTCAAAGGAGATTTACATTACATGTTAACTGTTAGAGCTCAGTCACTGGCCTGGCACTCTCTTCAGTAGTACTAACATGGTTTTAGTTCACTGTTCTCTGGTTTGAAATTCATTAAATCCTTCTGAGTTCAGAGGGTCTGCTGGTAAGTTGCTAGATTTGGAGATAGAGTTTGTCTGTGTTGTTGTTGGAAAAGGTGTATTTAGTTTTGCTCCCGCGCTTGTGGTATTCTTCAAGGTGCATCTTGAAGTTATAAGATGCCTCTTCATACTTCATTACTGTTTACTACTATTTGTATAAATGAACAATTAACATCATAGATCACAGTGCATGTTTATGTGCTATGAGAATCTTTGTGTAATCGATTGTTATAAACTTAGTGTTCATAGTACAATGTTCATGCTACTGTAAGAGAAAATATCCTTGAACATATTGTAGATGCCATTAAATAAGGTTTATCAGCTACTTTGGCACTCTACTGCTTAAACACAGTGTAAAAACAACAAAGCAAATATGATTGTATAAGCATGTTGCTTACTATTTAGAGACAATTGTAGAATTTGGAGCTAAATCTATAGAACTAAAGAGCAAACAAGTCTGTTATAGTATTTTAACCATCAAGTATCATAATCCATTTCACTTCATGTGATCATTATTGCATTGACATACATGACACAAATATTATCTTAAACCAAATAAACGCCTAAAAAACAAAATAGTAGTGTAAGATCTTGCCTTATGAAGAGTTTTGTTGGTACATGAAGTCATGCATTTATAAAATAAAAAAATTAAAAAAATCAACAAACCATTACATTATTATTTCCTCCAACTGGATCATTAAAACTAAGTACGTGAGAAAGAAATTTCACTGAAATCTGGACAGTCCAGAGTTTTAAAAAAATACATATGTATATACCCTTTAAAGTTAGATTTACATTGTTTCAAACAACTCTGTTGGCAGTTCATGTACTTCATTATAGTATAAAGAACTCTTATTAAGGGTAATAATATCTGCTTGAGTTTACAACTACTTATGCAATAATTGATGCAGCAACTTTATTCCATTACTGATGGTATGTATGCAGACCTAATAACTTCAGTCTTTGCTGGTGGTTTTAAATAAAATTGTGCTGAATTTGGAGAATCTTTACCGTTGAGTGGGATTTAGGCTTGATATTAATAGTTGTTTTTTTGAATAAACATCGGACAGACTTGTATTTTTATGATACTTTGATCACTGAGGACGTAGGAGGAGGACAAACCTATTTTCTTATCTAGAATCATATAATGGCTTGGGTTGGAGAGGACCTTGAGGATCATGTAGCTCTAACCCACTGCCCAGGGCTGTGTTGCCATCCACTGGATCGGGCTGCTCAGGATCCCATCCAACCTGGCCTTGAATGCCTTCAGGAGTGGCATGTAACGTAAGTTCACATCAGTCTTTTCTTTTTCCAACAACTTCATCACATGAATGAATTGAGCACAGATGCAGAAGAAAAATGAGAGTTGGTGTTACGCTTTCTGATTAGGATGTGCAGAGTTATTTGTTATGTGGTTTTTATTTGGCATGGTTTTACTGTGTTGACTTGGAATAGAGGTGCTGGCAAAAGGAGCTCTGATTCCTCAGATAATATTAGCTATATACTTCAGGTCACGGTGCCAATTGGATTTTAAATATGCTGGATTACATTGGAACTCATGTGGAGGTAGCTGCGACATTCATGTGGATTCCAGATGAGTTTTGAATCACCTGTAGGTTACAGTGAATACTAAATGAATTATTAAGGCAAGTGTAACTATATTCCATATTTGTGATGCAGGCAGCTGTATGAGTAGAAAAGTAAACGTATCCCTGACTTCAAAAAGTAATAATAATAATACAAAATGGGAGAACTTAGAAGATCCTAATGCTGTGTGTGTATTGAAGAAAGAGAGAATATTTCATCCACAAAGCTTTTGTGGGAAAGAAATAAAAGCCTTCTGGCACTGGTTTGGGTTTTTTTTTAATGTATGTACATAATAGAATGAGTTATGGAGTACCATACTAAGATGTAAACATGCCAATAAAAACAATGCCAGGCAGTTGACCTTATTTTTTATTTATAACTCCTAAGTATATCATAGCTGGAGAATACAGGGAGAATAAAACGGCAAGAAGATGAATTAATATTACCTTCTTTAGAATTATATCACTAATTAATTGATTCAGGACAATAACTGGGGGCAAGAGCAGAATGGAAGCCCCTTGGTGAATGGGTCTAGGGGCTAGGTGGGAAAGAGGAAATGCAGGCAGTAGTAGTCAGCGGTGCAGAACGTGAAGGAAGTGGAATTCTACCTCTACTGAAAAGGCTGGATATTTTTTCTATTCATTTTAATTTTTTGTTTGTTTGTTTTGCAATCGAAATCTTGCTGGAGAAACTGAAAGGTCTTCTACGGTGGTGGTAGGTTGGACTAATCTAGGTGAAAACCTTATGCTGAGGCATTGTCCTTGTGCAAACAAGTGTAACAACAATAATAAATGAGATAAAAGCTTTTTTTAATGAAGAAAATGACATGAAGCTGTATCTTGCTTTTACCGTATTACTGTGCACACAGTAATAATAAATAAAATGGCAAACACCTTGAATGTCTAGTGATCTTTGCTTTGTTTTTGTCAGAGAAACACTTTTTGTGCTTAGTTCTAGGTATTTTCAGTTGCAAATAGTATTTGGTGATTGTAACTATTTAGAACTGCTAAGAGTTGTCATCTTTGAAATAAGCGTTTTTTGGAGAGTTTTCTGTAATCCAGCTCATCAAAGGAATTTCTTATTAACATATGTTGTACCTGAACCTTTGAAGATGCAGTGCTTATTAGATCAGAGTTGTGTACACATTTCATTATTCATTCAGGCACCTTTATGTTATATTAAAATGTTAGTCTTCAAAGTGCTTTGCTTTGCTTTTGGATTTTGGAGAGGGATTGTTTTAGAGGAGAAATGCAGGTTTTATCTATTTTAGAAAAGTTTCTTTTTAAAGCTTACTTTACAGTCCACTTCAAAGCTGCTGTTGCAATTCAAACATACTTCTGAAACTTCCCCAACTAATGTGATGATCTGACTTCTTTCTTTGGCCCCATGTGGAGGTTAAAAGTTCAGCATCCCTTAGTATTGTGAAAAGCAAGTTAACAATACTCTTTGAGTGCCTAACAGATGAATGTTGTGGTGACTTAAATACTGCATTTATCAGGGTCAAGTTGCAGTGTTAGTAGAAGTGAGTGTTACGTCTGCATAGATATAGAAATACGTAATTAGTATATTTCTATTTTGTGACTTCTTCAAGTAAAACAATCTACGGTTAAAGAAAGCCCCAAGCCACTCTGAAATGTTTTAGTCATGTTGGCTTTGACAGGAAGAAATGCTTGGTAGGTTTTGGATATCAAATCCTTTAAGAAATGTTTGTCGAGTTCTTCCTGCTGTCTCCTGCAAAGCAGTGTTCGCAGTGATGTTTATCCCTTTCAAATGGATTAAAGAGAGCCTTACTGAAATTATCATAGCACTGCTGGAAATGTTTTCAGTAGATTAGAAGAGCTTTAACTGTAGATGTTTTATGGGCTTCAGCATTTTCTATCAGCATTAAATCATAGAAGGTTCAGTCCTTCTGATACAAGTTTTAGAAAGTTGAGTTGCCTATGTACTAAAAGGTGCATCAGAGCTTCATTAATGTGTTTGCTTAGCCAATTACTCCATGTGTCAAGTCAGTCAGAAATGAAAATCTATTTGTGCTTGCATATTCTTGCAGTTCTTACCTATGTTGGTTTTTTTTGAGAAAATCATTGAAACTAAGAACTGAAATCTATAGACTATTGTACATTAGCATCAAGTATACTGGAGGAGGAATTTTTGTGCCTTCAGTGAACTGAGGTCTTCCATTAGTCTGTCCTTAAAATGGTTGACCCTCTATTACAATCTTACACTGAGATTTATGTGGTATTTCTACATGCAACATGCTTTTAATAGCCATCTCTGTAAGGTACGAAGTTCTGTGAGCCTCGGATTGTGTTGTTCCCGTAGAGCTTCTGAGTGTAGAATGAAAATGACGCGAGTAAATAAATAGGAAGAACGCTGTAGCATCCTTTTATTATATAATTTATTACATTTGGAGGACTTAAAAGAATGAGAAGTCCTAAAGAAATGTCTCCTGAAAATTATTTTTTGGGATGTATTTTTCAAACTTAATCTTTTCTTGGAGTATCTTGACCCCAGCATATCCAATTAGCTTATATCTCAATATTGTATATCTGGACATAACGAAGTAGCAACAACCTATCAGAGCAAAGTAGAAAGGATAGTTGGTGGCTGTCTTGTTACAGAGTTTTGCTTCTACTCTGCATTATCAAACCTGGCAGTTGCTGTTACTTAAATTGTAATATCTCCAATGAACTATTAATTTGAGAAAAATAAATTAGCATAAAAATTAAATATAACTTTTCAGTGATTTGAAAGTTTATGTAAATGACCAATTTCAAAAAGAACTTAATGTAATCAGACAAATTCACTTCTCTAACTGAACATAAAATGTTCTTTGCGAATCTCATTATATGCAGCTCATGAGAATGTAATTAACTTCCTAATTTATATGCAGATAGCCATCTAAATGTCAAAGCACTTTTATGCAGCGAATTCCTTCCCATTTCTGAATCAGTACTTTAGAAAAAATGTGCAAGAAAACTTCATAGAGGCTAAATGAGAGGCATCCAGTCTTTCATGAATGCCGCTTTGACTATTCTTCTAAGCAGAAGTGCTTTCAGTTGTCTTGGTTTTCAGGACATATTCTACATCAACTAAGCGTAGTATTATACAGTTGTCTGTTTTAGTATGAGTGTTAGTGTAAAGTATGTATAATGAAGCAACTTCCTTTTGGGTTTAATGTGAAATGTATTCTTTGCGAAGTCAGAAAATATATTGCTGTAGTCTCTCTACTTCATCCTGTAGTTTGAAGTCATCTATAGAGCATTGCATCATTTCAATACTTGAGACATGAACATAAGAATGAAGTGAATCTAAAATAATCAACTATCAAAGCTACACATCGGAAGCATAAGAGAGGTCTCCAGCAAGCAGGAAGGAAGTTTAACGACTGAATTATTTTGTTAGAAAATATGTAAGTATGATGTTTCAATAATAAAATGTAAATTTATGACAAAACGTATTACTTTAAAATATTGCTTTTCAAATAATTTTAACCTTTCTAAATTTTGAATGTGTAATGCTCAAACTGGTTTTATTATCTGGCTGTGGCTAATAGTGTAGAAAAAGTAAATGATTAAAAGTAGTGGTGTTAGCACTTTCCCAGACCTCACTTAAGGGTTGGCAGCAGAGATGAGCTTATCTGTCTGGAGATAGTCCTGTCAACAGCATAAAATATGCAGCCATGTTTTCTGTTCTGATGAAGAAATTTGAGAATAGATTTCAAGATTTTCAAAGGTCAACTTTTATGTATTTGCAACTCCCATTTTCAGTCGATGTAAGTAACACTAACAGTGAATTTTCAAATGGAATGGTGGGGTTGCAGTAGGACATACCACTCAAAGAAAAACTTGATTGCTTCTCTACCAGACTTTAAATCCTATCTTACCAGGGAAAAATATCCCTTGCTCCACAATCACACTTTATTCGCATCATTGCTTTTTGACAGTACATATATCTGAGAACAACTGTTTTCAGTGATAAGTACAGGAAGAATAAAATATCATCTGAATTGTCTATGAAACCCAAGGAATATCCTCCTAATTGTATGCAGCCTAGTCAAGCTAAAAGGTTGAGCACTCATGCTGTGGTGAGTATGTGTCAGAAAAGTTTTGTCACATGCATTTTACAACCACACAAATACAGAGTTAATATTATGTGATTAAAGTATGCTGTTTTATCTCTTTGGTTAAATCCTACTCAGTAAATGAGCTGGGGGGTGGGAGGAGTGAAGCAGGAAGAAGGGAAAGAGAGATTAACTTTTTGGTACCTGAACTTTTCTACCCGAAGTCTACCCCTGTCACTTGTTCAAGTCTCTGCTGGAAGCAAGCATGACTATTCTGTACACTGGCCACCATTGTGCTGATTTGTAGTCTTAGATTTGATATTCTGGTAGTTTATAAATACTGTAGTGGAGGTAGACTCATTATCCTTGTTTACCATGAAGCAGACTTATATGTGAATATATCTACAGTGGTTGTAGAATTTCAAGTAACCTCCAAGTAAACAATTTCTAGCAGCCTGTTGTTTTGAAATTAAGCGTAATGAAAGATCATCTTTTTCTCTATTTCCTATGCTAGTGTTTGGTTTTTATTGCTAGCAAAATTACTTTGGCTTATCTGTTTAGCGGAAATGCTATTTCAATGAATTTTAAATTTGTTTTTTCTCACCACTAACATTGTGTTTTCCTTCTGTGTAGTACGCATGGTACCTCTCCTTCTATTCTGGACTATGTTTTGGGTTTGTTTTTTTTCCCCCATGAGATTATCTTAATTTCACTTGATGAATAGTAACTGATTTAAACATAAGTATAGCTTCTATTTACTGTAGCACAGAAATAAATAAGTATCTTGTGTTTTTTCTCTATAGGCATTTCTTTAATCCATGTGTCATGAACTAGTAGTTCACAAGTCAGGCTTAACTGACACATTGAGCGGAGCTGGAGAATGTGGAATATTGTAGAAATCTTACTAAAATTGAAAAGAAAAATGTATGGTTTCCTGCATGTAATGCTCCTTACATCCATGCTGTATGATCTGAACACCTTAGAGATATTTTATACTATATATACTGCGCTACATATATTGTTCCATATTATGACCTATGCTGCTCCGGTGGTGGATACCCAGTCAGTGGAGATGCTCAGGGTCAGGCTAGATGGGACTCTGGCCAACCTGATGTAGCTGTCCCTGTTCATTGCAGGGTAGTTAGGCTACATGATAAAGGTTCCTTCCAACTTAAAACAAGTCTATAATTCTGCAGGCAGAGAGATACAACAGCTACATTGCTATTGAGTCAATAATCAGTGCTGTCTAATTAGTGAGATCTTTAAAGAAATACTATAGTAGCTATGACAACTATCCTGTTTTGTTTATGTTTCCAATTAGCATTCATTTTCATTCACATGGCTAACTCCAGTTAGTAATAGGGTGATTTGTTGTGTACTAGTCCCAGTAAGATCAGCAGAAATATAGTTATTAACATGGTCGTATTGACCTTGTTACTTGGTGTAAAAGGAAGAGAGCCTACAAACCGTAATGTTTTAATTTAAAAGGAAACTGACAAGTTTGATTATTGGATGTTGTCTTAACCTTTTTTGAGCTTTATGTCATTTTCTGGAATAGCTATTTTTCATATGTTTGGGGTACTACATGGCAAATCTTAAATATTTAATAGAACAGGATCTCCAGCCCTAACTTGAGTAAGAAGGCAATAAGAGGAGGTATTGGCAATTCTAAAACAAAGAAACAACAAAAAAAAAACCAAACCACAATCAAAACACCATATGCAGCTATTGAAAAACAGATGTTGGGTAATTTTCAAAAATGCATTTAGTAGCTGAACTTTCCGCAAGCGAACTTAATATTTAGATGACACATTTACTTTTTAAAGTGTAGCTTTTTCTGCCGTTTTCTAAAAGGGCTTATTGCTGTATTTCAAGATATAGTGAATGTTTGGTTATAAATCAATCAATTTCTTTCACATTTTTAAACTGGCCAGAGGGAGAAAAGACTAGCTGGGTGAATGCATCAATTTGGCTGTTTATTTCTTAGAATTCTGCTTCTTTACTGCTGGAAGCAGTGTGTATGAAAGGAAATAGGAAGGGAATGATGTTCTATAGTTTTACCCTTTTAAAAAAAATAAAAAATATAAAAATCCCTTCTTGTGTATGTTCTCAACTGTATTTGAAAATGATGGTCCTCTTTCAAAATATACAATAGTGAGAGCTAAATTGAACAAATGGAGACACATTCAAAAATCCAGTGATTGCTATAATGGCTGCTGTGAGTTTCTAGTATGCTATGTTGTACATTTATAAAGTAAAATTAATACAGTTTTAATAAGCTTCCTCTATGAGAGCTGTAATACATCCAATTTAACATTTTATGATATATTTGTGTTCATTTCAGCCTTTTTAATCAATAAAACATGCTGATATTTATGTCAGTTTAAGTTAAAATGTAAAATTAGACACTTTGTAGAATGCAACAGAGGCTAAATCAGAACTTATTCTTAAGTGTTAAATAACTGGATAATTTTATATGTAGTTATTAAAAAATAGGGGAAAAATTATCTTCTCTGGAAACTAATGGAGTTGTTATTGAGTATATTGGTGGGTTTAAACTCTCTTGAAGTAAACATTGTATTTGATTTAAACTGCACTTGGCTATTTCAGCTCAGCAATTATTTCACTGTGAAAATAATTTTTTAGTCAGTGTTTATGATTTGTACTGTGACTTGCTCTTGTACTTTATCCGTGGGTATTGTATAAATAGCTCATGTTTTTGTTACTAGCCACTTATTGCATTATTTGCGATTAAATATTGGAGGCTTGTCTTCTGCCTAACGAATGTGTCAGATACTTTTCTTCAGAGTCACTGAATAAAGATCTTAGGTGCAGTTTGGATTTTGGCTTCACCATTTCTGCATGCTGATTAAGTAATTGCTCATTTATCATCTTTCCTTGTGTATTGTGATTAGCTGCTGCCTGTTAGCTTGCCTAGAGCTATTGCCAGAGACATTAAACTGGATTGTGGACATAGCACTAACTGTTTCGCTGTTGGGCTAGGAAAAGCATTTCCTTGATTTACCTATCACTTCTGGAGAGGATTTGGATTACTTTTGTAGGAGTTCCTGAACTCTGTTGGGAAGATTTAAAAAAAAAAAAAAAAAAATTGACTTTTTGTTTTCCCTAATAATGCTTGCAGTTGTTTCAAGTTATAGCATCTTTCCATGAGGAAGGTTTGGTTTGCTCTAGTGTTCCTGCTCTGCCTGTGGCAGTAATAAACTCCTTAAGATCTCAAAGTAATGACTTGAGCATGTGTTTCAAATACACAATGCAGCATGTCAGGATAAGAGTATGTAATGTTGTCGTGTCAGGAATGTGGGGTTAAGTGGTGGGAGTTGGGAGAGAGCACTTCTGGAAGGAGTGGCAGGATAGTCTAATTTTTCTGGGAAAGTTTTCATGGTTAGTCCTTTAATAGCTCCTTAAGTTGAGATGTACATTCACTGGATATACCAGAAGTGTGATCTTTTGAAGGTTCCTTATCTTAAGCTAATTCTAGTGGAAGAGAAAGAATTTTATGACAGTTCTTGAAATGACAGGTTTCTTCTTACATTTTACGTAGTTTGTAAGCTTCCCTTTTTTTTTTTTTTTTGAGAGAGAGAATTTAATGTTCTAGTAAGATCTGTATTTTAGCTGTTTCGATCCCAGAAGTATGGTATCCAATTCTGCTTCTAGTAGATTTGCTAAAACAAAACATCACCCCAGCCCCACTCTCATAATTTTCTAGTAAAACTGACCTGAGCTGTCTTGGTTTTGCACTATTGTTTTCATAGCATTAAAAAATAAGTAGGATTTGGGGGGGAAAAAAGAAAAAATTCAGGTGTCTTCTGTTTAAAATAATGAAGTACACCCTGATGTGCTTTGAAGCCATAGCATTAACAGAAATAATTAGTGAAAGGAATAAAGTTCTGAAGTTATGATCATTCCACTAAAATAGAAATGTTATGCCAAGTATTTTTCAGTAGCCTAAATAATGTTTGTTGATAACATCAAATCACCTTTCTTCCAGTGTGCTTTCAGGCTGTTTGGGAACATATATCCTTCTTGGGCTCCTTCCTTAATTTGGTCCTTCTCAGTTTGTGTTATCTCTCTTGTTTTAACTCGTGGTTTTTTGTTTGTTTTTCCTCCCTCCCTTCCCTGTGAATTAATTGCCTTGAAAATCTTACTGGAACTTTTCTTTGAAGACACTGTTGCCCAATTAAATGTTAGATTCATTATACAGTGCATCTCTTGTTGTTGTGTAGAATAACCTGTGCATTAGAAGGAAATTATTAAGTACCAGTGTCTGGATTTGTTCTCTTTTATTATACTGTGGGGAGCAGGGTAAGTCAGACTATGTGCTTCAACTGTACCCAATCACAACAAACCATAAACAATTTATGTGCTGTTGTGGTGGTTTATTTTCTTATTTTTCTTTGTACCATTTGGAGGTGGGCTTACTAACAGAAGTTCTTAAACTTATGAAACCGAGAGGAAAGAAGTCAGAAGATGACCAGATAATTAGACAATGACAGTTCAGATTGGAGTTGTTTAGAGTCATAGAATCCTCAAAGTAGGGAGGGGCTATGAGTTATTTAGTTCTTCTCAACATATGGGAATGTTTCTGATTAGCGGTAGATGAAAAATGGACAATTTTATCTGGACAGGTGGCTAAAATAACAATGATTCATTTTTGGTTTAGATCCAAACTTTTCTGCAGAATAAGCAGATTGGAGTCTATTAATCCAAGGATGAGGAGGAAGGATGGAATGGGGAAGCAGGGAAGAAATTGAGGGTTTGGATTCAAGCTGTTTATGGGGCGCTGTGGGAGAGAGTTCTGGAGTGTTAACCTCATTTCTTCTTCAACTACAGAAGTAGATAAAGGTAATCACCAGTATAGACGAGTGGCCTGCCCTCTTCATTATTCTCTTACATGGAGTTAAATCTTGACCCTCTCCTCAAAAGCAACAGCAGTGAACCTAGTTGAAGATATTTGTTAGAGTCAAAGCAGATAATAGGATTGCACCCTTTTTTTTTTTTTTTAATATGCAACTCAGTTTGTTGTATACCACCTATTTAGTTTTGACTCCCGATTTCACCCGTGCCTTGTCAGTTCTTTGTTTCTTACTGTCTGCTCAGAAACTCTCATTTCCCTGGTCACAGCAGGATTCAAACAGGGAACAGGTTTGAATCGGTCTGCAGAAAAAAACTTTAGAGTGCACAGCATTACCAAGAAGCTTTGTTTCCCTCTGTCTCCCTCCCAATGCTTTTTTTTTTTATTTCTTCGCTTTCCACTGTGTGTCCGCTCCTTACACACAGCTTCATTCACAATGATATGTGTTCATACCGCTCTATCTTCTAACACCTCTGTTTATATCAGTCCTCAGGGAAGCTTTTGGTGTCAAGCAGTGCTGCTCATACTTTGCCAGTCTAATAGCTTTTTGTTTCACGTTGTTACTGTCACAGCTGTCTTCTTTCAGTTGCTCTTCATGTTTATCATGACAGGATGTAGGACTGGCTTACTGAGTCCACTGCCTGCCTGCCTTTGTACTTGTTAATGTTGTGGAATGGGCTTATTAAATTTTGTAATATAAATTTGTTTGTTCAAATATGGCTAAATCCATCAACTCTGAATTTTGTTTGGTAGTCTGTGTGCTATTGGCACTGGAATGTTTTGCTTCTCTCTCAATGTAGCTGTCTCCAGTCCAGCAAGAAATAGCTGGACTTTTTAGAAACAGTGTAGAAAATGAGATGCGTCTTCGTATTATTTTATATTCATGATTAATTGGCCTTATGGTATACTCTCCAGGGTGTGGTGGTTTGTATAAAAAAAAAAAAATTCTCTTTCAAGAAGAGGGGGTGGGGGGGGAAATCTTTTTCTGACTGGGAAAGCAATCATATTCTGAGACCTGTTTTGCTGAGGGATTTTCCTAATGCGTTTCAGCTCTGTGAGTTTGGAAACAGAGTTAATATTGTTCCAGTGTTATGTGGAATACCGCTGGCCAAAGCACAGTACCATTGTGTAGCAGCTGTGATCTTAGGTTTTTTTGTCAGCTAACAGATGAGACTTGAGCTACATGAGCAAGCGTGTCTTCCTTATTGCACTTTCAGAACTGTTAGACTTGAAGATCACAGTTTGGTGAAGAAAGTCCAGGGGGAAACGTGAGAGAAAAAATAAAACTTCCTGTGGTCAGAAAGTACTTCTTGTTTAACAGTTACTTGGTGGAGTTTTCCTGTCAGATGTGGATGACATTTTTGTGTGTTCCTTACCCCCTCCATCCCCCCCCCAACTTGGTCGCATATACTGTCAGAATAGAATCCTTTAGAGCTTACAGGAAATGTGAGATGTCTCTTCTATGACAATTCTTATTGACCTTGCCATGTCAGGCTTTGTTTTGCATAATAAATACTCTGTATTGATAACTACTGTAGAAGACTGGTCTAAAATAGATGTAACTTAAGAAAAACTCAAAAGACTTTCTTTCCATTTTGAATCCGGTTAAATAAGATTTACACTAACATTGCAGTTTCCTCTACAGCAGGGCTACACTTCACTCTTTATTAAGTTATGGGAACACATACAAGATTGAGACTGACACAATGTAAGAAACATCACGTTTGCTCCTGGTTTTGTTGCTTGTGGACCCATATTAGAGTGCTGATACTAAAATTTCAGAGAAGAAAAATGCTTACCCTTTCCTCCACCAGTTGCTGCATTCAGATGCCAGTGAGAGAGGGAGAGTAAGGACAGTTGGAAAACAGCACTGGGATCATTCTACACCCATGAGGTTTTCATTAATTTCCATAAATTAGAATGTATTATAATTATCTAATTTCAATGTTGAAATGTATCGAAAACATTAGAGTACCTTGGTCTAGACAGTTATCTGGAAAATTTGTTTGTATTATTGTTTACCAGCAAATATCATAGTATGTGAAATATAAGTTTTATTTTAGTTGCATCTCTGTGAATCACTCAATGTAGTTTTTACTTAGTTTTGTTTCTGGTGGTGCTGTATTTCTGCACAGCCATTCCAGAGCTCAGAACTGGAGAGGATTTATCTGTGTTATGTTAGTTGGTCCAGATCCCTGGTGGTGCCTTAAGGTCTTGGAGTTCTTTACAGGATCTAAACACTGTTTCTCGATATTATTTAGAAGTAATTCACTGCAAGTGAAAGATGGATGCATTTCCAAGGTACTTGAGTGCAAGTAATCAGCCTTTGGGAAGCAAAACTTATAAAAGTAGCCCAGGTTTTCTTTTTAAATATTCATTAAATTGTCTAAATGCATACTTAGGTATGTTTTGGAAAGTGGAGTAAAGTAATTGCATGTAACCCTTTTGGGAGGTAGCTAGGGAATGTCTATCAAATGCATGTAGTCTCTCTCCAGTGGAGAGATGTCACCTTTATGAAATATATTACTGATGATTGCATTTGGCATAGCTGATAATAGCATATTACATACAAGTCAGGTGTAGGAGAACTATGGAAATCTTCTTTGCTTCTTTCTGATTTAAATAAGAGGTACTGGGTGATCAGCATTGAGAACTGGGCCACTGAGTTAGATGCTTGTGTTAACTACGTAAGGGTTTTGTCACAGAAAGTGAAGGAAAGCATTGAGGAGGAATAGTCCTGGTTCCTCTGAAAATATTAGATGTTTCAGGAAGTCAGTAAACACAGTCTCAGTCAGAACTGTTTTCCCAGGGTTACCCAATCTACGCATGTAGTCTGTTCAGAATGAATTCATTATGGAATATAATGAACTACTTGTTTTGGTGCATTGTTGAACTCCTCTTTGCTATGCTGAGTCTGAAATGAAATGTTTAAGTGTAACTTAGTATTTGCCAAAAGCATTCTGTGGGTAATAGATGGATTAAAAATAATGTTGGAGTTGGAGCCATTCACTGTCATTCCAGACAGTTTCCAAGTGATTAAAAAAATTAAAAAGAAACAAACAAAACACAAAAACCAAAGAAAAAGTAATACTTGGCTTAGAAAATATCAAATCATCAAGGTTAGGTAATGCAGTTATCAATACTTTGTGAATCTTGAGTTCATAGATTGCTTACTTTATTTACTAATAAGGAGTGTTTACATCATTTACTAATGAGCCTAATTAAGAAGGTTGATGAATAATGAGAGGTAGGGCTGACAACCGGTAAAACAGTGTACAATGAACTACCAACCAAAAGTGCTTAAATGGATCTATCTCAAGTCTCCAATTCTGCAGATAGTCCTGACTTGTAGGATGAAGAAGTACCAAAGAAATGTATTTGTAAAATTTTGCATCTGTTTTTTTATTTTTAAAAATTTAGAGTTACTGTGACTCATAACTGAATATTAATGTCAAATGACAGGAGTTTTCTGCTGTGTCAATTTAGCTTAATCAGATGGGGGCCTCTGTGACCTTTTGCTTTGATTCTGTAACCCCTTCATGATTACTACTTCTTTCATCAACATATAGGTATGTCAGCTCCTTTGCAATCCTTTTTGATGGACTTGACGTACTTTATAGTCAAATACTTCATTAGTCTTCTGTGTGTGATTCTTCTGTTTCTGTTTATGGTAAAACTGTCTGTATTATCTTCTAAATATGAAACAAGAATACAACTATGCATCTCACAAGAAAATAAGTATTTTGCCTGTCAACCGTACACCACATTTCTAGCACTATTCTCTTTCCAAAATTCCGAGTAACTTCCAGGACTGATGAAAAGTGGGTAATTCAATTTTCTCCTGTATTTAAACTTTTCTGCTATCACAGTTAACAAATGAAGCACGTGCTTGAAAACAAATTAACAAATTGCTTTCAAGCCTATCTGCTATGTTTTATGAATATTCCATCGTAGTTCTTTATTTGAACTATATGAGAAAGAAACAGTGCTAGTTACTTCTAGTATCTGCAATGTGAGATTCTCACCAACGTAACACCTCTGTACTCATTTTGACCGATTGTTCCTTTCCATTTATTTATTGACTTAAATGACACTGGATTCAGTCAGGTGAACCGATTGGTGTCACTTATGGGTTTGCAGGTTTCATCTAGTTCTGTTTTAATGCGCTAATCACCCTCAAAGATGGTTCTGTAGAATACTGAATAGTGTTCTCAAGTTAGATGTGGTGCTGTTATGTGGTTTTCATTCATGTGTGTTATGTAGAATAATGTGAGAAGAAAAGCCATGCTACATTAGACATTTTATTCTTCACTGTCAATGAGGAAATCACTAAAAAAGTTAAATGAAATTAACTATAAGAAGCATTGGTAGACTTTTGAAATACATTTTAATTCATTGGGATGCATATTACGTTTTACCTGATATCTAAAAAGGATTCATTTTATGCATCGATTGCAATCTTGTGCCAGTGTATGCTTAGAGAAAAATTCAGATTGGTTAAACTTAAGAATAAAATAATAGTGAAATAATTATGCAAAACTCAAGTTTTAATGGAAATGCTGCTTGAGCAACTGAAAGTTAATCCCTATAGGTAACAATGGGTATTGCTAAAGATTCTGTAACAAAACTGCCTGCCAACAGATAGAATTGTATATCTAGATGTGCAGAGATAAAATTGCTGCTGTGTGAATTGAGGGGGTTTACACAAATTGCCTTCAAAAATGCAAGGGCTGTTCTGAAAGTAATGCCTCCTGTTTTAATATTTGGCCCACAACATCAGAGGTGGATGTTGGTGGTATGGTAGTAGAGGCTGAACCTTTCCACCAGTGTTCTGTGACGTGTTGTTGCTGTGTGACAAATGGCAGCAGAGGGGCAGTCTGACAGAGAGGCATCTGATATGGAAGCATGTACAAAGCTAAAGTGTATCATTGAATTCCTTCATGCAGAAAAAGTAGCACCTGCTGACGTTCATTGATGCTTGGTGAGTAGTTCTGGAGACCAAACAGTGGATGTGAGCCCAGAGAGGCAGTGCGCAGTGTGTTTCAGCAGTGGTAACATTGGCTGTCACCTCCACAGGTGCAGGTTGTTATGAGTGCAGCATGCAGGCTCTTGCTCAAGGCTGCTGAAATGCGCAGCTACTTGTGTTGACTTTGCTGAAAGCTAGTGTTTTGTAGCTGAGAACGCTATCAAATAGTGTTATTGTGCTCTTTCTTTTAGAAATGGAAATAAACAGGAGGCATTACTTTTGGAGCTACCTGTGTATATTAGCAAGGGTAAATGCTTTTAGAAATGGTACAAATATCAATTTATAAGCAGCCATAGTATGAATGAAATTTGAATAAATCATTATTAGTCAGCACACTGAAATGACTTCAGTGGCTTTGTTCAATTACAGTATTCCTATGTTGGGTTCTCCTTGGATAAGTATTATTTACAGGTTACAGTGAAAGCACCTTCTGTTAGCACATATGTTGATAGTTCATTATGCTGATTGTGCTTTGTAGTACTACTTAGTGAGGTAAGTAAAGATCTGAATGCATACTAATTGCTACTGTTCTGTAACGCATGAATCTCCACTGGTCTCTGTGACGTTTCTTTTGCCCCATGTACCAGTGTTATATTCAAACGCTTAAATCTTGACGTAAGTGAAACATAAGAAGCAAATGTATGTTTCCTCTTACTATCAGCTCTAGTTTGGTCTTCCTGTAATATCCCGTATGTGACATTTAAAGCTTACAAGCTTTTAATCTAAAGGTAAGATTTGTTAATGTTTGTCAGTGGCAGCCTTATGTTGAGAAAAGAAAAGCATTTTGTACAGAAGGAATTTTCACATTATCGCAGCTTACATAAGTAAGTCAGCAGTTTGATCAAGGTCACAAAATGAATTAAAGGCAGTTGAAGCCAAATATTCAGTCTTTCATTGAGTCTCTATGACTATGTTCAGATGAACTTTGAGATCACCGAGGGTGAAAATGAAGAAAAAAGAAATGAACCTTAGCTCTTTAGGCTGTCATAGCCATTATAGCTACTTGTAAATGGTGAAGACAATCTTAAAATCTTGCATTTAAAAGGTTTTTTTGATAGTTTTGTGATCTTTTTCTTCAATAGGCCATCTCTCAGTGAGATAGCTAGATGGTTTTTACGCCCTTCTGTTATCATAGTCATCACAAATTAAATATTTGATTGGATCTGGCAGGAGTAACTAATCTTCACTGAGATGGAAAACCTAATCTGAATTGTTTGTTTGTACATTTTTAATAAAGTGTTGAAGGTGAGACCAATTTATAAAATATACACCAAGGTAGTAATAAATGGTTGCATGGGAGAATATTCATCACCTGTATGATGTGCTGTGTGAGATGCAGTTATGTATTCCTCATTGTTTACTTTTGGAAATCTATTCTTGTGTTCTACAGGTTTTCTATTTGTTCATTTCTGTTCAGGTTTAGTTTTGGATGTTTTTGTTTTTCCTCTCTGTTAGCCTATGCAAAATAGACATGGTAAGTTCAGCAAATGAATGTACTGACTTGACTTGGCTGTTTTCAACATTATATTACTCCCTTTTAATTAGTATCTGCCACAAATAACATACTTTTTTTTTTTATATAAAAAGTTTTTCACTTCACAGTATAAAAATTCTGCGTTTGTTTATTGTTGTAATGTTTATCAAACCTTGTGCCACAGCAAATAAATGCATGAAACTAAATGTTATCCCTCTGGAGGTTCTTATTCTGTGGAGTTGGCAGGGTGCATTCTTGATATGTATTTAATTGCTAAATACGAAGAGAGCCAAACAGTATACAGCACTTCAAAGTTCATTTTCCAATAAAATATTAAGTTTCTTTTCGAGTACATTGTTATTTTTTATTTTTTTCTGGGAGATAAACTCATGATTCTTTAGAAGACTTAGTACATAAAAATAGAAGTATGTATTTAAATGTATTAATTCAGTGGTATAACAGTATACAAAGTAAGAGAGTAGCACATGCAAGCCTTATCAAGAATTAAGGTTATACTTGAGTATTTTGAAAAACATAAAGATGACGCTTGTACGTCCTCACAAAACTATTCTTTTAAGGATGTTGTATTGATGCTGTGAGAAGTTCAAATCAAGCTTTTTTTTTTTTTTGTCCTTGAACTGACTCTTGTACAGGGCTTTTCCTGCATTTGCACGTGACCGTTAAGTAACTGGAACAGAATTCCCCAGATGGCTTCCTTTCTCACTGAGGAGAGTTGTTGGCAACTGCAAGTATGGAAATCATAAACTCTTATAATTGCTTAAGTATATGTTGTAAAATATGGGCTGTAGTGTTGCAGGGAGTGATTCTCAGGACCTTTTAGTGGAAATTCCTCATCTGCTATAGAAGCAGAACAGCTGATCATCAGTGTAGATGAGATATAAGGAAGAAGTTTGACACAGGGGTAATATCCAGTATGTTCTGTACCACATACCAGCTGTGTTTTTTCAGAATACATCACTGATGTTCAAAATTGGCTTCCAATGAAAACAAATTATCTCACCCTCTTTGTAATTGGCTTAGTAGCCAATTATGTATAGTCTCTCCTAGGTTTCTTTCTCTTAGTGCCGGGGTAGTATCTGAGATGGGAATTTTGCAGGGCATGATGTGAGCATGTGGTGCAGTTGAAATGGCTGTGATTTGCCGTTTGTGGAGAGCAAATGACAGAGAGCTTGGTTTCCAGTTGTTGACAGTAGAGCTGAACTTGAGGAAGATGAGCTCACTGGGTTGGAAAGCACCAAATACTTGCTACTGCATGTGAGTATACTACTGAGAAATTATGTACTCCTGTTATTGTTGTTCCCTGAGAGTGTGTCTAGAATGGACTGTCCTTGCCCATGAATCTGAGAAAGTTCAGCTTTGATGTACACACAGACACCTGTACACACGTGCTATTTGCTGATTTTCATTTTAAGTCCTGTGCCAGTTGTGGGATGACAAGCTCTGAATTAACATTCATCTAATAAATGATTTAAAGAATTCCCAAATAGAGCATGGGAATATGTAGTTACAGCTAGAAACATTCAGCTGGAAAGTATAAGAAGTGGAGCCAAGCCTTTTTGTCCAATGAAAATCCTTCACTTGTGTATTGACTAAAGTTGCCTAGTTGTAAGGGCAGTACAGAATAATACTTATTATTGCCAATTAAATTGCAGGAAGAGCATAAGATGTGGGGGTTTTTGTTGTTTTTTGTTGGATGTTTTGGTAAGATTTTTAACAAAAAAATACATTATTTGTTGATGCTGAGTGGGTATGGTTGGATGGTAATTTTTTTTAATGGTAGCTACATGCATTCAATTAAAGAGGATTATAAGTTATGCATTAAGATTTGTTTACGTTAAAGTTAGTTTAACTTCACTAATATGAAGCGGGGGGGGGGGGAAAGGAACTGTTTCAAAAACACTTAGACATAAAATTCTTCAAATACTTTCAGGTTTCCTTTCCAATTTTCACAGTTCAGGGTCTTTTATAATAGAAATCTGGAAATATCATTTAAAAAGTAATCAACTCTAAAAAATTAAGTGTTCTTGAATTAGTCTTTGCAGTAGTTTAGACATAAATGACTTTGGTAGATATTTTCATAGTATTTTAAGGTTTCTATTGCTACTAAAACAAAGCATGAGCTTTCATAGCTAGAATTGAGTGGCAGTGTGTAATGAGCCTGCTTAAACAGTGTAGCATTCCTCAGTGAAATGCATCTTACAGGCGTTATAAATCAATTTGTGTAATGGAGAACGTACCAAGTGCAATTGCTATTTGGAGTCTTTTTTGTTGTCAGTGGTGTTTTTAAAAGATAATAATGAGGAAGTCAAAAGAATGCATCATGTTGAGTAAACACGCTGTGAGTCTGAAGGTCAGTCTGAGAAGTATTTAAATCTCTCAAACGCAAGTAATTAGTAGAAATAAGTTAAAAAATGTGACACTTATTCTATAAATGCATTTCACCCAACGGACTTTCTGACTCATTAATAACAGTCCCTTTTTTTTCTGGTGCTGTTGTCATGAATGTCAGTGAATTGGCAAAACTATCGATATCCTGTATTTCTGGCTTTGCTCTGTGATACGATCTGTGACCCTTACCTATCAGCTTTACCATCAGTCTGCAATTTGTGACACAAGTAGATTTTTCCACAGGATTTAAAGTATTTGAATGCTCGATATTACTGCTTCCTTCTTGCTGTGATGTGAAAGTACTGTATGCAAATAGAGTATCTTGGCTTTAGCTCGGCTAATTTTCTTCCTAGTAGCTGGCATGATGTTGTGTTTTGGATTTAGAAGAAAATATTGATAACGCAGCAATGTTTTATTTGTTGCTGAGCGGTGTTGCACAGTGAAGGGTATTTTAGCTTCTCATATTTATACATGATTACTGTAGATTGATTAATGTATTTTCTATACAATATATGTCAGCTATAAACAGCACACACTATGAAGCAATGGCAGTGTTAAATATTGTTCAATTACTAATATTACTTCCAGTTTTAAAATAAAAGTAGGTCATCCCATAAAACAGTATCTGAAGTCTAGCCTTTCTCTGATAAGATCTTGCAAGGCCTGTACTTGTGACTCTGGCTTGATCTTCCGAAACACGGATAACATAACTTGAAGGTCTTATGCAGATCTTAAGAATTGTAAAACTGTCAGCATCCTAATCAAGCAAAGCAGCAACAGGTAGTGTGCACAATATCTTAAAAAAAAAAAAAAAGTTGAGATGCAGGTGGCAGATCATTATGGAGCATTAATAGAAGTTCTGTTGTCTTTTCAATATGTAATTGAAGACATTCGGAACTACAGAAACAGATGGCTAGTGTGGTTTCTGTCTTCCAGGAAAAAAGTGAAACTGCTAACTATTACTAAGAGCAGTAGCCGAAGTATGTAATATGCATTGAGAGTAAAAAGTATAGAAAAACATTGTGATTATTATGGCTAGCTATTCATTTGGAACTGCAGTTTTCCACATTTGTACCTGTATCAACTGCAGAGAATAAGAATGAGGTAGTTGCTTGCTTGGCCAGATTTAGAGCAAAGATTTGCTTCTGGCTTCCTTTACCCAGCTGCGAGTGTCTTTAGAACAATTCTGTCTGTTCTGTGATTGCTTTCTTTCTGGTTTGCTGATCCAGAGAATCTTCTGTGGTAGTATTTTGTTTTAAACTGATACAGTCCAACAAAACAAGAAGCCTCTGTTTGAGTGAATCAGTATCTTCTGTGTTAAATATAAATAAAACAAAAGTTGCTTGCCCTCCATATGACAGATTTGGAGCTGTTGATGGGGCTTTATGTGGTGTCGATTTATTTTTTTTTTCTAATGTCTCTGAAATCACCTAAGCTAGAAGGTATTCTTTAGACTTGTTTTCCAAGTCTTTTTTGTTTTTTAACTACTGCTTACCTGAACTGAATAACTTAAAATGATGTTTCTGAAGGTATTGTGACTGTTTGGACAAGGAAAGTTGTGAGAGCAATGCAGATGTAACGAAGAGATTTAAAAGGAAAGACAAAGGAGCTGAGGATAATGCAGTCTGTCTGCAGAGTTGGGAAGGGAATGTGTATGCCTGAGGTTTATGCATTTCCATATGAGATGTTTTAATGCAAGGGCTTTTTGGTGCTTTGTATCTTGAAGCTTTATCAGATGCTAAGGAGAATATGCTAATGTACTTAGCTGTGAAGTATGAAGTCAGAAGCCTAATGTTGACTTGTATCTTTGTAGATTCAGGTACTGAATGTGGAAAACCTTGTCCTTAGTGTAGTATGTAGTTTTAGTATTATACGCAATATTTATGATATTCAGGTTTCTTTCTCAAAGTTCAAATTCAGGTGGGATAGTGGAGGACAGACTGAAGTTTTACAAATAGAGGTATTTCCATGTATTATAAGCTGTTCTGGATAGCAGTCAAAGATTTGGGTGGTTAGTTCTCTTCATTGTCTCACTCATCTAGCACCGGAAATATTACATTACTCTTGGATTGTGTGCTATTTGTATTGCAGTACTCTGCGCATAAGATTCTATTAATACTTTTGAAAATAGCAAATCTATTGTACTTCATTGGATTTCTGTGAAATAATACTTGAATATTTTCCAAATACAATGCACTGTTACCTGACTCTCTCTCAGGAAGATCCTGTACTATTAAACATCTGCAGAGGCCAGATGACTTCACTACATTGCCTGTTTGGACAAAGATGATACAGAAAAATTCTTGTTTTTCTTTTCATTTTATCAGGTTTAGAACAGTTAACTTTTACATGATGTGATCAATTCCACATCTGTGTACAGGCTGTTTATGTGTAAATGCAGTGTGAGTGAAGTAATCCATAGCTCTCTTGAACAGAGTATTCCTTCCTTGTGACTGACATTGTCGCACTGAAATTGTTGGAGGAGGTAGTTACACAAATGAAGCACTAAGGAATGTTCTAGAGTAGTCTACTGTCTGAACTGTCAGCCCTGCTTTTTCCACCTTGCTGACCCAGCCTTCTCATGGTACTGAGTTATTTCCTATAGAAAGGAGGTGACAGTGGTCTGTTTTCTTAGATAATAAGTGAAAGGCAAGAAATAAACAGCTTCGAGTTGCACTGGATTTAGACAAATTGAGGGAGAACTTCATGTGAAGAGCAATTAGGTATTGGAACTGGCTGCCTGGGGAAGTGGTGGAGTCCCTGCCTCTGGGGGTAAGAGGTGTGTGAATGTGACATTTAAAGACACAGATTAGCATTGGACTTGTAGGAGTGGGTGGATGGTTGGACTTGATGATCTCAAAGGTCTTTTCCAACCTAAGCAATTCTATGATTCTGTCTTAATCCTGCTTTATTTTTTTTTTAATTTGTTAAACGTACTTCTTGGCAAGTTATGAGAAAGGCACAATCAGCTTGCTTTTTAACATTTGGTGCCAACAACGTAGTTCTGAAGTAACAGAATTGCAATCAATGTATTACTGATCTTATTTTGTTATATCCTATTCCTGAGGTCCTAAAAGGGACTAAGCATGCTGTATCGGTAGTTTATCACAGAACATTACATGTAGTATATCATCTAGTAAGTATTAATACTCTTTGTATTAATATCAAATAGCCTTAAATTTGTAACTCAACATCTTCTAGTGTCTATCTCAATTTAACCTATGCTAACACAGTTAAGATCTAGTTGTGATACTGTGTGATCTGTATTTCCAGAATGTGTGAAAATCAACAGAAAACTACCTTAGCTTCCTTTTAATCAGATTTTTATATAGCAAGCACAATATTTTCCCCATGGATTTTGTTATGAACAACAGCGTATAAACTATTTTCTTAAATATGAGTGGTCAAGAATATTAACCTTGTCATATCCATAAATTATATGTCCCCTGATTATTGTAATGCATTTTCAATACTAAATTAATTCTCCTTTGTAGCAGGAGAATAAGCGTAGAGTGTCTGATACCAATCTCTGGTACTAACCATTTTGTTCAGTAGGCACACAGTGCACAGTCAAATGAAGACAGCAGATAAATCACCTGATGAGACTTCTCCAATGTGCTTATATTTATGTTTTAACTATAAGCATTGCAGTTAAGTGTATGTTTATAAGACAGATTTAGCTAAAGTTTTTCTGCTAGAACAATTAGGGAATTCAATGTGCGAGTCATTCAGTCAGTGTGGAGGGCCATGAAGATGATCATAGGAACGCTTCTCATACAAGGACAGGCTGAGGAAGATGGGCTTGGGAAAGATGAAGCTCTGGTGAGATCTCATTGTGGCCTTCCAGGACTTAATAATCAGGAGGGACACAGACTTTTACACAAGCAATTACTGATAGGGCAAGGAGGAGTGGCTTTAATAAAAAGAGGAAGAATAAGTTAGATATTAGGAATAAATTTTTGGTGTAGATGGTGCTGTACTAGAACAGGTTGCCGAGAGAAGTTGTGGGTGCCCCATATCTGGAGGTGTTAAAGGCCAGGTTGCGTGGGATCCTGGCAATCTTATCTAGTGCCTGATTGAGTGGTTGGCAGCCGTGCCTACAGCAGGGGAGATAGAATTAAATGGTATTTAAGGGCCCTTTAAACACAATCCATTGATTCAAATTAAGTAAGCAAATAAAAATATATTTAGAAACATAAATTTTAAGAGCGGGATGACAGTGTTTACTCTACAAAGCTCTTATACTCAAGTAAAAGAATTTTATGTTTCCTCAAATTTTTATGTATTGTATAAACATACTGCTGAAGTGGTACAAATAAAAACAGGAGGAAGAGATATGTATGATAACAGGAGGATAATGTTCACAGTAGCGGGTGAGATTATTTAGAACTTCTCCAAGAACTGTTGTACCCTTCAGCTGACTATTTACAATAGAAAAAGATACCTGATTATTTGGAAGGAAAACTGTGTTACTTAACAATTATGTGCAGTTTAAGCAAGTTCGAAAAGGGAGCAGTAGTCTTTGTATTTTATTGTGGAAATCTCATAAGAGTGGGGGATATAGATTTTCTTAGTTGTAGATTATAAATTAGTTATAGATTTTCTTAGACAAAAAATAATCCAGCATTCTGACATGCATCATTCTTAGTGTTCTTCTTCATTGTGTACTTAGGCCATATAAAATTAATTTTGTTACCATACTAACAAAGGACATTTGGCAGGGTTTTTCACCCTTTCTCTTGCAATCAAAAATCTTGTTCTTTTGCAGATGTGTAATTACAGTGAAGACACTTCATTAAATGTATTTACACTATGGAATATCATGTGCTGCTGAGGAAGTATGAGGAAGGAGTGTTAATAATTCATTTTACGTTTTATTTTCAGCACAATGTACTAAGCCAACTGAACCATAAGTCTTAGGTGAATAGACTTCTCTGCTTGTGGTATTTACTACGTGGTTAAATTAGGCGTTCATAGCAACCAGCTGTCAACCTCCAGATGTAACACAGTCAAGCTGCATAAATTCTGTAGACTCAGACACTACGGTCTCCCCTGATGGAGGGTTTGGTGGGCTGCTGTAAATAATTCCATACTGTGTAATCCAATTTCATGCCACCTTTGTTTTCATTTTTATTTTTCTTGTAATTTAATGAAAAGCATGTCTTTGGTAGCGAAGTCTGATTGCAGCAAAAGCAGTTGGAACTCTGCTTTCTGAGAACACAGAATCGCAAGAAACTAGGGAGTATGATTTTTCAGCTACAGCATTTAGAGAATATTAGACAATAAATTAGTGAAGAGTCCTGATTTCTACTAAACTGTACAGCTGTAAGGCAAAATTACAATATTGGTATTATAACATGGAGGTTTTTTTCTCTATTCTCTTAATTTCGTTGCTCATGGTGGAATAAGATCTGAGTCTGAGCAGCTCACAAGTTTCAGTGGAGCTACTGATTAAATCCGACAGTATAACTGACCATCAAAATATTTTGTAATGTGATAGCAAAAACTTTGTTAGATGTTTTTTGTTTGATTTGTATAAAAATGACTATTGCTGTTCTAATTGAAATAAATTTATTATATATGGGCATGACATACTTAATTATAAAATAATAGAATCCATTTTTCTATCTCCTACTTTCAAGTACCTGTGCATGCAACTTGAAAATGTGCTGTGTTAAAATGTAAGTCCCATTTCAAACTTGAAGTGATGGAGAAGGGGGATAAAAAGGTATTTCAGGGAAGTATCAAGTTGAATTTTTCAAAACCAAAGCCTTTTAATTTTACGTAGTAATGTAGACCCCCCCAAAAAAGGGGCAACAAACCACCAATACAGCTAAACTGATGCAAGAAAAAATAAAAAAAATAAAAAGTTGAGAGCTACTAAATCTGTCAACAGCAGAGATTTCAGGAACTGTAGGGTATACTGGGTGAAAAGGTAAATTTGTGCATCTATTTACTGTAGATAAATAAGGTGGAATTTCTAGTCATCTAAAAAATTGATTTTTGTGGTTTGAGGGGGGGGGGGGAAATAACGCACAAGAAAAACCTGTCTTCACAAGTCAGGATAGTAGGCAGGAGGTGGTTCATGTAAGCCTTCCTAGTCCTGTCTTTGTAGGTGCTTTGACTTCTCTCCATTAAACAAGTTCCCAGCTTTTATTTAATTTTAGGAAGGTTTTTTCTGCATTCAAGTCCTTCTGTTTTGATGGGTTTTACTTAAAGAGGTTATAGATGCTTCCAAAGCAAGGCTATGGCCAGTTCAAGGTTTGGTTAGCAAGAGTTAGGCATTTAGCTGAATGATACTTTTTGTTATCCTCCTAGTCACTTTTCTGCAACTTTCAGTTCCTCATAACTTATGTGAAGCTGTCCTCTGGAAGACTTGAGAAAGTATACTAGACTATGAAAAACAAACGTACAGTTCTGTCCTGTTGTCCTCTCTAGGCAGCTTGTACTGCTCTTGTCAGTTTTTCACCTCTCTGCTTCAGTGTGACTTTTTTTTCTCTTGCATAACTTCCACAGGTTGCTGTCAAGGTGCCTTGCATCAATTTTAATTCAGACTGAATTCTGAGCAGGTCAAAATTGCTTAGTATGCCACACATGTTCTTGTACCTTTGCTTTGGCTGTCATTTTTTATCCTTCATTTTTGTTTTTTTCTTCCCAAAGGCTTCTACCATCTTGTTTGACTGATGCTATTGTCCATAAAGCTACCTTTTAATTTTCAGGCTTTTTGTATATTTCAGGGTGGAAATAGCCTATTTGGGGCCTGACTCTTCATTTACTTGTGTAGTTTGTTTGGCTTCTTTCCATTCCTCCATGCTAATGATACTTGTATGCTTTTGATTCCTCACCTAATTCTTGCAACAAAGTTTCATCTTTGAAGTTATTATGTCTTAAACTGTGTTTAGGCTTTGATTCAAATAGTATTTTTAATACTCCTACTTAAAAAATGAATTGCCACATGATGTCAGTGCAGAATCAATGTCCTCCAAACACCTTTGTCCTCTGTGCTTCAAAAATTTTTTTCCAAATAAAATCAGATGAAGGGTTTAGAATGGTTTAAGACAAACATGTTGAATCTACATGTTGAATTCTGCAATTGAGTTAAGAATCAAGTTGCATTAATGTGTATTTTATATTATTGTGCACATTACACAGTAATGTTAGCCATTGTAAGTTGATTTCTATTTTTTAGGTTTTGTTAGAAATTTTCTAATGGAGATGAAAAATTCATTCATACTTTCTAACAGTGCTTGCCAATATATGCTGAAGTAACTCCAGGTTCTTGAAGGAAGAGATTTGCTTATAAGTTCAAATTATTTTACCTTAGCTGAAGCATGTGGTGTGTACTCCATAGAAGTAAAGCAATATCAATCTTTTCCATGTAAGCATGTATGGAGTGTATAGTTCCGAAGTCTGTGTGAATGCTGAGCTATTTTAACAGCAGAACAAAGGGAGAAAGTGGTGAGAAAATCTAGCAAGCTAGTGTACGGATAAATTTTTACTACAGACATGAAATTTTTATGCATGTTTTAATATTTGAAGAACTTGAAACTTTTTTGATAAGTCTTTAATAACCTGGTATAAAAATAAATTAATTATTATGTGATTAAGTTGATTGTCTGTTTTCATTTTTACAGCGACTTATGCCATTGTCTTGTTAGTATTCCACCTACTGCTTGTACTTCTGACTTCAGCCAACTGCCTATTGTGTGGCTTAAGGTTCCCTCATCAAATTACAGTAGTAAAAAGCAAGTCCAGTTAATTGTAAAGTACTACATTGTCACTGATCACTATAAAAATAACATTTAAAAATAATGTTTTTGCTGTAAATTATTCATAGGAGGAATACAGATAAACATCAGCTTTCTACTATGCCTATGCAGTGCTTCTTAAAACTTTCAGGAAGTTTCCATGTGCTTTAACTTAGTAAGCACACATCTATTTGTATGCTTCTGCTGTTTTCATGTGACAGCCTAGATACTCATCTGTCCCTACAATAAGTCAATACAGCAACCTGAACCAGTAGGAATTGAAAAGTGCAAAGTGTGCTCTGTCTCTGTAGAAACAGTCATATCTGAAACGTATAATACCTACTTGTCATATGAAGCGGTTGAGCTAATGAAAGACTGGGAACATTACTAAGATGTCATCATCTCATTTGCGATGAAATTGGAGAGCTCCTTTGTTAGATTGTCTAGGTAACTTGTTCAGTGGATGTCTACGTTCACTTACAGTTTGTATCAGTTAATTGTAGTTTCACTGTCAGAGGTAGCTAGATTAAAAAAAAAAAAAAATTATTTGAGTTTTTGTATGAATCGTTTGCGGCATGTGTTATGGGTAACATACCTTTAGAGATTGTTGTTAACTTTTGGGAAGACAAAAATTGTTACATGTTTAATTCTATCTGGAAACCAGCTCTTCATAATGTTGGAAGATTTAACATAAGAAATTAAAATGATTATCTCATAATTCTGGAGTGGGTTATGTGAAAGTACTCCAAAAGTATTTGATGTGACAGCCGTAGCCTGAATATGAGTAATATGGTTTGAGTCTCTTGTGAGATTTGTATTAACATTGCCTTAATTACCAACTTGTTTTAACATTTATTGTGCATATTGTCCTTTTCTTTTAGATTTTTATGTTTCATTAGTTTTCTTTTAGATTTTTATGTTTCATTAGAAAACTAAATAGAAGTTTGTGCACACATAGCTGGTCATACTTTATTGAAATGTATGCCTCTATATCATTATTTAGAGGGCAATATGATAAGTAATAAACAAATCCAAAGCTGGTCTTCATTAGACATATTCAGATACTTGTATTTGAATACATCTTATTAAACTATGGGTTTATTGCTTTTGTTAGTTTCTTTAGTGACCTAATAGAAAGCTGTGCCACTACTTGATGTTCAATACTTCGTTCTTAGCTATCTTTGTGTAAACTCATTTCATATTGATTAACTTAATATGTCATTGTCTTAACCTAAGGCTTTCTGCCTTCATATAATGAAGGACTATTGATTATTTTTCCCAGTTTAATGCTGCAACACAGATAATATATATATATATTCATTGCCCCCGATTGTCTCACAGTACTTAAAACTGTGGAGATGTATTTCTAAAAGCAGCTGACCAAGAACTCTAGGTAAAGAAACCTACGCTGAGGAAAAAGTGCTGGCCAAAAAAGGCGAGATACATAGTAAACATTTGTAAGTAATGACTTAATGACTTAGCTCTACATATTATCTAAGTGTAATCTCAGGACCCCCCCCCAAAAAAAAAATCAAAACAAAACACCTATTTTATTGATTCCTGATTCTTTTGTTTTGCAAATCCTGGTTAGTAGATACTAGTAGTGGTGTCCTATGTACCAGTGGAATGAAACAACAGACCTAAAATAGTAGTGCATTTAAAAATTGTTTTTGGCTTTAGAACTCAACAGTACTGCTTGTTTTTTAAGTGAAGCAAGGACTGAAAATGGGAATTAGCTTTCTTCTTTGCATTATGTATTTAAAGTAATGTGATGAAATTTTCTTCCAATTCAGTCAGATATTGGACAAGGTTGGAAATTTCTTATCTAATCTAGCTTTTTGTGAATCCAGCAGTCTTCTCTTAGTGTAGTATAGCACACGTTCATTGTAAACAGTAAATTAGCTGTTCAATGCAAGAGGAGTAGATCCAGAATGGTAGCTCTTAGAAGTCTGAGAATGACAAACAGCACAGTGTGAGAAGTAATGTACCTAGACTAAGTATTGTGCAGTTTTGTCGCACACCAAAAAGAGGCTGCTTTATCTCTTGTTTTGTCACTTTCTTGTGGCCCTTTGGTCAGAAATTCCTCTGAAGAATTTGTGAAGTACAGAATACAAAGCAATGTTAGCTGATCAAACAAGTTTAATTTCCTAAGCAGCCATTGTGATACATCATTTGGGAAAAAAAAAAAAAAATCTATCCAGTTGAGAGATATCTATCCAGACTTGCTAAAAGCAGTTGTGTCTTAAGATACGTGTTATTCTTTAATATGTCAGATTGATGAGGACAAAGGAGGGAAGGTCGACAGTTAGTTTATTAGGTAAAACAGTAATTAGCAAACAGCAGTATGCTATGTTGTTTTAGTGCTAAAATGTGAGGAAGTAAGGTTAATTGGCTTGCTCATATGATAACGAGTAAATCACTCGTCATCTTTTCAAAAAATGCAGTTGGATAAGGAAACACATCAGGTGCCTTATGAAACCGCCAGAGCAGATAGGTATTTGCACCAGCTGAGAGGTAGAAACTCACTGATGTTTTTAATGTTTGTGTTTCTGTTTATTATTTAAGCAGGAAGCTTTAATTTTCCTGAAAAAAAAATGCAGAATTTCATTTTGATATCTTGAATTGAACAAAAAAAATCAGCGTCATTATATTTTGCTGCAGTCAATAAGCACTCACACACTTAATTTTCTTCTCATCAAATATCTGAAATCTCCTCAGTTTAACTTTACTGGTCAGTTACTAGAGTTCAGTTAAAAGCCAAACCCTTAACTTTGTGGCTAAATTCCAAATAAATACTGTGTTTATTTTGTATATGTATCCGAAGAGTGAGTTGATAAGATTTTAAGTACAGGTGTGCTGTTACTTTTGTAATACACATTGTGATTCTTCCCTAGCAAATGTATATGTAATATACTATGTTACAGGTGTCATGTATTTATAGGCATAAATTTCAGTTCAACCAAGTTAATGGGAGTTGCATGAATATCATCTTCTCTTTGATGTGAGCTAATACTTAAATATTTTTACTTAACTGGATCCCGTTGGTAGTTGTTTCATGTTGAAAGTGTAGAGCAGGAGAGAACAGTGTCAACACTTGAATACCGTCTCTTCAAACTTAGGCCTCAAGCTTCGTTCTTCTGCTAAACGCAAATAGAACTACTTGGCTAGTTCATTAGGCTTATATTTTGAAATGCCAGGATGATGGTGAAAGTTCTACAATATGTTAATAATGATGAGGAGCTTTCTTTCCTGTATTTGAACGTGTTTTGAAATTGATTCCTAACTTTTCTTTATGTGATTGTGTATGTAGAAGGGACTCTTGAACTGACTATAGGCCATTTTACCCATTTTTTTGTGTGTATTTGAGAGATATTATATATTGCAATGCAAATAATATTTGAACATTTAAGTTACTTTGGTTTCATGTGGGTAGATCTTTGAGAGTAATTTTCAGCTGCTATTTGTAGCCCTGTTAAGCAGCAGGAAAGAGAAGAAGGAAGGTTAGTAATTGTTCTCTGTCCAGCACCAACTGTTGAAATCAATTTGGTTTCAGGCTGAGTGTTAAAAGCAATCCAGTGCATTGTAGATCTTTACCACATTGTGCAAATGTACATGTGGGGATCTTTTCCTTCTTTGCATTCACCTCTGAAACCCAGAATCTGATTCTGAGTCTTCTGTACTAAATTCCACTGCAAATTGGGGTTGCCTCCATGGAATGTATGCTGAAACTTTTTCTTTTCTTAAAAGGAATGCTGCTTTCACTGTGTTGGGGTTAATTTTTCCCCGCTTGTATCTAAGAAATATGGGCTATAAAACATAACGCACGAAGAGTGGATGTGAATAGAGGAAAGGAATACAAGAGCAGATAATTTAAAAAAAAAAAAAAATCTTGACTGCAAATGGTTTTTTACCTGGTTTTCTTAATTTTAATATAAGGTGAATATTTTAACAGTGGCCATAGACTTGGCTCTAAGGAAGGTAAAATCCTTGTATTTCACTTACAGTATCTATTTAATACTTGAAATAGCAGTGATTTGAACTAAAGAAAATATCATAGACTGCTTGAAAAGTTTTTGTTCGGTATAGAGGCTTTAGTAGTAGTTATGTCAGTAGGACAAACTATCACTTGGTATGGCATTAAGGTCTGATTTATATTAATGTTGATGTAGAAAACTTATTTATTGTCAGATTTCCTGAATTAATTTCTAACTCCCAACCATTACATTAAAAATGTGTTTTTATTTTTCTTTAATCTTAGTTGTCAGAATGTAAAATAAATATGAACTTAAAAATAGCTAGTTTCCATGAGATAAACTGTTGCCTCATTAGTAAAGATCTACATTTGCAATTTAATTAGGTGCTTCTGAGACTAATTGTGGAATAAATATCTTGCAGTATGCAATACTGTAAAAAAAAAAAAAAAAAAAAACAAACAAAAAAAAAAAACCATGAGGTTGGTTTACAGCTGTTGCTCTGAGTAGCTAATCAGAGGTGCTAACTGCTATACAGAGACATCTATGTTGACTTCTGCATGGTTTCCAAATGATATTCACTTTATATGAGTTGTTATACTCAAAATCTTGTTTATAGACAAAGGAAAACATTAAATATAAAGATTTTTTTTTACTGTAACTGATATTTTAATAGGCTAAACATTGTAAGTCAGTGTCTATTACAGAAAGAGAATATATGTACACAGGAAAAGGTCTCTCTACTAATGGACTTAAAATTATTGTGTGTCCACTTAGCAATGTTGTACTCCTACTCCCTGTGTTATGTAGACCTTTTCTCTGCTCCCTTGGGTCCCAATATCAGCATCTTTGTTCCAGCATTGGTAGTAAACATACTAGAGCAAGTCATCAGTATTGGCAGTTGTTTACTGAAAGGAGTATCATGTTGATTTTATTTTTCTCACTTGAGTCCACGTTGGGGGGTCCTTTTTATTTGTTAAAACGTAATTTTGCTTCTTGCTCTTTGATTTTTGGTCTGTGGCACCATGGTTTGTCTGCGTGTACAACATATGATGTTTATTGTGTATGTTAGATGCTATTTCATTGCTTTCTATTACTCTTGAAACCCTTTTTCTCTAGATCTGCTTTTTTTTTTTTTTTAACCATTGATGCAAGTTACTTCTAGCCATGATATTTCAAATGTTAATGTTCCATCCCACATATTGTTGTCCCATGCTTGTGTTCCTCCCCACAACCTTCCTGTATCTTCAGCTCTCAAGGCCTCTATTATACCAGGCCTGTATTCTTTTGTCTTACATTTGAATTGAGAACTTGTGGCGATACTATACAGAGATAAGCGTAAAACCAAGTAGTGGTAGACACGGGTCAATTAGAAAAATTGTTATTGCTTGTAAATCCTGTGACACAAAGCTGCAAACCTGTTAAGTTCAGACAAAGCAACCCTCAGAAGCCTCTGTTAAGAGGAACTGCAAGCTTAGGACAAGGCTTCCAAAAATTCAAAGGCTTTCAGTTAACACAGTAATCACGTGTTTCAATAGAGGTACTGAACAGTAAGAAAAAGACTTCTCAGTGGCTCTCATCTATTAGATCAACAAAATGATATTGTGTTGATAGTAAATAAAACTAAACTTGGAGGTATAATTTGATATATGGTCCCAAGTTTTAGGATAATGCTTATTCATAACTCTTTTAATATCTGATATACCTGTATTAATTAAGGTAAGATTTCCCCATTTACTTAACTAACAGCTTTATTGTGATTCGAGGTGTGTCTATGGCATTTTGATAATTGTTGATCTGTGATTATTACTTGGCCTTTAGGCAAAGATCAAATGTAGTGTAGCATCTGTGATTACTATGGTTGTTAGAAGTACAGCCATATCCAGTGTTACCATTTGATCTGAGTTTCTGGTAAATGTTTCTGCTAACAGCTTGCTGTCCCCCACATAGTAGACCATTTTGCGTGTACTAACTGGGATCATGAACACAGCTCTAGCCCAAAGAGTTTACAGATGTGCTTTGTAGTGTTGTCTATGTCTGAGCAACTGATGTCATAGTTCTTGTGAGACAACCACAGAACTAACTTTGCCAGCTTTCAAGGTTTCCTTTTGTGATCTCCTGTTTTCTCTAGCAAATCACAGACTAAGCACTTGGACTTCAGCTTAATATGACATGACTGATTTCATAAGGTCATACTGATCCATTCTGCAAAGCTACCTGGTCTTGTGTGTGTTCTTTTCTTCATCATTCCATTTCTCTTTCTGCTCTTTGCTATTATGCTTTTCTTTTCCAATTTCCTCTGCCTTGAAGCAGTGAGAATGTTAGTAATGTGGGGACATGTAACTCATGTTAATGCATTTCATTTAGATTTTGAATGCTTAGAATACCAGTTTTAAGGCTGCTGTCATGTCCTCTTTTAATATCGGTATGAGAGAAATCTGGTTCGAAACAGCCTAGTCTTGTTGTTACAGATGATCCTTTCGTGATAGCTGTTTTTCTGTGTTTTCTTACTTGTTCTTGTGGGTGTGAGAATTGGAGACTCCACTAAAGATGTAAGTTCCATTAAACTGTATGATAAAGGCTTATCGGGGAAAGACAGCAAATATTTCTTATAGCGTCCTCTAAGATCATTTGGAATCGTAGAAGTATTTTGTTCTCAGATGAAAATGATCAAATTATTTTGTTTTCCATTGTGAGGCAGTTTCCTGTCAGTGATCCCTGTGTAGTTTCTCCTCTGTAGATTTTTCATTTTCACTGTTTGTTTTTCTTGAGAATCAGGTCTGCCACAGGAGGTTTTAAAAAGAAAAAGAGCAGGACTCTACAGGATTGTAGGATGATATCGTGATATTTCCTCGTGTGTTCTGTTTCTTTCAATTGTGCTTGGTTTTTTGGTCACTTAGAAGATACAGTTCTATCAAAACTAACTCCAGATTGTTATCTTTGAGTACTAATAGGTGTAATTGTGTAGATTAAATTGCAGTTCCTTATTTCATGCATGCCTGACTTGACAAATACTCATCTGTGTTCAATTTTGACTTCTTTCGTCACCAGTTTGCTTTTTGTTTTGAAGACTCTAGTGATTGCTGCAATCTTTTGCAATGTCATTAGGCGACACAAATCAAGGAAGTTGGCCATTAGCAAAATGTATGGATTTGAGTAAGTATCAATTCACTTCATCTTACTATTTCCATTTGCTATGTAAGATAAACATGTTTTCCTTTGCAGTGTGATCTGCTCTGTTTAAGTACACTTTCTTCAGCTCTTTATAGTAGCGGTGACTATCGATTGCCAAGTGAAATGATTTGCATGAAATTGCACGAGAACTTTGTAAGCAAAACATCTTCAATCTCTAATTCATGTCTAAAGTGCTTGTTCACTGACTTGTAGGTCGGCTTGCATATTGAGCCTGTGTTTGAAAATAAGATTCTGACATGTTATTTGCTCTACCACCTAGTTTCCAGATGGATAACTTGTAAATGCTTAGGCAAATGGGGATAAAAAAAAAAAGCTATTAAACTAATAGCGAAGTAAAAATAAATTCATATTTCATTAATACTCAGGATTAATATAAAAATATCACTGAAAATATAGTCATCTTCAAGTATGGCTTTGAGAGGTTCTTAAGCCTGAAAATCTTCAATAGGAAATACTAGCAGGAGTAACTACGTAAACCACTTGACATCTGTTTGTATTTATAAAAACAGTTTTCATTTGCTGCAGTGTATTTACTCTTGGCACACGCAGGTGAAGTGTGACAGACATCTCGGGGCTTCTATTGATGAGGAGATTATTAAACCTTATACTTTCATTATGACATCGTAGGCTGTCAAGTGTGAATATGGACAAATATTACTTTGGCAATCAGAAATCACGAACAATCAGAAGCTAGCAGAAATACAAATTCTAGGACGCTCTCAAAAACAATCTCTGGTATGTCCTTAATAACAGCTAACTGTGGGCTTTCTACTCTATTTCAAATTCATTTAAAGCTATGGCAGTTGTCCTTTTAAAGGCATATTGAAAAATTCTTCACGTATTTATTTTACTGAAAATTAGTACCTAACACTAACGTATTGTTCCTTGATATTGTAAACTTGCATGTTTTGTAGCACTAGTGCAGCATTTATGATTTGATTACAATATGTAGTCTTCATTAAATATCCTACTTTTTTGTAAGTCTAATTTTTCTCATACATTAAGAAGGAACTATTTGGTACCTGCAGGCAAAGCCCTGACAACTGCTGTTAAGCACCAGCAAGTACTGCAGAGAGTTCCCTGACCTCACCGATGTGGGAGGGTGATTTTTAAAGCTGAGATCTCAAATGTGTCTCAGACTCTTTTACTATTCGAATGACCTAGATAGATAGATAGATATAGATAGATATATTTCCAGGCAAGGATATGTCTGAGTATCTAAACTAAGTATTTTTGCATCTGGATATTCTACTTTTTCTTATTTATATTCTGTGGATCAATGGTCTGGTAGCATACGTGGGGCTAAAATCCAGTTTCTTCAGAGTGTTATTGCGGTAGCGTCAGTAGATCTTGTTGCTGTTGATAACAGGTTTCTTTACAAGAAGGTGCTGAACTGTTTTTAAATAGGAAACTGAGGAGTATAATTTTGAAACATCTTATTCTGGCTTAGTTGTATTTCTAATCTACTGCTGGATTAGTAGGTAATCTCGGCCAAGCTGGTTTCCCTCTGAGTGGTAAGTCCATTCTAGTTTGTGCAGCCCTTGCTTGAATAGTGCTTACTATAAACATTTGTCTGTCTTGGATGGCTTTTCTAGTGGCTTTTGTTTTTCTCAAAATGTGGCTTTCTAATTTTTGATTTCACTGTGGAGGCTTTAAAGTAGCCTACCAAATGTGTATTGAACTAAAAACCAAACATTTAGTTAAGTGTTTGTGTCTTACCAGTATGTAAACCAGAGGGGAATAGTACCCTTTTATGATTTTGTGATTTAATATGCTTCTGCAGGAAAAAGCACATTATTTGGTAATACACACAGTCCTGCAGAAGAGTTAGCCTGTTTTATGTCATTAATCAAATGTGTATATATAGGACTAATAAGTACAGTTAATGGGGAAATTTTTGACGGGGCCTAGGGTCTGGGGCTAGAGTTTTTACTTCATTAATGCTATCCACGAGCACGAAGTCATCAGAGCAGTATATGTTTATAATTTAACTATCCATTACTACCATTGCAGCCAAAGTCTTCTCATTTTTGTCGACAGTTTAGAGTAGGAAGTGTTAGAAAAAGAACAGCTACAAATATGAGTTCAGTTTATTCTGTATGACGGCAGAGAAGAGAATGGGAGTTCAGGAAGTTTACAGCTCTTTTTTGCCCAATAAGTCTGAAAACAGGTTACAGAACTGTACACCTCAGTATAAAACTTCAACAAAACAGTAGCAAACTCAGTTTTTTGGAAGCACTGAGGGTGCTTTTTCACTTGGGTATGTTTTCAGAGGGGAAAGCTATCAAACAATAGCTGTGTAAAATGGAGCCCTTTGCTTTGCAGTGTTGCATTTGTCCACATGTTAAAAGGTTTCCTTCTTGAACTTGAGGTCTCCTTACCAAATATAACTACTCCTCGTTTATATAATCGGATACATGTTCAGTATGATGCAGCCTCATATCCCTAGTAGTTCTGTGATGAAATTAAAATTTAACTGTCCTGTTTGATCCATTCTTCCTGTTTCCTCTATCTATGCTGTGATCTATCCTAGCTTCCACTGAGTAGCAATGGGATCCACTTGACCATCTGGGGCAGAATCATGCCAGCAGATCTGATTCTCAGTTTGTTATTTGCAATTTGATAGTGTATTATTTTCCAATATTCCTTTTCATTGTTCCATATTGATTATTTATTTTGTCTACGTGGCTTCTGTTCTGTTTTTTATTCTGTCCAGCTGCAGCATTAGGTCTGTTTATAAGTACTTTTCTGGTAGCGGTGTTATTTTACCAGTAGTCTTTTTTTTTTTTTTGCACGTGTTCTAACAAGCATGTGTAGGCCATCATTTTAATTTCAGTTAATGAGACTTCTACTTGAACATTTCTATGAATCAAAACAGGAACATTGTTTTCAGTGATCATTTGGAGTGAACATGTGGACATGATAGTTCCAGTGGCTAAAAGCATTTATTTTTAAAAGCTGTGCTCTAAGGAGAAAAATAAAACATTTAAACAATTTCAACCGATCCAAGAAAAAAGCCTCATGTTTTATTCCAGTTAAACTTCCTTGCAGTGCTGTACAATTCTTTTTATGCAATTCTTAAGCGTGTTCTCATGCAGCGAACTACCTTAAAGTATTTCAGTCCATATGGTATGTGATGAAGTTTGGCTACTAACTACTTTTTAATGGATACTGGCAGATTATTTTTTATTTTTTATTTTTTTTTAGTGAACTAGATTGGAGTCATCAGCTTCAACACTGTTAAAAAGAAGTGCGCTGGGTTGGGAAGCTGTGAATTATGAGTATCATACAGAGATCAAAGGGTTGCATTCGCATTCCAGCTGTCTGCTTTGTTAGAACATCTATGTATACATGCACAGGTGTAATGTTTTCAGAGGAAAATTTTTCATGCATAAGGGATCTAAAATTATTTTTTGCAATATTGATGTCACAAGATGCTTAATGGAGTAGGGATTAATGATGGGTAAGCTTGTACCAGAACACCCTTATAATTCAGGAACTCAAGGCTATTCATTCTTTATTGCACTGTTCATTCCCAGAAGGTGTTGTACTTCTTTTTAACACCTGAAATTTTTACAGCAACCTCAGATCCAGACCGAAATCAGTCTTGTTAAGGAGGTGCATGTGCAAAAGTGTGTGTGTTTATGGCCTAAATTGTCTTTATAGAACAATTAAAAAAACAGCTTTTCATGTATGCCTTTGACTGGTAGAACTTAACATTTCCTTCTGAGTGCAGGTAGAAGGGGAACAATCTCTGTTACTTTGCTCTTCAGATGAGCTTGCTGTAGACCTTTACAATGCATTAATTGCAGCTCAGGCAATTGCTGGGAGGAAACTGGCTTATGGAGTGTCTTAGCAGCTATTTGTAATTACAGATAATGGGAGATTCTGCTTCCCTCTGTACAAAGAATGTGAAATGTACTGAAGGTATGTGAAGGTGACTGTGGCAGGGAAACTGAAATGTCAGTAACAGCACTGTAGGCATGACTCAAGGAATGCTGCTGCTTATTAGTTTATTAAATCTGAATGGCATAAAGAAATTCAGATTTCTTATGACAGTTAAGGTATTCTTGTCCTTCCTTCCTAACTTTCTGTTATGGGCAATAAGTTTATGTAGTTTAGGATTTGTGGTGATTTTTTTTTTTTGGTTGATTGGTCTTGTTTTGCTTTCTCTTTCTGTTTAGTCTATAGATTTTGTCCCTCGAGTTTTGATGAGTTTTGATGAGAATGATACTGGGTCAAGTTATGCCAGAATTCAAAATTGATCCAAAATAATTTGTCATTTACTGGCATATAGAGGAAGACTGTATTAACTAAAATGGGACTGGGACAGTATTTTGAGACATTACTCCTTAAATAGCAGACACCAAGTTTTCTATCTAGAAGGGAGATTCTTCTCATTAAGAATTTGATTGTTGCACTTAAATGAGACTCATTTCAGATTTTTCTGTTGAAAAGTACTTAAAACATTGCTTCTACATGAATGCTAGCAGTGAATACTTGTGTAATGTTTGTTTTTTTTAGGTTGTTTGAATGTCACTTCAGTCTTTAATTGGCAGTTATGATTAGATTTTTGGGAATCAGGATGAGGAAATAGTTCTTAGTATGCTGATGCCTAGATCTACAGTTTATACCCAATTCCTCAGATACTAAGTTAAACTCCAATTAGTTCTCAAAATTTTCATGTACTAATGTTCTCATGTAATGAGAAGATACTGTAAAATGATGCGATTTCTTTTGTTTGTTTGGTTTTTTTTTTTTGCTACTTCACATTCTAAAATTAATTCTTAGCCTGTTCTAACCTATATTTGTTTCTCCTTTTAACTTGTTTGGTCACTAGTTCTTTAGTTAAAACTAATTAAAAGGATTTTGTTCCGTTTTGAATTGTTACTTGTTGGATTGTCAGTTTTGTTTTTCTGTTTGGATTTATCTGGATAATAATGCGTTTTTTATGTAGGTATTGTTTCAGTCTGTTATCTACTAGTTTTCCTTATTTCCATGTTTGAAGTACAATTATAGCTAATTCCTTGGCTGCTTTCATTCAGTGCTAATAGCCTCAGTTGTATTTTCAGTATATTTCTTCCTATGTCACATTTGCTCTTTTGGAGTATTCATACAAAGAAAAGCACATGAACAAGAGTTTAAACATGAGAACTTGTTCCACAAACACTTAAAACCTCCATTCTTGCCTATTGAAATAAGTTCACCATTGTCATCTCTAATTTAAGTACTTTCTCAGTTAATAGCAGGTAAAATATTAAGTTTGAATGGTGCAGTTTCATTTCACCATAAGTCTGAATGATCCCTTTTTTCTGCTTCTTTACATTGACAGAAGTACTACCACCATCCAGCTTTATGCAGACATGAATGAAGCTTAGGCAGGTCCACAGCAGTACTGAGTTCCAAGACTATATTTACAGTACTTAAATCTCATCAATCGTTATAAGTAATAGATTTTGCTTCCGTTCATTGGTGATCCCTGTGTTGCAGCGGGGGCTGCACTGCAGTAGGATCGTCTTGTTGGCAGTGGAGGAAATTCACTCTTTGCATATTTTATGGGTATATCTTGTACAATCCTTGGAAGGTTTTAGAGTAAACTTAATCATTATAGATTGATACAAAATGGAGGTTCTATGGCTGGTAGGTCTGTTGCTCAGTGTCAACTCAGAAGTATGCTTTTACATCCCTGGAGAATATGGCCCCTAACATGCAAAGGCCCTTAGTTGCCATGAACGTTACATAATTCAACAGTGTGTGCTCTTTGCTGTTACACAAGGCAGGAAAAGCTAGCTCAAATGGTTTTCTGCTGGTAATTACCTCTGTGATTCTGGAACAACTTTATTATCTTACGTGGTTATGGCCAAGTCTGAAATCTAAGAAGCTGTAATAACCAGCTGTCTACAGCGCTGCTTTGTTAGGGATTCTGCCTCAATAACAGAGAGGGTTGAAAGTGTAGCTGTCTGTACTTGATCTTGTTTTGGTTTAGCCTATTGCACTGTGTCACTGAAAGCACATACCTCTGTAGAATGCAGGGAATCTTGCATTTTAATTTGCAGATTGAGTTAGTATGGTAAAGAGCTAGGACTGGTAAATAACTATTTACCAGTAAACTAACGTTTACTAAGTGAATGTTAGTCATGGCTTTCAGAAATGTCCTTTGCACAAATTCCACTGTTATGTGTAGCAGTGTTACAAAGGAACTCGATTTGATAGATGTCTAAACACCTAAACAGGTGAAAAAGGTTGAAATTGGGGACAAAATGTTGGGTGTCTTAGATGACCAAAAATAGTAACACTTGGAATAATGGTAAATGAAATGAGAGAGTGAGAGGTACTGCTGTATGATTACATGTCATTTCTGTTGAACTGGGCAGTCGTACTTTCCCAGCAAAACAGATATAATGATATAGGAACATCAACTTTAGTATATTCTATTTACAGAGCAGTAGAGGTGGGAGTTGTGTGTTTATCTTCAAGACAAATAACAGATAAAATGACAGTAGAACAATCAAATAGTATCATGATGTACTTTAATAAAGATCAATGAGTTATTAATCCCTATGCATGAATCATGATAATGACTTGCCTGAACTAGGGATTACAAATAAAAAGACCAAAAAGTATTATAGAGCTTTAAGGTTCTATAAATTCCACTGGGTTTCTAATGAAAAGGAACAAATTCCTTTTCCCCTCTGAAACTGCCAAATAACACCTGTCTTTCTTACATGAATAAGTAGCAGAATGGGGAAAAAGGTATTCCAATTTATTTTTTAAGTTTATAGTGTCTAAGTTCTTATTCTTTGTTATTCTTTGAAATTTATGATTTGTGAAATGGATGCAAATACTAGTTATTGTCATTAAGTTGAGACTCTGCTGTGATTAACATTGACATTTTGATGGATGTTGCGGTGCAATTCAGGTTGGTTACTAGTTTGAGACTTCTCAGGCTTCCCCTAAACTGGATTGATTCTTGAATGATTGATACATGCAGATAGTGTTTCTCTTTTTTTTTTTTAATAGTTTGACTTGTTTTGTTTTTTGAGTAAGTCATCTGAAAAAAAAAAAAGTTCTGTTGCTTTTTTTTTTTTTCTTTTGGTCATGTATGGTTTGCTTATAAGCATGTTTGACAGGAGCTTGGTTGTGTTAAACTTAAGGACAGGGAACTTTACAGTGAACTCTTACCTTTTTATTCTTTTTTTTTTTTTTTTAATGTAGGGATGGTTTGTTTGGTTTTTGTTAACCAAAAAATGAGGGCTTTTTGCCCCCTCCTTTCCTGTCTTCAAGAGCAAGGCTGTTTTTTGGAGGCTTGGCACGTTGTGCTGGTTGCTTTGCAGTCCTACAGCAACATCTGACTTCCACAAAGCTGTGCGAAAGACTTCTGTTTCCTGTAGTTGCACAGAAGTCTGTATTGGAAAATGAATTTTCTTTATGCAGTCTGATCTTTGTTCCCGAATGAATATACGAGTTACCATGCACAGTGTGTTTCTGAATATTTGATGGAATTTGAATTTCAGTGCTCTCTTGCAAATTTCATAGGCAGTATTAATTGTCTTGTAAAATCCTTACTATAAGATGATGATATGTTATTAAGTGGCCTTGAGAAAATGGATTTCAGGGTACTAACGGAAGAAGCAAATAAATTTTCACCAAATTGTTTTAACTATGCAAAGTTTACTATGGTTCTGGGTAGGGATTAGAATCTGCTGAAAGTCAGCATAGAGTAGGTGAATTTCAAGCTAACAGGTTTGGAGTGGATTTTTTTGGTTGATTATTTAGAAATTGTTCCGTAAAACCAGATGTGTTTCAAAAGGTTTTAATATAATACAGATTAAAAAGATGAGCATTATATTGGAAAATGTTTAAATGGCGCTGTGGAGGAGGTTTTGTTCTGTGTGCTTCTAAAATAAAGCGTTAAGGCAGAAACCTCAGTATTATTATACATTATTATTTTACTACTCTCATTTATGTTTTTTTCCCTGATCTAAAATAAGGTCATAAGGTGTTTTTACTTTGTCACTTAGTGACAAAAAAATAATAGCATTTTGAGAAGATAGTGCTTCGTGTCGCTGTAGCTGGGTGCTTCTTGAGCTGCTTTTTGTGAGTTAAGGTTCCTATTGAATGGTACATCCCCAAAACTGCATTCCTCATGTGTCTCTGGAGAAGTAAGAATGCATTGAGGAGCCACTGGTACTTGTCAGTGGGTGTGGATGGTGAGAAATGGGACTTCAACCAAGTCCATTCTCTAATGAAGCGTCCAACTCTGTTGGAAGTCAGGTTTTATCTGCAGCTGCTTTGGCTACTGAAGCTGTCATTCCCTGAAATGTCATCACTGCGTACAAACAACCATCTGCTGAATATTCTCAGTCATTTCATGTAACTGCTCTTTATTGTTTCTTCTCTTGTGTTCATGAACAGAATCGGACCAGAATACTCCACATAAATTTGTGTTTTTTCTAAAATGAAGTCATCTTGCAAAATTCATTCTTCATAAATATAGCTTTAAATACAAGACTTGAAGTTTCAAAAGGTAAATAAACCTTGAAGTATATGTAGCATGATTTTAACGTTTCGTGTTAATTAAGTGAATTCTAAATATTTCATAAATGTATTTTTATAAACAGAGAAGAAAACCAGCATCTTAATTACTGAAGCAGTGATTATTTTCCCATTGTCTGTCAGAGCTGACCTCAAGATTAGATGTACTTATCTCTTCTAGAACAAAATCCAAAAAACAAGTTAGAAGGCTTGGAGGTAGTAGTGATTTTGAGCACTTCTTATGAAATGAAAACACGTAAGTCTTAAATCCCTGATGGGACAGGAAAATGCCCTGCAGTATATTTTCAGCCAGCAGCGTGCTAAATACAGAATTTAATTACATCTCTGGCAGTCACAGTTGCTTCATTTGAAATACCAACCTCCCCAAAGGCTTCCAGGAATGACATTTATTTGGGCTTGCATGGTTTTTTTTTCTTTTTTAAGCTCTGCACTCAGAGTGGAGAGGGCACTGTATTCATTATCTTATTTTAACCTTGTTAATGTTTGCTTTCAACGAAACTGTATGTGAAACTGTTTTAATTGAATTATGTTTAAAAAATGCAAAAAAAACCCAATAATAGTAGCACTTGTCTTTCAAAATGCATGATTTTGGCATCTTTAAATGGCACAATTGGGTTTATACTGCACCAACCAAGTGCAGAAATAATAACTGTGAATGAGTGTAGAGGACTAAGAAGGAAAACTGATGTGCAGTATATGAAACATCCAGTGAAAGAAGATAGTGCAGGGCATGTTGCACTGATCAAGGAAAATACCGATGGTCTGTTCATTGATATGCTCATTAGGTTTCTAGAGAAGAAGTTGTAATTTCACACCGTCTTTTTCAAACACAAGTGTAAAGCTGTAAGTTGAGGTAGTTTGTGTTTTGGAATTGTAGAGATGCAATTAAAAATAGTGGAACAGGATGCAGAGTAAGGTAATTCACGCAGGCAATTGTTCTTTTCCACCGAACAGAGCTTCATCTGCCTTTTACATGCAGTCTACATAATGCAGAATTTCATTTATTTTTTTCTCTCAACTCATTGTAACCTTCCTAATGCCTAACCTGTCCTTGCATTGCTTCTGAGAAATTACTGAACCCTGTGAAGCAGACTTGACTCCCAGATCAGGTTATTTTTGTCAACAGCCTTTATTAGACAGTAGCATTTGTACCTCACCAATAAGCAAGAAAGAAAATGAAATGCCATTAGCACATGTACAATACTGCTTTCACTGGAAGGTAGTGGTGTTAGTATACTGACCTTGCTGTTCATACTCTTTGTAGTACCAACAAGCTAATTTGATTGGCTAAGGGAATTACTTGTACTAAATTCTTTCACACTGAAAGAACTAATTCTGCTTTGCATTCCTAGAAAATGCATTTAACTACATTGCTGAGGTATCACAATGAGCTAGCTTTCTAGTTTTGTGTCCCTTAAGGATCTCCTTAACACAGTAGGGAAGTCTCAGATACTAATAAGCTGTAGAAACTCAAGTAATTTCATCTTATTCTTTAGTTTGGCAAAAGTATGTTCACAGTTGGTATTAATCACACAGATCCATAAATTGAACTTTTATCAAATGAAGCTCTGCTTTGTCACTTTTTTTCAGTATTGCTGTTGTTTTCCAAACTTCTGACTTGTGCAAAGGTTCTGCTTTATGAAAATGAGATTCCTTCCAAACAACAGCTGACCATATGTTTAGATGTATTTATGAATATATCTTCTGCACTTTAAGTAGTGTTTTATTTTCTTAAACCTTTTTGGAAATGTAGTATATATAATTTCAGCTGTAATTCAGGTACACTCATCAGTGATAAGGAAAACTATTTTCTGAGAGGATCAGGAATGAAGTGGTTGTAAGAAATAATGCAAAGTAACCACACCAGAGAATTGGGTTTAAATACAGTACCTAAATAGTGGAATTCAATCATGTAATTAACTATGCTTCAGATTGTAATTTTAGGGGTAGGCTCTTTGAAGTCAGTGTATCTAATTCTCATTTGCAATTTTTATGCGAAGGTGCCATGACACAAATAAGCTGAGCTGGACTACCTCTGGTTTTGATGTTAGACCTGTACTTCTGTGTTGCTGAATAAGGTCTTGACTTAGCAGTTCATTGAAATCAAAACTCTGCTTTTGAATTGCTTTGATTTTTTTTTTTTTGCTTTTATACTGTTTTCAATCTGAACTGTGAAACACTTTTTTTTTTTTTTAGCCGACCACTAATTAAGACTAATAACTGCCTCCTTTTTCATTTACTTTGGGATGATTGTCTGTGATTCTCCTTTTTTTTCCCAGTCAAATTAACTAGTAAAGTAAATTGCCTGGAGTATCTTTCAGAAAAGGGGTAACAAAGTCAAGAGTAATATGAGTCACTGCTTCTCTAGGATTTCTTTCAAAGACTTTTTGAGTGGATTCTGTCAAAGCTGAAATGCAGAAAATATTCATCCCTTCTGCTAGAATGCTGTGTTTTATTTCAAAACATTACAGTAAACCTAGTTAAATTACAGTCAAGTTATATTTATGGTAAAATATATCCATCAGATACTTGATGGCGGTCTGCTTCTACTGAAATGATGACAAATCCGACATTGTGATCTTAAATAATATTGTACAAATACTTGCAAAAAGATTAGCGCAGTTGGCTGAGATTATCATATTAATGACTTTGGTTTTCAGACGCTGTAATCAGACTGTAGGATTCCTTTGGAGCTTCTATTGTGGTGTGATGATTGTGGTTGTTAGAATGGATTTCAAGACTGTCATTTACCTTCTGGTGCACAAACCAAAGTTCTTTTTCTAGCTTAACAGAGTATCTTTAATTAGAATTAAATATTTACTTTTCCTTACATTTCAAGTTATCCCATTGCTGAACAGTACAGATAAATTTCAGCTCCATGCCAGTGCTTTCAAATCAAAATTAATGGAAATTAAAGACTCCGTAGCACTTCCCCTCCAAACCCATACTTCCTTTGCTGTTAAGATGCGACTAAATCTAGCAGCAAATGTCCTGACTGCAGTCAGGAATGGCAGTGTTTTTTAAAATTAATGTTATTTCTAATGTTCTACTTCTGTAGTTGAAATTAAAGACAATTTTTTATTTCTAACATGAGGAGTGGATAAACATAATTTTTTTTTCCATGTTTTAAGGTGAAAATACCATTAAAACAGTTATTCTTCATTTCTAGTATGCATTTTACTGCACTGCTGTTTGTGAGTCTCCAAATTTACCTCTTTGTTAATCAACATCTGAAATGCATGAATATAAACAACAATAAATCCATTTGATTCCAGAGTATCACTGCTATGCATCATGAAACTTCAGTGGGGATAAAATATTAAGTATTATAAATGCTTTTCTATTTGTATTAATTTAAGTTGGCTAAATTTAGTACATTTATGTTTACAAATAAAATTCTCATGTTATTCATTCTATTGCTGTAAAGAGTTTTAAATCAGAATTCTAAGTTAGTAGATATCCAAGTAAAAGATTTAAATACTAGAAGGCAACTGTCCTCACATTTAAATAGTAATAAACACAGCTATTCTTAATAAATACTTTCCTAGTCATATGAAACATTAAAGTTTTGCTCCATAACACAAAAGCAGGGTTTTTTTTTTTTTAGTATGTTGTCTCGGTTGTCAAATCTGTAACAAGACAATAATTAAACTCAGCAGGATTCATGTTCTAATTAGAGTGGGGCAAGAAACTATTCTCTTGTCCCATGACAGTTTCATGAGATGCCTATTACTCGTATCTAGCTTTCTATAATAAGCAAAACAAAAAAAATCCACTGAGGGTAACTTAATGATCCCCTGGTTTGAGTGGTTCCAGTGAAAGAGGAGAGAATGCAGGTTATGTCCAAGCGAGGGTGTCACGGAATAAATTTCACTAAACCACCTTGCTTCTGTTTTTATACTGCATGCATGAAAATTAGGATGCTTTGTAAGACAGGCAGTTTAGAACGGATGCAGACTTGACATCAGCAGAAAAAAATCTTTAAACTATATTGCATTTTGTTACCAAATTCCTGTAGACTTTCCAGTCTTATGGTTAGAAAACAAAGATGTCTGAAGGTACACATGATGTAAAAGAAACATATATTCCTATATAAAATACACTTATCTGCTCTTGCAGTCTCTAAAGCTGGGCTAGTAAATAGCAATAAGTTAGTTTCATCTGTGCATCTTGCATGTTACCTTTACTGTCTACTATTTAGCCTTTTCTGTGGCATGTTGCGCATTTGTTCCTGTACTGTCTGATATCAAGATGATGATTATTGTTGAGATTGTGTTAAAAATTAAAACTGTGGCTTATTAATAAAACAAAGTTGGCAGGGAGGTGCCGCTACTGCACAAAATGTTCTCCGAGTTGGTTGCCGTGAGTTGAGTTTGGAACAACTTGTCAGTGCTAAGACCTGATTGTGGAGAACTGAGCTTATCAGGCACTTTGCCCAGCCTTTCCTGCCATATCTCCCAGTGGTTGGAAGTAGCTGAGTTGTTTGGGAAGGCAATAGCCAGAGTTCTGCCAGTGTAATCTCCAGTGTGGAATATTGTTGCCTTGCTTTCATTGCAACTGACTGTAGCATCAGCAGCCCTTCCTCTGCTGTCTGCATCTTCCTATGCAAAAACAAGGCAAGAAGGGAAAAAAGACAGCAGCCTGAAGAGCTGCTTGTGAAAGCCTCTAGCAGTGAGGGTATTTGTGTTCTGTGATGCCTTTTTTTTTTCTTTTTTTTTTTTTTTTTAGCACTAGTAATTTTAGTATTATTCAGGAGATTCATGCTGAATTCCATTTGTTCAGTAGACTTGCCTCTCTGCAGTCCTGCAGAATTGCCAGAATCGCTGATTTGCCTCAAATCTTCTTTTCCCTCTATAATGTTCAGGTTTTTAACCTCTAGTTTATGCAGCTGCTATGGTTTGTTGGGGTTTGTAAACTCACTAATCCTGTACCTTCTGGAATAGCATCTTCCAGTTACTTATGTAAAATCCTATTCATCTTAGCAGAAAAGCAAATCAAAGACTAGTGTGATGTAGCATGTATAATTCCTGTAGTCTTTCCCATACTCTGGGAAAGTGAAAGTAGTTTTATTCTAGATTGGAAGCAAGGTTACTAATGCTAAAATACTGTTAAAGACTGCAGAAATTGTCTACACCTAATTTATAGATAGTCACTACCTCTGGAAATTTAATTTCTACTCTATAGTAGAAATAGTGCTCTATTCCCTAAAGAGATAATCACCAGCACGTGACTTCCTTTAGTTTAGAGATGGAGGGGTAGGGAGAGTAAAACAAAAGCAGTACAAAAATATAGTTTTCCTCCTCTTTCAGTAGGCTTTGATCTTAATTTAGTAAATCACTCTTTCTGGACATGCAGGTCTCCCCAAACTATCATAAACTCTAATTACTGCCATCTGTTATTCCTGCATTTTCATTGGAATTTTCTGTACTTGCACTGTACGTACACAGCTGCAAGACTGCAGTGCATCTCTCTCTATGGGCCATGAAATTGCCACTTCTTTGCATTTATTTCCAGGGAGAAAACTGTGAGTGATTCAGCCACCTACTTCCTGAGTCTGCCTACTTTGTCATTAAGAGTTCTTAGGGTTCGTTTGCTATATAGTATCGGGAAGGCGCTATGCAAAGTACATCTCAGTATTATTTATGTAGTTTTAACGCTACAGAATAGCGCAGTGTTATTTATTATTGTATTAATCTAAGGATGGGTGTATTAAAGAGATAGAAGCTCATAATGTAACAAATATTATCCCTGTGATTATGATGTTGTCAGATGTTAGAAGTTTTGTAGGGGGGGAACAATCTTTTTCAAAAGTCTAGCAAGGTATTTAACTTCTGAGTGTTCCTGTATGCACAGAAGATGCAGAAATCATCCGAGCAGTTTTTCTGGCTTTGCTGGAGTTTGTGCTTTTTTTTTTTTTTTCCCTCTGGTTAAATCCCAGGATTTTAAGATAGCTGCTGCAGTTTGGTCTGAGGAATTGAAAGAATAGAACTCTTATACTGTATAGGGGGAAAAAAGCTCTTTGTCTAAGAATGTGTAATATAATAATTAACCCAACAGTAAATGACAACAGTCAATTTTCTGTCATCTGATTATTTGTGTGACCGTGTAGTCAACAACATTATTTTCATGGGAGTGCTATTAAAGGCAAAAGTGCAAAGGAAGCTCAGCTGTCATGCTCTGAGCAACTTAACTTCATCTGTAGCTGCCAAAGGTTATTTCAATTTGTACTCATTGAGGGGGGGGCAATGTAATTGTTTTCTCCTTTTAACTTAGGTGTATGAGATCAGATCTCCATCTATATTGATTCTTTCAGTCTGAGAAATTCTGTGCTAATTGAATTTTATGGAAGCATTGCTACTAGCCCACAGCAAAGAGATTTTACCCCGTGTATTTCAAAGTAGTCAGTATGATCCTTAGCTGTGATGTTTGTTCAAGTGTATTTAATAGTGTTTTTCTCTAGCATTTGTAAAGCTATCTCTGTTGGAAGCAGAAAGTTATAGGAATGCAATGTATAGTTGCATTTTGCTGTTATTAGCTGCCTTTGCCTGTTATGTGCCATACTAATACGGTTTAAAAAGAAATGTTTAGATGATCCCTTTTAGATTTAAGTATGTTCTCAATAATCAGGCCTATGTCTTGTTTCAAAATATATAAGGTATATTCTACCTTATTATACTTATAGAATCCTGTATGTACAATCTGTATGGATTTGTTCATGAAATCTGAGGTAGCTAAGGCTATGTCCAGTGGGCAGGCTTTTACGAATGGATGTGAGCAATGACATCTTCTGCTAATGTTTTGGGTGATGTTTTATGTCTGAGGAGGATGGGGGAGCTGTGCCCTGACAGCAAGTGTAGGCACTGTGAAGGCTCTGATGTTCAGTAGCAATCCACACACATGCAGATCCTCTGTATGCTGGCAACTTTGTGCTTGTATCACTGTACAACTTAAAATCACAGAATTGCAGGGGTTGGAAGAGATCTCCATGATCTTCTCGTCCAACCATTCACCTACCGCCAATATTTTTGCCCTAAACCATGTCTCCTGATACAGTGTCTAAACATTTCTTGAACGCTTCCAGGGACAGTGACTCAACCTCCTACTTGGGCAGCCTATTCCAGAGCCTGACCACTCTTTCAGAGAAGTTTTTCCTAATATCCAACCTGAACCTCCCTGGTGCAACTTGAGGCCATGCCCTCTAGTCTTATTGCTAGTTATGTGTGAGAAGAGGCTGATCCCCACCTTGCCACAACTTCTTTCAGGTAGTTCTCCCGAGTGTCCTGTTCTCCATACTAAACAATTCCAGTTCCCTTAGACTAAGGGAACCTAAGACTTGTGCTCCAGACCCTTCACCTGCTTCCTTGTCCAAGACATCACTGAAGGTATTAAATAGTACAGGCCGCAGTACCGATGCCTGGAGAACACTGCTAATCACTGGTTGCCAGCTGGAGTTGCCTCTGTTGTCTGCTGCTCTCTGGGCCTGGCCCTCCAACCAGATTTTTTGCCCAGCAAAGCCTGAATCTGTCTAGGTTAGGGGCTGCCAGCTTCTCCAGGAGTATATTGTGGAAGGCTTTGTCAAAGGCTTTGCTGAAGTCTAGGTAGGCTATGCCAACAGTCTTTCCCTGATCCACCAGGTGGATCACTTGATCATAAAAGGAGATCAGGTTCTACCTACCTTTCATGGAACCCTGCTGGCTGGGCCTGATCCCCTAGTTGTCACACACATGCTGCATGGTCTCACCAGAAGATGATCTGTTCTATAACTTTCCCTGGCACTGCAACCAGGCTGGCAGGATTGTAGTTCCCCAGGTGCTCCTTGTGACTCTTCTTATAAATGGGAATCACACTGGCAAGCCTCCAATCCTCTCGGAGCTCCCAGTTGACCAGGAACGGTGATAGATGTTGGAAAGTGCCTTGGCGATCACCTCTGCCAGCTCCCTCAACACCCTCAAGTGGATCCCATCTGGCCCCATGGACTTGTGACAGTCCGGGTGGAATAGTAGGTCTCTGTTTCCACCTGAATTGTGATGGGTTTATTCTGTTCCCCATCCCGAACTTCTAGTTCAAGGGGGGTAGAGCATTCTGAGGATAATTGGTTTGACTTTTAAAGTCAGATGTAGAGAAGGCAAGGAGAGCCTCAGCCTTGTCCTCAGAGGTCACATTCCTGACTGCATCCAATAAAGCATGGATATTTTTCTTAGTCCTCCTCTTGTTCTTAAAATACTTGAAAAGAAGTTTTTTTTGTTCTCTTTTACTGCAGTAGCCAGGTTGTGCTCAATGCTGGGCTTTTACCTTTATGATTTTCTCCCTTCATATCCTAACAGTTTCTTCGTACTCTCTCTGAGTTGCCCATCCCTTCTACCATAGGAGGCAGACTTTTTTTTTTTTTTTTCCTCCCCTGGAGCCTCAGAGAAAGTTCCTTGTTCATCCTTGCCAGTCTTCTTCCCTGCCAGCTCATCTTACAGCTCAGAGGAACAGCCTACTCTTGTGCCTCTAAGACTTACTTCTTGAGGAGTGTGCAGCCTTCCCAGACCTCTTTACCCTACAAGGATGAATCCCAAGGGATTCTCCCTACCAGTGCCCTGAATAGATCAAAGCCTGCCCTCTGGAAGTTCAAGGCAGCAGTTTTGCTGGCCCTCCTCTTGACTTCACCAAGAATGTAGAACGAGATTTTGCAGTCACTCTGCCTAAGACAGCTCCTGATCTCCACATCTCTTGCCAGTCTTCCTCTATTTGTGAGCAGCCGGTCTAGTGGGGCACCTCTCCTAGTAGTCTCTCTTAACAGCTGCGTTAAGAGCTTTCACGCACTCTAGAAACCTCCTAAAATTGTATTTCCAGTATATCAGTATATACTGGGGAGCTTGAAGTCCTTCATAAGAACAAAGACTGGCGATAATGCAATTTCTGCCAGCTGCTTGTAGAGTAATTTGTCTCTTCATGCTGGTCAGGTGATTGATAATGAGCCCCCACCAGGAAGACAGCGTTGTTGGCCCTCCCACTGATCCTTACCCATAGATGCTCAATCTTATCATATGTAGGACCCTAGTGTTCTAGCCCTTATTACCTTCTTTAACCAGTGACAGATTCTGGCACTTGGAGTTAGTGATTGTACAAGCTTTAGCTATGAAATTAGTTCTATATCTTAAAAGGTTTAGAAATACATTAAGTAAAAATAATCCATCAAAAAATAGAAGCCTAGCTTTCCTTTCGTTGTTATGTTTTATTGTATACATGTGGTTATCTGGTGCTACATCAATAGGTTTTTAAGTGAGCCCTGCTTCTGTCATACAAAACTAAATGTTTCTTCTTAAAAGCAGCTTTGTTCCACACAGTGATTGTATGTAATGTTCTCTCAAAACTTAAGCAGAGGGCTAGTGCAGAAGGAAAAGACACTAACGTTCTATAATTTAAAAGTACTGGAATTTGCAGTATTTTGCAGGAAGCAAAAATATTGATGTCCGTTCAAAGGCACTTTAGACTTGCATTTGAAAAACTGGGACTTAGAGTTGCTTTTCTTTTTAGAAAGGGATTATTGATGGCTTACAAGAAAGCAGAGACTTATACTGTGTTTTAATTACTTGCTTTTCTGTTTGGGTACGGAGCACCATTTTACTGTTGTTTTGCAAGTATGTAGGGCAATTAAGAGCTAGTAGGGCATAAAAGTAGCCTCTGATGCTCCTTTTATAAATTCTAGTTGGATTTTTTTGGTGCTGTAGAAATAAGAAATAGAATTCCAGTGGCACCTGAAGTCATCTGGATTTGGTTGTCAGAATTCACCTGTTAGGTAGGAAGAATACCAGGAAACTCTTGAAATTTTTATTTTTTTCAAAGAAACTATGAACATATTCAAGCCATTCACTGGACACGCCTGGATTTTAGCCAAATGTAAATTGAATGATAATTGTGTTTTCCAGATTCCAAGCCACCAATTCACACATTAAGGAGGTGTTCACAAAACCTCTGTCACTAACGATATCAACAATATCCTAAGAGTTCATTTCTGAACTGATAGATTTTGATTAGCGGGATACATTCCACTGTGTTGTGATTGTTTGTTTGTGATACTACAAGCCTGAATGCTGTGGTGCAAGTGAGGTTGCAAGGTGTGGTGGCTGTACAGCCACAAACCTGTGGAGGTGCCAACAGAACCAGAAAGGGACATGTAAATAATCAGTTCCAGGAACTAATTCCTAACCCAGCTGGATGTATGTATGTTTAATCTTATTCCTTGCATGAACACTCTAATACATTCAAATTAGAAACACAAAAATATCGATCTTCTTGGTACAAGACACAACTATAACTCTTGAAGATGAAATCTTAATCCAGAGTAGCATGTCTGGGCATTCCTAAATTAATGCTTCCTTGTAGTCCTGTATTAGATACATACAGTACCAATGGCTTAACTGATCTTAATGATAGACACAGGTGGTTTGATCAGCCTTGCTTTTTACTCTCTGTTCTTTTGTATAATCAAGGTCATTTTTCTTAATTAGTATGAAGAATTAGCAGCACAGTCTAATGTCCTTAATAGTCAACAAGCTTTTCAAGTTTTCGTTTCATTTAAAAAAAAAAAAAAAAACAAACACAATTTTATACTTGACCATGTTTAGCAGGTATGACACATTGCAATATGGTATTGTAATGGATTAAAACAACAACAAAAACCAATAGCTTTCTCCATTCATTTATGGTTGGGAATCCCTTGTGGGGAAAGTGCAATGTTGAAAAGGTTTGGTCAACTTAAAGTTGATTTGACTTGTTCAAAAATATATGTGCAATTGTTTATCAGACTATGCTTTCCCAGACAACATATTCAAACCTTCCGCTTAAGTTCTAATATGTTTTTTCTCCTATGAAATACACTTTTATAGCTACTTGGGTGCCATTCTGAATGGTGAAACTGCATACTTTCAGCAGATTTCTTAATGTAGTTGTGAAATAAGTGGTGCATTTTATTAAATTCATCTAATGCTTAAAAAATGTTCTATTTTCGTGGTGTAGAAACATACTTCTATGATGTCTAAAAGATATGGCTTTTTAAATGTTGAAGTTAGTTTATAGCCTTACAAAGGCTTTTTTCAGCTGCAGGCAGAGGAATTGCTTTAAATAATTTTTCCATGGCCTGGAGAAACTCAGCTCTTTTTTCTACATACGAATCTAAATGTAAAACGAGTTCAATACTTGATATGCTCAAAAGCACCTGAGATTTGATTGTCTTTTGTCAAATATATGCATATACCAAACATTGGTGAACTGGAAGTATTATTTCAAGAGATAAATCTAATGTATACCCAAACTTGGGTAAGTAACTCTTAAAGGAAATTGCCCAGTAATGGGCAGATACGGCTAATGAATGTGTTAGGCAGTCTCGTATAGCTTCTCATGTAAGTATTCTCATTTCAGTCATACACTACTTAAGTTGCACACAGGTTTATTGCTTTTCTCCTTAGGTTAGTCTTAACGAAAAATAAGCCAAATTCTTTGTTGCTGCAGTAATACAGGTAGAGTTTCACATTGGGCATATAAAAAAAAGAAAAAGTAAAAGCAATTAAGAATGTATTATTTGTATATATTATATCAGAAATAGAAGTAAGAGTAAGATCATCACTTAAAAAGAAAAATCTCTAGAGAATGTTTCAAACATTTCCTGTTCATTTAATCGTTCATGAGTTTGCCAGTCTCAATTTCTACAATTTTTCCGTAAGCAATTTTTTTCTTTCTAAATGAAAGATAGGAAGTGTGAAAGCTATGCTGTTTAACATGTCACCATATTCTGCAGTAGTAGAGAAACCCTCTGTATACATACTGTCAACATTCCTAGTTCTAGAAGAACATATTAACCATTCCTTAAATGTGTGAGTTGGTTGATCTTTTGTCATTTGCTGGAATAAACAAGCAGCCAAATTCTGATTAAAGGAGTTTTAAGAAATGGCTGCAGTCTGAGGAGTTATATACTTGTGTTTAGTGGATGGCTGCCTTGTATGTGCTTTCAGCTGCTTGCAGTTTTACTAGCATTGTACCTTTTAATTAAAAATAAGTGCATTTTTCACTTATTAGCCTGTGTTCCCAAGCTCATTAATTGAAATTTTCCAGAGATGTAATAGGAATTAGTCATCTGACTTCCACTGAATTTTAATGATATTTTGCTTTCTAAAGGAGGTTGTAGACCACTGTTTTTCTACATGCATCAACTGTGCAGGGTCTTTGTGCTACTATTTGTGCTGAACTGCACTAAGAAAACTGGATTTTCAGAACTGATACTGGGGCACTAGTCCTAAGGAATTTTAAACTACTGGCTTGCAGAAAAACAGGCATTTTTTTCTAATAGCTGAAACTACATACCTTTGCCTAACGGCCTTGTGAGAAAAGCATAAACCATGCTGGGTATTTTACACTTATTTCGCATGGTCTGTGTAAGCTCATATTTTTGTTTTCCTTTTGCGTCAGTCTTCTCAGTACTTAACTGTACTTTTTTGTTCTTAACTGGTATGTATATTCAAAGTAGGAAAGTATTTTACATAGCATTGTAGCATCCTGATTTATTCTGCTACAAAACCCTGGAGTGAAAAAAAGAAAAAGTAGCCAGGCTGAGGTCTGGGCAAAGCTGTTTGCCTTAATCTGTACATAATTCCATTTTTTTCCCTGAAAAATCTATAGTACAGTCATCTCTGAGACAGCATCTACTCTGAGAGTAACCAAATACTTACAACTGTGCTCTCCAAGGAGTATGGAAGATAAGCTAGTTATACTTGTTCCTAATTAGGTCACCATGGTAAATTTGTCCTGTTGATGAAATTTTATGGGAACAAGTAAGAAAACAGTAACATTACATGGTTTTTTTTCTTCCTTTTAATGAAGGTTTATATGGATAAAAGTGTATATGTAGTATATGCAAAGTATATATAAAAGTATACATTGGTCAAAATGGGTGATAGCTGATGAGTCTTAAAGTGGTACAGCTGAAATGGCATTGTAAAGCTGAAGAAAACATTTTGAAAAGTAGAGAAAATGTTTGCTCATTTTACTGCTAGAATCTGAAGTTTCTTCAAAATAATAGAGAAAAAGATTTTGATGAGTACTTTGTTTTGAAAATTTAAGCCAATTTCAAAAATAGATTTTCTTTTCCTCTAAAATAATTACACTGATTACTGTGAAGCACTACAGTGCTAATTCCTGTTAATTTATGTAGATAATATTATGCAAAGTTGTCTGTTTGCCCTGATCACAAAACCTAAACAAACGTGAGGAGATTAACATTAATTGTATTCCTAGCCCTTTGGAGCCATCTTATTAATTGCATTACTCTATTTAATTTCATCACTATTTCTATTTTAGTCCTTTTTAACAACTCTAATTTCATTTGTACTGATTCTTCTTGCTTTGTTTTATGTTTAATCTTTTTTCTGTCATTTAGCATGAGAGGCATTTTTCAGCAGGATTATTTTTTTTTCTTGATTCTCTTTCATATCTAATAGTGTTCTTGTGTCGGTTTCTTAGATGTTAAATGTCTTACTATGGAAAGAAGACCATAAATCTTCATCTGTTTGTAATTTAAACCGATGATAAGGCTTGACCTTAATATTAGTTACTCAATCTAAGATTAAAGAAACACCGATTTTGCACAGACTATCTGCAACATTTCAGAAAATCTTACTATCTTCTTTCTACAAAATCCCTGGAGTTGGAGTGGACTTCCTGACATCGTCTAGTCTCCATCTGTCACTTGCTGTCTTTCCTTTCTTGCTTCCTTGTGCTCTTACCTGCAAAGTCTTTGTGAAGATGCTTCACAAAGTACCCTTCTGGGGTTCCTAATGGATTGTGAATCTAGAATCCATTTGTATCGGATCTCTTTGAAGCAGCTCACTTCTAAACACAATAAATCACTGTGGAGTGCAGAACATTGTACATTGTTTCTTGCATCACTGTAAACTGGAAGTTCAAGTGATGATAGTCTTTATAAAATTACAGGGGAGTAAGAATTCCTGTATTTTTTTTTTCAGGTAATATTCATGAAAATTTCATCCTTAGTATGGTGTACATGACAAATGAAAATACGAAGGTTTTTCTCTAGGAAAAAAAGCTTGATTTAGGAGGGGCAATGTATTTCTTATATTCACGTATGTGGATTTAGAGGCAGGAGACCAAATGCTAACTAAAAAACTTGGTTATTTTGTGGTTAAAACTTCTCTAAAAAATTTTGACCATATTTTAAGTGCTTTGAGGCTGTCTTACTTCAGTGTACTTTGTATGTAATTTTATGCAGGGAGGTCAAATGGATATTTCCACTAGGCTTCTCTGGGACCACAGGTATCAATTAGAATGCAAACTAAACTAATTTATGACACCTATTCTTGCCTTTCCATAGTTAATATTTATTCCTTGCTCCAAAACAGATTGTGTGTATTTCTGCAGAGTTCTCTATTTGATGTGAGAGTTGAGCAATATCACTTTCAAAAAACAAACATTTGCTTCTTCAGGCAAACTGCAGCAAGGAAGGAAAAATCAGCTATGACTTGATTAGATTGTGTCTAAAGACAAGAGCTGAAATTTGATTGAGTCACAGCAGGGGCAGCTTCAAAAATCGCAGCACACAAGCAAAATCTAAGGATTTGATCGGATTTAAATATGTTATTTATGCAAAAGTGATTTAAATAATCTTCCTTTTCAGAGGTTAAAAGAACTTTTCTAAGTTTAAAAAAAAAAAAAAAAGGAAAAAAGAATCAATAGTTATTTACTATACAGCCTACCCCAGTTATCTGCGCCGTGTGCAGCTTGACCGGCTATAGATATACATATAAACTCAGTGAATTCTGTATTGAGTGTGTGAGGATGCCTCTATAGTGTTATGCACCTTTCTACCCTTAAAAATGACTTCTCTTTTCTTAGGTGTACATTTTAGAACCTAGCTTTTTGCATGTCGAATAAATAAGAATCATCAGCATATTTACTGTAAGTTAGAAGATGGGGGGGGAGGGAAACATCAAATTTAAACTAAAGCCAATTTAAAATTGTGTATCACGTAACAAGAATTCCAAGAAAAAGAGCAACCGTTTTAACTGACCTAACAAGTGGAATCAGCAATTGACTTCAGCAGGTTCACTTCTGATTATCAGGGATATAATTAAGCATTTTAATCCTAACTTGAAAGATTATGAAGTTATTAAAAGCTGAACTGATTTTTTAAAAATGTACAGTAATGTGTAACTTGAGGAAACTTGGACTGAGAGAACTGAGTTAATTTTTATCTGCTGACATAGGTAAAGTTAACATTTGACTTCAATGAGGCCATTAATTCATCTTCAGGCTTTTTTCAGAAGGACTCTACAGCTCTTTTATTGTCCCAGTCTTGTCTTCTGTTGATACCCTAAGTAGAATAGTTGAGAAATGGGCCTATAGTCTTGACCCAAGGATGAGGAGAAAATATTCTATGGAAAGTACCTGCTAGAAAATAATCTCTTAATTTGATTGTTCAGTCATCTGCTGTAGAGCACTAGCGTAGGAGAATGTAAGCAGACAGAGTAGGATGTTGGATTCAGTATGTTTATGAATTGCAAAAAATCTGTTTGACTTCAAAATGGTCAGAAGTCACATTGTGCAAATTTAATTAAAGAAAAACACACTGCCATGCATGCTCTCTAATGAATAAGACACAAATCATTAAAGCATTAAATTAAATTTGCATGCTTTGTCACAGTTGACATTCTCTATACAGGAAGGTAAAGAGGAGTTGAGAAGTTCCTGACTGATCTGTTAGCTTGAAAAAGAACGTATGTTGCCATTTCTGCTGTTCCTGGATGCAACACCACAAAACATAGGTAAATTAAGTGATTTGTATTCTGAACAGTTCAAGTTCAGCCCAAGCTGGTTGGCTGGACTCGTTCTTCCTTCCAGTAGGAACACAGGGATACCCTTAGATCATGATCTGTCCTGTAAATGTGACAATTGCTTTAAGAATAGGGATTTGGTGGACATTTCAAGAAAATACACTTTTTATTCTTTTGACCTCTTTGTCCTGTTGCGACAAGGATTTCTTTTTCGCTCTTGTCAAAATCCTGATGTGAACTGAAATGGAACTTTTTCTGAAATTTATTCAGCAGTGATATAGAAAACTAACTTCTGTGTGTGAAGTAGTTTCCATGAAATGCTTTGCCATAACTCTCCAATTTGAGAGCAGAGGGATCTGACTGGGTCATTGTAACATAGCCTTAAGCATAATAGACTCTAATTTCAGGCGAACAGTTAAGGTCTGTTGGCTGCTCTGTATAACACTGGAAGGTTCTTCTTATTGATGCTTGTTTTTGCATATCACTTGCATCCAAGTAATGTTTTTGATCGAATACTTCTTTTCAGCAATTAAGTGCTTTCTGTATGAGCCATTATCTTAATCCGTTTCTCTTAGAATGCTGTGAAAGTAGACTGAAAATTTGTGTCTATCTTATCCGTACAGTTTAAACCCACAGAAAGGGCTGTGGTTCCTTAACACTTGCGTAAATTCTTGAAATGACAGTTGCTGAAAAGGCTGCAGGTAAGTTGATTGTACAAGAATGACTGCTATCTGTATGAGCAGATTGTTGGATATTAAAAAAATAATAATAATAATGAGAAGATGGACTAAACAGCACACATTTCTGGCTGATATTCCTTAATATGCATCAAGTTTGCCCCCTGTGGAAATTTTAAATGGGTGAAAAGGAAAAATTTTAACTGTTGGGAATGCAAAGACAATAGATGTTTCTGTACTTGAAGTTAGAGTAAGAAATATTAGCACTAGCACAGGGAGCTGTTATTTCCTCAATCAGTGGCTGAATGGTTTTGGAGCATGCCTACGGAAGAGACACCAAAAACCGTATGCATTTGACAGATACGTATTAGAGGCATTAAATTGCTTTTAAGTGCTAATTGTTGAAAACTGCAACAATGTGCTGGTGAATTGGGGCTGTTTTTTCTCTTTATATATGTGCACAGATGTGTTGTTAGGCAGCTGACGAGCAAGTCTTGACATTCACTTAAATCCAGACTCTTGTTCAGCTAAACATAAAATATCTGAGCGATCCTGCTTGTGAGGTAGAGCACGGTTATAAGGAGAAGAAATCTGGTGAATATTATTCAGATATACAGCACGATTACTCTAGTCTGGTATTATATCTTTTAATATGAGAAAGTTACTTTGGTGACAACATTCTGAAACGGTCTTTGCAGTCAAAGGAATTGTAACTTTGATTTACAATGTGAAAATCAAAAAATACAAGTCAAAAGATAGGATTACTCAAATGCTTAAAACTCATTTACTGAGGAGCCTTGCAGAGCTCTGACAGTACTTCTACTAAGCTGCATAGTACCTGAATGACCCCACCATTGTATTCCAACACAGTTTAATTTCAGCTGAGAGTTGCTGCTATCCATGTGGGAAAACACTGTTTTCTTTAGTCATTGTTTGCTATAATTGTGGAAGATTCTTCAAGCTGTTGCTATCTGGCTGTCACTAAAATCACACTTCGTTCTTGTGGAGCACTTTCGCAGATGAAGACCTCATGATTCTTTAGTCTAATATTTCCAGGGATTCCAGGGAAACTCCCAAGCAATAAAATAGGGGCTATAATGGACAATCTTATCTTTGTCTTTCAAATGTTATGATCTCGTCTTCAACAAGTAGTTGAAGTTCATGCTCAGTCCTGAGCATGAACAATTTACAACACTGCAAAGTTTCATCTGAAATTGGAACTGCATTCATCTTTATTTTGCAGGATGATACATTTTTATTTTTTTTTTTTTTTAGAGATTCAGAAAGTGGCTAGAACTTAACAGGACATTTAGAAAACAATATTGTTAGGTTTTGTTTGAGAGTTGTAGTTGGTTGACTTACAGTTTACTGCTTTTTTTAAATTCTTATTCTGTTGTACGCATCGGAAACAATTTATTTTGTGGAATGGTAGTGTTGAGTGTTTTGTGATTCCAAATGTTTATTGGGAAACCAATTTCTGTTTTGATATATGACAGAATTTGCATAGGGCAAAATAGTAGTTTCAATATTTGGGAAATTCGTCATGTATTTCAACATTGGTATGCTGGAAATATTGCAGTGTGCAAATATTTCATATTTGTTTTTCAGTTATACTGTGTGATAATTTTTTTCCTTCCAATTACGTACTGTCCGTAGGGTTTATCATAATACTCATACACATTTTGCCAGATGTGATTCCCACAGGTATCAGTAACGTATTACTACTGATTTTAAAAAAATCCTAAACTAAAGCAGAGTTCTGTAAATCCACCCTGTTGTGCAAACGATGTGTTTTAAAATCATATGAACATGAGCTATTGCACTCTGCTGAAAGATTGAAGATGGCAATCTGGCTCAAACCCTAAAATTTACCTCTCAGCTCTTTTTATATCATTTCCTTAGCGTCTCTTAGCTACACAAAAAAATACATGCAGTTATCAGTCTTTCTTTGCCATGTGTAGCTCCTTGTTATCAGCTCTTATTCATCTTTTCAGTTAACCCTGAACCTATTTTGTGACAAGAGTTTCATATGTTAACTTACAACAGCTACAAGTTGTGATTTTTGGTGGACTGATTTTTGTGCAGTGCTTAATAAAATGCTTAGGAAGTACAGCATTACAAAACAAACTTATCTGAATTCTGCCAGTATGTTTCTAACCATAAAAGTGGTCGATGCTAAATGTGGTGGCTTGGGTGTAGTTGCTTTTAAAAACACAACACTCACCCACCCACCAATTAGCATAATCAAGTGACAGAATAAGTTTTGATGTGGAATCCTAATTGAAATAAGAAAGTGGAGCTGTTTTGTTTTGGGTGGTTTTTTTTTGCCTTATCCAGCATTACTGTACAGACTTTCAAAAATATCATATTTTGGCTTTCTTAGTACTGATTTGTAAGATGTTGTTTCAAACAGAGGATTGATTTTAAAGCATTTATAAAGATATGCTTAATGGTTGATCTTTCAAGACTCCTCACAAAAGTGTGGGAGGCTGAATATCCTTTCGAAAATTTGCATTATAATTAGTACATTTCAGATGTTGAGTAGGTTGTTTTTAATTGTCAGGTATGGCACATAATTATTTTTTTTGTGTTTATGACTAAAGAAATCTACTGGAAACCATAAAAATAGGCTTGCTTACTTCTAACTTATGATTGTACACCTTAGAATGAAAGATTTAATTATGAAAATCTGATGAAATGCACTCAATACAGATCTTCTAAAAGAATTATTTTTAAAAAAGCAACAATACCTTTATGTAGAAAAGATTTGATGAAACATTTAAACTTATGCCCATAAGCCTTTTACGTTTCTTTCTGTTATCCAACATGAAGAAATTTTCCACTCTGATTTTCTGTGAGCTTCATGAGCCTTGCTAAATATTGGGTTACTAGAGACATCACTTTTCATCCATTTTCTCACACACGGAAGTAAGATGATGTCTCTTTTTGATTTGTAATATAGGTAAATGTAAAGTATGCATAGAGATGGGGAGAGAGAGGAATCCCGAAATATGCGGCTTTACCTTTGTAAATGAAGCAAATGTCCCTGTGTGAGGTTGTAGTCCCAATAGAGATGTTTTTGTGTTTTAGGGATAGTCAGTCAAACTTATATCCATGACATCAAAACCAAGAGCTTTGTAATGATATATAGTGTATTTCTTTCTTGGAAAAGAAATGTATAAATACTGGGCTGTACCTCATCAGTATTAACTGCTTACGTTCCATAAATAAATCCGAAGTTGTTTTTTAAGAAAGGCCCATTGCCTTTTGGATGACTGAACTTTATTGAGGTGCGTCATATGAACGCACACAAAATAGCATTTGAGAGAAAGTAGGTGATTGAGCTATGGAAGTTATTGAGAAATTCTTTAACAGTTATATCTGACTTATTATTTTGATTCGCTGGCAAAAAATATAGCTCCTGATTTCATTCAATTTAAGAAGCAGAAATGTTCATCGTAAAAAAAAAAAAAAAAAAGTGATGACTGAAAATGTAGCTTCAATCTTAAAATACCTCTAAAAATGCATCACAAGAAATTGTCAGTAACAGTAAAATGTCATTCTTAATTTGTAAGTGAATGTGCCCTGAAGCCTCTAGTGTCCATGGAAGTAAATAGAAAGCCATAATTAAAAATTATTTCCTGATTATATCCATCACAAATTAAAGAGTCAGTCTTTTATTTCTTTAGCATTTCACCAATTCAAAAATTTTATTGCATGCATCACCCGCAAAGCCAGAAGCCTTATCTTTTAGTCACCAGGAGGCACTTTGAGAAGGAGCGATGAAATCTACTGATTATTCTACAGTTAAATCAATTTAAAGGATCTAAAAACGTACAAAGAGTAGCACAAACAGTGCAGCTTTCCGGAATCATTTGTATGCGTGAATAGTTCTTCTGTGACTACTTTTGCTGACTGCATTAAAATTACCTATGTGAATGAAGCTTATTCACAGAATCTTAACAACAGAAGTAATAAAACATTATTTTATTAGAATGAAAGCATGAATGTTACCACTTGTTTTAAACAGTTACCTAAGTTACTTTTTTTATAGCTCGGTGTAATTCAGTCCTCTAAAAACTCAGCGATAACCAGTTTTTCAATTAGTGCCTTGGGTTTTGAATCAGTACAAGTAAACATTTCTGTTGGATCCAGCTGAGCATCACATCAGCATAGTGAAAATCCACTGGATTTGTTGGAAATTTAGTGACCTAGCATTCAAAGAGTGTGTCCCCTAGAATTGAACTTGGTTCAGTAAAAGAATAAGAGATCTGAAGTGGAATTATGAGTAAGGATTAATCTTCAGAATAAGAATGCTTACCGAAATTACAAGTGAGTATCCAAAGACTTTGCTTCACGTATCACTTTAAATAAATAAATAAATAAAAATCTAAGTGGAAAAATTCACGAAGCAACACTTACAGCTGTGCTCATACATATGGAAACTGGAATTGAAAAAAAAAACATTACTTTTGTAGCTTACAAAATACTGCTCAAGATCTTATCTTGAATTTTGTAGGTGAACGATCCAGTGTAAAGCTGCTTATTTCCATTAATGCATTTGAGCTGTTAATTTTTTCTTCTAAGCTGAAAGCTAAGGAAAGTCTAGATTTGTTTCCTATGGGATGGAATGTAAGCTGCAAAGACAAAGTGAAAAGAAATTAAAATAGTTACAGTTTAAGGCTAATCGTTAGTCATATAAAGAGTTTTGAACTGAAAACGTCTTTTGTTCTAAATCTAGGGGGTAGGATTTCTGATCTGACAAAATGAGCGAGACCGTTTAATACTCAGTTCTGTATCAAAGCACAATGCATCTCTTAAAGATTTCAAAATCGGCCAAGGAGCGTTGAGCAGGCAGTGGCATCTTGCATTATGCAATCTTCCCTTGTGTCCACAGTCTTGGTTTGTGACAATTTATATTTCTTAAACATTTGACAGTCTTTGTAGTTACTCTGTGCTGTACCTGATCGTAACTGTCCCAAGAAACAGCTGGAGATACATGGAGAATAGCAGTACGTAGTCTCTATTGAGTCTCTGACTTGAGTTCAGAGCTGGTAACACTGTTCTGATTCTGTGCCAACCAAGCATTTCTTCATGCGAGTAAAATCATAGCTAGCAGTTTGCAGTGGCTTGACATGTGGATTACATTGTAGAAACTGTGCAGAGGAGACTGCAAAGGTTGGCAGATCTGACCTTTCATAGTAATAAAACTTGTGGTCATTATGCAAAATTTAAATGTACGTGAATTCTTAAGTATTCCATTACACCATGGAGCAATCTAGATTCAATTGAATTACAAGAAGACGGAGTGCAAATCGACTTGTTAAATGAATACCTGCTTGCTTTATTTTCTATAATCGCAGTGTGTCTATTTTTGTTATCCGAGATTTTTAAATTGGAGGGTGGAAAAATAAAAGCCTCCTTCTAAAGGAAATCAGGAAATCCTTTTTATAGATGGGTTTGTAGCACGAGCTTTGTCCTTGAGAGCAGCTGAGGCTTATTGGACTGCGAAGACAAAATTACCTGGAACAGAAAGTATTTTTAAACACATGTTATTCCAAGGTAGGCAGCTGCTCACTGCATGTGTCCTTCGGTCACTGCTGTGCTCAGCAGTTAACTTTCACTACTTAAAAGGCACTAGGGCATGGAAGAAAACTTCAACACATTGTTTTTCTATTATCTTTATTCTCTCTTCAGTATCATCAAAGTGACTATTTTGGTAGCAAGAAAATAATGGGAACTCAGTGGAATGTGGATAAGTTGGTGGAAATATTAACTCCCAAAAGAAAGACCTATTTTTTTTTATTAATTCTTATTGTTCGTACAAACCATGGAGGAAAAACTTAAAGGCTGTTATTCAGAAAGAGTGACCACCTCTCTAGAACACATAAGTTTGCTTATTTTTTAACTTAGAGTGTTAATTTCTTTCTTCAATCGTAATCTTTAAGTTCTGTGAAGTACAAGTGCATTGTTACTACAGTAACCAATTAATATTTTCTTCAGTAACACTTCTAGGTATAAAACTCTGTCTATATGAATTCTCTCAATTAACAAAATAATATCAAGTAAGAATCCCTTGAAAGTAAGAAGAAGCCAGGAAATTCAGAGTATTAAGATTGAAGGAACAGCCAGAAATATTACTGCACTCCATACATATTGTAAAATGGTAGGAGGTCAGAAGTCTTTAAGCCCCTTTCTCCCCCATCCAAACTATAAGACAAAAAATACTGTTATCTCCAGGTAGCATTGTTTCCAACTGAAAGCCTTGCAACATCTTTCTTGCTATTGTTCAAGATCTGCTCGTGTCATCTGCAGAAACTCCCTCTGGATTACTGGTTTCTTTGCTACTCAGCAAGCCTTGCATTTAATTGCCCTCAAGGAAATTAATTTCAATAAATATTATAATTATGTAATCAACATTGTAACCTAAACTTTCAGAAACACTTAAGTAGCACTGAAAGTAAGAAGCATAAAAATATCAAATAATTCACCAAAATGTTTGTTATTTAAATAGTGCACTATGGAAATTTATCAGTACTCATAAATTAGTATTCGTAGCACTAACTATTTAGGAATTTGAGTGATCCTTCAAGTAGCTTCTATGTAGATTTTAAAGAGCAACCTATCTTTATTTTTAATAAATATTGCCTTTTAAATTTTTTATTATATCATTAACCTGGTTTCTGAGACTCTTTTGAATGCTTAAGAAGAAATACTACTATCTCCTTCCTTTTTATCAATTTTATAAGTATATATTTGACTGAATATTATAGAGTGTTCATGAGTAGTATGTGTATACAGTATCTGAAATGAAAGCTAAGTTCAAAAAGTAACTTGTTTGTATTTCATGATTTCTCTAGTTGTTCTTAGCTTTTACATAGCCAGGACAGTGAGTCCAGCTTTCATCTTTTTCTTTTTCCTATGAGCTTTTCATCAGAAATGTGTAGATTTGTAATTCCCATGGAGTATAACTCCTTTGGAAGCTCACAGTCACACAGATAATATTTCATCTAGAGGAACATGTTCTAGGTGACCCTGATCAAGGAGGGTCACTGGACAAGATGACCTCCAGTGGTGCCATCCAGCCTCATCCGCTCAATGATGATATTTCAGGTAGTTAAAGAGGGCTTAGAGGCAACTCCAGAAAGCAGTCTCTGTTGGAGAGGAAGCCAGACTGGAGACAGCAGCTGTGTGATAAGGATTAATCAGAGTGCTTGGTCACACAATACATGTGTAGCAAGTAGTTTCAGTTAAAGAGCTAAAATGAGTCCGAGGCACACAGCATAGAACTGTTATCTCTTAAAAAGTAGGACATCTCTCGTAGACCACAGGACATGAGCACAAAGGCAAGTTCCTGCTTAGTAAGTGGGTACACACATATGTTGTAATGAAATCTCTTTTTATCCTGCTTTCTCATGACAGAAAATTTTCTGCTCGTGATAGAAAAATTTCTGTCCCTAGGATATATTTTCCTGCTTCAGCGACTTAGTTCTCCCAGTAAAATGGAAGCGTTCACATTATTGGCTGTTTCACTGTATGGAATATCTCAGTATGCCTGCAGAAGACAGTATGGATATAGCCATGGGTAATTATCTTTCCCTAAATGGTGAACATTTCCTTCCAAGTTTTCAAAGCCATTTGGAGAAGATTGTCTACCTGCTTTCCTTTACCTGCTGCTTCTTTTGTAATGATTTACAGCTTGTACCTTCTTATTAAAGAATTAACGTTTTTCTCTATGATAACCCTTGATCTCTAAAGAGAGAGGCAGATAAATATGTTTGATAGCATCTTTTCTATACTTCCTACAGTATTGTCAACTAAATGTTCTTTATGATCAATTTAGCTTCAGGAAAAAAAAAATAAGAAGAAAAAAGTGTAGCGATTTCCCAGTAAAAGAATTTTTTGTGTTGTTTAGAAGATATCATTCACTGATAATGTCAGGAAGCATATTATCCGCTATCAAAGAACAGATTTAAAATGGCAAAGATGATCAGGAGTGTACATAAGTGATGCTTATCAAGTACATAAATTTATGAAAGTCTTGGTTATCAGTTGAAGGCCTTTTCAAAGACACAATCGCCATTTTCTTCAGAAAGTGAGAGGGAGAGGTTTCTTCACTGCTGCCAAAACTTAAGATGTTACTGGCAAGCCTATTCTTTGATACTTGGTTTTGTAATGTGCCAGAGTTACTTATTCAAAGTTTTATTTTCCATTTTTGCTCAAATCCCCTATTTCCTGAACTCATTTTCACCCTTTCCCAAAGGTTTTATTCTTCTCCAACTAAATTTTCACGTTGCTGCTGAGTGCAAGGAAATTCAAACAGATGAGCTATCTTTTTTTCCCCTAAAAATGATGCATTAATTATAAAAACTAGAGCTAGAACACTTAGTATGTAATAGTCTAACTCCTGTATGTTTGCTGACTTTTTTTTTTCCAAGTGCTAGCTCTAGCTGTATTACTTTATTTAGGTTTTTTGTTGTTGTTTTTTTTTTTTTAAAGTGCTTGGGCATGATTACTTTCTCACACATACATGCAGTGTTATCTGTCACCATGTTTTAAGGAGTGATTGATGTCATTTTCTAACAGAAAAGCCTCTGACCTCTCAACCACACAAAAATGTAGAGTTAGGAAAACCAGTGATATGCTACTATATTCGTATAGCCTTCTAAATGAAAAATGATTGCACGGAGTACAAGCTCTACATAGGTTTGTTAGCCTATAGGATGTTCATGTACCTTTATGTGAAAAGTAAGTTTTAAAATTGAAAATCTGTTTGTTTTTTCATCTAATCTCTCTAGGAAAAAAGACATTGGTGTGTGTTCCAAAAATACTTTAGAAGTTCTTTGAATTACCACAGTTGCTAATAATGCATTGGAAGTTTTAGTAAAACAAAAAAAGAAGTTAACTGCAAGTACTTGTTTGCAAAAGTACCTGGTTGTGAAAACATTTTCTTTGGGCTTAAGTTTTATTAGTTAAAAAAGTGGTCAAATAATCTGAAGAGATCTGAAGAATGAAACCTTAAGTAAAAGGAAAAAAATAAATAGATATCTAAGAAAAATCTTTTCAATCCAAAACTTTTCTTAGCACTGGAAAACAAGATATTTAGATATACATCTATTGTTCCAATTGTTTCCAGGCTGTTGGTTCTACTTAAATTCCTTTAGCAACTTTTTTTCCCCTACTTTCTAAACAAATAATATTTGTAATTTTTCTTGGTCGGTCTATTTTTTTTGTTTCCTTTTAGTCCAGCTCACTAAATCTTCAATTTATTGAAGATTATTATAAATCATTAATTTATGATTTAGATTTGGATTATTCAGTCCAAATCTTCAATTAGGTGAGCTTAATAGGTTCAGTAAAGTAACAGTACAGCAGATGAGGAAAGTAGAATCCTGGACTGGAACTCAGCTTACAGTTATTTCCCACACGCTCCTGATTAGGATGTGTAGAAATTCAGGGAGTCTGTAGGCACCTGATAAACTGGTCTTCACAATTCTGAAACTTTAATCATTGTAGCTAGTACGTTTGGTCAATAAGCATTTATTCATATTTTTTTTTATTTGAAGTTTTTTATATAATTAAGTACAGTTAAGCGTATCTCGGTGCAGACTAACTCTATGCATTGGAAATCAGTTCCCAAAATAGATTTTTAGCAATTGAAAAATATTTTGCTTCGTTGTTCAAGAAAAAAAAAAAAAGAACTGAAATGGACCTTTTTTTTTTTTCCACATATAACTAATAAATTAATGACCCAGAAGCCTATTTTCTTGAACTGAGTTAAAGTGGACTGCTTAAAGTAAATATTAATATTCAGAGAAAGTTTCTGGTAATTCAGTGTTTGTATTGCAGTAGCTGTAAGAACTCTTGGAAACATACATTAAGGATAATACTCTTGCAATTGGCTAAAAAAATTAAAATAGAAGTAATGAGAAGTAGATGGTGCAAGCGGAATATAAATTGAGAAAGGAAATAACTGTAATGGTAACGAAGCTTAAGTGGAATCCAAGTCTGTTGGCTCCCAATCAAGAGCCTGTTCATTAGCCTGTGCCTTCTCCCTCATTGTCCATCCACGACTATTTCAAAAGAGCAAAATGTGACTGCAAAATAGCATTTTCCTGTTGTAATATTGAACCAGTCTTTTAGTGTTTACAGCTTTCTGTTTCCCCAACATGCTCAATAATATTAAAGTAGGACAGTGGTTGAAGGCTGGACCTTAGCCCATAAGAAATTCTAATCCATCAAGCTTCTATTAAAATCACGTAGCTGTAGGAAGGCAATGCGGGTCTTCAGGAGGAGGAGGTACAGTGATCTTAAGCTTTAGAATCTTGTTAAGTGTCTAAATGGCAGGAAACTGATGGTAGCTGATATTTTTCAAGTAGATCTTTCCCAGTGATAAGCAAGCAAAGAATGAGGAATGAGTCAAACGCTTCTTTCTGGATAACGTGTTGTTACGATTAACTGCAATTATAATAGAAACTTTTCAATAACGTTACTCAAGCAATACCATACAGTTGTGTGTAGTTTCTGTTAAAAAAAAAAAAAAAAAAAAAAGTAGTAAACCAAAAAACTCAAAAAAAAAAATATTTAAGTACTGGGTGATTTGTTCAATTTCACAATTTTATAATTTTCAATTCTGACATAAAGGGAGAAATGAGTGCAAGAATCAGCTCCCAAAGGACCCTCTTCCCTTGTGAAAGTGAAGTCATTTTTAAATTTGAGTACATTATTATTCTCATATAGATAAAGAAACTAAATAAAGGGTATAAATACTAAATAATACAGAATGTTAGAGGACATTTTAATAAGAAAATTAAAGAGGTCCTTGAAGCATCTTTGGTACTGTATATTAAATAGTGAGCAGAAACCTCAGGAAGAGAAGCAGAAGTGGATCCACTCAAAAGGCAGACTGTTCTTAAGTTTCTGCCTGGAGTGTTTTGGCTGTTAAATGCCTTAGAAACTAACTGAATAATGGCAAGAACACTTTTTTTTTTTTTATGTTCCAGTTCTATTTTACTTTGCAGATGATTTTCTTTTATAATCTTGTTTCCAATTTTGAAATCAGGAATCCTAACAGTTGTTAGCTAGGGTATGATGGAGAATTGAAGCAATACAGTTTGCATGTGGTTTGCTGCAGTTCATCTACTTACGTCAAAGATTTGTTAAATGAACTAATATCGAAGAAAACTTATTGGGCAGTCTAAAGCCTGTAGCAGTCTTGAAAATCTTGTTCTTAACTGGCATGGAGAATACTGTTGATCTGCAAAGATCATTCTGATATTAATAACATGGAATGCCTGAGCGTAGATTTCTCCCTGTACTATAAGCTTATCATTCCCCTATGCAGGGAATTATATGGTAATTTTTTTTTTTTTTTACAAGAATTCATCTAAAATCCACAGAGTTCTTCATCACTAAGCTAGAAAGGCAGGAGTTTGATTTCTTTATTGTATAGGATATTTTATATTAACAACATTCTTAATATTTCACCAGAATAGAATTTTATCAAATAATTTATTTACACAGCCATATAAAATAATGCTTCTGAAATATGCAAGTCTTTTAACCTCATCAAAGTCCAAGGAGATATTTTTGATAGTCAAGGGACAATAATGAAGGGCAGAGTAGTGCATATCATTTCAATAAAGAAAAGCGAAAGAATCCTTCAAGTCAGTTCTACTGAAAGACTTAATTGGTGTACAGTAGGTCTCATGGGCTACCATTGTTATGAAAATTAAAGGATAGTGGATCAGCTAATTAGGATTTATACAAAAGTAAGATAACCCTTGTTCACACGACTAGCTTCCTCCTTACCCCCAACCTTCCTCAACAAAGCTTTTTTCAATTGCTATTTATTCATGCAGTTTCTAGAAGGTGCTGATGATATTAATGAAAGCACAAGCATTGCTTTTGGATTGGCAAATTTTACTGTTAAATGTTAAAAATATTAAATTTTGTGTTTTGAAATTCTGTCCTTCATTAAAAGATGGATTATCATTACAGTACTTAAGGACTCTTTGTGGAAGTGTTTTTGTGTATGGATTAAAAATAAATATTTGAAGGTATTGTGAATTGTTTGCTTTACCATTTTTCCATGTGTTTACATAGTTGAAATTAAATCTTTAAAAAACTTAGGCAGGATGCATGCTTTTGGCATACCTTCTACTTCCTTTATAAGCCTGCGGATGTGAGAACTAATGCCCTCTGCTGAAATAGTATGTTGCTGTTTAGGCTTTGGAGGAAAAGAGCTGCAAGTTTTCAACTTTGGATACATCCCCTGATAGCCCTATGTTGATGGGATACCAGTAATGGTTGTCTGGGGGGCAGTGGAGAGGTGTGCACTTCAAATGCACATTCAAGTTTGCACAATCAGGCTTAATGATCTTAAAAGCTTAAGTGTCTCAGTGGTTAGTATGAAGATAGTTTTTTCTACAAATCTGATTGGAGATAAGTCTCATGTGATGAGCAGGATCTGAATCATAATCACGTTTTGTTCTTATGATAGTCAGGTAATTGAATTGTGCCCTTCCTTTGTCACAGGTACTAAGTCAAACCAGGTGCAAAATAATTTAGTCCAACTGCAGGAAGGAGAATAGATCTACAGCTATTTCTAGAAGTTTGTAAGAACTGTTAACATAAACTGACTACATGAGTTTTAGAATAGGAATAAATTCTACGCGTTTCTATGACAGAATATACCTTTTCTAACAAACATTTTCGTGATAACTATAAAGGAAATAAATGGCATCACAACAGCAATTCAGAATATGCTGTTTGTGAGGCAATGAAGAAGTAGGAATTACTTTACAAAAAGCACACTTCTCAGCTTCCTACTGTATTAAATTATTTTCATGTTAGTGTCAAAAAGGCAAAGTAAATAAGTGTTGTCACACAAACTGTATTTTGTCTTGTCAAACTGTTTAAGGTAGATCATCCTGTAATACCAACTATTATAGTATGAATCTATCTGCCTACTCTGAAATGAATCTTCTCTCAGGTATTTTATCAACCTTGTCAACAGCTTTTTTTACTGTCACCAGTCAGGCTCTGTGTTACAAAAGATCTCATGCTAATGTAGTCAGTGGACAGATTTTGTGGTTAGAAGTAAGGACTTTTTTTTTTTCCTTCTTTCCCTCATGGTTTAGCTGAAATATCTTCAAGCCTTCCAGAGAGGCATTTTCAAAATAGTAGAAAAGCTGGAGAATTCACTCATCTGTTATAACTGGAAGCAAGGGTTATACAAAAATCCCTTGTTTTACCCCTACTCCTGCCATGGGTTTTTAAAGGGGACTTACCAGATACTGTGATGCATAAATTATTTTCCTCATTTCTTTATACTAGCAGTCCTGTATGTTTTCTTTGTCGTACGTGCAGGCTGTTTGCTTTTACAGCATGGTCTAAGTCTATTTCAAATACTTATTGTGTTGGCAGCACACTGTGTTGCTTTTTGGGTCAGGAAGCCATTTCGTGAACTTAGGCCAATTTTAGTTATAATACTTATGTTGGCAGGCAGTCTTGCCAGGCCTCATTATGTTTTCTTTGTGTATTGCCTTGTCGTCTTAGAGTATTACATAATAATGCAGCTCTCCATCTCCTTTTCCCAGGACCGCCAGCTGAAAATTCATCTGAAACATGACTACAGCAGTGCAAACGCTCACCTTGGTAAGCAAAAAAAAATCTGCTTTTTCTATAGCACATTTTCTTATTTCATGTTCTTTTTTTTTTTTTTAGAAAAAAAAAAAGGTCTGATTAGATGAGCAGAATATCTTGAGGAATGCTCCCTACTGAAATGTGTAATCTATGAAACCATGTTTTAAGTTAATTCACTAATTTACATTTGAGTGTACTGAAATGATGCTTGTTCAGTAATACAGGCTGATGCAAACTCCTAACAACAACAAATGGATATTCCAAAATTGACAAAGAATCTACAGATGCCTTTGTACCTGCATGTTTAGCTCTCAACTCTGCTTCTCTAGACTCCTCACATGCAAAGGAAAGAGGAAAAGCACTTGATTTAAATTCACATTAAGACTTGCCCTGAAGTTGCACATAGAGCTAAGATAGCTCCCGTTGTTCTACAGTGGTCATGGTGTGGTTCAACAACAGATGGATTTCCATACAGATACAGAGCTGAGGGAAGCATGGGTCATGCAGGAGAAGTGTAGCTATTTATCTTATATTTGCTTTTGCACGTTGAGAGTATTCCAGATTTAGTAATAGAGACTAATAGAGCGATGGCGTAGTGAGGTACAAAACTAGTTGAAGGAGTGAAGGCTTTGCCAGGCTATTGGGTAATCTGAGTTATTGCCTGCGTACCTGGGAGCCCAAAGGAGCAATGCACAGTGTAAGTCAGTGTGAAGTAAAGCATAATTTAATGTGAAATCAAGGGCTTGAAACTTCACTTTCTGTGCAGAATTAATAACTGCGGGTGTAGCTTTTTATGTGGGGAAGAATAATATAATTTGTTTTGTTCCCAATCCTAAATATGTTAATAATGTGATTTTTTTGCATTAGCATGTAAAAATGTCAGGGAATAATTTGCAAGTAAAACGTAACGGATGATCCTGAGCTTTTAAATTGCTGGAGGCTTAGAACATCATTGTATTTTTATAAAAGAGGTTGGTAGCTAGGGAAAAAGGAGATTCATTTGGTTAGGAAATACATCTCCAGATAAACTAAACTGTGTTTAACTTGGCCACTTGAATGCCAGTAACATTTGAAAAACGAAAGACAGCAGTAACAAATAGATTATTTATGCGCGTACATTTCACAGAAAGGAGAAAAGGAAAGAGTTTGGGGTTTGTTTTTCATTTGTAATATTTGCAAGCTCAGTGCTAAGATGAGATATAATTATAAGAGATCCAGTGTACTGTTTTGACTTGTGAAAGCTTTATTGAAGGTGAGTAGACTGACAATGATCATCAAGATGCACAGTTTCCCTGACAAACATGCTATAACATGATTGTATATTGAACCTACCCAAAGTTTAAGTAGGTCCTGGCACATTGAAATCCTATGAACTTGGATACTGAAGTGTAAGTAGAAACAGATTCCTCAACAGTCGATTTATTTCGTAGAATTTATTCTTGGGTCTTGGGACATTCAAAGGATTCACTTATGACTTTAATAAGCTTTTTTTTTTTGGATGTAACTGTTGAAAATGATAAAGTGTCACAAAGGACCTCTAGAGTTTATTAGCATCTCTGTTAGATATGGGGAATGTTTTGAAAGTGACTGTGAGGTGAAACTATTTGCCAGTTTTGGGTTCAGATCTCCAACTGTTTTTTCTAATATTCCTTCTTTCACAGCAACAAGCAAAACAACATATTTCTTTGTGAAAAGAAAATCAGGTGATTGTTTCATGTTGCAAGGATAAGGTCCTTTTTTGTAGTGTGTTCACTAGCTAATTCACTTGTTGCTACGTGTTTATTAACAATCTGATGCAGGACTTGAATACATACCGAGTAAGTTATTAGATGGTTCTGAATTTAGGAGATGTTGACTCCCCTGAGGATGGAGAGGCCTTGCAAGGAAACCTTGACAGAGGGCTAAGCGGTCACCAACTGCGTGAATTTTAACAAGCGCAAGTGCTGTTCTTGCACCTGAATAGGGCAACTCTGTGTATATGTACAGACTGGGGGACAAGTGGACCCAGAAAAGGATCTGGTGGTTCTGGCTGACAGCAAGTTGAATATGAGTCATTATCCCTTCCAACTCAGAATATTCTATGATTTTGTGATACTTAGAATTTGAAGCAACAAAAAAAGAAACTGGCTAACTTTCAGTGGTCTTCCAGAAATGAGTTACACAAGTCTTCTTGTACTAGAGGATGGAACGTCCTTTACAAGAATGTGTAACATGAGTCAATCAAATGCAGCATTTCTATGAAACATCTGACTTTACAGAAGCCAACATCTTCAAATTCTTGAGGAGAAATTCAACAACCTGATGCTGCTAAGATGTAGGAGCTCATCTATTGTGGGACAGTATGTTCCACGTTTTTATGTTTGGTTTCTGAGTGCCTTTTGTAATTTGCTGTGTGTGTGGTGGAGTGACGGGGTACTCCCCAGTTTTTGGAGGATCTTATTGCTGTTCTTAGTCCAAAAGAAGGTTCAAGACCGCATGATACAATGAGCCCAGTTTGGCTTGGTGAGCTTAGCCACTGTGTTTTGGTAAGAGAAGATGTTTGAGTCATAAACTAAGGATTGCATTTTTCTCTGGATGTGAGCTATATCCTAATCATTTATTTTAATTCCATGTCAGTATTAACAGAACTGTGTACTTCACGGTTTGGACAGATTAAAAAAGAAGTGGTCTTACAGGAGCTTCAAATGTCTAAATAAATACACACAAACTATGCACAAATTGTTGTCTGTTCGGCTGTAGGCTGAATTGAATGAATTAAGAAGTGATTGTTCTGATGAACAGTCATTTTGTTGACAGAGTTAGCAAGGATATAGCACAGTTCAATGCATATTTTTCCCAAAATTCACAAGTAATGAACCCTGAAGCAGGAGGAAAATAAAAGCAGATATTCAGTGGATTGGTATCATTGTAACAGTGATATTTTTGCAAACTGTACAATAGTTTTGTTCTCTGCAGTGCTATGTACTTGACATTGACTGGAGATAAAACGTAATTTACTTGTTGCTTGAGGCGGATTCAGCTAAGCTCCCTATCAAGTAAAAGTTCTGCATAATATTCTCATTGTTCATGTGCTTTAAGTGCAATGAAATATATTCAGCCCTCAGAGACACATTGTGGCAGAGGAAGACCCTTCAATGTTTTCTTTGAAAGTGATAACACACTGTAGTAGCTCATTTAATGGGCATGAGAATTCTAACCTTAAGCTGTTTCCCATATTGCCGAGGCTTTTTAATTTAGTATTTAACAGTATACAGATTTTCCTTTATTTTATCCATGAGGGGGAAGATGCTTTCACTATAATGGTTGTTAAATTGTTACTTCCTTCACCTTGAAGTAGTGACAAAGACAGGTATTGAAAATAGATACTGGGCTGTAGGACTACATAAAAAGCAAAAATATGGAGAAAAATATGAGCACTGGTCAATAATGTCAGCTCTCTGTTCTAATTTAAATCATAACCAAGAGAGCTAGATTTTAGAGAATAATGAAAGATGTACAGAGAAACTACATATGAGAATGCTGTGTGCCCAAAGATACCTCTACAAAATAGGGAGGAGGTGAGCTGACCTTGTTAGCAAGAAATATCCATTCTGAAGCACTAGAATTAAGGAGGTAGAAAATTGAGGTACAGTGAAGTCTAACAACATAATTTTATAAAGTTGAGAAGATCTATATGATGCCTGTTGTTAGGGTAGGACGGGTATCTGTAGCAGGAATGCACTTAGAAAAGTAATTCAAAATTTTTCACTTCTGTTGAAATAAAGACCCAATATCAAATCTCATAATGTCTATCAATCAGAAGTGACAAGGTAAGAGAAGGTGATCTAGTCACACTGAAGTTGGTGGCTCCTCCATCTCTAAACTGAAGACCACTCAGCTTCCCCTTTGGGCTTTAACCACCTCTGGGATAGTTTGTTAATGTCGCCCAATTCTGTACTTGCTTTCCTCATTCTTATGGCCTAGCTGGTTTCAGACTAATCTAACAAAAGGTTCATGAGGTTAGTTATTATAATGCTTGTTAAACAGCATCCAGATTGAATCAAGCAGTTCAAATGCCAAAACAGACTTAACAAAGATTCTGCTAGTTTAAAGTGCTGTGCTTTTTTTCTTGACAGAATTTGACAACTGACTGCTGATTAAATATTTCAGTCTTTACCCCAGGAAGCTCTGAGTCAGCCTGAAATTATGAAAAATCTTCAAAGCAGTCAGCACTTCAGTACTCTGCTTTGTGAATGAGAGACACTGGATATGTAATCCAAAATAGAAAGGGAAAGGAATACATGACATATTTTCCAGATAAGCTTGAGCACAGGAAGCTGACTTTGACAAAGAATGCTCTTTTTGACTGATACTTCAGCATACAAGTGATTGATGTAATGTATCATAGCTAGGATAGCGATATTACTCTACCTGGTAAGAAAGATCCTTTTACAGGGAGTTAGTCCATATTTAGGCAATGATCTATATAACGCTTAAATAAAGAACCAAGAAATTGGGTTCTTTTTCCTACTTGCAATATTTGCATATTTTTCACTGTGACTTAGTAAATTAAAAGAAAACAATGTAGAAAGCTATGTAAAGATTTATTTTTCTCTAGCTTGCATTAGTTATGTTTTTAAAGGATATAATGACAAGAAAGTGAAAAGGGAATCAACTGGTAAAAATGGGAGGGAAAGTGCTAATGATACTCCTGTAGTAAAGGTAAAAATATCATTAATGTCATGAATATATTGAAAAATGTAGCTGCTGCTAATGACACAGCAATGTGAGGAAAAAGTGTAAAAAGGGGACTCCTGGATGTGTTCACGATGTTAAATGTTTGAAGAGAAATTCCTAATTCATGGCATTTGGTAATTGGTTCTCTTCTCTGAGGAAAATTTTCTTTTTTTTTTTTTTTTTGCAAGAGAAGTGAGAGACCTATTTGTATTGGAAAAAAATAAATATTGAGATAACGAGGGGGAAAAAAATCATCACTTAAAGCAGAAAAGCCCGATTTTTATTAAGAAGCCTTATTGTCACACAGAGTATAATATCTCTGGTACTAAGTTTCATGGAACTTTATATGGTCATTGCTTGAAAAAGTACATTGAACATACTTATTTGTAAAAAGTATATGCTTCAAATTATTTTACATAGAATCAGGAAATAAGCAGTTGATCCATCAGATTTATTCCCAATCCTCTTGCCCTTTTTATAGCTAATAAGATCTGTTTCCTGATGCTGAAACTGCTGTTCAACTTAAGGGTTCTTTGTTAAATAATGCATTTCTTTTGAAAGGTAAACTGTGACTCTGAGACTTAAGGACTGTTAGCACAAATGGACTTCAGAAAATTATCACTGTGACTCTATATATAGTTTGAGCATGCATAGAACTAAATGAAGAAAAGTGAAGTGGAATATGCATACCTTTAGTAGAACTCATATATGTAACTCAAGTTTATTTAGAATTTCTTGCTGCTTAGTACGCTGAAATCTTGGTTTGTGATTAGTGGTTTTTTGGTGGGTTAGTAATGGGGGGGAAAAAAAGCAATATTAATAATAGCATAAATAGTGTGAAGAGTATTATTGGAGAGAAATCAACATGTGAAGGTTGGCTCATTGATTAACGCTCTATTTTTTTGGTCTTCTAAGTTCACGCTATTTTATTGCATTGTTAACCAAAAGCCTTGTAAACTGAAGTGTATTGGATTTCCTTCTTGTGTTTTTACATTTCTCATGGGACAAAATCCTCAAAAGGCAACAGCAGGAAATTAAATAATTTAAAAGTTTGCCAATTCTTGTGGGATTCATAGACCCGTAATCCTGTACTTTCAAGTATGCGTAGCTCTATTTTAAAATACAAAGAAAACCTAAAAGCAGGATGTTCAGATTTTTTATTTTTTTTTTACCTGAAAACTCCTGTAGTCACATGACTACTCCTCTTTGGTATTTTGAAAGAGAGAGAGAGATTCAGTGTCTTTGTGAAAAAAAACAATAGCTCTAAAATGCCAAAATAAATTAGTCACACTATTTTAATACCATTCTGAGAAATGGCATCTATTAGAACTTTGCTTAATTCTGGAATTGAAAACTCAAGGTTAAATACCTGAATTGTCTCACTTCTAGCCTGTTATGTTTATGAGTTAGCCAATGCTCTCTATCCAAAATAGTCTTTTGTTTTTGTTTAGCCATGAGTTATGACTAACTCTATACGAGTTAAGAATCTTCTTGTGTTCTACGCAGTTTTTATTGCTTCCCTAAATTAAAATCTATGTATACTTTTTCAAATGACCTCTTCTGGCCTAGAAAAATATTTCAGAGATTTAATGACTGTCTATGGGAAGACTTTTATTGTAATTTTACCTTAAGGAATTCATTTGGTGAATGCCTAGCCCTCTGAAATCCAGTAGGTGTTGAACTTGCTTGGAAGGCCTTCTCCTTTTGCTGAACATACACCTAGTATAGAGACCAGATATTTTGTCCATTCCAAACTGGGTTACTGAAGCTGAATTTAGTGTAAAGAACCACTTAATTCACATGAGACAAAATACGCTGCCATTTTCTTGGTTGCAAAGTCTTCTGTGAGCTACACTCCAGTGGGACAACGTAGACCACTCAGTCAAGGGTGATTGCTAGTGAGTGGGATCTAACTATTGAACAAATCTTCAGATTTTAGACAAAGCCACAAAATTACTCTAACCACAAAAATAAGTGGCTTCAGCCAATATGTTTTACTACTATGCCACCTTTGATCAAAATAATTTCTCAAGTCCAGCTCTGATTTTTATTATTTCCTACGATGAATGTTTCTTTTCGGTCATTTGGTTCTCTGATACTGGAAAGCCTTACTTGCAAAGAAAGTATATGAGGGGAGTTGTGCATTTCTCTTTTGTTGATCTATACGTAATAAAAGTATGAAATCCTTGTTGAGTTTTCTAGTTAGGTTTTTACTGTTGATAGCTAGTAATATGCAGCAAAATGAGCAGAGGTTTGGACGCTACAGGGCTAAATGGGATCAGTGCATTTGTGTAGGTGTTCAGAAAGCATTGCTAAGCTAAAAACTATGAATTAATATAATAGGGAATTTATGAATAAGGAACCTATGATAAGCTAAGCATGGTGCAGGGTTGTGATCGAGGGAATGGTTGATAAGTAAGAAAATTCTTGAAAAATCTAGGTAGGTAATCCAGTGATATGCTTGCCTTGATGTTGTTGTCCAGACTATTTTGAAAAGAATATAATATGAAAACTCCTAACCCAAAGTTAGCACATTCCAAACAAAGAATGTTTCTGGTTTTCTGGGAGAAAAGTGTGTGTGTGGGGGGGGGGGGGGGGGTGGGGGGGGGTGTTCTTTCTGTAGACGTGCCAGGAAACGGAAGTATTCGTTTTCTTGCAGCTTTGTCCGAATGCTTAATCTTCATTAATGCAACACAGACATCTGTTTGTGTGCTATGTTTGTGAATAATATAGTAAATAGCATTTCATTATATCCACAGCTGGTCTTAGGGCTACATCATCACAGTCTAACTGCCCTGAATGTATTGCATTTCTTAGGTCACTGCCCCAGCAGAGGGAAGAAAGAAGCTAGCAGAGAAATTTTGAGAAGTCCAGTACGTTTTCTTTTTACACTGAACTACTTTCAAGCTGTTTTTTGAAATATTCTTTGGAAGTTAGTCAGTCATCTATAATAAAAGCCAATAGAAGATGTAACTCCCTTAGGCTCTTTGGAAATGATAGCCCTAACTACCCAATTTATGTGCTTCTCAGGACACTTGGGTGTTTTAAAACTCTATTTCCTTCCAAACCACTAACATTACTTGCTGTAATTTATATATATGTATTTATTGATGATTTTGTATGTCTGACAAAATTGTGGAAAAGAAGCTTCCACTACTGACTTTGTAAAGTATTATGGGTTCTCAGTATTTAAACACAATTTAAAAAATAGTTTTTTACCAGTATCAGTCTGAGAGCTCCTCTGTAAAAATTGTAGCTCTCTATCTGCAAGAATTACATGTAATTTCTTTGCAATTATTTCAGTTAGCCGTAAAAACTTTTTGATTGTGCCAAAAAAAAAAATCCACACAGTAAGTGAACGTTTCTGACATTCACTGGGTTTGAAAGTGGTCTGCAGGGAATGAACAGATTGGTTCAGGAAAAGATCCAAGTGAGTTATATGTATGATAGTTTACTGAATTAGTCTAGAATGGAAATAGTAACTAAAATTTGTTGGCAGAGCCAGAGAAGTCCATGTTGCAATAAAATTGTGCCTGTCATATGTAGTAAATGGATACTGTTGGACAGTGTGATTAATGATTTAATCATGAATATGGAAAGAATAAAGAATTGCCCTGTTCTACAGTCAAGTGTTAGCTACAGAAATTTTGCTAATTGGGCTTAGATACTTCATGAAAAGCAAGAAATACTGCTTCAAGGATGAGTTGCTTGTCTTATTTTTTTTTCAACTCTGCGTAATGATATATAGGAAGTGAACTGATAGCTAATGATGGGTCAAATGATTTATCAAATTGTTGAAAGTGACAGAGAAAGTGTAATTTGAAGGGCAGTCTGTTTCCTGTTGTCAGCAAGGGTACTAAAGTGAAAACTGATCATTTTGGTCAGGGTTCTGACCATTCGTGGTGCCCGTCTGGAGATTGTGTGCTGACATGGCAGAATGCTGGCTTGTCAACAATTTCAGATGTTTTCTAGTGGTATGTAACAGGCAAATATTCAAATAAAGCAAGTAAATTTCTTATTTAATTTCTTAGAGGATGCAGAGATTTAATTTTACTGATAAAAGTATAGAGAAAAGCATCTAGAGTTAACAAATTCTACCTGCTGATACCATTAACTAATGAAAAGAGGAAAAAGTCTAGTGATTACATCAAAGTATCAAATAACCCATAGCATGATTTGCAGTATTTGTTTTGAGAGGATTATAGGTAATATTAAATGTGAAAATATTAAATTGTGTCACTATTTTTGTCTCTGTTTCCAGTTTAACCTAGTTAGGATTTGATGAGTTTAGTAGAATTACTATTGACTGATTGTTACTATTGGAATATTACCATATTATTTGATTTAATTTTATAGACACTTATTTTTCAGTTGACTTGATGATATGTTGTGATAAAGGGTCCTTTCACTTTCTTCTGAAACAGTGAAATAACTCAATAGGTACAACAGTTAAAAGGAGAAGAGCCTTCCTGGTGAAATAGTTCTCCTGTGCTTCCCTATGGATATTAGCACGTGACTTTACTTTATAACCATCTGAATAGAATAATAATAATCTTGTGGAAATTAAATTGAGTTCTGATGTGAATTACTGACTCCTAACAACTGTGACTTCAGGTAGATTTGACTGTTCTGTTCTGTGCTTTAAACACAGTTATCATAGATTTTTCGATTTTCATCATTTTCCACAATGAAGTAAAATAGGGGATGGGAAAATTGGGTTTGATTTATCTTGTCCTTAAAACTGAATAGAGTTGGCTACAGAAAAATTGAAGAATTGGTAATTCAGGCTCAAATCTGAAGGAAGCAGCTTGGAACCTGCATCTGTAACATAGCATAAAACTCGTGTGGTTATACCCCCTTTTAGTATTTTGTTTGTGGGTGCAGTTTGAATATTATTTTCCATAATAAAAATAAGCTTTAATTAAAAGTGGAAATAACTCTTTTTCTTTGCAACGTTGTTCTGTGAGCTAGACCTTGGAATGCCTTTGTGATCTACAGCATTTGCTGTCATTGGAGATATCTTATGTGAGTTTTGAAAGACAAAAGCCTATTTGTTTATGAAGCATTCTAAGTGTAGTTTTTTCTACAAAAACACGTAATCATAAGGTGTTTAGTTGGAACAGTGTCACTATAGCTACACTGTGTGCAGACAGACTAGAGGATATGTTGACACAGGAAGCCTGCAAAGGATACGGACCAGTAAGCAGAGAGAAATAAGAATGAGGGGAAAAAATGGTTCAAAGGCTAAAAAGCTGTATAAAAGAATTAAGAAGGAATGAGTAAAGGATTAAAGAGATAAATTACAGCTGGATATAAAAGAACAAAATAGATCAGGCATAGAAGTTGTATAGAACCCTTATGAATATGATCAAAGTGAAGTATTATATGATGTGTAGAACCTCTTTCAAGGAAAAAAATTGTGTTGTGGGAGCCTAGTCAGAACAGAAGGAAAAGGATGCCTTGATTTCTTTTGAATAATCAATAGGTAATGGAGAACGTAATATGTGATGATGATTTTTATTGGTTGGCTTGGAAAATTACAAATGAAGAAACCTGGGTTGCTCAGACTGATTCCTATATTTTAAGCAACTTTACCATGCCGTTGCTTTTCTAAACGGCGTTGGAGTCTTCCTCTTTCTAAGGAGAAACTGCCTATATTTCATTGTTCTGATTAAATAAAACTCTTGTAACATTCAGACTAAGAGTATTCACGGCACAGCTTTTCTAGCAGCTCGAGGCTATCTTCACTGCTAATCTGTTGAGGTCAATTGATGTGCTACCGGTGGAATCATAGAATCATTTGTTTTGGAAGGGACTTTTACAGGTCATCTATTTTCTGTAATAGATTTTGTGTAGCTATGATACCATCCTGGAAGCTTTTTAACACTATTCTCTTATAATATAAATTTCTCTTATATCATAAATTCTGTGTTTTTCTTGTGGTATTAAAATCCCAGGATAATCAAGAGAAGCAAATGCAAACGTTTTAATACAAAAAGAGCGTCTAGCATTTACAAGGGATTTAAAATCATTTAGCAAGATGCCTTGATGGTGGACTTTCAGTAAGGATGACTGTCTTGCTGAAGCACAAAAACTTAGAGCAAACTATATATTCAGGACTTCAGAAAGCCAAGTATCAGTAATGCTTATATGGGGCGCTATAGCCCTGGAAGCAATAGAAAAGGCACGCTATTCCCAAGTAACTGTTGCTTTTCAAAGAAGAACCTTGTGGGTTTTGAGAGTAGCAGAGGCAGAAACCCTCCTAGGCTAAACTCAGGAAGTTGTCAGAAGGGTTTTAGAAAATAAGTCAGAAGTATCTATATTGCCTTCAAGACGCAGCAACCACAGAGAAAGTTGTGACTGCAAATAATTTGATTTAATCTGTTAACACCCAAGTGCTTTAAAGCATTACAGTAATGCTTCCTGTGTCAACATAAAGGTGGAATAAAATCATTTAATAGTGGTGCTGTTGTTTTTAAATTATGCATTGTATAATAAGTATTTTACAAATCTTTGCACCATACCCACAGAGCAAGCAAAGTTGGGCAGCTGTATCAGTTTGTCTTTTACTGTAGGCAAAATGAAAGGCCTGTTACATTTTAACATTTTTTTATTTCAACTGATAAAATCTGAATTATAAGTTCAGTTTAAAAACTTTTTAAAGTGTCCTCTGTATAGTCTCTGTTAACAACTGAATAATGGGTAACATGAAGCTCAAACAGAAGAGGTTTTTAGTATTTTTCCTCTAACGAAAGGGGAAACTTATACAGATTTTAATGTTGAATACGTATTTGGATATTTGTTCTGGAAATCAGTAGTACAAAAAAGAAAAATCCAACAGAAACCATGACAAACTCTTGGATGTCTCACATTGTAAGACTTTTTTCACTTAGATGCCCGTGTTCGTCACCATTCAATTAACTGATAATTTAATTACAAAAAAAAAACAACCTACACTTTTTATTATTAGTCCTTGAGATTATGCTGGCTGCAGTGTGTGTCAGCATAATCAGACCAAACAGTTATAGAATGTTCCTAAACAGATGGAACATCAAAATAAGCATGAGTTTTAGTTGTACATTATGCTAGAAAAATGAATAAAATAGGCATAAAACCAGATGCAGCGGCTGAGGGTTCTACATGGCATTAAATTTCTCTCTCGTGCTGTTATCTCTGGAATCCTTTAGCGGATTGTGAGGGTGATTTGTATCCAATATTTTAGTATCCAATATTTTAATAGCAATAAAAATAGGTTATTTCCTTTATTTTTTGCTAGGCAGGTTTTGACAAAAGTGAATCACTCTATGTTTTCAAGTGAGAGTTTTATCTTACGATCCAGGACAGAGCACTTAACTTCAGTAAATTCTATCAAGGAATATTCTATTTAAAATATTCTATTTTAAAAGATCCTATAACTTTTTAAGGAATTTACACTAGTATTAATATAACCTATATTAATCGCTTTATTTCCACAGAAATGACAACCAATACAAAGAGCATAATGACACTACTTGATAAAGAAAATTCTCAGCTACAGAATAGTTTTTCCGTATAGAAACCACTATTAGCTCTGCATTTTTGCCAGCAATGGGCAAGAGCCTCTGTGCCACGCTTGTTAAATCTGCACTAGCAGTGGTGATCCGCTGTCAACCACTGTTGAAACGCACCACCCACTACCTCACCTCGCTGTGTTCACATCCGCTGTTTGTGGTCTCCATAAACATTCAGCAGGTGTTGATGAATATCAGTGGGTGCCATTTTTTCCGCATGAAGGAATTCAATTCCACATCATTGTTTCATATGCACTTCTACATCCGATGCCACTTGGTTGGACTGCCCCTCTGCTACCATCTGTCACATGGCAATGAAATTGAATGTTTGTGGGAAGGTTCAACTTCTCCTGCCATACCACCAACATCCACCTCTGACATTGTGGGCCAACATCATAAAATAGGAGGCATTTCTTTCAGCATAAAGGGTCTTGCCCTTTTATGTGCAGCCTATCCAGTCATAGATCTTTCCTTTGCACACACCTGTCTTGGTCACTTCTGTCTGCAGCTATCAGCTGTGTGCTGAAAAGATTTTACGTTTTAAAGATCTATACAGTGAAATTCAGCTGCTTTTCTTGTTCTTGCAGAAATGCTACTAGCTGTATAAATAGACCATCGTTTTCACCAGTTGGCTGAATTGCAACCAAATATTGAAGTCAGAGTTTGCAGAATTAGAGATTCATTCAAGACCGGGGGGGGTGAAAAGGAAACTTATTTGCTCACTTTTTGTGGTTAATATTGGGATCAGCTGGAAAAGACAAATTACCCTTAAGTATGCAGATCATCAAGAACTTAATGATTTTAGTGCTTAATTCATGATCCAAAACTAAGCAACAGTAAATGCACCATCTGGATAGTTAATGATTATAATCTTCTTTGAGTTCTGTTGCTGTGCTTCCCTAAGTCTGTTTTTGTCATTTATATCCCTTTGTCAGTGTTAAAGTTGTCCAGTCATGTGGTTATTTAGGAGTTCATTTTGGTGAGGAAAATTACAGACAATTGTATGCAGAAAATTTGTAAGGCTGTGTCCCTTCCATGTGTTGTTAACATTTCAGTATGTGCCATCTAAGGTTTTTTTCAAGATCATCCTATACATTATAGAATGTTAAGAAGTGAACTTTGTATGAGTTGAAAGATCAGGATGCATGCTATAATTATTCTGGTTTTGGTTCATGGTCCATTGTGTTTTGTTTGCTTAGTTCTGTAGCAGTAACCCCTAGGACTTTACAGGAGGAAAGAATAGTTTGCAACCATCACTGACAGCACATCACGCAGATCATATACAGATGAAAATTCTTCCTAGATAGCAGTGGGAAGTTCTTATCAGAGTGACATCAAAACTGTATAAATAGGAAATAAGTAAAGCAGTTTTTGATCAGAAATTGGCATCTTTACCAGTGGCAGTATCTTATCTTAGATACAAAATAAGAAAGATGTGAAAGAGAAGGTCCAAGACTTTTGGACACTATATGCAGGTTTGTGAGAACACATTCGAAACTTCCTCAGAAATTCCAAATATGCAGAGAAACTGAACCATTTCTAGCACAGCATGAAGAGTCAGTTGTCACATTTGTCCTATGGTTAATTCATGTTTAAAGGTTTTCTAGAATACAGTTTCTGAAAGCATGCTTTTTTCTTTATTTTGCTTGGATAGTGGTACTCTAAATCGAGCTGTGTAAGCCACTAGAACTGTAAGAATTATTTAACTTCACTTGAGCTTTCCTACTGATCTGCTTACTGACCATTTGTGATGTGTTAGGCCACTACACATACATTATGACTCTTGTACGTAGACTGCGTATTGTCTGTTACCTGTATCCTTGGAATCGTGTTCATCGTTTCTGGTTTCTTCTTTGTGTGTCTTGCAAATGAAAAATTCCCTCATTTTCTACATACAGTTATCAGTACTTCTTGACTTACGTATTGATCTAATAACTTAGGGAGTTATGTGCCCGAGGATTCAAGTGAAAAGAATGGAGAGAAAGGTCTGACAGCATTAGTGTAATTTCGGTTGTTATTTATTTATATTTATTTTGCCATTTCAGAACGATAAATTACTTTGGGCATTAGTTCCTAGGCACTTAGACTGTTGCTTGGCTCTGAAAAATCATAGGAAGAAAATAAAGGAACCTTTCTACCTCCTGACTGTGTTTTTCCTGGCTTCAACTTTAAGCAAACTTTATAAAATGTATGAGCTAACTTTTCACTGTGCAGAAAAAGAGATGACTAATGATGGAATGACAAAGCTGGTTATATCACAATTAATTTTTACGTGTGAGATGAAACCTGCATACTCATAGCCTGTCTTATTTCGCTAATATATCTTCAAGATGTAGGAGAAAATTTAATTATTTCTATCTAAGGTAATTTTCAATGAAAAAAAATATGCAAGTACTTGAGGATTTATGCATTAAAAAAGCGTTTTCCATTTACTGCATTAGATCAGTCACTCAGCCAATGATACTGGATTTGACCAAGTGAATACCCTGAGTTTGAAACATCAGTGTATGCATCATATTTTCAGCTACAAGTTAATCTGTACAGCAGTGACTTTCAAGAATAGTCTTCCATTTTTAAGAGTAAATCAAAGATTTTAACTGATGCCTGAATCCAGTATACATTTATTTTTCTGCTATAGTTATGAACTTCAATAAGAAAGTATGCAAAAACCACAGCTATTGCATGAAGTGTATGTTCTAAAATATATGTATGTACAGGCATTCTGAAATACAGCCCACCACAATGATTCAGTTTTAATTTTTTCAAATCCAGGCAGCCTGACATAGTGCAGCATTAAAAATGTAGTGTAGGATTAAATATCATCAAACACGATCTGTTTAATTCTGACTGAAAAAAAATTAAGATGGTTGATTAACTGAATAAAAATGTTGGTTGGATGCCAGCAGTGTGGGATTTGATGCGTTTAGTCATTTTTATAGCTTGTATACTTGGCTCTGCAGGCTTCTGTTAGGATTAGCTAAGTCAAAGCCAATCAGAATGGGCATTCTAGAAGTAATCTTGTACAACTGCCACCAGAATCTTGCAGTTTTACAAAGACGACTTTTTCCCCGCCACCCCCCAACAGAGGCATTGTGCATACCTGTGTGGGTACCTGACTTTTCCAATTATGGCTTCCTGACTTGGTCTTTTTTCCTAACCATCTGGCAGCTAGCTGGAGACTTCCATCGTTTTGAGTGACTTAAGCTGTTCCAGAGAGAGCCCATTTACCTTTGGAGTGAAAAGACCTGTCAAGGTCTTTCAGAGTCTTAGATACTCTTAGACTCACTGGTGTAGATTTCCCTCCGCATATGCAGACTTGAGCTCAAGTGAGGAAACTGTAAGTTGCCATGCATTAATGAAGACAAGAATCAGAAGCAGGAATTGAGGCTGTCAGTATATGTGGCGATAATTTACTAGTATGGTAGACAACCAGGTGTAAGCTTTATTGTATGTATGAATAATGACTGTATCTGTCTCTGTCTTTAGGTTGCAGTCTTGTGTTCTTAATTTCCCTGTTAGGAAGCTCTCTTTGCAGCCAGGTGACATTATGTATGTTCAGGGAATCAAAATTATCCCAGTCAGTTCCTCCTGGGCAGCTACAGAAGAGCTGAAGGGAACAATGTGCTCTTGATTTTGTTCTTTATTTTTCCTCAAGAAAAATTTGTGTGCAGCCTTCTTGTGAACCAGATCATTCTTGGCTGTTATCACACCTACAATTTCTTTATCTGAATCTTGCAGGTTTAAATTTTCTGTTCTTACTTTTCTGTAGAATTAGGAATCCAAACAAGGACTTAAGGACATAAGCAACTTTGAGAGTGCAGATTGCCTTGGAAAATGTTACTAGTAGGAAGGCAACCGTAGGCGTCAATTCTGTCATATTATTAATTAGCATCTTCTGAATCCCTTGTGGGCATATGTTGTGTCAGCAAAATGAGTTCTCTTTAAACAACTTTAGTAACTTAATTGTTCTTATATCCACACTGGAGGCTCTCAGTTTCTTTTATCACTCTTCATCCAGGTATGTAAATAAAAGCTTGCTATGTAAACATGACTTGAGGCCAGGAATATAGAGAATGTAGATCTCAAAAATATCAGGACAAATACATTATCCTAAATTCTGTGTTGGCTCTTCAGTTGAGAAGTTGTGATACCATTTGAGTTTGGGGAAAAAGAGAAGCTTACCTGGGAACCAGATATAAATTTCAGCTATGTGACTTGTTAGATGGTGCTTTTCCAGGGAAGAGAATAGGAACAGTTGAGGAAGAAACCTTATCTGTGTAAACTAAAGTGTGGTGAAAAGACGTTCTGACAGTCATATTTTTCCTTGATTCTTTTCTGTACCATCCAAAGCCTGCCACTTCCAGAGCACTTTTTTTTTTTCTGATTAATCATTGTTGAGGACTCCAGTATAGACTGCTGCATAGAAACTGCTTCTCAGCAAGTTCTCTAGTACTTTTACTAATTGGACCTATGGCGATCAAAATTCATGACTAGTGAAGGAATGTAACGTAATGTCCTGTGATGCCAAAACAGGTAGTGCAGTTTCTTAAATGGTGAAATTCAATTTCTATGCAGATCACCAGAACATTTTACCAATTATTTCTGTGAGTGACTTTCTCATTGTTGGTGTTCTCCTGATCCCTGAGAAATGCGGTGCAGTACTGAGAAATAAAGAGGCCGTGGAGAATGCAAAGCTGCAATAATACAGCAGGATGATGTGAGACAGGAGCTAGTATCATTAAAACTTAGCCTGGAATAGATGAAATACCTGTATGAAGGAAACAACAGATTCAGTTGATTACAGACTTAGAGTGAATAATGAGGTAAGTTTGATTTGCTGTTGCCTATTAGATGACTTGGGGGAAAGACAAGCCATAAAGCTGAAGGTAGTCAAGAGCAATGTACTAGATTAATGAAATACACAGATTTTAATAAATGGAAAAGTTCTTCTGCTATTAGATAGAACTGACAGTTATTGGAATCATATAGTAAAGCTATTCGGTTGGAAAAAGAAATCATAAATAGCATACTGTTGCCTCTAGCATTTGTTGCATTGGGTTGAAATGGCTCCTCAGAAAATTATAAAATGTATTACTGCATAGAAATGACCACACACTGGAAATATTTTTTTTTTCTTTTTGGCATGTTGATTATAGCCTGAGAAAAAAAGAAAATAATGAATTTTGTGAGCTAAGTGACATCTATATTTTAAATATTGCTATTCCTGTGTGGGATTTTTTTTTTTCCATTTGCAATGTTCCTTTGTTACCTTGGAGAAACTAGAAATGAATAGTAATTAGAGTCACTATGAATATTTGATGTATGCTACTCTTTTCTTTTCAAGCTAGCTTAATGTTTTTTCGTCCAGATGTGGTATTTCCTCACAATGGCTTATATTGTTCATTATGACTAAATGACTAAGTATTTTTTGACAGTACCTGCCCTTAAAAGAGGCACACGTATATTGTCATCATGAGCTTTCATAAACCTTCTTTCTATTATATTTTTTTCCCTGATGTATACCTGAATGATCTGAAAGAAAAATAATAATAATAGAATGACCAGTCTGGAAAAACTCATAAGAAATTCAGTAGCAACAAATGAAAGGCAGCACACTTGGATAGGAGTAATCAGCTTCACAGATACAGAATGGTGAGTAATATAGGCAGATTTGGGGCCGTGTTTATAGCTCTGTGGGGGTTTTGTTGTTGTTAGAAAAGCCTAAACCACAGTAGTATCTATCACAGCTTTTATTACATACATTAGCAATTGGAAAATTCAGGATCTATAGAGTTCTAATTAAAATTTTGAGAATCATTGGCAAGAAGGATAACAGTTTCCATTAATACTGTGCCTGTGTCCTAAGATCTTCATTAAGGGATCTTTTATTTAGTTTCATTAGGCCATGAAGATGTTATAAGACAAAACTTTCTATAAGGTCTCAGAGTAGATGTATGTAAAGAAATCTCTTCAGTGGCACTGCGTGTTCTTCTCAAATCATCAACAGTAATTAGAAATCTTAGTATGCATTCAGCGATTTCACAACTTCTCTATTTAATGTTTACTGTTCACTGAAACAATATTTTGCTTGGAAAATTGAATTTGAAGATTTATACATTTTTATTCTCATCTAAAAAAATGTATTTATTTATTTACAAATTGGCTGCTGTAGATGTGTAGTGCCATGGACTAGAAAGAAGGCTGCTTTGTGCCTGTCCTATATACTGAAATGCAGAAATGAACTGTTGATCTTCTTGATCTCTTTAACCTTATCATTGCTAGCAAAATGGAAGACATTCGCACAGGCGAATACCCTAAAAATGATTTTAGCTTTTAAGCTTTTCAGTTCTGGTATTTCTGGACAAGAGTTTATTACACTGCTTTTCTTGCTCTGACTTGCGATGTATACTTAAAGCAAGATCAGGATCCTTAGCTTCTCTACTGATAGTTCACTCAGTGGCTAATTGGGAGCAAAAAAAGTGTAAAAAGTAATCAAAGCCTGTCCCCACACTATTGTCCAGAACTGTGAACAAGAAGGGAGAAAAGAAGTTATAACTGCAAAAACCTCTTTCTTCAAGTTGTTCAAGAACCTCTTCCTTCATACTTACCATAGTAGACTTATTTACTTACAGTGAGATTTATTTAATTTTTAACTCAGAGAGTGAGGCCCTGGCACAGGCTGGCCAGAGAGCTGGGTGTACCAGCCCTGGAGGTGTTTGAGGCTGGGTTGGATGGGACTCTGGGCTGTCTGACCTCGTGGGGGGCGGCCAACCCATAGCAGGGGGGTTGGAGCTATATCTTTCAGATTTCTTCCTACCCAAGTCATTGTATTGATCATTTAGAATAAAATATGACTTTGTCTGAATAACTCTAAATGATCTCTCCTAACCTATAATTCATGCATTTTCTTAATAGATTAATGGGTGGAGAGGTTTAGTTAAGTTTATTTATAACTTCTTTTTAGTAAAGTATATTTACTCTGAAGTTGATGACAATGTATATTATGTGAACTTAAATTATTTGTAGATGCTCAGTGTGAATGTTTGCAGTAAAAACAGTAATAGCAGAAGTGTTCTGGGGAGCTAGTCATGAGGTCAGTAAATTCTTGACTCCATCAGGCTTTGTTTGGTATACCTATCGTTCAACTAAAATAGCTTTTCAAATAAACATGTCTTACAAAGGCATAAAATTTGCCTTGACCGATATTTTTTTCATCAACGATAAAAAGTGGAGTTGGAAATTAAAAACTGAGAACTGTAATCAGAAGCAGTAGCTATTGCTTGCATTTCAAGTGCGTAGCTGGAAAGCGTTATGTTTTTGTTTAAAAAAAAAAAAATAGGAAAAAGTAATGTTGATTTAGAAAAACTATTTTGAAGATTCCGTGTGACATTTCTCAGTCAGCTTACCTGGCACAAGGTCTATAAAGGAAAATTCAAATGCTTGATAGTGTTTGTAAGACAAGTTCTCAGAATTTTCTTAAGCCTGTGAAATCCACTTGAGTTTTCTGCGTCTATCACAACAACCCATTTCAAATAGTGCACAGAAATACTAATTCATACGTTTGAGTTTAGTCCTGTAGAATTATTTTTTTTTTAAGTCAAGGACTACATCTAATACTTTTTGTTACAGCAGACCATAGAGTGTTTATCACAGCAGCTATAGTGTCTGAATCTGTTCTGTGCGCAGCTATTGTTTTGACATGAGTAACAAAGTTATATTTTTAGAAGTGTACAGGAAAGGTAAATTAATGGTCCTACTGGTAAAGCAAACTAACAAAGAAAGAAAACTGGTAGTTTAAGGATTATTCAGAAGCTCATAATACAGTTTTATCCTATTATGTGCATTTTGTATGCACAAAGAAAAGCTAAGATTGCTCCCAGGAAGAAAGTGATAATCTTCAATGGCAGTCTGGGAAAGCTTTCAATATCTGAGATGTTTTGGACTGAGGCTTTAAAATTTCCCAGTTACAGTTATTTGATAATGTGGTTTTAGTGTTTTCTCTTCTTAGAAAGTTAAGTCTAAAGTTATTGAACTAAAATTTGAAAACATAATTCAGTAGCATTTTATGTGAACGTGAAGACCTAAATAAATGTAGCCTCATCTTCTGCTACTAACGTGAATAGGAGTTTCGATTCTCATCATAACTGAAAAACTGAGTACCTTCTCTTACGTGTCTGGATATGTTGTTTCAGATGTGGACATTCTCTTGGTGTATCTTTTAGAAGTGACGGGTGCTGTGGGGAAATCCGAGTGCAGAGCAACCATGCGTTGTCTGTGGTGGGTCACTGTTTTATTATAGCATTTGATGATGAAGTTAAACAGTTTTATAGGATCTGAAAGAGCCATTGTTAGGTTGTTATTACATACTGGAATCCTGTCACCCTCCTCAGTGAGACCGGGACCTTGTTTTACGCTGCTGCATTCTGAAATGTCTCTACTGTGAATTGTCCATCCTTGCAGGACAGCAGCCCTGAGCAACAGAGAAACCTAAAATCTGACTTCTTTAAAAAACTAAAAATATAATAAAATAGCAGCCTTATGCACATTCTATGAGGTATTCCAAACCAAGTTCTAGTGAGCATTAATAAAGCAGGATTGAATCATTTCTTCTTCAGTCTATTTTGATAACTGCTGCTAATGCTCTGTTCCAGTTCTGTGACTGACCGTTTCCCTGAACACATGATCTTTGATCACTTTTCAGGTATCATTTAAATACCTTTTTTCATTCATCAACCTTCTGACCAATTTCAACATTATCTGTTTTGTTTTTTTTATAATGTTGGTTTACTGTTTATTTCTGTTCAATGTAGCCCCCTTGTTAATGTTGTTGTTTCCTTCTGGCTTTAGTGGTTCTTGTCTATAAAGGAAACTTTTGATTGCTTTGTATTTATTGTACTACATTCTCCTGCATCAGCAGCGTATTCCTCCTGTTTTGAAGTCCATGAATAGTCCATGTAATGTCAATATTCAACAATAAACCTTTGCAATTGTAGTTTTCTCTGAGGTGCTATCTCCTCTTCAGGACTCCAGTATTTTCCCAGAATCCTTTTTCTATTAGAATTAATTAGAAGCAGTGCTTAGGAAGTCATGAGGGACGGATTTATTTTTCTCCAGAATTTCTGAGTTGAGAATTCAATGGAAAAATTCTCTTTTTTAAAATTATCTTTCTGCAGTCGATACTTCAGCTTACTCCCCAATTTTGCTCCTCAAATATAGCCCAATCTTCAGTGTGCAGAAAATGAATACAACAGAGCAAATCCATTGCGTCTTGCAGGAATGCAAAGATTACAGTCCTCTAGAGGAAGATTTGATTGCTTTCATACAGTTTCAATTATAGAATAGTGGGCCAAATGACCCTTTTTCACTGTACGTGTGTTTGTGATACGTGCGTTGTCTGTGTTAAAAAATAAAAATAAAAAAGAGCAAAATGTTTCCAATTGAAAGTAATTGGAATTGTTGTTAATTGGCAAATCTGGAGTTATTTTGTCTTTCCTACCTTAAGGCTGATGTCAGAATCTTGGATTCTATATGCAGTTTGTATTACTTCAAGTATGGAAATCTGTCTTGAAAGCTTATCATTCATGTTATTTATTTTTTAACTTGTATGAAATATATTCACCTCTATGCAATCCCTCTAGTGAATTCCTATCAAGTCCTAGCTTCACAAATAGGAACACTGTGAAAATTTGCTTATGCCAGTAAGCGTTACTGTGTTTTTCACGGAAGGGGAAAGTCAATATGAATTTTCCAAATCTTTTCCCCAGAAACTCTCTTCATGTTGATTAAGTCCTTGAGATTTTAAACTGTGATGTTTATTACACAAATACAGGTGTATATTCTATGCTGATCAGTCTCTTCACCAGTTTATTAGTATTTGCTGATTTTTTCCCATGTGGTAGGAAGGATTTAAGCTGATTGAAACACCTGATGCTATAATACTTGCTTAGCTCTTATAAATGAATAAAGAAGAAAAGTCAATCACTCAATGTTGAGTAGATTCTATATTTATCTGTATTAATATATTTGAGAAATCCACTTAAAAGTAAAGTAGCAACTATGGAGTTTCTTCAGAACAGTGAAGTAATGTTAATTTTCAGAAATCAAAACAAAAGTTGTGGAGATAAGTAATGCATAGATTTTTTGTTTGTTTGTTTGACCACTAGTGCTTGTCCAACAGGCTTAAAATGAACAGTTGCAAGATTATCAGTTCCTAATCTCAGTCTCTCTTTTTCCCCGCAGTGGGGAATGTCATCATGTCTTCTTCCTATCCCTCTGCTCTATACTGAGCCCATGATGAGGATCCAAAGTAAAGATGATATTGTGAGGATTTGTTAGCCAGCTCGTGTAGGCCTTTGAACATATGGAGCTTTATTTAGACAAGGATAACTATTCCAGCTGGTCTCAGTCCAGTTCTTAGTGAGCAGGTGTCTGCAGTTCATAAATAGCAACGGCAGTGCTTAGTATGCCATATAACAATAGTATCAGGGAAAAAAAAAAAAAAAAGAAAAAACCAACATATTTAATAATCACAGTTGATCCATTGATTGAGTCATAGATGCTGAGATAGATGTGTAAGATTGTGCTTGGTTTATTGTTAAACTGATCTTTTTTGTTGTTTTTGTTTTGCTGCCATTCAGGTTTTTCTGATGCTACTGCAATTATCATGCTGCTTTGCAGCTTCAGAATTTGTGCATAAAAATGATAAATTGCATACTGTGCAGAACTTTAGTATTTGTGTTTTTTACATACTCTGTGAAGACTTTCTCTTTTAAAAAATGTCTTTTTGAAATAAAGTTGATTATAAATATGCTCCGCCCTCCACATGCACCAGTATTCAAATACACAAGTTATTCGTATGATCACTTTTTACCACCTTTTATATATCATAGATATCATAGAATCCTTAGAGTCAGAAGTATCAGTGGAGAAAATATCAAGACGATTTAAAGAGTTTTGTGCATATACTTCTTTCCACTTAAATCAGTTGGCAAGTAAATTAGCAGTCTACTCTCGAAATTTTATAGGATGATTGACTCTTCTACCCCTGGATAATTAAGTGCCAGCCTCTGCCATCACATGCAGCTGATAATGTTTAGTCTGCTTGCATCTAGAAGCAGTGGTATGGAAAGCATCTCTACTAAGAGACCCAGTGAGAGGATAGAGGGAGAAATGAAGAATAAAGCTAGATAGTATGAGGTGTTTTCAGTGCCCTGGCACCCTATGGCAAGTGCCTGGCTTGATCTATAACCATTTCACCTGAGAATGTGGCGCTGTGTTTGTTTGTTCTGATTGTTGCTAATCCCTTTTAGTTATATGCCTATTATTCTTCTTAATGTTATTTGGTATTGCATTCACATGTATTTGACATTTGTATTTGTATACTTTGAGAAATACATCTCAGAATTGTTTTGTGGTAGATGATCTTTATGAGAGAAAAATTGTTGCTGTCTTTAAAGGATGTCTCAGGTTTGACTGTGAAATAAATCTGTTTGATTATTATTATCCAGCTATCTAGTTAGTCTGCATTATTTTTCTCATTTTCCTGCTTCAGAGGCTTAGTTTTCATTACTACTCTCACTTTGTACTCAATCTGTTTCCAAGGAAGATATGAGTAACTTAAGAATTTTTGAACAATTCAGTGTGACAAGTTTAATAGCACCTGACTGACCTTAAGCTTTGAGTTATTTGGCCATGTCAAGATTTAAACGTTATCAAGAATATCTGTAAATAGAATTTTTGTGTGCCAGATGATGTTTTGGCACGTTTCTTGTGGTAGCCAGTGTAGGTACCTCTAGGCTTAAGTGGCAACTGAACAAGAGTTTGCAACACTGGTTTTAGATTTAAGAGCCAGGTTTTTTCTTAGTATAGTTTTAAGTGCTGAAATCCCATTTTTTGCATTTAGCAGGGTATGAAATAGGGCTTCTGTTATGCCCAGTCATTTCACTTATGTAATAACTAAAAAGTAAAGCAAAAACGTCTGCACCGCCATTCTACTGCTAGAACAGCTTGGTGTCCTGCTTTACTAGGAAAAAAAATGCTGGCTTTGTTTCTGTGTCCCTTTTTTATTTTTTATCAAGTTATATTCAATTTGTGGAAGCACAGTTCTTAACAATACTAGCATTTATATTCTATGCATATGTATGACTTTAAATCCAGTAGAGCAATCTGATTCTACTGATTGCTTTTGATCTGGTTTAGCTCTTAGAACACACAAAAATTAATCAGGATTACATATTGGCAGCACTGAACGTGATGGGATTACAGTAGTAATCCTAAAACATAAACTGCCTGTTAAGAGATACAATGGAAAGTATAAATTTTCAACCGAGGTGGCTATATCGGTCAACCCACAGCACAGGATTAAGCAGTGTAAATTAGCTCATAATGAGTTTCATATTGCCCTGGCCAGTTTACTGTCAGCTGCACCTGAAGTATGTAATTTTAAAAGTGTTTTAAATTAAGGTTTCTCTAAAATGGCCTTCCGTCAAACTGAGTGTATCTGGACTTACTTGAATTCCTTAAAAATGAAATTGAAAATATACCCCTGAAAATAGTTAGATATCTATATTTAGTTCAGTTCTCTACTAACTCTGTGGAATGCTCATATCCCAGAGAGTTGTGCATACCTTAGGGATAGAAAAATGCAAACAGCGATGTTTTCTGTAGAGTTACCTCATAGATGGCTGTGGGAATTAGTTGTAGTTGAAATGCCCTTTCTTCCTCTTCTGCTTTCTTCACTCAAAAGTGTGATCCTTAAGTCACTATGAAGCATTTCACTTTATTCTTTTTGTTGCGATTAAAAAGAGCACTTAATGTGCTTTTTATTCTTATTCCTGTGTTGCTATTTTTGTGGGAAGGAAAAAATATGAAAACCTCAGTTCATTAACTGATATTTTTAAACTGTTTTGTTTTTTTCTTTAGGTCCTGATGGTTGTTCCAGGCCTCAGTAACGCATGCAATTGTTGTAACTGACAGAACAAATGCTGCCTTGATGCCATGTATGCCGTTCCCACCACTGAAAGGTAATTAGGTAGGTAAATCTGAGCAAATGGAAACTACAATGCTAAGAACTCCTGAAAAATTGGTAGGACATGAACTACTGTTCAATTTGCAACAGTAATTATGCAGAAATGTCAGCATTTGGTTCACAGGTACCCCGAGACTGTGATTGCAGTTTGATTTATGGCAGTGCAAATTAGAGGTAACTGTGATATTGGAGTCAGTGGCATTATGGTAGTGTAAAAGAAGCATCACTTACACACTGTGGATTATTGCCAGTTTTACTATTAGTCAGTCCAAAAGCATGAATAACACCGTTGAAAAACAAGATCACTTTCTGTAGCTGGGGCTTGTGATGTTATGACAACAGCAACACTGATTGTTGAGTGCCACAGCTAGACTTCCTACAAACATGAAGTAAAGCTGAAGATTCAAATTGAAGTGCTTCCAAATTTTAGTGATTAACAAGGTAAGGTCAGAAGAGTAAGGAACATAAAATTGAAGATAATCAGACAAGTATAATTTTCAAAGGAAAGTTCATTAGTTATGAAGGAAAAAAATAACAAGGAGTTCAAGAGTATTAGTAGTATGGCAATAAAGGTTGAACCTTCATGCCGGTATTCCATTACATTTTGTTGCCGTGTGACAGATGGCAGAAGAGAGTCGGTCTGACAAAATGGCATCTGACAGAAGTGCATAAAAAGAAAAGGTGAGGAATTAAACTTCTCCATGCAGAAAGGATAGCATCCATTGACATTCATTGGTGTTTACTGAATGTTTATGGAGACTAAACAAAGGAGGTGAGCACAGTGAGGCAGTGAAGTTCAGCTGCGGCAACAGCAGCATGAAAGACAAGCCGTGTTCTCTGAATGGCCATGCACAACTTTCACACCATGAAGCGAAGAGCATCTTAATTGGCTTATCTTTGCATATGGGAATCATGACTAGAAAACCATGTATGAAGTTGAATATCAGCTTCAGTGCATTGGGAATGATGGAATATCTCCATGTTTGCCCCAGATAGGGGGCAAATGCTTACAGAAAGAACAACATATGCAAGCTTGTCAGGACCTATTGAACCAGTGCAAGGCTGAAGGTGACTGTCTTCTGGATGGTACCATCACTGGTGACAAGACCTGACATTACCTCTACAAACCAGAGTCAAAATAGCAGTCTGTGGAGTGGCAACATGTGAATTCCCATCCAATAAGAAGTCCAAGACGCAGCCCTCAGCAGATAAAAGTGATGTGCATGATCCTTTGGAATAGGAAAGAGGTGGTCCTTCTAGCAGCTGCTACTGGAAAAGGGCATAATCTTCTGCATGTCATGTTAATGCGTGCCAGTGTCTAAGGTGCAGGAAAGAAAGGGACTATGCCAGACACTTTTCAGTGGCTCATAGTGATAGGACAAGGGGAAACAGCCACAAACCGAAGCATAGGAAGTTCAGCGAAATACGTGCATAAGAACTTCTCATTAAGGGTGATGAAGCACTGGAACAGGCTGCCCAGGAGTGGTTGTCGATTCTCCTTCAAGACTTAAATGGATGCCTACTTGTGCAACCTGGTCTAGGGAGCCTGCTTTGGCAGGGGGGTTGGACTCAATGATCTTTAGAGGTCCCTTTCAGCCCATGCAATTCTGTATGTGTGTGGTGTTGCATCCATTAGCTGTGCAATGCTTGAGGCTTAGATTTGGACAACAGATTTGACTCCTTCAGTATCAGATTTTACCTGACTAATGCAGGATGTCTGCTTAAGATACCTTTCTGACTCATGTCTAGGTGACTTAGAACGCAACTGTATTGTTGATTTCCTTACCTTAGTTGTAAAACTAAAAACTGCATAACATATCAGAATGCATAGGGGTGATACCAGCTCGGGCATGAAAGCATCGTATATGCATACTTTATATGTGTTCAGTATCCAAACCAGTAACAAGCAACTTTCACCAATGCAATAGACTTTTGTTTCTTTGGGTAGCTCCTACATTATACAGCACAGAGACCTACTTTTGGAATTAATGCACAGATTAACAGAATTTTCTATGTACTGCTGTAAGTCAGAGGGACTTTGAGCTATACACCCCTCTGACGTATCAAATTGTCATCTCTTGAACTAAGTTTGTTGTTCAGTCTTAAAGTCACACTGTCTTGCCTTGCTCTGATGCAATTTGGTTGACAGCTTTCTAGATTTCATTGACTTGTTTGATGCAAGATGAGAAACAAATTGCTGATGGTTTTACATTACTGTTTTCTGTAAACAAATCAAAACAACAACACAAGTTGCTTCAGATTTAATTCCTTACTCTTTTATTTTAATTCGATGGCTTTTTCTTTTCCATTTAGAAACCATTGTGATGACATGCTTTTTTTTTTTTTTTAATATTTTAGGAAAGTTATATCCAACTTTTTTGTTTATTTATCTCAATGTTAAAAAGATTTTTTTTTTTTTGTGAAGTCATATTTCACTGTCTTTTTCTGCAATTTCTTTCTGTTTGTTTAGCCTAAGTACACTTTGTTTTAAGAGAAATCATCAATTTTGTGTGCACTACATCTAATGCCCAATCTAAGGTTATCTTGTCCTCTGTAAAGATAGTATAGATTTTAAAGTGGTTCATTTCTGTAGGGCATTCCAATGTCATGTAATTTGAGATTCTTTTGATTAGCCTATTGATTTCAGGCATACAGGATAAACTATTTTTCTTTTTATTGCCTTTTTCCATAAGCTTGCTTTCCTTTTACAAGCAGAAGAAATCTGGGGCTTCCGGTATAATTTTTTTTAGTGAATATGAAAGTTTGAATGGGATTTTTTGCTCATCCAGCAACAGCTATGCATTAAAAAAAAAAATTCTTTAGTTAATAATGAAGTACCAAATCCTTCAATAAACAGCTAATTCCGTAAAAATGTTTCCCATAAATACAGACGCTTTAAGAAGAAAGAGGGGGAGGGAATGTTTTTCTGTCTCAGTTTAATGATCTGTTGCCCAAAAAATCAGATTTTTGTAGATTTTTTTTCCATCTTCAGAAAGAAATGCTACATGCTGATGGTGAAAAATAACATTACTCTATTTTCATTTGAAGATCTTTTCTTGGCTTTTACCAGATGAACTTGTTATGCTATTTCTTTGTCCAAAATGGAAATGCCAGCACTCTTCATAGACTACAAATAAATTGTTCACTTTTGCAGAATAAAAATTCTAAAATGCTGTCTCAACTATTTTCATTATTTAATTTTAAATCTTTACACGCTATCTGTCTCATGCTTTAATTGAAAAATACTACATTTTTCATCGGGAATATTTTCATGCAAAGCACTCTGGTCAGCACTGTGGCAAATTTCTTTCTCTGCGAGAAAGTCTTAGTAAAAATATGTATTGTGATGAGTCATGTCCTGCAGCAGTGCAAGTCAGGAATTTAGCTGGTTAGCAATTTTCTGGAAGTGGAGTTGCCCTAATTTAACAAAAAGAGAAATCTCACTGCTGTTACTTGCATAAATACATATATAGAAGAGACTAATTCATATATGTACAAACACATATGACCATGACATAAATGAATATAGAAAATAAAGGGAGGATAGGTCTCTTTTGTTTCTTTTTTTACTTTTTTCTTTTTTTTCTTCAGAGAGCAGAAGCAAAGCATAGTTTGTCTAAGGGGGAAAACAGGTGTAGGAATGGGCAGCAGTCATTTGTCAGTATAAGAAAACCATAATGGTAGCATCAAGGAGAAAATTGTGCTAATAAAAAGTCATGCCTCGTGGTGCCATTAGTGCTTGCTTGTGTTGCATGAATGATAATAAGTATTATGTCACTACTTGAATTTCTGAAATGCTTTGCGAACTGCTTGTTTATACATTGCATTCTGTTTCACAGTTGGAAGATTTTCAGCACTTTCTAAAGAGTTTAGACTGTAACATTGCACACTGTTTGCCTTAATTATTAATGCAAGTGTTATTTCATGTTTATATAAATCTCCAGAACCTTTTCCCTGAGACTTGTCCTCAGTTTTTCAGCTACAGTGGGTAGAAATTTCTGGTATGAAGAGGCCAGACCACCCTTTTACTTATGTAGAAAACTGCCTTTTCTTATCATACTCTTTCTGTGGATTGATTTTCATCATTGGTCAGCCCTGCCCTGCCCCTACATCCTGCAACGTTCTTATTTGACAGATGATTCCTAAACCATCCTCTTAGCCACGCATCTGATCAATTGCTCATTTTTGAACAGTGACATTGATTTGGAAAGAGCATGGGTACCACTAAAGGTAAAACATTTCCTGATTTGCTCTATTCAATAATTTTTCACCCCCCCTACCCTTCAGTTTAATAGCTGAACCAAGCATGTAATTTAAACTCGTTTCTAAAAACTCTGACGTTCCCATAGCTTAGTGATAAATCTTTATTTAGGTGCACACTTGCATTATAAGACAAAATTGGCAACATGACTGAGTAGAGCGTTCATAGTTTGAATTCACTTTTTGATCTCTTGCACTCCAACTCAACTTCCAGCTCTTACCAACTTTCCTTAAGCATATGCAAAACCTATCTCAGAACGCCAACTGTTTGCTAAACCAAAAGCAATAGATGGGTATTAATATAGCTGACAAATGATAGAAAACTAGCAGTGTATATTCTCTCCCTGTGTATTGGCACAGGTTCATTTAAAGTCAGTGTGTTTTGATAGTAGGTCACCAAATCTGGTCTTGTTGAAAGAAATGAGTTTGAATCATAGTGATGCGATGAAATGTACATGAAAATACATACCTATGATAGATGGAGCTGCAGTGAAAGAAAGCATCTTGATTTGAATCAGCTGTTGGTTACATTTTTCAAAGCATTCCTCCTAGAATGTACTACAGATTGTGTGATAACATCTTTGTAAGATTTTTGTCGTGATGCACAGAGGGATGCTTTCAGTAATTAGAGTACATTTTATCTGACGTTTTCTGTATGGAAACTGTATAGAATCATTTATGAATGGAACGATTGGATGCCCCTACTACTGCCTAGCAGTTATGTTCAGTTTTTAGCAGCGTCTGTGTGCCTGAGCAAAATCAGTTTCTGTATTATTAATTCATAGCCTGGATTGTTTTCTGTCATGCTAAGGACAAGTCCTCTCTATTTTTATCTTCTTTGAGAGTAAGAAAATAAAGAAGGCGCCCTCTTTGATTTTTGGACTTTATGAAGCTCATAGCTGCTGAACTTTACAGCTTAGAGTTTTGCAATAAGCTATATTCTTTACCAACCTGATCTAATATTTTTTTATTGCTCACTATGTACAGTTAAGTTGCTTTCATAAAACACAAAGGATCTTTTTTGAGTCACTTTCATGTTAACTGAAACCCAAAACTGCATTCAGAAAGTTTCCAAGTTTCACCATGGTGTTTATTTGCCTTTCACAGCTGTGCATGGGAAGAGTACAACTGTTCTGTTTCATTTAAATCACAAAGAGAAAGTTTATGTCATTACAGCTTAATAAATCCATTATATACTGTTCATTTGCTTTATGAGACTCTTAGGTACATCATAATCCTTGCTGCAATGCAGTACATCTACCTTCATTATAACATGTTACTTAGTAATGCACAAGTCTGACTTAAAAAGCAGCCAATTGCATTTTATTTTTTTTTGAGGGTTATCTGGTTTTAGTTTAAGTAAGGGTGATGTCTATCTATGCCTATTCCTCTGGCAGGAATGAGGATGATAGTTTTGTATCATAGCTGTTAAAACTGCTTCATTAAAAGGCCATAGTTTTCTTGGAATATCTTTACAGGTCTTTACTGAATCAAAAGATCCAATATACGTGAGGGGGAAGAGATGCTTTGTGTAATCTGGAAAGCTGCAGAAAAATGGAGGATGGGGTAATCCAAAGAAGGGAGTGGTACACATCAATCTTTAATGGTCTGCACCTGAATGCAATCACTCCCCCTTCTCAGGCCAAGCACTGGACGCTTCATAATCCAGTTACACAGCTGGAACAATATGCCGTCTTTCAGCAAGCCAGAACCATTATGGGTGAGAGTTTTGGAGTTTAAATGCTCTGTTCATAGCAAAAACTGTATTCACTAAAGGCTAATATGATCAGCTGGTTCTGTTAAAAAACATGCAACTTCAGGTAAACCACAAAATGATTTTAACAAGCCCCCATGAACAAGTGAAATCTCATGTAGCAGCATCCACATACAAGCTACTCAAAGGGAAGACCAGTAGCTTTGTTTTTCCTGTACAAATTAATCCTTTTTTCCTTTACGAGGACCTCTGTGCAGACTGGGCTTTTCTCCTCTGAATATCTTATTTTAATTAACACCTGAATTGATATCCTGTGAGAGAAATGTGCTGCACTGAAGCACTTTCACAATTCCTCTGCTGTTTTGCTCTCAAAGATGGATAACTGTTAAAGGATTAGTACCAGACTTTCAACACTTGATAACAGGTCTGCAGAGTAACTTAATTTTTTAGAATGAGCTTCCTCTGTGTTAGCCTGGTTTTAAATCACATTTGATAACTTAAAAAGAGATATTGAAAAATGATTTCATCCCGCTGCTGCTGTGTATAATATGTTTGTAGGTTCTGGCTGCAATAACTTAATTTTCAGACTCATGTTAGAAATTTGTATGGTAGGTTTTTTCTGTGTAAAGTAGAGCTTGACTCTGCCAAGAGGCTTCTGCACGTATGCACTGGACTGACTGCCTTCTGTCATTGACACCATGGTTTGTATTTTTTAAGAGACCAGAGAGATTCTTTTAAGCATAACTGACTTCAGAAAAAAAAACACAAAAAAACAAGTGAATATTATTTGAAACTTAGATGATGTAGTCTGCACTAAATTTGTTATCAAAAGTTATGTTCTCCTGTAATATTGTAAATGAGTCCAGCTTTCTGTTTGGGCTAAAACATTCTTTAAAACCAATTATATTGCAGTGATTGTAATGTGTGTCAGGTGCCATGTTTAATTTCATCCACATTAAAATTATATGTGATGATTAATAATTAAAATAACTTGTGGATAAAGTAATGGCTTTGAAGGTTGAAAAGCATATTGCCTACAAAAAGCTTTTCATGTTTCACTTTGAAATTATGTACTGATGTAAGGAAAATAGAAAGCAAATTCTACCTCCTAACTTCTTTAAATTTAAAAATAGTAAATATGCAGAATACATTTATATCATATTTAGACAAATTCCCTTTGTAGTTCAGTCTAAGCTGTATATACCTAAGTGGTAGAACTGCACTACAGCAAGTTAATTGCTATGAAAATAAAATTATTCTCAAGTCTTTACATTTACCCAATCCCATTTGTGCAAATCATGTTAAACTTCAAGTGATACTATTGTAATTGCGAGCAATATTTAAGTTATTAACCTGTTTTTTCGTCAGTCACTGGAGTTAGGTAACTCCCAAAATTTTTGTAATGAAAACTGTTTCTTAACTTATTTTCCTCTTTCTAAATGTTGTACTACATGGAAATTAGTGTAAATAGTTTGAGGCCCAACAGTATAGATTTTTTCTGTCCTGCAGTAAATTTTACTTAATTTGTTTGATTTTTGTGCAGAGAAAGTCATTATGCATCTGCTTATGCAGATGTTAATGTGATATCTTTAAGGTTTCTTTCAAAATATGGAAATGTGTCTTCTTGTTAATGACGTGTAATGAAAAGTATTCACAGTATCACAAATGGTGGATGTTCCCCTTATGGTGAATGACAAGAAATTAACCATTATATTGTTAATTATAGGAACAAAACTCTTATACCAGAAAACCCCTAGGGAATTATTGTTTGTAAATGGCTTCAAGGGAGCAATGTTTTGGAACAAAGTTGCCTCCCATCCTCAATTTAGGTGTTCTGAGAATTTAATACATCTTTTTTCTTCTATTTTATCTTTCTTTGTATTCAAACATACTTCTTAGAGAGAGATTTTCCATTACACAAGGTCTGCCCCAAATGTAATGCCTCCTATTTTAAGATTGTTATAAGCGCAGCATGCAGGCTGTTGTACATGGCTGGAAAAAATACATTGCTGATGACAGTGACTGTGTTGAAAAACAGTGTTTTGGGGCGGAGAATCTGCTCTATCAAATAGGAGCTATTATTTTTGGAGCTACCTGCATGCATAGTTCAGAAAGCCTGTGGGCTGAACGGTGTAAATGTTCTGCTTTGGCACTGTGCAGGGGAATGATCCATTCTCAAGTGCATGGTTCAGAGTCCTCAGTATGCATCCAGTCCTTGTACGCTTGGAGTACAGACATAACCCTGTAACTGTGGAAAGAAATGGATGTGGGGATCCCCTAATAAAAATGATCAGTTTAATTTTGAAATACATAAATACCATCTTCCTTAATTCTTGTAAGAAGTCAGAACAGCGGGTGATTAAACTGTTGAAAATTGCTTCTGATGAATTCTGGAAAATGATAAAAAATGTAACAGGGACAGCACTTTCACCCTGTTGCTTCTCCTTCCAATATATTCTCTCTTACTTAATATTTTTATATTTCCCTCCCTCCCCCCCCCCCCCCCCCCCCAAAAAAAAAAAAAACTAAAAAAATCTAAGGAAAACTGAAATCTTCTACCCTTTGGGGAAAAGCTTTTTTTCTTTTCTTTTCTTTTCTTTTCTTTTTTTTTAAACAAGATTCAGTATTTCTTATAATTTATTATTAATTTCATTCAGTGGAACTTTTCAAGGTAGCCATAGAGAAATAGACTTCAAAAGAGGTTGAAGCTATTTAGATCACAGCTGAGGAGGTGAGTAAATAACTGTTAGTCTTTCTTCCTCTTATCCAGAGAGTACCTTGACTGTCTGTCATCAGGTGAGCCAAAATTTAATTCAGTTTCCTACCAAAAAATGTATTTTACTTTATTGCCTTTACGGTGTTGTGATCTAGATTCAATTTTTAATAAGAAGACAATGTTGAGTGCTGATCAGCTTTATTTTTCTGAATTCCAAATTACTAAACACTGTCACAAGTTCTATGTTACTTTGCTCTCGGTGCTTTAGATACAATGAAGAGATACAATCACATCATTCAGATCTAAATGGATTTCAAAGCATTTCCCATTTTTCAAGAGTTCTTATGTCTTTGGCGAGGAAGATTCTAGGTCTGATCCTAAGTCAATTCAGAAAGCTCATTGCTGAAAATGAATGAGTATGGGAGAATAATTTAATCAAATCCATTTTATTTTCTTATATAAGAGAGTGAACTAATTATGTATTTTCAGGCAATGATTAATTTCATACCTGTTGCCATGAGTGCTCATAGCAATTGGTACTATTCTTGTAATTGTTTCCTGTAACAACAGAATACTTATGCTGTTACAGAAACAGAAGAATAAAATTTTGACGCTGTTTTTGATGTAAATTAGATTGCTTTGGTAACTGAGACAATAGGAGAAGCTCTTGATAGGAGGAATCACACTGACGAGCCTTTTACTCAGGAAGAGAGTCGTAATCTTTCCTGCAACTTACAAGTCAGACAGCTCCACTTGTGGCTATCAGACCCTTTGTTACTCACTCTGTTACAGTCCAGCGAGGGGAAGAAGCTGCTTTACACTAGTTGAAAAAGCATGATTCTAAGAGCATACAGGATGCTTTGTAATGTTTCCTTTCAGACCAAATCACTGGCTTTCATAACCTTCCATTTGGTCAGACTTCTCTTTATTATTCTAATGTATTCTTCACTGCTTATTGTGTCAAAAATGGAATAACATCATGTTATTTTTTCTAAACTGAGGAAATTTTTTTAAGAGGTCTAAATTATTTTTGATATTTTTGATATATATGAAATTACCAGGTTTGGTATCTGTGTTGTGTTTTCCTACATACTTAAACATCTGCCCTCCAAGGAAATGCATCTGAAATGTACTCAGTACTGTAGCTTAGTACAGTAATCTTTGGAATTTAAAATAAAAGTTCACTATAGTGTAACCTGGTATTTGTTGGGTAATGCATATGCAATAAGCTTTTTGTAATTGTTCATGAAGCTTTTAGACAGATATCCCCTCAGGTACCTGTGAATTTCAGTGCAGTGTGTGATGATATTGTTTATTCAGGCTACATATTAGCATTCTCTACACTTCACTACTTCTTCAGACATCTGGGACTTTGTGTAATTGTTTCTGTAAACTTATTTCACCTGCCTACATTGTAGAAATGATTCTGTAGAATGCATTGTCACGCATTGCTGTAGACCAAAGTGAAAGTCATACGACAGTTTCCTTCCAGTTCACAGAAGTCTGCCTCTTGCTATCACTAGGCAAGTTACACTGGATTTCAGAGTCTAATCCTAGACATTTTATAAGTTTGCATGCCCAAAATTATTTTGCTGATGAACGGTGCGATGAGTATCTCCTGTTTCAATGAACTGCAAAGTCCAGTGAATTTCTTGGTGCTTAGTTATCTTTCACTTAGGTTTCAACATACTTAACTTAAAACTTTTCCATGAATAAGAAAAGATTATGTTGTTGAAAAGAGATTTCTCAGCTTTTATAAAGGTCTGGACTACCAAGTTCCTCATCACCTTTGGTACATTCAGAGTTACTCCTGCTGGAATCATTTTTTTCATCCCAATATTTTGGTACTTAATATCCATACACAAAAAAAAAGCGTCAAATATCAGAAGTCTTTGAGAGTCTTCAGTATTTGGGTTGCATCACAAAAATTAGAGCAGAAATTTACAAAGAAATGTATAATAACTAACAGTTTTTAGGAGACTGTGTATGCATTTTATGTTTTTGTACTGACTGCTGAAGATATGAATGTTGTTCTTATGTAATATTTGTTCTGATTAGGTCTGGATTTCAATGAGGTACTGAATAAATGAGCAAAAAATGTAAGGTCATGCTCTTGGGCTGCAGTCAAATATATATATTTTTTTTTACCTTCTGGAAATGACTGGAAGGAAGGTGCATGCAGGATAACTAATACAGTAAAATATATGATGTTATGAAACAAAAAGTAAATGCAGTTTTAAAATGTGTCAGCAGAGATTTGGCAAATACCTCTTCAGCAAATACCTTTCATCAGTACTCTGGTGACATCTCACTGTAGTTATTGCATAAAATTATTCTGTTTTGAAAACAGATTAGTAATAAAAAATACTATTTCCAAATCCCCGAGGATGATGAGAGAAGTAGGCAGGTGTATGTTAATCACGTGCAATACATAAGAAGGAATTTGATAATTCTTTAGAAATGCTGGGTTGGAATAGGAATTACTGTTACAAGGAGATGAAAATGGAGTCCGGGAACTGCCATGTACTGGGCTTGAGTTCGTTTAGATCATCAGATATAGGCACGGAAACAAGACCTGGAAAATTTTTCAAAGAGATTTGTGACATCAAAACAGTGTAAAGAAATATACAAAAGGAAATGCACAAATCATGCAACTCATGTCTAGTTCTCTGTTTTACTGGTCTTACTTCTTTAAAGAAGAAGTGTGTGTATTCAGTAGAAAAATAGCATGAAGACTTTTTGGATGGTTGTATTTTAACACCTTGTTGCTCACATAAGCTCTTAGGTTAGTTGTACCTGAAAGAACTCTGCTCTGGGCTGAAAAGTATCTGCTCCTGACTTCTTTGAGTCCAAGTTACATTTAAGTATGAGTTCTCTTTTGAATATGTTCCACTGGCATAGGTACAAATTAATGCTAATTACTCTTGAACTGTAAGCACCAATGAACAAGTTCCAAAAAGCTGCCATTGTGTGCATCTTAAGATAAACCATTGTTGTGTTACAAAATAAGTGCATTATTTTACCCATGAATAAATTTGAACAGATTTATTTCTTCAGCCTCTTGGTAATGTTTTCTTTACCGTCATAATTAAAGTGAATTTAAAGTGAATCTAGTCTCCAAAGAAAAAAAGCTTAGTCAACAGTAGCTTGTTCAGGAAATAAATTTGGGATTTCATTTAAGAGCTACTCTTACATCTAATTTTTTTTTTTTACTTGTGGAAAAGAATGTTTGCCATATAGTTACCTACTAGGAAAAAAAAAGTCTGAGTTCGCTGCAATCTGAAAGTATCTATTTTACCTTTGAGCATTGCGTTTTGAGTAAAAGTAAGTATGACACCAACTGACACGATTATCATGAGGTAATTGCACCCAAGGGATTAGAAGCATTTGCCTGCAGGTTGTATGTGTAACAACCCAGAAAGTATATGATAATAATTGCTTCATAATAAAACTCTGCATTGCTGCACCTTGTATTCCAAGTAGCCTGAGGTTAGCGAAATATTTTCAGATGCTTTTGGCAATCATACTTATTTATTTATTTAACCTTAAGGTTACTTCTGTTAAGATTAGTTTGATGAATTGAAATGAACAAATTGCAATATGCCTAAATTGTCTTCTGCAACTCAAGTGCTTTTTTCTAAAGAAAATGTTTGCATCCGGTATTGCTTTTTTTTTTTTTCCCCAAGGTAAATTCTGCATCTTTGTGCCTTAAGCAAGTGTCCTATGTTTAGTGTATGTAATGCCACAGAAGAATGCTGAGATTTTTAAGCAAGCCAGAGAGTTTCAATAAATTACTTTTGGAAGTTTTTTAACAGGATAGGAAAGATGTATGAGGAAACTTTAGAGACTTAAGCCTTTTGCCCTAAGTTTGAACTATTTTTCTTTGGTTAATATTATTTTGCTTGTCATACCTATCTTACCTCAACTGCTGACAAAACCACTTTCTGCACTAGAAGCTCCATACATCGCTTAGATTAGCAGATATATAGAAGCCTGACAATGGGAACTGGAAACATTTAGGGACATAAAAATTGCAAAGAATGATTTATAGATTACTTGATGAAGTAAGTAGCTCTAGCTCTGCCTACGTGATCTGGGAAAGAAGGACGCATCTAAGTTCTGCATATGTCACGTTTATTTCCATGTATCAGAAGGAGTTCAGTAGTAGGAAGTTAAGGAGCAAAATGTCCCTAGCCTGTTCCTTTTGATCATCCATATTTTACCTGTAACTGGTAAGAGCTGACTACGTTCTCTGCATCTCTGTGGCTTGAAAATGGAATAACCTTGAGATGTAGTCTTCAAAAATGTAATGGAGATGGCTTTTGTGTGCCTGGCACCCCTCCCACAGAACTGAAGTTATTAAAATAAAAAAAAAAAAAAAAACTCTGTACTTCTACAGTTAGCATTAAAAACTTAACATTTTCACTATATCTATATCTATTTTTAATGATGTAGTGGTTCAGCAGCGTGATGGAGTACTTGAATAAAGCCCAGACTACAAACTAACATGGAAGAGTTTCCCATGGCTCTCTCAAATCAGATAGTAAGAAACATTTATCTTGCAACTTTGGTGATTTTCAATCTCATAATATTATATTATTGGTAAAGCAGTAATCCAATTTAGGTACTGTTAGGTGAGGATGGACGCACATCTCAGGTATTTACTTGCAACCTTTACTTGCCCTACTGAATTATCCTTGATTGTTGATATGTATGTTATAATACATAACGTCTCACAGTATCACAGTAATTCTTTGAACAGACTTAAAGTGTGTTTTCTTGGATGTATGCAAATGTAGAGAGTTCTTGAGATCCATAAAATTTTAGAAAATTAAGGATAGATATCTGATGAACTCATCTCTCTATCCACCTAGGTTTCTTCCTTCTAATTTCATTTCTTTTCAATTAACAAGCAAATTTTATCTGAGTGACTGTGCTGAGTCAATTTGGATAGGTGATCTTTTCATGGGTTGTCTTATTTAATAAACAACACCTTAGAACTGATTTGTCCTTCCCTCAATGTATCCCAAGTACCATTCATCTGAAAGTGTATAGTTTTTTTGTGATTATCAGTTTAAATGTTTCATTAGAAAAAGAATTTCAGGAATTAGATGCCCGGAATAGCAGTAGGAAGCTGGCTGGTTTCAGATTATGTCTATCTCAGTGCTAAGCATAACAAAATTTGAATTAGGAAAGGTCACTATGAATGTTCCTAATGTGGCAGACCAGTGTCTTACACAGAAAAGGCTTCATTGATAATTTTTACTTGTATTAGTTTTCAGCATTGAGGAGATAATAATCTCACAGCTGGGGAGGAGGGGAGGATGACAAAATAGTCCTTTTCTTTGATTGTTATGTTTTCTCTTTCTTCTAGTACTTAAGAGCTTCATCCTGTTCATCTTCATAGGATGCTGTTCATCTTTGTAGAGGATAACACTACAGTAAGAGCTATGAGTAATTGCGTTTCTCCACCTTATCTTTTTGTCAGAAATGAGGCATATGTTATTTGCACCTTTTTTGTGACTAAAGGGACAACGGAATCTTTTGTGTTTAAGCAGAATTGAAAATGGAAAGTCTCTTTTTTACTCTTACATAAGGTGTACGAACTTGCGGGAATTTGAGATATACTTTCTTTTTTCATTCTGAAATGTGGAAACCTTGATTTATCCTCTAAAAATTACGTGTATGTATGAGTACAACTGAACAATGTTTTTTAGCACAGTATTGACCTAAGTTGCACAGTCATTAATTATTTCCATCACAGGCATATAGTGCTGTTAGTACAAAAGCAGAATAACTCCAGGAAATCAAACATCAGCCACCCAAAACTAATATCCTGTTGTTATATTTCTGTTTACTAGCGAACAAAATTCTGTTCTTGCTGATTTGAAAAGGTTCCCCGGAGTAAATGCTTCTATAACATACATAAATCATATCCTCCATCAAGTAACCTAATGATGCTTTGGCATCATTAGGCTTCTACATAATATTTTGCCTGACAAAGAATGAAAATTATATTTTAATTATCAAGGAACTTAATATCAGGGACAAATAAACAACTTTAAACTAGACTCTTTGTTATCCTTTCCTGATAAACAAAGAAAGAAAGCAAAACACACCTTTCCAGGTTCTGATTCTACTAAACTCTCAGCCCTAATGAATACATTCTTGCTTTCGGTAGGGAGAGAACTGGATTCATTTATTTATTTATTTCATTTTTTGCGTGGTATTTTTACTGTGTCATAGGTACTGTGGATAAAAGGTTTGGCATTTGTTATCAGGAGTAGGTGACTGATTTCTTTTTCTTCATGCATCTTGAAAATCTCTTCAAGATGTTTCTCAAAATCTGCTTGATTTTACGCATGCATCTACGTATTTTTTCACTTAAATCTCTTGTTCTTGTCTTCTGTCTAAATTGATATTCAGTGCCTTTCCTTTCAAGAAGTGTACCAGGAGACATAGTTTCCACCAAACCTTAAAAGCTTTAAAAATAACCAAGACTCCTAATTCATATAAAATGTATATACATACATAAATTACATATAAAGCAACACTGTTAGATAAGTGCGACTGTAAGAGACCACAAAGTAAAATTTACATGCTAAGAACTGTGACTTTTCAATTTATGTCACAGAAATACTGTTGCTAGTGTTTTCGCTTCTGCTCTAGCAAGACAGAATAAAAGGTTCCTAGACTGCTTCAAGATACCACATCACTCTAGGGGAAGAAATGTGGCCTTATAGGAAGGATGAGTGTAAATTCTTCTGGTCCTTTAGCCCTAATGTGACTTAGAGCTGGCAAAAGAAAGTTTCTTAGCTGCTACTGACCCAATTAAAGTCCAGTGTCCCATGAAAATCGTGACTGAAGTAGTTATCTTAAGAGAGTAAAGCTATGAACAAACGTTTGATTGCTGTCCCTAGGACACTGCTTTATATAGGCTGACTGGACTCCCTCACAAAGAGATGGGGGATCAGGAAGGCTGGAAGGTTGTGGATCTCATGTCTGAGTTATTCATCTGCATAGATAGTGAGTCAGTTCCTCGTTTATAGACTTCCAAATTGAACATAGCTCTCCCGGTGCTAAAACATGTTTCTGTTTAACCAGAATGCCATTGTTATTTTTTTTTTTTTTTTTAATCCCTTCACAGTGTCTTGAACTCCATAGTATATTCTCTGCTCAGGGTTTGTGTAGGTTTAGCATTTTGACTTTCTAAAATAGATTTTGGATTAAAGCCCTGCTTAACAGCAGGTTAGACAACCCACATCATCATGATAAATCCTTCTGCCCTATCTGGAAACTATAGCCTAGACAGTAGAAACAACAATCACATGAATCTTTTTTGATAGTGAGCCTGTCAGGTGATTTCCAGGCACGCATATGCTGTATGTGTCTGAATGTACTCTAACCCCAACTAGTTGGATGAAATCAGAATGATTCTGATACTCTCTTAGCCTATAATCACATCCATTCATGGTTTGTTACCCTCTACTCTGCCAATTCTCAATCTTCAATTATAAAATTAATGAAATCACTGACATTTAAATGTCTTTGCATCCATACTCCAGATAATTACCTGTATATTCTTTAATGATTTCCTCATACACCATTAGAGACATAAGCTATTTGTCTTTTGTCTAATACCTTTTGAGGAGATATACATCTTAAGGCTATTTGCATCAAAAAAATTTTTGGCTCATCATTGTCCTCCATAAATCTGAGGTTTAATACAAAGTTTCCAAATATCTGGGACTAATGTAGCTATTTAAAAAAAATAAGTAAGTAAAATCTTAATATTTTACAAGTTTTTCTTTGAATGATAACTTTAGCTGAAACTACTCAGTTATGGTGCTATCATATTTCTTCCTATCAGTGTTTGATGCCTCTATTGAAACACGCCTTCCTTAGATGGTTAGCTAGTTGTCGTTTTTTGCATTTCATATTCAGTTGGTTCGCGTAAAGAGCTATACTGACATTTCTAAAGTAGAACATCTTACAGTTTGAATGTACAAGTGTACTTGAACAAGTACCAAACAGTAACATTTTGTACTGAGGAGCTGTTTCATACCTTGTTGTATTGAAGTTTTCGGGGCTGTGAATTTTCAAAGATTCAAATATTTTCAGATCATTTTGTGTTTCATGGAAATGGGTTAAAAAAAAAAAAATTGCTGTTGGTACATCTTGTTGTGATTGAAATCTGTGGTGTTACAGGAAGATTGGTTCCATCATCTCGCTAGTTCAAAGCTATCTAAATCATGATTGCAGGAGGTACAGTCCCATCTGCAATGCAAGCATCTCCTAGTCCTCATTGCTAGGATCATCAGTTAGATTCAGTACTTCTTTTTGAAAATCTATTTGTGGGACTAATAGCCTCTTGAGTAAATATCATGCTAAAACCATTAATGTGGGTTTTGTACAGAGAATCGTAGAATTGTTTGAGTTGGAAGGGACCTTTAAAGGTTATTCTATCCAACTTCCCTGCAATAAAGAGGACCTACATGTCGATTAGGTTGCTCAGGGCTCTGTTCAGCCTGACCTTGAACATTTCCAGGAACAGGGCTTCCACCTTTCTGGACAGCCTGTGCCATTGCTTCACTACCCTTCCCATAAAAAACTTCTTCCTTATATCTAATCTAAATCTTCCCTCTTCTAGTTTCAAACTATTTCCCCTTGTCCTTTCACAACAGGCCCTATCTTTTCCCTTCTTTCTTACAACTCCCCTGTAGATACTGAAAGGTCACTATCAGGTCTGCCCAGAGCCTTCTCTTCTCCAGGCTGAACAGCCCTAGTTTGTCCTCATAGTGGAAGTATTCCATCTGTTGGATGTAGGCTTAACAAAGTTTTTATTTCGTGGTGGTTTGTTGTTTTGTTTGTTTTTTGTTTTTTAACTCTTTACCATGTATGACTCATGAACAGTACCACTTGCGATTACTGTACAGCTTTAGCACCTCAGATTGTCTTTATAGATGAATATTTCTCGAAGTATATTTTAGCTCTGAGGTTAAGAACCAGAAAAGTCAAATTAAATGTCACGTGCCTCTATTTGTCTGAGTCTTAGAAAATTGCATAGAATTAACGTCATGTAATTAAAATGCTGAATTAGTGTACTTTATACTGACTGAAAAGTTTGTTTGTGGGAATATAAAATCATAGATTATTCCCCGTTGAAGACACTGAGTTGGCTCAGTTATCCCTTTTACAAAAAGAAGTATAAACTTGTGCAATTCACAGTACTTACAAGAAACCAGAAAGCATTGCAGAATTTAGTCCAATAATTGAAACCTTACCATACATTCAAACAAAGTTTCAACTTTAGACTGAATATCCTTACTGTGGTTACAGTTCATACAGTTAATTGCAGGTTTGGAATTCACTGGAATAGTAGAAATAAGAAAAGATATTGATTTTTTTTTCTCATATGTGAAGCAGTATATTAAGATTTTTTCTGGTTAGCTAAAGAAAAATCTGTCATGATATAAAAGTTTACTAGTGAAAATGTCTAAGAAACGTGGCTTTATTCAGTAGGGAAGGGCTGTATGGACAGTTTGTCATCATTCCAGTCACCAGTAGGTCAGAGGATTTAGGACTGAATAAAAAACGTTGCAGTTGTCCATTAATTGTTGGATGACTCTTCTTCACTTTCACTATTTTTTTTAAACTGATTCTGGATGTGTTTTTGCAGCTGTTACAGTGACCTACAAAGATCTGGTGCCAAGAGAAGAACATGTGAATCAGAACTGCTTTCCCTTCCTGTCCTTCCTGCAAGATGCTGAGTGAAGAGCTAAGTACAAATTTTCGCTTATCAATGTTGCTACATGCTTTATGTATTTGGATGATGTGTTGCTGTTGGTGAGGATTATATTCTGTCTCTGAACAGGATGCTTTAGGATAAAATAAAAAATCTGATAAAATTGGAAAGAAATTTGAGGAATTCAAATCTAAAAACTCATCTGCGTGAGATAAGCGTCCATTGAGAATTGTTTCAAAGTCTGAAATAGAACAAATACTGCATCTCCTTGCTGAGAGTCTCCAGAGTTAACAATGGTTGTTTCCATCTGTTCATACTGTAAGAATCTAAAATTACATCTCTTCACTTTCTGTGAATTTGGATATAAGTAAATGACAATGGAAAGTGTGTTTCACACACTTTGTGACTGAACTGGTTTTCTCCACAGGAGAGAAAAAACAATAGTTTTAAACATGAAAGGTTTTGTTTTTAGCATTCACGCTAAAAGTGAAATTTAGAATGGGATATACATTCTTTATTAAAGGCTACTTACAATTTCTTTTTACTTTGTGAAGAGAATTCAGAGGAAAATAATAAGGCCTAGTCTTTTGAATGGATTTTTCGCTCTTATCCATGCAAGGACTATACATTTTTTACAAGTTTCAATTTAGAGAATGGTCTTCAATGTCTAGTCTAAGCTATTCATCCAGTTTACTGCTTAAATTAAGAGGAAAAGGCCCCCTCAGTAACAGTTCCTCCAAGCCATTTTAAGGGCACTTACCTTGTTTTCTCCATTGAAAGAAGAAGCTGTACTATAGCTTATTTGCACATCTCCTTTTTAGGAGGCTGCAGTCTGATGAGGTAATTCTTGTTCTAAATAATAACTTAAACTGGGGAAGCAGAGTTTGTATTACATAATTTTTATCACCTATAAGCAAGATGTCTAAGCCAAGATGACCTCTTAGGTCTCCTTTTTAGTCCATGAACAAAGGCTGATATCTTCAGAGGCCTGACAGTTGATACTGACTCTAACCGTGAACAGTGATTATTATAAGATTTACTCTATGAAACCTTGCTATTAATTTGGAAATAAGAGGAGCCTTGTAATGTCTCACAGATGGAGCCATAAAATTTCCTAGCCTAGAGATATAATGAACCAATAACATACTATGCTGTCTGGACTTTATACTTGATCACGAAAAACAGATGAAAAAGCACAGAGATTAAAGACATTTTTTTCCCCTTTTCTTAGTCACTGAAAATGCAAAAGATCACAAGTGAAAGTTAAACTACAGAGCTGATCCCTAAGAATGAGAAATGAATGGCGGTTTCCTTTCTTCTGTCCTAAAGAAGCTTAGACAATTTAGGAAAACAACCTAGTCCCATCTGCAGCACAAAGTAAAGTGAAAGGCTGTTATGAAAAAATGCAGTTTTGTATGTGGATGTTGTTGATGTGTGTCCTTCATTCTCAAGGATTATTTCTGAGTTTTGATCAAAAATTTTAGGTTGAGTTATTCAGCTTTATGTTACCTTACAGTTTTTAGAAATATTTGCCATCTTCAATGAGCTCTTTGTGTCAGAAATTTGTGATGACATATAGCATTCAGATACCTTTCTATTCCGTAAAAGGTAGTTGTAAATTAGGTAGGACCAAGAGACAATCAAAACTGAATTTCTGAATGATCTCCTTATCCTAAGGAACTTATCCCAGATGTGCTTATGCCTACTTTAAAGCAAAACAGAGGAAATATCATCCATCAGAGTACATTGTGTTTTCACTGATCTCATCTCCATTGCTCTTTTCTGTAGACGTATTTTAGGAAGAGAAGGTGCAATACATTTCAGATATATTTCTTCAATTTCAACCACTGTTGATCTGTAAGTACCAAATATTCCTTCCAGAGTTTTTTAGGTATTAGGGATCCCGTAACATAGAACAGTGCGTGGCTGGCATTGAGGTAGAGTAGGGTGAATGCAAAAAGTGCACAACTCTGCTTTACATTTCTTTTCACAGTTAGTGTAAATGTATGTCTCAAGTAAGATATATATATATATATATATGTATGTATATATGTATGTTTTTTTTTTTAAGGGGGGGTTCTGAGGGGCATTATCAAGTTTGATCTCATTTCAAGCCTAATAATACAGGAGCCTTTCAGGGGAAAAGCATGTACATACCGTGAATTGGAAATGAATGTTTTTTTCTGACTCAGTGACAATCCATTTCCATGTTTATAGATTGGCTGCTAAAAATGGTATCTTCTGAAAGGTTATTTTTTAAATGCAATCTGTTGTCTCAAGTTGGAAACCTGTTATATTCTTTTTTGATCTTACGCAGAGACAAAAAAAAAATTGTCAAGGTAAGGGTAAGAGTTGGAAGGTGAAAATACTTTTTCATAGGATGCTGCGTTTTCTTGGAATTCTATGGAGCTAGTGATGACAGGGGATTCGAAGCCTCATTATCTTCTGAATTTTTTTTCATTCTGTTTCTTCTGCTACATTTTTTAATTCAGAGAACTTTCCTGTCTTTGGAGGTCAGTTTTTCAATACAGTGTGAAGCTGCAGATTTGGCTAAAGTCAGGTCACCACTCTCATTCTAGTTTAGGTATTGTGGGGGTTTTTTGACTGGTTGGTTTTGGGTTGTTGTTTTTTTTTTTGTTTTGCCTGTTTGGTTTTGGAGCAGAAATATTGCAAAGCTTAACTTTCCACAGGCAAACATCCCTTGTTTCTGTGCTGTCATGGATGTCTGTATGAAAGGGTCTTATAGGACCCCTCAAAGTCATAGAATAGCAGTGCACTGGAGAGATTTGGAGCTCTGAAATGACTGTCATTTTACGAACTCTTTACTTAAACAGTATGAGGCCATTTGTGGCAAAGTAGAAAGTTCTCTTAAAACTGACTACATTTAGTTTAGCCTGAGAAAATCCAAGTCCACCTGTATAAAATCACGGAATATCCTGAATAAAGAGTTTACAGGCAAAATAAATGGCTTGTAAAATTAGAGTGTATGTGCATGATGCTATAAATGCTCATGGTTGTTCGTATCATTTAATAAAGCTGTTAAGTCTAATTTACTTGAGGTAGACCACTGGTAAGTTAATGTTATATTGTTTGGAATTAGAATATGAAGTGCGTTCCAGTTGAAAAAAAATGACAAAGCTGTGTTAAATTTGTCATTGAGAGATATATTCATTCTTAAATTCTACTATCTATAAAATATTAACGTGCCTTTAGAAATAAATTATTTCATCAATAAAAGCTCTGCCTCCTTATAGCAAGGCTACATCTACTAATGAGTTAAGCTTTATCTTACCGTGTTTTCTAATGTAACAAATGTTCTCCTTCATCATATAATGTATAATAACTCCCCTTCTGTGTCTTTCTGGGTAAGGATTTTGCTAGCACTGTTTTGCAGGTTAGGAAGGATGTTGTCTTTTAGTTATGAAGTGAAATGTCTGACTGAAGTGTTCTTTTGGCTGCATGTACACAGACACGTGGGCTTTTTTAAGACAGAGTAGAAACATTAGACTCACACTAGCAACAGTGAATCACATGAAGAATTAATTTGGACTACTCATTCTTGAAAGAGCTAACAGGAGCTTCACTGTATTTTCCTGTGGAATCTTGCTCCCTTCTACGTATAGTCAGGGTTTGATCTTCCACCCCCATAAACCTGCTGAAGGTTTTTGGAATATGTATGGCAGGCTTCACCTCAGCTTGTTTCACCCAACTCTTTCCTAAATGAGATTTTATAATTCAGCTCCACACTAAAAATGACAAAATTATCGAAGCAGGCAGAGCTTTGTGAAACACGCAGAAAAAACTAATTCATACTTGTCTGTCAAACATCTTGATATTCTGAAGGCATTCTATCATAACCTGATTTCATAGTGCTAGTTGTTGGTTTATTGTTTATTTGTTTTGCTTTGGATTTATTTTAGAACTGTTTTAGGAACCTACCATAATGGTAGTTTATCACCAGGGTAAAGAAGTTGCCTGCTAGGAATACATTTACCAAATTAGTTTTGAAAAATGCAAGTCCATGGAGCCAGAGTCCCACACTTTGCCAGTCTGAGTAGAGCTTAGTTTATCAGTGATAAAAGGATTATTGTAAGCAATAGAAACTGTTATAGAAGTCACACCTCACAAAATTATTGCCAATTTGAAACTGAGGTTTGAAGATTGAAGACCATTCAGCTTTTTAGTTACTCAACTGCACTAGGTAGAATTTACAGAAGTAAACTAAAAATACACATTCATGAAAGTGCAGTTTTATATTATGGTATAAAGATAGGGTTGCTACATAAATTTCTGCACCATTTTTATTAGTATTGTCCTGCATTATAAATGTAACTAAGATACCCTTACTACAAACAGATTTGCTGAAGATATCCATTCAGTTGATAAAATATTTCTTGTAGGAAAAAGAATTTTCAAGAAATGTAACTACATGTGGTGGTCTTCTGAAACCTACTCTTTAAAATATGACTGTATAACTCCTATTTTTCCTGTTAGATTAGAGATAACAGAAAAACATCAGAACAGCCATTTGAATGCCTAATCAAAACTGCTGGAATGAAAGAAAGAAAACAAGTTTTCATAATGGCATCTTTTATCATTCTCTTGAAATCTGTGTTGTATCAGTTTTATTAGCTGGTTGTACCTCATCTTTCAGGCGCCCACTGTAGGGTTAATTTTTTACTGGGAAGATTCCGTAATACTTGCACACATGGAATGTTTTCCCATATAGAAATAGACTCCGATCTGCTGATCCAAATTATTCCCCTCTATGCATGTAGCATTCCAATGATGTTAATGGAATTGCTCAAGTAAAGACTGCTCATGGGGCACTTGGGAACACTAGTCTGTATTTTGTGGGGAGATTAAAAATATCACTTTGTCAGTATTGCTTAATATGTAAAACATGTTATGCAAAACCCAGTGCTCAGGGGAACAACATAAATTTCACTTTTATATTCCCATTATGCCAGGAGCTTTGCCAAATCATAAGCAAAAATATGTTCTTGTGTGCTCTTTGAATATAAAACAGGCAGCATACTTGAGAAAAAAAAAAGCATCTCTGGAGTTGAGTGACCTACTGATTGGAGTGTTTATTTTGGGAAAGAATTCCTCAAAGGAAAAAATTTCCTCCTTCTGTGTTAGCAGTTTGGATCTTCATCAGACCTGAACATATCCAGGAGTCTTTTGCATTCTCATCTGGTGGTTTATTTAGTTTTCCCTACCCACTCTAGATTTCTGAGGCAATATTCAGAGATGAAATATCATGTAATTTTTCTCCAGTGACGTTTTCATAATCAAAAAATAGGTCACTATGAATTGATCAGCAAGAAAGAGAGAAGTAACTTGGAAAAAAAACTAGATATTAATATTTGCCAACTCTTTCATCTTCTGAATATGTTTAAAAAATAGAGACATATTTATTCAAATGTATATGTAGATTATTATCAACAGATTTGCTCAAGCTCAATTTAAGAGTTTGTTGAAAATGAGAATCTTTTTTTTTTTTTTTTTTTTACTATCCTCGAGTCATTTTTTAGATAATAATTATTTTGAATCCAGGTTTCTGCACGTTGGCTTTTCGCATAATCATCACCAGTTAGAAACATTCTGTAGTAGAACAACTATAAATACAGATATGAAAATCAAGATAAGAAAATCATTATTGTCTAATCTGAATATGGTTCCTCTTACACAGATTTCATTTTCTTCCAACTCTAAAATTTGTGGAACAACAGAAAGCATGATGCAGATTATGGAATATCCAGAGAAACTGCGATGGCTTAGTTTTAACTTGGGTTTTCCATACAGTATGCAAGACTACAGCTGTTCAGTTATGTAGTCACATGCCTAAAACACCACTGCTCAGTGACATTAAAACTAATATTTATTTACTAGTCAGGATGGAAACATTGATTCCTACTTTACAGCACTTGCAAACTACTTATGTATCATCAGATTATTTATTCCAGTGTGAACAAGCACCACAAATCTGGGTAGATGTGGCTTGTCTTGTCAGTGTCCTTTGGGGCTGGATCATGGCCTAGCCCCTACATGTGGTAGTTCCACACCAAGTTTAGCTTTCAGTACCATGCATCACCTCACCACTGAATTTTTCGTATTACTAACTGTATTCTTTTTCTTCCCATCTGACGCATTTCTTTCCTCCTTCATTTCTTTTCAGATTTGATTTAAAAAAAAAAATAAAAATAAAATTTAAAAGAAACAGAAACACATCCAGAGACACATTTCGAATTGTCAACCGATTGCTTCATGTCAGTATTTTCAGATATGCTTGACCAGTACTTGGATACTGAGTGATGCAGTTGTTAAATTGTCACAACATATTTTGATGCAAAGAAAATGAAATATGATAATTTCAAAGCAGTAATGGCTGCCACATCACTAACGTAGGGTGGGTTTTGGTATGATAAATGCTTAAAATTGTGTTCAGTCCCCACTTGGTAAATTCTTGTATGCAGACATACAAAGACGCTATTTCTTTCCACTGTGCAGCTGCAGCCTCTTGCTGAGGGGTTAAAGTTCCTTTAAATGGCCATACTTCAACTCCATCCAGTAGTTTCCTGTTTCTTTGCTCTCCAGAATAGTTTGTCTTGTGTGCCCTATGGATTCGTTCATCTTTGCTTTTGAGGTCAGACTTTGGTAAAGATTATGGGCATATTAATGTAATTAACACGGTATTTTTGCATACAATGCTATTTGCAATTGCATTGACTTGGAATTAACTTAATATATTACGTTTTCCAAGATGCTGTAAGTTTTGCAAGTAAGGTACAAGAGGTACAGTATTCATGCAGAAATATTCATAGAGAAGTTTCCCAAGTTTAATCAAGCAGTTGTTAACATTCATCATTCCGTATGCGAAGATGATTGTTTTTTAAGAATCTAGATTGTTTTATTATTTATTCTTTTCTGCAATCAGACATAGTGCATGAGTGTGAATTTTAGGAACTCAAATACAATGGAAAGGTTGTGAGCAGCAATTTTTGAGCGTTTAGTTGTAGGAACAGAGAATGAAGTGTAGCAGGAATCACCTTTTCAAGTCCATTTAGAGTTTCTTAAGTCCTAAATAAATAAATAAATAAATAGCATCTGTTGTAAGCATGAATGATTGGTGGTTGCTTGCTGAGTGAGAACAGCAGGAGGCTTTGCTGTTAATCATCTATACTTCTGCCAGCAATCACTACAGCCAGTGTAAGTGACTGAAGCACTTTCCAGTTGCAGGGCAAGCACTGTCAGTGGAAATATAAAGTACAAGAAAGAAAACATTGGCATCTCAGAAGTGAGAAGTGTTTTTACATCTCACAGAGAAAGTCTGTCGAAGATTTCTACCCATTTGGGAGGATGTATGCCTGGTGAGCATGCACGTGTCAAAATAAAATAATAGAATTTGAGAATTATAATTGAACTGCTCTTCTGGAGACAGTGATTGGTACAACATTTGTTATATACTCATGTGAAGGGATTTTCCAACCATACTCCAAGCACATTTCAGGCCTAACTTATATGTTCACTGGGATATTTTTGAATCTTATCTCTTTCTGAAATAAAAAATTTAGGAAGAACTCCTGCTCCTCTTACATTGATTATCATTTTTTTTTTGCAGATATTTTGCTGTAATAAAATGAACAGGATTGTAGCTTACAACAGTAAGTTCAGAATGAAGTGAAATACTACCATTCCTCTATATAAAATAGAGATATTCATACTGGAACTTGATATGGAGCAAGGACAGTTATTGCATGGTGAGTCAAGAGATTGCAGAACACTGGCAGCAAATTGCAGCAATATTTAGCAGTAGTTCCAAGCTCCAGCCAAGTCTCTTCAGGCATGAAGAACTGTTGACTAGAAAGGGCAAATTTACTGGTAGTCATCTGTCTAGTAATATAAGCCAAGGACATGCTTAAAAGCCTGCTTTACTTTTTTCTAAAGACAGTTTTGAAGCTTTCAATTCCTGGACTTCATTAGGAACTCAATTTGAGAATCTTGTTGGTGTTGTTGCTAGCATTCCTTTCCTAGCTCATTAAGTAGTACAGCAGTTTTCACTATAGAATCTGATGATTTCAGAATCAGATTATGAACAGAAAGTGTATTCAGAAAAAGACAGCATTGTGTAGTAATATTTTCTTATCCCAATGATTTCTTCCATTGCAAAAAAAATACACAAATTCATACATCTGATGACTAGCTAAAGCTGGCTTTATACAATAATGTTTGAATTGCGTTATATTACTTTGGATTTTTGGAATGTTCAGAGTTACATATCTAAATGGCAGCGATGTACTCCAGCCCAAATTTTTCTGTATCTTTGCATGGAAAATAATTTGTGGAATGAATGTCCTGTTTCTTAAACTCTCTTACTTTGATGCATTTCAAGCGTACATTAAAATACTCAAAGTGGCACACTTTTATTATTACAAATGCTGCATATCGGTAAAAATGTGATGATTTCTGAAAACATCTACTGATAAATATATTAAAAAGAAAGTAAGTTTTTAAAAAAAAACAACACATCTGTCTGTATGTTATACTGTAATGAAGTTTCATAACAGACAAAAGTGCTTATTTTATTATTGCATGTAAAAGTTATCAAAGCCTTTATGTTTTTCAAGCTGAGATAAAACCAGAAAAACCCTGTAACATTCCTTATTGCAAATGTAAAACTATATTTCCAAAAGTAAAGTGCCATTATGCTATAAGCCTTGTTCTTCCCTTGCATTACAATTAGCTGAATCAAACTAATACCATTTCCACAGAGATCATCAATGAGAAAATGACTGAGTTTGTTCCATGTTCCCTCTTTCCATTCTTGTCTGCTTGTAAATTAAAAACATTGCAGCCAGATACAAAGCAGAAGCTGAGAAAGCATTTATGAGCTTTGATTCTGTTTGGATTATTATTGTTTTCTTTTTTAGAGAGGGAGTGTTTCTTGCTTGTTGTTTTGCTTCGTAGAGTGGGACCCGACTTTGCAAGTGTAATTTGTGATAATTTCTGAAGGACTCACTTCTATCTGTAGTCAGTGAGAGCTAAAAAAAGGAGTGGGTAACCAAAAGCTATTTTCTTCTGCTAGTATATTAGGCATTGATCTAAGTCTAACTAAGCTTTACTGAATATAGAGTCCGGAGGATTTAAGAGTTCAGAGATATGGTACGTATAAATCAAGACGGGTGATCCATCTAGCAGCCTTATTTTTGTGTGATAAGTTTCAAGACATAATGGTTCTTGCAGATGACTCCTCTAAAAGAAATAATGAAATTCAAGATGTTAAATTAATACAGAGAAATTGCCACAGTCAAAAAGCTTAGGACTATAGTATATTCTATAGAAATAAGCTCCTTCTTTTTGCAAACTGTACTTTTGTTTAGATAGAGAGGAAGCTTAGATGGCTGCATCATCCTGCCTATGGCAAAGTAGTTGTAAACATCATCTTATTTGTAATTGGTTTTGATACGCACTTCCAAATGTTACTTACAGTTAATCCCATTTTGAAAGCATCTGTGGGGGCTTGAAAGATCTGTAAATAGAATCGCAGGATCATAGGGGCTGGAACAGATCTCTGGAGATCATCTAGTCCACCTACCCTGTTCAAGCAGATTCTCTAGAACTGGTTGTACAGGAAAGTGTTCAGGCAGTCTTTGAATATCTCCAAAGATGAAGACTGTCACACTCAAAGTAATGCAGCTCTTTCTCATGTTCAGATGAAACGTTCTGTGTTCCAGTGTGTGCCCGTTGTACTTTGTCCTGTCTCTGGATACCACCAGGAAGAGCTTGGCCCCATCCACTTGACTCTTGAGTTTAACAATTTGTAAACATTTAAAATCCCTTCTTGGTCTTCTCCAGAATGAACAGTCCTAGGTGTCTCAGCTTTTCCTCATAAGGGAGATGCTCCAGGCCCCTAATCATCTTTGTGACCCTCTGCTGGACTCTCTCTAGAAGTTCCCTGTCTTTCTTGAACCGAGGAGCCCAGAACTGAGCGTTGTACTGCAGATGTGGCCTTACCAGGGCAGAGTAGAGGAGGAGGGTAACCTCCCTCAACCCACTGGCCACGCTCTTGTTAATGCACCTCAGGATACCATGGCCTTTTTGATGTGTGCTGTTATTCCTCCCCAGCTGTAGGACTCTACAGTTGCCCTTGTTGAACTGTATAAGGTTCCTTTGTCCCCAGATCTTTGGCCTGTCTTTAGCTGCAGCCTTGTTGAGTGGTCACATTCCTGTTACCGTTTTCCACACAGGTGTTTGAAAGTAAGACTGCTGTGGGATGGTTCTGCATGCTGCAGCACATTTTGTTTTACTGAGATCAGGACTATTATGTGCTTCCGCAGGTATTCCCACAAGTGTAGGACAAACTGTGTAGAGTCTTAGCCTCAACCTGCAACATTTTTGAACTGAGTATAACTGTTTTATTATCAGAATGTTAAATTCACATAAACTAAAGTTAAATAAAAAAAAAAAAGAGAGAGAGAAAGATGTGGGTTTTTCAACACAGTGATATTATTATTGTTGTTTTTAAGGTTATAACCCGTTGACTGCGCCTTACACAAGAAGACCAGACTCAAAGCTAGGTAATTCAGGGATCCTGTCTGGCAGTCTGCATTTCTGAGTGAGTTATTCTGAGTGAATTATTTCTACTGTAGAAATTCAACACAGGTAGAATTATTTCAAGGATGTCCTGGTTTTCCTTCAGGAATTTTTCATGCAATCCATTAACAAGAGCTCTGGAGAATAGCTGTTCGCAGCAATGATCTCCTCCACTGAGTTTATGTTTCCAATTATACTTGCAGCAGTTGATTTTAACTGATAGCATTTTTGAGGTGATAGCTTTCTATTCAGGTGACCAAAAGTCCCAGAGTTTGTACTCTTTCAATTCCTAGTGTCCCCTATGTGTTGTGATCCTGTGCAACCAGTTAACATAACGTTCTACTTATAAATTTTAACTGGGGAATGAATGCAATTTTCTTCAACTTGTAATGAAATTGAGCAATTTGTAAAAACATTCTGGTGTTCTATTTTCCATTTTCAGCCAGTTTGAACAATCTCACTATTCTGAGCTCTTGTATGTGTTCTCTCAGAAAGGTGACCTATTATTATTACTTATGAACTCTCACTTATTGTAGGAGGTTTCTCACTCTGGTGAGAGTGCTGAAGCCTTACACTGCCTTCAGCAGTGTAGTTAGCTGGGAGTGGGATGGATTGCTCTGCTGTAGGGTTAGAATACAACACGTTTACTATGAAAATCAGTACTGTGTTTTAAAAAAGGAGATCTTAATGAATAAAATAAGGTATTAATCACCACCAGGGTCTGCTGATGGCACGTTGCCTGAACCTTACCTCTCTGGAATCTTAGTGTATCTTTTCATTTGTCTAGCATGTTTAAACTGTTTATGACAGTGGCTTATCATGTGCAAGCCATCATTTCTGAGTTTTCTAAATGGTATTGAAATAATTCCTATGTTGTCCTCAATAGCATTTGTAATGTAAAGAACAGATTAACATGAGTTGCATGTTCATATCTCGAATTCTTGGCAGAGAAACTCCTTAATTTTGTTTAGGTCTATGCACACTGCACCTGAAAATAGCACGTGTGTTAGTTTGTTTTGCTATCCAGCGCTTCTGGCAGTGAAAGAAATTACATGGTGACTTGTCCTGAGCAACCTGCCCTGGGTGTCCCTGTCTGAGTGATGGGGTTGGACCATCTGACCTCCAGATGTCCATTGCAACTCAAACTGATCTGTGATTCACCCTGTTTATGATTTTTCTGATTAAAAGACTTCTGCGCAGTTTGCACACTATTATGTACCAAGTTAAATTTGTTAAAGTAGTAAATTCATTGCATTGATATCATAACCTTTCTGCTTACATGAATAGCGGAGGCTCCTCTGGATTGCACACCTCTCCGTTCCCTTGAGAAGCTATTGCTGTTCTAATCTGCGTGTTATGTAGTAATATATAGTATTTCAGGGTTTCTTCTTACAATTTGAACAGGACTGTGAGTTGCTAAGCTCTCTTTTGCTTCAGATATCAAAGTGTTAATGGTGCCTTTGCCTTGCAATACTTTACCAGGAAGTTGCTACTCTATGGCAACATTTTTGTTGTCGGCTTCTTTTCCTTGGCATGGCATATCTGTTTTATATCTTTTCAGAGTATCCGTTCTGTTCAACCATCTTATAAAATAAAATGACATAGCTAAATTTTCATGGACTACAGTCCACCATGTGAGATAAAGACTCATGAAACAACCACATATTTTTCTGCTACTGTCTGATGTGAGTTTGTAATTCCACGTTAAATAATATGGTAAATTACAGGAGTTGAAACCAACTACTGCATTACCTTGTGGATAAAAAAAATATTCTTTGTAGGCTACAGCTCTTCCCAAGAAAAGATTCTCAAGTGATATTTGCATCTCAAAAGATGTAGACTGGCACAACTGGGACAAAATTGATCTGCCTCTGTCAAAAAATATTCACTGTCAGGGAGAATAGTGCTGATTCATTTCTACAGTGTATAATTGTACAGGTTACTTGAATCAATTAAACTGAAATATAACTAATGACGTGACCTTATTTTGCAAATTTTATATTAATCACATTCAAAATAAAATAGAAAAAAAAATTGTAATGACTGACTTTATTGAGCTCAAGTTTAGATTACATAATGTAACCATCTTTGTGAGTTTTTCATGGAAATAAGAACACGAACAGTTACCATTATATAGATGCACCTTCATGATGTGCTAGCCCTACTGAAAATCTCTTTTTACATAAAAAGAAAAGGTTTCTCAGAAAGTTAGGTGGGTGGTTGTTTAATGTTCGGTTTTTGATTCATCGATTTCCCAAATGAGAGGAGATCGAATTCATACAGTTCACTTGATTTTTAAAGTGTTGCTTCTGAAGCCATGTAGGAAGTGGGGTGTGGGGCATTAGCTTTTACTGTCATGTGAAATTAGATACTGATTAGCACTCAAAAAGTATCTATAATCTAAAAACTAGAAGCTGCAACTTTTTACATCTGTCTTACAAACCTAACATTTTTCAATTAATTCTTTAATGACAAAATTGAGGAATGGCTTCTTCATTGTTTGGCTGCAGCAAAGTAACATCAGGTGGGAAAAAAAGTGAACTGAAATGTACTTTGTCCTGTACCTCAAAGGACTTCCACTAAGAAATGAAGTTTTGAAACTGTGATCAAGTTCTTCATCTAGGGTATCTTGGTTCATCCTTGATATTCACTTCTCTGAGGACTCGTAATAAGCAGACCCACTCACAGTGATGTCTCATGAGCACAGGTTCCTTGAGACTAGGTTGGATGTTTTTTTGCTAAATGAAAAACAGTACAAGTAAAAGGGGGAACTTAATTATTCAGCTTTTAATATGAAACTTTCAAAAACATACTTTTTATGATGGCAGTTGTTTCTTGTTCATTTTTTAAGTGTCACAAATTAGGTTTAAAAAAAAAAGGCAACAAAAAAAGGCACAACTCCTCAGAAAAGTGCAGAAGATGCAGCTTTCCTGTGTAACGTAGCATTTGTGAGAGACAAGAGACATAAAAGATAGAAATGTCTTTCTGATAGAATCTGCCGCTAATAGTCAGCAATTAAAAATGCTGCATCATTCAGATATAACCTTTCCACATCCTGTCTGGACACGCTCTCTAATCTTAAAATAGTATAGTCATTTGGTGTAGTAGGTCAGAGGATAATGTTAAACTCTAAATCAGTTTCTTCTCTAATCTTTCTAAACCTTTAATGCCTTCTTTCAGACACAACTGCAGTTCTGTTATCCATTCACTGTTAGAATTTTCAGCAACAGTATGGACAGTTTCTTTTAACTCATTTTTGCTTATATTCATAAAAGAACCCTTATTTTTCCAGTCTAAATGGATTACATCCAGTGAGAAAGTAAAAGACATATGTCGTGACCTCATTAGACTTGCTTGCAATTGCTAATATGAATTGCACATTTCTTAGCACCATTTCATTACCAGCTTTCATCTTTAAAAGCTTTAATTATTTAGTAATAGCTGGACATTAGATTAATTAGTTAAGCCTCATTACATATCTTTGTGAAAGACGCAAAACATATTTAATGTTAGATGGGGAGGAAAAAAAGAATCGGAGAAAATTTAACACTCATCTTGTGAAGAATGTGTGATAAACTCAGATATGGATATTTCAGATAAGTGACCTAATGAATGTTGAATATGTGACATATAAATTGTCTGTCTGATTTAACTAAAGTTAAGACTGTTCTAAATGATTTACTCACAGCTGTGTGATGACCCAGATCATTTAACTCTCAGTCTGTGCTTTAATGGTATAGCATACTTCAGTCTTGTGTGAAAAATATGTCTTTCATTACCATGTAGAGCTTTCTGCCATGTGCTAGTATCATGCTAACAGAAAATACAAAAGTAATTCATATTGATAGAAGAAAATCCAGCAGTGGAAATGGGTGAATGAATGATGGAAAATCCAGTCTATCAGTCCAAAGGTTGAAATAGGAGAATAATATTTATATAAAAGTGAGGAGTCCCTTTCAACTCCAATAAGAAATAAGAGTGAGCCAAATGGGAACAAAAGGATCAGATTTCTCTATTCCTTCTGAGTAAAAATACAGGTAAATTTTGCTGAAGCTGTTCCAGTAAAATGCATGCTAGAAAAAATCGCTCCCACCAAAGCTAATGAAAAAAATCTAACTTTTTCACCAGAGTTAATAATAGTACAGAAACAACTCTCATTGAAATCAAACTGATTTTTATTTTTTTCTTTTGAATTCTTTTTTTTTTTTTGCAGGGTAAGAAGAAGGCTTTGAAAGCAGAAAAACAGTACAGTGGTCATCAAGAATTCTGATAATGCCAGACAGCATCTAATGGCAATTAATGTAGGCAAATATTCTCTCCATTGTTTAATTTATTTTTAGTCTTCTTACATTCTGTAAGGAGATGAAGTAACTCAAGATGTCTTTTGCAATTAGCATTGAATTCTTGAAGAAGTTGGGTCTCAACTATGCCAGGGAAGGAAGCATCTGAGAATTTTAAGGATACCTGAGAAGAAATTCCTTCTTTTATAAAACAAAGGGACTACAAATGATCTTAAAAATATAGCGGAGGTCATAGCCAATATTAACCATGTTTCTCTATAGTAGAAACTGAGGGCATGTCTGATCTGTTAATTATTTTGCCTCACTTACAGGAGAAATTCATTTACTGCATCTTTTGATACTTTTCAATAATACATAATGCATGAACTAGAAGAAGGTTAACAATACAGTGTGTATCAGCACATAAACCTTTTCCATTAAATGCTAGTGGCATGAACTGTCCCCTTGCTTTTCTTTTAGAGATAAATCTAGATTCGTTAAAGTAATTCTACATATTCTAAATATTTTATCATCTTTAATGTACTCATATGGACAATTCTTTGCAGTAGTCTCAGACATAATTCCTGAATGAGCTCTTTCCTTCATATTATCATTCATATCATTAATCTGTCTAGAAAAAGATGCATGAAAGTCCGCTCAACACAAGCATTGTCAAACCTCTGATATGTTTTTTATGTATAATAAAATAAAGTAGACTCGACTATGTAGATAAAAACATTAATAACGTTGTTATATAATTTCTGAAGTTAAATGAAAATCAGCCTTTCTTTCTATAGAAAAATTAGTTTTTTGTTTTCTGAGATGATGAGTACCTCTCATTATTATTGAAATGAGTAGCCGTGGAGCACACTTTTCACCCTTCTGAAATGACGGAAGAAAATAGAGGGCAACTGTCCTCCTTTGTAGTGATATGCTGGACCTCATCAAAGCCATTTTGAATTTCCTTCTGATATCTAAATTGTAACTGATGCGGCTTCCTTTTTGGAGTAACTAAATGCTCTTCAGGTCACAGGTGCTACATTGATAACTGAGACTTCTCTTTGATAGGCTTTGTCACAGCACGGCATGCTGTGGGACAAATCTCTCCTAACCTGTAGAAAGAGACCTTTGTTATCTTGCTTTTTAATGGAATTTGTGTCTGATGTAGCTGGAAGGGCTAAACATCAGTAAAAGTACCATTTAATTCAGCTAGGAAAACTAGCAGTGGAAATTGCCTCACATAAATAGTTGTTTATACTTCCTCCCAGATGTCTCCGGGGACCTGTGTGATACGAATCTCACTTGGCTTTGAATGTTATGAATCTATTTTTCAGGATTGATTTTTGGGTAAAATGGGGGTCAGGCCAAGTATCACCATATTATAAAATAGCTATCTTTCCATAGTGATTTGCATGAAAATATCTATTACATTTAAGAGCAATTTGTGAAAAGAAATGGCTAGTTTTGTCCTTATGCCAGTGTAAGAAAACAATTTGGGGAGCACACGCTTCCATTCACTTCTGAGTATAAATCCCCCCAACTTGATGGAAGAATCTAGTCAGGAGGCAAGGCAGTTAAAATGGTTAGGCCTAAATGTCAGAACTCTAGAAATATCTGCCCTACAAAACAAAGTGGGTAAATTAAATTCCACTATTCTTCATTTCTAGTTCCACCTCAATAAACAGGACTGTTTTTTTTTCCTTTCAGTAGCACACCCACATCTTCTGTTCTTATATTCTCTTGATACCAAATTAAGGAGATACTCGGTTTTCACACCTACAATACCTTTATCCTTCAGGATGCAATGATAAAGTTAACCCTGTGTGTCCTGCAAGAGAATCTACTAGATGAATAAGAATCTGATAAATAGCAGTTTGAGTTCACAAACTGACGTATTAATCCGCTATGAAATTAGACAAAGTAAAATGGTGGATAGCAAAGTAAGCTCCATATAACTTGTAAGTGGAATGAAGAATGAAATACTCATTTGCCAGGAAGTACAAAACCCAGCTTTGCTAGATACCCATTCCTACATTTCTGAAATGAAAACGCAACTGCAGCCTTTTTGTCCATCCTAATTATCCTCTAAAGGCATGAATCCAAGTCAGTACTTGGCTTTGTTAAGTCATAAGCTAGATAACTGCACAGTCTAGTGGCCCTCTGGCACTTACTAAACATTCGAATATAAGAATATTATGTCCTAATTGGAATACTGTTCTCCAAAATCTGTCAACTAAAAATAAAACCAAAGATCAACCAAGATCAGCTGCTGAGAAGCTATAGGAGCAATCCAATATTAGCTACTTGTTAGAAATAAAGAATGGAGCAACATCTGCCTAAAGCACTTTTTGGAAGAATTTGGGGCCATATGCATCTCAAACCCATCAACTGTTATGAGCGACAGTAACTTCTTTACAGTTTATTATGAGAACTAGCTCAAACATTAGTTTGCAAAATTAGTGAATGCAAATGTTTTAAAATTGGAACTTTTATGGCTAATTAACACATTTATTCATTACTTACCGCATAGATTAAACTTGTGAATGCTAGCCTAGAGTGCATGCAATAGTTCTTAAGCTGACGCTTTAACTCTTAAGATATATGATTTGTTATCTGAGTCAGATGTCATTGTTCTAGCTTTCTAATTGGAATGCAAAAACATAGAGTCTATTTCTGCACATTTAAAAGTGTATTTATTTATTTATGCTTGATACACCAGATCACAAAGGACTTCAAGTTTACAACTAAATCAGTGGATTCTGAGGGTGGAGTAATCTGTGTAGGTCTTCCTTGATACCTGAAGTTGTTCCAGTCTAATTATTGAATGGTAGTTTTCATCTTCTGGGTATAGAAACAATCATCTGTTGAACTAAGAGATGATTGAGACAGCAAAAACAGGAACACGAATGATAACCTTTAAGATGACAGGTCAAAATGAAGAGGTATGCTCTGACAGAGGTTAAAGACAATTGGTTAAATTCATGGAAAGATGTCCATGTCCATATGGTAAAACTTGCTGATCCAGCTGCCTTTCATAATTTCCAGGGAAATAATGTAAGTAGAGCACAAAATATAATCATGAAAGAAACCTGAGAAATTTTAAAAAGTGAATTTTATGTTATTTGAATGGTCCAAATCCACTTGAATATCTACAGAAGTTTAGACTTTGTCTACCTTTCTGACCTATCCTTGGGAGTGTATTAATCATCCGCAATATGCAACTACCTTACTAAGTTCTAAGGCACCTGCTAATTTTTAGCTTCTTAAAGATAAATCTCTACTAACACTATGAGTACCTTATTTTCTGTGTGTGCAGAATGCCCGTCATCTGACAGTGGGATCTATTTCAGTCAGGTGAGCAGGAACAGTCATCAGAATCATCCTTAGGCTGTTGCCTAGAGCATTAGAATGAGCAAAGCAGTAATACTTATTCTAGCCTCTTGTGTTCAGCTGTTGTGCTATCTATTCTCTGTTTCTAGCAGATCCTCCCATGTAGCAGCTGTCAAACTAAGACGTTGCAACTGCTCTGTCATGCTGTACCTTTGGCTTTTCTTCCATTCCACAGCTTCTCCCTTCTTTCTCTTCCTTTTCCCCTGCACCCAATGTGTGTCGCAAGATGTGCTTTGTTATTAGACCATTTTCAACTTTCTAGGCTGAGTTCTGTCTATTTTTACATTTAAATCTTTCTGAATTTCTGTTCTCTCTGTTTGCATATGCGGGATAAACCCTGAGGCAATAATCTACTCTTTCTCTGTCTGCACCCTGCCAGGAGGTTTGCCATAGCATTGTCTTTAGCTGAAGCTGGTGATGGCTTGTGATAGGTGATCTGAGGTGATCAGTGAAACGTGGAAGGATTTAAAGGAAGATTTATCAGTGAGGAGATAGGCAGAGAGCCTCACTAACATCAACAGCCTCCTGAAAGAGAGTCAGAAGCCCTAGTAAGGTATTGTTTTATCAGAGTTCTATGTCCCAGCCTTAAGCCTCTCTCTTATACAACAACTCCCAAAACTGAAATCTCCCACCCCACTCATCGTCCTTCTGGGTGTTGCTCATCTGTTGCAGTAAAACCTTGCAAAGCAAGATTTCCTCAAGACTGAGAAAAAGGTATTTTTTCCCTCATTATTTAAGTAGTGATTAAATATCTTGAGCTGGTTTTCTTACTACATAATCTTGAAAAGTGCTGCACATTCCTGACCCTAGCACCTTACTGTGCTTCTTTCATTTAAGGGCATTTGGGCTTCTAAAGAGATTCATCATTTTGTCTCTTGAGAGAAAGAAGTCAGCACACAGAGAAAAATTCAAACAAAGTTTTTCAAGAAACGGATTCCTGTTTCACATAATCTGCATCAAAGACTCTCATTAGATGACTCAAAAAAAAGATGGAACCATCATTAACCTTCCACTGCGCAGACTAAGTGATCAACTAGTTGCAGGATTTAAAATGTTTTACTTAATCACAGCTCATAATGAATCCTTAGTGATGGAAAAGGAAAAGGAAGAAACTTTCATAGACTTTGCATTTCCTTTTTGAATTAGTTTCAACTGCCATTTCCTAAACAGCCCTCAGATTAGATTTCTGATAACTTCTAATTAATATTTTCTACATGATGCTGTACCTACAAAATCTGATGTCTTATTTCTTATTTACCTCCTTTCAAGGAGCTGTGGAGAGAAATGAGGTCTCTTTTGAGCCTCTTCTTCTCCAGACTAAAGAAGCCCAGTTCCCTCAGCTGCTCCTTCCAAGAGTTGTGTTCCAGACCCTTCACCTGCTTTGTTGTCCTTCTCTGGACACGCTCCAGGGACTCCATGTCTTTCCTGTTGTGAGGGGCCCAAAACTGAATGCAGTACTTGAGGTGCAGCCTCACTAGGGCTGAGTACAGAGGGACAATCACCTCCTGCTAGCTGTACACATGTACTGTATTTCTGATACAAGTCAGGATGCCATTAGCCTTGTTGGTCACCTGGGCACACTGCTGGCGCATGTTCAGCCGGTTGTCTTTTCCAACCACAGATCCTTTTCCCCCGCACAGTGGCTTTGCTAGACACTCTGCCCCAAGCCTGTAGCATTGCATAGTGTTGTTGTGACCAAAGTGCAGGACCCGGCAATTGGTCTTGAACTTCATCTCATTGACCTCAGTGCAGCAATCCAGACAGTCCAGATCTCACTCTGGGGCCTTCCTATCCTCAGGCAGATTGACACTCCCTCCCAGCTTGGTGTCATATGTGAACTTTCTGGGGATGCACTCAACCTCATCATCCAAATTATCGATGAAGATGTTAAACAGGATAAGCCCCAGTACTAACCCTGGGGAACACCACTTGTGACCAGATGCCAGCTGGATTTAACTCCATTCACCAATGCTCTCTGGGCCTGGCCCTCCAGCCAGTTTCTTACCCAGCAGTGAGTGTACCTGTCCAAACCATGGACTGGCAGGTTCTCCAGGAAAACAGTGTGGGAGACAGCGTCAAAAGGTTTGCTGAAGTCTAGGTAGACTACGTCAGTAGCCTTTCTCTCATCCATCCAGGAGGCCACCTGGTCATAGAAGAAAATGAGGTTGGTCCAGCAGGACCTGCCTTTCAGGAACCCATCCCCCCTTTGTCATGCACATGGTGCATGATTGCAGTCAAGATGACCTGCTCTGTGACTTTCCTTGACACTGAAGTCAGGCTTATAATTCCCCAGGTCCTCCTTACAATCCTCCTTATAGGTGGGCATCACATTAGAAAGTCTCTAGTCATCTGAGACCGCTCCTGTTGATCAGGACTGCTGATAGTGGAAAGCATTCATGTCCACCAGCTCCTTCAGCATCCTTGGGTGGATCCCATCTGATCCCATGGACTTGTGACAGTCCAGGTGGAGTAGCAGGTGTCTAACTGTTTCCACCTGAATCATGGGAGTTTTACTCTTCTTTCTACCCCATATTCCCAGTCTGAGTACCCTGAGGATAACATCTCTGACTATTAAAGACAGATGTAAAGGAGGCATGGAGAGCCTCAGCCTTTTCCTTATTCTCAGTGGTCATTTTCCTCACTGCACCCAGTAAAAGGTGAAGATTCTTCTTTGTTCTTCTCTTACTGTTAATGTATTTGTAAAAATGTTTATTGCTGTCCTCTGCTACAGTGGCCAGGTTGAGCTGGTCTTCAGCCTTTCTGATTTTCTCCTTGCATATGCTAGCAACTTCCTTGCCTGTCCCTTTTTCCACAGGAGGTAAATTCTCTTTTTCTCCTGAAATCTCAGCAAAATTTTCCTGTTCAGCCACACCAGTCGTCTTCCCCACCAACTCATCTCACAGCACATGGGGACAGCCTGCTCCTGTACCATTTATATTGCTGCCAAGTAAACTTAACGTATTTATACGCTGCCAAATAAACTTAACATTTGTCGGTTATTGGAGTAAGAATACCAAACTACTCACGCACTTCCTTTTCTAATGCAAAACTTAATATTTTAACAGTATTCTATCTGTCAGGAGCATCACCATTTGTACAATTCTAGCAGGTGTTCATGTTTTTACGTGGTTCATGCATGACAGTATTTTAACAGATGACAGGCTGTGCAGCAAAGTGCATGCTTCCAATTTTGTTCATGTAATTTCTTTTCAGTATTTGTCAATCATAAGGATTTAGTAAATTTAAGCAATTGCAATCGAGATGTTTGAGGAGATGAGTGGATATTTCTCAGCCTCAAAACGTAGGTCAAATGTGAATTACTGCTTTGTACTATACTCAGTATTGCCACTTTTTTTTGTTTGTTTGTTTTGTTTGAAGGCGAGTAATGAATCTTGGTTGTTGTCTAAGGGTAGCAGTCTTGGTTGGTGTCTAAGGGTGCTGTGTGGACATGAAAGACAGTATCCCAATTTTTACATAAATATCCTGAAGTTCAATAGTATCTAAAAATACACAATTTTCTTGTGAGTTCATGCTGAAGTGATTATCAGAGTTTGTTTCTGAGTATGTTTTGAACTTCCCCTTCTGTAATGTTCTTCCATCTCTAAAATACAATTAAGTATGTTTTCTCTTCTCAGGACTGTTAAACTCACATTTGTGTCTTTAGTACCATTTGAATAAGCACCTAAAACTCTCCCGTAGCTGTAACCTGCCATCTAGATTTTTTAGTGTCACCAATCTTCGTGGAACTTTATGTTGTTCTAACAAGTGTGTATCATTTATTATCTATTTCAGAGTGCTTTCAGAGACCAGTTGAATTTTCATAGGCAATATAAACTGAATTGATATATTCCATTCGATTCTTGAAGTCTGAAGAGTAATCATTTATGTAACTTTTCTGGGATACATGCTCATAGCCCGCTAGTAGGTCTGTTCAACTGGAGCACTGTCAGTAAAGCTAGAAACTGAAAATAATTTAGTTGCCAAAATGTAATCATCTCCCTCCCTATTTGGAGGTGAGGACAGATGGTCTTTGTAGACCCTAATTTAATTGGTGCATTCTCAAGTATGGAGTAATAGATATTCCTTGTGGTGGAGAACTCTTTCTCAAATTGCACGACACCTAGCCAAGGTACAAAAGCACTTATTTGCATCTTCAAAACTGTTGGGATATATATATATATATATATATATATATATATTTAACTACAAACAAATCAATACATTTTTTTCTAACTACATTTTATGATTGGATTAATGGCTCATTAAATGGAAATAGATATCTGTTAAGAGTATCTACCAGAAATGCTTTCATGGAAACACAGCTACAAAATCTATACCTGAACTAATAACATTAATAGTGGGTATTTTGCTTGGTCTTAGTCTGTTCGTTGCAAACAAATTCAATTCCAAATAATAATGAAAATATGAAAGTTTTCTGTTTAAACTGTGTACAGTACGGAGATGAAGCAGGTCATTTGCAAAATCAAATCACAAGCAACAAATTTGAACAAACAAAAGTGTTGCTAGCTCTGGCTCAGACAGAATTGATGTTAAATCTGTGACCTTTGAAGTCCACAATTACTTACTGGAACCTGAGTTTTCACCTCTGAATTTCTTTACTGAGCTTACTTAAGAACTTATATCAATCCTTCAGCTAAAGGTCATAGTGTTGTGCCATGTTATCTGGATTTTTATTATTTCCTCATAAACTATGACATTTATAAAATGTCAGCATCTAAGGAAATGAGGCCTATATGAATGTGGAAGACAGATAAAATCTGTTTACTTTGGCAATTCCATCAGTGTGGTTCAGAGTTATAAATGTTATCACAATGAATAATGCAGTGTTTTGTATTGTTTACAGGTATTAGTAATTGTTTTTCTGGATAGACATCCATGTTAGTAAACTTAGAAATAAAAGCTAAGACATATCATGCTTTATTTAGACGGATTTTGTCATGTTCAGGGATAACGGAAAGGTCTTTCTTGTCAGAACTAAGAATAAATTTGATTTTTCCATTTTCCTTTCCCTTGAGCAACCTTTACGCAAGCAGATAGTGGCAAGGGGGAGCAATATAAGAATAAAAGAAGGGAAATTTAGCTTAGATGTTAGAAGGAAGTTCTTTACGTGGAGGGTTGTGAGGCACTAGCACAGACTGCCCAGAGAGCTGAGGCTGCTCCATATCTGGAGGTGCCCAAGACCATATTGGATGGTGTTCTGGGCAGCCTGATTTGGTGGTGAGCAGCCAGACACAGCAGGGGATTGGAACTAGGTGGTCTTTAAGTTCTCTTCCAATATCAAGCTATTCTGTGATAATACTAACCTAGGGTGGCACATAACTCAGGGCTCAATTTTGGCAACAGAGTTCAGAGAAAAGTAGATCTGATGCTACTAGCTCTCACACCAGGCTTCAGCAATAAAGGAAGCTTTCCAACTCTTCCAAATTCTAACCAAAGCTGTGCCAGCTATAGCCCTTCTCATTTCTTACAATTATGGATGTTCTTTGTGCTCCTGTCCATTTTTATGTCCTGAGCTCCTGTTCTTTCTTTTTGCATTACGGACAGGTGGACAGCACACAAACGGGCAGAAACAAACATATAGGCAGATCTGTGTTAACATAAACTTGTTAGTAATTTAACCACAGTTCTTTTAGCTCAGTCTTTTTCAAAGGATAACATAAATAGCAAGAACTGAATCACTTACCTATACTCGTATGATATGCTCCTGCAAGAAAACCAACTCTTCTCCAGTGCTTTTCCTTCCCATGCTTGAGACAAGTTATTTGTGGGGTAAAGAAGGAAAGTCGAAATAGCAGTGAGATGGCAGAAAAGATGTAGTATGTTAGGTACATAAAAAGGCACAAAAGTAAGCAACATCGGTGGCTAAGGCAAGCTACTTCCACTTGCTTCCTGCTGTCATACGTTTTCTTGCTACTTTCTCACCCTGTTGCCCATTCAGGCTTGATTGCCCATTGACCCTCATCTGAAATAGCAATTTATGTGCCTGTGCAGTGAACAAAAATGCTGGTGTTTTCTAATCTCTGTGCACAGGCGTCAAGTGATAACAGACTGTGTTTACCAATGAGGCATTAGTCACTTGAAACCAAACCTACCTGTTTGTTTTTCAAAAGCAAAGTTGAGAAATAACCATCTACTCAGTTGTAACCATTTTTTTCCAACTTTGATTCTGTTAACTTGTCCTTTTTCCTGAGTCCTCTAACCCCTAAGAAATGCCCACTGCAGTCAGATACAAACAGCAGGGAATAAACGTATTTTTTAACTTTTCAAATTTTTGCTTAGCCACTGCAGTAAGTCCCTTTGGAATAAAAACAGCAGTTGTTACATCCAGACTCCTTATTTCTAGATTCTAGGTACAAGCACTGACTGCACACCTCGGGCATGGTGGGACAGTAAAAGGTGCTGGTTAGGAACCAAGCAGAACCCTCGGCTTAGCTAAGGCGAAATAAATGACAGGAAAGATTTGTATCTTCAGTTTTATATTTTTCTATGGGAAATCCTGGTGAAATCCAGCAGCCCTATGGTGGGAGCAGGTATGAACCTTCTCTTAGATGTGTGTGTTATTGGGCAGGAGGAGAGCCAAGTTCGCAGTCTTGACATTTCGGGAAACAGTTTCATAAACAGTCTGAAAACAGGCAAGTTTCTAGTGGCCTTTAACAAAGGCTGAAGCTGGTTAGAAACTAGAAGGTAGAGTGAAGAAAAGGAAGAATAGTAAAGAATGTAAAAATATAGCTAAGGGGGGTGGAGAAGTAAGTTGAAAAACAGAGAGGTGAAAATAGTGGATTGCAGATCATGCATGGCATCCAATATAAACTTCTAAGTTTATTATTAAATGCGATACATGTTTACAGATTCATCCATTACCCAAATTTCTCATATTAAGATGATTTCCTGATCAAAACCAAACTGAAATGAACACTCAAACTTTAAAATTGATTCACTCTCTGTTAAAATTAAATGCACTTTCTATACACAGTAACAACTGCATTGGTTACATTGAGACAAAGGAACACTTCCGTGGACATTCTTGTCTGTTCAAACAGTTTGGGGTATCTCCTGTGTTAGATGCAAATTAGAGAAAGTGATTTTTGATATTAAATAAAAGATGAAAAAGGCATTTCATCACTTTAGGCCATTTGTCAATCTATTGCTAACTGCTTGTGATTGTGATTTTCTATTAAAATAGACATAATAAGCAAATCAAATAGCAATGTATTTTACACCGCAGACAATTTTGCGTCACAATTTAAAAGAATGTTGAGTATATTGAGAGAAAGAAAGGAGTATGGATCAGGGCTGGAAAAGTCTGGGGTACACTTCAAAAAATGTCTGACATTTAAGGTATGTTTGTTGACACTTGGACTTGTTCTCATGACTTCCTTTGTTGTCAGTGGAGAGAAAATGAGACAGTGATTTATCCTTTTTCTAAAACTATTATCTAAACTGCTTGGTTGTTATTTTCCCCAACATTCTAATAATTAGTTCAAATTTTCTACTTGCAAAAAGCAATTGGGAAGTGGATCCAGGTGTGTAGTTCCTGTAATCGCATGGAACAGAGAACAATACATTCAGTATCTGCTACCAGTGAAAGGGAGCTAAATAACTTCCAGGAAACCTTCCCATTTTCTTCACACCTTGCTAATTCAACAGATCCATGGTTGCAATTTAGTGGTACTTAAATTACTTTTTATGGCTTCCATCACTTTGAATTTTTATTCTAGGAAGTGAGATTCTGATCTCAATGTCATCAGTGTAAAATCCATTGTAGTTAATGAGTTACACAAGTAAGGAAATGGACTATGAGCAGTCAGTATTGGCGATTAAGAATGGAGCTTAATATCCATTTACAGTAGCTCTGCTGCAGTGTCATTGTAATGGGATATTGAGGAAAGTAAGGATTTTTCTTTCACGCTGATAAGGATGGTGCATTTATACCTAAAGAAATAAAGAATTGAATCCATCTTCTTCGGAGAGCTTCTGTACATCAGAACATTTATTGTTGCTGAAATAGCACTGCTTCAAAGGTGATGTGGGGAGTGTACGTATTCACAAGAGGGAAAGAAAAATCATTTTAGAAATAGTTGACTCTCCCAGTGCGTGTGTCTGTTCAGCTGATGTGTACTGTATATAGCTGTGATGCTTGCCACGTGGTGGAAATGTGGGGGAAAAAGCCTAAGTGTGATGAAATGCAACATTTTCCTGTCTTGATACAGTCCCGTCTACTACATGCTTCATTAACTGCTCCAGCTTTAATTCTTGCCTCCTCCTCCTCATTTGCTTTGTTCCACTGTGTGATATCACTGAATATTTTAACTTCAACTTTTCTCTTGCTTTTTCTCTTAAAGTGTATCAGACTGACAGCAGACATATCGTTCTGCACTTTTCCCTAAAGAAATAGGATATTTTGCTGTTTTAACAGAGAGGGCATACTGGTATGTTTGAGTAGTTTTCCTTGTTTACAAGTAAATGTGGTAGGTCTTTTACTTGTTATAGCTTTGTCCCACTCTGTCCATAGCTGATTAGACAAGTTCACCTTCAGAGGAAACAAGTCCTATGAAGATTTACTTTCTTTTTGAAAGGAGCATTGTTTTATAGCTATTTCCTTACGTTAGTAGGTGTGAATAGGAGAGAAAATTACTCATTATTTTCAGTGCAGTAACAAGGTTTAGAAATACTTTTCATAACAGAAGAATTGGTCTTTAAGTGTGGGAGGTGTATTTCAGTTTGTAAACACTCAGCCTTTTTGATCAGTAAATGCTGGGTTTACAGATCCTCTACAGTTTATGCATGACATTTGGATGCTGTTGGATAAAGTGTTGGTTTTGTGTTTGCAATTAATCACATAAATCCAGTACAGCTGTTTCTGCTCTCTGTTTCAGAGCTTCTCAAACTGGAAAACAATCTAACATTCAGAAAGTTACTTGGAAGGAAGAGAAAGTAAAAATAAAGAGGACATACTTAATGTGCTGGATATATCAGGAATCTGGACATTTTCTTGAGTACAGTTAATTTATTTATATCATCAGTTTTAAAAATTCTTGATTTGATTCCATAAATTGCACTAAAAAGGTTGGCTCACTGAGGGTCAGCCCTTGTCAGCTGTCTTTTGAGATGGTTCTGATGGTTTCTTTGTCAAAGCAGTGTCAGCTTAAGTCTGCCTGGAAAGGCAGCTGCTTGAGATCTGTGGGTCCTGTATTCTGCCTAGGCTGTGGGACTTCTGGCTCCTGATTACAATTATTTGGCTATCACTTGGAAGGAATCCAGATAAGCCTTATAATTTCAAACATTTATTCCTTCTAAAAGTAGCACATTCTTCTAGAAATCATACGCTGTTTGTCTTATGGTCTTGTGCCTCAACGTTGCAATACTGTTAAAGCAGTTCTTATTGGAAGTGATTGCTGCTGGGGTCAGACTCACGCTGTCCTTCCCTTCGTCCTTTCTTTTTGGTTGTAGCATTTTTGTTCACAATACAGAACACAGCAATATATGTTCACAACAGCCCCTAATAAATGCATCCTCAACTCATTGCAAACAACGTTATAAGCTATTCCCTGCTTAAGGAATTGCCTGTGGTGAATTTGAATGGGTTTTGGTGAAAACTGTGTGGTTGCTTTAGAAGCATTATGCAGGCATCATCTGCTGCTAGTACTTTTCTTTGCTGTGTTCTGCCTGACTACCCAAGTTAGGAGTCAGTGAGTGTTCTATTTGAAGTGAGAATAGAAAAAAAATTGCTTATAAGATCTTAATGTACTGTTGTTCCAAGTACCACTATTACCTAAGACACAAAGAAAGTGGGCTTCACTGAAGGGCGAATGGTTTGTCAAAGAATGCAGTATCGTTGCTGGAGAGGAGGAACAAATGTAGGAGTGTCCCTGTTCAGATCATGCACATCCTCTGGGCCACTCTCCCAGCTGCTCTCCACTCTCCTGTGAGGAAAATCAGCCAGCCAAAGAGGAGAATGGCGTCCCATGCACCTTGGCATATTTGTAACTGATGTATGTGAAATGAGAATCAGTTCTTTGTTATTCTAACAGACACCCAGAAAGATCTGTAACAAGAAAAGGGCAAAATTTCTTGTTCCCATTGTGGGATGTTTCTACTGACAAGATGAAGCAGGTCCCCGTGGGCTTGAAACCGCACCTTGGAAATTAATAGAAACATTTTAATTGCTCTCAGAACTGTCAGGTGCCTAGCAAAGCATAACAAGGGGCACTGATGTAACATTTCTTTTTCTACATATTACTGCATGCTTCTACATACTTTTCTTTCTATCTACAATTTTTCTACCCAGTATTTCTTCCATCTACATGTTAGATTTTAATAAAATTGGAACATTAATGAGTAAATATGGATAGTGAAAGTAATATATGATTCTTGCACAACTTATTTATAGTTTAAATATTTTATATGAATATTATCAGATACATAAGATTGAAATAATGCTTTATTCATATATTTCAGTGTGTAAATGTACTTGTGTTTCTCTGAAAGTAGTACCTCCTATTTATTTCCCTGGAAATGACGATAGATAAAAAGAGCACACTGACATTATTTGATAGACAAAATTCTCAGATACAAAATGATATTTTTTCAACACTGTCACTGCCAGTAGCTGTGCATGCTTGCCGCAACGAACCAGAGCCTGCCTGCTGTGCTCATAAAAATCTTCACCAGCAGAGGTGACCCACTGTCACACTGTCACCACTGCTGGAATGCACCACTCACTATGCTCACATCCAGTTTGGTCTCCAGAAATGTTCAACAAGTGTCAATGGGTGCAGTCGTTTCCGCATGGAGGAATTCAGTGACACACCTTTGTTTCATACACACTTCCATGTCAGACGACATTCTGTCAGACTGCCCCCTGCTGCTGTCTGCCACACAGCAACAACATGTAATGGGATATTGGTGGCCATACCACCAGCATCCACCCCTAACATCGCGGGCCAAAATAATAAAATAGGAGGCATAACTTTTGGAGTGGTTCTCATTTATAACTATATATATACATATATATGTGTGTATCTATATGCATACATGTTTTGTTTTCTTTTTCCTGAATTCATCCAAATCCCATTAGGACAGCAATTGGAATGTAAACCTATCTTTCCTACTCAAGTTTTCACATACCCAGGTTCAGCTTTCAGTGCTGTCTAATGTAAGGCTTCTAAATGCGTCTTGTTTGTTTTGAAAGTGTTTGATGTGGAGCTTTTTAAGTTAATGTCTGCATAGATGTGAAACTTCAAGTAGCTATAATTTAAAACTTAGAGATAATATCTTTAATAATCAATAGTAAGACTGCTAAAGCTGACTTAGTTATATATTTGTGTGACTGCCTTGTGGTTCTAAGGAAATAACAGCAAAATCCTGAGAGTAGTCTTCTAAACAGGTTAAATAAATTGACATGATCTCTATGCTCCTTTGCATGCATTCTCTGTTAATATTGTAGCCAGTGAATTTATGCAAATAATGCATCACACTGAAAGTGGATTTTTAATTGAATATCATCATGTTGCTCCAGAAATCTGGGTCTAAGTGAGACATAACTGTGCAAATTGGATGGCACATCTGGACTGCCTGAATTTTGACCATCTGAATTTCAGTACTTTACAAAAACTATACAGAGAGGAGTTACTACTTGAAAATATTTGATAAGTGTCTTCACCAAATATTTCAGCTAAATTTGTTTATAAACAGCCTGTGAACAAAAAGAAGCAGAATATTTTTGTTGGCTACAAACTACAATTAGGATTTCCCACAACAAGAAATAAATTACATTGTCACAACATATTTAGGTAAGGCTCCTCAGAATGAGGCTTTTGACATAAGCATTAGTGAAAGTTGAAACAGAATTTGAAGGTGTAATTAAATATTTGAGATGTTCTTGACTTTTCAGCAAACATATTTGTTTGCGTGGCGTGCATATGATTTATTTTCATAACAAGCATAATGATTTTTTTGCCTTTAATGATCACAATTATTTAAATAGATTGCATATCATTTGGATGTCCATGTTAAATAAACAGTTACTACATTAAAACCTTCATGGCTTGATGAAGAAAGGAATGAATTAATTCTCAGTTCTGCACCTCCCGTGCAGCAGTGCAGCCCCTTCAATATGTGTGAAAGCAGTCAGCATACCTGCCATCTGTCAGCACCTTTTCATCTGTGTCCCATTCTTGCTCACGCTGCTTCACCTGTGAGCTGAATACTCATCAACATCGTCCTCCAGTGTTACATGACTACATCCTGCTGCAGCAGCAGGAGCTTTTTCAAATGTTTGTCCAGTCTTTTTAAAAAAAAATGCCAGTAATTTCGAACAAATCCCACACTTCGTTACGTTCCACTTGAAATAATCAACTCCTCCTTTGATTTCATTTGAAATTGCTGAAATATGATAAAATACAGAAAATCATCTCATTTAAGCACAATATCATAGAAAGGCCTGAAAAGTTAGATTGAAGGAAGATGAATGAACTGTTCTGGAGTATAAGTTATTTAACGGATGGAACGGCTTTATCAAAGTAAGGAATAAGCCCTGTGAAGTGGTAGCAATATGTAAGTCAGTACAAAGAAAAATGAAGAATGAATGCAGAGTCATCTGCATGACTTAGATCAATTATCACAATCTGTGGAATAAATTCATGCAGCTGTAGAAAGATCTCAGAAATTAGTGGGAACTGTGACTTGTGAGTTGATGATAATAAACCATAGGGAAAAAATATGTTTTTTTCTTTACTGAAAAAGAAAAAAAGTGTAACAAGTGTAGTAGGCTTGTCATAGGTTATGGTTTGTTTTAAGGGATTATGAAGAACCTTACCTTTTTTAAATGTGTACACTTTAAGAATAATAGGAAGACAGCAGGGCAGGAAGAGACCTTCAGCGATCATCGGTGTAATAATTCCATGGTCTGAAGCAGGTTGTGAAAGCTGGCAGAAATTTGGCTACTTTGTTCTTAAAGCTCTATTTTCAATTTGATTTTCAGTATGCAAAGGTGCAATCATTCATGTACTCTTAAATCCACCTACCTGCTTGCCTTTTGTGTTCCAGAGCAGATCTTGAATCATGCTGTCTGCTTTACATCCATGCATTACCATTACCACAAGATCAGAAGAGATGCAGAAGCCATCAGACCAGGCCAAGGTAGTTATGAATTTGAGTTCCCTTTTTCTTGTCTCTCCTGCCACAGTATTTCAAATATGAGTGTGACCTTGTCTCTTTGATTTCAAAACTTCTCTAATAGAGCTGACAGTATTTCTTGGGAACACATAAATCCTTCTTGGCACCATTTTATAGCTGTAAGCCCATGCTGGCTTCCTGAACATTTAAACCTCTAAAAACAAATAACGGCATAACACCAACCACTGTTTTGACAGCGAGGGAAAAGTAAACAGCTGGGGCGAAAGTTCCAAATGCACATTGCGCTTGTTTTAGAACCTGTTATCCTTCTGTCCTTAGATGTTCAGAGAGGGATATCTTTGATATATAGCACTGATAAGAGGCTTATTCCATTAAGCTGTAGCAATTCTAGCTTTCATGCATCATTTGACAGAGAAAATGAGAATTTGCAGAAGTAATAGCTAATGTAAAGAGTATTAGGTTGCAGTGCAGTTAGACAGGTAGAAAATAAAGTTCATGTATTATGTTATAGATGGGCTTGCATATTTTATTGCATGTGCACAAAAGAGAACTTCTTGGCTTGCTGTTTCTGTATCAAATGTAAAAAAAATGCTAGGACCATGGTTTCTGGAGTGGGCTGTATCCTCCGTATCTCCTAACAGAGGATGGGACTTCAGTTTCAATTGGATATTCTTAAACATAAACTGAAGTTGGAAAAAAAGAAAGAAAGCTCTAAGCAGAAGTGTGAGAAAAATAAAACAATAGTTGACTCAAATAATGGTTTTACTAGTTCCATATCCTACTTAACGTCTTCAGATGTGCAGACACCACCTTAATGCTTAAATAATGCTTGTGTGACTTTTTTTTTCTGAACTGAGTTTGTCAAACTATTCTCGCCCTGCTTGCTGAAGTTCACTTTGAAAGAGTGTTTCTTCACCATTCACTTCTACTTACAAGAGGATGGAGGAGAAAGTATTGTGAAAGGAAGTGCATGCATTTGCAGTTTAAGTAATGCCTTTGGTATCTGAGAAGGGTGGTAGAAAAGAGTAGAAAAGTAGTTACGTGATTTGTTGCACAGTGAGTTGTGAAAGTGACTTACAGTGACAAAACCTATTGCAATCTATTACAATATCCAACCTTTTTGGACGCATCATGAGCACTGAGGTGATAGCTATTTCATTCCTGCAGCACTTTAATGCCTCCATAACTTGATGGCACTTGTAAGCAGTAATCCGAATTGCCTATCAGATGATCCATTTACTATTATTTACAAAAAAGTGAATGAATAACTTAGAATGTCACGATTTTTGTATGGAAATAAAGTGAGTGTGGCAACTTCTATAATGAAGGAAAGTACAAGCAGTATTTTAAATTGTTCTCTTCACCTAGTTGTGCATGAGAAGTTGGTTTTCATGTAGCAATATGACTAGCTCCCGCATTTCAGAAACAAAGTATGAAGAAACAAAAGGCCCAAATTTGCATTCTTTCAGACTGTGGCTTTAGAGGAAATGTAGCTGAGCAGAATGTCATGAATAGGCCACAGTTATTTTTACTAGTGCTGACAGTTTCTTGGAAACCTTAGGCACTTCAAAGAATTTTTGCAACTGCACCAAAAAACATTTTAAATTTCTTTGAAATTGATTTTACTTTACATTGCTTTTTTCACTGAATGTAGTATTCTTTTACTACCATGTGTGTGCTACCTCTGTCTTTATAAAAAAAAAAAAAAACTACTGTGCAATGGTGATTGATCAAAACTGTGTTTTATTATATATGATAAAGTTGTGTTAGTATTCTGAAGTTCAAAACCTGATTCTAAATCCAAGTTAAAATAGTACAGGTGCTCAAATATGCAGTTGCAAATGGAAGAACATTAGAACTCAGTGAAAAAAATTGTGCACATCTAAATGCTTCTTCCTACACCTGTTTTGTTTTGGTTTTTTTTTTTTTTGCAATAGTTCAACTAAATTTTTTCAGCTCTTTTTTTTGCTCTAGAAAAATTCAGAAAGAGAACTGAAGAGGGTATAACTGAAGAAGAGTGCAAATAATGCAAGAAGTAATGGCTTACCACCCATTTGGTATACCAGCTTTAGATTTGTAAAAATGTTATTGTTTTCCTAGTTCAGTTATATTTGTCAAACATGTTATAATAGTTTTTCATAAATTCCCCCGTGATTTCTGTGTTATGAATTCCAGTCTACACAAGAGAGTTCCGCAATGTAGACAGCATGCTAGAAATGTACTTCCACTGCAAATGCCATGGCTTCAAGAAAAAGGTATCTTACCCTTTGTTTCAAAATCCAGTCTCTGAGGTGATCGAAGATATGAAAAATACCTCATTACTTTAGGTACATTGTATTGTGCATTGTCTGATAAGGGCTGAGTCCATCTACTGTGGTATACTTAATGACTGTGAAAATACATTTCAATTTGTGTTGAACTGTTTTTTAAAAATTTAGTTTCCAACTCAGCAACTCTGTTCATTGCAAGTAAAGTTCTGTGTGCACCAAAAACATTTACTACATTACTTCAATGCAGTCAGCTCTGTCATCATAAACTATCGCTTAATACAGAAAACACATATATATTTCTTGGCACAACTTATGCTTAAATTATGATTTGATTAACCTTGCTGGTAGATACTCTAAACACCAAGGACAGAAACAAGAAGCAGTTGAAATGTATTTCAGTCTACTAAATTGCATACTGAAAACACTACATGCTAAATCATCTTAGAATTCTTTTTCTGACAAGGCTGTTTGGGTGCGGGCGAGATTGCTAACACAAAAGTAGTGTTTAAACAGGTGACACACTAAAATGAAAATTTTGATCTTCTTCTCTACAGGAACATTGTAAAAAGGTGAGGTTTTTTGTATTGTTGGAGCGGAGCGTTTTAACTGATCTGTGTTAGAGAATAATTGGTGTTCATGGACAGTTATTATGGCAAACTCAGATGGTGGAAAACGGACAGTTTTCTGGTAAAGACCAAACTGGAACAACCAGCTAGTTTTATGATGAATGATGATGCCTTTTATGACTACTTTTTGACATGAGCTGGCTTCTGGCCAGCGATAAAAGGGAAAAGTTTGTGCTCCATTACAGTACTTTCCATTTATTATCAGTGATATTAGACTACCATCTAGAGGCCTAGCTAAGATTATGTTATTAAAAAGGAATGCCTATTAGACCAACAGAAATGTTACTAATTTTGCTTTGAACTACAGTCTTGTATATTCTTCCAGTTCAACTTCTAGGGCATTTCAGCAAAACATTTAAATACAAATGAAAAAATGTTTCATGTTTTGTGCAACCTGAAGATTGGCACACATGCTGGAATGTTACTCCTGTCTGTGCTTGGTAGTTATCCTTATTGGCCAATCCACTATGATCATCTGGGTTTCAGTGTCTGTTTGAACTTTTGAAGTTTTTAGCTTAGTTGTTTCCTCTTGAAATATAAATTTGATTTTAAATCTTCCTTACCACAATTTCTTAAACAAAGTGACCCAGAGGATGTTTTGTCTTTAAGAATCATTGCCAGAGTTTGCTGTTTTCAGCTACCTTTGAGGTACAAAACTTTGTCCTTTCAGGCCCATATTTGCTGAAAGTTGCCAAGGCCAGGTAGCACATCTGCAAGAGTACCCTGTAATAACTTACTGTATATCTTCTAAATGAATCCTTCTTGACCATCATGGTTGAGAGTAGATCAATGGAAATCAAGCAGAAAGCTGAAGGGCTTGACAGAAAGACAACGGATATTCTCACTTGGGAAAGTAAAGGTGCTTTTAAAATAAATGCATGCATACAATCTTGTGTTCAAGAAATATGTACATATGTTACCTAGGGACATGGTTTAGTGAGGAACACTGGTGGTAGGTGGATGATTAGACTAGATGACCTTAGACATCTTTTCCAACCTTATTTATACTAGGATTCTATGATTTTAGTTTAATTTTCTGTGCCTTTCCCAGCTGCAAGATGTTCCAGGCTACCTTGCGTGTGTTCAGATTCCCTGTGACAAATACATGTAGGAAAGAGAACGAGATACACGCAGTTCCACTGGGGAAGAAATATTCTTGCAGTGGGCAACCTCTTTGAATTACAGTGACTGCTAGAGAGAAATGTACAGAACTTTCTATATACATGTCCCCATATGGCTGCAGCCCGAGGAGCTCATATTTTGATGAATGAAGAGGCTTTATGGATGTCATTTTTGGCTACTTTAAATGGTGAATGTTCATAACTAGCCAATAGAAAAGGGAAGAAAAACTTGAATGTTTTGTGGCTTTTACAGCAATCCACATAAAGCATTAGGAGACACTATTTCTGAAAACTAATTATTTATGAACTACCTACACAGAATAATAAATGTGATAAATGTAGTTCAAGAATCCAGTCACAGCTGCAACATGCAAACGAAAGCCTTGCACAGATTAAAATGAAACATTAACCTTAAGTGTTTCCAGTGTATCTAAGGTACTGTTTTTGCAACCTATTCTGGTGTGTTTAAGAAAATGCTTTACTTGGATATGCAAGTGTGTGGAGTATAAAAAAGCTATTCATTGCATGAAGGCATGAAGGGGACATCTCTGCATGCAGAGTCAGTGGAGCAAATATGTCCTGCAAATGGCTCCCATTAGGCTACTGTTAGAATCAACTGCTCTAAGATATAATCTTTGCTGATTCCTGTTTTTCAGTTGAATTCCTCATAATCCCATTCCCATGTCATCTTGTCTTCTTCTCACGTAAACTAGTAAATTCAATAAATTCTTAAGATGGTTGCGTGTATTGCGCTGATTTCTTTGCAGACACCTGATCTTGCTAATGTTAAAATGGTATCTTTAAATTCCTAATTAAAGTGAACAGAAAGGTATGTAAGAAAACACAAAGAAAATTATAGTGCCAGTTCCGCATATGTAAATATGCTGTTGTTTATGGTTGTTTTTTTATAATCTGAATCTACTGGCACTTTTGTTTGATACCTTCTGTTTGGCCTGTTGAAGACCTAATTACTTGTTGAAAATCATGAGGAACAAGTTTTAGATGAAGCAAAGAAATTGGACAGAAACTAGTATTCTGTGCCATCAGCTTGATAATAAACACTGTCTATTCACTCTGAGCCTGAGGTTGTCTGAGCGTAAAAATATATGAAACAATGAAATTATTTTGAGACAGTGTCATTTTAACCATGATCACAAGATGGCATCGTTACAAAACCCTTCTCATCAGGTAAGCTAGAAAAATTTGCATGTAAGAAACTTTTATCTATCCTATTCTGTTCCTCAACTGAAACACTAAACCTGTTTCATTCCTTTCAGGGAAGTGTCAATCCATTTGAGAGATCCAGTGAGAAGGAAGGAGAATGGTTAGAAGTCCAGAAAACACATCAGAATTGGGGATATAGGTGTGAACTCGGTGGAGAGACAAGGTAAAACTTTACAGAGAAAAAGAATATTTGTTTAAAATGCCAAAGGAAGCAATTAATTTTTAGTGTAGCATAGTTATATTACTTTGGATTTGGGAAAGAAGCAGAAGAGTGAGGCACTGAATCAAGGCTTTTGAAGGTTTGGGGCTCTAGATTATTGAAGTGGTTTATTAAGTACAGGCTAGAGATGGAGACACCAGTCAGAAATGGCTGTTAAAACTGATCTTATTTTGGGTAAGCTTACAGTCTCAATCTCCTGTTAAGGTCTCTCTTTGTTCTGTTCTCTGCGTATATCTCTACACACTCATCATAGTTCACTCTCAGATTCAAAACCAGCCTTAAAACTTGACATTGCTCTCTAAAAGTCTGAGCAGGGGAAGCACTGGCAGGTGGTGCCAGTCTCTTCTCCCTGGCCACTGACAATAGCACATGAGGGAGCAACACAGAGCTGACCAGAGGAGGCTCAGACTGGTCATGAGAAAAAATTTCTCTGCTGTCAGGGTGGTCAAATGGGAGCAGGCTTCCTGACAAAGAGGTTGATGCTCCAAGCCTGTCAGGGCTTAAGAGGTATTTAGATAATGCCGTCAGAAAATGTTACTGAAGGCTCCTTCCAACTGAACCAGACTATTCTATTCTAGTCAAATATAACTGCTGCTCTAAAGTGTTGTTGTCTTTGTTGACAAAAGCAACATAATTTTCCTTTCCATAAGAATGGCATTTTCTGAGGGAGACCAGGAAGCCAGCACCTTTACTCTCTCTTCTAGTCCTGAGTTCTCTCCTGTATGTCTTTCTCTTATCCATATATTGTCAGTGATTTCTGAGAATAAAATAAATTTAATCAACAGACATAGTAAGGAATAGAAGGATATATAGTATGTACTTCATAGTTCTTACATCTACTTGCTGGATGTAACATAAGAAGAAAATAAGTTTTAATATCTGTGGAAAGCTTCATTCTTATCCACAGAGAGTTTCTCATCTGGCCTTTGACAATACTTTTTTTCCCCTTTCCCTTTACTCTCAGTGATAATATGCAGTGAACTGTTCTCTATGTTTATATATACTTTCATCTCTTTCTAACCTCTTTACATTTAATGTTCTTATAGGAAGGAGATTTTTGAAGTCACTGCCTGGTTGTTATGTTTGGTTTTGTGTATTTTTTGTTTTTAACAAGTTGCTGTATTCTACACACAAACACAATATTAAAAAAAATAGCGTTTTAAATAGGTGAGAATTTCTGTTTTTTTCCATTTCCGTAATCAGAGAAAGGAACTGAGTAAGGAAATGGCGTATTGCTTCATTAGCACAATGCGTATGCTTATCTGAGCGTAAGTACTATGAAGGTGCTTATGATGCCTGGCTTATGCTAATATCCCTCTACAGAAAGAAGGGCAGGTAAAATAAAACATACTTTATTAGGTTGTACTTTCTAGTAAGACCCAATTAATTCCTTTCCTGAAATGAAGCATCACCTCTCACAGCACACAGTGTAGTTGAGGTAGCTTTGACATACATGAACATGAATTTTTTAGAGGAGGAGTCCTGTCTGAGAGAAGAAATGTCTACTTTGAGTTAGTACTGCTTAACTGTACACCAGGAGTGCTTGTTTATTTTGCCAGTGAATGTCTGATACACTGGTAAAGCCATTTTTCAGATTACTGGGGAAATACTATTTTAAGATGGACATTGCTGATTAGAAATATGAAAATGTAGCAGTGTTGCTGTTACTAGATCAAAATGTCAGAGTTCATGCTGATCTTACTGTGTTCAACTAAAATAATGGTGTTGAAAACTTCTAAACCAATGACAGATTTACTGTTTTCATTTTCAACCATTTCCATCACAGCGCAGTTGAATTTTATTGCCATGAACAACAGCACACAAGCAGAATTGTAACAGCACAGCTAAGATGATCCTCCACAGTGTAATCTCAAGTGCACTCTTGCTTACTTTTCACATGAAGAAAATACTTCCTTTTTCCTCCTTCGGGTCAGTTAACAGGCAACACTTCACAATCTTTGTACGAAATCTAGAAGTCTCAGGACAAGCCAGGCTTGTTTGGTTTGACTTTGACTGCAAAGAACTTTGTTCAATCTTTTTTTTTTTTTTTTTTTTTTTTTTTTTAATGTGTAACAGCTTGGTTATAATTACTTGATTGATTTTAGCTTTCATTTAGCATTCCACTACTTAATGGTGTAACACTTATTATTGTAGTTATCTCCACAGCAAATAACTATTCTGTGTTGACTATCTGTTTATTACCCTAAGCTGAAAATATAGTGTAATACAGAGGAGTGCAGGTATGGGATTATATCAAAGAAAAGGTGTCATAAATAAAGCAGTAGTATTTAATTACTCATTATGATAGTACTGCACCCTTGAGTGAAGCCAGATTTACAAAAGAGAGCAAAGATCAAATACCCGACATAAACACAGTGTCAAATTCAGACACTGTGTATATTTTTCCATACTTTGAATTCTGATCACCTTGCTGTTTTAACTGGAATTAAAGGTCAAAAAAAAACCTCCCAAATTTTAAACGATTCTTATTGAAAGAAAATGGTGAACTTCCAGCTGAAAATGAGCCATAATGAAAAAAGAGCCATTTTAACACAGCAATTTAATTTATTAATAATGAAAAAGTGCAATGAGAAAACAACTTTCTTGATATTGCTAATAGCAGCTGTTGAAATTCAGCATGGAAGGTCTATCCGGAAATCTGGGGAGCTGAATCCTTGTTCCTGGAGTTAAAGTTGTTCGATTGTTTATGCTGAGAGTTGATAGTCGGGGTCCAAATAAGGCTCTACTGAGAGGAAGGAGGCAATATCATGATACTATCCAGTAAGACTTAGCACAACTTAAAACTATGAGGGGTATGAAACAACTTGTAGTGGTATAGGGTTTGTAACGAAGACAGACAGTGATGTTTTTATTAATGCAATATATCTAATAGAAAAGTTCCTCAGGCTTCTTTCAACTCCTCCACAGAAAGCTTTCACTGATTGTTTTGTAAATGGATAGAAGCCTATTTGGGTTAAACAAATGGTATCTATCAGAAGAATACCTGGGTAACCAATACTCTCTTTGTTCAGGGACTGACGGTCTTTTCTGGAGACCTGTCTTCAAAAACTGTCAGTGGTCCTGTAATGGTAGAGTATATACATTTGGAAGAAGTCTACTTGGGCTCAATCTCAATACATATATCACCTCCCCCTTGTCTTTCATTGTTTGATCTATACCAAGTCCCATTTTCTCCTTGTTTGTACAAAAACATAATTATAGATCACAGTACATTCACATAGATGAGCAGATATTCTGCTGGGAAACACTGAAAAAGAGGAAACATCTGTCAGGTAAAATGGACAAAACAGCAAATGTTTTTATTCATTTTTTGAAATGAAAACAGTGAAGCAAGTTTTCTCTGTCAAAATGGCTGACTGAATACTGCTTGGTACATTAATTTGTTTTGGATGAGACTCCAGTTAATTCTTAAGCCTTTTTAAAATACAGAAAGAGATCATATCAGCTAGTTACACTGAAGTAAAACAGTAAAGATGCAATGAAACAGTTTTTCATAATGAGGCAATGAATTAATGTATTCATATATATTACTCAGGTGTAATTAGTCAAAGTATCTTTTCATATACGTGATTGAGAAAGAAAGCATATCATGTCCGTGCTAGTGAATTATTGATTGTAATATGAGTGGAAATGCTTCCTTTCCAGAAAATCTAACAGTATGATTTGCCAGATCTGTATCGCTCTGCAAAGCTGCTATTACTCTTTGTAGTCAAATATGCAAGCACCTTACAGAACATATACGTTTAGGTATTATTATGGAAATATAATAAATTAGAGGGAAAGTAATGGCTGATAGAGTAATTTGACAGCAAGATATTAAATTCCATTTTGGTATATTCAGCCCTGTACAAAGTAGCTTCATAGTTAAGGGAAAAGTAATGAAAAGTAACGTGATACTTAATAATCTAAAAGTTTTAGTCAAAATGTCTGTGTGAGATCACTCCAAAAATAATGCCTCCTATTTATTTCTCTGGAAACAGCAACAGCTATAAAGAGCACAATACCACTATTTGATAGAGCAAATTCTCAGCTACTAAACACTATTTTTCAACTTAAGCATGACCATTATCTTGTGCGTTTTCACCAGCAATGAACAAGAGCCTGCATGCCATCCCCCTGAAAATACACACTGGAGGAAGTGACCCACTGTTACTGCTGCCAGTAGTGAAATGCACCACCCACTGCCTCTTTGTGCTCATATTCACCATTTGATATGTTCAGCAAGCATCAATGAATGCCAGTGGGTGCCATTTTTTTCCACACAGAGCAATTCAGCGATAAAACTTCGCTTCATACGCACTTCCATGTCAGACACCATGTTGTTGGACTGCCCCTCTGTCGCTGTCTGTCACATGGCAACAACACATAATGGGATATCGGTGGGAAGGTTGAACCTCTGCTGCCATCCCATCAACATCCGCCTCTGACATCGTGAGCCAACAAAATAAAACAGGAAGCATTACTTTCAGAGCATCTTTCATACTTTGTAAATTTCTGTCTGACTGAGAACATGAATAGTTTGCTAGTCTCAGAATTAAGAGACCTTTACAGTATTTACTGAGTGGACCGACTGGCTGGATTAATAGAATAGATAGAAAAGAGTTGCCTGTAACTTTGGAAGAAACTTACCAGATGGATATAGGAATCAAAACATTGATCACATCAGTACTTTAGCTCAAGCTGAAGTGAGAATGTGAGAATATAATTCGTGTATCCCAATCATTTTAGAAACATACATTACGATGATTAATGAATGAACTTAATTATCTGTCTTCCTGCAGAGAAGAAAAGTTTTCTGCAGCTGTTCAGAAAAATGTAAAATGTATTTCCTTTAGGAAATTCACCCAAAGGAATCAAGCTTGTGGACCGAGTTTCCTTTCATGGATTTTTTTCTTCTCTTGGTTAGCAGGTTATTTCTACATGTTGTGCACTGAGTCCCAGGATTGGAACCGCTTAAAGAAAGTCCAGTGTATGAAAATGTTAATTATCAGGAATCTTGATCAAAATGGCCAAAAATGAACAGTTGAGGAAACTAGATATCTGTTATTTATGCTTTCTTCTAATTCAAGCTAGTGTTACACTATTATGCCAGCAACAGCTTAGCTGATCTGCCCTGGGATAGAGGTAAGAATGGAATTCTAGTTACCATACCTATATTTTATAACTGTGAGTGCTAACCTTTTTCCAGATAAGTAATTTATTGTTATCGTGTCATAAAAAAATGGAAATGCCAGGGAGAGCATATTCAGAAAAGTAGACCAATTGTTAAATGAACAGAGATACGAGAGCTGTCTGTATGAAATGCTTTGTGTATATTTTGTCAAGTGACTTCATAAGAAAAAGTAACTCAAACATAACACAAAATCAGAGGAATCTGTAACACAGAAGAGTTATAAATTACTATTTTTAAGGTAATTCAAGCTTTGTCTTTACTAATTGCTGTTGCTTGTTCTTTTTTTTTTTTTTTTTTACTGTGACAAAAAAAGAAGCACATTAGAGAATGTTGTCATTAATTTCTGCAGAAAATGACAGTCATGAAAAACTGCTAAAGACTGTTATTATGATACCAGGCAAGTTTAGACATCAGTTTTCTTGTGATATATGTTCAGCGAGAAAATGCTTTATGAACTGTGTAAGTTCCCTTTTTCACTCTGCATCCAGTTTTTAATACATAGTTATTTTTGGCACACTTTCAAACTTAAAATTTACAAGGAAAACAAATAAAAACAGTTGAAAGGGGGAAAGATTGTTTCATGACAAGGAAATAAATGAAGTAATCTCTTTATTGATGGATTTTTAGTATAAAGCAAAAAGTATGTTTGCTATAATATAATGCCCAGCAGAATATATCATACAGACCCAAGGAAAAGTAAAAAATAATAAACTCTTCAAACTCTGCTACAAAATACTAAATGTTTGTACAACTTTATTCACATCAGCACGTATGTGAGGAAAAGTCTTTTCCACTCTCTGTGTTCTGTGATACCAACATCTCCACCATGGAGGAACTGACAATTACCTTCATCCCTCTCAAAACAAATTTGAAGTTATGATCCATAAACAGTAAACAATTCCTGTACAACATGAGGCTGAGTCACAGACCTTGTGGGAAGAGACTGAGAGAGCTGAGCTTTTCAAGCTAAAGAAGAAGAGGCAGCTTTGGGGGCACCTAACAGCAGCCCCTGGTAACAACTACGGGAAGGCGACCCAAGATGGTAAAGCCAGGCTCTGCACAGCGATTTCAGGTGGGAGGATGAGACAGAATGGGTATGGAGTGAAATAAGAGAGGCTCAGGTGATGTATAGAGCAACTTCCCTGTGAGGAGAGGTAGGCAGCCCGTGGAAGGTGTCCAAGCTCCATCACTGGAATTTTTCAGGATCAGGCCAGATAAAGCCCTGAGAAACCTGGTCTGGGAACATTGCTGGCCCCGCTTTTAGCAGGTGATGTGTATGCAGACCTTCTGAGCTTTGTCGAAACAGCATGATCCTGTGATTTTGTGACTGTTTAACTTGATATGATTACGGAAACCTACCTAAAGCCTGCTGAGGTTCTGATTGATTGCAGTAGCATTTGGATGAGAACCAAGGCAGTACAGCGATAATAATTCTTAGTGAGAAGGGACTTGATTCAGGATGCTGTACCAGAGATCCAAAAACTTGCTGATGCAAATTTTCCAATTAAGTCAGAAAAAGAATGTTTATTTGGCAAAGTTTACTGAGTGTGTCAAATTGATGTGTGTGTTATGACTGCGCAATTAGAATAACACACGCACTAACAAATAGAGATGTGCATCTGGCACCAGAAGTAGAGAGCTTGCTATTAAGTATTGCTTTCTTTCTGTAACATGTTTTTCCTAAACTATTTCAAGACTTTTTTTTATCTGTTTCCAGAACAACAGATTTCCTAAAAAGTGAGATCTGATTTTGCACTGGTCATGGTACAAAAGCACTTCAAATTCGTATTTTTACTGTTGAACTTGTGTGAAATCTTTATATTATAATTTGTAGGTAAAATAAATACACCCTTATTTAAGACATGATTCTGATTCTTAGGGCTGGCTGCAGGCACAGGTGGTTCTACTAATTGGGGAATTACAAGCAAGCTGTATTTTATAGGTAGGGAGAAGAGCAGGGGCGGAGTGTTGGGGAGAGGTTTTAAGTAAATGGGAGTTTGTTGGAAGTGAACAAATTTACAGGATTAGGAGGAAGATGCTGATAATTTGAGCTTCTGTGGTAGGAAATCTGAGAGGGTAAAATTTATGTGGTGGAAGTATATAGGAATGAGGGGAAGCTCTTTCAAAATGTTGATGGAAAGGCTTACGAAACCTGAGAGAGCATTGTGGTGCTAGGAAATGGGATGAAGCTTCCTGCCTCTTAGTTTACATGCTAGAATTTTGCCTGTGGAAATGGCTTTGGTGTTTTGGAGCGGTGTAAACTAGACCTGGCTCAGGTCAGCTTGTTGGAGGGTAGGGGGTGTTTTTCAGCCTCTCTGGCTGTATTGGAGTTGCTGGCCCAGGAGACGCGGTTGTGGGGGAGGTTTGAGTTACATTTTTTTTTTTCTCTTTTGAAACCATCTTTTTACAAGAAATTCTTAATTATTTCAGAAACATTCTCACTGTTGCGGTTGCAAGGATATTGGCAAAGTAACTTTTCTACATCAGACTCCTGAACTCAGGTAAGACTAATCTCAGGAAATACAAATATAAGATTATTTTCTGATTCTGATATTGGCTAGTAAAAACATAAGTTTTGCATCCATAAATAACCTCAGATTATCTCTGAAAAAGCTGATCAATGACTGGATTTTGAAATTGCCTTTGTAGTGGCTGGCTTGTTGTTTACACTTTTGCTTATTAGTACTAAACTAATGGGATTTTCTGTTTGACTTGGTCTCCTGACCTTTATCTGAAGGACTTCTGTACTTCAGAAGGTGTTGGAGGAGACTATCATATTTTAGGCTATGTTTTTTTCTGATTTGGAGCAATTGCTTGTGTAGTGCCCTGTATAGATGTATTGCATTCCACCGTTTTCTAGTCGGTGCCGTTTTTTTTTTTTTTAATGGATGTATGTAGCTTAGAAGAAAAATTACCAGTGCAATCCAATTTAAAATGTAATTTGTTGCCTCAGATATTATATTGATTTGCAGTTGTAATCAGGATTGTTTTCCAAACAGTTGCATAGCTTTTTAAGATGCCCAGAGAGAACTCATTATTTTAGTTGTTCTTAAGCTGAAATGTATTCCTCTCCCTTCTAGGCATATTAATAAATTATTTGAAGAGGTTAGCCTGAAAACTGGAGTTGCTTGATACAGAGCAGTACTTCGTGTGCCATAAGCACTGTGAGAGCATAGCAAAAGCGTAGCAAGCGTCAAGAATACTGAATACCTCAAAGCACTGTGGAATATTGGAAAGCTTTGTTCATTGGATTATTTTAAGTAAAAAGCTTATAGTTATCTTATCATGTCTGAATGGTGCTCAGCTGTATGGAGGTCTTTATTTTATGTAAATTCACCATTTCCTGAAAACATTTAAGGAATTTTTATTTATTTATTTTTTGCTCCTGCCACGTGATGGAGGCAGTGCTGACAGTAGCTCTTCAGGCGGCAATAAGGAAATGATCCTCGGGTGGGATGTGGTGAATCACATAATCATCAAATGTAGATTAAGTACTGTTGTTCATAAATGTTTAAGAAGTCCAAGTCTATAAAGGGAGGGCTGGTAAAGCAAGCGTCTATGCATGTTTCTAGCTATTGTCTGTACCAGCATGGAGACTTTTTCTTTCTTGTTGAAGTTGATAATAAATCTCTTACAGTGACTGAAGGAATTTTCCTGAAGAAACAGGCCTTGTTACAGTAAAAGTAGTCAGCATCTCCCTTTGTTTCCCACTGCCTCAGCTACATTAAAAAAAAAAAAAAAAAAAAAAACCCACAGAGGAAAAAATTGCACATGTTTTTATCTTGTGTTTATCTACTGGGGTGTGAAGCTTCTGTGCATGTGATGCAGCTGAGCTGCATTAGCCAGATAATTTGCAAGGAGTAATTCTGTAGCTTATTAGTGGGAACACTTAACAGCTGGGATGAATTGGAGGGCTACATAAGAATTTAACTCCTTGGCTTACTTGGGACCAGTGGCAAATGCTCTGGGTTCTGAATGTCTTTTGCTTTAGAATGCTACAGCTTGTCCTTGGAGGAAGAGGTACATTGTGAATGAGACAAGGCCAACGTCATTTGTGAGTGTTCAAAATGCATCTGTGAAAATTCTCTCGTATTAGAAAGTGGTGTCTTGCTTGTGCGTACACCAGAATATTTTCTTCTGAAGGACTTATGTTCTGCAACTGGCTCCTGTTGTGAATCTGTTGTTTTTTCTTAGCCTAAATGCATTTGAGAGATAATCGTAGTTCTGTTCTACTTTCCCTTCCAGTGTCAGGTAAGAAGTAGAAAAACTTAGGAATTTCTGTGCTTATTAATCTGGAGGGAAGACTGGACTTAATTACTTTTTTTTTTTTATCTTGGTAATGAGAATTTCTACTTCCTAGTAGTCTAGTTGATGCTTTAGGCTCATGCAATTTTGTAAAAGTGGCTGGCTCAGAGTGGAGTTTGTTTCTTGCCTTTGTTACGTCCCAGGACTTAGGGCACCTAACAGGAATGCATTACTTTTGCCTTCGCTTAGTAACAAGGCTATCTCCAGATCGTTCTTACTAAGTTTTGTTTTGCTGAAATAAAGGTTTAATAATGATTTATTTGGATGCTTCAAAGGCAGACTAGTATAAATACTGAAGAATAAGCAGTATGTGTTCTTGGTTAAAGAATCTATATAGAGATCAGCAGTCTGTCCAATAACTGAGTAATTAACATCGGCACTGGGGAAAGTTGTTGCCATAAAGCATCTCATGGTTCAGTTGTTTACTAGGAAAAGGTCTTTTCATTGGCAGTGGATTTCCCATCTAATTAGGGAAAAAACTAGTATGAAAAAATGCTGAAGATATTCTTCCTGTCTTGCTGTCCCAAAACAGGACAGTAAGCCTGCAAATGTACCTACAGATGTAGGAGGTAGCAATTATAGCACTGAGTTGTAGTCGATCACTATAATCATAGCTGTGATTAAAAGTATGTATATTAAAACTGTAAAATAATGAAACTTATAAATGAACTTAAATACTTTCATCTGTGCAAACCAGTTGGATCAGTAATGACTGTTGATTCTTATACTAGATGTGTATAGAAACTATCTATAGCTGTACTTTAAGTAGTGAAATAACAAGCATGGCTAAAATCAATTCCATATTCAACTGTGTTTCTGTTACCAAGTATCTTGCTTTGGGATTAACTTCTACATTCTCTAACATTTATATTGATACCTATAAAAATCAGAGATCTCTTAGCATTTATTGTCTTAGTTTGTTGTTATGGTGGTTTCTTAGGTCATCCAAGTTCTGTTGGGGCTTTCTGAGGAACTGGCACATCTCCCCTCTGTCCTTTATTTTATCCTGTTTGCTGAGAGTTTGACTCTAACTTCCATTAGAAGAACTCTAACTTCCATTCATTGTTCCTTGAGAGCTGACATTCAAAATACTCGAGTTCATGCCCATGTGCTGTAGCTAATGGGAATCTGAAAATTGAACAAGCTGACATAGGTATTATACACTTAACACTTCTTAGATTATCTTGTTGAGAAAATGCATTTAACAATACCATATTTTAAAGAGGACAGCATTCTTATGGCAGGGAAGGCCTCAGGTTATGTTGCTTTGCTTGTGTGGAGTTCACCAGAGTGGTAACAAAAATTCCGGGTAGACTTTTCTCAGGATACTTCCTTATTCTTTTCAACACATTTTCTTTATTTTTAGGCAGTTAGATAAGGAAGAGCAGCTGAGGAGAAAGTCAGCTTTTCTTTTTGACAAAGGGAATGGCAATTGCTTTATGTTTTTCTAATGAAAATCAGACAGCCTTTAAGGGAATGATTATTGCTATTTATTTTTTTTATCTGAGGAGAAAAAAAGTCTAGAGAAACTTATCCTACCTTATAGTCCTAGGAAGTATCCAAATTTTATGTAATAAGTTGAAAACCAGTTCTTAAAAACAAGAATTTGAAGTTTCTAACTTCATGAAGCACAAACATTTTCCTTTTTAAGCTTCTTGAGCCTGCGGAAGTTCATACTTCTGTCCAACTTCCATTACTTGACAACGTCATTGCTTCAGTAGTATAGACAATAGTGATGATTTTCTTGTGTAGTTCATTACTATTTTTAATAGCCTTAGAAGATGATGATCAGCAAGGTCTTAGTCATCTTTCTTGTTAATTACTTCTCCGCTCTCCGTCTAATGTATGTTCTGCATCAAGCAAATGAAATAGCGGTCAAAAAGTTCAAGTCCAGTCCTTTAGACATATACTCAGTGTATATTTTCTAGTGCATAACATGAAGAATATGCACATTTTAAGCAGATTTCTGCATATATGCCACTAGCTCAAAAATATATTTTTAAATAATCCTGTGTACTTGATGTCATGACATAGTACTGCTTGTGTTTATTAATTCATTTCCAGATTGTAATAACTGATTTCCTTCAGATTTTGAGTAGAATTCATTGCATCAAAATTTCATACATCAGTGCTTCAAATTTACAGGATGATTGTTGTCAGCACTAGCTGCTTAGAAACTATGGAATTATGTGTTATTTTTGGTGCATTTGATGTGTCACTTCAATTTTTCTTCACAGCAGAAACCTAAAAACTATTTATTTTGCATTTTATTCATGCAGTAGTAAACAGATGCATAAGAAGCCTCCAGTAACTTAAATACTTTGAAGTATACAAGTTGTTAAAGAGGTAGGAAGCTGGTTGTGGGTGAGGGAACTCTTAGAACACTTCGACTTGGAAATGAAAATGAAAACTTCATTAACTCACACTACTGCGGATTTCTGAGAACTCAAATTGTGTTTGTGTGTTTTGGAACTAGAGTGAAGCAGTAAAGGAAACACAATGTATTCCACTGTGATACTTATTGTGACTTTTTATTGTAGAATAAATAACTTTTTGTCCCTTTGGAGAAAACCCTTCTGATAAAGTAGTAGTTATGTACTATCACCTTTACCGGGATTTTTTACTTCCAAGTTTCCTGGTAGTTGTTCAGGAACTGTTAGGTAAAGAGAGCATGTTTGATTTACTGATGAGTTACAAAGAGAAGAAAAAAGTGCATGCAGTTAAATACCAACTGAAATCAGCCTATTTTTTATTTTTTATTTTTTTTTTGAGGGGAGAAAAAAATGTTATTTGGCCATCTGGCTTCTGACAGTTCGTTTAGAATTTAACCACTTTCTTTTGTAAACGATTGTAAGTTTAATCTCTGTACACACTGAGTGAATTGTCATCAGACAAAACGCTGTTCAAGTCTTCTGGACCCAATGACTCTAAAGCTTTATCGTCCCTTCTCTAGCATTGAACACATGGATATTACTGTTTCTCAACCTGATCTCTAGTCCAGCTGTATTATGTTGCTGATAATCTAAGGAAGAAGCATGTGAAGGCAAGATTGCCTGTAAAGTGATCCTTAAAGAACTACCTGCTTGGCCACCAAGGAATATGTGTACCATCTCATTCAGTGTTATTGTAGAGTACTCAGTATGATTCTTGAAAGGTTTAAATCCCACTACAATGGGGTCTGAAGATGTGCCAGGGGAAGCAAAGCTGTTCTGCTTCCAGCATAAAAGGTGGCACATCTTGAATTACAGAGTAGAGCAATGTGTCATCCATGGGTTATTAGAATTGTCTCGGAAGAAGCTGTTACTTTTTATTACCTTGCTCGTTTTCCAGCAGAATTTGAAGAGAACTAAGTATTTTTGTTCAGAAAAATTGTCTTTGCTTTATTTTAGACACACTGCAAGTTTTCTTCACCTGTTTGTGTTTGCTTTAGCAAATCTTCTAGGGCTAATGAGCAATTAAAAATCCATCAAGGCTGGGAAATGTCAAGTGACAATAGATGCTACTGTTCCACTAAGTTAGGTAGAAAATGGATATACCTGATTACTTATTTCTACTTGTTTACAGGCTGGTAAATGACAGGCATGGAGTCCTCGCTGTTCTTGTGGCAGTCTTTAAATCTGTCACGGTTACTTCAGGCAATGTACAGGGAATGTCTGAATTGGATGATACTTGGGGATATACTGTGCGTATCCCACTGAAAGCAGAGTAGCTTGCCGGTTGTGAATACTAGGCATGTTCCTGAAATCCTGTTTGCCTGCTTGAGGCTCTGTTAGAAAGGCCTTCAGTATGAAACACAGAATTCTTCTAATATTTTGGAGCGAACATTGTATAAAACACTTCTCTTTTTTGGAAATACGCAGCTGGAGTAGTCTTCTCATTGAAGGTATTAAAAACAGAAGGCTATTTTAGAAACACAGTTGTTTCTATGTGATTGTTTCCACGATGCAACTTGGACAAGTTTCTGTCTAAGAGATGGTCTGAGCAACTGTTTCAACTGATACACCCCTTTTCCCCAGAGTGCCCAGGGAATTCTGTCTTCAGAACTTAATAATTGGATAGATAGTGTATGTGGGGAAGAAGACTGGGCTCTATGCGTAGTTACTGATACTATTCTGAACCCTGTTGCTTCTTCAGTGTGTCAATACAAAAAAAAAAAAAAGCGCTGAGAAACTCCTTTCCAGCTACCTTTTTCTCCTCTTAAAAATGGAATTCTTGTGTTTGTGTCCAGATTTTCTGATTACTTTGGTCTGCTCTAAGACCTCTAATTTCTTACAGTTCAGTTTCAGAAGAATTAAGAGGAAGAGAAGGAAAAGTAGCAGGCCTCATGTTATTCCTAATAGGAGTGTGATGTGATTTTTTTTTTTTTCTTGCAATACTGGTAGGCATGCTTGCATGTTGTTCAGGCAGCTTGGCGTTTTATTTTTGAGAACAATATCAGCTATGCTTTTTTTCCAAATAATAAAAAGAGAATATAAATGTTTTTTGAGTGTGTTTTTTAGTACACAGAAAACACCAAGGGAAGTGAAACAATTATCAATTTTGCCACTTTAGTCCAGGTGTCAATTGTTTTTTTGTAACAGTCTTATATTGATTGTTGTAGCAGGATGGTTTGAACCTTAAGGATGCTCTTTCCCTTTTGTGACAGGCAGAAAAGCAAGAATGCAGTTTTTGAAGGTCACATACAACCATGTTTAATTCTGTAAAAGTCTTGACCAAAACTTGTGGGATTCTTGTATATGTAGACTGGAGATTCCCGTAGCAGCTTCAGGTGCTTCACACACTGTAGATGCTTTCTCGCGTAGTTAATGCCAAAACCAAGCCTTCAAATCCATTTAATGTAATGTTGTGTTCTATTCATTTTATGGAATAGATTATAAGCTTCTCTCATTTTCATTATGATATGTAATTTCATATGAACAAGTATCATATTTGAGTAATGTGAATGACTGGGTATGTTGGTAGTTTGAACGGTTGGAGTTCTGGCATTGCCACGGGAGTGGGATGGATCTGTGGTATTAGTTGCTCCTTAGGGTGATGCTTGCTTTTGACATCATCCACTAAGTCTTCTTGCTGACCCACTTGATTTAGTGGACGGCAACCCTGCTTATGGCAGGTTGGTTCCCTTTCAACCAAGACATTCTATGACGGACAGCTCATGTTAAATGGTTCATTTTTCATCTGAGCTACTGTTGTTTGTAGCTTCAGGTATTGTCTTACCAGATTTTTGCAAATGTAACAGGCTGCTTTTATATAATTCCAGTATCTTTTTGTAAGTTCTGCTTCACTTGCTCTATGAAATGCTCCTTTTTGAACTGACTCTGAGATACTGGGCTTCTCTGAGCTCATTTTTCAGTAGATGTGCCTCAGGTCTTAACCTCTACAGCGTGACTAAGCTGTGTCATCTGTAAACTCACAGGGCAAACATTCAAGTCCTAGAGGCCATAATGGCAGTGAAATGAGGCTGTTCAAATAAAAATGGGTGACAAGTTAAGCTTGAAAATTATCTCAGAGGTTGTACGGAGGTTGTATTCTTGGCACAAACAGCCTCTTCGGCAATTTTAAATATTAACATATTTCCCACTACACATACGTGATCCCTTGATGGGCATCAGATAATTTTTTATGATGTGTGTCAGAAGCTTATTCACTGATTTGCTGCCACCTTGATAGATAGATATACTTAGAAGCTTCTAAGTGAAACTGTTAGAATCTGACACTTCTTTGTTTCTTCATATTGGTTAAATCATAGCAGTTTTCTGCTAAGCTGAAGTTCAGCTACAATGTTGAACAGGCAACAAGCTTGACAATGCTTAGGAAACTCAGAAGAGTTTCTAGAGACCATGTTTCTAAAATCAGCGACTTACCCACTGTCACTTTGTTTCCAAAAGCTGAATAAAATGTACCACTTAGTTTTCAAAATGATTGGTGGAAACTATGTATATAAAATTGTTAATTTTGTTCAAATACATATCAAAGTTGTGTTTCTTCTCTGGTATCTTGTCCCACTGTATTGCAGAAGCTGTCTTTTCGGCTGGATGCTGTGTTTGGAACATAAGCCAATGGATCAGGTCGGATCAAGTATCTACAAAAAGAAATTACAATTGTTATTAAACAGACTTGGCACAAGCAAGAATTAGTAAAGTATTTCTATTCTTTAGAAAGTAAAGAATTACTATAGTAATGTTGTTGAAAAGATCTGAGGAAGAGTTAGATTTTATCTACTTTCTGATGGTTAACTTGGACAAGTTAGCAGTGCCATTCATATTAGATAGTAGTTTCGTCCTGTGTTTACCTAGGCATCATTTGGATGTACTAGGCACAGTTAAACCTTAATTTTGACTGAGAGCCCATTTGATCTTTTAGATGTGTCAGCTCTTTTCCTAGGCATCCACTGGTAGTCACTGAACACAAAAGTTTGCCAGTGACTCTATTTATGCATTTGCTTTATTTGTTATGCTTTGAAGAAGGGACAAAAGTAAATCAGAGTGAATTCTAAAATAATTTCGTGTGGAGTCTGGGGACACACTTCGAACTATGCTCAACAAATAGCATGATGTTGATAAACATGGTATGGGCTGGTACACTGAAGACTGACCCTTACTCTTGAATTCCGAGTGGATCCAACTGCTGCAAATGCTACTTTGAGTGCAGTTCATCTGTAAATGCTGAGACAATTTCCTCATATGGTAGTTCAAAGCTGCATATTATCTAATATACTTTTTAATTGCTCTGGAATTTGTGAGTGAAAAAACAGTGTAGAAAGAGAACAACTTGTTTAGTCTCTCCACTAATAATCCCACTTGAGTGAAGGTGAGCTGACTGCCTAGTTAAGAGAACCAGAGAGTGAGAAGATGTGCACTCTCAAGTGTCGGGAAATGAACATAAATCAAGCTTGGTAAAATTATGAGCATGTACAGGCTAAAGTTGTCCAGGTAGAACACAGCAAATCTGGTATCACTGCAAAATTATGCGTTATTGGTTTGCTGAATATCCTGTTTTTTGCAAAGGAGGAAAAAGGAAAGCAGGCACTTAGGTCACCTCGCTAGACTAGGTAGCAGTATATGCATGTACAGGTTAAATATTAGGGCTCTTCATACTGTGGAGTTTTATAATACTGGAAAATACTGTTTCAAATTATTTCAACACATTTTGAGAACTGTGTTTGCTGTTTGATATAAGTTTCTGTGCTTTTCATATACCACAGTTCTACAAAGCAGTTTATTCTTGTTTTTAATATCAAGGCTAATAGTTCAAACCGTTTTCTTGCTTATGAGTGGGAAGTGAGGTGGATCAATACTGATGTTGGAGGACCTTGCCCAGGGACACTGGAGCACATGGGATATATGTTGTTATAGCAGGAAGAGGCAAAAGAATTTACAAATATGGCTTAGGACCTGAGAATGACAGGTAACTTTCTAAAACTCTTGAGCAGTTCTAACTTTGGATTCACCTTTCTTTCTTGCGTAGTCTTCAAAATTCTTCACAAGGAAGGGGGGGGGGGGGGGGATATTTCTGCATTTATGTACTGCTATTTGTGTTTGAATTATCTTAAGCACAACTATTGTATGAGAGAGGGAAGTGGGTTTTTTTTCTGCTGTATCGTGGATTCAAAGACCACTGCAAGATCCCATTTGAAATCACTGATTCAAAAGGTTGATTATCCTCTTAAAACTGGATAGCTTAATTATAAGCACGATTATTAATTCTGTGAAGCTACCCAGTGGACTTAAGTTTTCATATATACACAGAGCAAGATAAGAGAAAGTAGAGTTAAGCAAATGTCAAAATACATATGTTTTACATGATCATATGTAAAGAATTAAATACATGCTGATGTATACGTATATGTATAATCGGATGTCTGTTTAGATAGAAATCTCCATCTTAATATTTTTCAGGTGCATGGGAACATGTTCCCGTTGCCCCAGCAGAAATATAATAAAAGTTTGCACTTGTGATTTTTATTTTTCTTTAACTTACACTATATCATTCAGCTCTAATCTTGTATCTGGAGAAGGATTGATCAGGATGTAAGAAAGGTTGTTCTGATGATCATTCATTTCATCTAGAGGACAAAGATAAATGTACCAAATTAGATTTAAAAACATATTGTCAAAGGTATAATTTGTAACAATGCAATTGGAAAGTTTATCTTTTTTGGCTCAGAGTTGTCAAATAAAATATTGGTGCCAAGGTAATACCAAATAATTAGAACTATCTGATGTATCATCTTTTGAGATATCAGCTCTCCAAACATGCTTTCTTTCTGAATGTTCTGGCATACATTCTTTTGCACTTCTTTCCAGTTACAGCAATTCTTAATACAACTCAATTTTATTTCAACCAGTGTGTTATGTGGCTTATGTTAGCAAGTTGGGAATAGCCAAGGATAAATGCAGGTGTATGAAATTCTCATCCATTTCCGAATTTTTTCCCAGAAGTATTTTAACAAGTTATACAAATGCATTCACCAGTATATTAGCACCATCATGCCCCTGCTAAAGGCTTGCATAGCCAGGCAAATGTTATGCCTCAATTCGATTAAGTGAATTCACAGTTAATTGAATTTAGAATTGGAGGTCTCAGAGGTTATGTTATCAGTGTAAAGGAAGCTGAAGATGTAAAATTGGCTTTAGGATTATTCCCATACTTGAAGGTTGGGAAGCAGCTGTGGTAGTTCTTTTTCAGTGACCCCACGCTTCTGCAGAGAGATAGTATCGAGGAATATGTTTAACTTTGGCGGTGAGTGAACTGGCATGATTGACTTCTGGCAGTTTGGAAGAACAAAGATTAAGAAGTTTCTGTTCTATGCTTCATACTTAATAGGATGAGCAAAGTGTGATCTAGCTTTAAGGTGGGTGAAAGGCTCGTGGCATTTGTTAGTATGAAGAGAGGCAGAAAGATAGCAGTGGGAATGTGATATTTCAGGTTTGCAGCTGACTTAATCTGTAAAATTGAAGTTTTCTTGTAACTAATATAAATGTGAATCAAACTAATGAAGTTTCTTGTGGCTGACTAAATGTTAGTGTAATCATATAGTATCCACGTAGAAAGCAAGAGTAATAGCTATCCAGCTGGAGAATGGAATAAAAAGCCTGTATGTAATGGTCAGATTGAACAAAATTATAGCCATATATTCTGTAGTGGACTTCCCTCCCAATAAATATGATGTGTTCGTAGCTACGGTAAGAACTGCTTTAAGTTGGCAGTGGTGTTACAAGATGTCTTGGTGTTGCATTAAGAATGTGTTGTTAAAATGAACCAAGAAGAATATTCGTTTTAATAGGAAGTACTGTTTACCTTCAGCTAATAGATGCCTTAGGCATTGGTCAAGTTTAAATATAATTGTTTCAAAAAATGAGAATGCATTTGTGAAATGGTGTATGTGTTTTGAGTGGAAATTGAGTATGGGAACCTCAGTGTTGGTTATTATAAACAAGAAAGCACAATGTTTTGTATTGAACCTCCAGTACAGTTGGATAAGTTGATATTTATAAATTCTTAGTTTTTCTAGTAAAAAGAGTACCCACAGTGCTGAGAAATTCCACACAGCTGGCTATAAAGCCAGGACTGTAGAGGGCCATCCCACGCAGCTGTGGTGCATATATTAAAGGGGTGTTACAGAATTCTTGTCAATATTGTGGGCTTTTTTTTTTTTTAAGTCTTTATGTTGCTAGGAAAGGACTTGGTTTGTAAAAGCAGGCTATAAAGATGCTCCATAAAATGACTTCTATGTGACACTTTTGCATTCATTTTAAACACCTGGTTAAGATTTATCCTCCTTCATACAGATGAGTCCCCACTTTGACTTAAAAATAAACTTCACAGCAATTCTGTCTTCATTCATACTTGAACCAATTCGTTTATGGCATCCATAAAAATGGGGCTGCTTTTCCATAGTACTAGTATTTTTGTTAAAGTATGGCATACCGTATCCTGCTGGAGAAAGGCCCAGATGTTTCATTCTGTTTTTCACAAGTTCAGCAAGTTCCTGTCTTTCTGACCTCCTGTACAGGTTCATTCGCTGCTGGCTTATCCTCTCAGCTGTTTTACCAGAGTGTCTGGGTACTCTTCGGCTCAGCCGTCGAGCCCACTGCATGCTTTTTCGTCGTAACAAGGGATGGTCGGACTGATCACTGGATGTTGAGTTACGATGATTACTACGATAATTAACCTGTTCTCTGGTGTCTTTAGTGTCCTCCCATTCTTCAACACTGATAGAGATTTGAGACTTGAAAGGGAAGTGATAAGAGAGAAAGGGCATTAAAAATGGAAGTGGAGTAAAATGTTTTCAGTTGAGCAGTTGAAAACCCTATTTTTAGAAATTCAAGTTATATAACTTGAAACTATCTCAACTACTGTTTAAATATATATTGTGAATTCATTAGGAAGTAATTCAACACTTATTGCACTGCTGAGTGCTCTCTTAAGATGAAAGGCAGAAGTCGCCTCTTATCAGTGTGATTCAGGGCATATTTTCCAAATGAGGTAATCTGAAGTTTCTACCTTCAGGTACAGTTATGCTGCTTTTTCACCAAAACAGTTAAGAAAAAAAGAAAGTTTAAAAGTATCAAAATCTGGTCTTCAAGTGTTTTCTTCATGTCGCCTAATAACACAAGTAGACGGACTGCATGTGTGGTTGTTACATACAAAAATCAAGTAAGAAATAAGGGAAAAGACTTCAAAAGCTCTCTTTTCAAGTTGTTTTAACTTCAGCATAAGATTCAGCTAATATTTTCAGCTATCTTTTTGAAACCACTGATATTGAGTCGTTATTGTGATATTTAAAACATGTCTTTTAACGTCATTGAAATAGTAAACTATCCCTGGTATCAATGAAGTCTTATTGCCCAGTTATTACCCAGTTTCTGATGAGGGGTCTCAGCTTTTTTACCTTGGAGAAGAAAAGGCTCCAGGGAGACCTCTTGAAGGCCTTCCAGTACTTGGAGGGAGCTTATAAGTGAGAGAGATACAGACTTCTTACAGGGAAAAAGAGTGATAAGGGGGAATGGTTTTAAACTAAAAGGGGGAGATTGAATTTAGATTTTATGATGAAATTCTATGCTCAGAGGATGGTGAGACACTGGCACAGGCTGCCCAGAAGAGAAGTTGTGGATGCACTGTCACTGGAGATGTTCAAGTCCAGATTGGCTGAGGCCCTGGGAGCCTCATCTAGTGAGTGGCAACCCTGCCCATGGCAATGGGTTGGAATTGTGTAAGCCTTAAGGGCCCTTCCCATCCCAAGCCATTCTTATGATTCTGTGACTGATTTTGATGTGTTGAATATTGGCGGTTTATTGTGGTTTTCTTGTTTTTGTTTTTAAAGCATAAAATAAAGATGACTTGAAAATAGTGATTGCTTACTTAATGGAATTCCTAATAACAGAGTTAATGTGCTCAAAGTGATCGGTGATTAAAGCAAATTTATCTGAAATGCTGCCAAGTTTCTAAATGTCTTTTTTTTTCCTATTAGAAAAAAAATCTGAAAGCAAAATTCTGTTGACTTTATCGGTGTTGAAAATAATCTTGGAGGCTTACCACACTGGTTATACAGCATATTGATAATGCTGTTAGTTGTCACTACATGCAAGGTCAGACTAGAGCTAACTATCATAGCCTGTCCTACCTGTGCTTGAGCTATTCTTTCAGTCAGCTGCTTCTTTGTAGATGAGCAAAGGAATGAAAATCTATATGTAGACTAGGCCTTGTGTTAACGTGACTGTATACGCATCAGCAGATGATGACCTTCAGTGGGTTGGAATTAGGTGCGTTTTCAGACATGGCATCCCCAGTATTCTTTAAATAAGAGGTAACCAAACTCCCATGAGAGTATAGTAAACTGACATACTTCAGACGTTGTAAGCTTTTGGGATTCTGTCCTGTAGACTCCAATTGGAATGTCTCCTGTAGAAGAACAAAGTTTCTGATATAGTCTGGCATATGTTCTAATCCATAAATCCTCTTCTGTGATTTTCATCTGAACAAATAATAATAGGAAGAAAACTTAAACTCATGAGGGCTTACTTCTTGTTCATTATACTACTCTTGAAATTTTTCGGAAACCAAGTGCTAACTGATAGCAATCATATTGTAGCATTGCACCTTTCATCAACAATAAACCTGAAATTTCTGGAGTTTGTAGACACTGTTCCCTTGTTCTCTGTTTAGGAGACATTGCAGTGTAAATGGTTCAGACTGATGGAATGATCTGTCTTTGTTTTAAAGTTACTCAAAAACTTCCTTCATACGGTGTTCATACATATGAGCCAAATGTAAAAGGATGAACTAAGTAATAGCGGTACTGAGAACCTGGTGATAGGCTGAGGAACAAGCACATATTTTGAGTGCATCCTGATAACTGTTCTCTTCATTGCGTGTGGAGTATTTGGGAGAAGGGAAGAAGGCAATATGCTAAACATAAATGTGTAAGAATGAATTCATAAATTAATTTCAAGTAACTAATGGCTTACACGAGCTTTATTTCAAGATACGCTAGCCTCTTGTCAGAGATACAGCTGACATTAACACTAAGTTAATTGACTGACCAACATACTCTGTAGTGGTTTTCTTAAAAACGAACTTATTCAAGAAATATTATTTAGAGCAAAAATAACTTCATTTTTGAGAGCAACAACCTATAATGCTTTATACTTGACTAGAAAGCAACTGGCAAATGACTCAACTTCAATTTGTATCTTTGCTACTGTGGTTGATGGGTATGGGAGAAAACAAACTTGAGTAGAATAACCTACTTATAATATTTTTAACTCTGCATGGAGGGTATTGACACGTGAACAAGATGACTTTTGAACTTCACTGAAATGCACTAAATGACCTCAGTATGTGTATAGGTGCTTATTTATGTAAAATTCAGTTTTGCCTTCCATTACCTATGTTGGAAAAAGTTGTAAAATAGCATTAGGAATAAGTACTACTCAGAATGTACTATACAGGAAGAGTTTCTTGTTTTTGATAAACATAGGTTGTTCTGAAAGTAATACCTCCTATTTATTTCTGTGGAAACTAAAACAGGTACAAAGAGCACAACAACATTGTTTGAAAGAGCAAATTCTCAGCTACAAAACACCATGTTTCAATACGGTCACAGCTATTAGCTATGTGTTTTCAGCCACAGTGGGCAAGAGCCTATGTGCTGTGCCCATAGAAGTCAGCATGGCTGTCCAGAACGTGGTTTGTCTTTCATGTTGCTGTCACCACTGCTGAGATGAACCACTCACTGCCTCACTGTGTTGACATCCAGTGTGATCTCTGTAGACATTCTGCAAGCCTAAGTGAAAGTCAGAAGATGCCATTTTTTCACACGGAGGAATTCAGTGGCACACCTTTGCTTCAAATGCACTTCCATGTCAGAAGCCATCTTGTCAGACTGCCACTCTGGCAATTTATTGCATGGTAGCAAAATGTACTGGAATATTGGTTGGAAGATTCAACCTCTGCTGCCATACCACCAATGTCTGCCTCTGACACCATGGGCAAAATAATAAATAGGAGACATTACTTTTGGAGCAGCCCTTGTGTTTGGTTAGTGAAATTGGTTACTGAACTGCCATACGCATCTATTAAAACAATAACAACAAACAAGCTTGCACTTTTCTTGCATTCTTCCTGTATTTTTTTTATGCTTCAGAGTATTTTGGGGTGGGGAGGATTGGTTTGTTTGGTCATTGGCTTATTTTTGAAATAACTAAAACTATGCATGTTTTCTACCTAATTTCCTGTTGTTCTTTTTTCCCCCTGCTGAAAAAGCAAACAGATGGCCTTTCTTGGTGTTCAATGAACAAAACTCTTCTACAAAGAAAGGAGAGGCGTTTTGCAGACCATATGGAACATTCGCTGTTGCTTTGTAATAATAGTAAATATACTTTTTTAAAACTTACTGAACAAAGAAACCCAGATCCTGGTGTTGTATCAAGTCCCAGGAGAAGTCTTGTGATAGAGATCATATAATCTTTCACAAATGACTGCAAGATTTTTAACAGAAGACACAGAAAGACAGAAAAAAGCTTCAATGAATAGATGAGCAGATAACCATATGCACCGTATGTGAATTCCACAGAAACTGTACATGTGTTTGAAGTCAATATCTTTTAAGTATCTTTATCATTGCAGAAATAGTGATTGCTTTATGCATGCTGAATCTATTGATTAAAAATAAAAAATTTGTTCTGCATATGGATGTGACTCCATAGAGGAATCAAAGGCATGATGAGGTAGCTTGAAAACTAAGATGTTTATCAATGGAAGTAACTTGTTAGCATTTATTAGTTGTGAAAATTTAATGACTATCTTCTGTGCATAGGAAATGCTGTCCTACATTAGGTGGAGATGCAGTATAGAGTAGTGGGTAATATTAAGATGTGGCTGCTATTATTTTAATTTGAACTGGAGTCATTTGTCTTTGCTGGTCCAGGTAATGATGGAGGTAAAATCTGCCTTATCTTAAATCAGGCCTGTTGCTTAAACAAAAGTGTTTTGGTAGAATGATAGGAATTAGAGAGGACTAACCAAACTAAATGTAGGAATGCATGCTAAGGAGGCCAGGAATGGACATTACATAAGCTAAACTGCAAATGTTTCACCTCCTTATCAATTGGACTGCTGGAATCAGAAAGCTATGTGTGCTCTACTAACCGTGGTAGCTCTGTTCATTGCCACCTCTTGGGTGTAGAAGGGCAGCATTCAAAGCAGGCTATCCTTCCTCAGAATGCAACTTGCAACTAGCTCTTTGGCTTTATAGTGTGATGGCTTTTCATCTGGAGGTCTAGTTGACAAGAGTAAGAGGACAAGACAGGATGATGTAATAAAAGCTTCTATCAGCAAGTGAAGGTTGCTGATAAATTATTCATACAAATATTTCTATTGTTTTTTCTGATTAGAGGCACTATTTTGTTGGAATTGCAGTGAGTATTTAATGCTTTATTCCAGTGTTAACAGTCTCTGTAATCTGTATTTTACACAGCTAGTATAAAAACTACCCATTGTTTCTGCAGAGAGCTCCACAGTGTTATAATATTATAAAACAGAATTTGTTCAAGGACAGTCAGTTTTGGTTTGGTGACCGCAAGTAGTGCTGTCAGGTAGAATGTGCTCTATGGTCTTTTACCTTTGCTTGCTTATGGCATAGCATCTACATTAATGGGTTTATGTAGGAAAACAGGATAATCCAACGATGAAGTACAAAAAATGGGTGGTAACATGGCATGCCTACATTAAATGAAAGCGCACAGTTATTCACAGTACCTGGTACAGCAGTGTGTCCAACATACTGATGCTGAAAACCCTGCCAGCGGCGAAAGGCAGTCGAAACATAAATGCTAAATTAGATCCTTTCTCCCGTTCTTTCTGTACGGAAATTAAAAATAATGAAAAAAAAAAATACTACTTTTGGAGGGATTATAATACCAATTTGGTGCTACTTTGAAAGAGATCAAAAGTACAAAAATCGCTCAGAATGTACTTTCCATGAATATACAGCATGTGTTAAATACTTAAAGTTTTTTCAGGTTGAAATCTTTTGTTAAATACATATGTTGTTTCAATATCTGTATATAAACCTGTAATTTGACATTCTACCAAATCATCTTAAACAAAGATCGAGGTACTTCAACTGTGTTTAAAGCAGAGTTCTTTTTATTCCTTATCCAAATTTCTTGGTGTTGACAGTGGACTCTAACTCAGGTTCAGAAAGTCTACTAGCAACATGAATTATGAACAGAGGAAACAGATCAGACAGAATAGGGCAGACATTTTTTGCTTTGATGCTTCTGGGGAAGAGGAGCAGAAAAACATAAATAGTTATTCATTTTTCTTATCACAACTCATACATAGAGAAATCACAGCAACGTGCTACCTATTCCTTCCATTATTAGTGAGTAAAACTACAGATTTGAAGTAATTTTTCCTATTTTAAGGGGAGATGATTTATCAAGCTTTTAGCTCAGATGTCATGAAGAGCGTGTTCTCAAAGTACAGGGGACTCATGCTTTGGAATGGAGAGACATATCCATCACATACATGCACCAATCTATGCTTGGGACTAACAGGCTCAGAGGCAGCTTTATGGGGTGGGATATGGGGGTCCTGGTGGACTCAGGATTGAACATGGGTTGACAATGAGCCCTTGCTGCAAAGGCAGCTAACAGAATCCTGGGCATTAGGAGTGAGTGTTGCCAATAGGTCAAGAGAGGTGATATCTTCCCCTCTTAGCACTGGTGAGGCCTAGTGTGGAACACAGTGCAAAGTTCTGGGCTCCCCAGTACAAGGAGCCCATGTTCTGGAGAGAGTCAAGCTAAGCATCACTAAGATGATCAAGGTATTGAACCATAAGGAAAGGATGAGGAAGTATTCAGACAAAACAGTTCCAAGAAAAGGTATGGGGAGCTGTGGATGGGTTGGTTGATGCTGATTTCATTATTGTATACAAATATTTGAAGGGAGGATGAAAAGATGGTGGAGCTAGGATCTTTCCAGTGGTACCCAGTACAAGAGGAAATGGGCATAAACTGAAATGCAAATGGTTCTTTCTGAACATATGGAAACGCTTTACTGTTTTGGGTGACAAAGCACCAAATCAGGTTGTGGAGTCCTTCCTTGGAGATGAGCAAAAACTGTCTGAATGTCGTTCTGGGCAACCTACTCCAGGTGACCCTCTTTGAGCAAGGGCCATTCGCAAGAAAACTTCCAGAAGTCACTTTCAAATCCGACCATGCTCTGATTCTGTGATATGCTAAGTATAAGACTATTCTAGCTTGTGAATCATCCAAATATGTTTAGGTTCCATTGCAGCATGCTGTAACCTCTCTTTGTCATTGTTGGTTTCACCTGTTGATTCCTACAGCTTTGTATGGGCAGAGTTGAAAAGGATGTCAAGGAATAGATGTACTTTCTAGTTAAAAGTATTTGAAGTAACTCTTGCTGTCATTAATTCCTTTTTTGTAAAATGTCACCTCTGTTGATCTGTTCAGGTAAAGGGGGCCTCAAAATCTATCGGTAATATCTCGGTACTTGCTGGTTTTTATTATTATCATTTATTCTAAGTATTCTTTATATTCTCAATAAATGCTGTTGGCTTGTATTAGAATACACCATTTTTTAGGGCAAGAATGATCTGGAACAAGCATCTGCAAACTCAAGTACGGTGATGTCGTTACAGTAAAAAGTTTTATATTCTACTTCTGCTCAGCATCCTAGAAACTAATGCAACTCGTTAAGTCACAGCTCATTCCTAACCAGGTAACTCGCCTTATCAAACAGATCACATCTGTCACTAGCAGTTCTTGCTCCTCAAACAGGAACTCAAAATCTTAAAGTTCAAAGTGACTGAAGTTGTGACAACCACTTGTTAACTCACAAGCGGTATTCATACCAAGTGCTACCTGAATGACAGAAACTGGCCTCTGGAGCTCTGGCTGGGTTGAGGTTACTGATTTGCTGCAGGTACTTCTCCAGCTGGTGATGGGGGTACCAAAGCCTGCTGCATTGTGCAGTCCAACACTTCCTGGCACAGTTTCTGGGCTCCCACTGTGACTCACGCCATGTGTGCTGCTCTGTTAGCTTTTAAAATGTTAGCTACATTCTGGCTGACTGGCTAAATAAGCTTTCCACAAAACAGCAGGTTATTTCCTAATTTGCAGGCAGGTCAAGGCTACAGCTGCAGGCCCGTTATTATATATGTATATGTGTATATATATGGCAAATAACTAATAAGCAGACTGCTGTCATTTTATATGCAGATATGTTTGTCTAATACAGTGCTTTTCTAGTTATCACTGGGGAAAGAATTGTAGTTAATACACTCAACTTCACTTCCTTTCCCAAGATTTTATTTCCATATTATTCACCTTAGGTTTATTTATCATACTTTTCAATTAAAATAACTTACGTCCAGCCTGCTATTGCAGTTGTCTAGAGTCTATGCTTGCAACTCAGGTAAGCAAAGATAAATGGGAAAATTATCTTGTACACTTTTGTTCTATAAGGTCACACTCTTCTCTGTGCTTTTACATCATTAGGTCATAAGAAGGAAATATGCCCTTATAGGTCTCCTTTGTTTATGAAGAATAACTGACATAGTAATTAGAGTATAAGCCCATTAATTCCAACAGGAAACATTGTCCTGTCCACAGGAGATATTTAGAGGTGCTTGTGCAGAGCATATACTTTTTCATGAGTAACCTCCTTAAAAAAATCCAGTAAAATATTTTGCTCCTGAAATTAAATATTCTTTAAAGTATGCTAGAATTTTAAGTATCATTGTAGTTAGAATATTTTGCATTGTAAAAGTAAGATCATTTTGATTTGATGCTACAGTATCAGGTTGAGTTGCATTATATTTTGGGAATAATGTAATCACTAAAAGCACAGCAGAAATGCCAGTTTAACTGAGGAAAATTAGTAACTTAAATGAAGAACCAGGGAGGCATGTGTCCAGGTACCTAAGTTTTGGCATTGGGTTTTTTGTTTTTTTTTTTTTCCAGAATGTAATTTCAAAAGCATCTGGTAAACCTGCTTCTCTTGTTGAATTGATAAAAAAAAAAACCTATATACTTCATTATCCTTAATAAGTTCAGTGTGTTTAGACTTAGAGTTTAAATCTGCCCTTTATGGTTCAGTTTCATTGCTAAGATTTACGCTGCTTCTGAGGAACATTAGACCAAATAGAAGTACTGAACTGAAATCTCAAGCAAGGGAAAGCGGACTGTTGTCTTGGGGGTGTGGAAAGCTTGATTTTGTTGAAGTAGTAGTGAAGCTCTATGTTTTTATTCTTTATCTGTGACTCAATTTTTCTTTACCATGAGAAAAGCACGTATGCAGAGAAAACGCACACATGTTTTGGTTGAAGTAGCAAAGAACGTTTCTAACAAGTGCATTTCAGTTAAAATTAAAGAAAGCAGCAGCTTAGTTGTACAAAGAACACCTATTTAGAAAAGCATGCTAATATAGATAAGACCTTACATATTTATTCTGTAGCTCTATGTCGTATATTGGAATGCTTTTTGTTTATTGCGAAGTAGAAGATAGGAGTTGAAGAAAAGTTATTGTGAATGCAAACTTGTGTGTTGTACAGCAAATACTTCAATATGAAAACTATACACATTTCATAGCATACGTTACATTACATTCTTTGAATCATGCCACAGAATATTTTACAGGCAACTGTGACAATCATATGAAAAAATCATTTGAATGAGGTGTAGAGTTTATTCTTCCGTCTTCTGGGGAGAATTTGCTGAGGATTCTGGTTTGGTTCCATGTAGGGGTGGTTAGGGCAAAGGACTTGTTTTGAGAAATACTTACGCTTTGTATCCAAAGACATATAAACCAAATGGTTTATTTTAAAACAAGAGCCTGTACGTTTATTTTTCCCCTTTGTATTAAGTTTTTTATATTGCTTCCTTTCTTTTATCACAGAGTTGCTCTTTCTTTTTTCTGACTTAAAATAGATTTGTGAGAAATGTAATTTTTACTCAGGCATCTGGTGTTGATGTTTTTTCTCTATTACCTGCATTCTCATTGGTCTTCCCAAAGAATATGGCAGATGTAGAAGCCAGAAATATGTCAGAACACCTGAGATGTTTTTGTTTTTTTTCCATGTGTGATGCCCAGCAGATCCTTCTCTGACACTTTTTTGAAATTCATGAGAAAGGAGATATAACTACTCAAAGAAAAAGCATAGATCATTTCTAGCAACATAAATAAAAGACTGCGGTGCATGTGCAGTTCAGTAGAATGCACGCATATACATAACAGATCTGTTAAGATCTTAAAACGTTAATTCTTAACAGATTGAGTTATTTACTTCATCCTCAATCTTTGCTTTATGGTTATGGTTTTGTTCAGGTCAGGAAGTTCAGAATTGTCACTACTCAGAAAACAGTGATAAATGTGCACTTCTGATTTTGATAGTTCCGAGCATGTGTTGTGCTTCCTCTGTATTGGTATTTAAATTATAGTTTATTTTGGGGGGTGAGGGGGGTTGCATTTTGTTAGAACATGAGAGAATATCTGTGTGGCTCAAGTTTTTATCGTGATTTTGACTTCTTACTATTTTTAAGTAAAAACGTAGTCCATAATCATTAATACTGTGATGCCAATTACAAAACACTAACTGCAAGCTAACCTGAAGCCCTGCTTTGGCCCTCTGTCAGTGGTTGAAAGAGGTATACAACCCATCTTGATTTAATATATTCTCCTGCAATATTAGACAGCAATATGGAACTGCCATGGAAGGCTGTATATGTTGTGTACAACCAATGCAAGGTTTCCGTATGGAATGTACAAGGACATGACGCGACCCGCATGTGTTTTGTGGTCATCCAAAAACATAAATGTGATGTGGCTTGCTACAGAGGACAGTCAAGTGCGTTGTTAGATCTTATAAATACTGCCCATGTGAGATACAGCTGATTGAAATATAGTCACGGAAAACTCTTTTTAGTCCCTTTCTTGATGTAAGTGATTTGGGATCATTATCACTCCATCTCTCCAGTACTTTATGGTATCTTGGACTATTTTCCTCATTGCTTCTGTTCTGGCCTTTTAGCAAGAACAGATTCATTTATTATTGTTGATCTGGAGCTGCTATCTACAGATCTCAATTCAACAGCAAAATGTGTATCCTTATTATTTCTGCTTTTACTGTTTAATGTTACTTCAGATCTGCTTCAAGTCAGAACAGTACTGAAAACAAATTAAGACAGCAAGATTTATCCTTAACAGAAGATTAAAAAAGCAAGCCGTCTGTGTGTGTATCACACCAAATATGCATCTATCCCAGACTGATTACTGCTCACCTGATGTGTATGTACTTATGCTGGTGGAGGATATAAAATCAGAGTATTGTACGACAAAATATACACAGGCTTGCACGTATTTTAATAGATCATTTAGAGTTTTTATCCTTCCATTGAAACTTCTGATATTTAATTATCCAGGGCATTCTATACTCTTTAAGGTGGGGGATGGAGAGTGACTGGAGTGAAAAAGTCTATTTGAAGACTGGTGTCATGACAGTATTTGTCTTAATCTCATTTTTTAACTCAGAATATGGCCTGTAAGATCATGAAAACAATGCAGTCTAGAAAACTTTCAGTAGAGGTAGGTCAGTCAGATCACCATCTCTGAAGAACAGGTTTGTCCTGGAAATGATCAAGATAAGCAGATAGCCAAAGTTATTATCTATGCGTTCTGTAATGTTTTATCAGTAGTATCTTGGATGAGCCTGGGATCACGTATTCCTAAGCAAATTAAACTCACCTTACCTCCTTACAGCCTCTCCATTTGGTAACTTGAAAATGCCAAACATGAATGAGCCTATATGGGTTTGTCTAGCATTTAAGCAGTGTTACTACCCTTACCATCAGTAGGGATGTCCTATGAAAGAGAATGGATGCTCTCAAACCGTCATGATAATGTACTTACAGATTCTGTACCAGATAAATGAAAATGCTAACAGGATATGTGCTTACAACACTTTTACATCAAATCGGAATGCAAACTGCATTATTCTAGGACGTATGTATGTAGTAAGTGTTCAATATATTAAAATGTTTTATACATTAATTACCTGATACCCTCTTGGAATATCCTATTAGCTCTGAATATTCAGCTGCTTAGAAATATTCAGTTTTCCTTGATCAAACTGCATCCACCCCTGTGTCTGGAAGGTTGGTGGAGTGACATTAAAAGGTGACAAACTCAAATCAAAATTCCATTCTTAAATGAGGATAAAATTCACACAGGTGATCAGACCAAAAAAACTTGAACATTAGTGTTACAACCATGAAATGACTTCACTGTTTCCACTTGTTTTCGAAGCCTTGTTACAGCATCATAAAATGTTTTAAAAATTGTAACATTTAAATTGGGGCAGGGAAAAGGCAGGTCTCCTTACTTACCTTTTCCAGTTTGGATAGAGCGAGAGAATAGCAGTCTTTGGCTCTGAATTGCATGAATCTCATATTGGCAGGGTGAGTTAGTTCTGTGATAATGCTTAGGCTTGAGAACAACCTGTATTTTAAAAGAATGTTGCAATTTTAAGCTCTAGATAGAACAGTTCACAAATGTAAGGCTCTACATAATGCTGTGACTTTCATTCATGTCCATGTTTTTAATTAAGCACCTGAAAACTTCAGCCTTTTTCAGCAGTATAAAAGGCTTGTATAATAGACTCTGATATAAGGCTTTAACTTTGTTGTATTATACTGATAATACATGGCAGTCATCAATCATTTTATGTGCTTTGCTTGGAACACGATCTTACTGAGGTAATGTCAAATGGATTACACAGTGCATTTTTTCAACTCCTTAGTCCTTGCCCTCGGTTTTGTAGGGATGAACTTCACTGAAATAATAGTTCAAGTAGAGCCTAAATGTGGCAAAATGTATTTCGAAAGCTACCTAGCAGTATGTGCATTTATGTCATCTTACTGCAATTGCTTTCTATGTCTGTTGAGCTTTTAAAATATATATATATATATTACTGAATCATATGATTATACAAGCACTGGACATTGTTATGTTAGCAGTTCTGTTCCTGTGAATAACCAAATATAGTGATCATGTATGTAAAAAATGGAGTTAGTAAACTAGCTGAGAATCTGAGTCACTTAATGACATTTTGTGTGCACTGTAGCTTGAAAAGTGCTTTGTATTCTCAGCAGTTTCTGTGGCTATTTAGATAGGGCAGTAGTTATATAAAAGCTATTACATTCTATTAAAGATTAAGCACTTAGGGAATAAAGCCTGCATATGTAGGTTAAATACATGGTAAACACACACTGGAGTTTCAACTGAGGTACAACTTCATTTGTATCGTGTATTAAAAAAATAAATAAATGAAAGTCTTGGAAATACTCTGTACATATAACTTAGATCATTTAAATAATTAATTTTAATAAATTAATAAAAATTAATAAATTTACGTTTCTGCTGGCTGGAAATTTTTTCTTGTATCGCTGTATTCAACAGACCAGTGTTAAGGTTTGAAAAACAACAGTACAGTATTCAGAACTAAAAGCAAATTAAACAACTGGTCTAATGCTAAAATGCACATGATCTGCAGAAGATTTGCAAGTTACTAGGTTTCTGCTACGGATGGATTTCATTAATCACCAGCTTATAAAAGAAAATTACTAAAGATGCTATAAATGTACTATTGGTAAAAATTCATACTACTTATTTAAGAGTGCCCTCCAGCGGAAATAGGGGGAAAAAACGTTTCAGACGGTCAAAGCAAGATTGCCTCTTAACCCTAGTTTAAGGCATCGCCTGCGAAGCTTTCAGTAATAGGGTAGGCCTATTCTTTGCAAATGTTCCTTTTTTTATTTTAGTTTTTAGGGTTTTTGTTTTGGTTTTTTATTTAACAAAAAAGACTTGACTTGGGAGGAGGAAACCTTAATTGGCCTGATGGAAGACATGCTGTTGTTGAACAGGTATTTGGAAATTGGACAAGTGAGAGATGGGTATGATAAAGTACGAAAAATATGTAATGGCATCATAAGACCTTATTTGGTTCATTTCTAAATTGGTGCTGATTTCTAAGTGTCATTTCAATTACTAACTTAGTAGTTGTATTGTTATTAGCAAACTTCTTGCAGTTTTTGCAACTTAGCCACCAAAATGTTAGCTAATAAGAACTTAAAACAGGACTTCCTGAACACCAACGTTTAAATCCATTCATTAATATAAAGTAAGAGTAAATATCAACACTCCTAGTACAGATTTTCTGCTTAAGGAAACCCATTTTACTGAGGTGGTAGTCAATGATTAGCTTCATTTTTTACGTTGAGGAAGGTGTCTAGGACATAGCAGAAAACAAGTAATTGCTCCTTGTACTTTTAATCTATGCTAATTTGTTCTTTTGCGTCCAAAGGATTAGAAATTTCCTTCTTAATTTGATGCAACTGTTTGAGTTGCACCTTTTCGCTCCTTTTAACTGTAACTCTGCTAAGTTAGCGTTGTGTCAGAATCTTAATTGGTATGAAACAACTTCTAGCCTTAAAGGTGCTAATAACTATCATGTTATAAACAACACTTCCATCTCCTAAACAAAGCTGGATGGGGAAAAACTCTTCTGACAAAACAAGATGAGAAATTTATGTAAATCAGGGAATAATGCCGGAACAGGCTTATTAGAATTGGCAGCTTAAGCCAAACAGCATTGCACTGCACCTGCATCATCTCTTCAGGACTGTCTGCAATAAGGTCAGCTGATATGCGTCAATCAGATCAGGGAGATTTCTTATATTTTCTGACTAACTATTTCGTATGACTCAGTTGGAATCTTCTTCATTCATGTAAATATGTTTGAGAACAGCATATGTTAGCAAAACTCCAGCGATGTAAAATCCTTCTTTCATACTACAGTTTTTGTTCATTACTGTTGTGCTCCACCATGTTCATCACTTACATTGGTTTCTTACAGAGATTACTAGATAACAAAAAATCTTTAACTATATGTTAATTTACAAAGTTATTTATGCTCATGTGATGAATGTAGCTTATTCTGCAGAATAGATGAATGTCACTACTTTATGCTGCTTTGAAAAACTTAGCTATTTCTGCAGTTTTGACATTATGTAAGAATACAGTGAATATACTGGATGTGTTTGAGGAGAAGTACATTTAGAAAATAAGGTAAAATACAGAAGTTTACAAAGTTGACAGGGTTTTCTGGAAACAGTTTTAATTCTTACAACGTGGTATTTATTTCTGTTTATTTTGTATTTGCAAAAAGGACTGGGCAGTCTTATAATTCTACTGACCAGTTTCATGCATGAGTTAAAGCTGCCATCTAGTTGCAGCCATTGTGCAGGACAACTGAATGGTTACACAGCATGTTCTACTAGTTGGATGCCTATGATATGTAACGTGATACTGCGATTTTATTTTTTTAGTGTCGGACTGGGTAGTTAAGTTGAATGATAGTTTTGAAATGGGATGTGTGATTGAGATGCGCCTGTGTTAAATGCACATTCAAAATCTCAAAGTTAAAATAGAATAGAACTAAAGCTTCTTATGTAACAGATTAGGGTTTTTTGGAGTGCAGGCAGTCAAGCTAACGCTACTCAACTACACAGTTGCATTTTAAAAAAATAATAATAACCTGTTGAAATACTTTGAATTTCACATGCTTATTTTCCTTGACCAAACCTTACTAAAATAAACCACAGTAGGTGCTGGACTTAAGGACTATATCAGGGAAGCACTTCGTAGCTGTTTGTATAGTGTATACGTATCTGCTTTTGTTTGTGAGCTTTTTCCCAAGAAACTAAGAACTTTTTTGCTGTTTAAAGTGATTTCTATCCTTTGGTACTTGTTGAATTGAGGTACTTAACATGAAGCGTAGCTTTAATCAGGAGATGTTCTCAAATGATCAGGAGGAGGTCTCTGAACTCTTCCTCGCAGCACTGCTTTCTTAGTTGCTTTCCTAGACTGATAATTTTCCACTCTAAATTCAGGTATTCCTTCATGACTCTGAATATGCTGTTGTCACAGGTAATGTTGCACACACATGCCTGGAAATCTGATTTTTGTTGAAAAATCCATTTTCAAAGTTTATATACAATTAACTTCATAGTAATGCATAAGGTGCTGCTTTAGAAGGATCTGCTTTTTGAATTGTCTTTAGCAGCGGAAGGACTGCTGCGCTAAGGAAAATATGGGGTTTCTTTGTCCTGTTTTCAAAAGTAACATCCGTTCCTTTCCTATAAACCTGAACATTGTCTCTTAAAGTTATCCTCCAATCTGGGGGTGAGTTTTGTCTGAGATTTCAAGGGAATTATGCCAAGAAACAGAGTTTTATAGCTAAGGATTTTTGTGATGCAAAAAGAAAGGGGAAACAGAACACAAACCCTGGTCTGAAAACAGAAAGCATGTAAACATGTAAAAAGAGACTGCAAAAAATCTCTTACCTGAAGAGTGTTTGAACATTTACAATAGTCTTAGCATCTGCCATATAGTCTTCCTCTGCACTCATTGTACTTTCTTTGTCCACCACCACCATATTAGCTGCAAAGGTGACCCCACATCTTAACAAGTCATCTAGGCTTTTGTGAAGAGAAAGAGGGAGAAAGAAACCAACAAGTCACTTAAACCTGGAATGCTTAAAAGATTAGTGATGGTTGGTACCGATAAATCACATTGAGTTGCTGGTTCCCTGCAACTCCATGTACGTATTATAACTTCTAATACAATCTGTGTCAAAAATATCATGAATTGAGGAGAATAGAATATGAATTGTTTTCCTTGAAGTCATACAGAATGCACTTCAGCAGGTTGTTACGGTCAGTCTCCTCTTCCTAAAATTGTGGAATTATTTCAAGTTAAAAATGAGCCTTTAACAGATACACGGAGAGACTGTATGTCCTTACATGTTTCATCAACTTGCTTCATTATTGCTATTTTTGGCAATAAATGGATCTAAAATGATTTCAGTTGCTCTTTACCACAATTACGTTTCAGTTTCAATAGGTTAATAAGGGTTCTAAGGGACATCTGAAAAGCTCCTCTGTTATCTATCAGAGTGCTGTTACAGTGCTTTTAGGAGCAGCTGTACCTCAGTAAAATTTTTACCCACTGGACAATATCTACTGCGAAGCTTGACCACAGAAAACCATCACTGACAACTAAATTAAGTTGTCAGCATGCCTTATGTTTATTTCCAAAATGGAGCATGTTTTGGTTGTTAGTTTCTGTGGGAAAAGTTACTTTTAAAACAATTCTGGAAAAGTTTCAGGAGGATTTTTTATTTAGTTAGTTTTGTAATAAAAGCTGCTGGGAACCAAGCGACTCTTAAGTGAAAATGAGAAGAAAGGGTATTTCATGGTTTCCAGGGGAAGCTGAAAAGCTACATTTTTTGCATCATTCTCTTTACTTCCAATGAAGAAAAGCTATTCTGTCATTAGAATTGCTTCTCATTTGGCAGTTGATCTAATCTGTGATAATGCCTTAACTACACTGATTCAATTATTATTGTTCTCAGTGATCTTCTAAGGCTCTTAAGTTTTACCTATCCTATTATAAATCTGTTTTGAAATTCTAGAATAAGGAAAAGGATACACGTTATTGGTGTTAATGTTACATTTTATGTGTTCTTCCAAAACAAATACGATGTGTAATTTTGGAAACTGCAGCTTAACTGGTGGTTGACTATTAAAAAATAGGTCATGTGATCTATATTAAGAATGTCAGTGCACATGTGGAAATCTGACCTTTCTCTATGTAACCTAATTACTGCTGTTTCAGTTTCCTAGTTGATGAAAACAGCAGCACGTTCTAAAATACAACTGTACTTTCTGCTTTTCAGTGATGAAAAAACTAGTCTTTTTTTTTTTTTTTTAAGTTGTACTACTAGTTTGAGTTATTTGTAAAGATGTGGTGAGAGATAAAAATATTTACTAGAATTCTAATTCAGTTATCAACATTTCTTAATATTTAACATTCCTACTGGAATCTGGTCAGTTACGCATCTCACATCATTTATACTTGAAGTCTGTAGATGTTTCTGCCTACTTGGTACATTTTAATGAAGTTCATTCCAACTGTGGATTTCTGTAGGGATGTTTTTCTGCAGGCTACTTGCTCCTAACAAAAAGGAGTGGTGTAAATGGGTAATTCTTTTTGTGGTTTTCTCTTCAATGTGGTGACATTTCATGCCACCACGGCATGAAAGAGGTGGTAAGAGGTGGTAGATGGCATTCTTAAATGCATTGAAAATTAATTCCAGAAATATTAGGAAAGGAACTTTGTATATTTTACATTGTAGCATTTAGCTAAGCATGATTGATTTCTATTGATTTTATATGATTTTAAAACATTTAGGAGAACACAGAATAAGTATGAAATCTTGTTACTGATGAAAATAGATGTCAAAAAATAAACTACAGAATCTGACTGGATTTTGAAGTGACCGTATTGTCAGATTTGATGCTTAAGTTCGTGTTAGCAGTACTGCAAACAAGGGAATTTTGTGTAATGTCTTTGATGGAATGTGCTCCTCTGCTTTATGCATTCATTTCTTAAAAATAAAAATGAACAACACACACCTCACAACAAATGGGAAAAACAAACCCTTTAGGCAAGCATTTAGCGATTTCCTTTTTGAAGTAAAACCAGTAATTTTTTTTTACAATTTAATCTTCCAAGTTAATTAAAATAGTTCAAGGTCTTTGGGTTATTAATTATTTTGGATACTGTGATTCAATTCAATTAGTCTGTTTCTATGAATTTTCTGTAACCTTTATAGGATTAAGACCTTAAAAAAAATAGTAGCTATTAACAACCCAAGGCACATTCTTGCTTTAGAAAACCAAATCTAGTAGGTGAAAAACATCTGTATAGATCCACTGCAGATCTCACAGTGAACAAGATGCTGTCAAGGTAAATCTGCAGCTCTGTCGCTATTATAAGTAGTTTTAAAGCCCCTGTTACAACAGGATGAAACTTTAAAAATGTTGAATATTTAAAATTTTCATTGAAAAAATGGATTCTGCTACTTCAGGGCAGGAAATAAATTATTTGATGTCTGTGTGGAGAATGAGTATCATGCCACTGCAGCCCCACCTCAAAAGCAGCCACGCAGTGAAGCAAGCTATTTTCTACTTTGATCGGGCGCTCTAGGCACAGGAGCTTACTAAAATGCTTATGAGTCATTGCTCCTGTCTCCCCTTTGTCATTTTGGCCTGATTTTTTTACGTTAAGTCTATGTTGCTAAGCTTAGATATGCAAATAGATACTAGCAGAATTTCTGAAGCCAAACATAGGAGTAGGCAAATATTTTAAGTAGGGGAAAATGAAGACTGTTGGACACATTTAAACTCATTTGTTTTAGTGTAGTTTACATTCCATAGCTATTTTACATAACCCCATTGTGTAAATGATAAAGGATGTCACTAGAATCAGAGGTATTACTTGGCAATTTCTAGAGACGTACTAATAAATGTTAATGTTTGGGTTTTGAAGATATTAAACTGTGTTCCCTGTCATACCTTTTACTAACAATATCCTTTAGAAGTCAGAGATTTGAAATCCCAAACTATAGCACACGGACACAAACCATGCATGCAGATAGATCATCTTCAAACATAATACACACATAGACATGCAATGACAATACACAAAACAAGCCACTGACCACTACAATGTTAAGTTTTCTAACAGTTACTTCACCTACTTGTCGATAGAGCCCACCATGTAGTAAACCATTGGAAACCAACAGATTGCATCCAGAAAATGCATATCTGGCCTAAGCAGCAGATGGGATTACAAAATGAAACACAATATCACAACAGCAGCATCTCTTCTAAAATACTTCAAAAAAAAAAAAAAACAGGTAGTTTGGATGGTGGTTTGTTAAATTCAAAAAAAAAACCAAACAAGAACACCTTGGAAGTCATATCTCTTTACGCAGGTAATAGAGTTGCAGAAAACTGAATTAACAGTGCTGTAATCATAAAGAATGATCAGAATGATCACATGCTTATTAATAAATGCACCTCTTAAATCAGAAAATTTATGGCACAGTACAATTCCAAATATAAAAATGAATGTCTGGTTTCAAAGGCACGCTGTCAAGTTGTATTCCAGTGTATGAATTAGGGATACTTAAAATAAGCAGTGAAAACTTAATAAAAATGTGCAGTAGAATCATTGAGTTTTAGTTAGTAACTCTAAGTTAATGAGAAAAACTTGAAGAAAAATATTATCTTAAAGACAGTGTGAGAAATAAAGTTTTGTTGTTTATTCATAAATTTTACTGGATTTCTTCTTGCGTTCTGAGAAAAAACTGAAATCTCAAAAAATGCCACATACAGGGATCAGAATAGGCGTACTGTAATAGTGGGTTGATAAAAAGAAAATAGGATTATAGCAAAAAGGCACAGGCAGGTTCATCAAAGGTGGTTGGATTCCTGAGTCCACTGAAAGAAACTACAAAATGCCAATTGACTTGAATGGCACCCGGAACTCAGCCTAATGCATGTATAGAAAGCATGCTGGCTTTTCAGGTAGGACTCTGCATCCCACTGAATGCTGGGAGGAGCCACTGCAAAATCTGTGTAGAAGGTACAAAAATAAGGGTTCTAATTTAATTATCAGCCACAACTTAACTTTTTGCTGTTAAAAAGGAATTTTAGGTGTAAAATTATAGCACTTGAAGTATGTTAGCTCAGGCTCTGTAGTGGAAATGATAGCATGCACTAGAGGGCGCTGTATGCTCACACCACAGCTTAAGTATCGGTTAGTAACAAACTTAAAAACTAGAAATCTTTAAAGAGTAATTCAAGCTTTCACCAAATCATGTAATTCATTTTATGCCATAACATATATACACTTAAAACCTTTGCTTTGTAAACACAGGCTTCATTAAGAAGCTGTTTGAGGCTAAAGTAGAACACTTCACTGCAGATCTTTGCATAAAAAATTGCTTGTAATAAACCAGAGCATAATATATGGAAACCAGTGTCACTTTAGCGTCAGTATCTGTACAGCACGTCTTCTGATGTAGTTTCTTTAAGTCCTAATTCAACCTCATATTCTGTATCTGGCTAACCTCCGTTTTTGTGTCTTCCAAATTGTGGTTGCAGGTATGTAAGCAGCACCAAAGAGCTGCAATTGCAAGTAAGTTCTTAAGCAGTACTATGGTTCCTTCCTTCAGCCCCTCCCCCCCCCTCCAAGAAATGTAAATTATTTGAGTTCAGATTATTAATGCAGTAGTCTTGTCAGATGTTTTCTCTGAAATTTTAAAAAGCTAGTGCAAAAAAGGCTAATAGTTTTAGCCACCTTCACACGGATATGATGTTAACAACAATAGTACGGGCTCATGTTATTGCAGAGAAAGGGAACGAAAAGGTGGATCCTGCTGACCTAAAGAACTACTTATTTTAGAGTCTAAAATTATTAAAAAATATCCCAATTAAGGCCATTAAGTGTCTTGTTGTAAAAGTAGTGTTTGAAGTGCAGCTTCATAGCTATGAAAATGTTAAATGGGTTGACTTTTTTTACAGTGCCTACGAAGTTAGTTCACTTTAGCCACTATTCGTATTACTTTGAATATTTCAATAATTCACTGAAACATCACCTGTGAGGAATAAGGACATTAGAATGTAACACAGCCATTTACAGTGAGCAGAAAGTCAGTTTTGTATACGACAATACGGGTTCTGTGCTTTTTCACTTTTTGCAAAGATGTATGTGCCATAATGTTTTTGATTTTAAGTTGGCCATCTGAAGAGTGATCACCTATCAAAGTAATGATAAAATGATTTTAAAACGTACCACAAAGGGGGGGTGGGTGGGGGGGGGAAGGAGAAATATATTTAAAAACTACATACGGGTTATCCAGGAGTAATACAATGGGATTGAGTTCTTTCTTTGGTCTGTAATAAGCTCTAAGTGGAACGATAAAATTATATAAGCCATTTCCAGCAGTTTCTGCTGCAACAATAATCAATTTATTTTTGAATCCGTAGGCTTTGGCATCTTCGTAGTAGTTATGCTGGCATCCCTAAAATTAAAACGAGAACCGAGTTCAGTGGATATGAATAAAGACGTAGTGGAATGGAAGGTTTTATCACTAGAGATAGATGCAAATGCTTGGTGATGAAAAAGGATGAGAAAATTAGGCTGTGATAAAGCTCACATCTAAGCAGAAACTAGAGTTTAACTGTTCAGATGCAGTAGACAAATGTGAATGCAGTTTTATCCAATGCCAGGAAACTCCCTTTACCTTATCTAGTCTTAGACAACAGAAGGGCACTTTTTCATGCAGAAGATGACAAAATGTGGGAGAACTTCCAATATAAGGAGAGTAAGGAGGATAGCCTTTGGCATACCTAGTAGAATAGAAAAAAAATATTTTTAGTATAGCCAGTGAAACACAGTTCATTACACAGCTGTTTTATGGGATGCTTATACCTATGTCTAACAGTTATTTGTAGACTAAGAGTCAAGTACATTAAATGAACAAAGGTATGTATTTTAAATCTTTGACCATTGTATAAAATGTATCAACAGCTGGCAGGTTTTTGTGAAACGAAGGGGTTCTGTTTGGCTTTTTTTTTTTTTAATAAGCATCTTTGGAAATGGGCTGATATGTTGTAGTGTGCAGGCCTAGTGCTTTAAACACACTGGAGTATAAGGAGAGCTGGAAAATAAAGACAAAACTAGAAAACATAGTGGGACAGCTTCTCTTCCTTCCCCATTTATCATTCAGAATCTCAAGAATGAGTGAGGTCATTACCTTCTTTTACCAAAAATGAAATTTCTAATTGGCTTTCATTTTTAATGAAGGACTACATGATAGTGAGGAAGAGTGTCACTTGCAATGGGAGGTGCACAAATATCCACAGCCATCAGGGGAGGCTGAGAAAATAGGAGGCCTTTTATATTCTGTTATTTCAGTTTGCAGTCTGAGGATGACTTATTCTATTATTTTTTTCATTGGATTTTTATGATCTTCCCTGGGGCTTCTCATACTTAGCAAAGGTGGAGATGTGAAACTGCTACGTGAGCCGTTGGCTTGAGTATTTCAGTTTTAATATCCTCTTCAGTAATCCTAATAAACATGATTGCCTATTTTATTTTAATGGCAGTTACAGGATTTGCTTTTTTGTGAGCAATGCATCATTACTTTCAGTAATGTGCTAACAAACATTTTAAATTAGATGTAATAATATGATCTCATATCATGTTTTGGATTGTTCATATATTTTGAAGTCAGATACATAATGTTAGTGTTCAGCATGCCTGTTAAACTACCTGATTGTCAGGACAGGACAGAGGTATTTGTTTACAGCTTACTTTAGTCCTACTACGAACTGTGGGGGAAAATGGTCATGAATGTCACTTGCTGTGTATGCTATAAACTGCCATACACAGATCTTTATTACAGCATGCAGAAAATCTCCCATAAATGGAGGACATGATCTGTTTTTCTTCTTTCAAAATAGGTATAACAGTGTTCTGCTACCAGAAAACAGTATTTCTTAAAAAGAAATATTTCCTTTGTGTGTCTTGCTTGCTACCACTTCTTGGATTGATCTGCATGTGCCAAAACTGTCTATGCTTGTTTCAAATAACGTTACTTAGTTTACATTAAATATACATACTCTAAGCCTGCAGAGACTTCATCATCAGATGGAGTGGTTTCATCTTCTGACTGGTCGCTTAGCAGGTCACATGCCTGAAGTGAGGATGAGTCTGCAACCTCCAGAACAGGTGCTATACTGGGCCGTCTGCCCTCTTTAGCTCCGTCAGAAGGAAGAGCTAGCGTAGGTCCGCTGGTTGTTCGGCATCCTGTGTCTTGTAAATCGATAGCCACAGTTCCTGAAGTAGTGTCGAAATTGGTTTTACAATGTGATACTCAGAACATTTAAATGAGATTCCCATTTTTAGTGGGGATTTTCAGACCTCGTGGACAAAGACTGAAAGGAATACTGCATCCATTAGTTGTGTTTATCATGTCAAAGTATAACAAATATTTTCTCTTGAGGAAGCCTTTTCCTGTAAATTTGCACTACCCCTAACAATGAATGCATATGCCAAGTATAATTAACTTGTATAAATATGCATCACCAGTAGATTTCATATTTCATTCATGTGCATCATTTAGTAATAATTAGAAATTTGACACCACGTGTAACAAACTCCCGAGTTATTTTCACATTACTAAAACCTATGTTAGAAGTTGGCACCCGAATTCTTGATAATTTCCTTTCTAACTTCTCTGTTTCTTTTTTACTTAAATTTCAAGATATTACTTCCTGAAATGAGATAGAAAATGTAATGGTTGGGTGAGATTCTTTGTTTTAATAAAACCAACTAGTAACTTGGCATGGAAGAGAAGTTAAATCTTGATGGTAATTACCGTTATGTAGAATTGAACTAATTTATTATAAATTAATTGATGCCATTTCCATGTGTGCAAGCCATAAACTCCATAGTAAAAAATAATAATAATAATGAAATTTAAAAAAAAAAATCAGATTTCTGATGTCTTCATGACGCCGTATTTATCTATATACATTCACACATATGTGCAGTCAAGGGAAAAATACCCTTTTTAGGAAAAGGAGAGGGGAAGTGTTTAATATACGTTCTTTCTGCACTCTTTTTTAGTTTCTTAATTATAGGAAAACATTTTTAAAAGCTTGAAATGCGCTGTTTATTGAACATGTTGTGAGACATGTTTTTCTATTAACTTACCCATGCTGGCTATTATACTGTGTACAGGCAACCTAGAAGCTCCATGATAAGATAATTTTGATTCGTGTCTTTTTCTGTGTTTTTCTTGCTTCTTGAAAGCAGAATTCTCTTCTTTGGTGATATTTATATAAAAGCATATATCTGTAGAACTCATGATATACCGAGGACCTGGATTCAGCAAAATGTTTTTGTTATCTTCCTTTCTAACACCAATCAGACAGACTCCAAACCTTAATTAGAAAAGGAGAGGCATGGTTCACTTTTTATAGTTCTGTATACACTAGAATTTTCACTGTCTAAAATGAGCCTTCTGTATATTTTATACTCTACAAATTGAGTGTTTCCAGAATTTTGGATGTCAAATGTTTGAAAGAATGTTATCCCCTAAGTGCACCACTTCTGATCAAGCAGTTATTTTTAAAATGATGAATCCATAGGTATCTGATTCCAGTGTGTTTCTTTATCTCCAGAGATTCTTCTAACGATGTCTCGGTTAATTTTTCTATCAGGTGATTAATCCCTTCTGAGAAATTATTAATAGAGAAATGAATACATTATATGAAAAATGTATTCATCGTGGTAAATTGTTCCATGTCATGGAAACTACTTAAAGAATTTTTAGCCATTTGCTTCTAAAAATCTATTAGCGAGAGAAAAGAAGGAATTAAAACTAAAAAAGTCTTCTGGTCACATGTTAAGTATAACAATAAAATCAATGCTCAGAGTTTGAGTCTGTAAGTTCTGTTCACATAGCAGTACTGAATAAAAGATGCCCGATCTGGAACATAAAGAAGATGCGTTGACGTTCTTAAAATTCAATCTAAGTGGGGAAAAAAATATATTGAACAATCACCAGGGTGTAGCAAGAATCATCTTAAAATTGAATGCTTTGCGTAAACTGAACATGCTGGATTTCCAGCTGGCTCCTGAATCAAACAACCAAAACAAAAACAGTCAAAAAGATTTGTGTTCTGATATAACCCATGTCTTAGGTATGATTCTTTATGGTTGTCAGCTTATCCTATATATCCTTTATATTCTATTCTCTCAGATTGAGCTGCCTATAAAGAACCAATACAAGCTTTTACATGACCAATTGTAACTTACAGAAGTTACAATCAAGTAAAATATATTTCCTAATATACAATGAAATATATTGGTGGCCAGATGTTTTAATCCAGAAACAGAGTAATGCCTGATATTGCACTTTTGAATGCAGAGCTACAATTGGGGCAAAATTTTAAAGTCAAACTTTTATAGGAAAATAAACATACTTTTTATGTGCATGGAAAGAAGCATATGTGAAGCTTTTCCCCTCATACTCAGCAAAAAAAGTGCTTTCTTCCAGGTTAATGTGAAACACTTCATTACCAGAGCATCTGCCATACATTTTCTGCCACTGTTCTGATGATTGCTGACTCTCTCTGAAACATGTACAGATAAAGAGAATAATTAAAACTTAATGTACCATTCTTATTAATCAGAGCATGATCACTTAGCAGTAGAAATTATAAACGTCTGAAGATCCCATGTGCTTATCTGAAAGAAGTATTCTCAGATCAAAGCTTGGTGATACTATAAATATGAAGATTGTTTTGATGAAATAGAGACCATTTTCTGCTAAGTAATAGTTGGATTACGTACTTCAATACCAGGACAAACATGGCAGAATTAGGTTAAATTCACACCATAAGAAGTAGATTCACTGCAATTGAAAGATGGCAGGTGAAACCAACTGCATGCTCATTCTATTCATAAAGACAGTCCCTTCACATGCTCCTTCACAGATTGTCTGGTTCCTGTTCAAAGTGGTAAAGAATAATTGAAAATAACTTATGTAGGCAGGTCTCATTTGATTTATGTCACTTTATCTGTAAGAAAGATTTTTCTCTGCATTTGCTCATCTGTTTGTTGTCTTCAGTATTTACCCAGAAGGTGTTTTTAGTTACTGTGCCTTGTATTATACTATCCTCTTTTCTAGTACAAGAAGAGAAATCATTAATCATTTTAAGGGTCCTTTACTAAGTGCAGCTAATGTTCTTTATCCAAGTGTATTGTTAAGAGGAAATGTTCCAAACCTTACTAACACCAAAACTTGCAGACTTTGGCCTCTGTGAACCTCCTCCTTTACTGAAATTTTACAAGGAAACAAGTTTCCATCTACGTGGGTTTTACTAGGTATAGTGGAGGTGTATGTATCTTTATCAGAACGTACAAGTGACAAATATGCTCTGCGTTTTGCCTTCTGGAACTAGCATCTCTACATGCTGGCACTTGTTAGTGTTCATTTTGACTTTTTCAGTATCTTGACACAATTTGTTTTTCTTCAGTTTCTGTTTTCCTCACCCTCAGCAAAGAAACATTTTGTTCTGAAGTTAATGAATATAAGGTAAGCGTTTTTATTGCAACGGTATTAAAAACAGTGTATTAGGTATAGAATAGAAGAACTAGAAGCCTAATTGCAGAAGAAAATTGTTTGATATTGAATTTTACTCCCAAATCAAAATGTTTACCTGTTCAGAGTCTGCTTGGTTCCAGTTAGCTGCCGAAAAGCTTCCCATGGTGCTGTTCTGTAACAATCACATGAAGTTCAGGTCAGAAATGCTACTGTCTTCCAGAACTTTGTTTTGTATTATAAACTGTGTTTGAGTTCTATTAATAGATTGGAAATGTTTAAAGGTAAATGTTAAGATTAATAATAATAATAAAATTATGAATATGAATACAGAAAGACAATTTGTGCCTCATAATCTGAGTTCTACAAACATCTTATATGAGAATGAGATGAACTGCAACTGTCCTGGCCACTATACCTTTAATAGTATTCAGTTGGCATAAGCAGCAGCAAACTTTTTAATCTTAAAAGAAAGTTGGTCTGGTCAGAATTGCTTGGGAAATGAACATCTTCCCTAACCTCTTCACAGATTTATACTGGTAAATATGCCGTGTTTAATTTGTGTGTTTCTTTTTCTTTACTGTTTATTGTCTTAGCATTCTCATTAGGATAGTAGAGAGTAATTATTTTTCTGTGCTCTGTTGCTATTTATTGCTTTCAATTTGCAGTAATTTCCATATGCTTGGTTCTTTTCTGATCATCATGAAGCTTATGTTACTAAGTGTCACACTACTTATTAGTAAGTATAGGAAGTAGATTCCCTGCATGTACATAAATCAGTTGGTACTTGATTTATAGGAGTGCCAACAGCTGCATTAATACTTTTGAGTTAATATTTGAGTCTGGTAGAGCTTTTTCAGTGTTCAAATGTTTTGTAGTTCTCTGATAAACATTGGTTAGGATGGCTTTTGGAAGCATCTTTTTTCCAAAGAGCTTTGCAGAGGGGACAGGTTACTGTCTCACAGCTGGGAGCATTGCTGTGGCTGAAGGCTTCCAGGACCTCCCTCAGCAGTGACTGCAGCTACAGGCAGCTGTGAACACCAACTCCTAGTGGATCTAATAGATGAGAGAAGCTGTCTGCTTCAAGTGACAGAGAAGGCTGGATCAGAAAGAACTCCAGGAAAGGGACCTTGGTAAAGCTTAATCATAGAATCATATAATTGCTCAGGTTGGAAAAGACCTTAAAGATCATCAAGTCCAACCACAACCTAACCATGCTACCCTAACTCTAACAACCCTCTGCTAAATCATGTCCCTGAGCACCACATCCAAATGGTCTTTAAACGCATTCAGGGATGGTGACTCAACCACTTCCCTGGGGAGCCTATTCCAGTGCTTAATCACTATAAGAGATCACTATTGGTGGGGACATGCTTGTTTGAGTAGCAGGGAGAAATTTTTTATTGTGAAGTTCTGAATTATCAATCTAACTACTTTCTGAATGAAGTCTTACCTATGATATAAATTTGAACAGACGCTCACAACCACTGCAGTAAAGTTCCTAAACTTGTGAGTCAACAGATTTAGGGCTTCTGTGGAAACCTGAGCTAATCTTTCAGAAAATCCTTTCAGTGATTTTTGAAGAGACTGATAGTCTTGAAAAGGATTACCCAGGATTGGAAGCAGACTCCCCATAGTCCACGCCTATTCTTTATTAAGAGAATACTCGCAGGGGGTTTTAAAACGCACATCCTAAAAGCTTAATGCAGGTTCTAGTAGTTAGAATAGTGAAAGGAGAATGAAACAGGAACCGGTGCAACAGAAAGTTTATGTTAACATTGGAAGTCTATTTTTCCAACACTTTAAATTATTAAGATACGGTTTAGTTTGAATTTAAATGCTTGTATGCTTAAATTTTTATTTGTAGTTCATATAATCCATTTCTGCTGAATGTTTTTACTTATACTGAGTTAAATTAAGATGCTCATCTGTCATCATTCTACTTATGCGTAAACCACTGAAGGAATTAACAATTAGAACTGAGTTTAACTATTGCACAACACTAGAAATTTTCTAGAAAAGTATAAACAGTCTGACTTAATTACTGAAATTCAAAACAATTTTATGCCTGCTCTACAGTGGTAACCTATAGATGAAGCTCAAACCATACATGTATTTTGAAAACACATTTCCCCTGAAAATACTGCAGTGCAGAATCATTGGATCACTGATTTTTACCAACATTCTTCACATGCTACATTCTGTGGAGATTGTAGGAAGTGAAGAACGCAAGTTTGAAAGGATTTTTTCCTCTAGAACGTTGTGTACACTTAATTATCAAGTTTGAGAATATATTTTGTGACTTAAGTATAATATTCCTAAAGATCTGATCTATTCCTCTATTGAACTATGACCTTATTTTAGTTAGCAAGCATTTAAAGCAGATATGAATATCACACACAAAAAGTACGAATAAAATATTGAAATAAGTCATTGAAAATTGGGACACATAAGTAGTAATCCAAGAGAAATAAATTTATTTTCACACATTTAAATCCTTCACATGTTTTTTTTTTAAATGTGTGATTATTGTCCTTTGAAGAAAGATTACATTTAAGAAGTGCATAGTTGTTAAAAATCAGTCATTAAATCTGTGATTATTAAAGATCTACTTAATTAATAGTTAAAAGCTCAATTTTTTCAGGTTAAATGTGGCCTCCGTAACATTCAGTTATGAGCAAAAGTGTATTCAAGTGCATCGTTACAGAATGGTTTCATGAATTACAGAGCAGTCCAGCAAAATGAAAGCCAGCTGAGTCCTCAGTTGGTAATACTGAGTGCTTGACCTGCTGACTTTCTTTCTACTTTGAGCAGATTTATGCACTTGTACAAAATAGAATGAAAAAATAAAAATCAGAGTTAAATTAGATTTTTGGAAACGTATTCCAGCATTTCCAGGTGATTTTAGAAGTTGTAAGAAATAAAAGGGGAAGAAGAAAACACCAGTCCGGGAATTCTGTATTTCATAGCAAAGATATTGCATTTGGAATACTTGATCTTTTCTCACTTCTAGCACTATGAAGACAACTCAAATTTGCTTTTTTTCTTTTTTCTTTTTCTTTTTTTTTTTTTTTTGACATTTGAAGTTATTTACCTTTAGTTTGTTTTTAACTTTAATGTATATAGCTTTGTTTTAAAGAACAGTCACATCTGTATAACTTACTAGTCCAGTATTAACACTCATACTCCAAGGTATCCAAAGTTTGCCATTTGACACTGTCTTGGAATCTATCTTGAACTGAAATGCTCTGTTGAGTGCTGTCTAAAAGATTGATATCTAAACATCTTCACTTTTCCAGTCCCTTTGTACTCATCTAGCAATCAATTCTGTAATTTTCTGTAAATACGATTCAAAGTAATACTGATAATTATGTGCAAAAATACATTTTTTTCCTAGTGTACAGTAACCAATTTTCAAAGTTTAAACCAGACAAGAAAGCAGTTTGTTTAACAACCTTGATTACATCAATTCCTATTGGAAAAAAAAAGTAATAAGTACTTTTGCATTCTGCTGTAGTTATTTGAACTAGAGTTGGGAATCTATTTAAAATTACAAATATGCCTAAGTTAGAAATGCTGATGTTCTCGGGCATAGTATAAGACGTTACATATGTCAGTTTTTGTGCTTATAGAAAACTTTCTGATACCTGCTATTCTTCTTTCATGCACAAATAATACGGAGTGATCTTAAATGGCTCTGTATTCTGTTCATGCATATCATGAATGAGAAGTAGACAGACAGAGAATGTATGTCACCATGACTTTCAGGAGGCATGGAAACAATATTTTATTGCGTTCTGATTAACAGATGCTACTTCAGACAGGGGCATTAAAACCTTGACATTTGTTCTTGCTGGTAACAAAAATTCTAGCTATTATTTCGCTGTTCACCACCTTTGGCACAGTAGAATACTATAAGTGCCATACAGAAGGTTAAATAACTCTGCTTATGGTTATCAAGATATTAGTGGGCATGTGGTTATTTGATAAAACATGCATTTCTAGTGCTGTCAAATGTGCAGTCTGTATGCATGTTCTCCGCTTTTACAGATATATTCAGGTTTACTTTTTAATGCTTTTCTCTGCCCATGGCATTTTATTAAGAACACCTTAGTATTCCAAGTCAATAGTGTAACAGGAATAATAGATTTGGTAGAATTCTTCTAATAAATATAGAGAAGTTCCAAGGTGATTATGCAGTCTGTAGAGACACCTTAATTCCATATGCCTTCCTGTGTGCGTATATGGTGGTTATGTTAAAAACCATCTCTTTGTATGTGTATTTGCTTGCTTCTTAATGTCTGTGCACTGAATAGAACATAGTATTTTATATGTTAGCAGTACATAAATAAAAAGTGAACACTTTCTATTGTGGAACTGACATAACGCTATGAAAGAAATGAAGTATTTGGAGCATGAGAAGGAAATCGTTTTGAAATTATTATAGCTTAACTAAAATATCTTGAGGTCTTCAAAGAGCTGAGGGTATCAATTTGCTTTTAAAACTGCAGTGGTTGCCCAAAGATTGAGGTAAGTTGTGTTATACAGAATCTCAGCTATAACTTCTACAAGGTGTGCGTGCGTTTGTTAATGGTAATATACACTTACTGTCCCCTGGAGGTGTGAACCAGCAGTGTGATTAATGTAGAGGTAGCTGGACATATACAGTTTAGAGCTAGCATAGCATATTTGAATTCTTCTTCACACACAACATGATCTGTGGGGGGGAAAAAAAAACAATATAGAAATCATTTTCTAAAAATACTTTTCATTACACAGAGTTATAAGTTCCTATATTTGCATAAGAAAATAGTGAAGTAAACAGGGAGAAATTGCCTCCAGATCTTCAGCATCCACTTGCACCTGGAGAGCAGCTATGTGTAATTTATCCCATTTATGCTACCTTTCAGGTTGCATGACTTTAGTTAATGTTTCATCCAGTTCCTACTTTAAGTGCAGCTGCAGGACAGAGAGAGGGTGCAATGGCCCTGTAAATCCAAATTCCATTATCTTGCTCCACTGGTAGTATGAGTAGGCCTCGTAACATAATTTAGTTAACAAATTTTCACCTTTTGCAGTTTTGTATGACCTGGTACGGACGTATCAAGCACAGTGCAGAGATGTAATTTCTGTACCATGCAATTTCTGTTTTCTGAAAACAGTACACATAGAGTACTGCAATGTAGGAGTATCTCCTCAATTAGGTATGCTGTGCTGGTTTACAGACTGGTTGTTTGGCAGTAGCTCTAGGATATTTGCACCGCGCTAGCTTTTGTTTTCTAGTTTTGACTAATATTTGCCCCTAACAACAGCTAATGGCTGCTGCCTCTGAAAGGAGAAATTCACTCTCGATCCTTCTAAAGATTGAGGACTGTTTAAATGTCATACGGAAAGAGTTTTGTGAAGACACTGTCAAATATAGAACAAACTGAGATTTTTCTTCCCCTGGTAAATTTCAGTTATAGCAATTGAGTATTTGCTGCAGAAGGGATCTCAGACAAATATGGTGTGTTTTTTTGTTGTTTTTTTTTTTTAGTTGACTATGTGCCACTAATACAACTATTTGAATTTTAAACTAAAGATTTTGAGAGGATAAGGCATAGTCTACAACTTGGATGGAATATCTATGTTCCATTACCTTTACAAAGATGGCAAAGATCTATGAAAATGAATCCTGACTTCCTCATACTGAAGGAATAGGAAATCTTTCATTTCTGAATTTGTGTAGGATTTTGTCAATAACTTCCCCTTATTTCTTCTTCAGAAAGATGTTGTAATATAGCTAATACTTCTGAAAATATACAGAGAAATTATTTCATCATCTGCTATTTCGTATCTCATACTTGAACCAAAATGTACATGCTGACCTAATTACATACAAATGAAAGGGAGTAAATAATGGATGGCACAATGCATGTGGAAAGTATATATCTCACTTAAATCTTTCATATACTATATCTTCTCTAATGTACGGCTGTACCTTCTGGATGGGTTTTATGCATAATGTTGCACAGAGAATAGCACCTAGCAAAGAGATGTTTGTTCTAGTCACGTTAATCTCATACATAGAAGGAAAGTGCAATGTGTTGTCAAGTGTTTTTACATCTGTTGCCATGTCCATGGACCTCATAGGACAACTTCCACTTTTCTTGTAGACTTTGACTTTGTGTGAGCCACTCATGCTTTTGTGTATCTGTAAAATGCATGAAAATAATTCCCTACTTCAGAAGTGTTTTGAAGCTTTTGAAATTCTTAGAGTTAATATGAGAACACTGGACAAAAGCTTCCTCAGCAGTCTTAATTACTGTGATTAGGAGTATTGTTCTTTTTCATTGATTAAAAACATAATTTCCATACCATATAATAAAGCAATTCATCATTTTAAGAAGAAAGGGGAATGCTGTGTAGAACATTTATTTACAAGCAGTAAATCAGCTTTTAAAGCTCAGTAAGTCCCAAGGCAGGAATGTGATTTAATTCTCTATTTAATTTCTAAATTCATCTGCCTTTTTTATCTGACTTGTGTGCATGCCTCAAAAATAGGTTTTAAGAAATCCAAAGTGTTATGGAATAGAATTGCATGTTGACTCTTCACTGTATTAGGGACAAGTTTAGTTCTTGGTTGGACCGATACAAGGTAGTTGGAACTAATCTTGTCTTATTCCAGAAGTGTGTGTATCTTTATTGTTAGAATGTTCCTGCACTGAAGGGGTGCTTATTCACATTTCCAATTCATAGAAAAATGCAGCTTGTACTAACCTATTCTTCTATCTTCGCTATAAGTCTTGACATACAAGACAGAAATAGCTGCTTCTTCCTCTACACCTGTTGATTTGTGCTGGCTTTCTTTTTAATGGTGCTTATCATGTGATTTGTTTAATTCTCTTTTTCCCCTCCTAAGTTACATTTTCACATTAGTAAAATGAATCTTTCATACTATATATGTTCTTTTCCTCCATAAGCAGTGGTACTCTTCTTTGGCTGCAGCGAAGTTCTTGTATTATATGCAGGTTAGGTCAAAATGAACTTTTTTCTCCAATTATTTGACAGATCATAGCTGGCCTTTAAAGTCATTGTGCTTTACATTTATGTTCAAGACTCTTATTGTGGACCTGTGGTGGGGGTTATGCAAAATATTTAATGCTTTCTCTTTTAACTGAGTAGGGAGGAAGCTGGGTGATGGTCCAGTAGTCTGGGAAATTGGTCAATTCCTGGACATCGGTTACTAATATCACCTAGTCAGTCATTCCATATGGCAGAGGAGTACACTGCAGTTCATCTTGAATTAAATATTAAGGATGTCAAACCGCTTTACCGAATGGAAGGATTGCATTTATCCTAAAGAAATATGCCATTTAAATTTTTCAGAAGTTGTAGTTTGTGGAAATACATTCTGGTAGAAAACATGTTAAGTCCCTCACAAATAGAGGTGGTAGTGCCACGAAGTGAGTTAAGACTTCTGTAATGCTACTGAAGATGAAGTATATGCAAAATACTTATTTATGTCTATAGCATCAGTCACATGGTAAGAATGTGTCCTAGACCTGACATAACTACTCTGAGAAACCTGGCTTTACTTAATTTGGTAAGTTAACATGCTCGCTAACATACTAGATAGAGAAAAATGTCCACCCATTATCTCTAGGCTATTTTTTTATCCATGGTTGGATAGATTAATCAGCAGATGTATTCAACATCCGTTTCTGTGATTCTGAACTATGTTCCTTTCTAATAATCCACTGAAGATTGAAAATCAGTCTTCACCAATCTGAGCTAATTCGTTAGCACATTTTGAGTGAATTAAGAATGACAAAATATGTTCCCATTCCTGGAACTGTGATTATATAAGTTTTCTGAACATTCAAGGTAAAGATGTTTATTTTCTAGCAAGCATATGAAATTTATTAATAAAGCTTAGAAAATATGCAATTTATTCTGGTTTCTAAATTGAATAAATTTACTGTTCTGTAGATAACTTTCAATTTATTTCATGCTTGTGCTAAAGTGCAATGCCAGATGCATATATTAAGGGCACACAGCCTTTTGTAGTCCTATGTTTGAAGGAAAAGCTGGAGGACTAATAAAACAATGGGCAACTGCAAGTGAAGTAAAATGCAATATTACTGAATGAAAGATGCAACATATGAAGGTATTTGTATATTGGAAAGCACAGAATTATAAAAATGGCTTGTGTTGGAAGGGATGTTAAAAGTCCTCTGGACCTGCAGCAGCAGCTGTATATCTTTCTTGTGCAGGGGGCCCTAGATCTGGACACAGTAGTCCAGATGGAGTGGCAAGTAGATGATGAGGTCAAAGTAGAGGGAGAAAATTGCTTCCCTCACCCTGCTGGCTATCCATTTTTTGATGCAGTGTGGGATATGACTAAGAATTACAGCATTTAAACTCAAGGCAAAAGATGGTTATAAATGGCAGTAGTGTTTCCTTGCCCATCTAATAACAGTTGTGTTAGAGTCGCTGTGTATTCATAGTGTGGTCACACCTCAAAGCTTGCAAAGGAATTTTTTGGGACAAACTGCCACATGCTTTTCAGGTTCCATTGAAGCACAATATCCAATCACAGAGAAAGACTTCCACCTCATTGATATGTGTTACCATTTTAAATAGAGGTGGTTAAACAACACTGCAAAAAATAGCAAAGAAGATAGATGCGAGGGTCTGTCTCCGACATGGAGTGAAAACATTCTTTTCTGACAGGACATATTATCCAGTGCAGAGTATCTCTATTTCCTCACTGTGATGATGAGAATAAGTTCTTGTACTCTCATTGAAGAGAACAAACAACAAAAGACAACAACAAAAAAGACAAAATATTGCCTTCTACATGGAAATTAACAATGACTTGTTCTATATACTGTTTCTAAAGCTTAAGACAAGGCAGCATCCTGGAGACTTTCTTCAGGGAATGAACATAAGGTCTAAATTTCAGTACTATCTCATGCCTTGTAGGCTTAGTGGCTGAAGTATGATGCTGAGTAACTAGGTTTATAGTGTTATAGAAATTTTCAATTTAGTTAAAAATAAAACATTTGTCAAGTGAACTTTTCTGAGTTCTTTGTGGGTTTTTTTTTTTTACAGTTCAGTAACTGTTTTTGAGAATTGTTGTCTCTAAACTTGCATGTAAAAACACACAATAAAAAACGGAAAAGTACAAGAAGAAGAAATTAAATTACTGAGTATTTCAGGTTCATAAAAATGCACGGTATTGGTTTGGGAAACCTCTAGAAGAAAGGGATCATTTTTAAAGGAATTTCAAATTCAAAAGAAGCCTTTTGCATTAAGGCAGTTAATAAAACAGTCCTGAACCATAATAGGAAAAGCACTTAAATTGTTGCATATAGTTACAACAAATTTTATTTATAGAGACCCGGACAGGAATATAGCTTGTAGCCCCCACTGGGCACGTGTCTCAGATGAAAGCAGAGTTGAACAAGATTAGTAATCACAGTGAAGTTGTCCTAGGAAAAAGTATGAAGGCAAACATTATTCTGATGACTGTAAGTATTAGTGGGCAAATGTTTGCGGTAGGTCAGCATCCAGTGATGATGTTTATACTGTGCTGATAACCTGACCAAATTTAAAACTGCATTAAAAATTTCCTGTGTAATCAGTAAGATTAATTAAATCTTGTAGAAATGCTTGTGGTTCTCTGCTATAAACTATTGCATAGTGAAACTGCAAGACATAAGTAATAACATTTGAAACGAGTATGTGTGGAAATGGATGCAGTGATCCATTCAAAATTATTTTGAGAAGTATGGTGCTGTATAAATATTTAGCCCTACAATTCAGTGATTTGACAGTTAATATTAGAGGAGGCTAATGAGGCAGAGAATATATCAGGTTTTCTCAAGACCTTCAAGAAGTAAGGAATATAAATGAAGACAGTGAGATATAAGATTGATTAAGCTCAAAGGAAATATTAAAATGTTTTGGTTTGGGGTTGTTTGTTGTTTGCTTATTTTGCTTTGTTCTTTATTTTAATATATGATCTGAATTCTTCATCTGAGACTTAGGGCGCGAGGGGGAAAAAGCCCTCTGTTTTGCAAATCTAGTTATACGTAGATCACTCTGAAAGTCATGCTTCCTGTTTATTTCTGTGGAAATGACAACAGGTACAAAGAACAAAACAAGCCTATTTGATAGAGCAAATTCTCAACTGCAAAATGCTTTTCAGCCCTTAACTGTGCATTTTCATTAGAAGTGAACAAGCACCTGCATGCTGCGCTCATGAAAACATGCACCGGAGGGGGTGACCCACTGTCACTGCTGCCATTAGTGAAATACACCACCCACTGCCTCGCTGTGCTCCACTGTTTGGTCTCCAGAAATGTTCAGTAAGTGCCAGTGGATGCCAATGAGTGCCATTTGTTTTTTAATATATATATATATATATATATTTTTTTTTTTTGTATGGTTGAATTCAGTGTCACACCTTTGCTTCATACGCACTTCCACTTTGGATACCATTTTGTCTGACTGCCCCTCTGCTGCCATCTGTCACACAGCATCAGAACATTACGGGATATTGACAGGAAGGTTTAACCTCTACTGCTGTGCTTCCAACATCCATCTCTGACATTGTGGGCCAACATCATAAAACAGGAAGCATTACTTTCCGAGCTGCCCTTGTATATAAGCTCCTACAGAGACGAGGCATTCAGAATAATGAAACTCTCTTAATTTGTTGCTACTAGTTGTATTTTTAATAGTTGCTAATAAAGAGAAGTGGCCATGGGTAGAGGGAAGAGATTGTTAGTACTATGTGGTTCTATGGGGGAGATGAAAAAGCATCATCATTCCTGTCACAGCATGAGTTTTATTCCCTGCTGTGCTATCTCATAGTTTAAGATTATACTTTCATAACTTTCAGGCTGCTATTTATGCTGTTTTTCCTTCTTTCCAACCTTGTGGTAAATGCAGTAGCTTTTAAAATTTCAGCCTCAGCTGTTTCTGTGGCATCATTCTGTATTGAAATTTACTTCTGCATCACGTTCTCAGGATGATGAAGGAGACTAATATTTTTCCATTTAGGTTTTTTTATTATTATTATTTTGTATGAATCAGCAATCCCTTCTTGCTTAGAATATCCTTCAAGAAAACTGAATTTTCCAAATTACACTTTAAAAAGATAGCTTTCCTCCTCCTTCGTGGTGCTGCTTTTCCAGAGAGAAGTAAAATGAATTGTCACTGTAAAGAGTATTCATATATTTTGCACATAAGTATATGTGTATGTGTGGATGTACGTGTATGTGATAGAGAGAGACATAGAGATCCACCTACACAATGCTGAGGAAGTTTCTGAATTTAGAGCTAGTAATCCATTCTTATGAGGCAAGATTTATCTGGATTTCTTAACATCATTTTGCATTTTTTGTTTTCCAAGATACGAATTTCACTAGATACAGAACTTAATTACATTTCTCTTTCCAGAATATTTGAAAGAGAAAAAAATATCTTTCCATATGAGCTAGATTTTTTTTTTTCCCCATTTTTTTCTTGAACGAATTCTGACCTTTTCTAACTGTGTCTTTTCATATATCCCTTGGTAACAGTATGCTATAAAAGTCAGAAATGATTTAAATACATGGATAAAACCTACCTGGATTTATAATTGAGGAGTAACAATGTATGATTTATCAAGAAACACTGTGCTATGTAAAATGAGTATCCCTCAAATGCTTATTTATAAGAGCTTAATATAGAAATGGTATTTTACTATTTATAGGATATATTAACTCGTACTTGAAAATGTTATGCTGTTAATGAGCTTCTAGCTGGTAAATACATGTAGGCAATCTCCCTTTGCTTGTGCATTCATGAAACAAGCTGCTAAATACAAACAAGTGGTTCAAATGGCTGAAATCTCATACTTACCTGCAAACTTGATGTGAAATTTATTCTCAGGTTTCAGTATTTGGACATACAAAGGACAGTTTGGGGCGAAGTCTTTAACAGCCCATGCTCTTAAAATGGTTTGATGATCCTAAAATAAAGAGTAAGAAATCACAGCAATAAAACTTGTGTAATCAAGATGATACATTAGAAGAATAATCATTCACAAGTCTGTATTGCAGGAAACTTACTTTGAAACCATACAACACCATCTGGTATGGATATTTATGTACCTCTTACATATAACATGTAATATTACTTATATATGACGTATATTTCAATATGTGGACATACACACACGCATTTAGTCAGCTACTGATCAAAGGATTCCAAAAGATTTTCCAGCCTGTTAGTTTTTCCTGCCTGTTATCGTCAAGAGTGACTTAATGGTAGGAATGATACTCCTAGTCTATGAAAGTATGCAATAATATATCCACTAATTCATATAATGAATTTAATGAGGTATGGCTAATTTCAATGTACTAGTGATCAATTTTTATTTATTTCAGAACTAAAAATGAGTAATTGGGAACTGTACTTAGGAAACAACGTTTGAGTTGAAATGTCTTGCCTAGTCATGAAATTGGTGCTATGGATAGATAATATGTAAAGAATGATTCATTATGTTTGCAGCATTTGCGTTAAGAAAGGCTTTCAGACTCGTGAACTCAAGGGAATATCTTTGCCTTTTACTTAATTGACATTTTCAAACCATGATATTTTAATGTCACTCGAGATGGTAGCAAGTAGTTTTTGCAGTAGAAATACTAGAATGAAGTCATAACAGGAAGACCTTTTGAGGATTGTAAAATGCATTAGTTCATGTGTTTTCAATTAACCTTTTCATGAAAGATGTAGGATTACTGCATTGATTCAGGAAATTTCAGCTGTACCATGCTATAGGCTTTGCTTGTATAAAGTCACGTTTTCTTCTCTTTTTCTGTCATATATGATTTCTTAGGAGGAGGAGTGGTTGTGTTGATTTTGTTTTTGAAGGCCTTTCTTTGCATTTGGATTTTTTTTTTTACTCTTTAGTTTCAAGGGACTGAAATGCCAGCACACCTCAACAGTAGCGCATGGCTGGGTGATGGGACAGAAGGTCACAGAGATACTCTACAGAAGCCAGTTGTTTTGAAGTAGATTTGGGACAGATTGGAAAGCCTGTAATATTGCAGATATGTTACTTTATGCAAAAGGTGCCAGGAAAACATAGTCTTCAGAGTCACTTGCAGTGATAATGTAGCTTCATTGTGGAGTTTGAGGTAAATTCCTCACTGCACTTCTGAGAGTAGTCTTGCAAAAAAACACATTGGTCTGTAAAATGGTGAGAAAGAGCTATTTCCTGTACACTACATGAATAGAAATGTAGCTTAGATTCAATAAAATTTAATTGACTGTTTTTGTTCTTGAGGGTTATGTAAGGAGCTAAAATTAAACTTACTGTGATAAAAACCAAAGCTGCACCACCAAATACATTCAATTGTACGCCTCAAGCCACGTTTACTCATCCTCTGTTCTTCTCATTGTTATTCATATATCCTCCTTGAAGTTGTTTTAGAAATATTTTCTCTATAAAGCATAACTATTTTTTGGAAGGTGAGAGAATTTCTGAAGTTGAGAACGAATAAAGCTTATTACAATTGTTAAAATGCAAACATCCTTAGAAGGGAAAAAATTACTGAACCTAGACCAATAGAAGTAGGTGATGATTAATCTAAAACTAAAATGTTTTTAGGTAATTATAAAAGAATGGGAAAGATACTTAAAGACTCTCAATCATTTGGCCCATTCTCAGTTTCAAAACTGCTAAATATATATTGTTCTCCATTTGCTAACTGTTTTTTGAAGCAATTTACAAATGCATAACATATAGAAAGTAGGTACTTAAACACTTTATACAGTTACATGAGATCGTCTCAGTGTGCACATACTATTAATATTTCCCTTTTTTTTCCATTGTCATAAGCATATGTTTGTGTACAAAAGCTGGTTATTTAGGATTCTCACAAAAGTAGAATTCTTTTCCTGGTTACTCTCTATTTCTTCTCTGGAGAAGCACTCCAGGGATAGAAATGAAAATGCAGGTAGGAATTTTAAGTGCTTAGATTCAATCTATTTGTGTAGTTATTTGTGGCTCTCCCTTTCACATTTCTAGTAAGTTACATACTAGCTTGTGGTGAGAAAAACTTTTGACATTTTTAGCAAATAAGAAGGCATTAAATATGTACATATTATAACTAGATACAGCGAATGCAAAAGTATGCTTCTCTCCTCCTTACAAAGTATGTTTGTTTGGGAGGTGAAGGAAAAAATGTATTCCCTTCCACGTGTGTTCCACACAATGACCTGCAGTCAGTGATCAAAAACTACCAGATACACCGACGGTGGTAAATATAGAGGTGATATTTAAGTTAATGTAGCAAAGGCTGCAAATTTTAAAGTAAGTGTAGCAGGAATTACGTTATCAGAACTCAAAACAAGACTTTAAATAAGTTTGTTTTCCTGTTTTAATGTGTCTGACACTTTAAATTCACTGTGACTTGGATTAACGGTATAATTATGTCATGCAGTTTGATTAAAGGAAGGAAAAAAATGCAAGCTTGAACTCAACCACCTCTGAATTTTCAGAAAGGGTCAGAAGAAGGCTTTTGGCAGTAGAAGTCATCTTTCATATATTTATAGCACCTACTAATAAGTTATCTGTAGGATAGCTCAAAGGACAGTTCCTGTCACTCATTGGGTTAGACCAGTAGATGCACTGTTTCAGGAAACTATTTTGTGCACAGAATTAATACAGACAGCCCACTAGATTTGCTGACTAATTTCACCGTCTGGCAAGGACTACTTCTCTAATCCCATCAATCAAAAAACAAACAAACAAAAAAAACCTACAACAACAACCGATTGTCATCTATATATAAGTGCAATTTGAATACACTTTTAGGAGTTGCATCCTACTATGTGAAACAGATGTCTGTCCTGTGTTACATGGCAGAAGAGCGGCTTACTTCTTGGTCTGAGGTGTCAAAATTGCATTTGATATTGTAAAGCTTGGCAAAGCTTAGTCTTGCCAGAGAAGAGAGAATTTCTGGTAGGAGATTTTGGAAAGCTGAAAAATTCTTGGTCTGACAACTCAAGTCCCTACTTCTCTAAGTGGAAAAAGGAAGCAATATTTATGAAGTAACTGTCTGACACCTGTTACTGAATTTCTGAACTATTGTTGATACCCATGATCAGAAGAAACATGAATTTAGGCAACAGAAGTTAACAAGAAATAGCAAGTAATAAGCATCTAACGAAACTGCTGGTAGCAGCTATGACAAATGAGTAGATCCTCTACTGAGGAAGATGGAGAGAGAAAAACCCTCGCTGGCTTTGAAAAATCACTACAAACAACAGCTGTTCTGGTAAGAGATGTCCTCAATGCATTTGTTAATTTTTGACAGCTGTCACAAGCAGGAGAGGATCCAATGCACTTCTCAAGCTCAGCAGGGTTAAAAAATCAGTTGTAGACTGTTGTAGACTAATACTGACATGGGCAAAGATGGAAACTCTGTCAGCTCGGTGATAAACTGTAGCCTTGTGTATTGTTGCAGTTCTTAGTAGTGCCTGGAGCTGGAACAATGTAGGAAATTCTGTTTCCTTTCAGAGATTTAGGAGGCAGAAAAAGAAAAGAAAAAAAATAACAAAAAAAAAGTAGAAACAAACTGTTGACACACATTCTCTGTGCAAAGGAAATCTAAACAACAAAAACAGAGAGGGAGGTGAAATCTTATTGAGAAACTTCAAATTTTACTGAACCCAAGAGTCTCGCTGTTACAGCTCAGATGCTTATTTCATTCTCCTTTGGAAAGACAGGCTGGAAGACTTATTTGAATTTTAACGTTCTGGGATTTCTAGGCTCCCAAGTATTTCACAGACTTGAGAGTTGAGACATGAGCTAGCAGGATCTAAGGCTGATAAATGGAAGCTCGAAATCCTGTTGCTTCCAGCTCCAGGGGCCTCTAATGGCAGGCTTTGTTATGGAACTTTAAGCACTTAAAGCTCTAGCAAATCCCAAGGCTTTCTTCAGACTGTTTTGAAACTGATAGTTTTCCTAGAAACAATTTTTATGAATTGAAAAGTTTCCAGCAAACGTTTCCTGACTGGAAAAGCTTCAACTCATTCAAATAGTAACATTTATTGAAGTTTTACTACATATTTGAGATTAATTCCATTTATGCAAAATTTGTATCTTTAATCAGCTAACTTTAATCTTCTGTTCATAGAAGTGTGAGAAGGTATGAGGGAAATATCAGTATAAACATTCATTCTTGGTTATTTCTTCAGAACTTACAGCTGCTGTTCTGTCCACCTCACAGCGGCTACTTAGAATGAAACAAGCTTCAGCATCATCCATTCTAGAAAAAATGAAGGAGAAAACCTTGTTACATACAAAAAAAAACCCCACAGCCTTCTGTTGATTCATGTTTCACGTTTTATAGTCTTATGTGATTGTAGATACCGAATACAGAGAAAGAAGAGTCTAACTGCTTTCATGCATTATATGAATGTCAGAAACACTCCTCTGTGTGCTTACTCACAGTGTACCAGTACTTCTCGGCTAGGTTCTAGGAAATTTTCTTCCCTTTGTTCTAATAGAAGCTGTGCCAAAGTAAGAAAAGCAAGGTGGCCTCAAGCACAATTACTTTACAAATTATGCATTTATCAGCCATGAGTATAAAAAGGTGAATTAATAGCACTGTGTAGGTGTGCAATATGTATGTTAATACTAGTAAGAAGGAAAGAGAGAGTGCAGATAATACAGCATTGCCTTGCCTACTACTAGCAAAAAGGTGGGTGAATGTAGTAGAATAATGCATTAGGGACATCTCTATATGTATGCGTTAAATGAATCAACTATTTTCAGCCTGTAATCTCATTGCAAACTTTTAATGCTTCATTGTTCTCAAGTGGTTACAACTGGACATGTTAATAAAACGGTGGTGGTGGAGACGTGGGGAGGAAAAACTCTGACTGGAGGTCTCATGAAAGCTTGCTTTTCCACTCTTGCCTCAAATCTTAATATCTTCCTCCTGTGAGTCCTACTTCACCTACTTGTGCAGGGAAGCAAAGAAATGGGGACCTGTTTGTGACCTGTTTGGGAAGATAGAACTTTCTAGACAAAAATAAAGAGGATGACCAGAAAGGGTTTCCTGGAAAGAGGAAAAGTGAGACATAAACTGGGAAAAACGAGCAGACAATTTGCTGCTTATTATGGCAACTCCATTCTGGAGTATGGAATGGGCACTCAGAATCTTTGATTTCTCTACTGCAAGCAAATGAAAGTGGTTGTTGTTAGCAATTCAGGTCACTGGGACCATAGGCTGATGTTGAGAACCCTTTATTTTAGGTACTGTACAAAGAGGTCAAAAAGACAGCATATGCCATGTTAATCTCTAAATGATGTAGCAAAGAACGAGAAAAGTATATGCAAAAATGAGAAACAAACTGTGAGTGTACATTAATACAAAAAAAAAAATCATGATAGACAGTAATCTCATTAGATATCATCAGGGAACAGACTGAAGAGAGAATATAACGGACAATACCAACATGAATTTATAGATGTTTCTGAGAAATTCGTTCTAGCTTGAAGGTACATTATAGGTGAAGTCACAAGGGGATTTGTATGCTAATCTGTTGTACACGTGAGAGAACAGTATTATAGGCTTGTCAGGTCTCCTCTTGCTAAGGACTAGGAGGTGTAGGCTAAGTGAGAATAAAAGGTCATTCCTTGATGGGGAAGAAGGGTAAGCCAGAGAAGGACTGCAATAAGAGGTGAAGTGATGGACTATGCAAATAATATTTCCAAAGCATTCAGAAAGAATTGAGATGATGTATGTATTAAAAACCTAAGCATTGTTTCAGTGAGGTAAAAATAAGAGCTTGTGTAAGAAAGCACTGGCAACATTTGAGTTCAGTCTACATAGGATGCTCTACAAGATGAATCCAAACGTATGATCTACAGAATTTTATTGGTTTGATTTGAGCAACAAAACTTAAGATCTACTTTTAACAACCTGCAGCTGAAGTTGGTGAGTAGATATCCATATTAAGAAGCCAGGTAAACTGAGCGACCTTTGTGGTGTGACCTTTATCATGATATTTTGGCATTTCATGTATAATGCATGTATAAATTTTGATAAACAAAAAGACACTTCTGGATTATTATTGTTTTTGTACATTAGACATTATTTTGTTCTGGGAGGGACATTTTATAAGGGCGGGTAGCAACAGAATGAGGGGAAATGGCTTTAATCTGGAAGAGGGCAGATTTACACTAGATATTGGGAAGAAGTTCTTTACTGTGAGGGTGGTGATGCACTGGAACATGTTGCCCACAGAGGCTGTGGATGCCCCCTCCCTGGAGGCACTCAAGGCCAGGCTGGATGGGGCTGTGAGCAAATGGTCTGGTGGGAGAGACCCGTGCATATAGCGGGGGGTTGGAAATAGATGATCTTGAAGGTCCCTTCCAACCCAAATCATTCTATGATTTTATTTATTAGAAATTGTTTAGCATGTGTCTTGCTATCTTCTCAGCACACTATATTCTCATTAAAAGGAGTATAGCAAACATCTTAGTACTGGTTTATAGATCAGATTAAACATCCTATTAAGTTCCCACTGCACTTTTTCCCTCAGGAGACGTGGAAAATTACTCTGTGACAGGTACATTCAATTACACATTCTGCAGGAAAAACCTTCATTGAGTACCTCCAGGTTATTATAAGTGAAATTCATTATTATCTGTAGGGAACAGTCTAATTTTTCTAAATGTGTAGAACAAACGTTAGCCAAATTCCCCTATGAATTCCTTCTTGAAAATGAGCAACAAAGTGAAAAACAAGGAACGGCTTTTTGAAAGAACTTCATAATCCTGAACAAAGATCTTCTGCGTTTTCAAGGTAGCTATGTAAAGGTAGCTATTTTTTTCAGTAGCAGAAATTTGAAGATAGCACTGCTTGCTGGACTTCTCACAGATGAGATTCTTCAGAATAATTCTTTAGAAGGCTGGATGACACAAGTACTGATGTGTTGGCTTGATTTTAGATATCTATATTAGTTGATTAAGCGAGGACAGGTAAGTTCTTATAAAAAGCAATGCAGATAAATTAAAACAGTTGCTTGAAAAGAATCACCTTTTTCTTCAGTTTGAAGAGACGATCCTCCTACACAAATTCCACTGTGAATTCTTTCCCACCTTTAAGCGATTGAGCAATAGCAGTTGGTTTTGGTAGTCTTTGTGGGGTTTTTTTGTGGGTTTTTGGTGTTTTTTTTTTTTAGAAACTATGTTTGGCTGATATGTTTTGATTGCTGTCATTCAATATTAACAAATTGGCAAAGGTTTTTTGTGTTGTTTTTTTTAGAAGTGGTAGAAAACGTATGCTAATAGCAAGATCCTGAAGGAAGAGTCTATAGAGGTAAAGTAGAGTTGTTGCTTGTATTACCAGGCTGAACTTATTAAGAAAACAAGAATGTATAAAGCATTCAAAGGGTGATAGGTACTTTTGTTCGCTTTTTCTCCCGTTCAGTTGGCTTACTGTCTGTGCACAAGGAACAAAAACAGATTCTAGCATTATTGGCAGTTTTAGGATTTTCAACACAGCTTTTTCTAGAGAAATTACAGGCGCTCTGTTTCAACACCTTTAAAAAAAAATGAGGCAAAAACTAGTGATAAAAAGATTGGTCAAATGAAGAGCATACAAATATGTTCCTTGAAAATTTTCAGACTTAAGGAAAAAAAATATATAATAAAGATCCCTGTTTTCTAAATAAGCATGCATTCCTTCTAGCTTTTGTCGCTCGTCAAACATCGTTATCAAAGAGTATATGTGAAACAAGGTAGAAAATAAGCGTTAGCTGTATTTGCCTACTTTGCTCTCAACAGGTCTTGATCTTTCAGTGCTGAGCCTTGGAGGTAGATAACTCTTTGAGACCACATCGGGATTTGTAACACTCTCCGGACCTGAGCATCCATTTCAGTAGGACACAGAATAACAACATAGTAGTCCTGGCAAAAGCATAATGAGGAATAATCATGTTATTATCTGATGATACCATTTGTTATTGCCAGGATATTAATTAACAGACTAAGGATATATTAAACTTCTGTGATAATTCTCAAATTTCATTGACAAAAGTAATATGAATACAAGTGTTTAAAATATGGAATTATTCCTAAAAGAAAATGTCAAGAATGCTCATAAAAGACTTTAAGTTGATCACAAGAGTTCTATTACATTTTTGTTTCTATGAAAGCATACATTTTTTAGACACAGTTCACTTTTCTGTCGTTTTAGCTGGAAAGTGTAGGAAGCATTAAATTAAAACAATTAATTATTTTCTCCATCTCTATTACTTGAAATATTTTCTTCTGCATTAATGGGCAGATCTAGATTTTATTTCCTGTGTACAGACAATCTCTATTAGAAGTAAGGTTGCCCTGACGTGTATATGTCTGCATGTATGTGGAGAGATAAGTGGAACGTGAGAGGAGAGACTGAGAGGTTAGGATAGTCTCAATATGAAGTCTTCCTCATGACACACAGTCTTTTGCTGGAAGCTTACTTCCAGCATCATCTGTATCCTCCAGCTTCCACTTCAGTTGTGAAGGGAACGTATATAAGTTCCTTCTTGCTACATAAGTAATATTAGGACTTCTCTTACTTTGTCGCCAGCATATCACAAAGACTGGCCAATTATTAATCTGTGAAATACTGGATTTCTCTCTATATTTGCTTAGACTTCTTACTACCTGATTAATTTGGAGATTATTTTACATTTGGGATTTGTCATGCTGCTCTTAACCACTTGAGGACTATATTTTGTGGGGTTTTTGCATTACCTAATGAAGTGTGGTGCTGCAGGTAATGGTAAAAGACATTGGCAGAGATTTTCTAAAATAGATTGTTTATAGAAAAGCTAATGATAAGGAATGCAAATTGCTGCCTCATATAAATAAGCTTTTACCTGATTGGAACAAGTTATGTGCCGTCTGTTTGCATTAAGTACTGAATATGTGTGCAATGAAAAAAACCCCTTGTTTGTAAATTTAAAAGGTCTTTGCTCTTTCAAGTGCTTCTATATTTTCCTTCTTCTCCAAAAGCATCTTATTTTCCAAACATTGGCTTGTTTTGTTTTGTTTTGTTTTAATGCCAAAACCAAAATACACTTTGACTTGCAAGGAGCTTTGGATCCAGTCCTCCCCCCCCCCCCCCCCCCCCCAAAAAAGGAAAAAAAAAAAAAACCCAAGAAAAGAAAAAAAAAATCAACATTTTTAATTCTTTTCTACTTTGAACAGGGAAAAAAAAAAAAAAAGAAGAAGAAAAGGAAGTTGCATGGGAATATCTGTTTCTAAAAGGACTAGCATAATTCAACACAACAATAATTCAATCCCTTTCACCTCAATTCAAAACAAATGCCTCCATACTCAATTTCTCAACCACTCAACTTCTCACTGCAATTACAGATTCTCAGTTTAGCCAACTGTGTCTAAATTCAGCTTTACAAATTAAAAGCCATTCCAGTCTACTCCAAAAATCAGTGTTTTGAGATTTTTCTCTTTTTTCTTCCACTGCAAATACCTGCAGCCTGGGGTGAGCATAGAATTCATTTAAGAAATCCATAAGTAGATCAATCTTCAGAGAGCTGACACACAGCACAACATGTTTTTCTGTCTGAGCTCTATGTCGACTGTAGTTGCCACCAGACTTTTGTCTCTCCATCCACAAATATGCCAGCTGTTCAAACTGTAATAGATACAAGTCAGTTAAATATAGCCAAGCAGCTGTGCAGTAAAAGTATATCACAACTAAAAATACATTGCATTGTTCAGATCATGCTTTAACTGAATGATGCTCTTAGCACCCAATATATTTTTCTTTGTACAAAGTTCTTGGTATGTGGGTCAGATCAATAGTAGGATTACAGAAAAGTGTGAAAGTATGGCCAGTCTCTATTGCAAATAGCTGAATAACTTCATTAAAATATCATGTGATTACACCCAGCCATAAAATTTTAGAAAAGAGTGAAGACTACATTGTTTGCTATCTTGCTCAAATATTTTGCATCTCTGAGCTGTTTTTCCGGTGCCCTGTGATCTAAATGATTCCCTCAAATGAAAAGCTAAGTTTTCATAAGCTTAGGTTAATATGAGTATAAACACTTCGATAGAAGCACCATTTCACTTTGGGCAACAACTGTCTTCAGAAAGAATACTTTATAGTATTCTGAAGGTGACCATATCTGTGTATTACCATCCAATCTGTATACTCAATAATATGACTTATACATATAGATACCACTTAAATACATGGCAGCTGTTAATTTTGCAATTTTGCATTTGCCATCTGAATGATGTATGCAGGCTAACAGTAAAATCTGTTTTGTACTACTCTTATGAAAGGGAAGCCTAGTGTGTAATCAGCTAGGAAATATGAAAGAATTATTAAGAATATAAAACATTGCTCCACTAATCAGAATCCTTTAAACTAAAGACAATATTGTAATAATGCATTCCTTTAATATAGTCCATAAATAAACACTCTCAGAGTGTTCTGTACTAAGTAATATGCATTTAATCCTGAGCTCAATTTAACTATACGTCTATAGTGGTAACAGCTTTTTCTCGCAATTCTTAGTGTGAATAATAATTCATTTAATACAGTAGAAAGACAAAGCTCAAGAGATCCCAGTTTATAGTTAAGGGGGTTAGATCAAACTAATCCCTGGTGGGGAGCTCTGCTCTCTGGTGACAGTGACAGGGCCTTGAGGGAACAGCATGGAGCAGTGTCAGAAGGAGAGTCAGGTGGGGCTTAGGGAAAGGTTCTGCCCCAGAGGGTGGCAGGCATAGAGCAGGCTGGCCAGGGCACTGGTCGTAGCCCCAAGGTGCTGGAGCTCACGGAGCGTTTGGACAGCACTCTTAGACATAGGGTTTTGATTTTGAATGGTCCTGTCTGGAGCCAGGTGTTGGACTTGGTGATCCTTTTGAGTCTTTCCAACTCAGGATACACTATGGTTATATGATTCTAGATAATGTCTCCCTCATTCTGTGCGTAGAAAACTATGAAGCCTCTTCATCACTACAAAGATGTAAAAATAAAATAGTGAGTAATACTTAGATTGATGTGAAAGGGCAGTAGATTCCAGATTATTTAGAGGTAATGCACAGATTTGGTGTTTAAGTGTACATTAAAAGTACTTGAAAGATGAAATTTCTATTTATGTGGAAGTTTCAAATTTCTTAAACCATATTTTAGTTTCAAGCAGAACATACATTTTATTAAACTGTCATTGAGTGGGAATATAATTATATTAGTGCGTATGTTTGCAAATGCAGACGTTAAATATTTAGCTATAATTTAAATGTTCAGGTCATTTCAAGGAAATTAATTCTGACAGCTTGAGCTTCAAGCCTCACAGGGTTTCTGCATTGTCTGCTCAGAGTTGAGGCTTGGTTCACAATCAAAGAAGTAGAGTGTGGAAATCGAAGCTGTATAAGAAACCTGGGAGCTTCAAGGCCTAGCATCTAGGTCTGCTGCAGGATTCATTCAGTAAGCATGTATGATGTCTCACCACACTTCCTTTTGTGGACAGTTAATGCTGTAGCACTGCTGCCCTGTAGTTTGAGTGTCAGTCATCAAGCCTTTGCTAATGAGCTGATAAACGTCTGGTATGAATTTAAGGAAACTGATTGCATGAAATACTTGGATTTTCATAAATCAACCTAAGCTCATGTAGGCACCAAGAATTCCTAAATGTGCACTTGGATCAGTGTGTGCCAACACACACAGATGTGAAGACAATTTGCTTGAGTTGCAGATTTAATGAGTTCTTTTTTTAAGTTAGCACTGAACTGTGAGAACATGAGAGGAAGTGGAGAGAATCAAGATTAGAAACAGGGAAAGCCTGCAGAGGAAATGCTATAGTCACAAAGTACAGGGTACCGTCTTTTATTGTTCTTTATTTATGTTTTTGTTTTGTTGTTATCTGCATGTTTAAAATTACCTGGGATGAAGAGGAGGGCTCTGTGGTACGTGACAGAAACAGAAATCCTTCACCAGCAATTGAAAACTGGCTTTAGTGCTAAATGTTTTATTATGGATTTAAACTCAACAAAGACAAACAGGAAAAATTTAGGAAAAGAATAGAGGGTACAGGAGATGGTTATTATCTCTTATATTTTATATGCAATGCAAAAGGGTGTTTTTTGGGGGTTATTGTTGTGTTTTAAAAACAATTCTAAAGAGAAAATGAAAAAAAAAAAAAATCCATGTTTACCTGTATGGGCAACACCACAAGAGCAACACAGATCATAATGACAACAAGCAGCTTTGAAGGCCATATCTTGGGTGTAACATCCCCAAAGCCCACAGTGGAAAATGTCACTATGCAGAAATAAAGGGAGTCAAAGAGAGTCAACTTGTTTCCCGCTCGTTCCAGATGCTGTATTCCACAAATACTATGTAGAAAAGAATGAATAAAGACACGAAAAATAAAAACTGCACTTAGGTTCAGTTCAAGTTTGGTGATTACATTATATATGCAAAGAATTACTTCTTTTAGAATGGATACATTGCTTAGAAAAGACATTTATTTCAAAGAGAGGAAAAACGAGTATCAAGTGTTATTAATGTAATTTTTATGTCATGTCTAATAATCTCATTTTTTTTTCAATATTTCAATGTGGTATTGAGAACTTTGCTACTAGATTTTTCTTAGTGGCGAGGGAGAAGTGCTATAAAGAACATCATGGACTGATGCAATTCCTTTCTAAACCAGAACAAGACAGATGGTATATAGATGCCACCATTCAGATTTTTTTCTTTAATGTATCTTAACTTTTCAGGGAGACTCTACTGTTATGGCAAAGAAATTGTATGTAATATTTTCTTTATAAGTGTTGCTCTCTGTATTGGTCTATATTGCTTTGTATGGCAAGAGCTATTAGCATAAACACTAGTTCATGAAATAACGTTACTACCAATGGGTACTAGCTGTCCAGAATAAAACAACTGGGAGAACCGAAGGCTATCCAACTGTCAGAGGAATAAGTGGCCAGTGCCAGGGTCAGCCTTCAGGTAGAAGGTACCAACTGGTATGAAGTTTCTGTTTGCTAGACATATAGCCTAGAAATATAAGGCATGGCTATTTCGCCAACTGAACAGATTGTTAGTTCCTCCCAGTTACACATATCTGGGAAAAAGGGTGGTGGTATGTGCTGCTTGGTATTTATTTCTCTTGTAATCAGGGTGATTTGGGTAAATTAGTGCTGTTTTGGTTGTGAGAAGCGGTGGCAGAATCTATATAAAGGTCTTATTGCTGTTTCTTATGTTTCATGCTTTAAAAATATTTCACTTTGGAAAACTATACCGTGATAAAGAGCTTAAAATATGATCTTCTGTAAGACAGTAGAATTGTTTAGACTAAACCCAACCCATCTTTTAAACTATATTCACCCATATGAAGAAAATTGATGTGTGAACCAGTCTGAATACCGTTGTTTTTTTTTTCCCCTTGGAGCTAGCTGAATTATTTATTCTCAGACAACTAGAGATCTAATTGGTAAATAAGATCATATTCCTTGGTAATTATTCTAGAACGCGTGTAAGATAATTTCTTCATATATCCTATCCAGATGGTAAGAGTCACTCATTAATATCTGCCATGGTAAAAATTTTGCATCACCAGGGAGACCCTGTGTTTATAACAGCTTTTTGGTTGTTCTTCTGTTCTCTCTTCTGTTCTCCAAAAATAATTCAGCAGTGGGCAGTGGCATTTCCAGAACATATGGATCAAATTCCCAGTTTCCTTTTCACAGTTCTAGCATGTGTAGTTTTCACACTTCTTAAAATGTTCTAAAAAGGGTGCGTGGTTTTTTTTTTCTGTTTGCATAAGTTTCATCCTTCAGTCAGAACTGATGATTTTATGTTCCTTTCCAAGTTGCTCCACGTTTTTCACTGGAGTAGTAATCTAGGTCTTCCGTAATTTCCCTATGTTCACAGTTATCTCTTTCCCTTTCCTCCTTGAAAAAAAAAATTGTCCCTGTAAGTATTAATGGAGGAACTGTCTGGAAATATGCTAACAAGGAACACTTTCTTTTGGTCTCAGGCATGGAAGTTTCTCAGCTATCTCCTATTCCAGTGTTAATCTGTAAACTGCGGATGAATCAAAGAATGAAAAAATAAGCTATTTTAGTGTAGTTAGTAATGTAAGTTATATGTAATCATAATAACAGAGCTATGAAGGATTTATAATCTTTTGATGTTATTAATCCTAATCTCCCTGGTATGTTTTCTTTTCTTTGCTCGTGGGTACATCTCTAAAATGTAAACTTGACTTGAAGAATTAAGGTCACAACAGCCAGGAAAGCAACAGTTACACAGACACAGGGATACAGCCATAGCATGTTAAGTGTGTTTAATATCTGCAAATAAGTTGGTATTGAAGCATAATCCTGTCATTCATAGAATGTATTTTTTTCTGATGTTGGTGTCTGTGAAATAGCTCAGTGCTTGCATAAGCAGAAGGGTCGGTTCTAAATTCTGTATCTGAGAGGATGGGTTAAAATTCTCTTATCCCAGGGTTTTGTAAGTTTGTTTATGTTTGTTCAGGGTTTTTTTAACATATTCAAGGAATTAGGATTGTTTCTTCACTTTTTATTCTTTTCATGAACCTTGAGTAAAATCCTTACTAACTTACTTGTAGGGAAACTCCCAGCTTGATGGAGATACTTCATTAATGTTATTCTTCATGTGCTCTCTTTACAACCCACCCAACCATACGTTAGTTTAACTGAAAATACATTCTGAATATACCATGAACCCTTCCAGCCTTTTCTAAGTGAATAACAAAACGTGCATTGAATTGAATGAGGCCAATTTTATTTTATGAGCTGTACATTCCTATTTATTTATATTCTTTGAAGCCATCAAAATCATTTTGTGTCTGATTCAGAATGTTATGGATCCAAACTGTCTTTTGTTGAACTCAGTGGGTGTGAAGCCAGAGCATCTCAAATTCAGTTACCAGTATAAAAGTCAACAGGACATGGGAACTCTTTATTCTTCTCTGAAGTAGATATTAATTTATTCTTAGAACTTCGTGATGAATCGATTTATTTGTTTGAAATTACTTGCACCTCATCTGCCGTTCTATCAGCTTGTACCCAAATCCCTAACCCTGAAAGCAAACAAATCCAAAAATAGTTTACCAAGTCTTAATTTCAGTACTTGTTTTGCTGTTCTGCCTTTTGTTTTTACTAGAGCGAGGGTTAACAAAATTGCAGGAAAACGGATTTTGAGAGACAGCTTTATGAGAATCTAATTTCCAAATGAAAAAAAAAATTACTTCTCCCCCAGGAATATTATATCTTAATCTAAAATATAATTTGTTAAGTGTAATCTGTACTACTAGTGATGTATAAACTGTAGAGATTACACTTGAATCTCTTCAGTACATCCAAAGAAACATTAGTCTGCTTCTATAGCATGTTCCTACCTGATTATGCTGCACAGAGTGCTGTAGAAATTTACTGGTTGTCCAGTAAGCCATGTCCACATGAATTAATTATTCCATTCCCCACAACTTACTGATGTCTTTTATTGCAGCCTAATTATTTATATGAATAATAGTAACCACATCTTTTTATTTTTCTTTCAAATTGTTAAATACTAAGCATAGTTTTTAAAAGATGCATCAATGCTACATGTACCAGCAGTCAGCACGTGTTCTTGTTCTGCTTCTCCTATTTCCCAACACAATGACCTCAGACTTCATCTTTTTTCTATTTTGGCATTTTATGGTGTCATTTCTATCTCCTTCTTCTTGTTTACTTCCTCCTTCTTTTTCATACCATGAAGGAACAATCTGCTTGGTTTTCCTTGAACAAACATAATGATTTCAATGAGGAAAGCAGCATTCAGCAAAAGCAATGCTTACACCAACTTGTATTTGTGGAGAAAATAAGCTGCTATAATAATAAATACACAGAAAATACCTAATTAAAATACAAGGCCAAATTCACCTCCTTCTATACCAATTTTAGGTTTCTGTAATTCCGACAAGTTGTCTTTTCATTGTGGATTTAAGATAGCAATTACGACATAACAGCACTGACTTAATGGAGAGGATATTTACATTAAAAAAAAATATATATATATATATACATACACACACACCATAAACCATTTGGCCTGCTAAAGCAAAAGCAGTGTCAGCAAATGTACAACAATCTCATGAAAAAAACCAAGTGTGATTTTAAACATGTAAATATGTAATCTCTGATGATTAGTCATGTTTAGTTAGGTAGAACCTGAACTTTTGAGAGTTCAATCTTTGTTTTACTGGAATTTTTTTTTCTAATTCCAGGAATCTTTGCTTGCTCAAGTTTTTTGTATGCCAAAACTAACTACAGTTGGTACGTAATCTTTCTCCACATGCAGTACAGAAGCTGCCTCAAAAAATCAAGTGAATTACCTTCTAAGACATCAAAAGAAGTTAATATACAAAAGGATTGATGACATGTTTATTACAGAATTTTACTGCTTTTTTTTTCCTATCCCTTAGCTGAATATTTAACTGTTTTTAAAAAGTAAGAAACAGTTAAGATCAAGATTCTAATGTACTGACCTGGCATATCTGTGCAAATTTCTATTTCATGCTAGAAAGACAGGCCTTCTGTAAGGAACCTTGCATGTTTAAATAGATCAGACAGGATGAATACAGTTAAATATAAAGCTAACTGTGCCCACTTCCTTCTGTTTGATTTTCTCCCTCTTTCACCAGAGGGCCTTAATGCTTCACTCTGCATATCCTCATGTTTACCTGTGTAATCCAATTTGAAATGAACTAACCTGGAAGGGAAAATCTACACACATAAGGGGGGACGCTTCACTGTGTGAATTCGAAAGGCACTATGAAATTAGTCAAAGCCAGGGAACTAGAGAAATGTTTGGGGGGCCTGAAGCTTTACTCTACTGATGCAGTTTTTATATAGTGGCATATTACAGTATTTGCATTATTATCTGCTGCATTTTAAGAATTATTTTATAACTGGTTTTGGTTGTGTGTGTTTTTTTTTGGGGGGGGGGGGGGGGAGGAGGGGGGAGAAAGAGCAACTCTGTTTGCAATTTTATATATAGAAGAACACAATTACACAATAAGAATGTTCCTGCAGTACTATTAAGTAAGTCACCTGGACAGTTTAAAATTCAGAGAAATAATGAAAATTTGTGTTTAGGTGCTTTTATTTCATTTCAAACCCCCTTTCTATTTGGTTATAAGCACCCTTCTGTCAGAAATGAATATTGTAGAGTAAAATAAAACCATACATTAATAATGGTTTTATCATGCTATGGTAGCATGTCATAGAAATGGGTACAACAAGAATTTGGATATCTATTTGCAAGTATTGTACATCAACTATCCTTATTTATAATCACTTATAAACTGTTTTATATTAGTTTGTGTTTTCTTTTGGCAGTGGTGCCAAATAGATCAAATTTTGACTTGGTTATTTTTGTATTTTTAGTAAATTAATATTTAGAGATACAACCTCTTGAGGTCTGAAATAATGTGTCACAGTCTGAAGCCAGAAGTGAGAGATGCTTAGGTGTCTTCACGATTAGGTAGCAATCAACAGCACTGTTTTTCTTGAACTTGCATAGTTCTTCAACTTGCATAGAAACTTCTATAGTGTTTCAATTAGTTAGCTATAAGGAACAGCTAACGAGTACGTTGAAATCAGTGGGGATGAATTTTATCATGTTCAGTGAGATCCTGTGGCACAGGCTCAGTATGTAGATACTATAGAAGAAATGCAGTTATTCTGCTGCCCATATTAAATAAGCATTCCCATTTAAATTAATAGTTTCCACATATCTGAACATGGAATGGTGACAGAGTGAATTCCAAGTTACATTACAATTATTTGATCACGCTATGTTGCCAGTTGATATTTGTATTACTTTAAATTCTTCTGATACCACTGACACAATCTTTTTTCCTGTATTGAAAATACTGGAGTAACCCCTCTGCTGACAGACCATCAACTACAGCAAATGTTTATCAGCAAACTTCAAAGAGCATAACAGTGAAAAAGATGAGCACGTTAACTTCCTAGGAAATACATGGCAGGTACTTAAAACATACATTCCCATTATAGTGGCTGTAACTGCCCAGTTATGTAAGTGAAGATTTGGAAGATGTTGAAAGAAACTTGCTCAATCTTTACACCACAATAAAATGTGACTGTCAGAACAGTTCATGCTTCAGACTCACTCTAGAAGGCATATAAAATCTGTCAGAACTCTGATACATTGGGTTTTTGTCTGAAATTGGCAAAAGGTGTTTTACTGTTGCCAAATGTGCTAATATTAATCTGATGCTAGACTAAAGTCCTTGCAATGAAAGTGACATTAAGACTAAGGCTGTATCTGAGAATACTCTGGTTTATACTGAAGGAAATAGCCTTTCATACTGGTAGCTGTCCCTGTGGGCATTCTGTGCTCTCTAGGGAACTGATATAGAGCCAGATGCAGTTTTGTCATCTCTTTTCTTACATTTTTAAATTAGACATCATTGGATAAACAATTTTCAGTGCTAGTAAAATTATTATACAGAGGATCATAAAAAGCTCAATTTATACTTCACAAAACTTTGCAAGTTCAATGCTGATATAACCGCAGTGACATTAAAGCGACTTCATTATTCATTGTATCAGGTACCTAATGAGATACTTCATGTTGATCTCCGAATAACACGTCCTCTGAATTTTGAGCATCTTTTTCCTAAGAGAAAGCAGCTTTGCAGTCTGGTCCAACAGTCGGAAAATGTGAAGATGTTGCCTACTACTTTACTCATGACCAGCCCTAATACCCTAATGCTTTCTGATTCTTGTGTAAATAATGAAGGAGAGACAAAGAAAAGAGCAAGGAATGATCAAAATCTACAGCAAATAAATGAATGGAGACAGCCAGAATTTAGTCTGACCAATGACAAAATGTCTATCCTATTCAAACCTCTTGAAGCTGAAAACAAAACACTTTTACCAAGATATATTTTTCTCAGATTTTTTATAAAATCTGTTCTGTCTGAACATTTATTTTCTGAAAAGCAGTTTACCATAAACAGCATTAAAGTAGAAAAACAAAATTGACTAGTTTATGGAAATTTGCAATTTCCAATATGTTAAAATGACAATGTAGTACAATGTGTAATGATGTATCAAATTTAAGGAACACAATGAGAAGTTCAAACCTGCTCCCTTTGTTATGTATAATAGGCTGTAAAACTGTAGGCACAACTGACTTGGCAAAGACAGAAATGACAACATACAAGACAGTGAAAGAAACGAGGGAGAAATGCTGATTGGAAAGAAGGCAAAGGTTGTTATGCTGTCTTTATAGTGAGCAGAGAAATAGATTTGCTATTCCTGGTTGGTAACGAGCAATCTTGAGCATGGTAGGGAATGCTGAAATAAACTTAGTTAAAGACTGACTGGGCAAAAAAAAGGATATTGCCAGACAGTGTGACCTCTTCTTACACCACTGATTTTGTTCTTGAAAATTATCTCAGCTATTTTTGCAACTCTAATCTCATTTCATCAGATAGTCCAAATCTTTATAGTTTTCCTAAATATTTTCTTTTCATAGGCAGTTTTCTTACAAGACTCTCCCTTTTCCAAAGAGTCACTGAAGGAAAAGGTTCAGATAACTTCAACGGGCTTTAAACCAAGCTGTCAGGTTCTGTCAGACTTTATGAATAGTTGTTGAGGTAGGGTTAGAGAACTCTTTCTTTGTGCTACAATCCTATTGTGTTAGAAATGAATTCTGAACTTCTCTTCAGATGAAAAGGTAATCTTTTTGTATTTCAATTCTATCTCTAGCCAAAATGCTGTTGTTTGATGATACCATTTTTGCATATCCATAATATCCAATTATAAGCATTTTCCCTTCCCAAGGATCTGTACATTTCATGCAACTAGTGGTACAAAAGCTGAACTTATTAAACTAAACTTCTACTGATAAGCCATGTGACTTCCAGAAACTGCAGAATAGGATATTCAGAAATAAAGAAGCTCATATAAATATTTGCTGAATCTGAGTGAAAACCTTTTTACTCCTGCTGCTGCAGCTTGTGAAGCTGCAGTGTAACCACTCTGATCATTTGGGCTTCACAAGTAAGAGTCCCACTGTGGGCAGCATTGAACTCACTCCACTTCCATAAAAAGCTTTGAGCACACTTCAGTCTGTAAATCCCAAGAACTATCTGCATTTTTGTATGCTTTCCGTCTGCCCCAGAGCTTGGATAGTCAACAAAGGAAACTTCGGCATTCTGACCTCAGCGTGTCAGTATTGTTGTAGCTAAGAGCCCCCTGGTGCACGAGTTTTTGTGCTGCCAACACAAGTCAGCCTTTTATTTCAGAAATAGAAACATGCAAGCAGTACTTGAACCACAAGATACCCTTCACCTGAAGGGACCTGCATTACCACAAGTCCTTTTTGGGTGGGCTGTGCTCTGTCCTTATATTGCTCAGCTTGTATTGATAGCGAGGCTGCCACAGCCTTGCAATTGGGTTTATTGACCTCGTGAGGTTCACCTGGGCCCACTGTTGAGCCTCTCTCTGGATGGCATCCCATCCCTCAGGTGTGTCAACTGCATCACACAGTTTAATGTCATCAGCACACTTGCTGACGGTGCACTTAATCCCACTGTCAGTGTCACTGGTGAAGATGTTAAGAAGCACTGGTACCACTGCTGACCTCTGAGGGATGCAGCTCATCACTGATCTCCATCCACACATTGAGCCATCGACCACCACTTTCTGAGTATGATCTTATAACTAGTTCCTCTTCCATAGAACAGTCCACCCATCAAATGCATATATGTCAAGCTTGGAGAGAAAGGTACTGCTGGGGACCGTGTCAAATGCCTTCCTGAAGTCCAGATACATGACATCTATGGCTGTGAATTCAAATTCACATTTATTATTTCTATTTATTATTTCCGTAGAAATAATAAATAGGTCATGAAGTAAACTAGAGTGACTCACTTTTCTACTGAAGTTTTTTCTCTTGTCATAGAATCATTAAAAATGCATTATTTCAGAGCAGTAGGGGGGTTAGTAAAAATGACAGGGAGACTGCCCACCCTAGCAGGAAGTCTGTGACCTGGGTATACTTTTTGCCCTTTTCCAGTAAGTAATTTCTTTGTTCGTTGTTATATAAGTCAATCACAGTATAATGTTTTAAATCTTGCTTTCCAGCCTTTGCGCAACCGGTAGGATTATATTTATGAAAAGTCTGCCTCCATTGTATGTGTAGATTAAATCCAAAAGCATTTCTTTTTCCAGGAGAAGGTATAGTGGGCTCACATACCATGAAGTTTGAGGGACTGGTGTATATATATAAAAGAAGTCAGGAGCCATGGAGGTCAAGCAGACCACCAGATACACTTCTTCCCTTTTGGAATACACATCCAGCATTACTTGAAGCAGTGTTAACCAAGCATAGTTTCAGAGAAACAAGATTTTGTGCGACATCTACTGCTTTCCAGACATTCCCAGGTAGAAGAAGTCTACTGCATCTAAAATTTTCAGTGATGACCACTTCTCACTACTTTTCTAAGTTTTCATTGATTTTTGAATACTATTAGATCCAGGTCAAATAGTCCAAATGAAAGTATATGGTCTGTGAATTCTAGAAACTGACAAAATTCTGTCTCGGCCTTGGAGAAGGAGATGTTCCTTCTTTGCACTGTGCTCAGTTAGCTTCAGAAAAGAGCACAGGGATTCTTAGTTCTTATTTTGTTTTGGCCTTGTGACTGTCTGCATCCCAAACATCTCTATAGCTATGTTTATTGCACAATTGAGAAACATCTTCTGAATAAACTGCATCAAACTGTTTTTCACTCATATCAAAAATCAAACATTTCTTTATTGATGCATTCCGATTAAGCCAGAGTTGTAGGCAATTCTCTTGCACAGCTGGCATGGCCTTGGCTTGCTGTAGCCTCATACTGTTTTGTGATCTCTCAAAACAGTTAAAGCCTCTTCAAACTTCCATGCACTGTGTGTCATTATCTTACAACTGACAGTTGTAGTTACTGTGCTGAAAATAACATCACACAGGTTTAGACACTGATTTGAATACCTGCAGAGTTGATTATGCTCCAAAAACCTCTTCATTAGGCATCAAAATCATCTTAAACCCTATCTTTTGTTAGAGTCAAACATGAAGAAAAGCTATTTACTTGCATGGGATTCTTTAAGGATCTTCTGTTTATCATCTCTATGATAGTGAAAGAGAAAACTGGTAAGAACAGACAAAAAGATTATTAACTTACACAAATAGAATGTTTCTAAAGGGTGGTCAGAAAGAAATGGCGTGATTAAGAAATGTCCATACTAGGTTAGGTGAAGGCTCCTTTCATTCAGAGCCTGTTTCTACTGAGAGCAGTAGCCAGTGTTCAATGAAACAATAACCAAAAACAGTATAGAAAGATCCTCCCATTTAATACTCTAACTGCATTAAAGAGTTTGCAATAATAATTCAGTATGCTTAGTTTTGCTCCAAGAACAGACTTTCCCTGATGGAAGGAAAATCAGTTCTGTGTCCGCTTTAGCATTGGTACACTTTGTTCTACTTACAGATGCTGATTTTTTTTTGCAAAAAGCCTGCAGCTCCTGACCTTCAAGTATCCATTCTAATGTTTATATGTATTCTGTACTAACCTTCTGTACTGTGCTCTCCTTGTCACACTATGTTTTCACTTGATTCTCAAGGATATTCACCAAGGATCTTTCCTACACTTTCACCCATTTTTAAATGTTCTTGGTAGGCTCTCACTTGTTTGTATTATGAGTGCAACATGTATTTTTTTTCCTGCTTTTATAATCTTCACAATCCTGCTATTAAAGCAACTGTTTCAGAACACGCCAGATCCCGTTCCTCCAGTTGCAATATTTCCATATTAGTAACATGCCAAAATTAATTTGTTGGAAATTTAAAAACAAGCAATACTTTGAACGGTATTCCTTGCACTGGTTATCCTGCTCTGCAACCCAGACCATTGGTAAATACAAGCAGGAGTGGCCTAAAATATGCAAGTGATTCATACCAGTTCGCAGGTTTTTCTACCCACCTTAACCACAGGAATGCAGATTGCGGCCCATCAGAAAGCTCACAGGTGATATTTTTCTTTCCAGCTTAAATGTCTATAAAATATACATTCTATTGCACAGTTTTATCTAAGCTCTTTCAGAAGTCAGTTATCTCCAGACATGGAATAACCTAAGTTCTGCTTACCTTATTAATATTTTGTTCATAGTTTCTTAATATGCTATTACAGCAAATCCTCACTGTCTGCATTAAGTTCACCTCTTTCCCAGAAACTTTCACTCACATTTGTTTTCATCGCTGATTATCTAAAAGGACTATGCAGTATAATGATAATAATGATGATAATCTTTTCATGGTGGTACACATAGAGAGCCAAGACAGATTCTAGGAAGATGACTTCTTCTGAGCCAGCAAATAGGCTTCTTAAACCACAGCGTACCTCATAAACTCTACCTTCTCATTTTAGGTCCTGCATATCTGGCTTGTATATTGATTATTCCACACGCCAGTATTTCTGGCTCTACTTCCACTAGTGGAAAATTGGTAACTATGTATGATTCTTGGTTTCCCTTCTTACATGGGCACTATAACTTGTGCAAGAAAAACCAGTAATGGAGCATCATTTACTTTTTTTCTTATGTTTCCTGGGCTTATAGATTATTTTATTGGGCATCCAATAAATCAAAGGGAAAAAAAAATCTAAAGAAAAACAGTGGAATAAATAGAAGACCCAGACATGAAGGCTAAAAACTGATGGAAATATCTGCTTCCCATGACAACTGCTTGCTGTACTTCATGTAATCTGAGAACAAAAGAGAGGTTTGCAGATTTGAAGAGGAGACAGATGGAGGATGATGGAGAACAACTCGAAAGTTTTGAGAAGCCCAAATGAGAATCACTATGAAATGCTAAAATTATGAAGGAATATAGAGATGTAATTCTTTAGAGATCTGTTTTGCTTATTCTATTGCACAGTGTTTATGCTTACAATGTGTTCATTATGCAGACGGATAATTATAGAACAGATCAATGAAATCCAAGATCTCATAGGGCTATTCTGAAGCATGAGGTGTTCCTGTTTACTAATCACAAGTATGTTTATTATGGGTTGCTATTAATTCCAAACAAGCTACCGTCTCAAAATACAGTACTTGATTGTACTCACCATTTAAAGAAAGAGCATTAGTTGTATCAGGCTGACCTCACAAGTGAGCTGGGGAGCTGATTATAGTAGTCAGAAAAATAATACAAGATGAATAATCACAATACTTGAAAGATGAGGAAGAAGAAAGATCGTAGTGATTAGCAGGAGTGACAGCACACGGTGCAGTTAGTCTCTTCTGTGTTCTGACTGGCAGGTTTTTTCTTGACTGCTTAGTCCATCTAGAATATTCTTAGTACATACTCACTACAGCCCTTAGACTTCTAATCTAAATATTCAAGGCAAAGGGCTTACATTAGGCTGTAAGTTGGCTGATTTTTTAAATTTTTTTTCATTTTTTTTCTAGTTTCAGGTTATTAGCTAGGTGAACAAAAGAAGGCCAAGTGAAAGAGGATAGTTGAAGCATGATTCAGTATCATTCTTTTTGCCATATTAGTCCAAATCTAGTAAATGTACATATATGCTATGTATAACTATGTCCACTTCCTAGCATAAAATTGTTTCATTCAATTTGTTTTCATTGCTCATCACTGATGATAACAAACTTGAAAAATATAGGACTGGATTTAATTTGTTTATATTGACACAAACTGATAATAATTCAGAAATCAGAAATAGAAAATTTTCATCCTGACAGTATGAAAAGATAACTCAAAAATTTATTGGCTTTTTTTGAAGAATTTTATTCTTGCACTGTAGAGTTAAGCAAAGTAGTAGAATACATGCAATTATAGGAGACCGTAGTGCACTGGATGCATTTAATCTGCCTTACCCTTATGCGAACTGTTCGTTTTTGTAATATATTAGCAAACATATTGTTTTGCTGTGGAACGTAATTAGGTCTGGTACACTGTGCCCAAAGGAACTGACAATTTGATTACATGCCCGTTGTTAACTATCCAGCCTGCAAATTCAACCCACAGTTTGTACTTCAGTGTTTACTAAATGAATACCAATTCTTGTTTCCTCCTTATTGCTGTGACTCATGCACTTCCACTATAACTTATGGTATATTTATATATATAAAATATTTTGCATACATTGCAGAAATGTATGACTTCCACAAACATAAAACATACAGGTTTATCTTTGCAAAGAAAGAGAGCATGAATCCAACTTTACGCTTGCATTTGGGTTTCTTTAGAAGTATAGAGTTACATAATGTTGGACTTACTTATGGGTCTTTTCCAACCTAAATGTTTTATTGAGAACCAGCTATAATTTAATATTTTTAACTTTTTGGCAGATCTTTACATTATATTGAGATCTTTTGTTGATTTCCACAAGCAATTATTAGAGATTGTTTAAATATAATATTTTCATAATGAATCATAGTTTTCATTAGTTACTTGCTCTATTTGAGGTCAGTAAATGATTTTTTCCTGTGACGGCTCTGGCATGGGGAATGGGAACTCTATTGCTAAAGGAAGGAATATCATACCTAGGTGGTGTAGAGGAATCTGTGGATGCTTAATTATTATTACCCAAATGTCATAGTATGTTTGGATGAGTGCTTACTCCTCTAGTCTTCACCTGTTTGAAAAATGTCTGGCTAAGCCTCATAGTAATTTCTAATTACCAAATACATAGGAGCAAAAGGAGAATTCTTCCTTTTAGAAACCACTGTTCTAAATGCCTGAAATTTCACCTTCTTTTTAGATCATCTTGCACTGCAGCTCTGCTCTGTCGAAGTCTCTGAGACATCCTTTCAGTATTCAGTAAACTTATACCTAATGTGATTGAGAAATTCCTGGTGGTTGGTGCCAGCTATTATTGGTATGGCCAAATTTGCAGTGACATCTTTTTCAACTCTTCATTTCTGATTTGACATATATTAATTATGTTAAACTCCTCACTCTCAAAATGCGTTTGGAATATGTAAAAGACAACAAAAGTCATCAAATCACAACATATTGTTGCTGTTCATCAGTAACTAGATTAATGAGATCTAATAATACAGTTAAATGTGTTAGCATAAACCAACACAAACATGAGATCTTAGTAATATATAATAAATAGTTTGTCAGCCTAATGAATCAGTCACTGAAAGATAAGCATACGTATATTTAACTCTGCATGCTAATGAAAACTTCGTTTTTGAGCCAGGAATAGTGAGTGATGACGGGCTGATGCCAGGCATTGAATTTAAATAGTGAAGTAACATCCTCAACCTAATTAGTCATCTGCTGCTACACATGGCATTCTATTTGCTCATGTCTAAAATGATGAAGAGCTGTCAAAGACAGCATCTGAATATCAGATTTTTATTTTTATTGTAAAGATAAGAAGAAGGATGTGGTATATAATGCTTTCATGCAATGAAAAAGATGGAAGACAAGGTTTAACAGTTGTTACATATATTTAATTCATCCTTTAAGAGGAACATTATCTGCTTTTTTTTTCTTTTGGAAGTAAGTCCTCCCCAAACCAAAGGAAAACCTAAGGTTTGTTTTGTTGTTGTTTTTTTTTTAAACTAGTATGATGATGAAGCATTTCACTATACGCAAACTCTGGTTGTATTCCAGATCTATGTTTATTCTAGCATTTTGTTTTACCAAAGTTATTCTTATCATCCCTATTCTGAAGAGAACATGCATATTTTACATAAGTAACGTTTGTGTTTTCACACAAGGTATCTACTTACACGTCTGTGATTCAGAAGCAGGTGTGTGTGTATGTGTATTTATTTGTAAATAAATTGAAAGCTTACCAGAGAAGTCACATTCCTGTAATTTTCATGGCTTCATATGCTTGTTTAATTTACCATTGTATCTCCCCATTTTCAGGCTAATAAATATCTGCAACCTGTGCTACAAATTAGCGAAGCTTCGATTGTAACTTGAAAGGCTTCACAAGTACCTGAAACCTCTACTCATCTTCTAGGCTAAAGTAGAACGACAGCAATCCCTCAATCATATTGTTTACTGCTTTATGTAATATTTCTCTACAGTAAAAAGAAAACCAACAATTATAAAAACCCAACAACTCATACCTCATAATCTGTTTTTTGACGCTTCATTTTCAAGGAGTTTTGTGAAGGGCAGCATTCTGAGCTACCATTTAGTCTTTCTGATTATTTTTTATTTTCAGAAGAATGGATCGCTACAAATGGCATCTTTCACACTCAGAAAGTAATGCAGATTGAACTCTCTATGACTTTGATCCGCAGACCACAGAATAGGCTAGTCAAATTATTTTCAATTTCACTGGTCTCTGCAACTCATTTTAAATGTTCCATTACATCTGTTGCACAAAGAATTCCCTGCATGTAGTATGGGAAAGATGCTGACCTAATTATTTTAGAAATAACTATGTAGAAAAATCTAAAAAGATTAGCAAAGGAAATATTATGTCACTACCAAATTAGTAACTAAAATAGCATGAAAATCACTGTGTAATTATGTGAGTTGCCATAGAAACCACGTTTGATGGGTAGCCAAAAAGACTTCTGATTGGTCTTCTATAGTTCTGCTCTGTCTATAATAAACACAATTTCTTTTCTTGCTTCTGTAAACAACTTGCCAGTTTTTCAGTAGCATGTCTGCATCCTATACTCTTTAAGCAGCCCTCTTTAACAGTTTTGATCGCCCATATGCTTTTTTTATCAGTCTGAACTCATGAACTTAAACATGTAAAAATCTTTTTAGAAGTGTATTGTGACAAACACCATGTTATCATCCAAAGGAAAAAAAGGGAATAAACTTATATATGACACTTCTCTACTGTCAAATGCAATAGTTGCATAAAAATAAACAAGGGCATCAATCCAGGATTTTGTTGTTATTATTACATTTGATCAGTGTATTTTTTCACTGGTTTTTCTCATTCAGCTTTCTTAAAGGCTTTGGCTCTGAAATACTGACGGTAATGATATAAGCAAACACTCCTCTTAGCCAGCAAAGGTGAGAAAGGCATGGCCCATCCAAGAAAACCCTATTCCATTGCTAACAATTGAAGTTTCATTTAAATAATCCAGACCAACTATTTGTGACAACATTATGTTTTCACACTCTTTCTATGTGGCAGGCTTCACCAAAACTACCTCAGTAATTTTAAAACAAGCATTACTCAGTATGCATTTCAGGCAACTGCAGAGTTTCAGTCAGGGAAAAAGAAAAGAAAAAAAAAAAAGCAATTCAGCTAATGATCTAAAAAAATTTAACAGAAAAATACTGTCTTTAAATAAGATGTTTTCTATGCAACAGTTTAAATTTACACTGAATCGCAAATCAGCATTTTCAGTGAAAATTCAAACCTGACAGAATAACTTTTGCCAGCATATGGACTATTGGACAATGGAATATTTTGTCCTTTCGCTTTCTTTCTAGGGTGTAAAAATGGCAGACGATATTCCTTGCAGTAACTTTTTGACTTGAAATGCTATCTCTGGCTACATCTCTTCCCTTTTGCTTCTCATTTATGTCACAAGGAAGCCAAGTACAGACTGCTGAAAGCTCAACAGTCTACAGCTAAAACTGTGCTGGTTCACATTCAGTTTTCCTAAGCTATCCCTGCTAGTTCTTGCTCTGAGACAATCCTATCTGAAGAAACAACACGCATCTTTTGGTTAGTGATCTTAGCTGAGTCCCTTAATAAGAGATATTGAAGAAACAGTTCAGGAGTATAAGTAAACATCCCTGCCATATGCTTACTGACATCTATTCAAGATTCAAGGCAGAAATTTTCTTGGTTCTGAGACAATGCAATCAGTAATTTGTTTTATTACTTACACGTACTACTTAAAATGCTTTAATAGTTTAAATCACAAAATACTTGCCTGTTGGTTATTTCTAATAGGAAAAGTTACAGTTCAGATATGTTTACTGTTCTTTTCTCCTGTTTTTTGAATGACATATAATATTGTTACAGCTTTAATGATATCTAGATGTTTTGGAAACACTTGGTCAGTGCAAACACATAGAAATGTGACAGCCACCGTGAAATCAATGAGACTTTAACAAATGCTATTCTCATGCCAGACACTGGGGCTATCTCTGAATTCCTCCAGGAACTTCCACTAAAGTATAATTAACATTATGCTTGTAAATAAATTACTCACCTACCAAAGTTGATGAAAAGTATTGTAGTAGTTGAGTCAATTATTTTGTATTCTTTACAGTTACTCAGGACTTCTAATTAATATTCTAGAATACTCTGAACCTTAAATAGTGCAACCACTGTTTAGTCTTGATGATCGTGACAATTAATGATCTTTATTATTCGGGAATCACTGGATTTGATAAAACTAAATCACAAAATTGCAGTTCAATTTTGTGCTATTTTTGAATGCAAAACATCCCTCTAAATCATAAACATGAATCTGAGCACTGGGTGTGCTGTACAACAAAACCAAACAGCATCAAAAGAATCGCAGATATTATAAACATATCTTATTCTACGTTATATAATCCACTAATGCTCTCTGAGTTCAACCTACTTAATGTTAGGCATCCTTCCTGGAGGAGTGCCATTGTTGGCTCCTGTTGTAATCAATACAGAAGGACAGAGAAGCACAGTGATTTAGTTAAATTCAGATCTGTACTGTACTCGGAGATGGCTGTCTCTCTTATTGATAATAAAAGGAACTGAAGCATTGAATTGAGATGTCTTAATTTCTGTAATATAACATGAATTTTTTTATTTTATTTTATTTTATTTTTCCTTCTGTAACACAGTGTTCCAGGTCTGGAAGTTTGTCTTGTTTGGACTAGATTATTGTCTGGGTTTCTTTTCATTCCTACAAGCAAATTATTTCTATTGTTTCCTCCAGATGATAATTTTTAATTGGCACTGAGGCTACGGAATTGGTATAATACAGGTATTCTGTAAGTCAGTTTGTGAAAACATCCTAATTTTCTGATATTGAAGGCACTGGCGGATAGGCAGTGTTGAGATTTTCCTCAGTGAGCTTTCAAATAAGGCATGAGCAAAGTTCTTGCAGGCTTCTTACATTCTTAATCTCATTTGTAGCCAACTTTTTTACAAGCTAATCATTCCACACTAGTGATACATGACTAGCATTGATTTAAAAAACAAAACCTTAAAAGATTATTCACTGTGTCATAGATGCCTGAAATAGTCATTCATTGTTATTTGTCTTACTGTAGAGTTTACAGAAGTAATTAGTATTCCATTTGGCAAGCAAACGCAAACATCCATTAGCTAAATGACAAAATATATACTTTGACTATCTTTGTCACTTTCATTAGAACTCTATCAACAGTAATTGCTGAACAGCGTCATAAAGGAGGACAGCTCTTTTAGTGTACACATAATTGGGTGGGAGAACGCTGAGGTATTTAAAGAAATAAATTACTGATAGCCTAATTTATCTACCTTTGGAACTAGAAGAGAGAAAAACAATCCATGCAGTAACCTGTATGCTGCAGGTACGTGGAGTTATGCTTATGAAGTGACTGATCTGCAGATAATTTCTACCCTCAGATCCATAAACAATTATCATTAAAATATATATATATATACAATATATCACAAATTTTATCTTTGTTCTGTAAATTGCCAACTGTATGCCAAAATATACCAAAGCCTCCTGCTAAATTCTAAGTTACAAGGGTAGCTTATATAATGGTTTTCTAAAAACTGTAAGATTAGACAATTGACTGTAAACATTAATGTTTTATGTTTTAATCTGAAGCTTATACTTGAGTTATAAGACAGGTTGGAATATGTCTACTTGTGTTGCTATCACTTAGAAAACTGCTGAGGAGATGGAACTGATGTTTTTGCTGACGTTGCATGGAGCAGACTTGAATTCATTTTCTGTGAGATTTCTGCTTTTGTAGAAGTTCAGTTATTTTCAAAGCATGTATGCACACAGTAGCAAAGTTGATGAGGAAGATGTTTTCTTTAACTATTTCTGTTTCAGTGTAAGTAATGCAGAACCCTCATTACACCCTAGTCTGTAAGGTAAATTTCTGTGAAGAAAAATGATCAATCAGATAAAATGCTATTGTCTGCACACTAGAAGAACAAGTGAAAATGTACAGGTGTTGGACACATCTAATCCTCTCCCTCCATTGTAAAGCAGTGCAAGGTCAGGAGGTCCCAGCCAGCTCCTTTGCCAGGCTTCTGATTGTGCTGAGGTATTTCTAAATGACTGGGGACTGAATGCTTCCTCCACATTTATGAAAACGTTATTTCAACTCAATCTAATGCGTGGCACAGAGGAATGTTGCTGCTCACCAAACTTACATATACAAGGATGAGACATAAGTATCCTCTGAAAAATATCCTCTTATTCTGTAAACACATAGGCTCTTAGGAAGGAGAGTTTATACAGTATACATTCTACAGCAAAACTGAACTTCCTGAATTATCTGTGAAAACATATCAGCTCCAATAGGCTTGCTGACATCCAGCTATTTTGTACCTCATACAGAACTACAGAGTTCTGCTGTTACACAAAAAAAGTACAGAAAGTAGCTCCTTTCCCATCTTAAGCACCCAGCAAAAAAAAGTCCTTTTAAATACATTAAAAGCACACTCAAAACTCGAAAACAAAATTAAGGAACATATCTTGTAAGTACAGATTGCTGAATAGTACCTATGTTTCAGCATTCATTTTAAAATTTCTCATAGAAAAGATCATGCCCAGACTTACTAAAGATTTCAGCCTCTCTAGAAGCAGTAAAAGAGCACTTCTACATTTCCTCGGTGTACCATTCTAACCAAGAAGGTAAAAACAATTTAAGTAGAAAGGGGAGTCCCTCTTGGACTTCTTATTAAATGGTGTAATTCCTGTATAAAGTTATATGCTCCTTTTCCTGTGTGTCTGCTAAAAAAAGCATGGTTTTGAACAGAAAATTATGTAGACTTCAGTAGTGCTGAGAAGCCAATGTTCCTATTGAAGCAGATGGTAAAATCAAGTCTGTCAACCAGCACCATTGGGATGTAGTGTTACAGTTTAATTCATACAGTGCCTTGAAGCCATTCTTTCATTAACTTTAGCAGTTTGGCATTACTGTAGCTCTACTATTTCATGAACCAAGGTAGTATTTCTAAATGTCACCCAAATGTGTTTATGACAGACTGCTACTTGCTCAAAACCTTTCTTTTAGCATTGTTTTTTACTGCACGTATAGATTAGACTGTTTCTAGTCCTAGGTGTTAGAGGGGAAATGCAATCACTCGGTTACAACTTGCTGTTGTAAAAAGAATGAGAGAACAGCTTGAAGAAAGCCATCCTCAAGTAGGCAAATTCCAGAAACAGGCTTTGTTCCTCTTTCAGCATGAAGAAACTCATGTAATCTCTAAAACACATATCCTGTAAAGTGATGTAAAGTGAGATACTGCCTCAAATTCACAATAGATATAACATAATAGAAGACATTACGTTGATTTTGACTGCTTATAGAGAATTTTTTATATACTTGTAAGATACACTCTGTAATATAAGGTCATACATAGATGGGTAAAAATAGTATAAGCTACCATTATGTGTGTTCATATAAGTAACAATAACAGCTACCTAAACAGAATGCGGTGTTAGGCAAGCTGCAGGTACTTGAACATCTATTTTTGTTAATTCCAAAAGTATTTCATTTCCTTAGTTATTGCATTACTGGGTGTTTTCATCCTATTTAGCTTATTTTGAAGTCTAGCTGGGTCAATACTAGGTCACCATATAGTAATCTGTAATAAGCTGGCATCTATGGCTGTTGAGACCAGACATAATTGCCACAGGTGAGCTTAGTCAGTTATCAAAATGCCTGGTACTGAGCATGATGTTCATTTTAACTGCATTCTCTATAATCTTAATTAGCAGGGATGAATACAGCGAGTTCTTAGGAAACATTATTGTTACTAGCTTACTAGAACTGGCAGCATTTGTCATGGAATTTTGTGGCCATAAGGCAAAGGGCCATTCATTTAACCACTGACCAGAACAAATGCATCTTCTTCAGTAGGGGGTAGAGGACTGAAAAAGTGTTTTTCAGGACTGAAAAAGTGTTATTTTACACTGTTACTAACAAAAGGGTTAAGGGAGAATCTGACAGTGGCCATCAAGAACATTTTAGAGAAATGTTTAGAGAAATGTGTTTAGAGAAAAGATGAGTAAAAATTAAATCAGTTTCTCCAAAATGACAAGACAAAGCTTTATCTGTGTGCTAACCCAAAGGCACCCTGTCTGGCAAAATTTCATTTAGGGGTTGTTAACCCTTTCCAAAAAGACTCATCTCTGTTCACTGCCCTTTTGCGTACCATCTCATAACACACGTATTCTTCCTACTCTTACTTTTCTCCATATGTGACACTCAGATCTCAGATACTGCTGAGAAATTTCTGTTTGCTAAGTAACCTCCCAAGCTATTTTATCACCTCTATCTTTGTGTGTGAACATAGGTATGTCCATACTCAGTAATATCAAAGACTTGTAGAGTAGTTTTTGTCTCCAGCTCTGTTCAACTGTAGATGTATAAAGCATAATATAAAACTGCAACAATAAAGTAGTATTTCCTGTGAACATTTTCCTAGCTGCCAATAATCTGCAGTTCTTTCATTTTAGGAACTTTGTAGATTTATATTTAATGGTCTCAAAATACTTTTACCTATACTTCCAGGACCTCTATAAACTTAAAAGTTTTTGAGATCTTGCAGCAGAAGTTCCTCATAGTATCACATTCTGGTTGTTTGAAGCTACCATCCAGTGCTTTGTGTAATCTAGATTAAGAATATTCACTTTCTGTACATAAGATTATTACTAGTTTCTCCCTTTATATCTTATGACCAGACTGGATAATCTGAGTGATAAGGCTAAGGTTTTTTTTTTGCATTCTTCTGTCTATCCCTCCAGTGAGAGAAATATTACCTTAGTCTGGGTACCTTCATTGGTACTCTTCATATTCAAATGACTTTTCCACTGAGACTTCAATCATAACATTTATGTAAATTTCCCCCATCTATTCCTCCTGTGTTTTTGCATGACATGTGTTTCCTTCCTTAGGGTGAGAATGAGACCCTCTCCCATGCACGCACATTCTGTTTCCAAACCCAGTGTATCAGGGCTCCAGTAGTACTCAGTGCTGATTGATATTTGCATTGCAAGTATATTATTCTTTTTATTTCAACACATGATTTCCACAACACCTATTTTATCACTAAGTACTGAAGTGAGAAAAGTCAATACATATAATAAAAACAGAAGGATTTTGGTCACTTACCAAGTGAAGATAAGACACAGTAAGGTGGATATTAAAATGAGGACTTGGTTAAACATTGCAGACTGTGTACGTTGGATGGCTCTGTGAAGATCATTCTGCATTAATGGAAAATAGCTGTTATTTTTGGCTTTGAATTAATGAAGCATGAGTTGATTCTATAGAGGAGTTACATACAGTCCTAATAAAATTGACTCGTTCAGATCCACTTAAAATTTGCTGATCACATGGAATGGTGCAAATAAGCCAGCTGTGATTCAGTGATTGTTTAACTAGTTCTTTGTTCATCCTGGCACAATTCTGATACTACTGCAAGCTGCCTTAGAGTTTGTCTGTTCGTATCTAGCTTACAAATTACAGGCTGCAAAGACTAATTAAGGCACAGCAGTTGAGTTCCCTGTAATTGTATGTAAATGCATAAGTAGCTGAAGAACTAGCCATTCTAACTTTCCCTCCCAATGAGCACTGCAACAATTTATACTAATTTGTCATTTCACTTTATATATATTTTTTTTTCCTAATTTTGATGGAGAAAGCAGCTTTAGTAATGCTTGACCATTTGTGTATTATTACTACAGATCTGGTTAGCTTGCTAGAAAAGTTGGACAGAGGACTGCAATGCCAAAATCCCAGTTAATAGAAAATACAAATTAGTTCTTTTCTTTGTCTTACTTACAATCATATTCTCCAAAGCATGCTTTGCTAGCCAACAGTTCAAAAAAACAGGAATAAACAGGTTTCTTAGGACTGGCAAGAAAATCTGAAGGAAAAATGAACAAATTAATTAGAAGTTTTCTATTCAAGAAAATAGCAATGAAGTACTCAGGAAAAGTGTATCTTAATGTGTTTCTGTGTAAAGCTTTAAATAGGGCTTTTGCTTCCTTTTTGATGAACAAAATGATAAAATACAGTCAATTTTCACTGCAGACAATAGAGATTCTTTGATTTTTATGTCTGATTGTTTTATTTTATTGATTGTGTTGTAATTTGAGTTAGGGGTCTGTTGGTTGTTTTTGGTGGGGTTTTTTGTCTTTTTTGGCTAATTTCAGTTCCCACAAGCACAATTCTTTCATCCACACAGAACTCACTTTCACTTCAATGAAGAGTATCAGTACAAATGTAAAAGTGTAATATGTATTAATTCAAATGTGTTTACCGTAATGATGAAAGGGACAGCATTTATTATTTCCAGGAGGAAGGGTATTCGCAGAATTTGTTCCCAGATATTTCCCTTCAAAAAAAAAGGCAAAAAAAAATAAAAAGCATGTCACAGTAGGTTTACCTACGCATCCAATGAGGAATATATGTGATATTCAAATGGTACATACGGAATCTCTCTAAATAATTGAATTTCGGGAAAATTATTTGTCTTACAGATTTAAACACGTGTAAAATGTGAATACAGAATACAGGATACTCTGGCCTAACTATTTTTTCTTTCTGCTTATTATAATTTACCTCACATGTATACTGTTTAAATCTGTATTCTTACTACAACAGATCCCTGCATCCATATGACCACATATTTCCGTACAGTGACCTAGTTAGTAAGACAGCAAAGAATAAAAAATTCTAATTGCATTAGCTTGTCAACTCATTCTGTCAGCTAATGAAGAGCTTCATTAAATTAAGTTTCTAATTTTTTCAAGAGTAATACATTTCTGTTTCCTCCTCTTGCATTTTTAGGTACCTTGGAGTCCTACGTAGAGATCATTTGTTTTACATTGTTCCTCCAACGTTGGTTTAATTGTACTTTTTGCATGCACACTTACTTACACATAGATAAGGAGATAAGGCTCCTTTCCTAACAAATTTATTTTTAATAATTCTGGTTTTTCATGGAATCATCACACAGCCCAACCTGCTGGTGAGTTCTGTCTGCAGCTGTTTTCCTGCTGCTATTTGTTACTTTTCTTAGATACCTCTAAATCTCTAAAATCCTACAGTGCAATATTTTAGCTTTTGGTTGTGTTAAAGTTTTTCTCACTTTAATACTTATTATTTATGATTGTCTTAAAAACTAGAGACAAAATTGCACTGTAATATAAGAATTGTAGAGAGATATGTGCGAAGGACATGCCCTTCTCAGAAAGTTTTGTTTTGAATCAACTGTTGTGATTATCCTTATGCACAGCTGACTGCCCTATGGTTCATATTAACATTCAGGATGAATAATGAGCTACTATGTTTGTACTTCTTAAAAAATTTCATGTCAGAATACAAGATCATAATTCTGTATTTCTGCCAGAAACACTTCAATACATTTCAGGGCCTGCTTTTTGGAACTCGATCTTGCTTACACAAAATTAGAGGTCTTCCCACGTAATTGAATAGAAGCTTACCACTAGCTATAGAATGGGAAAAATACTGTTTCTTTTCCACATCTGAGTAGTAACTGTAGTAATTAGATGTTTGGATGAAGACTATAAATTTTAAAAAGAATGTAATTAAAATTGAGTGACTTACAGGTATACTAACTGTATATCAGTAGTCCATCATAGGTAATGGAACAAAAATGCAGCCTATATAATATTGCAATGATTTGCCAGTTACGCATCATCATATTTTCAGCTGCACTGATATATTAATGTTTCCCATTAAAATAACCATCTGATACAGTAACTGAAAATTAAATCCAATCTGCCTTGTAAATAACATTCTTTCTCTATTTCTAATTTACCCCTTTATATCTGGATGCCATTGTACCTATAAAGCAGGGATTACTGACTTCTATGTAATCATAATTTGTGGGAGTTAGACATAGTTGAATAATCTGTAATATTTCGTGTGATAACTAGCCCCGTAAAGAGAACTGAAATTGTGAGACTGTGAGCCAAATGTTTATTGTTGGAATAATAAAATGAAAATACTATAGTGCTAGAATGTGTACCAATAGTATCGTGAGGAATCTCTCAGAAAAACTGACACTTTCTTAGCATCTGTCTTGTTGGGGCTGCATCCCAGAAAAGGCACATTAGGGATGCTGTACTGAATGAATAAAGCAGCATATGGTACAGCTTTGGATACAGTGGAGATACAAGTCAGGCAACTAAAAGAACTTACCTTGTAGCTAAGATAACTCAGTAATAGTGTTTCAAAGAGACTTATTAAAGCCACTGAAACCTTAAGTGAAGAGAAGAAAAAAATATGAACATTAACACCGTTTTCTAAAGAATATGATATAAAAGATCATATTGAAAAGGAAATGCTAAGATTTTCCCTGCATCTTCTGAATTCATCTCAGCTAACAGCGTTTAGCATGAAACTTAAATACTATTGTTTTTATGACTAAAATGTAGCCTGTGACTGGAGTCCCATTGATCTTTTCCAGGCAAAACGTTCCAGAGAGCTGCAGTGTGACCTTTCCATGGCTTCTAGGTATTCCAACACTCAGCCAGACTGTTGCTCATGTCTCAGTTGTCTGTTCATGAAAACTACCAAGATCCTTTCACAAGAGTGAAATAGGAAGCAGCAGAAACAAATAACAGAAGCTAGGCAATTCTTTACTGCTCTGTAAAGATGTAAAAAATGTGTAGAAAAACATTTTTCTTACTGTGTATAATTTAGAAATTTTATAACACAGTAATCGTTATTGATTGTTTCTGAATTCAACTGATTTCACCGTGTCTACCTTCACTTTGATTATATACAGTGTATTATATAACATATTTAAATAGTCAAACATCAAAATTGTAAAAATTTTACTTAAAACTATTATATGTATTAAATGACCACAAAAATTAATCCTTTGAACAGCAAATATTTGGATTTTGATGGATACTGTAGGAATAGTCTATCAAGAATTTGTACAAAATTAGCTGCATCCGAAATAAAATAAGCCTCTGGAATTCTCATTTTGAATTAATGCTCACTACTAAGAATCTAATGTTCACTAACTCAGAAGAGTGCAGTATTTGCAAGCATAATATCATTGCCTAAAATTAAAACATGCTACAAAGCAGAAAACTGTTAAAGTATGCCACCAAAATATAGTGCCAGTTTTCCAAATAGGTAGCAAAGCATTATATAAAGTGACGCTGTAACTCAAATAAAAAGAAATATTTGTTTTCAAGTGTATATTAAGTACGTATCCTACTGTGCATGCAGTATACATATATATACATATGTATACACAGACACATGTATAAATTCCTGTGTTTATTAAATCCAACTATTAGAATAAGCGTCTAATCATAACTAATTAAAACTCCTGGTATTTCTAAATGCAGTTGAATAAAGCAACGTGAATCTCTATGTCAAACTTTATTCAAATTGTGTATATTTCAAGCAAGGTATTGAAAGGTATTATTGTTGAGGATTTCTTTGCTTAGTAAGACAGTATACTGCTTAGAGGTACAAACCATTGTAATGGCGTTGTACGACGCATGGTGCAAAAATATAAAGGTACAAACACTTTAGAATCTTACTGAATTCTTAGTGGAAAAGAATACACTTAATAGGGAGAATTCCCTCAGATGATTTTAAAGTGTTGGAGAAAGTGCAAAGAATGGGAAATAGCATTTTATATATTCCATAAATGGTGTAATTTTTAATAACTGCTAACTCAATTTTAAGAGACATTAAGTACTTTGAAAGTCCTGTTATTTTTAGTTAGCTGGTTAGTTACCAAGAAAAGCAACAAAGTAGCTTTGTCTATGTTAAAGAAAACCAAAACCAACAGAAAAGTCAATGATCCAGAAGACCAAACTATTAAACTGCAATAGTACAGATAAATACATAAATCTGCTTCACTTTGCTTTGTAACTTTTAGGCAGTTTCTTCTTTTTCCCAAATGTGAATTGAAGAGTGAATTCTGAAAAGTTCCTTCAAGGTTAACAAATGTGGATTATTATGGATAAAGACGAGGAGCAATGCTGAAATCATTCTTCCCCTTCCTCAATTACCAACACAGTAATCCTATAAGCACTTTGCGTTCCTTACAAAGAAAGGCCAATTGCACCTGAGTTTCTGCGTTAGGTAGTAATATCACTTGACTGTAGTGCTGTCCATGAGAAAAATCCCCACACTAAGGTGAGCACTTCTAAGGGCTAATGGAATGTGTTTTTTATAATATACACTTCTAAATGTGCAGCCTTCTATATTATGATGTAATCTTAGCTTTTTAATGGATTTTATATGAACGCCCAGGAAGTACATGTTAAAAAAAAATACTAGTCATAAGAAATTATGAAATTTACACTTGTCGTTATAGGAAATATTGACAACTAAACTACTCAACAGAGCTTGATACTTCTACAAGAAAAGGCTGTCCTAATTCTACAACATTTTGCTACGAACTTTCATACTTTATAAATATATGATAAAGGCATACAGTTTTGAACTAGGTAGCTGAGATCAGCTTATCTTTCCTTTATGGTTTTGTTGCATTTGTTAATCAAGTAGATTTCTTTAACTTTTCCATATGTCATTTAACATCACCAAAATGCTATAAATCGATATTGCAGGTAGTTAAATTGGCCATTTACTTATTACCTGTAATCCCCATAAAGGCAAACTTCGATTCACCCAAATAATAGGAGACCTGTTCATTGCAACATAAGAAGAAATATGAAATTAAAATGGATCAAAAGGAAAAAAAAAAAAAAAAAACCAGAAAAAAAAGGTATATATCAATGGAAATTACAGCAGCCTTATATTTAAAATATATGTAATAAAGATTTAAAATCAGTGGCTATCTACTGAATATTAGCAATTTTTCTTTCTAGTATAGAGCCAATCACTAAATTCACATAGGAGTAATCCAACACCTAGTGACACCAAAATGTTTTATTGGCTTCAGTGGCTGCTAGATCATCCCCCATGATTCTAGGAAGACTAAAGCAGTTTGAGGTTTTGATTCTAGAGATGCAGAGGAATCATTATTTGTACCAGGAAAAAGAAACTTGACAGTCTTTAGATTTTATTTTTTTTTTTCTGTGTAATGGTATAAATGGCATCTATGTAATAAGAACAACATATCTTGGAAAAGTACCATGTTGTTTTAGTATTTACCAAACCAAACGTTCCTTGATAGAGTGCTACTAGAATCTGGTACCCTCGGTGGCACAGTAGATTACTGTTATATCCTGCTAGTCATAATTTTTTTCTAAATGATAAGGGTGTCCATTTTTTTGGTTTTCAGCAAGATATATAGACATTATGGGAATTCAGATCTTACAACAGCATGCAATCCTGCAAGTCTGTTACATAATCAGAGGAATAATTGGAATTTTAAAGGCAGTTTTGAATATTAATGAAGTTGAAAGTAACTGATGGAGAGTTATAGAAATGTCATCATGATATATTAACATATCACCATTCCAGACAGAGTTGATTTGTCTTCCTGCCCCAGCCTCCCTCACACAATCATGTGGATTTTTGGTTTGCTTTTTTTAAACAAGGAACTCACCAATCAATTGTTCCGGGTGTGTAATTTTGATTGTAACAATCCCGGTTTAATTCCTTACTGATAGTTGTCATCACATCAATGCAAAGTCCATTTTCATTAGCAAATGCATGTGGGAACACAACCATAAGAACATACAGGGGAAAGGGATATTAGTTACACTATTAACTATAACATTTTATAAAATTCATGCAGTAGTTTGAAACACTAGATGACGAACATAAACATTTTTAATAATGAAATAGTTTTTTGAATGTAGTTCTGGATGTGTTCTGTATCCACAGAAAACAACTGTAAAGCACTTCAGGTTACGTTTTTTAAAGATCTATTTTCAAACATGGTCTGATGTGAAAGAAAAATAAAGTATACTTTCAAAAGCTGAACTAATAACAATATATATTAAAGATCTAGAGATACTAGAAACCATGTCACAAAGACAAGTTGGGATAGAAAGACCACATATATACTTGCCATACTCTCAACAGCAAAGACTGCATCAACCTACACTTTGTCTTCTCTTGAGAGGATTTAAGTTGGGTTGGGGTTTCATGCAAAAGTAGTTAGTGTGAGAAACTAGTGACCTTGATATTAAAAAATAGAGCTGTTCTGTGTGTGTGATATTATTTTGCCTTGAATTGCTGGTACAAATCCTCCCTTCAAATAGTCATGTAAGGATGTGGACATTTTTGTGTAAATTTCCTTGTTTATTCCTGGCAAACAAGGTCAGCCAAAAAAAGAAAGGGATCTATGGACCAAAGATAAGAAATAGCTGTATTTTTACAGGCTATGAAGAAGACAATAGCTAAATGGTATGCATTAGTAAGGACGTTTTAAGTCTTAAGCTTTGCTGGGTACTTTCTGGTTTGCTTTAAGGAATAAATGAAAGATACTAACTTGTGCTAACGACTGGAGATAAGTCTGTAAGGGGAGTTTATGGTGTAAAGCATATGTGGTTCATTAGGCTCTGACACAGCCTAATTATTTTTTTCACAACACAGCACTTGTAAGAATGTTTCATGGCAGTGGTTTGGTACAATGCCCTCAAGATGTGTATGGGCAAAACTATTGACAAAATAAGGTACCATTTGGGTACAGGGCTTGTTTGTCTGGTCTAGCTTTAAAGTCTGGTTCTTTACGACCACGTAGAAAAAACTTATCTGAAACTTCTCAGCCAGACAAACTCTATACAGTAACAGAACTGTCTGGTCTATTAAATGTCCCACAGCACAATACAATGGAGTGCTATACAGAAAAGACAAACTCTCTAGCAAGTGAATTATTAAATGTTTAGAAGGAACAAGGAACAAACATATCAGGAAAGGGCTGCAGAATTAAGCAGTCTGCAAAATGCAGAAAGATCTCTGCATATGAATACAAAACTATCAAAATACTCTTGCCAGTAGCAGAAGTGCTGTTATTCTAATCCATTCCACATACTCAGTTATACCATTGCTGTCAAATACACTCATTTGAGCTCACTGCAGTTCTTAGAACAAAACGATAGAAACAGTTTTTTCATGTCCGAAACTCATTAGCCACAAAAAACATCTGAACTATGGCTTTCTTTTCCACTAGAAAATTGCATTACTTCAAATTGGATTCATGAAGTCCAATTATACTTTGTTATGCAATCATGCTTCAAACTTCAATACCAAGTGCATTGTTTATTCAAAACCAGAAATATAATTGTTTCAATTCTTGCAGTATCCCTTCTCTAGCTACAATTTTTTATCAAACTATTCATCTCTTTTAGTGCTTGGATTTGAGATTTATTTTTTTAAGTTGTATTTGTGGAAAACTGTATGCAAATTAATACAGCTTTTCTGTTACAGGGCGTATTATAAGGGTATGCAGGGTATTACAAAGTTCTGTTCCCTGTGCACATTTCTCAATGTCTTAACTTTCAAACATCTCCCTCATTTCACATTACATGTCTTTTCAAATCCTGAAATGTTACTGCTACTCACTGTGGAGTGCCAAATAACATCAGCTTTAGAGTCCTGCACAGTGGTTTCATGAAAATTTGATTTGCTTTTTTGTTCCTAGTCAAACTATTAAAAGAAGCAACTTGATTAATACCGTGAGATTTCTCTCTAAAGAGCAGATCGATTTTTATCAGTTGCTACATCTTACAACATCACATTGATAACATGTTCTGAAACAACATCTTGAGAGAGGACAATTGACTAAATTGTTCGATTAGTCACAAGAAAAATCAGCGGGACCTTATCCAGATTACTATTGGCTGTGGAGACTTAGTGCCAACAGGAAGCCACTGCAATCTTTGCAATTTTTCATCGGCATAGTCCCTATGTGATTGCTGTGACCTATTGAAAACGTTAAAACTCAGTTTTGGCAAACTCGTTTTCAGTGAAACAGTTTAAGGGGTGTACATATGTGCATACATATGTGACAGGCAGCTGTGTCCACCGGGTACCAACAAGCAGCAGTTTTTCTCATTGAACTACTCAAGTGTCCTGTACGTCTCTTTTTCATATAAAGACAGTATTCTTCGTGTAAAATTCATATTCTTTATACAGTAGGGTCCAGGCACACTATCATAAAGTCATTTAAAGGCACTTTATTATTAATGATAGCAAGATGCTGTTCACCTCAGCTGCTTGGCATTTGTTTTGTGATTGAAAAAATGGCCAGAACTGAATCAAGATATATTTTGGGGTATACAGAATATAACTATTATTAGGGAGCATGAGTGCTTTCTGCTTTTCAGATTCACAGAGGAAACTAATTATTGTTTTAAATACTTCTTTCTTTTTCTTAACTCACTATAAAATGCTTGTAAAAAGTTGATGCACAAGTACTGGTATTTTTTGGATGGAACGTTGAGTTTCAGCAGAATTAATATTTATTGTGGTAGGTTTTCTTAATATGATAAAAGAAGTAAAAGGACACATACTTTCATGGCTTTAGGTTTGCAATAGAAAGGCTAATTTGAGAAGAATCTAACCTCTAAGCAGGAGAAAAGAACAAGGTTGTCTGGAAAGCTGGAGAAGGCTGTGCGTCAAGAAAATTTCAAGTCTCTGAGTTGCTGTGTTGCTGTGTCTAAATTTCAGTGATAATTTTTTCTCTATCACTGCTATGATTTTGAAGACTGCTACTTGTTTCCACTCTGCACACTCCCTCTCCTTGAAGAGACATTTAGGGATACATGTGGAGTCAAAAAATAGAGTTTTTTGCAGTTCTTGCTTTTCAAGGGAAAATTTTTTCTGTCCTTTTTTTTCAGATGTTCTGATTTCTTACAACAAGTTTTGACAAAAGATTCTCAAATGAATTTTCTGTACTTCCTATTCACACATCCCACTCTCATGTACTGCTGAGGAAAGTCTATTTTTCTTTAACTCACTTTGCTTTGGAGTTGATTCTTGAAATCCTACGCATTAGCTTTTCTAGAGCATTACTCTATGTAGTTTTAATCAATTTTAATCAATCTTCAAATGTGCAAATTAGAATTCATACTTAGTCCCTTGCCTAACATTGTATGAAGAGTGCTAGTTCTATCACCCTGAGCTTAGTATTTGCAGCCGTGCTTTGTTTCATTCACTATTTAAGGCTGACAGAAGCAAATCAAGTGAAAGCGGGTGAGTTAATTGAAAATGGTGTTCGTTATCATTCAGTATTGATAATATTCAGTATTTCCATGATATAAATACAATTGAAGCAAAAGATTGCATAAATTGTAAATATTTTTTTCAGAAATTGGTGGTTGATTGTACAGCACATCAGAAAAAAGCTGAGTATCCAGTGGTCTATTTGGAATATACTGCCAGCTGTGGGTATTCAAAAAATTGTGTATTAGAATGATGGACCATCATGAGTACACAATGTACTTTTGGTCTCCTCCTCTTTTAAGTATTTAGGGAATTCAGAGGGCTAGAAAGTTATCATCAGCATCATCTGTGTGAAAGCTCAGTTTCATGTATTTGTCTGATTGTGTCCAGGATCTAGAATCTTAAGTAAGACAGCTAATATTGGAATATCTGTGGCACGGTTAAGTCAGAGCTATACAAGCTATACACAATACACTTCTTATTTCCAAGTTATATTGAAAGGACTTTGCATTTAGGTGCCTGAGAACTAACTACTGCATAGCAACATAAATATTAGCTGGCAGGAGAGTTAAATTCCTAATAAACTAATACTGATTTGTACCTGTTCTGCCAGCTGGTGCATCAAAAAAAAAAAAAAGAAAAAAGAAAAAAAAGCTGCTATCTATGCTATCTAGAGCTAATTCATTTACAAGAGTACAGGGGGAAGAATAGTGATCCTTAACAGCTCTGAACCATCCCAGCTGGTGTGGGCACTAATTCTGCATCGCTCCTATCACACATTTCGCAACCAAAATATAGAATTCTTGTGTGGTAGATTTATTTCCTTGGAAGCCATTCATAGTTCCCACTAAAATAATCGTTCCTTATTCATTTCTTCATAAACTTAATTTATTTTATATATGTTTAACGATGCTTTGAGAGAACAAATAACAAAACAAATGTTACCATCCATGTCCTTGTGTGGGGTCGTCCAGAAGCACACGAATTATGTATAAGAAACAGCTTAGTAGCTTAAGCGAAAAATTGAATAACCGTATTCTCAGACCTATTTTAAAAGGAAGAGAAAGAAATTTAGACTCTTTGTAGTTTCATTCATTTTTAAGGTAAAACTAAAAGGAACTAAAAAAGCCATGATACAATAGAGCAAAGGTCTATCCAGCCTGTACCTGACATTGCCCTTTGGAAGAAGAATATATGAATATCCCTGTCAGATGCACAGAAAATACACCTTTCCAACATCCAGAAATCTCTGGGTTAAGATTTGGTTCCTTTTTAAGTGGAGATCTAGACAGTTGTTTTGCTTGAAAGCTATTCTGTATCATTTGTTGTTCCTGAGGCTTGGATCTTCTGTAGTTTTACAAATTTCTTCTCAAAAGGGGAACCAGAATGACATACAGTATTTGAGATGCAAGATACAGTAGCATGAGGAAGACATACTTTCAACCACAGGCAGAGGATATCCAATGGCAATTATTTAAATATTAATATCTGACAGTCTTCATGTGGTATTTTCTCATACAGAATACATTAATACTGTCCTAACATGAAATATTAAACTGTAGATATTTAATGATGTTGAAGTTGCATAATTAGGAATCCAAGAATGGGGATATCTGAAAGTCATGCTGAATGTACAACTTGAACTGATTCAGCAGCTTCTTCTATGGACCATACGAATACCAGAATATTCTATATAACAGGTCTCAAATGCTAAATACTATCACAGAATATTACAGTATGTCTTGCAAACCATAGGTCTACTGCACAGAGACGGGATTCCTCCAATGGAACCCAGGTGGACAGTTGGTTCTATCACACAGGCATTTTAATTCAGTGCTAATAGGAGCCATTGTCTACTACAACAAAACTTAATTGTATTTTAATGAAGTTTTAGAGTCATTAGAGGATTAGCGTTTAAATCCTCAGTCTTGTTATTAATCTTAAAATTAATGAGGGAAGGCAACCTTAAGCACTATTTTTTTTTAGTCACGTGAACAAGGAGTCCAATTCTGTAGAGCTGAGAGGCCTTCAGTCCAAAGCGGAACATTACTGACTGGATCTCACATAGATCTGATTTCCTTTGCACTGAGTATATTTTATTTTTGAATTGCAAATCTGGTATCAAACCTGCTGAACTCAATGGAACTATTTCTGTGGTTTGAGAACAGCAGTCTCATCAAGCATACTCAGATCTGTGCGCAAACATGAAGCTGCAGTTATCACACAAGGACTGGGTGAACTTCTACAGCATTTCATCGTTTGTAAGCTAAGGGTTAAAATCCTGTGTTTAGGTCTTGGCCATGGGAAGTCCCACAGCTGTTACTGTGTGTTGCTATGCTATTATTTGACTTTTTTTTTTCAACTATGCTATAATCTTGTACATTTTTGAACTGTTGGTGAAGAAGATACAAATCCTTTGCCTGTGCTAATGCTTTTACAGAAGACTTCTGAATGGTTACTGTAACAATCAAGCCATTAGAAAAAGAGACCATAACCTGAAAACAAAAGAAGACAACAATAAACCATGTGGAATTCTTTTCCCTACCCATTTTGTGTTAAAGTTCATCATTTGTTTTTTCTGTTCTTTAACTCTGTAAATGTTTATCTTGATGTTAAATGCTTCTTTTCTGTATTGATAATGGGCCAACTTTTAATAATCATTTGAATTTGTTGCTGGTCTGAATTCCAAAAGAAAATACTGCTTTTATGGTTTCAAAAACAAATCAGTACGTAGCACCCATGCTCCTGGCTGCTGCCTTAAATCTTAACTCTCAAGTCTTGAACGATTGAAAACTGCTTACATATTCGATATTAAAATTCTCCAGATCTCTTCCATGCTATACTTGAAAGTGCTTCAGGTTCTGGATATCCCAACTGGGCTGCTTCCCATAGAATGAGGCAGGGTTTTCACTCCTTACGTGTGTTTGTGGAAGGCCTCTAGGCACTGACATAGAGCATGGTAGTGTGGGTTACATGGACAGGGCAGACAGTAGGACCTGTATATCATACAAGAGTGGTTCAGGCATTACAGAAGTAATGTAGAACAGACTTCAGGTGTAGCTTCTGCTTCAGCTTCTGGGTATGCCCTGACAGAGGGAGTGCATTTGGTCACTTCTGCCAAAGCTGTAATAATCTGTGTAAGTAAATATTTGCCGGTCAAAATATTCTGTAGCCTCATAGATAAGGATGTCATCTGTGAGCTGGAAGAAACGCATTTGTTCTACTGTTATGGAGATCTAAGATTTCACATCAGAGGAGGAGGAGGCAGTCACCAGAAGGCTGGAATTTAAAATAGTTTTTCATTTATTACTTTCTTACAAAGCAAGTATTTCATACTTCTGTTTGCTGGTTGACTATTTTGGTCCTCTACTTTACATAAACTGCTTGATGCAATTTCTTCTTCCTTTTTTCCATTCACAGACAGATTGTTCAAGTAGCAGGGTCATTTACACAAAATATCTCTGCTTTGATATTGATGCTGGAAACTTGTATTCAGCTACATCAATCATACACTGTTATGAATAGTTTAATGAGATTATAATTCTACCTTATCCCTGTAAGCATGATGCTACATGTGTTGTGTACTTCAAAAGAAGAAATTGGCAATAACGATTCCAAATCTGTTTGTTTTCTGAAGTTCTCAAGCTGAGAAGCAAGCATTAACATTTAACAGGTATCTGCTATCTTTTTTGCCAATAGTTTTAAGTATAAAGTCATAGAATCGGTACTGATCAGGTATAATGCAATTGATTTTTTTGTTATTATTATTTTTTCTTATATTATAATTTCTTGGTACTACCCTTACAAGCATTTTCAGAGATAATTCTCCAATCCGGAGATCTGATCTACATCAAAGCAGGGGTTGTAGGGACAGCAGCTGAAGATTTTACTATTTTACTGAAGATTCTTCCATTTTTATTTCCTAATAAATCTCTAACACTGCTGGCTTTTAGCAAAGTCATCTCAGTAGCAATTGGCTTTAGGAGTTAAATCAAAATACACTGTTAATAATTCATATCCTGATGACAGTTATCTGTTTTATACTGTCTCCATTGAATTGAAAATTCACTTATTTTTTCCTTTGAGACTTATTTTAAGCCGTATGTGATCTTGGCAAGTACAAGCAAGCCATAAAAATGTATTTTAGTTATTTATTTGTAGCTCGCTGACACCTTTTTAAAAAGTCTTTTGTGTACTGTTTTAATTTTATTATAAATTTGTTTACAGAAGGTTGAGTGGTAGCTAAGCTGAAATCAGATGTGGATGGCCTTATTTTACCAGTTCATAAAAATGTGTTCAGAACTGGAATAATGAATGAGGCAGTTGATATTTCATGCCTGTTTCTGGTCTAATTAGATTGGTATTCTAATAAAAAAAAAAAAAATCATATAAACTCTGGACTAATAGCACTGGAGCATGGGTGCTACTTCTCACTCTCTGATGTTCTAAACCTACTTGTGAAGTCTCCGACTCATGAAAACTTTGCAGAACATCTGTAATTTGATATAATACTGACTGAAAACTTGAGAAAATAATTCAGTAGAATCGGTAATGACCGGCAATAGATACACAGTATGTGAAGGAAGGTTTTCAGTGTTCTCATTGAAACCTAAGATCTAAAGGGCCAAATCTTTCTTCACCAGTTCCCTGATACCTAACATAATCCCCAGTATGATCAATCAACAGTTGCTTCCCACTCCTTATTTTAAATACATTTCCATAACATTCCTTTTCCTTAGCCTCATTTTCCCAACCGAGCAGAGATGTCCCAGTATAGTAACTTATGACAATGCTCTTAGTATAGTTAGCCAGGAGTTAAGTGTTTGGCAAAGTAATGGCCACGAACTCATAGCAGTTAACTATCTTCAGGTTTCATTTTTGTGCTGCTTATGATAAATATATCTGTTTTTAAATGTATGGGCTTCAGTTCTTCCATCAAAATATGAATTTATAAAAAGGGTTTTGTTTTCATTTTTTGTTAAGATCTAAATGGAGGAAAAAAATTCCTACCTTTATCTCAAGCAAGAATGTATCCATAACTTTCCTTTCTGCGAGAAGAGTTTTATAATGAATTTGGACTTATTTGTGGATGTTCCTATTCAGTAAACAAGCATACATAAAAGTCTGTTTTGTGGACTCGTTCAGAGAATGTTAAAAAGCTATTTCCTGCTTACAGGTTCCCAGATAGTTTATCTAGCCAGGAGTAATACTCTTTTTCTAGTTCAGTATGCTTTTCTGTCTCGTCTCTTACTCCACTGTACACTATATGAATGCTCTTGGATCAGCTTCCTGGATGTATGTAAACACAAATGTCTTAGTTTCTCCATATAATTGTCTTCTGTGATGGCTTATGAATTTAAATGCATACGTCAATGAAAATACACTGCTAAATTGGAATATCAAGTTACTATATTCATGAAGACTGAGAATTTGTTATAAATTCTCTACTAGTCTCCTTACCAAATCACTCTTTTCTTTGTTTTTGTACAAAGTTTGATGCTTAGTTAGGAGTATTCAATAAAATTAAACAGCACTGCAAAAGCACCTCGTTTTTTGTTTTTATACTCAAACATCTTTGAGGCGTTTTGCTTTCTTAGAAGTAAGGTCAAGCAACAGTCATTGATAAAGCTGACATTACCATGATGATCATGATCATTACCATGAAACAAGAAAATCTTTTTTAATTTTAAATACTTTTTGAGTGTTATAGAGATAATGTAAAACTGACTCCTGTGGGGCAAAAAAAAAACCTGCTGAGAAGAAAATTAATAACTTTGCTGTTGCCATCAATGGAATTAGATTCTAACCAAAGTATTAGTGTTATGCTTAATAGAAATTAATCCAGCTGCTTACTTGATCTTTGGTTTTTGATGAAGAAGAGTTTTAGTCTCTCTTTAAATGTGTTTTCATTCATATAGAATTCAACTTGCACCCTGAAATATAAAAAGAAGGATTAGAATTGAATAAGGAAAACAATAAATTATCATTTTTTTTTTTAATAACTTTCCCTAATCTGTTCTTTCTATATGACTGGAGGAACATTTACTGTTCAGCCAAAGGCTCACTCAGATTTGAATGACTTAACATTAAAAAACCTGCAGTTAGATACATATATAATTTATCCCCTTTACATCCAGATCATTTTCATAATACTTGGGCACTATGCACTGGAAAAATTGGAAGCTCCTATGTTTTTAAATTTTCTCTGCAAGAGTACTTTCATATCCGTATCTTTGTAAGGATGATTTCACTGATGTTCAGGTTAAATCTTCCATCTCCATTTAACTATTTCTGTAAAACTGGCATTGTAATGATTTTTTCCTATTTTACTCATGTATTTGTTAAGCTTTCATGTCTGCGTGTTCACCTGTAATCAAATACTCCTGCCCCAAGCAAACCACTCTCTGAACTTCATTTTTTGTCACAATAAAAGAGAGCAAAATTATATTGCCGTCATCCAACATTGTACAGAAAACAGCTCCCCTTCCTATTTATGCTACTAAAACAACGACTTTTCCTCCCTTCCTCACAATTTGCCCAGACCTCTTTCACGTCTCTGTCCCTCAGTTCATTCTGAGCACAACTCATGCAAAAAAAAGAACAACATTGTGGAGTACACTAATCATACAGAAAAACTTAAGCAATTCTGGAGCTGCACTGCCTACCCTAACATCAATGCAGCATTAGCTCCATTTTCACAGAAGTCCTTACTACATTTGACTAATTGAACTTCTCTCACCAGTCTTACTTATCCGGTAATTAATCCTCATTCACTTCACCCCAGCACAATTTCTGTTCCTTTTTGAGAAGTCATTACTTGGTTTGGGAACCACCATACTACTCCTAAAGGGACAGCATGAAAGTGAATAGGGAATTAAACTGCTTCCTATTCAAAGCATGGTAGAAGATAAGTATTCTGTAGCTTAGAGGATTTTTAAATTCTGTGCAATGAAATGTTTCATGGACTTAAGAGTAAATCCTATCATATACTAGCTTTCATGCCCTACCCAGCTCTACTTCTTTTGAGATAAGATCTTTAAACATTTGGTAATAAAGGGAAGGAATGCATCTGTCATCCTCTTTTTAAATTAAGAGTAGCCACAAGTGCATAGTTAGTAGAGTCTGAGCTCATAGGGATGCCCTAGAAATTCCCACCAGTCTAGAAGAAAAGCCCATAAATAAACAGCCTATGTCTGAGCTCTGTTTGAGGTTAAACACAGAGTGTTGTGCTGTTCAAGACAGCTGGAGTTACTGGCATTAGCAGAAGCACGGCTTAAGTTATTGGTAAGATTAAGGAAAGTTAAGGGAACATGTCCAGTGGTTAATTACGAGGTGAGCAGGTTTGTGAGGGCCTGAGTTTTGCTTCAGTTCTTTTCACAGAATCACGGAACTGTAGGCATTGGAAGGGACCTATTAGGGCTATAGAGGCCAACCCCACTGAAAGAGCAGGTTCTCTATAGTAGGTTGTCTAGAAAGGCGTCCAGATGGATCTTAAATATCTCTGGAGAAGGAGACTCCACAGCCTCTCTGAGCAGCCTGTTCCAGTGCTTTGTCACTCAAACAGTGAAGAAGTTGTTCCTTGTGTTTGTATGGAACAGTTCCCAGGGTATTTACTGTCATTGCATTAGTGACAGTTTTAGTGGGAAACATTTCTTGTGATTTGGCAGCTGCAACATGATAAATATATATACGTAATTTTCAAGGATATATTTCAGTAGGTAAACAAAGTGGCATAAGCTACTGAAATGAGGGATGTTATTTAAAATGAGCGAGTACAGTATTGGTGATCTTTTTTTACATGTTTTAAACTAATCTCAGATTTTAGGTAAGAAAATTACAGTCATCACTTACAATGAAAGAACAGCATGTTAACAGAAAGCTGTGAATTAATGATAGTGAGGAAAGAGGATGTGGGAGCTAATCAGACTCCTATGACTGCTGCCAGGGACTGCTCTGATAGCCCTCTAGCAGCTGTCTGCTTCTGCCTCGCTTCCCTTAGCAACCAGTGCTGACAGCAGACTGGAATTCCACACTGCAGTCGTTTCCATGGCAAAATGTATTACAAATGCTGCTAACACCACTTCTGGGGCTCAATTCTTCCTTCTTCCTCTGATTATTTTTGAAATTCACTAAAAACTATGCTAGCCTTCTACATTTGCAGGAAATGCATTATCACACACATGATCACCATACAGTTCCATCATATTCTGGCTACCGGACAGAGAGTATCTCACTTATTTAGTTTGCTATTTACTAAGAATAAATGGCTGAAGGAACCATGGGTAGTGATGAGGACAGGAACCCTTGGATACTGTACTTTCTTTCAATATTCTCCTTTTTATTTTTAGGGGTAATGCTTACTGTACTTCAGTCATTGTTGTGGTCTTTTTTACCCCAAGTGTTTGCACTTTTCTGTCTCTTTCCTGCTATAAACTGTAACCTGAAAAATGAGTAGTTCTGGAATAGAACACAAATTCTGATCCTCACTTGTGTTGTTATGATTACCTCTTATTAAGAGGGAAGAGCCTTGTAGAAGCTTTTCTGGACCCGTTACAAACTTGGTCATTAGGATGTTTCAAGTAAGTGAAATTCATTACAATGTACTACTTATATGAAACATTGTTCTGTGGCAGCAGAAACACTAGTTGGAATCTGGGTCCAAGCAGTGGAAGGGGTGGAAGCAGAGGTTCTGGTGCTGATGAAATGGGTAACATGCAGTACACACTGACTGTCTGTGTGTGTAGATGACCTGACCCATGGAATAGTTTTAGTTTTGTTCTATGTTTGTACTGTTCTTCATGTTTTTCTTCTCCCTGTACCAAGGCAGTCATAGTTCAGTCCACCCTGATCAAAAAGTAAGTCAAGCTGATGGATTAATATACTCACCCTTGATGACAAACAGAAATGTTTAATGAACACTGGATCTTGTGTACATAGCTAGTCGATAGTTTTTGACTTTTTCTATGTGATAGGAATTGAATGTTCCATGAAAACCTGACTCAGGGAGTTAAAGAACAGGTCAAATGCTTTACTGACTATTGGTTCAGCTTTACTGAAAATGCACAAATACAAGTTAATGTATCTCTGGCACAAATAACTGAAATCATTTGCTTCTCTTGAAAGCATAATGCTGGCTTTTGCATGTGCAGGTGGTTGGTTTTCTAAAGCTTCTGTTTATATACCCTTAATAGTGGTCTTCTCTTTTTGAAAATGAGAGAATAGTGATGTTTGTGGAATCTTTCAATCACATCTTAAAGTACCTAAAGTACAATTATATATTATACTCTGTTAATCCAGTCAAGATGTAATTTGGGTAGTACATTTTAATGTAATACAAAATATTGTCACAAAAACACATCAAGAACACTAATGCAAGTTCTTCTTTCTCAAGACTGCAGGTCACTGGAACCAGTTTCTTAACTATGACTGCATTTTTGTCATTGCTATTTATTATGTAACTCTAACTCCTTAGTCATGTTTTACTGTAGTTACATTATCACCTTGCATCCTCAGTTTTACATTTTTTCTCTTTTATGTTAGAAAGTAGTATCTGTGACAGAAGTAATTCCTTCAGAAATGAAGTATGAGTGGGGTTTCTCACTATGTGCATGCTGAGAGATGAAAATTTTTATGTTTACTGTTTCATGATATTGGAATCAGGTTGGTCCAAGTGGAGTCAAACTGAAGGAAACTACATCTATTAATCTAAATCTTTCTTTATGGGAAAGGAAATTTCATGTTGTCTTTCCTGCAAGAAGAAACTTGTATAAACAGCGTTCTTTTTAATTGGGATTTTCAAATCCAGTACATGTGAAATTGTGTTAGATTTCAAAATTGAAAGTTTATCAAATATGGTGTAGATCGCTGCTTAAAAGTGAAGTGGTTACAGTGTAAAATGGATTTATTTATTTTTTTATACAGCTTTTAGAAGAAGTCTCATGTATATTAATGATGACTATCTTGGGTAGATGCTCTTCTTTATGAAGTTTTTCAAGTTCAGACATACTGACTACTCTGATTTGTTTAGAGCTTCACAGAGAAGTCATCATATTAACACACTGTACTTTCTGGGCCTGCTTATTCCATCACAGAATTTTACAAGTTGGAACAAACAGCACCCACTGACGTCCAAACAGTGGATGTGAGCACAGTGAAGCAGTGGGTGGTGTGTTTCAGCAGTGGTGGCCATGTTGAAAAATAGAGAACCTGCTCCACCAAACAGTGCTACTGTGCTCTATGTATCTGTTTCCATGGAAATAAATAGGAGGCATTACTTTTGGAGAGGCCTACGAATGTCAATTTTTTGCAGTGGCCTGACCTTGCTCATGCTGGTGAGTACTTTTAAAAGGTACCAAATCCAAAGGGCCTGCTGCCCAAGGGGCCAGTGGGATTTCAGGGCTCATTTCAGCATTCACTGTAGATTTTCCCCTCACATTCCCTCAGCCCTCCCTCAGCCCCATCACAGCATCATCAGAATTAATATGACCCATCAAGTTATTTGTCAAATGTTACCTCATCTCCCAATGTCAAAAGAAACAGCAGCTAGATTAGTAACTTTCCATTACTGATTTTTAGCTTGGAAAGGTCTTATTTTTGTTTCTGGTAAGTAGTAAGTCCTCAGTTGCACGGGTCAGATGAAGTTCTGAGTTGATTTTTTTCCTTTCCATACTGAAGGAGAGCAACCCAAAACATCTGGGGAGAATGGGGGCTTGCTTACTCCCACTATCAGGAGAGACAGTTATTTTTAGTCCATTCTTGAAGCGTGAGGCTGACTTTTCTGGGCACTTTAGGGATATAGTTTTTAAAGCTAAATCTTTACTGAAGCTATTTGCAAAACACTATGCTGACGAAATCTCACATTTTCAATAATGTCCTTTATTTTCTTAAAGAATACTTCTAACAAGAGTGAAATTATTAAAGGTGATGGGTATTCTGATAGGGGATTTTATATGTTTGTTATGCATAAACCAATGAATATTTTCAAGAGCTCTGCAGAACAATGAGTGTGATACTATCATCTTGTATGGTACTGTCTGTATCTATTCATTTCACTGTCAAGACCTGTAGAATACTGAATTTCAAGCTGTTGCATAGTATTTTGATATTCAGGTTTTGGACTTTTCCCATGTCCCTGGGATGTCTGCAGCCACTCTGTAACATCAAAGGAACAGATGTTAGTGTGTCTCGGGTAAATTAGCTTCTATGACTCTAAAGTATGCTGAATAAGAGTGATGTGTGCTAAAGCTCCATGGTTGGAGACTGCTGTTACTTTGCTGTGAAAGTTACTTTGCTATGAAAGTTACTCCACTATGAAAGTGGTGATTCATGATTGCCTTTTTCTTTCTTATCTCTCAAAACTGCACCTTTTCTAAAGCAGCAAGTAGGACAAAGCTGAGAACTGTTAGTGCATGGTATCCTCAAAGACTAGATCATTTTTCTTGGTTTTATTTTTACTTAAAAAGTAGGAAATTAAGATTTAGCTATTTGAAAATGGAGCAACAAGGAGAAGATAAAAAGAGCAGATGGATACGTGAGAGAAAAAAAAGAATCCAAAAAAAGGAACAAAAACCTTGTGGGTGAATCCCAATCTGTCATTTTTAAAGCATCACATGACCAAGTGTAAAACATAACTTTAAATATCACTTAGTAATACGGTATCAGAAATCCATTGTCAGTTACCTATGTTAGACCCAACGTCCAGTACTATCATTTTACAGTTGAGTAAAATGACTAACTTGTAAAATAATCACACTGGACTTCCCTTATTGCTTCATGTATTTCATTAATATTTTTCTCCCAAAATGAAAGGCATTTTCTTGCTATTTTATTTGTACAACATACTTTCTACAAGTCTGGAGATCAGTGTGAGATTTAGAAGAACATATTTATTGATTCTTCTCTAATATAACTCCACAGCTTTTTATTGTTGACATCTGGCTTTCTTATTACTTCTCTGACATTTCTGCTTTTGATTTTTTTTTTTTAAACTGTACCACATTAGATCTGCTTGCTAATTTTCCATTAAAACCGGGAGCATTTACTGGAAAAAATTGATGGTATGGCAAGACAGAAAAACAAATGTTGAACATCTTCCTCTAAATGAAATGCTGGGGACTCAGTAAGTTAACTTACATTTTTATAAAAGGCATAGTATGTTATACAGAAATGTTAACATACATTAAATAAATATATTTATTTCCTTTTTGGAAATAAATATAACATTATGGGGGAAAAAAATGTCTTAAATTACTTAGAGCAGTCAATGTTCATAGCAGAACTTACGTATTTGTATTTTGTCTCACTCTCTGATTAACATTCCTCAAGGAGAAAAGGTTCAGAAATTGAATTCTGAATTTTAAGGTAGAATCATCAGCTTGTCATGTCAAAATCACAAATTCCTGTTTTTCTTCTGAAAATTGTTTTGTTCAAGAAGGTAACTGTGCTTTAGATTTCCTTTATCGCTACTTAAGCAGAAAATCTTATGAATTTTTCCAAGCAAAATGCATTCATCGAGCTGAACAACAGTCTTGTTTTGGTTTCATTTTCAGCATCATTTGGGTTTTCTGACCCAATTATAAAAAAAACTTCTGAAAGTTTCTAAGATTTTGTAGCCTTAAAGTTATTCCCTGCATAAAACTACAGTTACTGTGCAAGAGATTAAGCTGCCTCTTTTATCACCTTGGCTTAGTGGGAAGTGATCTGTCTTCTGCTTCCAACCTTTTGGGAGCTATGTTCTACTCATACTTCTTTGCCCTAGCTTGGTTGTCTTAATTGCTTCCCAGATAACTGCATGGAGATGATAATGAGTCTTAGCCATTTAACAGCTTCCCACCAGCTCTGAAGTAAAAACAGCATAAATAAGGCCATCTTCACTAAAAATGCTAAGAAAGCCTTATAAGAAGTATCTGATAAACTGAAAGTGTCTGCAGTTTCAGCAAACAACACTGCATTTGTCCTTCAAATGTGGAAATCTTCTGATTTCCCTTCTAAGTGCTAAGCTAAAAGTGAGTATATTTTACACTTTAGATCCTACTTTTTTTTTCTAATTGGACACCAAATAGATGTCTCTAATCAGTCTGAACTGTCTGATGCCATTCAGACCTGATTTTTCTTTTTTTCCTTCTAAAATTGCTTCCTTCAAGATAAAACTAGGCATAACTAAATTGCTTTATTTCTCATAAAATGACCGTACTAATGATATTTGGAGAAGAAATGAAGCATGAAAAATAGCCTGTTTCTTTAAAACAAATAGAAATCAGAAGTGCAGATAACTATTAACCATGAGAAAAAAAAGCATCTGAACACACTGAAGATGCTTTTATATCCATATAGATGGAGATTAATATTTTCAGTCTGCAATAGAAAAAAACCTTGCAGATAAAACTCATTCCAGTCAGCGAAAGTTTGGTACACACTTCATAGTTCACATGGGCTTATGCTGCAGACACAGTCTAGGTATAAACTATATTTTCAGATAATAAAGGAATTTACTGTCAGGTAGGTCATGGAAAATTAAACACTGAAATGCTTGAGATAATATAACCTTCAAATATTTAAACCTTTGCCAAAATTAAGCTGGTGCTAGTTTTAACCTCAAGTGATATTACATGCAGATCATAAATCATAGACTCATAGAATGGCGTGGGTTGAAAGGGACCTCCGTCAAGCTCCAACCCCCCCGCCGCAGGCAGGTCCACCATCTTCAACATTTTATACTAGACCAGGCTGCCCAGGGCCCCATCCAACCTGGCCTTGAACACCTCCAGGGATGGGGCGTCAACAGCCTCTCTGGGCAGCCTGTTCCAGCACCTCAACACTCTCATAGTAAAGAACTTTTCCCTGCTATCCAACCTAAATCTTCCCTCCTTCAACTTAAGACCATTTCCCCTTGTCCTGCTATTATCTACCCTTTCAAAGAGTTGACTCCCCCTCCGTATATAGGCTCCTTTTACTTCTGAAAGGCTGCAGTGAGGTTACCCCACAGCCTTCCCTTCTCCAGGCTGAAGATGTATGCATTCTTGTGTATTCCTGTGATATATACACATTTGATTCCTTGATTATTAACCCCTTGCATGTTTGCTTCAGGAAAAAGAAAAAAAATGTAGGGGGAAAAAAAAGTAGAACGTTTCTTCTGTTTCTGCATCTTGAGAGATGGGAAAGGAGAAAAGTGCTCAATTTCACTTTGTTACCACCATTGCCACTTACTCCTCTCCTTTCATCCCTAATCCCTGCAACTTTCTCTTGCCACCCCCAGCTGTCAACACACTTTGGTTTGTCACCTCCTAATCCTCTCCAGAAAAGGCTGAGTGTGGAGTAAGTGCCAGTGCTGCTCTCCAGGGCCTTGAGTAGTCAATTCATTCACAAGAGTTTATACAGCACAAGGAAGATAGGGTGAATTTTATGCTAAGTGAAAGGTGAATTCATGTGTACATCTATGTAATGATGTAACATAAATAACAGGTAGGGCTGCTGAGCTAAGATAGTTATGTTCAGAAAAATGACATTTATTTGACAGGTGCTATATAGTGCAATTGAATTTAAGTGTGACAGTCTAAACCACTGTTTAGACAATAGTAGTCCACAAAGGCCAAATGACAGGACCGAGTATTTCTCCATATAAACTTAAAAAAAAAGAGAGACAAACAATAGTTACATAGAAGGCACAGACTACAATTAACACAAGAGAAAGCTGTGGCAAATAGAAGCAGCTGCTCAAGACTATAACATAGTTGGTAGCTACTTTACATAATGTGGGGCTCAAACTGAGGGAACAAAGTAGGGCCTTAATTTCCTTACTTCTGCAATTTGCAGAGCAGGGATTAGCAGCTGCGAAAGGGAAGAGACCCAAGCATTGGCCTTTGATGTCAGCTTGTACTACAAAGAAAGGGCTGCTGCCGGAGGCCTGACAGTGCAGAGCTGTCTAGGCCATGAGACTATGCTTGGACTTCGCATCCAGGTCTACTAGTATCAGTTCCAGCTATCTGAATCTGAAAGCAGCCAAGGTGTATTCATAATATGGAAAATACATACATATTTGCAGTTCAGGGTAACTTACAGAATCATTAGAAAAAAACTGTGGTCTGTTTCAATAACTACATTGATCGTAAGAACAAAATGGAGAGAATATGGAAATACATGTGAGAATGGGATAAGTTCATTGAGAGAAGAATCAGGAAAGAGATCTACCGGAATGATCTTAGAACAAGACTCAGTGTGTTAACTTGCTCTGTTCTTATGCCTTTCCTCTTATCACTTACTACTCTCCGCTAAATAACTGACCAATCAGACCAGTTTAATCTGCTATTAGCAAACTAGGCGGTCTTTGATTTTAAAAGAAACCTAGCTGAGCAGAGCCAAATATGCCTGGTAAAAGATTAATATTATGAGAACTTCTATCACTTGTTAAAAGGGTAAAAAGCTTATAATGTTCAGTCTCAGCTGTATGAATTCATAGTCAACTGAAACAATAGTATAATATGCTAGCTTGCTAAAATAAAGCATGATATAGCTACCTATTCAAATTTGTAGGGTTCTTAAAATCAAAATGGATCATTTTACATTCATGGTTACAACTGTGAAAGGAAGTGCAAGTAAGAGGATGCATAACTACAGTATTCCCAGGAGAAGTTTTGTGGGTTATCTTTTTTGTATTAAGTTAGTACTGGAGTAGTAATAGCTACCCACAGCAAAGAGCTGAACCCTCCCATCCTACTCCATCTACACAAATACATAGCTACTACATGAAGGCTACCAAGCCACTGTGCTGTCTGGAGGGAAGCAGCTTTCCAGTTACTACTGTAAACTTGCCTTTTTCCTTCAGTAATTCTATGTTCTTCTTTGTCTTCAAATGCTGTAAGTGCTTCTTAAGTATCAGTCTTTTGCATGCCTTCAGGATTAGGAGGTAGTTCAGTACGCTGAACAATTCATTGTTTGATCTATATTTGATCAGGACATCCTCGTTCTGTGTTCCATCTACTTGCTGCAAATTGCTTGACTTCTGACACACTCCTCTTGAAATGGGAGTCGTATGCTCTTCTGTTTCCCTACAGGGCTTTTCTACAATGGTTTGTCCTAGATTCAAGGTCTCTGGATTTCATACAAATACGATTAATAATAAAAATACAAGGCAAATATATAAGAAGTTCAAAAGCAGATTTTTATATATCCCAGTGCTTTCCTTTATTTTCTTATTTGTCTCTTCATGAATTTCTAGGAATGCCTTGTTTTATATATATATATATATAAAACAGTCACAAAGATCCTATTCTATACTATAGTTACTCAAGTTGGAGAAAGCCTTAATATCTTAAAAGAACAGGAGATAATTCTCAGCTTAGAGTGATTTCAGTTTCTTTAGAGTTGCATAAGCCACATCCACAATGGTAGACAACAAATTGTCTGTAAACAGAAAATTGGAATTGTAACCAGACATGAAGTTGTAACCACAATATTAGAGTGAAAAGCAAAGAGTAAAAAATGGCAACTAAATAAAATCATGGCAAAAAGCTAATGAAACAACAACGGTGTTTACAGCATATGTCAGGATTGATAAAAATACAAGTACGAGTTAGAATGTTGACAGGAGATGAAAAAGAACAAATGGCACCCATGCCAAGACCTTCAAGTTGGATTTAGGCTGGGAACAAACTAAGAGCAGAGCAAATGACAGATATAAATAGAATATGAGCTGTAGCACTCTGCTCCATTATGAGATAATTGGAAGAGATAGATAAGGGGGAAGTCTGAAGTGAACATCATGTACTTAATTTTTTATAAGTCGTTTGGAAAGGTTCTATGGAGACTGACACTGCAAGTAAAAGTAATAATAATAATATATATAAGAAAAAGTAATTAACCCAAAAAGCTTGCTTTGTTTTTGTTTCTTTTTCTGCTATAATACAAAGTGAGAGCCTGTCCTCACAGAACACATTTTCTTCAGAAAAGAATGTTCAATAACAATGCCGCTATGGCCAAAGAAGCATAGAAGTATACCATCTTTTTTTTTTTTTTTTTTTAATAGAAGTAAATTAGGTTGAAAATCAAAGAGGAAAGAAAAAAATGAGTAGGAAGGTGATATAACTTGAAGAATAAAATAACATGCAGTCTTTTGTCATAAAAGAATATGTATTCCATCCTGTAGCTAGAACTGAGAGAATCCCGATAGAATAAGCCAGGTAGCTTCTTACAGATGTACCAAAGCAGAGGATTTTTGCACTTATAAAGTAGAAGCAGCCTAAGCAAGATTGAATTAATCATCATTGCCCTTGAACCCAGATGATAAGCCCACTAAAGTAATCAGTAATGCTGAATAAGTATTTCAACACTTATGCACATTTAGTCAGTTGCAATGCAAAGAAATAATAAATCCATATATTTCAATTCTCGTTATGTGGCATGACATCATGTTATATGGACAGAAATGTGTTCATCAGCATTAACTGATGTCTATATTGATAACTTTTCAGTCTCAGGTCCTCCCATATTCTACTGCATACTTTTTTTTTCCTCCACAGAAAGAGAGTTTTTATTATACTTCAAGGAGTTGCAGTGATTCACAAACTCTGCACACATAACAAAAGAAGCAAATGTCACTAGTATCTTAGATGTCACCTGTCTGATACTGTTCTTCACAGCCAACAAGGTATGGTGTAATTATGGATTTCATACAAATCTCATTCTCCTTGGAATGAGCTATTACACTTTCTGATTAACCATAACGTATGATTTTCAATTGGCTTTTTCTTAGATTAAGAAAACTTTAAAATATATTTTCACAATATTTTAGCAATTTATTCTGTGATTTTTATTCAAGTTAAATAGCCCTTTCACAAAGTAGTGCGATGATTAAGTACTTCGGCATCAAAGTGCTGCTCATCAGTAGATTACCTGGTAGAATTCTGTGCCGAGCATTTTATTTTTTAAATAATCTCAAAGTTCCATAATGTGCTTTAGATGTTTTTTACAAAATGGGTTAGCAGGTGCCTTTGGAAAACTGGCTTGTTCAATGTAAACTAACTTTTCTTCAAATGTGACCTCCCAAATGAAGGCAGATATTTCAGAGTTTGGTGGCTTTAGTGAGGGTCAAATTACCTAAGATCTTTTCAGCTAACTGTGTTGCTGAGATGGGTTTGAATAGGTGTTGTTCCATCGTTGTCTTCTTATGCTTTATATAGATCTTAAGGCGGAGCAGTTAGCAATAGGTAGAATATCTGCATACAATGAGCAGAGGTATGTGTTTATGGATCAACTGTATTAACATAAGGAGGTCTGATAATGAACTGTCAGATGTAATACAAGAAGGTATAGTAGTACATTCAACTCTTTCTTCTTTCCTTATGAACATTTCTGTCTCTGTAGAGTGGCGCTGCCATTCCTAGAAAGGAAAGGAATTTCTAAATCCACAGGTCACCTTAGCCCAAAGACAAGTAGCGGCATATTGTTAGACAACTCCAGCTCTCCAACGTCTCCACTTCACGAGTCTCAGATTAGCCTATGTGCATGTCACAAGACTGGCTCACAAAAATTCCCTCTCTACCGTTTCTCAGGCATCCCTACTGATATCCTCAGAGATACTTACTCTGAAGCATTTCTAGTGGCCCAACTCATTCTTCCTAACACACAATGCCATGCCAAAGTTGCACTAAGTTTGAATGATGAGCTGAGTTGGTTAAAAGACACAAAAATGACATTGCTCAAGTTTTCATAAATCATTAATTGCTACTATTTGTTGTATTAAATGAATTTATAATACCAGCATTCATCTTACTTTGTGAGGCTTTTTGTTTTGTGTTTTTTTTTTCCCTCCGGCCTGTAATCTGTAAATTGCCAAATAAGAGAAAAGAATGGGAAGCAAAAACTAATTAGGCCCTTAAAATTCAGTGCACTTTAAATGTGTGAGGGTTTTTGTGTCATGTTAGCTAAAATGTTATTTTCATGCAATCTGTGGTCTATTTGAGTACAAAAACTAAACGGTTACTTGGGTTACTCTCTGAATAGATTTTGAAAATGAATTCCTCAGTTATCAATGAGATACTGGATATCTAACTTCTCTTTTGAGATAAGCCTCAATTGGGATCCTCCTCGTTGGGTCAAAAATCCATTCAGATTTTGACAGTCTTTATGAAAAGTGGTGAGTTAGTCCATGTCTGTATACTACAGAATATTTTGCTACACTTGGTGTGTCTGTACTGTCCTTTTTTAATGACTACTGAGAGAACAAAACAGTAACTAAAAACCAGGAAGTAACTACAAAAATGCCTTTTAAATAGTGGCTAATATATCTGATTAAACCATTTATATGGGAACTGTTGAGTCTCAGCCAGAACCACTGATTGAGCACCTGGGGAAAGGACCCGGTCAACCCTGTGAGCACAGGTGAAGGCAATTCATCTGTGTGACTGGAGGGGGTGGAGCCTGGCTGCACCTCTCTTAGTCTTCATTTAAGGGCTGACTGCCACTGGGGAAGGATCACTTTCTAGAGATCTCTCCCTTGTGGAGTTTTCCTTATAAGCCATGAGGGCTGGGTAAGCACTTCTTCTTTGTAGCATCCTTTTATTATGCTAGTCCCTTTGTCAGTACATCTCCTGTATCACCATTCTACCATGCTGTGTTTTCTGATTGTTACACCGCTTTAAACAACTGATCAAATACAAGTTTGTTGTATGTGGTGAAAACAGAGCTTGCTTACTTTTCAAAAGGGTACATTCAGTTCAATATAGAGGCTAGTGTTCATGCTGTCTCTGCTAGAGCTGTCTGTGCTTGACATGGGGAATTAAAGAGCAGTAATGATAAGTAACCAGTGCCCTTACTTCAGTTCAATGTGAGTATGGGAAACCAAACCCCTTATGGAGTCAGGGAATGTTGTACGTTAACAGATGCTGTCACAGAAGGAACAAGTACAATACAGTATTCCGTTCTCAACTCAGCTTATCATTTTTCCCATTTGTCTTTGTTTCAGATTTGGTTTAACACTGCTTTTACCTGTGCTGAAGTCTTTCCTAAGCACAAGGGGAAGAAAAAACAAAGCATGAAAAACATTAAAACCCCCTAGAACAATTTTGGCTATTTAGAATAATGGGGAGGCTGTTTTGTTATTGTTTACTCCTTATTAAGTATCTCAATAATCACTACACTTTGAAGGAGCTCTGTAACTTAAAGATACTTGAAATATAAGTGGTATTAAGTCTAACACAGTAAAAAGCTAAAGCACAAACTCTTTTCTTTGCAGAAAGCCATTTGACTCAGAATACAGTATCTAGGAGACAGTGAAAGACTTTCCTGGCAGAGCTAATCTATAGCTAGGACTGCTGCTCAAATCTTGTAAATTGCTCCTGCCAGGCATGCGATCCTTGTCCAGCTGTTACATTTCCAGTTACTAATGGCTAAAGGTAGCAGACCCTGCCTGAGAGTTAGGTCAAGTTTTTTTTCTTGTTCTTAACTCAGTAGATAACCTGCTTGACACTGATTGGTTTTAACCTGATGCCTTCCTCTCTCATCTACCATGGTTTGATACTTATCAAGTCAAGACTTAGCAACTGGGTTTCCACCACAAAAATACAGCACTGCCTCACAGACAACTCTATATGTGGGGACAGAATTTGTCCCTCAAGGGATATTTCTCAGTAAATAATAATATCGCTGTTTTTATCTGTGAGTATAAACACTGTTTTTTATCAATTAATGAGTGTTTCTGTTTTACTGATACTTCCCACCAGGAAGTTGACTGATAACATAATTAGCAGATGATTACGTGGAGGAGGCTGAAATCTTTAACAGCTGTATTAAGGCATTTTGTACCAAATCTTCTATGCTGCAGAACTTTTACACTAGTTGAATGATATTCTCTCCAATGACACAGAGATGAAGAGGCCATGATGCACAGGCCTCTTGGAAGGGCTGAACTTACTCGTTTACTTGGGGAAAAAAAATAAATAAAACCATGAGGAATCCAATTTTAAAGGACTTAATGGACTAGAACAAGTTATTGGATAGATTGCACATACCATCATTCAGTTCAGAAGATTACCTTTACTAAACTACAGTCTAGAAATTGGATGTATAGCACTGAAATGTTTAGAAGAAGTATTCGTAATCAAAGCGTTTTGACACTTCAGACATTTTGGATGCTTCATAGAATAAAAAGGAGGTAATAGAAACCAATGCTACCATTTGTTATAAGAGAGTCATTCTGAGAGTAATCACGTAAACACGTAAATTTACTGTTATTCAATCACAGCCAATGTTTATAACATTAAGAGAGAACATTTGGGAAGGAACTGATCAGTTCCCCATGGAATATTATAGTGTCTGCCAGATGTAAAGTAGCATGGATAAATGTTCTAGATGGAAAAATAAGAGCTTTTGAGTATTAAGTGTATAATTAAGCAAGTAATAATTGAAGTACCAAGCACATTTACGAACTTGACTGTGTTGTGCCAAGGGAAGACAACTTCATCTTTCAGAGTTTTGAAGCTGAGATACTTAAACATTTTCTACACAAGAAAACATCTGCAGATGTTCAGCACTGAGGTCTTTCTAGAAAAGGTATGGATATAACATGGAACTGTTTCTCTTCTCTTTTTGTCTTTTCCCCAATTCCAATTTGTGCTAGATTAAGTGAACTATAGAAACGACACATTTTCCCTTCTGCTGTTGTTGTAAGAATGATGCTAAAACAGACATTAGCATGAAGCCAACAGAACCACCTTTTGTGAAGTATTGCTTCCTCTTCATCTCTTCCAAATAAGCAAACTCATTCCTCCTTTTACCTGTAAGATTATGTAAAAAAGGGGGACTTAATCCTACAATTGGTTTAGGAGGAAGGTGGGTTCTGAAATATGAGTGTAATTATGAAGATTGTGCTCTTAAACCTGCTACCTAAAGTATAAATACAGACCTCTAAGTGTGGCTGATGCAGTGGTTTTGTAATGTTAGTATTTGTCTTCATTTTTTAAATTGTTATTGTTTTATACAGTAACAGACGATTTGGTGTATACAGACTGCAATTTTTTGCAGGCTTTTCGGCAACTCAGACTTTCCAAGTACCACTGTGTAGTCTCACCACAGTTACCATGAAAACATTTACTTTCTTAGTTAATTAGACCATTACAATCTTAAGTGGTTTCAATCAAAGTCAAGCTTCTAAAATAGAATTTAGGTTTCTAAATTGCTTAATTTGTTTTCAAGAATTACTTATATTGCCAAATATGTCTGGATTTGTTTTTCTTTGCTTAAGATCTTTACTTTGTAATCTCTGTTAGATGGAAGAACTCCAAAATGAGGAGGTCAAATTGAAGTGTATCTTGAAGGAAAGAGGGGGTTTATTTTGAAGAAATAATAGAATCTCCTTCTGAGGAAATTGAGATTTTTCATGTGATTTGAATCTAAATTCAGACATCTTAAGTCACTTGATTCAGAAGTGGGTGGGCTTTTTACCCCTCTCAGTTGAACAATTTCAGGTGACTTCCAAAAGGTAAGGCAAAGGGAGGGCTCTACTCCGTCATACACACTGTGCCTTCTGAGATTTACAAGAAGCAGCTGTTCCTCGAGAGTTATGAGTGAAATGACAGCAACATGCAGTTGTCCAAGTGGGTTGTGGAGGTGCTGCATATTGTCTGGATCTCTTTCCAGATAGGTGGGAATGTTGATTTAAGTAGCAAGCAGATTAGAAGGGAAATCTGATTTTAATTTAATCCATTCGGTAGCCAATCTCAGAAAGGTTGTTGCAGAAAGCTAACACTTGCCTGCATGGTTGTATTAGTAAAGTATATACTAAAGCAAAATGACTCAAATCTTCATCTTGGTATAGGAACAGTATTTGAAATGTGTTCCCAGTACCAGGTAATGTTTCTTGTTACTTATGTACAGAAAAGAAGAAAAATGCAGAACTGAACTGAGAAATGTAAATTTTTGTTCTCTGTGAAATTGTAAACACTTGTTGGAACAGCATATGGAAAGTTATGAAATCTGATGCTTTGAGAGTGTGGGTTACAAAATGCATCAAGGTTCAGTGTTCTCTTTTATTTACATTTTTGGTATGTGATTTTGAAGTGGCATAGTCACAGTGATTCTTCCTAAAGAATATTACTTCTCTATGTAGCTTGGAAATCTAACAGGCTGTAAGATTTAATAGTAACATAAAATATGTTTTTGATTATACACTCTTTTGTGTAGGATTGCAGTTCATATGACAGACTGTATTAATTCAGTGTTCTAATGCTTACTTTGTGATCTCTTCATTAATATTGCTGGAAATATTCAGCATTGGTAAAATTTACATTGGATTTTCTTCGGGCCTTGTATACCAACAGGCTGCTCGATCTTGCAGAAACCCAGAAGGATTTGAAGTGTAAAAGACAGTGAAAACAAAATGTTATGTATGTTTTTGAGGTCAACAGGATCTCATGCTGCACGTTTTTAAAACATCCATACATTTATTCCTTTTCTGTCTCTAATATATTGTGAGAAAGGAATTATGACAATAAACTTTTTTTACACACTTATTGCCTTCAATTTAAGGCTATACTGTGTGTTTGAGGACGACACCAGGTATGAGCATGTCTGCTAGTTGGACCTCCCTGTAACAGAGCTGCCATATATATGGAAACTGACTGCAGGAAACACAAGCAACTGTATAAAAGAAAAAAAAAACCATAAGATTCAGTAGCGCAAATAGAAGAAGCAGAGGGTAGATGTTATTTCCACCACAAAATGACAGTGATCCTTTCTGGGTACATCTTTAGCAGGAAGATAATGGGCCCAGGCACTGACACTGACATGAAATGACATAGAACAGCCTATATACACACTGTGTGGGAGTGTTTCCTTGGACATTGTAAATGCCAGACTCCTCCTGGACACTGCTCAAACAGCTTTGGCTACCTGGTGATAGCCAAAAGCATGTAGCAGAAATCCCAATAGGTCGTAGTGTAAGCAATCACACTTTGGTGGTGGGTAACATTCCTGACTCTACATGATTCTTAAACACTGAACTTGGGACTGACCTTTCTAAAAAAGTACTTGTACCAACAAAATATAAATGCTTTTTTTTTAATTACTATTTTTAATGTGGAATTCTTTCAGCTTCCAGTCATCTGGTTTGGCTTTTTTTGAAGCATATAGTGAGTATGTATGTACACAAGTTAACAAAACATTTTTTGTTTTCCAAGCAGCTTTTTTGAAAGTTGACATGGGAACCTGAAGTTCATACCATCTTTTTCCGTTCTTTGAAGCAAATTATTTGCCAGATTTAAACCACATCAGGTCTTCACTGTGATTCTATGATTCATTTACAAGGATATTTTCTACTTTTGTTTTTGATGCTCTTCGACTCAGCTGGTAAGACTGAGAATTGATTATCGGTAGGCTTATGAAAGCTGAAACAATGTGTTATGCAACTTACTGTTATAATTGTGCTTCACTGAAACCTTACCGAACTGATGGGTAAATGGCTGCCCTGAGTTACCCCTTTACTTCTGCTCCCTTCTCAGGCAGCCACACTGCATTATGATGGTAAAGAAAAACATCTAAGAATATCCAGTAAATCAAAGAATTTAATTCAGTTTCAGTGACTTTCAATACTGAAAGCAAAACTTTACAAAGGGATTTTAGTGATATTTACAGAATTCGTGGTAAAGTCAGTTATTCTGTCTAATCAGCCCTAGTCCAGTGGCTGGATCATTTACATGGCCAGAACAATGAAGGCACCTGCTGCAGAAATACTTGTGTGGCACCTGTGTACTTCAGCCACTGGGCTGGTCTTTCACCTGCTCTCCTGTCTGGACGTATGTGAGAAGCTTTCGCAATATTTAACTATTTTACATAGAGAAAGGATTGTGAGTGCCTCTCCGTAAATAATAATAATAATAATGAAAAAATCTGAGTAAATGAACATTTTTTTCCATATGAAATGTGAGTAGCCAAGTGGGGACTTTGTATGAAAAGACTGTCACAGCATAGTCCAGAAGCATAGCCTTATCAAGTTAACTTTATCTAATCATACCTGTTTAAATGGGAGAGCATAGTGAATGTTTCAGCTACAATACATGCACCTTTTTTTTCCCCCAGGAAAAACTACTGCACAAATTTAGGAATGTTAATACATCATTCAAAGTAGCTTTTTACGTAAGTGTATTTTCTAGAGTTTCATTGTGTTGTTCACACAAACTTCTTTTACGGAAAACAGCACACAATATGATGGGGTGGTTTTTGGACTATGATAGCACTGAACCTATCTGTTACTGAGACCAACTATAAGGTTGGTTAAGAATCTAAGCTATTCAAGTTGAGTTGCTTTTTCTGAGGGGAAAATGCAAAAATATTGAGCAGGATGTTACTCTCTTGGGGAATAGGTATAGGTAAGGAATGGACCGTGAGTTAGAAACTGAAAAGAAGAAAAACAAAAAAACCACCAAGGCTGAAGCTTTACTGCAAGAGCAATCCTAGTGAGAAAATGGAGTTTAGAAGTCTGTCTGCAGACAGGGGCAGATGTAACAACAATTTTCCATAATCAGAGTCCTGTTACTTTCAGCTAAGAACTCTGTGCATGCATTTTATAAACAAATAGAATTATTTAAAAATATCTGATCAAATTCTCCCATTAAAGGGAATGAGCCTAAAACAGCAAATGAAGAGTTCAGGTGTAGCAGACCTGAGATTTACCAATCACAGGTGGAAACCGCTGATATCAATGTGTGCGCAGGAGTCAAAAGCAATTAGAAGTATGAAGTTGCAGTGAACTGGAAACATGCAAAAAATTATTCCCGGGATCTTGACCAAGGGCAAGTAACCTCTGAAAATGAGCCGTATTGATCATGTGCTATTGTGCAGCCATGCTATAAGGCTACTTCAACTGTATTCTACTTGTCAGGTATTCTATTCATAGTTAATGTCTGCTCAGCTGAAGAGGATGTAAAGCACCGCCTTTGGCAATACTGTATTACATGTTAATTAGAATACAAGAAAGGTGCTTCACCAAAAAGAAACCTGGATCACTTATGTAAGGTCACAAAGGAAAAAAAAAAAAAGGGGGGGGGGGGGAAATGAAACAGTGACATGCTCATATAATATCAATCCTGTGATGAATCATTTCAGACTTTCTTAAAAGTCCTCACAGGTCTATAGCCTCTTTAGCAAAGTATTTCCTGAAAGTGTGTCTAATATTGAAAATATATAGCAATATTTCTATACAGAGAATGCTTTTAGTACACTGGATAGTAACAAAATACCAGCAGTGGGATTGTACTAATATTTCAGTATGAAGTGATCTCCTTTAATAGAGAACAAACAAAAAGAGAAACAATCTCAACACGATCATATTGTAAGGTGGGCAAATAAAAACTCAGATTTTTTTTCTTTTTTAAGAGTGGACTTTGTTCAGCTAACAGAAAGCAAGTATCTAGAGACTGCTATGGTAACTTGCAGTACTGGAGGAGAAGAGTGCTGCTATGACAGCCTCCTGCAAAGCACAGCCAACTGCACTGCCTTCCCACTGTGCTGCAGCTGTGTCCAGCCCTAACAGGGGGCAATAGCTGAAGTTCTGGAAAGCCATTTCCGCTGTTTTCAGTCCCAGGTTCAGATTTTCTATTTCAGATATGGATATTTATTTCATTCATGACTGTTAACAAAATAATTAAAAGGACTATTTGTTTTCCGCTAGTCTGTAGGTGTAGTTTTCCAATAATAATCATGCTCTGTAATGCTGCTGTGCCATAGTTCTGCTATCAGTATTTTCCAAGGATTTTATATCTATTTCATTAAGCACACACAGTCTTGCACTAGAAATTTCCATAGCTAAATGGATGCTATGGTTTATGGTTGCTTATACACCATTTCCAATGTGAGACCAGCCCATGCTCGTTCCACAGAAGGTAACATTATGAAGTTTAGGAAAGCAAGTCAAACAGAAGTTTGAACTAGAAATGGCAGAAGTTTTAACCCAGAGTGTGGTCCGAAGGGTGGCACAGAGAATATTTTATCTTTGTTAGCCATCACAATCCTAGCTAAATAAACAGTTGATGAATAAGAAAGGCGGTGGGCTCTTTTCCTATTCCATTTGAAAATAGAAAGGAGGTATTTTATCTAAAGTCCTCAAAGAATGCTGTCATGAAACTATGCACACAGAAGACACTTACGGTTTAATTAGTATTTTAAATATACAACCATGCTTTGATAAACACAGAAAGTCTCCTTTGCTTTAACCTAATACAGCACACAATGCCATTATTTCCAACTACCACCATGTTTTTGTGACTATCTTACGACATCGTTTACCATTTCATAACTGTCTGGATAAATGGAATTTGTTTCATTACTTCATTGTATACCGCATCCTCATAAACAAAGAAAATAACAAATTTTGCATTTGAGTGAACCTGTGGGCAATGAGAGCTTCTTTTTTATTATTTATTTAGGAAAGCAGCTGAAATTGCAAGAGTAGATCGGCATTAAAATCAAAGTTTCTGGCTGTTGAGTTCAAGCATGACTCACTCTGGCAGTATAAACGTATTGAATTAAAATCAGTTTAACATAGCGTTACAGACAAGCAGACGTTTCTGCTTCTCTGCCATTTAACCACAGGGAATTCTTACTGCAAAGCAGATCTCACACGGTTCTGCAGGAGCTGTGGGTTAATGGCTCGCTGGCACGGCAGGTCGCACGGTCACATAGCGGCACCGCGATGTTGGCGATCACCAATACTACTTAACACTTGGAAATGAAGCACGCGTTGGTGCGCGATTGGTTTATTTTCTTTTAAGGCACGATTTGACTCGCCCAGTAATTAAAGCTGCTGACAATCCTTGAAACAGGTCGTAACAAGATTAAGGCAATGGCCATCCCAGCCTGAGATCGCAGCGCGGAAAGAGAACGCCGGGCGGGAACCGCGCGTGCCGGACAATAGCGCCGCTCCCGGGGCAGCCAAAGCGCGGCTCGGCGCGCGTCCCCCCCCGCGGACGGCCCCGCACCCCGCCCGCTGCTCCGGCCCCGTTTCTTCCTCGGGAAAAGTTTGCCCGGGCGCGGAGCCCCGAGAGCAGGGCCGCGCCTCGCCGCGCCCCGCCGGCCCGGCCCTCCATCCCTCCGCCGCGCCGCTCACCTGTCGTCGCTCTGCCAGCCCTGGTCACCCAGCAACAGATCTCGAAAGCGGTACCGCGGCGGCAGCGGGGGCACCTCGCTGTCCAAGTCCACCATCCTGTCCGGAGGAGGCGGACCGCCCCGCGGAGCGCCGATCGCTCCCGGACACCGGTCCGCGGCTCCGGGGATGGAACGGCGCGGCACGGCGGCGGTGCCTGGTCGGGGCCGGCCGTCCCCGGGCGCCTGAGGCGGGCGCCGTGCCCTGCACGCGCCGCGAGGCCGTTAACGGCCGCCGGGTTGAAAGTTCCGCCTCGCGCCGCGGGGCAGACAGGTGGCGGCGGGCGGCGGCGGCGCGCGCCCACCCACACCGCGCGAGCGCGCGCGCGCGCACCGCCCGCCCGCCGCGGTTGACAACAAAGAGCGGTCCAGCGCCATGCAAATGTTGTTCGGAGCCGCCGCGGGCCGGCCAGCCAATGGGGCGGGCGTTCGTTTGCATGCTGCGGTGACGGTGCGGGAACCTCTGCCTGCCGGCCAATGGAAGGGCCGTCGGCAGCGTGCCGAGCGGGGGGCTGCTCGCCCCCGGGCCGCGGGAGACGCCGGGTGGCGCCGCGCTGCACCTGTGCCGGGCTCCCAGCGGGCGGGCGGGCGCCCTCACGGCCCGGGCGTTGCTCGGCACCTGCACCGACAGCTGCCGCGTTTGGTACCACCCGAGGCTGCCTCAGAAGTACCTTTCCGTAGGCCCCGAACACTGAAATAAAGATTGATCCCTGGGTGTTACGTTACGATAGGTCGCTCTGTCATTTATTTCGTTCTTTTTCCATGTGCTCGTCTTTAAGGATCCTCTGTGCAGACCCCACACCGCCGACAGCCTGCTTGGTTCTGCTGTAGCTTTGTCTCCTGCTCCTCTTTGTTCTAGCAGGCACACCTTGGTGGCAGGCAGGCTCAGAGGGCTCCATCATGCTGCTACCCAGACGCAGGTGGGTCTCTGCGGGGCTCCATTTTAGAGCCGGTCTTCTTTATTGTTTTCATCATTGTGAAGTATGCTAAATTGGGAGCAGCTGTTGAGTCCCTCGGTGGAGATGCTTTGCAAAGAGAGCTTGACAAACCAGGCAGCTCAGCAATCGCGAACTTCGTGAAGTTTAATAAGAACAAGTGCTGGATTCTGTACCTGGTACAGAACAACCCGGAGTACATACGCAGGCTTTGGGATGAGAGGCTGGTGTGCAGCTCTAAAGAAAGGGACCTGCAGTTCTGGCCGATGTCAAAACGTTTCTGAGCCATCCGTGTGTGCTCAAGTGGCCAAAGGGCTGACTGTGCCCTGGGCAGCACCATGCCCAGCGCTGCCACCAGGTGAGGGAAGGGGCTGTCCTGCTGTGCTCTGTGTGGCCTCACCTCAATCGTAGTGCAGTTTGGGTACCACAGTGTAAGAAAGGCGTAAACCTATTAGAAAGCATCCAAAGGAGGGCTACAAATAAGGTGAAGGGTATGGAGGACAAGGTATATAAGGAGCAGCTGAGGCTCCTGGGTTTGCTCAGCCTAGAACAGAGGAGCTGAGGGAAAGCTTCATGACAGCCTACAGTTCCTCGCAGGGAGCGGAGGGGCAGCGCTGAGCTCTGCTCTGTGTGATAGCTACAGGGCCCGAGGGAACGGCATGGAGCTGTTAGGGGAGGTTCGGGTGGGGATTAGGAAAAGGTTCTGCCCCAGAGAGCGGTGGGCATGGAGCAGGCTGCCCAGGGCAGTGGGCACAGCCCCAAGTGCCAGAGTTCAAGGAGCATTTGGACACCACTCTCAGGTACATGGACTGCTGTGCAGGCAGTTCTGTTTGGAAACAGGAGTTGGACTTGATCCTTGGGGGTCCCTTTCAATTCCAGCTATTCTATGGTACTGCGATACATGACTGATGCTGTTTTGTGTCAATTCCCTTGAATCTCAGATGCAAGTACGATAAGACATTGATTGGTTTGCACTTTTTGTTATTTCAGTTTTTGCTTTGAATTTCAAGAGTGGTGGCACAGGCCCCATAAATATCTAGGGAAGCTGAGTTGTTTAGGTGCACAGTTGTGCAGCTGACGTGACTGACTCCCAACAGAAGGGGCCCACCTACCCGTGAGTTTGACCTTGTCAATCTACAGAACGCAGACAAAAACCTCTCAAGCTGATGAAGTTCTTCCATGCTTCCAGTGTAATCCATTCACAGGGATGCTCAGGAAGTAGCTGAGGTTCTTCAGCAGTGCCCGGTGTTCATTTTTATTACCTAGACTTTAGTTTGAAGGGCCTTACAAATAGGCAGAGGTATCAAAGGGGTCATATGTATTTATTCTTTTTCTGGCTACTTATTCCCACTCCCACAGAGCCTGGAACTCAAGCAGCTGAAAAATAACTTTTTTTTTTTCTTTTTTCTTTTTTTTTCTTTTCTGGGTTAGTTTTCATTGCCGTAAGTTTCCGAGACCAAAGTTCAATGTATGTGCTGGCAAAGGATGCAGCTACTGCAGAACAGTAACGAGGCAGTATAACCAGCCATAAGGTAGAGAAGACCTGCTTCTTTCAGCAGTAGATCTGTGTAAGTCTGAAGTACAGTTTTGTTTTCTATGGGAACCAGCATCAACCAAATGCTTCTTATTTGTGTTCATTTGCACCTTTCGTTGCTATTGTTTTGTGTAGTTTTTCAGTGTAGTCTTCCAGTAATGCTTTTAGAATTTGGCTATGTGGTGACTGCGTAGAACTGTAGGATTTTGCTTTTTCTTTCCTTCACCCTTCCCCCTTCCCTTCTCGTGTGAGCTAAAAGCTTGGTTTGAAATTGAGTTGGTTCAGCTCTGAAAATATTTCTGTCTTGTAGCTCCTCCCTGTAGCTGTCTATCTTACCTTCCTTACCACCTGACCTTTTGTTGTTGATGTTTTTCAGGTCTCTAACTTCCACCTGCAGGTTGATTCAAGATTAAATACAAAAATCCTGTCCTACTTGTGTGGGTTTTTTTTTTTTTTTCCAAGCAAAATGCTTTTCTGTGCTGGTAACTGATCTGAGTGACATTAGTCTGTAGCATTTGAGTGTTACATTTGTTGAACTCCACCGAAGTTAGTCTTAAACCGTGTTATACTCCTTTAAAGCCTCTGAATTGCACAATGAAAACCAAAGCCTAAAGTTTAACTTTGTAGCCAGTGGCTGAAAGTGGGAGATGCTATAGGAAATGCTTTCGTTTCTTACCTGACTGATGAAGTACAGACTACCAATATGAGGACCTGCTTGAATTCCCTGTCCAAACTGAAATAAATAGCAAATAAATAGTTTTTTTTTTTTTAGTTTCCTATAATAAATAAATTCTAGACTGTTATCTGTTCATACGTAGTATCTAATGCCTTTGTTTACCAGCTTTGGTACCAAACAGAAATTCCTTTATTAAAATGAAGTCATACACAGTGTAACAACTGTGGTGTAGTTTTTAAGAGTGGCTTTCAGAGCTTGTTGCATTCGGGGCTCGCTTTTGTGCTTCTCATAAGCATTTGTTAGATTAAGCAAAACAGATGCACGGATGTGATGAAAGTTCAAAGGTAAGTTGTTCTTTGCTTTGGCTGGTATGAAAAATAAATTGAATAATGAAGTACCCTGCTGTCACATTCTTGCCAGTTTTACTGTGCTGTGTTCAGAAGTCAGAGGTCTCTAAAACTTTAAAAAAAAAAAAAAAAAAAAAAGTACAGTCTTTCTCCATTAAAACACTTATTACATGCAGCTGATTTTTTTTCTCTTTCTCAGCTGCTTCTGCACTTGAACAAGATGTCTCTTAGAAAACATTGTTTCTTCACTCTGCCCCAGTATCTTTTCATCCTGCCAAAACTGCCTTGTTCTCTGTATTTGTTCCTTCACTTGAGGCAGTGGGAGATCTGTCTGTTATAATGACTTGCTACAGAAGTAAAATGAGGTTCAGGCTAGCTACAGTCCTTTTCTGAAGTCCATAAATCATGGGTCAAATGAGAAATTAATGGTGTGTCTACTGTCTCTTCTAACTGCCTCATTAATTTTTCCACCCTAATTGATTACTCTAGCATTTGTTTTCATACTTGAGGAGCTAAGTAGAAATAGAAGCTGTAACACTTCTTCTACTGGGGAAATGCATTTCTAAATGGCATTAGCTGACCCGGTAAACTAGCAACCGGGTTAATAGTTGAGCAGAGCAAACAGAAAGCAAACTCATAACTGAAACTATAGTCGTGCAATCTATAAAGAAGCTTAATTGTATTCTCCTAAGTAATATAAACTGTTTGCGTTATAAAATAATTGTTTTCTTTCATGTCTGACAGCATGTGGCCTGGTCTGTATGAAATGCTCTTAGGTATATAAAATTGGATAGAAATGGCATTTAAAAGTCAGCTGAGTTCAATGTTTTGATCGGTGACACAAAACACCGGGGGATGTCTTCAAGCTGAAGAGACGCTGAGTCTTTTGCTTGGAGGCAAATGCTCTTATACACAAGCTGTTGTACTGGGTCACTACGCTCAAGCAAAGATTTCCTTCTGCAGCGCTTACGTGTTAAAGAAAAGCTGTGAGCTGCTCTCAGTTCTTTCAGGGAACAAATGTAGGTTCATACTCTCAAGGAATTATTTTGGCCCCGAGGAGTGTTAGAAGCATCTGTGGCACTGAATTGAGGACAGAAAATAGAATTTAATAAATGTGTCCTTTAAGAAAAACAATACATAAGTAAAAAGGGTAACTGGCTAGGTACAGGAGAGTAAGTCTTCCCAAGCACTTAACTCTGAAGTTTAAGGGAGGCAGAGGGAGAAAGAACTGTGTTCCTGAGAGTTTTGCTAGCGATTATGTAGAAATCCTGGGTCATACTGAGGTACAGAAAGAACAAAGTGTTCAAGCTTCCTCTTATGTTACTCATACATCTGGTGGAGTATATGTAAAACATCAGCCGGAATAATGTAATTACTAGGTTGATCTGAAAGTAATGCCACCTATTTATTTCCACAGAAGCTACAGGGAATGCGAATAACACAATAGTACTGTTTGGTAGATCAAATTCTCAGATCTAAAGCATAATTTTTCAGCATAGTCACCACCATTACCTTTGCATTTTCTTCAGTGATGAACAAGAGTCTGCATGCTGCACTTGTAAAAATTTGCACAAGAGGAGGTGACCCACTGTTTTACAGCTGCTATGACAGCATTTCTGCTAGGAAAATATTGCCCAGGCAGTCCCTCTTTCATTGGTCTGAACAGATGGAAGTCAGAAGGTGCCAAATCTGGACTTTATGGAGGGTTTAGTAAGATGGCCCAGCCAGGATTCACAGTGTGCTTCGTGACCTTCAAACTGAAATGGGGCTTGGCGTTATCGCACTGCAAGGGAACAGTTGTCTTCTCTGGCCTGACTTAAGCTTGTTGACTGTGATTTGTACTAAATGTCTAAAAAGCATATATATCATCACTGCATACCAATAATACTTAGTGATGGATGTAGTTTAGGGCAGAATGCCTACGCGGGTTCTTATAGAGTAGCAAGAGGACAAAACGACCTTTAAATGTTGGTTGAAGCCTTGTATTTTCCCTTTACCCAATACTTGTTCTTCTTGTGGTTGGTGGAAAGCAAAGAACATGTTGCTAAGCACTATACCAATTACAGGGCCCACAGTTGAGACCATAATTTTATATCTAGTTAGATCTGGGTCTTTCACATTTATTTTCATATAATCTAGCATGCATTTCTGCTTGGGCCCATCATTTTATCTGCGAATTGCTGCTCAGATGAGGGCAGCATTGATTTCCTTCCCCAGTTTTGTCACCATAACATCGTGCCTGTTAGTTAAAAGATCAGCTACTTATTTCCATTTCATTTCCAAGGACTGCCTGGACCATTCCTTATTCAATTCTGTCCTTTTCTATTCTGATATTTACTTCTGTGTTGTGTTTTTCCCTAATAGTCTTTGTTCCCATACATTATAATTTGAAAGCATCATCATTTTCTTACTTCTCCTTTCTGCAAAAAGTAACTACCTCAGCAACACCACTCTGATCTCTTTCACATCCTTTTCTCAAAAAGAAGTTGATGGTAAGTTAGGTCAACATGAGTATATTGGTTTTGTCTCTTTTGTTTGGTTGTAAATGTATATTTGTTACCTTTTATTGGATTCTTAGCTGTTAGATGTAAGGTCCATTTTTGGCTCATTCTAAATTTTTCAGTATCCTCATGGAGGATGGTCAGGGAGGCAGTCTATGTACATGGCTTATATAACCCTTACACTGTACATGGAAATAGCTGCTGATAGTTCTTATTGCCCTTCAAGAAGGTACAGCCATTTGGGGAATATTACTAATACAACATGAAGCTTTACAAAAGCTGTTAATCATATCTACAAGCAGCAGCACAAGCTCCAGATTATTCCAGGAGCTTATTTAGAATTTTTTTTTAAATCAAAACTGACTGTTCTTACATATCTTTAAAGTTTTATTGAGCCTATTTACTTTTTACTGTGCGTTTTGCATTCAGAATTTGCCTGTGTCTTCTTTTTACTGCCTGATACAGTTACTAGAGTACAATGCTGCAATGTGTGTGATAGAAAAACTACAAGGAAAGTGTTTATTTAAACTTCATAGAAAAAGCGTTCTTGGAGTCCTCCTGTTTTTTCCACTTTTTTTTTTTTTTTTTAAATGTTTGTGAAGTACACAGACTGTTCTGAAGGAGAGGAAGGTTTGATAGCGATTCAGAAACAGTAACAGACTGAAATAGCCCGAAGTGAGAACAGAGTTTTAAGGTTACTGTAAGCTAGGGTAGAAGGAGAAACTGGAGAAATTTTGGATTTGGTAATTCCTCTGAAAGGATCAAATAGTTGGAGAAAGTTTTGGTTTTGATTGTCTAACAAAATTGATGGTAGAGGGCATGTTTTCTGTAGCCCATTGAGTACAACTGTCTCAGAGAAATGAATCTGAGACACACGCTGCATGCATAATGCAAGCAGGATCCTCGTAAGACTGTTTCAGGCATGGTGCTCGATGTGACCTGATCTTTGTTTTCATATCCAAAACGGAGGTCCGTTCACTTCAAGGCTACCCATGGCCCTTGTACACCACAGTGTTCTGACATCTGTAGTGACTAGGAAAGCAACTGAGAGAATTAGAGAAATGGCAGCGCTGCAGCAATGGAGAGCGATGTGGGAGGAGATGGTGATAACCTCTGAACTGCCTTCCAGTAAATCTCCACTAGGCTGTGGGTAGGAGGACTTTGTTTAAACTAAAGATAGTGGCAGCTGCTCTTCTATTTATATATAGAGAGGGTTTTTTGTTGTGTTTTTTTTTGTTGTTGTTGTTGTTTGTTTGTTTTAGAAGAACATTTTCTTAAAGTGATTTTCACTTTTTCTTTGGACTAAAGAATTCCAAACTAGGAGAGTGAGATGGTATTAAGAGTAATTGGAAGTGTGGCAAAGGTCCTTACCTTAAGAATTCTACTCCTGCATGCAGTTCTGTACACAAAGAGTTAACTGCAGAGCCTCCCTTTCCCATATCTCCTGTTGGAGGTGTGGGGACTGAATGTGCACCTGTGTGTGCATGTGACTTTGTGTGGCACTTGACAATATGTGTTGTAGCAGATTTTAGCAAGCAGTACAGGTGCACGTTAAGATCCCACATCTCCAACAGGAGGTATGTGAGAAGGGAGCTGTGCATATAATTCTATAGGTGGGTGGCAACAACTCTCTGCTTGAACATAAATTTGGGGGATTAGTGATGAGAAGACCTACATTTGTTAGGTGTCGGTTAGTGTTTTTTCTGTTTCTGTTATTGGCAATATGACAATACGTGTCATATTGCCAATGCTGATCCTGAATGTATAGCTCACTTACTGCTAGTTAATTATACGCTATTAATAAATCAATAAACAATTTTCACTCTGGTTAGGTTTAAGTTCATTGAACTGGGCACGTTTTCCCTTTTATACTGATATGTTGTGATTGTAGATATTACATGATACATAGGTAGTATCATTATAAATTGGAGTTGTCTGACAGTGGGAGAGACAACTGTTGATGAAAGAAAGTTTCACTATTAATTTCACTATGAAGGGCTCTTTTGTGAAGATTTTTGAGCAAAATAATGACTGCTTCTGGAGTGCTGCAGGCTCTATTTATATCATTACAAACAGGTGATACGGCAAGCATGCTGTCAGAACATGCTGATATTATACTGGTCAGAAGTGCTATTTCAGCAGTGACTAAACTAAGGTCCTATTACTAAGCATCACAAGTTGCCTGCTGGAAGACTGACTTTCTCAGGTCTGTTCTTTCAAAACAAATCAGGTTTGTACAAACATGCTGAAATGTAGTTTTAAGTCCCCAAACTGAGTAAGGAATCAATACAGTCTTGAGTAACTTGGTCTGTGAAAGAATTTTAGACAAAGTTGCTCCCCGAGGTCTCCATCAGCAAGAACCTTCCTATGATCCTGTATCTAGACATGCGCTTTTGCTAGTACAGGGAGTACATAGTGATATCTTGGCTATCTGACCATAACCACAAGAATATTTGGGCACAGTTATAGAAGTTCCCCTAGAAATAGATGTTCTTCTAGAGGTAAAAATCCAGCTGCCTTTGATTGCCTAATTACTTGGATGTTTCCACCTTTGTTACCAGCAGAAGTTGAATTCTCTTTGCTGTAGAGTTCCTGCTGTTACTTCTTGGTGTTTGCTTATTCAATTCTAATTTCTTAGAGGCCAGACATGACTGTAAGTCAGATATGATAAAAGAAATTGCTTTAAAATCAATCGATTGACTATGGAGGAGTGAGGAAAAGGAGAAGGATTAAGTTCCTGATTTTTATTTCCACTTGGTTAGGATAAGATTAGTCAGTAACCCACAAAGTTCATGAGCACGAGACTGGAAAGAATTGAGTCTCATTCCCCACTTTGTGATTAGACGTTGTTTCTTTTGCCTACATTATTCCTCTATTAAAAATGCTTCAGAGCCTCACTTTTAAGGTGTTTCTTCAAATTTTCAGTTTAAATGTATTTGTAGTAAGTTTATACTTTTATGTGCCGATTTTATCTTTCAGCTTAAATATTTTAACGTTCATAGTGTTCATAGGGAGCAAGTGACAAATTTACAGTAAATTTCCAGTTTGGTTCCAGGTGCGGTTCAGCTCTAGGTCAAAGTATCCTTGTTTGACTGTGGTTCGTACCCATAATATTTTAACTAGCAACCCAAAAGCAGTTTGATAAACTCAAACTTCTTTAAGTTTTGTGACATCAGAAGTATAAAAACTGCAGAAATGACAGAACCTATGCCTACATCATAGATTTTTACACGTAATTGGTTTGAGCCACAGTTTCTAGGTTGCACTGTGTCTCCCAGCGCTCCGTCTTAACATTTTTCCAGCTCTCAGAGCTTTCTACAGAGGTTAAAGAATTAATAAAAAATCACAGCAGTGACATTGCTACATTTGAAAAGCAGTTATTACTGCAGCTGTGACTGGAAACCATCTTAAGTTCTTAGAATAGAATCACTGAATAGTTTATTTTGGAAGAGACTTTTAATGGCCATCTAGTTCCAACGCTCCTGCTATATGTAGGGACATCTGTCCCTAGATTGAAGAAGCCTGTTTGGCTTTCTTGGCTGCAAGTGCAATTTGCCGGTTCACATCCAGTTTTTCATCAACCAGTATCCCAGTCCTTCTCTGCAGGGCTGCTCTCAATCATCTCATCACCCAGTCTGTAGTGATGTTGTTTCTTCTCACCACAAGGAAACTTGTTTTGTACTTAACAATTCACTGACACTGAAGCACATAAATGCATGCAGTAGGGTTGGTGCAGAGAAGACAAATTCAACTGTTCTGGTGCAGTTAAGAGCACTGCTGTCTGCAGAAGGACCTGGTTCTGTATCACAGAACAACAGGAATTTAAGATTTGTTCAGCAACATCCTGTGAGAAGCTGTTTCATAAATATTACCTAAGGTGCATAAAAATTTATCTTGACTGATCAAATGTGTACTAATAGGTGCAAAATTGATTCAGAATGCTCGTCAAAGAGATATAGAGCAGGGCACAGGTTCATCTTCCACTTACTAGTCATTTGACAAGAGAAAGAGGGAGGGAAAGGAAGGAGATGTTTTAATATCCACTAGATTTCTTGTAGGTGAGGCAGCTGGAAGCTAGTTTTCACTAAGACTACTGCTTTGAATCAGTAACTGCAAACACAGTCTAGGTAAAAACAAATAAATCTATTCTTACCGTATTTGGAGAAGAAGAAAATCACTGATTTGGAATTCAGGTTTGATTTGAGATCTGTCATCTAAACATACTCAGTTTTAACCTACATCAGTAGGCTAACCAAGCCAGTGATCTTAAGGGTATCTTCTGTGGTGTTTTGGGAGCATACAGAAAATGAACCTGTGTTTTTTGCATGTGAGTCAGATGCCACCGGTACAGAATATGAGGTCAGCTGTTTTGTATTCTGCTCCCAAGAACACCTTATTCTCTTATGTTTTTTCCCAAATTCTCAAGTGTCAAATAATTGTCCACACATCCAATGCAGTGCACTTCTAAAGCCAAGGTATTGTAAGGAAGATATTAGTAAGACTGTTGCTAATGTGAATTCACAAAGATTTCCTCTGTTAGCCCAGTTTGCCACATAGTTCCTCTTTTTCTGCAGTTTGTATTATTTTTCTTTTGGATGGTTCCTTATTCTTATTACAATTATTGTATTCATTCATTTCTTGTACATCATAAAATTTAACATGTGATACTGAAACAAATGCTTCAACATCACCAAGGATTTTTTGGTTAAGTACCTTTCCTCTGGCTGGTTGGCAATCCTATACATGAACTAAAGGGTTAGTAAAACATGTTGTGTTTTTCACAGAGTCACAGAATTGTAGGGTCTGGAATGATCCAGAGATCATTGAGTCCAGGCCCCCTAAAGCAGGCTGCACAGGTAGGTGTCCAGGCAGGTCTTGCATATCTCCAGAGAAGGAGAATCCTCAACCTCTTCCAGTGCTCTGTCACCCTTTCTGTGAAGAAGTTCCTTTGCATATTGGTGTGGAACTTCCTGTGTTCCAGTTTATGCCAGTTTCCCCTTGTCCTGTCCCCACAGACTGTGGAAAAGAGGTTGGCCACGTCATCTTCGTGGCCCTCCGCTGGACTCTCTCCAGGAGATCCTTGTCTTTCTTGTACCGGGTATTGTAACTGGATACAATACTCCAGGTGAGGCCTGACCAGACCAGGGTAGAGTAGAGAGGGAGGATCACTTCCTTTGATCTGCTGGCCACGCTCCTTTTAATGCACCCCAGGATCCCATTGGCCTTCTTGGCCACTGAGACACACTGCTGGCTCATTGCCAACCTGTCATTCACCAGGACCATCTCCACAGAGCTCCTCTCCAACAGGTCATGTCCCAGCCTGTACTGATACGATTATTCCTTCCCAGCTGCAAGACTCTATACTTGATTTTGTTAAACCTCATCTGGTTTATTGCTGCCCAGTTCTTCAGTCTGTCCAGGTCTTGCTGAATGGCAGTGCAGCCTTCAGCTATGTCAGCCACTCCTCCCAGCTTTGTATCATCAGCGTACTTACTGAGGGTGGACACTATGTTCAAGATATTGAATGAGACCGGACCCAGCACCGACCCCCAGGGAACACTGCTATTCACAGGTCTCCAACCAGACTCTGCATCGCTGATCACAACCCTCTGAGCTTGGCCAGTCAGCCAATTTTTGTCTGCTTTCTATTTCAGTTAGTTGTTTTCAACAACGATCTTAAATTAATATGTGTGTAGTGGAGAAGCTCATTTTTACCTGCATTTAATGTGAATTTGATTTTTTGACAAAGCATAGAAGACACAGGCAATTTATATATATATATATATATATTTTACAACTTTTGGGTAGTAAAAGAAAGCTTATCAGAGCAGACTGCAGGGAGGGACAATGTCAACCCACACTGTTACACTTTTTTTTTTAGCAAAGTTTGGAGAGGAAAAAAAAAAAGCAAGTGTGTGTTGCAAGAGAATTAGGGGAAGTGACTGCTGAAATCACTCAGTATAAATGGGGCAAGGTCAATCCCTGGAGGCATTCAGTGAGTAAATTATGAGTGCATATAACACAAAGTAATCAAAAAAGTTGGCTACAGTACTAAAGGCACTTACTTCTGAGTTCCTGGATCACTAGTATGCCTTTCCTGGGCTATGCAGCTCTCCTGTTATGTTGGACGTATTGTACTGCAGAGAGAGGTAAGCTTTAACCTGGAAAAAAAAGACAGCAAAGTGTATGGAAAGGCAGTTATGAAAACAACTGGTAAATAAATTGCTTGAATTGAAGCCTATTTTAATGAAGTTCTGACAAGGATAATTGAGATTTCTTCTGGTAGCGTTTAGCACTTTCAATATTTACTATTTTGTCATGGGTATTATTTCATCTGTTTGTCAGATAACTACTGTTATTACTAAACTGTTGCACTTCTTTTTTTAATGTTTATTACCGCTATAAACTACAGTTAGACAAATTATTTGTTGTTTGCTTTGTTAATTATTCTAAAATACAGAACTTGTAAAAAGTTGGTAGGTTAAAATAGATGGTATTCAATAAATATGTATTTCTGTCAGTCTGAAATAGTCTGTGTGATATTATCTGAGATAAAGAAGTTGTTACTGGACTGACCAAAAAGCTTACAAAATATCTGTTAAATGGCAGGTTTGTTTTATGGTATTTTTCATCCGTTGAATAAGATAAATGTATGCGGATACACTTTGGGACATGCTTAAAGAGGTAGCTTGTATTTTGGGTATCTTTCCAGAAGGCTGCATTCATATTTTCTGCTTCGCTGTTGAATTTATTTTCCTTGATATTGTATTTATATTGCTTAATATCCATTTAGTAATTTGTTTTGCTTTGACTGTTCATTTTCTTTTACAAAGGCCAGGAAAAAGGCACCGTGTGGCTTCTAGCTAGTATGTCTTAGCTCAGTTCAGGTTGTTGTTAATTTTGGGTGAAAATTATGAAGACTTGGTTAATCAAAACAATGTGATGTGTTTTACTTTGAAAACTGAAAAAAAATAAAAATCAGGATGTTATTTAAATTTGGCGTATTTTTTTATATGGACTTACCATATATAAATACTGCTCCAAAGCAACTACAAAAGCCTATTGTGTTTGCAAATTAGTCTAGAAAGATCCTGGCATTTGTAAAGGGAGTTTATCTGAATTTGCACTTCCTTTTCACAATGCTTTCTTCAGCTCAAAGAGTTTGCAAAGGAATGGCAGAGTAGCAATATTTGATTTGTCTGGGGCATCTATTACCACCATCTATTACATCCTGCAACTTTCTTATGACAATCTTCATACTGGACGACTGTGTGAGTTGTTTGAGAACTAGCTTGTTGCAGAAGGGCTTGATTACTTCTACCTGAATTTGCAGTTTGTGCTTGACTTTCTGGAAGTTGCTACCTGGTGGGTAAAGTAATTTGAGCTATTTCTAATCATGATCAAGTCACATGTGTTTAATAAATGATTAATTCCAGCTGTTCTGGTTTCCTACTGAAGTGTTTGAAGGAATGCGTTGAAGCTGTATGTGCTAATATAAAAGTAAATAAATCCCAATTTTGTTGAGTACACAGATCAAAGTGCATGATGTAATTAATGTAATTTTGAAGTACATCTTGCCAGCTGATTACTTTTTCTCATACTAAGAAACCACATTAAAAAAGAGTGTTAATTAGCTGTAGTCAGAAATGCATATGTGTACTACAGCATTTCACAGTAACACTTGCTGTCACATAGACTGATATCAGAGCAGTAGTAGTGAAGAACAATCAGGGAATTGAAATGAAATCCAGGGGGAATCATAATGTAATGGTGAAGAGACTGTCAGGAGATCTTTCTTGTCTCAGTTTGTTTGTTTTTTAATGTAAACAAGGAGGTGTAAAGAGTCCCCGCTCTGCACAACAGACAATGAAAGTATAAATCAGAAATAAGAGGGGAATACAATTTATTGTGGGTAACAATTGAAAAATAGGTTAATAGGGCAAATTATGAGGTATAAAATCTGAACAAATAAGTTGTTGTTGTTGTTCTTAACAAATGAGGTTGAAAGCAATAAATTTAGATGTCTGAATAGGAGACAGCTAAGACACCTGTGTGCAGTTTCTCTGTGAACCTTTTATAAACGGGATCTAAAAATGGTGTGTTGGTTTGAATGTGAGATGATTGAGCTGTAGATTTGTTGTCTGAATAGTGGCTTCTAGCAAGCAGATGCATGCATGGAAGAAAAGTTAGTCACACGTATAACTACATGTATAACTATTAAGCTGTTCTTGAAATCACAAGATTAGGACTGTGCTTTCTCTACTTACAAACTGAAAGCTTTAACAAGCTCTAATGAAAGATACACAGAACTGGAAAAATCCCTTGTTTTACCTCTGCAGACAGTCTTTCTTGGGTAAAATAACCACTTTTAACACATTTGCAAGATGGAGCCAACTAGAGGAGAACTCTTCATTTAACTTATTCCTTGATTTTTTGAGGAAAAAAAAAAAAAAAAAAAGGTATTAAGACGTGAATGTATCTTGCTAATGAAAGTGGAAGTCCCCACCACTTTTTTTGATAGTAGAATACCCTCTAGTGGACAGAGCTGTCTTCTCGGAGTGATCGGTTGGAAGGAACATCATTGTTTTTTAGAGTAACTGAAATAGTTGCGAAAATGATGAAGCTGTGGGAGGTCTGACACTTCCTTTATCACCTTGGCAGTGTCCTCAAAGCTCGCCTACCTCTCCCACCTACTTATGCCAGTCAAAAGTAAGTTATTAGATCTCACGGTGAGCATTCTTTTCTTTATACTTTCAAAATGCCATAGCTACAGAATTACACCTTTTTTAAATCTTTATGCTTTGATATAGAAGAAATAGGATATTTTTTCTGCTCACTCTGTATTATAAATCACATTACTTAATCTCTGACTGTGATGGCCCTTCTATACCCTTGCATGGAAAAAGTTTCTAAATCTTTTTCCCATAGTGTCACTTTCAGGCAGCACTTGGACCATCAGCACTGCTGCTTTCTCAGACCTGTGGCCTTACAGCTAAACTAGTTTAGGTTTTGGTTCCAGCTCTGTGCTTAGCAATGAATCTCATTCACCAAGAAACTTCCTTTTCTAGAGGCCATCTCCCATTTCTTTTCTAAGTTTAAATTTCTCAGGGATCACTTTTCATCACTTGTCACTTGCGATGTTCAAATGTAAAACAGAGTACATTGTAACTAATCAGCTACACTGTCCAGAGTCTGTTACTGTAAGTAAAGCTTCAGTCTTTAAAGTAAGTTCATTTCAGTCATCTAGGCAGAGAGATTAAAAGTAGGTGACTGAAATTAGGCTAATGATTACAAACAAGCACACACAAATATTTTTTAACATTCTTGACATAAAATCATGTTTCATAACAGCTTCCTTTTTTTTTTTTTTTTTTTAATTTTCTCTTTAGTCTCACTTTCCTTATTCTTAAATTGTTAAAAATGCACTTAATGAAATTAATTCAGGTCCTTTTTTAAAAATTCATATGGGCTGTATGTTTCACAGACGCCAAAGAAAGCACCGTAAGGAGCTTTTGGAGAAGACTGCATAACATTGAGTTAATGAGAAACATCAGACATATCCTACTCCACATCCCAAACTGAGTCAAAATACTTTGAAGCTTACAAAGATTAAAGTGAATACTCAGAATTAATGACACCACGTAACAAGTAACGTGTCATAAGAACCTTAGGGAATGTTTTGGAAAATCGTACCTTTAGCTGAACAAAAAATATAGGGGATGTGAAAGGGAGGTCTGACAGATCTTGACCAAGGGGAGCATGAGCTTACTGACGGTAAGGATGGTGGTGGCTGCAGAATAAAATAGCTGGAAAAGAGTGCTGTCAGCAGGACTGGCATGGAGGAGCTTCTGCAGATGCAGCGGTCGTAGATGTTTTTGTTTTGAACTGGGGCTCTCATCTCTGGTTTCAGTGCTTGTAACTGAAATTTATTTTGAACGATGGCTGTCCAGCGTGTGTTTTTGTGTTTTCCGTTGACTTGACTGTTCTTCCGTCCTGTCCTATGAAATGTCTGTTCATAGCCCTACAAAATGTGGATTCTTAGCAGTTCCTCATTTTATATTGAAGTAGAAAAGTGATGCACATTTGATCACAAATGTAGCAAGAAATCCTGGGTACATTTTCTATTGTAAAAATATTTTGGAGATGTAGCACGTGTCTCAATCACCAATATTTTTATTTATAACTTCTAGCTTGCGAACAATCTCCTCCGAGGAGAGTTAAAGAAATACCTACTGAAACATGGGAGAACCCTCCCTACCCACACGGTACTCAAGTAACATACAAATGTCGGCCTGGATATATGAAAATAGGACGAATTGTGGTCGAGTGTGCTGATGGAGTGTGGCAGCAACGAGGCAACACAGAATGCAGGAGTAAGTATTGGGAGATTGTTTCCAAAATTTTATAAGAAGTCTAATGTTGATGAAACTTAAAGTCTAAGTAAAATAAAGCACTAAGCTAGCTTCTAAATGCAAGTCAAAGAAATTATTTTTTTTCTCTTTAGTTCCTTCAATTATTTCTAAAGGATACAACTTCTTGGAAGTTGATCGGACTTTTTTGGCATTAAAAAGTTACAGAATTTATTTTTCCATGCCTTTTATTTTAAACTATGAAGGAAAATTCAGATGAGGATGAGAGCTGCTGCTTATTATTTCTGATGTGCCATGTTAAGGTTTCAGAAGTGTCTCAAACTCTCATACTGAATTCACTGAAGAAGTGGAACTTAATTATTGTTAGCCAGAAGATACTTTCTTTCTATAATGAATGAGTACTAAACACAAATAAATATTAGGCATTCGAGCTTTTTTCTCCCGTATCTTAATATTTTGTCTATCTCGATACAACTACTTGGCTTAATAATACAAAATTAAGTTTCAGAGATGAATAGAAATTTTAAGTTTCCTTTATAGTTTTATATAGTGGTGTTTTTTTAGTTACTTTCTTTCTTCTAAATATATTTGCATAAATACTTGGTGCCCAGAGATCTTTCCAATTATACTAAAATTAGTGTAGTTTTTTTAGTTACATATTTTAGTGAATACTGCCACCCTGTGAACTGATGCTGAAACTGGTAAGGTACAGATGGAAGGAAAAAGAGGATGATTTGCTACCAATTATGTGCTCATATTCACTTTTCATGAGAGACCATGCTAGACAGCAAAATTTATGATGGAGAGATCTATTTTCTTTGAATCACACTGAAAGAAGTTTAGGGCCTAGTCAAACACCTCTTATTTGGATAAAAACAAACAAACAAACAGGCATGCTGATGTGTACCGAGAAATGAAAATACCTTGTTTGATAGGGACCAGGAAGGATTTCTTCTGATGATGCCTAGTAAAGTTTAGCCATGCAATGTATTTTGCAATCCTTATTATAATATCGAAGAGAGATGAATGAGAATTATGGGATCATAGAATAGTCTGAAGTGGAAGGACCCACAAGAATCAGAATCCAACCTCTGGCTCCATGCAGGACCACACAAAATCTAAACCCTATGTCAGAGTGGTGTCCAGAGCTCCTTAAACTCTGACAGCTTGGTGCCATGTTCATTGCCATGGCCAGCACCACACAGTTGATGACTGCTCAACCCTTCAGTTGACAAAGATCTTTCTTCAAGGCCTCTTTTTCCTCAAAGAGGTCAACTGCTCTTCCAGACTTAGTGTTATTTGTAAACTTACTCAGTATGCCTTCAAGTTCTGTATTCAAGTCATCCATGGCAGAGACTACGTGCTCATTTTTTGCAATTCTTTTTTGGGATCAGTTGAGGCCAGACCACAAGAGAAATCCTAGAGAAAACTTGAGCCACATTATTCTTGTGGCCTCAGATAATTCCTCTTTTTTACAGCACAATCCCCATCAGACTGAGGACATTTAAGTGCCAGTCTTGGATGGCTCCTGTAGTGGAAGATTTGGAATGGTCTGTGTCAGAAGTTATGTGGAAAACTGATGTTACGTTCTGTCCTTAAAATGTGTCGGAAGGCTTAAAATGAGATTAGTCTTTTTTAAAGGAGCAAAGGCTCCTAATTTGTTACTTAGATTAAAAGAAAAAAAAAAAAAAAAAAAAGTCCTCATTCTGCTATTTTCTTATTGAAAACAATGCTGAGCTTTTTTGCTATTTCATACCAGGTAAGCCCTGTGGACATCCTGGAGATACTGAATTTGGTTCCTTTCAGCTCACCGCTGGAAACGAGTTTGTCTTTGGTGCCAGAGTTGAATACAGATGTAATGATGGGTAATATTATTTAACTCAATATATAGGAGTTAAGGTTTTAATGTTAAGAGTAATATTGGTTATAAATTTGTTGTCTGTAAAGCAGCTGCCAACTTGCTCGTGTTTAAGAATACCAGATCGTTGTTTAACTGAAAATACATATCTCTTTCCTATGTCTGGTCAGAAGTGTAGTGGTATTGGAATGACTGTTCTTCACACAAATGAAGCTGTCATCCCAAGTCTCAAATAAGGCTGTAGCTCACTTGAAATTATGGTCGCCTGAGTAGAAAGCAAAACAAATTGTGTGCCTCAAAGCTGGCTCGTGACTCGACAAGCTAGCCAGTTCAGATGGAAATGCAGCTTCACACGCCGCCATTAGTACTCTCAGTAGGCAGTCATTATGCAGTTAAGTTGGAGAAGTCATTAGGCTGTACAATGGGATTGCCTATTCCAAACTACAACACGTCAAGCCTGCTTAAATAATTTATGTGAGTTATGAAAGGAAGGAGTTATTGAAGGAAGATGTTTCTGGTACTCTGAGTAACATCTTTTCACTGACTGCTCGGAAGAAATTCTCTTATCTCTCTCTCTGTTCATCTTCTCCAATGAAAACTGCAGCAAGGCATATGCATAGTGTTGTGTTTAGGTAACTACGCTTATAATTAGATTCTTTCTTCATGTCATTTCCTCATAGCAAATCAGCCGTAACTGTAGTGCAGTGTTTTAGCCATGCTTTTGCAGACTTTGTGTTGCTGGAAGATGTACATACATGAGTTAGGAAATCAATATTCTTCTTAATCTCTTAAGTGCAGACAGTTCTTCATTGTCATTTTAGACTCCCTGTTATCTTCTGAATATGTTCCTGACTAAGCAGAAGCAGTGTCATTGTGTCTGCAATGCCCTCGAGCCTAAGATAATACTAATTCAGTGAAGCATGGGATGCATATGGCTTGGGTTATGTCTTATTTTTATGCTGTCCCATGGCTTTCAGTCATACTGGAACACAGACTACAAGAGATTTACTCTCCTTGCTAATGACTATGTAAATCACCTTTGGGTTACTTGTTATGTAGACAAAGCGTGATGTCTCTGTAATGAAGATAATGTTTTACCAATTAGAAAGCTACTTTATTAATTTTATTTTTTTGTATTTTTACCATATGCAAGTAAAAGAAACAAAATAGGGAAGATGGGCAGAAAAACTGTGTTTGTTTTTTTATAATCGTGTTTTGGTTGTTCTATACTAGAATATCTGAAACCTACTTGCCTTGTTTCCAAAGCAGCAGCACTGCTAAGACTGTAATTTGTTTATTTTTTTTTTTTTTGTAAGATACCGAATGCTTAGCCAAAAAAATTACCGTGAGTGTCTCGCAGAGGGATGGAGCAATGACATCCCTCACTGTGAAGGTAAATAGAATTTGACATTTCATTCCTTATCACACTGACTTTTTATCTATCTGATACTATCTAGAACTTGTCTATGATCTCCCTACTCTCTGCAGCACTTCTATTGTAACTATTATGATTACTTATGTTGTAAATAACTACTCAAGGATATTCACTGATTAAACTCCTAGTATTAATTTGCATAGATGTACATATGTCTGAACTCAAGTTACACAGCAGTGAAACTCATGCAATATCTACTCAACTTTTTAAATCCAATAATTATTCAAACTTTTACCAAAAATCACTCACAAAATTGAGTCTTGTCACTCCCAAATGGCTTACATTTAATGCTTTACATGTATGGCTTACATGTAATGCTTTACATAAGCATTTACATAAACATTTACAATAATTTACATAATGGCTTACATGTAAATGCTTTACATTCTACATCATGTAAAGACTCTATAGAGTAGGTATCTGCAAAATGTGTTTATAAAAGTCGTCTGGGATGAGACATTTTACGTGTATATTTATACGTGTATTTATAGCTTATTTTCTCCTCCATCCTTATGAACATTCTGTCCACTAAGATTTTGTTAGAAGTTCAACATTAGTAAGAAATCAAAAGAATAAAAGACCCAGTCCTCAGACCTGAATAGACTGGATGGCTTAGATGCTACTTAGTTACTGAATTTGGAAAGCTTTTCAAGAGTTTCAAGGTTGTATGATTACGGAAGTAATCACCCTTTCTCCCCAGAGGCAACTTTTATCTTTTTAAAAGCAATTTGCAATATTAGATATGTGAGTTTTGATGTTATTCCTAACAGCTGGTCTCGGGTATTCCACATTGAATTTACTAGATTTTGAGTATCCTTAAGTTTAGGCGTATAGCTAGCTCTCTGCTTAATTCAGAGCAATGGTTCCAATGTTTTTCGTCACACATCGCCAAGACACTGCAATTCCCAAATCCTCATAAACTTTTTTCTTCGTGACTGAGGAGGTTTTTTTCTGTTGAAAGCCAGCAAATGGTATCAGAATACATAACAAGTCTGTACACTTGTTTAAAATGCTTAAGGTAATCACAGTGATTTGTCTATATTTTAACTTGTGTGTGCCAGTTTATTTTAGTGAGTAGACCTCAAAATGATTGTTTTTCCCTTTGGTTTGTTTGCTTTGTTTTGTTTTTCAGTTGCAAAGTGTTTACCTGTGAAAGCACCAGAAAATGGAAGAATAGTTATAAGTGGTGCATTTGAGCTAAACCGAGAGTATTCCTTTGGCCAGGTCATAGAGTTTGAATGTAATGAACATTACAAGCTTGTCGGATCTAAAGCAATCCATTGCGCTTCCAATGGAAAATGGGATAGTGATGTACCTCAGTGCCAAGGTAAAACACTATTATCTGTAAGTAATAGGATAAAAAAGAAACATCAGAGAGCATTGTATGCTAATACAGTCAGAGAGGATCATCTGCTCATTCCATATTTTCACTACAAACTGTGGTTTTCAGGGCTGCACTTGATTTCTTTGAAACTAACTTCAGTATAAAAGCTATACAATAATAGATGATCAATATATAGTAATCTATAAAAGATTCAGTCACTTTAGTGTTCATTTAACCAAATTAATTATCTTCTTGGCCTATCACTGGACCAGCTTCAGAATGTTTATGGCTTTATTCTACTGGGGAGGTGAGACCTGGACAGAGTACCCTACATGTGGTCTCACCAGTCCCGAGGAGAGCGCAAGGATAAAGTGAACTTAATCACACGCGCTAGCGCTGTTTGTAGAATATAGTGGTTTTTTATTAAACAAAAACCAATTCCACTGAGATTTATTTCATCCTAATTATAAAATAAATCCAGTAAAAAAATCTAAGAGAATGCGCTGGTGTCCTGCTCCATGGCCTAGGAAACGAAATCTTAAATATGACCTGGCTTTATGAATTCACATTATAGAAACTGCAAGATCTTGGTGGTTTTCTGAGTTTGGTGAGAAATTGAGAACGCTGAGTTTTTCTATAGATGTTTAGGTATCCTAGTGTCAGCTCCCCAGTTGTTTTTGTTGTTGTTGTTTTTTGCATTTTTTTTTTCTGTTAATGCCATAATTTTATTGATTATCTGCTGAATATGAGAGAGTTTTAGATTTGCTGGAAATTACAAGGAAATGAAATTATCAGAAAAATGAAAAAATCCTGAATTTAAGCTAGCCTAGTTGCTTAATTTAGAACATCCCTTACCTTGTGTACAATTCTAAAAGCCATTAAAAAATGAATCATATTCCTGATAGCTGTCTTATGAATCAGTCTGCTACTGTTGTTGTGCTACAGCATACTTGGCGCTCACAGTTGTGTCACTGAACAGTTCTCAGTTAAGTTCCACACAGTTTCCAAATGCAAGTGTTTTTATTGATATAATTTCTGTGAATTCAAAAGGGAAAAAAAATCCCACTAATTTTTAGTCCAATAGAAATTTATTCTCAGCACATAAAAACATATAAAATTATATGGATTTATGGATTTTGTTTTTTTCAATTTCAGATATTATCTGTAATGTGCCATCAATTCCGAATGGAGTCGTACGTTCCTTGCAGAAGACTTACAGGGAGTCTGACCAACTGCATTATGCCTGTAATGAAGGATACACGTATGGTGAACGAGCAGATGCACAATGTACTGAATCTGGATGGTATCCAACCCCCTACTGCACAGGTCAGCCTTTTCCTTAAGTTGTTTTGGAAGTTATTTCTGAGATTAGTGTTGCCAAATGTTAGTTTGTTCATAAAAATAATAATTTCACCCACATCTGACTAATACGCCATGAAGATCTGGCAGGACTAAGGGTTAAAACAGCCAAAAAACCTGATATTAGTTTTTCATGAAGGGGCATGGCAAAAATAGTTAATTCAGCCTTTCATTACTCAAGTGTCGGTGGATGGGACTAGGAAAGTAGAATTTCTTGTGTATACTGCATAAATAGATTGGTGCTGAAATACTGGAGCATTAGCAGTTGCAGAAAGTTACTGTGTTCCTTTTCATTCTGGAAATCTGGGTTAGTGGAGAAAACATAGCAAACATACTCTTGAGTTAGAAAGAATCCCTAATTTGAACAAATAGAAAGGATAATGCTGAATCTCATCGCCTCCTACAAAATGCAGTGAAAATGTTTTAGCAAAGGAATGGAAAAATCAGACACTAAAAAGAATATTTAAGCAAGCAGGGTGGGGAAAAAGCTGTTAATATATTGAAACTAAAAGAAGAATCTGAAGTTTTTAACTGCATAGGAAAATTCGAAATCAGCTTCTCAGAGTAGTGATAACGGTTACTGAAGTCCTCCTTTCTTCACATTAAAACATTTTCAGTGAAATCCGAGTTTACTGGGCTTAACGTTAACGTAACTAGTGAAAGTTTGGTTTCATTTGGCTACAGCGCTTAAAGAATTCAATCAGTACTCCAAATTCCACAACTAGGAACTTGCACACGATGTCCTAGCTGAATTTATTTGATGTAAAATTGGGGAAAATCTTTAGCGCCTTGAATCGTGTTCAATAAGTTGACAAAGGATGCTTTAAACTGAAAAAATGCATTGGCAGCAAGGGCAGTGTTATAGGATGTTATGTACCACCCACCTTACTGGGACCTCTTCTAGAAAGACCTCTTTAGGAGTAAAAAGTAGTCAGCCTTATTTCTCGCTCAGTCCTTGAAATTTCTCCTTCAAGATTTGCAATTATACTAATTAATATCCATTTCCTATGGTTTAGCGACGTGCTGCTTTTGGGGAGTGCTAAAAATAACAAAAAAAACAACAAAAAAGCACCATTCTACCACACACTGACATAGCAGCTATATTAAAAAATAAGATCTCTCAAGGATCGTTCTGTGGTAGGGTAGTCCATTCTTACAGAGCTGTACATTTCTAAGAGTAGGAGAGAAGTGTAACTTTATCTTTGCCCTAAGAAACCCGTATTTGACTGTTAATGTATGCAGTTTTAGTCAATGTACTATGTAGATAAGAACTATACAAAGGCATTCTTCACATTGGCACCTATTTTTCTCTTTCCATGTAGAAGTTGTATGCTTTCCTCCGACATTTCGCAATGGAAACTTTAGACCTCAAAAAGACAGGTATGCAGAAGGAGCTACAATCACAGTAGACTGCGATTTTGGATATCGTTTTAGCACGTTGACTGCCAAAAATGTAGCTACATGCACCAGCAGCGGCTGGGTGCCTGCTCCAGGTTGTGTTGGTAAGTAGCTCTCATGCACAAAGTCACAACGTGCAGAATTGCTATTTTGGAAATATCTCAGTGAAAAAACAACTCAAGCGAAAAGTCTGAAGAAACATCGGAAATAAAAATGCTTATTTGTTGCATTTCTTAGTGTGATGAAGCTTAATGTGATGATGTGGAAGAAACACTAAAAAATATTGGTAAAATCTAAATTCACGCTGTTTATGAACATGAGTACTATCTGTCACTGTATCTGTGAAACGGTGTTAATTTGGGCTCCCAGACAGGAAGATTTGTGGTACACCTGCAAACTAACGGGTCAGCCAAGTTAACAAGATACAGTGAGTGTTAAAGTATTTAAACCAAAGCACAGGTGATGGTTGCAAGGCATGTTTAACCGTGGTTGCCACAGCTTTAGTTGTTTACTTGCAGTTGTATGTTGGTATGTAAAGAACTTTGTTATAATCTGTCAAACAGCAAAACAAAATATTCTCGATTGGTTATGAGGTTGGTTTTTTGTGGGGTTTTTTTGCTTCAATTTCTCATAACTACGATTATATTTTTGCCCAGTATGTGCAGAATAGAAACAAAACTCAGAAATGAATTTTATAGTTTGTCAAACTTGGGTCTTATGTCATTAAAAATAATAATTTTTTAAAAAGTGTAGAAACCAGAAGGAGGTGAGAGAAACTGTCAGTCAAGAAATCAGTCTTGTATATGGACCTTTGGATAAGACAGTATGATCTATTCATTCAAGAAGAGTACATTGTTGTTATAGGGATTAATCATTTCTCTATTTGTGTGTTCTGAAACTGAGTTATTCTTCTCAGACCACCTCACTCGTTGGGTGGTCTGTTTAGAGGATGATCCCTCTTCCTCCAGCATTTGTGCTTTAGGTCAGGGCATTTCAGGAGGAAACTATCTGTCATGGCCAAATGGGACACCCTGGATAAAAACCATTTTATCCCAGCTTGTCCCTGAAAATCTCTTTTGAGCAACTGAGAAAGCAAAATAAAAATCACTATGGTTTTAAAATGAAAAAATAATAATAATTTAAAAAAAAAAATAGAATAATTAGGAGTAGCATTTGGTGTGAGATCCCAGAAGTGACAAACGAAAGTGGAATGAGTGCCATTGCAATTTTTAGAGTCTGTGTTTCAGTGTCTATAACTGAGCTAGCTAACTGGGCTTCCATCCCTGTCAATATGGTAAATTTAGTTGGAGCCCTGTGAAGTAACAGTGTCATCTCAGTGTAGAAGAAATACTTAGAGTTGGTTTCAAGAATCGACATCTGGAATCCACTGAGAAGATGGACAGGATTTCTGTTGGCTGTAGTGTTAACAGGCAGCCAGCATAGCTATAGACGCTGAGAAGGAATTCAGAAGCACCGTGCAGTTGTTCCTGTACTCCGTGGAATCTACCAGAGGGTGCAGACCCAATTCTGTTAGTTCCAGGAAACACTCCTTGAAATCGTATCTGGACTAATATTTAGAACTTTGTATGCCCAGCTTTTTGTCACGCACCTGTTGATATTGTTGCTATTAAATTCTTTTTAAAGAGAAACCGTGTGACTACCCAGCTGTAGAAAATATCAGGTTGAGTAGAAATTGGCAACAGAATTACTTTCCAATGAGGATTGGGCAGAGCATTTACTACAGCTGTCGTGAAGGATACTTAACCCCAAGTGATCAATATTGGGTTCGAATTGTCTGTTCTCAAGAGGGCTGGAATCCAGAGCCACAATGCCTCAGTAAGTACATTTATAAAATATGCTTAATTGTGTTTTGGTTATTAAAGGTCTGTGCAGGAGAAATTGCACTGCACACCTTAGCAGCTTGTTAAATTACAACTGCTTTAGCTGACCCCTGGAACTGCACTTGGACTGTTATCCCATCTTTTTGGCTTAAACAATCACCTGACAAAGTGACATTCTGAAGTGAATAAGTCTGAAATGAACCGTTTGGATTTGGGGCGTTCTTTACACCTGCAGCTATCCCTGAGATCAAGAAAAAATTAAGAGTAAGAATTAGGACATGCTTTTCCTCTCTAGCGTCCTTGTCACACGCATGCATCTGCTTTCTTTTGCACACACAGCGGCACGTACAGTTAAATTCTTTTCCACATAAATATATTCTTCCTTCAGTGGCTTGGGTGCACTATCCAGAGGTTATTATCTGGAATCTTCTGCCGTGTCCCTTGGGACAACATCTGGGGGAAGGTGGAACACTTTTGAAATAAGCTGAGAGTAAGAATGTCTGCAGTAAGAGATCCAAATGCACTGAATTAATCGTTTAACTATGGGAAACAAATTCAAACCAGTGAGTTGAGGACTTCTCTCGTAACCCAGACCTTCAGTCACAGTGCAGTTCCTACCTATCTACAGAACCTGAAGGATCAACCTAAGATTGATTTTTCTCTTGTTGCCATCGGTGGACAGGAGATCAACACAGGGAGTGAGCAGAGCTGTGCCCAGTGGAAACAACCAGTTACTCCAGTAACACAGCCTCAACATTCCTTCCATGTGTCTAGGCTCTCGGGATACGGGATGCTGTAAGGACAGCATGCTTAGCTGTTGCTAAATTCTCTAGAGCTGGTTTGAGAGGCTGATGCACTTGCACGGGGATAGTAAAATTGCCTGGGATCAAATACCTAATGTGTTGCAGCACACACATCAAAATTTGAGAGACTCAGCAGAGCATACCGGAGTTGTTGTACATGACACTAGAGGCGGTGAAGTTAGCCAGCCTTGCTTATTAACTACGGTAAGGACTTTAGTTTATTAGGCCAGTTCTTAGTGCTTTATGAAACTCCTGTTTTTGTGATACAGTGATTACAGGGCAGCGAAAGGAAACATGCTTTGATTCAGGTTTGAACACTGATGTCTTTTGAGTATAGACGCAAGGGTAGGAGGAGGCTTTTTTGGTAACTGTCTTGCTAAGAATTCTTTACTACAGCTTTGGCTGTTTTTATTAGTGCGGTTAAATGAACTTACTTTTCTTCTTTAGAAATATGTGATATCAGGTATCTGGAAAATGGTTTTGTCCAAAATAATGGGAGAAACTATTACAAAGAAGGTGAAAGAACTAAATATTTCTGCAGTTTGAACTATCGTACTGAAAATGAAGACGGTGAAATTACGTGCACAAAGAATGGCTGGTCACCTACTCCAAGATGTATCCGTAAAGGTGATTGTGCTTCTTATTTGTCAGAGTTTCTAACTGAAACCAATAAATCCATGATTACATCACCCACGTTAATCCCTCTTCGTGCAGCTCTAAGTCTAGGTGCCTTTGTACAGCCTATCTGTAATTTCTTGTCTCCTTTCAGTCTCTAGCTATGCCGTTTGATCTCTGTTTCTCTTGCTTGCTTTCCAGTTGGCATCATACTGGAAGCAGGGGGGAACGGGAAAGTTACCTCTTCTAGCGCTGTTTCCAGCTTTTGAACCTAACTAGCACCAAGCCTGAAATTGCTAGAATGTCTCACCAGAATTACAAATTCCTTAGATAATGACTTTATGCACACAAAAGAAATAACCTGATTTCCATCTCTCAGACCGTCAGAGCGTTTTTTTAGAAAACATGTTACACATGATGATGATCTCTGGAGTGTCCCGCTTGCAATAGGGGCACAAAGTCCTCCTGATGCATGCACAGTACATGCCTAACATGAATTTTGTTTCTGCTGAGAACAAAATGCAGCCGTATGGTCTTGGAATCTTGAAGAACAGCTGCAGATGAAATCCCTGCCCGCCTTGCACCAGTTGGTAACACTGAATTTTGACTTTTCACGCTTTGGTCGGATCTCGGGAAGGGACCTCAATGCAGAAGCAGAAATAATTGTGCTCTTAAAAATGTTCTGAATCCTACTGCTCTTGTTATTTGTCCTCCTTATTCTAGATATTGCATCTTTGTCATTTAGCAATGGAAAGGAATTGTGTCTTTCTCTTTCAGAGATGTGCCAGCAGGTTGGTCTGACGAATGGCTATTTCCTGAAAAGAAAGGCAACATTTGATATAGGGGAAACGGTCACCTATAGGTGTTATACTGACTTTGTAACTCCAGAGAGACAAGAAATAGGAAAGATACAATGTCTAAAGGATGGCTGGTCTCCGCCTCCGAAGTGCATCCGTGAGTAGCACACAGGCTTCAGAGTTCCCTGCTGCTGCCACTGGTAAAAATGAGATTTCCTATGTACTATGTATTTTCTTCATCTATGCTGGTATAGTTTTCTTACTGAATGGAAGGATAGTCAAAAAGAGGACCGAGCCTCCAGAGAGGAACTTTTCTGAGGCTCCAAGAAATAAAGAGAGAAAGCAAAATGGAAGTGAGTAAGCAGGAAAAAGTATCTCCTGTCTTCTAGGTGAGCCATCCTTTTGGACCCTCAGTGGCATGAAGTACGTTGTCATTGACCTCTCCAGTGATTTTAGCTGATACAAGGTGCATACGCACAAACTTAATCCCAGTTTTTCCATCTTGTTGACGAGAATATGAGCACCTTTCACACTTCTCAGGGACAATGTACGGAGACATGCCCATCAGCCAAGGTATCATGCCAAGAACTTTATTTAAGAGTGAGCAGACTAGTGAGAAACATGTTTCCATTATTTGGAAAGATATTATCATTGTGCATAAAAAAGATTAGGCCATACTTTTTACCCTGAGGCTAGAAACCACATTTTTGAAGACGACTGGAGTGCTTTCTTATGAAAATACTTCCACATTCTTGTCGACTTTCTCTTAGAAGTCCTATCCTCTCCTAACAGGAGTATACGATACAAAAAGAAGATACTTGGTCTTCCAGTGTTACGATGATAAGGTTTGCCATGTTGACCAACTTCAGCTAATATTTTGTCTTATACTTTTGTTTCAGACTGTGTTTACCCAAAATTTTATTCATTTATTTATTTTCTGATGCCCTCACAAAAGTCCATGGGCAAAATATGTAAAGCTGTTTGATACTGCGTCATTAAAATAAGAAGAAATAGTAGAAAGAAAGGAAGATGAATACAATAGTTATTATGTGAATACGGTGGGTATGATATTCTATATTCATGTGCTGACATTGCAAAGTTGGTAATGTTTTAGATATCCCCAGTCATTCAGTAGAACCAGCATGTGCTGCAGTACAGAATGGTGGCTCCAAAGGGCAAATTTCTGGATTGCCAAATGCACTAACTTTGTTTCATTCTACAGAATCCTGTAAAACACCGCACCCTCACGTTCTGATTGACTATGCAAGGGAAAATATATACCTGCCTGGAGATATACTTGAATATGCGTGTCCTGAGGAATATCACACTGAGGATAACAAGCCAACTGGTACTACTAGGTGTGATGTAAATGGTGAATGGAAGCCAGCACCCCACTGTGTCGGTAAATACATTTGTACTCACTAACTGTTGTAACTGTATGCACACTGTGAAGCTTTATTCGTTCCTGTGCTTTTGTTCTAATCGGTGTCAAGTGATGATAAGAGTGTGGCCACCTCCTCCCACGTCTCAGGCCCTGCGCCTCTCCCGCCTGGCTGCTGGAGCACAGCCCAGCATCCCAGGGAGCCAGGGCCTCTGCCCAGACCCAGGGGCTGCAGCTGTCACTTCCCTCTTTGTGGGTTCAACTGCTAACAAAGCTGAGCACAAACCCCAAAGGCTCAGACACAGGGCTCTGATACAGCCGCACAGATTGCCACAGACAGGGGGCTGCCTTCAACAGCACTTACAGACAGGACTCGCCTAAAACGTAAATGTAGACTAGCTACGTCTTCTTCCTTCTTCCTCTTCAGCTAATAGGGACAGAAGTTTACCAGCAAAGGCACAAACGCAGCACTCTAGGTTCTCAAGCATGTGTGCATTCACAGACTCCCCAAGGCCTTCATTCGCATCCCTTACACCACTGTTCCTCCAGTAGCTGGTTTCCGGGACGCCACAGCAGCTGGAATTTAAAGACCCCTGCTGGCCGTGGTGGTAGCCTGCACCTGAAGCCAGGAATGCCTATTCACTTGGTCTGACTTAAGGAGCTGCCGTCATTTTTTCACTCACACGCATACGGGTCCAGTAGCTGGGCCCCAGACCTTGCTGCATGCAAACACACGGAGTAGAAAGTGAGAGTGTGTAGCAAGATAGACAAGAAGGGATGTAATAAGAAGATAAAAGATGGCTGGGCGGACTGTGGTGATCAGGTTCAGGGCTCAGCCAGATGAGCGGACTGACTTGTACGGTTGTACACTTGACTGGTGCATTTCATGCCTTTTCCAGTTTATCCCGCTTTTTGTTTTCTGTGATCCTGTTTCCCTCTGCGCGTGCTTTTGTGAACTTGCATAGCTGTGCTGTTTTCCACACCGCTCCCTGCCCGGGGTCCCCTGGCTCACGGTCTTATCAACTGCAAAGTCTAGATTGATCCTCCCAAAAGCAGTGCCTGTAGTTTCCTGATATCCAATCAACTAATGTAACTGGGAAGCAAGTTTCTTGTCAGTCTGCATGTTTGTTTTGCCGACTCTGTGTTTCTGTACATTTAGTTTCTTTTTTCCCCCTTTTCCATTAGTAGCAGCTATATATTTTTTGCAGGTTTCACAGTGTACACTGAAATATTCTAACTTTGCAGCAATAGAATGTGAACTGCCAGAACTGTCCCATAGAGAAGTTAATCCCGCAAAGAACAGATACTACAATGGAGATGTTGTGAAATTCAGCTGTGTAAATAATTACGTAAGAGTGGGCCCTGCCTCTGCTCAGTGCTATTACTTTGGATGGTTTCCGTCACCTCCAACATGTAAAGGTAATTCCTCTGTTGACTTCGTTGTGGTAGGATGTGTATGTGAATACTTTCGTCCTGAAGACTTTTGTGGGCACCTTCTATAAGTCAGTCTAGCACCCAGGAACAATTATGGCATTCTCAACTCTAAAAGAGTGAGCACTGGTCCTCCTCAGATCATTTGTTAGTGTACCGCTGTTTCATGCGGAAGGAACTGAACTGTTGAATTTTCAGTGTTTGCTGTTCAGCGTGTCAAAACATGGAACGTATCTAGAACACCTGTCTGGTAACCAGGCCACATGTTTTTCTTGTTACCTTTATTCTGTTAGCTTCACTGACACGAACTGGAGATCTGCAATAAATGGTTTGCACAAAACTTCACTCAGATTATTAAGTGTAAAATTCTGCTTATCCAAAAAGGCATAGATAGGGTGCGATATGGCAGCCAGAAATTATTTGAGTAAGGTCATCTCTTCCCGCACCCTAAATAACTTTTGTCACTGCCTAGCATTGGTACTCATCAAGGACTTCTTTTTTCTATGCTATTTTCTCCCTTTGCGTGACATTTAAGAGGGAAAAAACTGATTTTGGAGATGACGCATAGCTGAACCGAAGGGAAAGAAACTCGGTGAAAGTTTTTTACTACAGATTTCCTCAATTTCATCCTGTAGGGTTAACAGGCTCCTGCAGAAGGGAAGACATACACCCCTACTCTTCTCACTGTGCTGATAACAGAGCTCAACTCAGTGGAATCTGAAAATATTTTTTTTAGACCGTGCCTTCCATGAGAAAGATCAAAATGACAAAGGCATCTCAGATTTCTCATCCCTCTTCTTGCCTGCTTGCTCAGTCATTTATGTTGTTGCCTTTCGTGCCCTCATCCTTCTTTTCACTCACTTTTTTGCATTTGAAAACAGGTGTATTTTGTATAGTTCACTCTTTAGCTCAAAACAAATTAAGATCTCTTGGCGGGAGTTCACTCCATCAGATGTGAATTCCTTTAATGTACAGTACATAGCACTGTATGGGCGAATAGCATGTCACTGTTACTTGCAGAATATTCACGTTTGTTTTAATTCTGTCAGAATACTGTATCACAGGCGAGTGGAGTCAGTGCCCATGTAATGCTTTTCTTCCACTAAAAATGGATTGATTTCACAAACTGCTTATTTTACCATAGCTGGAAACCGATGGCGCACAGAAGAATAAAGAGAGAAGACTGAGCCAGGGTAACTCATCTCTGTGAGCTCCACTCCAGCATGTATCTAAACAGTCACAGGCATAAAATAATGACCTGTTTAACCTTTTCTATATCGCTTTCTTAACTTTAAGCAATAAATTCGTTGTTGTTGTTGTTGCACTTAGTATGTAAGTGTGCTAATAATCCCGACTGCAGCATATATGTTTGATCTCTTGATTTCAGTGGATCCCAGAGACTGTGGACCTCCACCTGAAATCACCAATGGAAATGTTACTGGTGCCTTTCTGGAACGATATCAGCATGGGAACAGAATGGAATATGAATGTGACACCCAATTTAAATTGGTTGGATCAAAGGAAATAGAATGTTTGGATGGGCAGTGGTCATCTCCGCCTTCTTGCATTGGTAATCTACCTACTACTATGTATACAAAACTATGGTGATGCAATACAAAGATAATGAAATGTGAAGTGAATTAGCTATAGCCATCTGTTCTCTAGAAAAAAAAAAAAAATTGCTTCTACAATGAAAACAAGAAAAACCTTGTGTAGATGTGGTGGAAACTTCTTCAGTGAGGGATTTCTTTGATACAGCTGCCCCTGTTTTTCACAGAGCTTCTGAGAACACGATCTCTTTCACAAGTACCTATTTTATTGAACCGTTCAGGAGATTCTGAAGCTAACTGTGGTGGAGGTCTGGAAACAGGCAGGGAGTGACGTGCCATCACATGGATAATCATTCCTTAGAAATGGAGCTATAATCCATTAGCAAACTTCTTCAGTATTGACAGAGGTCTCAAAAGTCTTGCAATTCCCTCAGGAAATCTGTAATCTCTGGCTTCTGGATTATGACACATCTTCCAAGAGCAACTCTGATGTTTTAAAACTGTACGACTGCTCACATCTTTTCAATACTTGATCCTCAGAGAGCAGGTTTTGTGCTCAGGTTGAGCAGAAGTGTGTGGTCCAAGCCTGAGTGCAGAACTTTTCAAGTCCTATTTCTGCGTTTGTCCTGGGTTTTCCCTTTCCCCCAGCAAAAGACAGTTGTATGTGTCTGTTCTATTGACATCCCTTTTTCCTCCCTCTGAAGGACTACTCGTATGCTGCACTCATCTTTGCAAGCCACTGATCTTCGCTGTCCCTAGCACAGCAACAATGGTGGCCCACAGCAGGAACTACAGTTATCACACAGAGGAGACAACTTTACAGCTCTCTAATAAATTCTAAGGATATTAGTCAGTTCTTGTAGTAAAGCTAATTGAAAGTGTACATTACGAATGTCTAAGTGTGTGACTGTATGTAATTTTTGATTGACCAGAATAAGGGATCCAGATGAGTTGGATTAACTGAAGATTTTCTTACGCTTTAAGATTCGTGTACCTTTGTAAAACTGTTTGGGAAATTAACCTTGGCTGAAATGACTCGTGAAGCATGCCGTGGAGTTATCTCAGTGAAGGAAAGAATTTTAGTCGACTGACTAAATTAAAGACCTACGCCAGCTGTGTAGAAGGTTATTTTTGACGTTTAATTTACCGGAGTAGGTTTTACTCACCAAATACAAATGGAATTATTTTATCTAAGTTCTTTTGGATATTCCTATGCGACATCAGTACTTTGTGGAATATTTCTGTTCTTTTCAACAGAAGACAAAATGCCATGTGGATCACCTTCTTCTATCTTGAATGTTGTTCTGTACCAGCAAGATCGAGACCAGTTTTCTCATGGCGATGAAGTAACCTATGGATGTAGGCGAGGCTCTAGGAATGCTACCAGAATGAGAACAAGATGTCTTAATGGGGAATGGAAGCCTTCACCTCTTTGTAACGGTAATCTTCTTCTGTATTTCTGTAATATTTCAGTTATGAGTTGAACATTGTTATAGTCTTGGTTTCAAGGACTTTGGGAATCAATATGTTGCTTGAGGTACTATGGTTTCTCACATCCCAACTAAATGTTTTTTTTCATTATTTCCTCCTCTTTTAAATGTTAACAGAACGTATCCTTCACCCTGGAAAGGCTATGGAGCTACAAGTTAGTAAATACTGAGTAGGTTTTGGGAAGTGAATGGATGGTTACGCAGTGGTTAAAATCAAATATGGCTGCACTGCATGTCCTTCACGTACAGTGACCCTATGAGAGTAATTTTGTACTCATTCTCCTGTGTTCCCCAGCAATAAGGACCTTTCAGAAAGCTTCAGACATAAAAGCGAAAAAGTCACATGCCTGTTGTGTTAATTAAATGGGAATTTATGTCTATATTATTTCTATATGTTGCTTTTTAAAAATCCTAATGGAAATTAGAAATGAAAGTACAAGCCTCAGTGTGATGGTTTTACCTTATCCTTGTCATTTTTATGTAGATGAGTCCATTTCTGGTCAGTAGTTTTCTCTTTTTTTTTTTTTTTTTTTCCTCATACAGTTTCACATTGTATAAACTTTTGACAGCAAGCTATCTAAAACAAAACTTGTGCCTTAAGAGGAAAAGATGCGTTGGAGTCAGTGATTTTATTATTTAAAAAAAAAAAAAAAAAAAGCGATTGAAAGTGATATTGTATAATAAAGTGTCTTGGCTGTCATAAATGACTCTGGGACTTTAACAAAGATTGAGATTTATATGATATTCTTAGTACTATAGTATTATTATGTATTGTTAGTATTATTGTTATTATTAGTAGTATATTATTAGATATCATATTAGTTTATGATATTATATTATTAGTTCTCCCTTTCTTTAGAAGTGATTTTTTAATTTATTGATGATTTGGATACATTGTAACTTTATTTACAATTATTTTGAGGACTGTATCTGGCACAAAACACAATCTGCTTAGCTTTCACACACAGCTCCCGGTAGCCTTCTATTCTCCAAGCTAAAGAAGCCCAGTTCCCTCAACCTTTCTTCATAGGAGACGTGCTCCACCTCTTAAGGAATCTTAAGAGTTACTTTAAACCACAATAGTTAAAAAAACAAAAAACAAAAAAAAAACCACTTTCATACAGATAAGCGTTAGGAAAATGATGACTTCTTCATTAATGAACGTGTACATACATATTATCTGAACCAAATCTTTTCTATAGCTATTCGTGTTGATTTTCTTCAGACCCATTTCAGTGCATACCTCCAGAGGATGTTGTGATTGAACGCACTAGTTCTCTCACGAAAGCAAAGGAGACCGGGCTGCGTTTAACATATAAATGCAGTCCAGCTGACAGCCAATTTAAACAGGCAACATGTGAGTCCGGAAAATGGTCTCCAGAGATTCAGTGTACAGGTATGATTGTAGACTTACAAACAATTTCTTCTTTTTGTAGGCATGGTAAATGCTCGTTATTGAAGATTCTTAGCATCTCTGTGCCACTGATCTGTAACAGAAATGCTTATGATGTTCTTGTGTGTGTGTATATATATATAAAATTGCATAGTTATCTCATTAGGAAATCATTTGAACAGCAAATTAAATTTAGAGACTCTACTAAGTGAAGCAGACTTAATAATATCTACTCCAACAGTGGAACCATTGTCACTGTCACTTTTGATGTGAGAAAAGTTCAAAGATCTTCTATTGCTGAGTTGTTTTTTTTTTCCTTCTCCCCCCGCCCCTCCCCCCATTATTTCCCGGTGAAACAAGAAAAAATCTGAGTTGGTCAACTCAAAGCACAGACCTAGAGAAGGCTGCCATTATCTAATATATGTCAAATGAGTCAGATACCTGCAGGACTGCCTTTAAATTATAGACAGAGCAGGATATTGCCTGTAAAAGAGTAAAAACAATTATGACTTGACTGCCTGATTTTGATAAGCCAGATGTGTGGAAAATTATGTGTTGAAATGGGAGAAGTTTATCAGGTGGTTACCATTCAGCACAGCGTTCCCTTTCAAAACAAGTCCCTACCATCCAAGTGTTCTGGAACCATGAGAAGGGACAAACCAATTTTTTTTTTTTTTTACGATAGGAAGGCAATTTTGAGATAGAAAAAGACACCGATGGTGTATATTTTTCTGAGCGCATTTTCTGTGAAAACGTGTTGAAAGCATTACAAGCATCTGAGAGCAGCTCTAGCGTTTTTCAGGCAGAACAAAATGATCGCGGTACTAATTAAAGCTTGAGATGGCTAATGAAGAGTTGTCCACTGAGTGTTTTCTTAGCTGTTGGTTACTGTTGCAATCTTTGATGAACTGTTACACTTCTGCTGTGTTACGAAATGAATCTTTAGGTGAGAGTACGTGCCCACCTCCACCTCAGCTGCCCAATGCTAACAAGATGCCAATCGGAAGAAATTACAGGAATGGGAGTAAAATAGCTTTTTCATGTCTGGAGGGTTTCCATCTCATCGGTGCAAATGAAATAACGTGTATAAATGGGAAATGGCAGTCACCACCATACTGCGTTGGTCAGTAGCGTTTGTTTTTCTCTTTATTTTGTTATGAACTTGTGTGTTGTGTTCTTGCAGTCATCACTGGCAAAAGGATGCTGTTGTTTTTCTTAGGACTCTCACAAACAGGTAATTGTACAGATAAGCAATGGAATGTAACTTGGTTAAAAAAAAAAGTGCAGTTAATCAACTGTTAAGCAGTAGGTGTTCAGGCAGACGTATCTGAGATGATGGTACGTAAAATTTTCAGGCAATTCCTCAAGAGCTGTGTGTTTCTTTGTGTAGCGTACTTCAGAGTGGAGTGTCACTGTTGACCAGCGGCTTTTGAATAGTGTCCTGGTGAATCAATTGAGAATTTTGGATGGAGTGGTAGCACTTCCTTGTTTTCTGTCTTTACGCTTGTTTTTTCTTCTATTTTTTGTGACTTCTTGTAATACAAGTGTAAATAATATGCCATAACTTTGTACATCTGTCCTAAGGAATCACAGAATGTTTGTTGCTGGAAGGGATCTTAACAATCCTTGAGTTTTAACCCTCTGCCATGGGCAGAGACATCACCCACCGAATCAGGTTCCCCAAAGCCACATCCAGCCTGGCCTTCAACATTACCAAGGATAGGGCAGCCGCCGCTTCTCTGAGCAACGTGTACAGTACCTCATCACCTCCATCGTAACGCGTTTTTTCCTAGTATCTGATCTAAATTTCCCCCCTTTTAGTTTAAAGCCATTACCACTCTTACCTCTCCGTTCTCTGATAAAGAGCCCTTCCCCAGCTCTCCCGTAGCCCCCTCTAAGAATTGGAAGGCCACAATGAGAACTCCCCGGAGCCTTCTCCAGGCTGAACAAGCCCAATTCCCTCAGCCTGTCTTCACAGGAGATGCTGCAGCTGTCTGATTATCCTTGTGGCCTCCTCTGGACCTGCTCCAACGTGTTCATGTCCTTTTTGTGCTGGGGGCCTTGGAGCTGAATGCAGTGGGCTCCCACAATAGCAGAGTAGAGCAGGACAATCACCTCCCTCGCCCTGCTGGCCACGCTTCTTTTGATGTCGCCCAGAATACTGTTGGTTTCTGGACTTCAAGCACACGTGGCCAAGTTTTTCATTAACCAGCACCTCCAATACTTCTCTCCCGGGCTGCTCTCAATCTGTTCTCCGCTTAGCCTGTATTTGTGCTTCACATGCTGAGGAATCTGTAGGCCAACAGTTAAAACATTACCGATGCAGATAATCTCTTACAAGCAGGAGTTAATTAAGAGATAGAATAAGGTGTCTTCAGAAGTGGATAGGAAATGGCAATACAGGACAAATGAGGTGCAAGACGTGCCAAGTGGGTCCGTATCTTTAAGCTGAAAGATTTTGGTGCTTTGTGGGTTGTTTTTTTTTGTTTTGTTTTGTTTTCCTTCTCTTTTCTTGTTTGTGACTTTCCACTTCTGCTGATCAGCAGCACATGTAGAGAAGAATGAGAGAAGTGTTTGAGCTGTTCATAAAATAAATATTACTGCAATGAAATTTTCAGTCCCAGTTGCTGAACAGGAAGTTTGATTGTCGTCAGATCCTTTGTCTTGTAGAATCGAGTAGAAATGTATGCTTTCAACTCGATGCATCAATTAATAAATCTAATTTACTGGTAACTAGAAATGAATATTTTATGTTCACTCTGCAAGTGAACATGAAATGTGTGGGGACAGTCTTGACTCAGGAAGGCTTAGTAGATGTTTGATCCATTGTATGTCTGGGAAAGTAGGTTGTAGTCCTTAATAAGCTCTGACGCTTTCCTTTTTTTTTCCCTGCTTTGGCAAGAAAATCTCCAGGATATTGGTACAACTTTGTGAGTTCTGGACAAACTTAATTTAGTTAAAATTCTAGAAACTCACTTTCAGTATCTCAAAATGTGACAGTTTTTTCTGCTTCTCTGCCTATGATTTTTAACCTGTTCTTGTTGTTAAGTTTTAACTCTATCTTCTTTGTGCAAAGTGGGATATGGCTCTAACTTGGTTCAAATCAAAAGACAAAAAAACCCTTGTAGGAAGGAGAAAGGAAAGGAGTTTTGCTTTGTGAATCGTACGTATTTATTGACCTGTCTTTCAAGACACTTCATTTTTGTTTGGAATTTCTTTTCTATTTTAGACTGCATATGTATTTGGAATATTGCTTTCTTTTGTTTTGTCTTTGTGTTTTAAAGAAAAACCCTGTTCGCCACCGCAACCTGTAGAACACGCTGATGATCTCAGGCTGGTAAATCAAAACTTAAAAATGGAAAAAGACGGGAAAACAGTTTATCTAGCTGGTGCTGTAGTGAAGTTCGCTTGTCGTTCTGGATTTGAGTTAGAGGGACCATCGGAGATAAGCTGTTCTATGGGAAACTGGAGTTCATCTCCTACGTGTTCAGGTAACATCAAAGAATACTTTTCCTGAAACGTGCTTAGCAGCGAATTTGAAATACTTTCAAACTGGAGTTGACTAGTAACAAGAGTTTTGTATTTTAAGTATTCCTGTGGTATTTTTGCAATCTTTGTTCAGTGTTTGTCTCTACCAGATGAGTCACGGGCACATCCTTATCACCCAAGGACCTGTTTTCTACAGAGTCTTATGCGTAGTAAGGGACGGAAGCCTTTACCAAACTTTTCTGGTGTCGATAGAAAGAGGATCTAAATCTTTACAGTGACTGAAGTGTATGTCTATTTAGGGAACTAACACGGAAGTTTCTACGTGCTCTCTTTTATACAAAATCAGCTGGTAGTTATTGACTGTGATGGTTAGAAAAAGCATCTATTTGGTCCGAAAAATAATCTCGTTCTGCGTGTATCATATTACCACAAGCATCAGGTTTGCGTATCTTTTCAGAAATGTCATGTGGAAGTATTCCAAATGTTCCCAATTCTGCAACTGAAGGCAGAAACAAGAAAGTGTATGAGCCCGGCGAAACAATTCGCTACCAGTGTGATGAAGGGTTCGAGGCTGTTGGTCTCCCAGAAATTATTTGCAGAAAAGGAAATTGGTCGACAGCGCCGTTCTGTGAAGGTGTGTGTTCTACTTCTAAATAGTATGCGATCCTTTTAGTCTTTTAACGTCTGTTCGTTAGAATAATACCCACCAGTGCATGCAAGCGAGTCAAAACAACAGAGTCAATCGTTGGATTGATTTGAATGGGATGCTACAACACCTTTTGTCTGGTTCCTGAGAACCATCAAGCAGAACCGATCGGCAAAGAAATCTTTTCCCCTTCTGGGCTGTAGCTAGTAGATGCAACTTAACTCATTTCTTAGATCAGACACAGAAAGTTATGGCGAGAAGGGTGACAACTGCAGAGGGATAACCGGTAAGCTAACGTATTTATTTTCACATTGCTAGGAATGTGACTTTCATTATGAAAGTTACCTTCAAATAGTAAAGAAAACACTCTCCAGTCCTTTGGCGCACAGTGCTGTACAGCACCAGCCCGCATGTTCAGCTAATCTCTACAACTCCTTTCTGATTTTCAGTCACTTTAGACAAAAAGAATACAGTCTGGTGAAGCGCTGCAGAATAAAGACCACGGTATCTTCCTTTCCTACCTGTGAAAAACAAACTGCCTTATGCAAACCATCTGTCCTTGCTGTGAATAATGTTGCCTCTGAACGCAATATTCTACGATCATCACATTACAGCCCGAGTATTCTTAAATGTGCCTCTCTTTTCAGATGTCAGCTGTGAAGCCCCACCTGAAATTCACAACGCTTATATTACCAGCACTCAACAGCAGAGGTATCTGCCTGGTGCTCGGGTACATTATGAATGTGACAGCAATTTTCAGATTACAGGTGTAAATTATGTCACTTGTTCGAATGGACAATGGTCGCAAACACCAACTTGCAAAGGTAGGAATTTGTGCTTTCATCTTGCCCCTTAGTATAGAAGAGTCGGTCTGTTTACCTAAATATTTGAAAAACTTTATATTTAAACTTTGCTCTGCAGCTTTGTACCTACTACTGCTTTCATGCACAGTGCTTGCTTCTGGAAATACTATGTATATTTTCATCAAAAGCAAAAACATCTTAAAGAAAAAGGGCATAAGAAAATACGATGATTTTTCATTTTCCACTATGATACTAGTTATTCCCCAGAAGACACCATTTCACTGGCCTTCTTTAGAAAGATGTAACTATCTGAATGGAAGTAGTGGGGGAGAGATCCGGCCATTTTTTTCCGAAGGTCAGCTCTAACTCATAGAGATTCCGCTAGAGTCTCAGGATGTAAAAACTGCAGATCTGCTAGAGTTTTGAAACGGTAAGAGCGTTCCCACAAAAAGAGGATGTGTTGTCCTCCTTTACCTGCCCAAATCTGTGGCTGGAGGGTAAGCTACTGCTACTTGGCTTTCACGCGCTTCCGTGGAGTTGACTGCACTTACCTGTCCGTGAGCGCTGCAGGCTGACGACTTCTTCCGGAGATCTGCGGTTCATCAGAGGGCCAGCTTGGCTGCTACGTCTTTGATTTTTCAGAAATGCCAGGGTTCTCTGGGGAGGGCCGTGGCCTCACTAAAAGGACTTCTGTGCCGTAAGGTGTAGCTACGGAAACGCTGGCTTTTTTAAGACTCCCTCACTGACACTGCCAACTCCTGAGAGTCCACAAACAAGCATTCTGCTGCCACTGTCATTTGAAGTCACACTCCTGCGCACATTCCTGGTGTTCGCAGTGTTTTACCCCAGTATGCTCTTGTGGCCAGGAGGAAAAATACGAAAAAAATGTTGTGAAGGCATTAGAAGCTCTGGACAGAAATTGTGTGAGCTGGGGAGTAACGAGATTGATTCCCTTACCTAAAATAAGTATAGGGGAACACCTCAATGACTACTGTAGAAATATCTCTTTTCAGATATGAGGTGTGGACCTCCTCCAGAAATCGCTGGTGGTAAAGTTCAAGGTGTTAAAAAGTCAAGGTATTTGCCTGGGGAGACAGCGAAATATCAGTGCTGGAAAGGTTTTCGTATGACTGGAGCTTCCACCGTAAGCTGTCAGAATGGGGCGTGGACAGAGCTGCCCACGTGCAAAGGTACTTTTCCTGTCTTTCCATCCGGTTGCCTGTCGGTAAGACTGCCGTCAAGCCGGTTCAGTGGCATTTACTTATTCAAATTTCAGTCTCCAAGCTGCAAGCCAGTGCAATGCAGCTGGCAAGTACGGACTCCCCAGAGCCCAAGGTCTGCCCCACTATTAACTGAAATTGTATGGTCCGGTGTCATTTGTTCTAGTTTGCAACCGGATTCACGTTTGTCCCTGCTCAGGCAGTACGGAGAGCTGGTGGGCATCCAGCTCTGCAGAAAGAGCTGTGCCAAACATCCTGCGCTATTGTGTAGGACCCGCGAAAGTCTTGGAGAAAGCAGCAAAGGCTCCAGAGGTGACAGATGGATGTACTGGTAGTTATGAGTCCCAGCAGTGGAAAAATGAGTAACTCTCGCTCTTCTCCATCTGCCAGATATTTGGTGTCAAGGTGGCAATTTTCTCTGCTTTCCTCTGAGTCTCTCTAAGTACAGGAGAAGGTAGTCTCCCAAAGTATTCGAGGCAAGGCCGCCCCTGCAATTAAACTCTGACGTGTTTCTTTCTAAGTGTTAATGTTCTTCCAGGAAAGAGTGGAAAATGTGGCCCGCCCCCAGATATTGAAAATGGAGATATTCTTTCCTTCCCGTTACCAGAATATTCACAAGGTGCAACTTTGAAATATAAATGCCCAAATCTCTACATCCTGGAAGGATCTCAGCAGATCAGATGTGTTAATGGGCAGTGGACAAATCCACCGGTTTGCTTAGGTAGGTTGAAGCGTATGCTGCACGGCCGAGAGCTATGTGACTGCTCACGTTGACTTTCTCAGATCCTGAAGGTGTTTCCAGCGCGTTTCACTTCCTGTGAAACAGCACTTGTGTTGTGGCTGGCAGTAACGAGCCTTTCTTTTCTCCGGAAGGAATTTCTTCTTGATTTCAGCTTGTGTGGTCCCCTCTGCTGCCCGCAGTCTCTCCCTGCCTCCTTTCACCCACAGATCTGGGAGGAGGGGAGTTTGGCTGAACTGCCTGTGTGAGCAGAGCAGATCTCCATCAGTGTGCTGGGCTCCCGCGTTGAGGACGCTGCCGAGGTCTGCAGGCTGTGCTGGAGAGGTTGGGTCTGTCTGAATGCAGTAAATCCAGGGGTGACGTGACCACGAGAAAATGAATTTAAAGAAGTGCTGGGACAAGGGAAAGGAAGATTCCGAAAAAAGATACAGGGAAATCGAATGCTGCCTGCTGAGTTCCCCTACCCTAGGCTCTGCTTCCTCCTTGCCCCGTGTGACTCTCAGAGTGAAACGGCCTCTCTGCAGCACCGCACGGTGGCTCGACTGTCATCCTTTTTTTCCCTTCAGTTTTGATGAAAATATCTTTCCGGTTGCAAAAAGCAGAGGCTCAGAGCGAAGTCCTGGAGGTGTTTTATGACGTGAAGAACTTCTGTAGGGAGAAAAGAAAATAATACAGGTGGTGCGTCTGTACGAATTGATGACGACGTTCTCTTGCCTTTTCCTAGTGGCCTGTACGGCAGCTGAAGAAGATATGAACAATAACAACATTGAGCTGAAATGGAGAGACGAAAGAAAGCTGTATTCCAGATCGGGTGATTTTATCGAATTTGATTGTAAAATAGGAAATGTGAAAGACCCAGCATCTTCTCCGTTCAGAGTACAATGTATTAATGGCACATTTAAATACCCACGGTGCAAACGAGGAAGTAAGTCTTCTCCATTTGTCGTTGTTTGGCTGCTGTTTTTTGCATATTTAGTGCAGAAACTGAGAGGAAAGCATTTAGCAAGCGTGCCTTGGGAAGTAATGACAGAGCACCAGGGTGTGGGAAATCCTGTAAAGCTGTAGGCCGTGATGGGCTGTGTTTCCCAAGACGCTGCTGATCGATAGGAGTATCTGAAAGGGATCACCAAGCCTCATGCTAGGGTTATTTGTTCTGTGACTGCCTGTCTAATTCCAAGGACGACTAAAGAGTTCGTGAGTTCCCTGAAATTATTTTCCTGACTGTGGGAGGACGCGAGACCATTTCATTGCAGTCTCTCCCAATCCTGCCTTGTTAGGCAGGGTTTTGCCCCAATGAGCTTCTCTCCTGGGTCTCTGTTGCTGCCGTGCTGTGCCCCCTTTGTACCTCTGTGGCCTTCCGGCTCCCCTCTGCTCATACCATGTTCTGATATGTATGGAGACAGCAGCTGATGCCCATTGCAGGCCGTTGTAGGCTTCTCCGAAGGGAAATCCGTGCTTGTCCCTTTCTACAGTTTCCCTAAGCAGGCCTTACTGGATCATTGCCAAAGAGTATGAAATGAGCTTTTATCCTTCACAGTCTGCGCTATGTTTTGCAAAAGGGAAGCAGAGTAAGTGTTCGAGGCCCTCGGTTGGTACCAACATCTTCAGAGACTTGGCTTCCAGTGTGAGATCTACAGGCAAATCGTAAAAGCACTTCACATCATTAGTGGTGTTTTTTGTTTTTCAGGGGACTGCACGGTGCGTGGGTCAGAAATGGATAAGAACAACATTAAACTACAATGGAGAGAGCCTTACACCTATCGCTCTAAGGAACGTATTTCCTTTACATGCAAATGGTTTTATAAGGCAGTTTCAAGACCAGAGAAATTTAGCCCACAGTGTCTGGATGGAGTAATTGAGTACCCTCAATGTACAGGTAAGTGGTTTGTGTGGGAGGGCACAGGGGGCTGTAAAAGAACCGTGGGCAACAGCCAAGAAGGACTGTAAAAGCAGGGTCAGACTCGGGGGCCTTCCCTTAATCCCATACCTCCAGTCATGGAGGAGCTGCTCTTGTTCCAAGGGACCCGGGGAATCGAATTCAAGCAGCGAGCATGGTTGGCAACCTCTTTTCACTGCTTTTGGGAAACGTGACAACGTGTCAGCCTTGATGATCTCTATTTCCCCTTCTGTCTCTTTACAATGCAGGAGTATTTGAACGGGTGGAAATGACATGACTGAGTCCAGCTGGAGAAATGAACGCTCCTTCAACAAATCCAGTGATCTGAGCTCAAGTTTTCCCGGAGTTTCCCGCTTCATTGTGCTTTATAGCTTAGACAGTGCTCTCTGTTGGAATCTGCTAATTCATTTTCTTTGTACTATTGGATGATTTTTTTCAAATTTAACCTTTTTTTTTGTAAATTTATTTGTGTTCTGTAACTGTGTTTACATTTCATTGACCCGAATGATTGCACTTACTTACATCTTGCCTATTCTTCATCGATCCCTGTTACTTTTATTTACATTTGCACCCTGAAGTAGGCCGGTTTTGGTGGCATACCGAGTCAAGAAGTAAAAAGCCTGCAGGTAATTTGATTATCAGTGTATTTGGCCTCATCTGCTTCTAGCTTTTTCTCCGTGATCATGCCTGGAACTTAGCCTGGGACGATGGCAGAGGCAGGGTGAGTCAGGGTGAGTCTTCTTCAGACAACTCGGGAGAGTCTCTAGATCACAGAACCTGATTCCTACTCAGGACCTGAGCTTCTGTGTTATTTGGTGGAAAGGCAAGATGCTGGGATGCAAGTAACTAACTAAAATTTCGGGATGCAGATGGGCACAACTCCTTTGGTCCAGGTCCTGGAATGAAACCTGCCATCCTTTTCGTTTTTTGGCGAGCCTGCATTGCTGTCTTGACGGATCCAAGACGCTGGCGCTTTATTTTTTTTTTTTGGTAATTGGTCCAAAGGTGACATACTGCAGGTGATGGATAGGACCAGCTAATATGTTTATGTCGCACTGGCGTATTGCTCGCTGGGGAGGGGTTTTACCTAATTGACAGAGCTTCGTAGAAGATACGCTGCTCATTTTTCTTGAAGTTCACTTTTCCAGGAATTTTGTTGAAAGGTAGCATGCGCAGCACATGCAGCTCGGTGCAGCGAGGGATGATTCTTTGACCTTGAGGTGCCTTCAGCACAGAGAAATTTTTCCTTAACTTCACCTAATTAATTCAGCCAAGCTCATGAAAATGAACCAAAGCAATACGCTGCATTTGTCTACTGCTAATGGAATCTATCTATCTGTCTCTGTATTCGTGTAGGGTATAAAGATGAGTTGAGTTCTAAGAAAATAAATCAAATAAGTAGTACCTGATTTTCCTTTTGTTGCTTTTGCTGGTAAGGGGAATTTCAGGACAGCTAAAGCTTTGCTTTAGTCACTCTATAACCAAATAATTGGACATGATTTCTTGGAATAAGATCTCAAGAGAACAAAGGCCTGCTGACTCCCTTTGCACAGGCAGAACTTTTGTTGCAGAACTTGGAGAAGAGGGAACCTTTCAGCTGAAGACTGGGATGAATCAATGCTGGAGGTCCGCTAGAACAGTAGGGCTCCAGTGTAGGGTGCATGTACCTCTGTGCAAGGTAAATCCATTGGGAGTAGCAAGAAAATATTAAAGCTTCTGTTTAGACTATCAATCACACACACACAAAAAAAAAAAAAAAAAAAAAAAAAAAAGGGGTGGGTGGGAAATGAAAAGGAAACAAAGAAGAGAAGAAATTGAGCTTTACTGCCATTTAATATACAGATTTGACAGTGGTGTTCTCACTTGGTGTCTGTGTCAGGGGACCATGGGTCATATAAGGCATAGCAGTGTCCTGGGGGAAGAGCTGGTGCTCCGTACTGCAGAGGGGTTTCATTTAGCTGTCTGGACTGTGGGAATGAGAGAGAGGTAGACAGTGTATTTTAAGCGTTCATATTGAGAAGAAGTCTGTGTTGGGCTTGTTTGTTTGTTTGTTTGTTTATCAACTTCGGTGAAGCCTCTTGTTGCAAAACCTTATCCGGATGACAGGAAAAGCACTGCCAGCACTTTCAGTGCAAAGTGATGATAGGCTACTGCAGCGCAGTATTATTTACTTTATTTGCTCATCCTCACGGCCTTACAAATGACATTCGTCTGCCATCTATTGTTGCCAAAGGGGACCCCTCCCTTCCCCCCAGCTTCAGCCAGAGCTAAAGGTCTGGTAGAAAAACAAACGCGTAACGTTGAATGCAATGACAGCAACAGAATGAGAAGAAATCTCGACAATGATGTCTGATCAACGCTAATAATAGTAACCAATATTATGAAAACAGTCCTAGTGAAAACGCAGCGATAAGCTGAATACAGCGATAAACAATTCATCACCTGTACTTGCTGCGTCTGATGCACGGACTCAGAGGTGAAGATCCAAATTGTTTATTACAAGTTCTCACATCGCTTACGTACCTTCACAAGTTTTCTTTTCCTAGCTTTCCCATTTGCCCCTACCCATCAGCAGAACATTCCACAAACACTCTTCAACCGTTCACGTGGGCACTTATCAAATCAGAGCCGCGAGCCGTTCTTTCTTCTTCTAGAGGCGTCCTTGGTTCTCATGCTGTTTATCTCGCACCACAGCTGCTGCTCTGTACAGTCCTTCTTTTATATTCCCACATGTACTGCCTGCACAAAGCAACTAAAATCCAAGTTCCAAGACCACGAATATTCCTTTTGACATGCTCTTGCACAGATGCACTGGCAGAAGCACTATAAGTAAGTCAAAAGAACTCTTCTTCTTCCTAACGTTTCCACACACAGTCTGTTAATATTGCATTGTGTTGCTGCCTACTCAGTCCTCAGTCAACAGAACATTTTCTCATTTACTCCCTTTTTGACTCGGATTCAACAACGCCACCGAACACTCATTTCTCAAAGTCAGTGTAGTCATCTTGAAGATACGAGACCACCTTAATGCAACTGTTCTTACTAGATAAAGAACGCATACATACCTTTCCTATACGTTGTTTTGAAGTCATACTTAGTTATTTTCTCCTTTCGATGCATCTTGGATACAGTAACTGTCCTTTATTGCACCGGACTTGAAATAAAGTTGCACCAGATTCTGCTCCAAAATGGTTCTGTTTGCAGTAAAATCCAACATGATCTCCGTGGTAAAAGTAAACTTGGTTCTCATAAAAACTTTCCAGCAGCACGTTATTTTTTTCCATCTCATTCTTTGACAAAGTGCACGGCTCTAATGAATAGAGATATATTCAGTGTTAATAAATCGTTTTTGAAATCAGATGATTATTGTGACTAGAGTTGATGCTCGAAAGGCAGGCTATTCCACATTCTCTTAAAATATTATACTTGAAATCACTGTATTTTTTGACGCAGCCGGCACATAAGATTGACTTACTTAATAAAAAAGCCAAACAAGGTTGTACTTGCTTCTGTTAAAACATACATTCCTCTCTAACTGAAAAACACATTCGAGCTCTTAATGATGTTCCAGTTGACAACACTCAATCTATAAACACTTAAAAAAACCATCAATCTATAATCACTTGCTTCACATCTAACAACCAGAAATAACTGTTTATGTATCTTTTTATGCCTACCTATACAAAGTGGCGGTGAAGTCCACCGGCCCTCGGAACAATAAATTCTCTCAGATCCTTGCAAGAAGTAATAATCAGAGCAACTATACTGAACTGAAGAACCATTGTCATACTGGGTCAGAGGTGGGAGAGTAAGAGCTCCATTTGCAATAGACGGTGGAGAGTCACATTTTTCCACGGGCACTGGAATAACGTCAAAAATCTTTGTGAAACATTCAAAGTAAGAAACTAACAAATCAGCAGCTTTAAATTGCTGTCAGCACTACATAAATATCAACTCAGTTTATTCTCAATACTTCTACATCACGTCTCAAATCTGAATGAAATCTGTGTCATTTCTAAACCACGAGAAACCTCTTGTATGCATTTTGGTGTTTACAGCTGTCTTTCTACAACAGATCGTTCACTTCCCTCGGCTTGGACAATAGCTCCTCCCTCCCTTCTATTGCCTTCCCACCAGAGGAAGGTGTATTTTCATTGTGCTTGTACATATTTAACATAAATTTAACATATTCACCACAAATTTAACAAAATATCTGTATTGTGTAACGGTATCTGTCAGATACTAAACTTTTATTACCCTTTACAATACTTTCTGGGCCTCTTCTGCCGAAGCCGATGTTTCTGAATAGGCCTGAGACCGATGAAATCGAAAGGACAAATGGAAAGCATCGTTTTACCTTGAAAAACACATTTGGGGTATTTCAGCCTTCCACGGTCACACTGAGTCCTCCCAGGAGATGGCATGGTAGCGTGGGGAAATTTGTATCCTTGCTTACATTCGAACTCGACGAGGTCGCCATGTAGGAAGATGAATTCTTCCTGTCTCCATTTCAACTCTATGTTGTTACTGTTCATATCAGTTACATTAAGAATGCACGGATCTAGGAAATAAAAGCAATCAAGAGATTTCTTAACTAACTAACTCCCTTTTGTAGGAGTTGGGAAAAAATAAATTAAAACCAATAGCACTAAAGTATTTTGGAATTTTGGGAGAAATAACATTTTAAATATATTTAAAGAAAAGAATACAAAAGTAAAGAAACAGACTAAAGTAACAAAAGTAACACGCGAAAAAGAATAAACTCAGAACAGTAATTCCCAGAAAACACAACCTTCTGATACAATGTTTTCTACAAATGTTTTTAAACGTACGGCATACATTTAACAAAGGATGCCTGTGGAAAAATGATCTTTTTTTTTTTTTTTTTTTTACGGGAAGGAAAGAAGGATACATTTATTGTATTTTTTTCCTGCAGGGCTTACCCAAGCAAGTAGGTCGTTCTGTCCAGTTTCCTTGTTCGCAGAAGACAGTACTGGGCCCATCCAAAAAATGGTAATGCTGGCAACCATATTCTACTGAGTCACCATTTTTGTAACTCGGTAATAAAGGGCCAAGAAGAATACCATTTGTAATCACTGGTGGAGAGGTACAGTTTTGCTGTATTTCTACTGCAAGATAAGAAGATGATACACAATTAAATCTTTAAAATGATGTCACCGCTGTGAAAATAAATATTTGAAAAGCAATGGAATTTGATCCTAAATTTGCATACAAATAAAAAGTGTCTGGCACGGTCTACAATTACCCTACTGAAGTGCAGGCTATTTTTGTTCATTCTACGTTCCTCATCTATGTATGTCCGCTCTTGACTCCTGCTGGTTTACAGTCGACAGGGACTAGTTGTTTGGGTCTGCTGAGACTGTCTTAATTTGTTGCTTGAAATGTTAAACCCGTATGGAGTTCAAAATAAACCTCGGTGAACTATTAAACAAAGGATCAGCAAAATACTCCTGAATTTGCACATGCAGACAATAGTAATAAAAGCACTACAAAATGATGGCAGTTAAATGCTAATGCACGTAAGAAAATAATTACATATACAGCACTGAAACATCGGTTTAGTTCGCAGTCTCTAGAAATAAGAAAGAATGTTCTTTCACTCAGGCATACTGCTAAAATGATACATGAAGAATATGCAAACATCTTCAAGAGTAAGGAATTGTAGTGTAGCAAAAGAGTAATAAGGTTAGTCGTAAAATACCTGTAACAGCATTAGAGAGCATCGGATTTCCTATTAAATAGAAAAGCAAGTTTCACCTACTCATTTCTTCACTGTGATACGTTTTGCTTGTCCTTATTGACGTATCTGCCTCGAGTGCTGATGTCTTAGATTCCCTTTTATCCACAGATCCTAAACTCGCAGCAGGAAAAAAAAATCACTAAGAAATAATCTAGCTCATCCTCTTTCTTACGTGAGGCACTTGAGCTCTCACGCATTTATCAGAGGAGGACAAATAATAATAGCTTTGCAGGTATGGAAATCGTGAACACTGGGAATATTAAGATACTATTTAAGAATTATTTCTATTAAGCTACCAGAGGTACTAACCCATACAGACAGGGGGTGACGTCCATTTTCCTTCTTCACACTGGATTTCCCCAGATCCTCTTATTTCATATTCACTCTGACACCGTATGCGAACTCTGTCGCCGCTGCGATATGTCCTCCTAACTGCGCTGATATGGGCGTGAGGAGGCAGTGGTGGCGGAGGACATTTATTTCTTACGTCTGAAAATGAAAAACGCATTCTTTTTCTCGCTAAGCAAAACCGTAAGCAGCGCAATTCATTTAACCGTGCGGCGTGCCAGTCTATGATGTTTGTAGAAGGCATTTCTGGTTTATCCAGAGGAATCTCTTTTAGCTCCACGCCTCACTTATTGAAATGAAGATTTAAAACAAAAATAGGGTTTTACTTTACTTTCAACAAATATAAAATAGAGGCATTATGATATTGCGCTGTTATAAACAAACTGATAATTTCTCGTGCGCTCGGTATAATGCCCTTTCAAAGTATTCGGGTAACAGAGATTTTCCACGCCGTCCATTAATACGATACTTAACACAGCTGATGTATCAATTCTAATATCACGCAAGCAGTGAAAGCAGTGACCCCTTTCCTATCCTCAGGAGAAGTTTGTGATCAGTATTACCTCAAAACTAGATTGAGGCCACATTTTCATTTCTCCGGAGCACCACTCTATCTTTGTGCTCACCCCGGAAACAATTCTGAACAAGCGCAGGGCTGAGGAACACACTAACGTGTCATTCTTTTGAGATATTCTATTGCATTTTAAACCCAAGCGTGTCTTCTAGGAAAGGAACGTAAATTTCACCTTCCTGCCAATCGCATTATTTTCTACGAGATAGATTGGCTACGAAGGAGTACTGTGCTCAGTTTTGGGCTCCTCACTACACGAAGGATAACGAGTAACCTGAAAGCTGGTAAAGAGACTGGGAAACAAGACATATGAGAAAAGGCTGATGGAACAGGGATTGTTCTCTGGAGAAGAGGAGGCTGTGAGCTCTCTACAACTACCCGAGAGGAGGCTGCAGCAAGGACATATTGTCTGTTTCCCTTCTCATGTGACAAGCAATAGAAAGATGATAGAGATAACAGCCTCAAGTTGCACAAGGGGAAGTTTAGATTGGACATTAGGAATAATTTCTTCATGGAAAGAACAGTTAGGCCTTGGAAGACGCTGCCCTGGGAGGTGGTGGAGTCACAGCCCCCGGAAGTATCTGAGAGATGTGTGGGTGCGGTGCTTAGGGACACGGGTGGACGTGTAGTGTTTGTTAGGCGGACGGTTGGACTCGATGATCTCAAGGGTCTTTCTTCCAATCTAAATGATTCAAAAACATCAGTGTTACTTAAAAATGCACTTAGACATCAGTGGGTTTTTTGGTTTTGGGTGTTTTTTTTTTTTTGTAAGGAGAAATAAATATATATATTTATTTTATTTTCCTCCTCGAGCATCAGACAGAAATGCTGTAAAATAATTGTTCTTCTTAGTACCTCAAGAGGCATGCTCCCACCTCACGAAGCCTCTACACATGCTCGATTAACCCTTCACATAATCTGAACACGGTTTACCTTGAACTCTAAGGGCTGAGCGACCTCCCCGCTATCGCTTCTTCCTGCTTTTCCAGGGAACAACACGTGGAAGCAGCAGCAGGTAACAGTACCTGCTCAATTGTTAGATTCCACCTATAACAGGCGGAAGCAGCCTAATTCCAATTGCCATTTCCTCTTCCCCACCATTTAGGCTTGGTGCTCTTCTGCTCACACTTCTGCATTTCTACTTAGGTTGTAAACTGGTGCAAGAGCTTATTGTTATTTTGTATTCATAAAGAAAGCATTTCATTTCAAGAAAGCGCTGGAGAATTTTACATATTGCAAACGTAAAAACGAGGTACCTTCACACACTGGAGGATCTGGATACCAGCCAAAGTAATAGCATTGAATCAAGTCAAATTCATGGAAAGAATAATTTTCCTCACAGAAAAAATGAACGATGTCTCCTTCTTCATAGATTTTCTTCACAGGATAGAAACCTCCATGTTCTATTCCACCCAAAGAGGGGCAGGTTTTTTCTAGGGAGAAAACAGGAAAACTTTCTCATCCCAACACTTTTTAAAACTTACTTACTTATAATTTTTTTATCCGGTTGTAGACCATGTCACATTTCAAACAGAATTCATTTCAAGTCCGCTACGTACTCGAGCACTTCGGAGTGAGGGACCATCCGTGCGTGAGACAAACCGCTTCTTCTGTAGCGTTTCCTCCTGCAGTGCGGTATCCCTCATCGCATTTATATAGCAGCGCTTCATTCACTCGGATCTCTCGCTGGGTTGTGACGTAGCTGCCGTGATGTAACTCGGGTACTCGGCATGACTCTTAAATGAATAAGACACGGGTGTAATACTGCTGTTGTTTTTGGTTTTTTGTTTTTTTTTTTTTTCCTTTAAGCTTACTTACCTAAAATTTCCCTTAAAAGTGATTGTAACTGAGGCACTCTTTCGAAATATCGAACAATTAAAAATGCAACAGTTTACATAGGTTTTCTAGTGTTCATTTAGAGGCAAAGTTTGGACAAAAATGGGTTTATGTATGTGAAACAAAATGATCTCACCTATACTGATTCCGCAATTTTATCTACACCAATTCACAAAACAAGCAGCGTGAACCATCTGACAACTTCACTGCGTGAGGTACAGCTGGGAACTTACTTCAGGAATATTCGAATAACCTAACAAAGGCAGTTTGACCTTACAGGCATGGGAAAGACTGCAGAATTTTACAAACATATATGAAATTAGAAGGAGAAAAACACAACCCTACCAACTTTCTTCGTACAGCTTGCCTGGGAAGACCATCCATCTGACTGACATTGCACTGTATCTTCAGTACCACCGCCGGCAGCGTGGTAGCCTTGATTACATTTGTATTGCAGTTCCTCGTGTATTTTGAAGTACATTTCTGTACTGTAAAAAATGCCATGTTCCAGAAGAGGCCTAGTACATTTTTCTAAATGGAAAGAGACAGTGCGGTTAGCAAGAAATAATTAACATAATATTTTCTCTGAAAGGCAAGAAAGCGGGGTTTTCAAATTATCTCCATCCAATTTCATTCTTGTTTTACGGAAACGCTACCGCAATCATTGAACAGACGGTAGTACCGCTGTATATGTCAATCTGAAGCTAAGGAGGCTCAGATGCCCATCTGCGACTAAAATATCGATTATTTTCCCAAATTAAGTTACGCCGGGCAGCTTTCTTGAAATTGTTAAAAAGCATATGTGGTAAGAGTCCTCGGAACATATCCTAGTGTAAAACAATTCAACGTATGAATATAATACATCGTCATAATGGATTTCACCTCGACCTAACTTTCGCATTTTTATCCCTACTATTCTGCACCTTTTGTCCCCGTACACTTAAGGAAATTGAGCCAAAACAGTTTTCTGCTAGAGGCAATAATGAAATGAAGAAGCTAACTCACTGTAGCATTGCGGCACTGGAGACCATCCTTTTGCTGTACAAGTTATTCTTCCGTCTCGAGTCCCAGTTTCAGTCGTATAACCGGCCGCACAAGAATAGGAAAGGTTTTTTCCTTTACGCATAGGGAAATAGTAACCTTTGAAACTGTAATAATAGGGGGCAACCCTTCCATTTTCTACATGAGGCAAATCACAAAGTTTATCTGCAAAGACATAACACGTGTGTTTCTCACTGTAAATCTCATCCCATATAAGAACGTATTTGTTTTAAAACAGTTGGATTGATTCAGGCTTACAAACAAAGGGAATGAAACTGCTCTCAAGGTCAAAGCTGGTGTATTTGGCAGTCGCTGTTAAATAAAAAAAAAGAAGTATTATTCTAAAGTTATCATACTTTTACTATATATTTTTTAACTAAATCTCATCCTTGGAGTGAAGAGTCCTATAGCGCACACTGAAACTGTGAGATATCGTAAACAGACGTTCTTTAGGTTCACAGAAATACAATCATCTGTGGAATGAAGCTTCCTACTTTGAACGGGGCAAAACGGGTGCAGGGCACGTTTATGTGACTCTGTAGCCTAGAAGATGTAAACACGAGCACCTTTTACTGGAAAACCATTCCGATGCGCAGACGGAAATGAAGCGGAAACAGCGTCAAGAATTAGCTGTGCGATAGCTGCGCATTCAGCACGACAAACCAACGGGAGTTAATACAGAAGACGACTTGCTGAAGGGAGTTTAGGAGCAGAACTCACAGTTCAAGCAGCATGCATTCTAGACAGACCCGGGAATTTCAAACGGTATGGAAAACAAGGATAGGAGATAACACGTAGCACCACCCGACGCTAACTTCTGCAGGCACCATTTAACCTCTGCTCTCCTGTTCAGTGGTTAGCCAGAACAACTCAATTACTGAGACACACCGACGCACATAATGTCTAGGAAGGCAAATTTCCAATTGTATAATGCCCCAAAATAGCTCAGATATATACATTTACTGAGGAAACTCTTCTGAGCAGAAATCTGGACCTCTCCATTACACAGCTTCGAAGCGTGCATGTGAATCTGTAGCTCGGATAAGCGGCAACAATTGATCCACGATTATCAGTCATATCTCGCAACAAAACTGTATTTAAAAAGCAGTCTTTACTCTTGGTCAAGATAGGAAAGACTCCCCACCTAAGAAACCCAAACCGCACATTCTAGATTCAATGCATTTCGATCGGCAAAAGAATTCAGTGTTTTTACCTTCTGCAAAGAGTTTGCCTGAATTCACCATAACGAGGAAGAAAAAACAGCTTTGAAATCTCATCTTCGTCACCGTCCCCATCGATAGTTTCCATCATCTGCAAAAACTCCCCGACTATCACTTCTGTAAATGATTAACCGAATTTTCGATGTTATTCGCAAATGCTGTAACGCCCAGAGTATTTTGTGATGCGAGTTACTTCACCGAAAGCTTCATTATTGTTTTAATTCTCCCCGAACCACTACTGGACTTGCGGAACTCTACTTCCACTGGCCACACTTTGTATCGGTAAATGGGACTGAATTTATTGGACAACAGTAAAGCTAGGCAACAAACTGAAAGGAACAAATTAAACTAGTTGAACGCTGTCCCCATTAGAACCTGCTGAGTTCCAAGTTTAAAGGGCATTCTGTTATCAGGTTACTATTTACCTTGGCCGCAGCGAGAAGAAACAAAAAATTCCCTCCCGCACAGTCCCCTGCATTCTATCTGTAATTCATTCTGGAGACCCTAATATTAAGGAGAACATCATAACCACACGGCCACCGCACCTTCCTGTCCTTACCGCACCTTCCGTAGCATAGCCACCCACCCTTCTTTTAAGCGAAGAGAAATGGAACGATGTTGCTGTCTAAAAAAGTTAGATTAAAGTAGTTAGTTAGATTAAATGAGTTATTTTTACAGGCGTTCTGTACTGTTTACTGAAAGCAGACAAAGGAGCCTCGATTTTAAGCTGTTAGGAACAAGGGCGCGCAAAAGCATTCCATTCCTTTTCTTATTCTTTCCTAGTTAAATAAATAAAAAGCATTTGCCATATTTATTTTCTATAGCTTGTGATCAGAAGAATGTTAATTACGCTTTCTTAAATGGAGAGAGGAAACTCTAGAAGAAATCTTTAGAAGTGAACTCTGAACGCTACTTTTATGCGTTTCTTGTCTTTCCAACCAGCTCAGTGCATTAAATTTGATTCTAACTTTACTAAACACGCTAACTAATACTCGACTTGCGTAAAGAAAATAACCGGGTGCTTACTATGTCATTAATCATATTGATGAGCAACTCAGAGGCTTTTTTTTTTTTTTTTAAATGAGCAAACACTCAAGACTTATTTGCACATCTGAAAGTCTGCACGGGTTGCTTCGGTGTCACGGGTTTAGTAAATGGTGGATAGGACTTCTTCCACGCCTCGACCGTTTATACTTATGCAATGGTCACATAATGCACCGCAGACTAATTGAAATCCCTAGGAATCCTTGGCGAAGTACAAATCATTTCTTTCACCTGCACGCTAACGATGAGGCAGAACCCTTTTCCTGCACTGAACGTGTTTTCCCACGTCTGCTGAAATAATCGGAGGAATGCTAATTTGTGAAGCAAAATTCCACTCTGTAAATCTGAAATTTATGCAGACACCTGGGGAACTTCAGGTTTGATTTGTACTCCATCACAGTGTTTTTTCTCTTCTTTAGGAAATCTGAATTGGATTGGTAGAAGTTAGTTAAGTTAAAATGTTGATTTTATTTTATTTTATTTTTAAACAGGAAGAAGCTCTGATTAATTCATAAACAGTACTGCAAAGTATTTGTTACTTGCTCCACAAATAATTGTTCTTTTGTAGAGAAAACGACACGTAATGGTTTATAAAAGTACTACGTGGCTTACCGCTAACTGAAATGCCTTTTCCTCGATGAACGGACAAAAATGTCAGTTAGTTGGTGTTTGCAGTGACTATTTTTGCGTGGCTTAAATACAGTTTTTTGGTATAAGGGTTATGCTGAAGAAACTGATGCTGAGAGGTCACCTGTAGAGAAGAAGCGACCTGAAAGCCCGCACTGAGTGGAAGCGTGTTTGGGTTTTGGATCTGATGGAGAAAGCGAGCCCGTAAAATGTTCGAGTCTGGAGGAAGAATTAATGAAACCAAAATCTGCTACTGTCCTTGTAGTTCAAGTTTTAGTTATCAAAAGATGGATTTACTTGTGAATACGGAGTTAGCGACGGTGGGTTCCCCAGACTTCACCAAATCTCACGACGAGCCAAAAGTGTATTTTCTTAAGTTATACATTTTTGTTTATGATAGGCAGCCCAAAGTTAATGTGTGTGCAATTTTGAGACTTAGGTAAAATTAAACATTCTGCCGTTCTTCTTTCGAAACATTCCTCTGTAAATACTGCAATAATACCGTCACGCAGAATGCATCCTTTCTTGTTGTATCCTTTTTAGTGCAGCGTTTCCCATAGCACTCGACCACCTCTAACTTCTCACCTAGAATAGGCCTGGGAAAGAGCTCGTGCATTTTAGAGCCTAAAGTAACCTATTAATTTTAAAAGTAGCGCTTTTTTTCAGGGGAAAAAAAAAAAAAATGAGTTATCAATTGGGTGAGCAGTTGCAACGAACGTTCCTAATCTTAAAAGGCAGCTTTGACCTTTCTCCTCGAAGGCCATATCATTCATTTAATTTCTGATACAATTCCTTAGCTTGTCTGAGGTAGAAGCGTTTCACTGATGTGTGTGGAGCTGTGCCGGGCTCACGCTGAGGTCGTCGTCTTTTTCTTGAAATAAATCATTAGGATAACGTGTTGGTTTAAAACAGAGCCATGATCAATGTTATGAAAGGCTCTTTGTGTTTTCAGAACGTCTGATTACTGTTGTCCTACTGTACGAGAAACTACCTGTGTCGATTTTCAGTTTGTCCATTTGTCTGCTGGTTTCGAACAAAGCCAAATCCAACAGCGTCTCACAGCGCAGTAACAGAGTTCAGAACTGAACTATTGGTCACCGTTACTTTTCTGTCGTTCCTTCCATCGTTCCCTTCACTGAGGTAGCGTTGGTGACGGTGTTTTGTTTTGCGTTGGTTTTTTCTTGTGGATTTTGTATTACATCATTTGTCATTTACTGTAATATAAAATTAACACAGCCTGTATCTGCTGAAGTTTTTTTTTCAGATGCTCAGAGGTCTTTTATAATATTAACCATCTTTCAATTCGGTTGCCAAAAGCAAGCACCTCACTGCTAGGCTGCAGTTGTTCACGCTGGTAACACGCCTTTGTGACGTTCCAGGACCCTTTTGCATCCCAGCCCATCCAAGAGTTCTCAGGCCCGGGGAGGAAGCGGTTCAATCGCCGGGACTCTGGAACTGTGCGTAGAGCATTTCTAAAGCATCTGAGGCAGAGTATAAGTTTCCTCGTCTTAAAGATTCCTAGTACGCTGAACTTGCCAGAAGGCTTACGTGACAAACGTACGTTAGTTTGCTTTGAAATCTCTAATGAATTGTTTCCTTTCTCTTAATGTGACGCTTTTCGTTTGTTGTGAGGTTTGTGAATGGAAGGACGAGCAAGACACAAATATTTTGTTGCTGCTGTTTCAGGTTTAGGGTTTGTTTGCTTGTTTGTTTTTGTTTATGTTTTTGCCCAACCTTTGCTGTCATTGTGCACAACGTGTTGGAGGTGACACGGGGTGTATGTTCATAGGCACCGGTATGAACTTCTGTAAGTAAGGAAGTCGGATGTTCAGCTCTTCATGGTTCCGGGTAAAACGGCAAGTAAATCCAAGGATAATCTCACTGCAGTGTAAATGCTTGTATTTTTCTTGGACGCCAAACAGTATCCGTGCACTGGCACGAGTTCATGCTGTATAATTACGGGTTCCTTCGTAATTACCGTCGCGGTTTACTCGGGACCTGTCCCGCTCCTGTCCCAACGTCACACCCCTCCCTTGCGGGGCAGCACCCGGAGCGGCGCGCTGCCCGAGCTGGGGTTGGGGCGCTGTGCCCGCGGGGTTGAGGCCACGCGCTGGGGCGCGACTGACGACAGGTCGCTGTGGTACATCAAGGGCACTTACTTACTTACATTACATTTCGGGTAGACGGCGCTCCCTAGATCGCCTGGTGGCCTTTCGCTGTCCCTGAGCAGGAGACGGTTTAGTCTGTCACACCTCGGTCACAGGTCGCTTTGCATAAGCCGCTCGCGCGAGCGTGCCGAGCGAGCCTTCCCGCTGACGCGTGCCCTACCTGCGCGGAGGAGCACTGGAACGGGACAAACGGAAGACGGTGCGCGACTCAAAAGGCGACGTACTTCACCGAAATTAAAAAAGAACAAAAAGACCGCGCACAGGGCCCGCTTCTCGGACACGCCCGTCGCGAACCCGCCCCCGCCGCAGCGCAGCCCGTCAGGCACGCGCGCGGCTGGGGGCGAGCTCGGCGCCTCGTCCGCACTGAGAGCCGCGTGAGGGGCGGCGCCGCGCCGTTTCCGGGAGTCGCGCTGTGAGCCGAGCGGGAGCGGCGTGGAAGCGGCGTCCCGGCGCTGCCCGGACCGGCGGAGCTACGGCCGCCCGGCTGTACGGCCCTGTAAGCACCGCGGGGGAGCCGGGGGGAGGGCAGGAGGGCGAGGGTGACTGCTGTTTCTCGACGTCTTTTGAAACGTGGAAAACAACCGTTTTGAAGCTAGAAGCTTCTGAGAGCGTTGGGGGCGCGGCCCTTGTGTTGTTATTGCTTGCGCTGAAGCTGGAGCAGCCGCAAGCCTTATCACAAAGAAACGAGACCCTGCGTTCAGTCTTCTCATTATGTGCTAGGCCTGATGCCGTTTGGGTCAAAGTGTATTATTCCTACTGCTTTGTGTAACTTATCCGACGCTCGATTTTCTTATTTTGAGTAACCGAGGGCGTGGATCTGTTTCCCTGCCGGTAAAACTCAGTGACTACATTAAATTAGGAAAAGGTGCGCGTAGCAAACCGGAGGGCCACCTTCAAGCATTCACTGAAGTGTTTGGTTTCCCACGTGAAACTGACCAGGAACCTCCTTATTCCCTCCTTGTCCTGTATTGTTTCTAAGTAAGTAAGTAAGTAGCGATTGATTGATGTTTTTTTCTAATGAATGGATACTTACTTACTTAGGGGAAAATAATAATAATACACGTTGTTCCTTTATTTGCGGAAAGTACTGGTTTGACTTTTTTTTGTTTGCGGATGTCTGTCGTAGCATTTCGTTATAATACTGCTTTCTAAGCACGGGGAGCACAAAATGAGATCCCAAGTAGCCTAACGTAAGCCCAAACAGTAGTTTGCCATTTTGGAGCGCACGCAGTTCTTCTCCGGGGCCAATTCAAGGAGATCGACAAAGAAGTCAGAGTACGTGAACTACCTCACTGACATCGGTGTAGCTGGGCTCTGGATTGAGGCTGCCAAGCGTACGTAGCCAGGGGATGCGAAGGCGGTTTTAGATGAGCTGAAAGATGTAAATACTAAGTAAGTAAGTAAGTGGTTTTTTGCACATTTTTTGCACTAAGCAGGAGCTTAGCCTGTCATTTATCAGGAGGTAATCTTTATTTTCTCGAGTTTACTTTACAGTAATTTTTACAGGAACAGTATACACTCAGTCCTCCGACTGAAAGCAGCGTTTTGCTTTGGATAGTCCCGAGCACCCTGCAGCCTCGATATGAGACGACGTCGAGATTCGGTAATTGTAATGTGAAATATCTTATGGGACTGCGAGGGGTCACTGACACAAAAAATGCCTCAGCCATTTTGGCCCTCGTGGCACTAAAAAAACTGGAAATAATTTAATTTGGGATGTAATTTACAGCACCGAAGTAAATAAATAAATAATGTAAAAGTTCGGTTGATTTTTAAAAAGGTAAGAATTCACGCTCTGTATTTTAGATTCTGAATGCCTAAATCGTAACAGAAGGTATAAATGATGACGATGGTCTGAAACTGCATGACCAGCATGACTTGGACATTCCCAAGTGTTTAAACAAGCAGAGACATTGGTAAAACATTCTGTATATCTGATGTTTATACTGCCCGGGCTGTAATAATACAGTACTGATCGGTCACAGTAGGGGAAGTGAGGAGGAAAATGAGAAAAAGCTCACGGCTGTGCTGAGGGGAAATAAATAAACAAAAAGTAGCTTTAAATGCAATTCAGAAAGGAAATAATGAAGTAGTATCCTCATCTAACGTACTGACTTCTTTTTCTTAGAGCAACGTCTGGGACGGTGTCTTTTAGCCATTCGTGTTTTAGTAGCAAGGAATGTTTTTCCATGTTCCAAGCAATTGACTTGGGAGGAAAGCCAATCACAGACAGTCAGTACTTTGGAAGTGGCCAAGCTAAAAGTTTTACTCTTCACCTTTCACTTTTACGACTCACCTTTCGCTGAGTCGAGTACGCAGACGTAGTTTTGGCCAAACAAAAGATGTTGCTATTCCAGCCAAAAATAATAGGGAACGCGACTGCAGCCCTCTGTGAACGCGTCCTTGGAGGGCGGATCCAGGCAGGCCGCGGCAACAGAAGAGAACGTCTTTGATGCCATCTAGGAGACGGACATCTTGCAGACCCGAGCTTGCGCTGCAGGAGAGAGAGACTGGGTTTGGCACAAAGCCCATCTCACAGAAATCGCACTCTTGCACTGAGAACGTGAAACGAGAACTACTGATTGCTGACTGAGTTATGTCATTTCACCTGCAGCTTTCTCCTCCGAATGAAAACACTGTCCTTACTGATCCGAACAGGCCCCGGTGGGAAAAATACCAGCCCGGATCTGCCGTCGATCAGGCAGTGAGAAGGAGTTCAGAGTCAAGGTGACCGGAAGCAACAATGTTGGAGTAAGTGCCTGGAAAATGTGTAACTGATACGCTGAGAAGGTGTAGAGCAAGTGCTGAGTCACGGCCTGAGCCGGCGATCGAGCACCTGGTGGAAAGGCAGGCCCAACCCAGGGCTGCTCAGGTGCACGCAATGCCCCTGATGACTGGAAGGGGTGGAGCCAGGATCCACCCCTTCGCAGACCTCATTTAAAGGTTGGCAGCGGAGGTGAGGGCATCTATTTCCAGAGATCCCTGCCTGTGTGAGGCCTTCTGAAGCTGAGCAGTTCTTTCTCTTCCTTTCTATATCTGTGGCTGCTGCAGTTGGGTTCGTTCTCATTTGCTGTAGCCAAAGACTTTGCCACCCTGCTATTATCATCCCATTCTAGCGTTACAGAAGGGCATTTTCATCGGAGCGAAGTTGCTGCTTCTGTTGTTTTTGAAGCAGGGTTAAATGGAGCGTAAAGGGAGAGGGATAAAAGGTCAAAATAACAGCGGTGCGGTAAGGCTCTGGCTGTTGCTTTGACAGCATCGCGACACGTACTAAAACGCAATCGCTGCTTTTCCATGTTGGTATTTATGCGGACGCTGTTGTCAATCGCACGTGTGGATTTGCGGGCGGTTCAGGCACCTGTGGGAGCTATTTCAACACGGGGAATAGAGAGTTTCCTGCTGTGCCCTACTCTGCCTGGGATTTCAGTGGTGGCAAATGTCACACTGGAAGTGGAGACATCATTGAAAATTATGGGGACACGTATCAGGTAACTTTTGTGGCGGCATTTAGAGCTTTCTTGTCTTTATACGTGTTGTGTAAAGATTGAAGCCAAAGAAAGGAAGTAGTTCATTGCGGGTTGAAGGCTTAGTCACCGTGCTGGTGAGTACGGTGGAGGACATTGTAGGCTTCTCTTCCGGAAAAGCGCCTGTGGTGTGCAGCATTGTAGAAGCTGAGAAATCACGAACCCTTCCCACGCGTCTGCTGTGGGCTAGTGAAAGAGAATGTGTCTGAACCGTCTGAGCCCAAGCCTCTCGGTTCTGTCAGCGAGCTCCTTCTTACGGCTTGTAAAATCAGTTGCTCTCGACAAGGAGACGCCTAGAAAATCAGGAGCTGTGCAGGATAGTACCCTGGTTATGTCAGTTAGTTAGTCCATTTGGATGTGGCACAGCTGATGGCTCTTGATCGAGGTGACAGCTCGGCATTCATCTGCTTTCCTGTGATGTTCTTCCGGTCACCGGGGAATTGCCTGACAGCCCTGACTTATCAAATACGATGGGAGGGCGGCACAGCAGTTGCATCAGGCAGTCCCCTCAGATCCCTGAGGTGCAAGTATGTTATCACACCGCATAGAGTGAGTGTCTTCTAGTGGTCTCAGACTCGCTCTTGTCTTACGGCTCTTGTCTTTTGCTCCCCCTGACCCCATCGAGAGGTTTAGGGACACGCGAGATACGGAAAGCATGACCGCCATCAAAGATTGAGGCGAAGGACTCGCTGAGCACCTCAGCCTTCCCTATGTCTGTCGTTGCCTTGTCTCACTCACTTACTTATCAGAGGGAGTACACTTCCCTTGGCCTTGGTCTCCTGACCGGTGTACCTGTAGAAATCGTTGCTATTTTTTTTGGTCTCCTGCCAAGTTCAGTTTCATCATCTATCTGTGCATCAGTTTACTCATCATCTCTGCGTGTGTGGAAAGCATCTGTGTATTCTTACCAGGTTCTGCGTCCCCGTTTCCTTAGCCTTTATGTTTTCCTTCTTTTGCCTTGTTTTTTTCCCCGGCAGGTCATCGCTCTGTCACGTGCTGATCTCGTGCTTCCTCTGCTTGGTTTCTAACGCTGGGTGCGGGAGAACTCTCGTTCTCTCAGAAAGGCATCCTTAAAGAATTCATTTTATGCTACTTTCTATCTATCTATCTATCTATCTTAGCATTTGCAAATATATATATTTTATTTTATCATTTATTTATTTTTTTCTTCTGTACATGGACTGCTGCATTATTTTCTGTAGTAATTTCATAGTTAGTTAGCCTCCTCTGCCTGAGTTGAGTAAGTAAGTGAAAGCTGTGAAGCACATTGAATGTTGCAGAAATGGAACCCGTCTGAAATAATGCTGTTCGGCTGGCGTTATTCCTCCTGGGTGTGAAAAAAAAGAGCCAAGAAGAGAGTTAGATGTTTTTTTGTGGGTTTTTTTGGCCAATTTCATTATGATTGGTAGGGCTTTTAATATCGGAATTCAGTTTCTGCTGAAGTGGTGGTGGCGGTGTTTGTTTATTGTATTCATTATTCTCTATGCCGTTCAGAAACAACTGCTCGGAGGAGCAGCTCTCTCTGGGAGAATCTGTTCTATTCACCGTCAAGTCTTGATGGATAAATGTGGTGGTACCCAAGCCTTCTGCGGAGACGGCCACTTACTTACTTACTTACTTACTTAATTACTTCCAACAGGCTTTGCACATTATAAGGACTAGGTTTGTACTTTACTTTACTTTAGCGCCTTGTTAAGAGTAAGGATGCTTCAAAGAGTAAGAACTGTTCTCAGAAGGTGAATACTTATGCCGCTTGGCTGAAATTCCTAAGTTACTAGCAAGGTGGATGAGGTATTCTTCTAGACAGGGAAAAAATGTAGATCTGACTCTCCATCTTGAGAGAGAAATGGGCTAATGCAGTAATTCGGCATTGGGAAAGCCACGTTCAAAGCGCTCACTTGAGTCTCCTCATCTGTCTTCTGTGGAACTGGGGGACTGATGCAGAGATTTGCTTCCGAGACGGAGACACAGAGTGAGTACAAGGAAGCGTGAGAGTTTGAGCACACCACTGAAACAGCTTTATTTCCTTTGTTTTTGTTGTTTTTTTTTAAATAGCAGATGCAATTTGTAGCTCCCATCATTCCCTAGTTGGCCAGTTGCCCATTCATTAATGTTATCTGGGGGTCTTGGAGAGGATGATGTGAATAGAAGGTTAAGTTCTGACCATATAGGTATATATGTGTGGAATCACAATTGTAGCAGTCTGAGGACAAAAAATACTGGCGTTGAGGGCTGTTTTGTACTGCATTGAGAACTTAACTTAAACGCTTTAATACGGTGTTACTGAAAGTGAAAACGTAAGAGCTCAACCGTCCTGCAGAAGCACGTGGGAAAGTATGCAGCTGAAACATCTCTGTGGCAGTTAATTTTCTTCTTGGATACATTCAGATTTTTCTTCTCCGGAGCGACTAGTTATTTCTGAGCCATTTGTTCTCTTCTTAAAAGCTAAAATTTCACTTTGTTCCCATAAGGCAGTAAATGCTGTGTGGTGAATGTGGGAATTGCTTTGCAGAGTAAAGAAACCACATAGGGTGATAATGCAATGATGATGTTGTTCAAGAAAATGTTTATTCTCAATGTCATGGCAGAATGAGATCTAATTCAAAGCAAAGGCATTTGATAGGGAAAAAGGTTTAATCTTGTGATGCCCAGAAAATCTTAGGGATGAATTCACCCTTCTAAAAATCATTCTCTACTGCTTAAGAGGCAGGCCTTCTTAACGGCCTGACTCTTACGAGGAGTAATCAAAACTAGGAATTCTCACAGCAGAGAATGTAGTGTGACGTCAACATCTTGGGCTGCCAAAAAAGGTTTTTTCCTAGTTTTTTTTTTATTTTAGAAAGATAAGTAAGTCAAGTAAAGCACACTGCATTGGAGGGTAAAAAACTTGCCATTGCAAACTCAAAACTGCTTAGTTGGAAGCCAGTTGGTTTTTACAGATACGGCAATTAAATGTCAGTAATTAACTGTCCCATCTCAGAATCAAGCAAATTCTGCCTGCAGTTTTTATACTTAAAACCTCAAGTATGACATCCTGACTCACCAGAATTAATTGAGAAAAAAAATTCAGCAAGCCTAGTCCTGACTTCTCTGAGGTTAGTGCAGCACTAAGTCATCTAAGTGGCTTATAGTGTTAGCAGTAAGGTTTGTGAGACCACATCCCAGCCCTTGCCATTTCCTCACTTTTCTTCTTTCCACCCCGGTTTTTGTTCTGTCATGTTCTTCTTTAGATCCTATGAACCACTGTGAATCACCTACATTGTCACTGCATGGTTTATTTTTATTTCTTTTCCAATAGAAATAACACACTATAGTTAGACATGTGTGGTATAGGCTTGGGGGGAGGGACTTGTCTTCTCAGCGTGGTAAATCCAAGACAATGCACAAGTGAGATTACTACATGCATAATTACCACAGAAAAAGAAAAGGGAGAAGGTTAAAGCTTCCTCACATGCTGTATGATTAGAGGACCTTGTGAACAAAGATGGTGTTTGTCACCAAGCCCTCATACATTAGGGATCAGGGCTTTTATTATGATTTGTTATAATTTATTATAATTTGTTATGATAACATTATGATTTTTTATTATGATAAAGGTTAATCCAAAAAAAGAAACCCTTTCTACTTCTCATTTCTGGAGGAACACACTCATGCAGTGAGGCAGAATCCAAATGCAGTTCCATTTCCTTTGTTAAAAAGGTAAAAGGCAGAATAGGACATTTTTGTTGCTTGCATTAGAGTTTGGTCTTCACTTGGGATGAAGGTTTGCAGAAACTACCTTACTGCAATTTGACACAAAGGCCTTCACCAAGAAGCACAAGTTATCGAGCAAGAAACCAGAGAATTATCAATGAACTAATCTTAAAGTAAACCAGAATTTTTAATTGAAAGACCCAACATTGCTCTGCTTTCAGGATAGCATGCCTGCCTTCGAGTTTGGAAAGCTCTACAGAATTGGAGCAACACCACTATTCAGAAACTCAGCTGTAACAATACAAGCACTGGAAATACCACTGTGGTTCCATTTGGTGAGTAAAGCCAGTCTGATGAATTGTTTTTACAAGCTGCTTCAAAACCACACTTGTGTTAAGTAAGGATTTATTTCTGTATAAGTTGCAGACAGGCAGGTATCCACTGTACCTTAAAAGCCTTCAGCTGTTAAGTCTAACTGTTCCATTTTAATACAGGTATTCTTAGGCATACTCATTGCTACATGTAACATAGCATTTCTGCCTTAGGTAAAACACACTTTAAAAAAAAAAAACTGTGAGCTGTTAACCCTTCAGTAAAAGAAGGCACTGTCACTTGCTTCCCACCCACAGAAGCAAATATTGCTGCTACCAGTATTTTTTGGGCATACCTTGAAATGAGAGCAGAGTTGGTTACGAGCCCTCCTACACAGTTTTGCTTCAGCAAGATAAATAAAGTGAAAGAAAGACATGCCTCTTAAAAGGGAGACCTAATTTTTTTTAACTAATTCAGCTTTAAAATGCATACTGTTCCAAGTTGCCTGCCCACCAATTCAATTCAGCACATGTTATGAAGCATTGCTTTAAATACAAGTGAAGTGAAACCTCATCCCCACAGATACTTCAATAGAAATGCAGAAAACTAAGACTGTTCAGGTCTTATTGTAGATCTTGCAGGAAAGGAGGATTCCTAAGTACTTTCATCTTTTAGCTTACTATTAGACTTTTTTCCCCAGGTATAGTTGGCAAAAGTCACCATAAAGCACCAACTTAAGTCCTTTCTAACCATGTCTCTTCAGGTTGCTGATACTGTGAGACAGCCCTAGCATACAGAGGACATATACTAGGATGGACACCCACCGCAGGAGCATTTTACCTCCATCTGCTTACCCGAGCCCTTTCAAAAGGGAAAACACCCTGCACTCCCTAGAGCATACTAAGCGATGACACATAGTGACTTCAGTCACAGACCAAGGCTTTGTTCATAAAAGGCTTTACCTGAGATCTAAAGTCAACTGAACTTTATCTTCCCACAGAACACAGGACCAGGAGGAGCTGGCTTCCATCTCCTCACTTTCAGCCTAGGAGAATCACAACACAGGAGCCACTCAAGCACCCAGGTATGCCCTCACACCCCCACTCAGGGGAGCCCCTATAGCCAGGTGGGGCTCCCCCCTCACACCCCCACTCAGGGGAGCCCCTGTAGCCAGGTGGGGCTCCCCCCTCACACCCCCACTCAGGGGAGTCCCCGTAGCCAGGTGGGCTCCCCCTCACACCCCCACTCAGGGGAGCCCCCGTAGCCAGGTGGGGCTCTCCCACTCAGCAGGGGAGAACCCCTGGCCTGGCAGGGCTCCCCCCAGGGGCACACCCTGCCAAAAAAACCCCAATGCTGATAGCATGCCCCACCTCCCACCCAAAAAAAATAATCTCTTTGAGATAGTGCAAAATCCAGCACCCAAACAACTAGACAGGCAAAGCCCTACCACACCAACAGCATCCACCCCAAACACTAATAAACCAAACAATACCACCAAAAAGACCCCAAAACAAATAATCTCAAACAGAAAACAAAGACAAATACACCAAGTAACAACAAATCACCACCTTAACATCAAAAAAATAACCCAACCACTACCCCACAAAAACCTCAGTGAACCAAGTGACACACAGTCAGGACCCAACCCCACCTCTACAGAAACCACCTTAACCACACACATCAACAAGACCACAACCAAAAAGGCAAACACACCAACAACAAATCACCACCCTAACCCCAGAGAAGCACTACCACAAGTACAGCAAGGATCCATCTCTGCCTCCACTGCCAGCATAAAAGAAACAACAGAAAAAAGAGCAGCCTACCACAGTCAAGAGACCCACCTACAGGACACACAGGAACACCTTATGCCTACCTCTCAGGCCAGCTCCACCACTTCCACCTCTGAAGAGCCCAGCTCACAACCAGTGATGTTGAATATCCTCTCAGAAGACCAGCTGCACCAGGACCTGAGCAAACAGCCACTCTGGAATGTTTGCACTCACCAAGAGGGACAACAGACTGCCCCAGTACAGTAAACTACACTAGGACACCCAGTCCCCTACCTCAGGCAGAGCTTCTCCCTTCTTCAACTCCATTCCTCCAGGACACCACCCACCACGCATTGTCAGGCTGAAAAAAAAGCACAATAAAGGCACACCAAACAGAAGGTGCTTGTCTGCTAGCACCCAGTCCTAGCCATAAATTCCATCCCACAAACAAACAGCACAGACAAGTCAGAGATAAAGACAAAACTTCACCACAGCCCACACAGCATCCCCCCTTCAGCCCTGAACCTGCAAGAAGAGCACCAAGGGGCCACTCAGGTGGAAGCTCCCACACCTAAGCACATCAACCCTCAGGTTTGAGGACTTTCATCTTTCATCCCACCACCGAGAAAACCACTCACAGATTCCCACTCACAGATTCAGGTCAATCCTCAGCACAAAAGGCTTCACTGCAGCCCTCACCATGCAGCAAGATCAGAACCAGAGCCGTAGGATCGAAAAGGGCTCTCCCAAGATAAACATACCCCCAGAGGAGACCGAGCAGCCGTTGGTCTTTCATCCGTTCCTCAGAAAGGAGACGTTCCCGGCCTATCATCGTCTCCATCGCCCTCTGCGAGACTCCACAAACTTCCCGGCTTCCCCGACCTGCCGAGCCAAAAAGCAGACGCCGTCCCGGAAAAGGAGAAACCCCTGCCGGCTCCGCTCACTGCGGCGCGCCACGGAGGGAGCGCCACCGGCTCGCGGTACCTATCGCCCGCCGGGAGCGCGCAGCCCGCTTCTAGTACCGCTCCTGGTTCGTACGGTTCTTCCCCCCCAGCTCTGCTGTGAGAGCTAAAGCCCGCAGCGGTGAGGCCAATTCCAGCTGCGGGCATTAGATCTCATCGGCTTTCCTCGTCCCGGCCTGTAACAGACGCCCCCGGTGACGTTCCCCGCGTTTACCTGCCGCCGAGCGCTCCGCTCCTCCTCCGTTCGGCCCCCCGGCGTGAACCGCGACTCCGCCACCGCGCCCGTCCGTCTAGGCTAAAAAGAACACCGCCAGCCGCGAATGCGGTCCCGCCGCGTCCCCACGACGGGAATGAGAACGTGCTCCTGAAGTGACACATAACCGGGGGGGAGAGGAAGGAAGAAATGCACGGTCCCGTCCTACTCGCTCCTACTGCTGGACGCGGGAGGGGCTGAAGCGCCCTCGAAACCCTTCTTGAGGACCGAGGTCGCCCCACGGCCGGCAGCGGCCCCGTACCGACCCTTCTAAAAAGCTGCCTGAGAACCCAGCAACGAGCCGATTCTAGAGAAATTGAGGTGGCCGAGCAGCGGCCCTACACGAACCCCAAGAAGAAAGCACTTACCCGGTGACCCCGAACGCTCACCGGTTCGGGCCGACGACGGGCTGTACCGCGGCCCTCGCTCCACCTGTAAAACCATGAACTTCACTCTTAGCGGCGTTTCGTGTCCCTTCTTACCTGTAGCGGAGCAGAGGCTGAAGGAACACGGCCCCGTCCCGCTCGCTTCCGCCGACGACGGCGGGAGGAACCGAAGCGCCCGCCGAAAAACCCCGGGGGCCGAGAGCGCCGCGTCGGGACTCGGGGAACCGAGCGGCGACCCCGCGTCAGCCCCTTCCGAAAAGGCGATAGAAGCCGGGCAGCGACGCTACTCCGGCTCCACAAAGCCGGGAACGCCCGGCGGCAGCCCCACGCCGGTCCTAAAACCGGCGGGGGAGAGAGCCCGGCGGCCTCCCGCCGCAGATGGACGGCCCTCCACGACTCGCCGCAGAGCGCTCTCCACCTTCGCCGTCTCACTACTACCGGAACCGCTCACCGGGCCGGGCTGATCCTCACCGCGCACAGTCTCGCCGCAACCTGAAACAAAACAACAAACAGAGAACGTTAAATAGAATCCCAGGGTTTCTTTCTAAAAATCAGCCCCTGGCGCTGCTTTTCGGCCCCGGCAGCGCTACGGCACGACAAAGAAACAGATCCTGCTCCTGCTCCCGCTCCGAAGGTCTCCGGGAACTGCCCTATGAACCACAGCAGCCTCCAGTGGAGCTTAAGAGGCTTTGCGGCGGGCCCCGCCCCCGAGCCCCCGACGAGGCGCGGCTGTGCGCGGGCGGGCGCGGCTCCGCGGCACCTGGGGGTCGTTAGCGCGGCTGGGTCTCGTTAGGGCCGGCCCGGGGCTCTGACAGTTCGACACGTGGGCTCTAGGTCTGAATGACGGACGGAAATGACACTTCAAATTCCAGTTTGTTACACGCTTCTCCTTCTAGCCTCCTTGTTGGGTTCGTTAACAAGTGAAATAATTGTACCCAATTCGAACGGATCGCTTTGCGTTTGACGCCAGTGCAGTGACGCAGAATCACGCTGCCAGAGAACGTCCCGGCCGTACGGGTTTCGAGAGGCCCCGGCCGTGTGCTTCCTTCGCCCCGCTTTGCCTCACCCTCCATCCAAAAAAACAGAAAGCAAAAAACCCCCAAACCCTCCAAAAACAAACAAAAGAAATGCTTGTTAAACCTTCTGATCTCAGGGAAAATGTGACTGAAGATGGCAGTGGAAATAGGGGAGCGGCAACGTGACGGAATGGGTTAATGATACGCGCCAGAAAATTGCGGACCCGTGGATTTGCAGGGGAGCTTTGCGAGCAGTTCTGTGCGGCGTTGCTTCGGGTTACGTCCCCGTGTCCTATGAATCGGTAGGAAGAGTTTCTGCAAGCTTGTGGTGATCTCCAGTAACGGACACGGGCACTACGAAAAGACTCCAGCAATGAACTGCACCTTACGTAGCAGTTTCGTTCTGAGGTAAGAATCCTGAATCGGACTGCGCTCATTCGTATGAATTACAATTAAATGAATTACAATTATGTTTTCATTGCACATTGTTACGGGTATATTTTCACAGCCGTCAGCAGCATTGTGCAGGGCAAGGTGACAGATCCCACCGAGACTATGCCATGTATTGCAACGTTCTCTGGGAGAAGGAGTGGGTTCACTGATGGGTGGTGTCACAGCTGTGCCACAGGCTCACATTTACTCCAACGTAATAAGGGAATTGCTCTGGGAGACGAGTAGCATTGTAGCACAGCGCTTACAACGATTTGCGTGAGCTCCTTTATGAACAGCAGTGTATTCCAGTCAGTGACACAGTGAACAGCAACGAAGCATCTCTTGTCACTTTTCTAATTGTCAGACGGTAAGAAGATGGAAGGAACTGAACTTTGAGTTATGATTAAGCACGTACGAAGGGTGAGTCGAAAAGCGTCTTTTGTGTAATCCGCAACCATTTAAATTTAACTTAAACAAGTTACGAGGGTTTTTTTTGTTACTGTACATATTAAATGATCATTTATAGTCATCAGCTCAAGCAAGAACTTCTTTAATTGTAATTTTGCCTGGAATAATTGATGAAACAGGCAAATGACCCCCGAGAACTAACGACGGGCCGTCGCGCTGCTAGAAGGACGGCACGTGATGTCAAAGATTGCGAAATGAGGCCACGTCTCTTTGACAGTCGTTGGGGGCGGACAGGTTAACAGTACCATTTTCAAATTTGGTCAGACACAGTAATAATTACACTTAATTACCTTTTTCTACAGTATTACTTCATCGTCATGCTCAGAGACGTGTACGCACGTCACCTGTTCACCTGGAAGCTGCTATTAGTTACGTAGGTCAGCTTTACGGTTACTTCAGGAACATATTGGGAGGACTGGAAAGTCTCGTCTTAGCATTAATGAAATACTTTTCAATGGACTCGGCCGCTTCCTTGAAATGTACCTCTTTTCCACCCTTTGCGTTTTTCTGCTTCGAAGGAAATGCGGCTGCACTTGCTAGAAACGAGTGAAACTTTAGCAGTGATATTCTTTGTTCTGCTCGTAAGGTCTAGACAAATTAACTTTGAGAAACCACATTCGGTTCTTTGGGTACGATGTTTCTGTTACGCCCTCTAAGCGGAACGCTTTTGTGACACTGATGTACGTTTATCAGGAAATAGAAGGGAATCCAAAAAGGCCATGAATGCTGCTTCTCAGGAATCTTTAACAGTGACTTTCAACTGGTGAATTTTCAGCGTTTGCTTTTCAGCATGTCAAAACACAGAATGCATTTAGAACATCTGTCTGGTAACAGAGTGGGAGGTTATCTATTTATGGGTTTGGTTTTCTTGACCTTGCTCTAAGAACACGCAGTTCCTAGGCACAGCAGAACAGAATTTCAGGGAGACGCTGTGATGAACACCATGTGTCCAGCTGGACGAGATGCACACCATTATGTATCAATGACGTGACAGTAAGAAATATCACAAAATTACCTCCCTTAAAATAGCGGGTCAGAGTTTCTAAATTCATCCTTTTAAGAACCCTTTGTACCATCATAATCCTGTAGTTATTTTTTTTATTAAGGTTCCTACAGTCACGCATGATCCCTCATAGCAAGCTAGAAAGTGATCTCAAGCCCCACGAAATCATGAGCCGGTTTTCAAGTCAGCACGCTCTCTCTCCTTCCCACACCTTTCCATATCAGACACGCCAGCGTAACCGTCTGATGCGAACAGCTACGTAACGCTCGGTCAGAGTGAGAAATACCACAATATTGGCAAGATTCAGAGGTGTACGAGAACGACACGTCAATGCAGCAGTAAAATAGACAAGGACATACAATTTTATTGTACAATCGATTTTGGCAGGATTTCAAAAGCCGTATACAATACCAAAAAGATAATTACAAAACCACGTTCGAGGGCAGCTCGACAATTATTCGCTTCAATTTAAAATCGTTTAGCTGCCTGCTGCATACCTACTGTACAAACACATTAATTTACGTTTCAGTAGCAGGCAATGCCGAGTGTATCCATCACCATCACAATTGCTTGGAGAGGGTCCACAATTTCTTGCATGTTATCTTTTCTCAAAACCCAGTCTGGTTTAATTCTGTGGAAATAACGGCGTTTTATCATTAAAACAGGATATTGTCAGTGTAAAAAGGGCAGACTAATTTTTAGGCACATACCTTGAAACTGTGTTTATTCTTAGAGGAGTTACTGGAAAAAAGGAAATTCCGCTAATTGAAGTGTTTGTCTTCTGTTTCACAAGCGTTCTCTCTGCATCCATTCTGCACTTACGAGCTGTAAGCTTATAGAGGCTTTGAATGCACGTAACGACTCTTGGCGTGCTTCGGATTTCCTGAGAAAAGGTGAAAACCATTCATTGTTAATACTACCAATTTGAAAGGAACTTAAACTTAGAAACCTGTTTTGTTCAATAAAACGTGAACGCTTTTAATGTAAACCAAACTTCTACCCCAAGGTACTGTACAACTGTTTTAAAACCAGCACGCCGACTACTACTGCTATCCAAATAAGTACACGGAACGCTACCTGAGACTTCAGAAAATTCTAGAAGCGCTATTCAAACGTTAATCATTTCTCATCGGAGTTAATTTCATTACGTCACTGGTGTATGTCTCTAACAAGTGGTACAGGGGACAAATCAGTGTTTTTGTGCATCTTCGTATCAAATCAAAGAGCAACACCATGGTTAGAAGTGACTGAACAACCGAAGCGCTCACATCCAATGGATGAACTTGAATAAAGCTGACGATGCCTATTTACAGCATGGAACACCGACTGCTCTAGTTGTATGAACGAATAAAGTTTGTTTGTTTTTTCCAAAAACAGGCTATGTCTCTGTTACGATGCAGTATGTCACACGAAGGCATAAACAATATTGCTAGTTTTTACTGACATCATTAAAGATTTTAACTGTATCTGAAAAGTAATGGCAAGCTCTCGGAAGCAGGGGAAAAAAAGCAAATATATATATAATTTTTTTTAATTTTTATATATTTAAAAAATATATATATAATTTTTTTAAAGCAGCAACTACACTTTACATAATGCAAAGAAACTGATAGAAATTCATCAAAACCCTTTTTCAAGTAGCAAATGCAACATCATCGTCTTGCAGATATCGCGGGATCAAAACCTCGGTGTCATACTGAGTGACAGAGTCAAACAGCGCTGGCTAATGACTGTTTCGGCCACCTTGGAATTACATTTTCCCACCGACAAAGTTCAGTTATAACGGGTAACAGGTATCAGGCAAGAAAGAGAGGAAAAAAATCACCCGCAAATACACGTAACACCAAAACATACAAGAAGAGCGAAAAGCAAGGATAAATCTAACTATTAGAAAGAAGACGCCGGGCCTTACCAAAGCTCTCTTTGAGTCGTTTGAAAGGATGGCCAACAAACAACAAGTCTTCGTGAAAATACTTCCTCCTTTTTCGGAAATTTTGTCCCCAGCTTTCCCTCTGTACATTTGCAGTAGGTCCAGTAATGTCTCTATACAATTATCTACTTCGTATACTGCTTGAGTGGTTCTTTCGTACTGTTATATCAGAAGGAAGTAAGAGGTCTTATATAAAGCGATCCTCAAATTAATTTCCAAAGTAGAGGAAAAAGCACAATCGGTATTCTTGCCTTGGTTAATAAGTTTGTGGCTTGTCTGGCCTCCAAGTGACAAAAATCACTTCTGCACATTACGCTGTTCTAACAGGTCGCAAAAAGCAACGCTTTTTGCTTCGCAGCCCCTTAAAGAAAGATCCCCAGAAATAGATCCCTCATTTTAAATAATAATAATAGTAAATTAGAACGGGTATGGGATAATCTAGGAATAAGTTGAGCCTCAATAGTCTATATTTTCCTGAAATGAGAAACAAAGAATTTGAACGTAACTGTCTGTAGGACGGATATAAGATTGAAAAGTTAAGTTTGACGAGTTTATTTCTAATTTCAAAATTGAATCTACTCCAGCTTTAATTATTTAGGAAAATAATTCCGTAAATTAACGTATTCTCTGACATGCATTTGAAAAAGTAGCGTATCTTCAGCAACGCGTACCTTTTTCTCTTTAACAATTTCACAGTGCATGCCAATTGTATACAAGTCCTATCCCATTTGTACCCAGTTTTACACATTTCCGTAGTTTCGTGCAATACTTGGGATATCCTGCAACGCAATCTCTTAAAAGTAAATTTCATTACTTTCTGCCCACGAAAACGTTTTCCTTTACCAAAGGTAACAGTTACGTTTTACTTTTCTCAAGTAAATAATTAAAATTCAGAAATTGTTTTGTTCTTCAAAATTGTTAATTTCATTTTAGATTCATTCAGAAATTTTGCAGATAAGTAAAAACCACAATAAAGTAGTCTACTGCTCATACACCCGCCAAAGAAAGAAAAATTTACCTTTGAAACATTAAGTAGAACTTGAACTGAATATCTGATCACATCCATACACGGAACACTCCGGTTGCAGCTTCGAATCAGAACAAAAATAGTGAAGATCGCTCTGCTCCGGGCCATATTTTCACAACAGAGAGGGGAGAGCCTGGTAACCACCTCTGTAACAAAGAAAAAAAACTTGCGAAAGACTCCAAAGCACAAGCAATTCGTTTTCAAAGTACCTGGGCTTTCTTTTCTGTTTAAATCGAACTTGCAAAGAAGCAAGAACCGCAATTTTGATTTAAGCAAGTCTTTCTAAAAGAACACTTGTAGTATTCCAGACTAAAAGTTAAGCGCACCAAACAATCTAAACAGAACATTTACTGACAGTCAATATTGCTGATTTTAATGTGACGCGTTACAAGGACAGCCCACAAATCAGAGCGATCGCACGGGACTTCCTATCTCTACGAAAGCCTTTTAATTTTGCTCTTAACACGATTATCTACTTTTAGTCTCGAAAAACAAATCGCATCTCTTTGATCACGTACCACTCGCGTTTCAAAATCATACAGAAAGAATAAACGTCATTATGAACGTCTCCCAGCAGAACAATTCCTAACTGTCATCCTGGAAATCTATTGGTTCCACCACGGGCGGTAGTGATAGGGCAAGAGAATAACAGTTTCAAACTAAAAGTGATTAGATTTAGATGAGAAATAAGGAAGAAAATTTTTACTGTGAGGGTTGTGAGGCAATGGAACACATTGCCCAGAGATGCGGATCGCCAGAAGTGTGCAAGGTCAGATGGGACGGGACTGCGAGCCACCTAATCTAGTGGAAGATGACCCTGACCCACGGCACTGGGACCGAAACTTTCGAGTTCGCTTCCAACCCAAACCGTTCTATGATTCCGTACTGAAGTGAAATACTGACCTAGATGCTTCAGTGCTGCAAGAATGTAAGAAATATGTTTGTATTTTAGAAGGTATTCAATAGCAATTGAGGTTCTGTTGCACAGTTTGTTTTCTTCTCTGCTCTTTCTGTTAGCCTTTTCCAAACTGAGCCTTAAAGCTTTAGTTTTTGCTGTGTCATTACTCTTTCTCCAAGAATATCCTCTCCACAACGCCTACAAAAATGACATTTCACAAAGACAAAAAAAAAATTCTAAGTAAGTAGAACAGATAACAGAACGACTACTAGCGATCCAAATCAATGTTACAGAAGTCTAATCAAGAATTTCAATACTTTGGTTCTTCATTTTGAGATAACTGCCTAATAATCACGTTCAGCGTTCAATCTTTCAGACGCTGGATCTGCAAGATGGAAGACCAAAGCATACCTGCACATATACAGATACCCTCTAAAAAACACTCCCTCGTAAGTCACCGTAAACAGTACCTGCTTAATATTGCTTCGTGGTCTGTTTGTATTTAATTGAATTGAAACTGATTTGGCTTGTAATTTAACTGACAAATTCACAAAGCAAAGTAAACTTTTCTGAGGAAAAAAAAACCCCAACAACCACAAGAGATCTGTTTTCTTATAAGAGGCGCTCACCTGAAATTGAATTATTCCAACTGCGATTTTTCTCTTACGTCTGCAGGCAAGGAATCTTCGTACATTTCGCTGGATTACGGTTGCCGCATCGTTCCTGCGATTTAGCCAGCCTCGGATCAGACGCTGACATTGCAGTATTCTTTGATAATCTCTTTGAAATCTTTTCTGTTGCATTTTTGCTCGGAACCATTTCTGTTTAAAATTAAAATAGCTTCAGATTTACTAAAGGCCTCTCCCTGAACCCCCATTTCCCTTCCAAAACAAGCATTGAAACAAAGCGACAAACTATTTTAACACAACTTTTGACAGATACAGGCTCTAAAAATCCCTAACGTTCACGCCACATCTCAGCTGCAATCGGCCTAGCGGAAGCAGAAATGTGTGACTGCAAAATGAGATCCGAACTAGGAGCAGTTAGGGAAGCATTCCATTTTCTTTCAGCTGGTTTTCAGGAAAAAGCACCACTTTACTTCCTATTTCCCAGCTCTGTTTCTTCCCCTATTTTTACAGAGAAGAGGAGTACCGTATCCCAAGCGTGACCAAAAGACTCTTCTAAACATTCACTACCGCCTTACGGGGAAAATAAAATATCCTTGACTAAATAATAGCCATTGCAGGATTCACATTTCAGTCTCTCTGTTTATTTAATCCTGAACTCCTTCCATCAGTGGAACTAAGCAAGTGGCCGATTTGGAATCCTGAAGATAATTTTTACCATGTGCCCGAGCTGCACTGCAGACCTGATTTTTAACATTGCTTTCTAGAGAAGTTAAACTCGTTTATATTAAAGGTGTTGCAACTTAGGCACGTTTAGTTGCCGCTGACAAGTGAGTAAAATCTGACCAAACAAATCACGGCGGATGAATGTCGTTCAGCAACGTGCCCTCGTTGCTAAGAAAGCTAACGGCACTGCTGTCTGCATCAGGCAAAGTGCCACCAGATGGAGGATCCTTCCTCTCCGCTCAGCATCGGCAAGCCCATATCCAAAGTACTGTGTCCAGTTCTGCACCCCCCAGTAACTGAGAGACCCGGTCATCCTGGAGAGTCAGAGCTAGGGCTGTTCAGCCTAAGAAATGCACATGCTCAGGGGAGATCTTATCAATGTCGAAATACAGCTGAAGGTAGGGTGCAAAGAAGACAGAGCCAGGCTCTTTTCCATGGTGCTCAGTTGACAGGACAAGAGAAAAGGAGCACAAACTGGAACAAAAGAGGTTCACTCTGAACATCGTGAAGCACTACCGTGCCAGTGACTAATGACTGGAACAGGTTGCCCAAAGAGGTGGTCGATCTCCCTCCTTGAAGATCATCGAAAGCCAACTAGACACGCTCCTGGACGGACCTGCTAGGCAGAGTCGGACCAGCTGACCTTCGGTGGTCCCTTGTGATTTCAACCATGCTATGGACCTGCAAATTCATCCCAAGGGCTGCTTCTTTAAGTAGACGCACTTCATCTCGTGAGCATTACAGGCTGCTGTGTCTAATCTCTCCTGCTTCCACTACGCTGAGACAGCACTTAGATTATTTTAGCGAGACTGCGGGACAAAAGAAACCAAACTTTCCCATCCACCCTCAGCTTTGAGCTGCTTAAGCCTCCATCGTCTGCTACCGCCCACTCTATTACGCTTATTTGAGTATAAGCAGCATTTTTAAATAAATCGTCATCTCTACGTTAGCTTTATTTTTACAAATTAAGGGACTACAGTGTCTTAGAGCTGCAGCTCAGCAGACTACATTACACAAAACTATCTATCCTCAATTAGATAAAATACTTAGACTAACCTGTATTTTAAGAACTGATGAGATGTGGTTTTCTGCTAGCTTGTGGGCGAGGTGCATCCTATAAGCCCTTTGAATTTTAATTGCAGAAACATGATGATAAGCAGCCGCTATAAAATAAAGTAGTCTTTTCTTTTGTTGCTGTTCTGAAAACTGTCGGAAGAAAACAGATCAGGGAACATCATTAATTTTCATACCCAGAGGCAGCTGATTGACGCGAAGAACATAGCACGTGGCCAAGTACTCTTCAGCAAGATGCTGAAGAATGACCTCCGAAATCATCACCTCAGAACTAAGCACGCTGCTACCTTTCCTCATTCCTAGGTCTCTAATCTGAACAAATACACAGCAAAGTGTTTGTCAGAACAGTTTCATTGTAAGCGATGATAATCTGACCTCTGACCCACATAATTCTCCAAGCAGTCAACGGGAATCAGAGTTTAACAGCTTGAGCTCTTTTCTTGCCAGCCAAAATTAATGCTGAAATTGCTCTGGGAATACTTTACACCAAGAGTAGTTTTAAAGTGAAGTATACTAACATTTTTCCTGACTAAATAACCCCGTATAAATGCTTGCACTTTAATGTAATGGTAGCTCTTCTGATTTTGTACTTTATAAACTGAAGCCTGCCCTCTTGCCAGGCCCTCGGATGTTTCTGGATAGTCACAGCGGCAGCTTGCTGTTGATTAAGTTTCCTTCTCTCCGTAAAACATCCTTATGTTCTTTGGATCAAACATGCAGCTTTGTGCTTCTAAAAAAAATTGTAAAGAGTTCATTGATAATTGAGGTGGGGTTCATTCCCGTTGCAATCGATATATGTCTTAGACTTTTTCTTATGATGGAAATTTTTTCCGAGAAACGAAACTTAAAAGTACACAAATAAAACAGGAAGTGCAAGCGACCAAACATCGCGCTAGGTTATATAAAAATCCACTTTCACAATTTGGAAGGTCTTCTTCCTTCCCTAAACGGAGTCCAAATATTGGCATAACTCGATCCTTTGTAAGCAAGAATGTCAATAGATCATTTATACATTTCATCTTTTTGGCGTAAGAGGGCAATTCAATAACTGGAATTGCTCGAAACGTCAACCTAGTTGCATAAAGCAAGAGGAAAACGAACATTTTGAAGATAAAACAGTTTTGATTTGAGCAATCTTTGCACTGGCCCCACTTCTTTTCTTTCACGTATCGATGACAAAACTCACTCAAAAGCAATGAAAACTTAACACAGCCGTGACACAGGGTGCAAGTGAAAACATACCTTTCTTAAAAGTCTTCTAGCCCTGTACTGTCTGTATGCCAACTGAATCTTAAGTACTGCGGTCTTAGTTGCCAGAAACTGAAGCCGAACCATTCTCGCTGTAAGGGTTGCTCTCCATCTTCTTTGAATAGTAAGGGCACAGAACTTCATTTTCAAAAACCTGACAAGAAAATGCATTTCAGGTTTTTCTAAATGTTGAGAACACTTACATTTTTAAGTTTAAGTGGAATATGAAGCTTCTGGGTACGGGAAGCGAGGCAAGGAAAGAGACAGCCTAGATATGACATCGTATCCAAAGAACACGCGTATGTAGTCTCTACTGAAAAACCCAACGGCTAAACAGCAATAACTGAAATAGTAAGAATAGTCTGAGAAAACAGAAACGCTAAACGGAAGAGAAAAAAAAATATGTTTCTTCCATCAGGTCAAATCTTTTTATGTTGTGTCCAGTGAACAATGGAAGCCAAAAACCTGTCAGGGCATCACAATGCAGAACACTGAGAACACTTCAGAGGACATAATTTTGCTGCCATTTAAAATAATCTTAAGGACAATATGCGATTCCGATCTCTACATCTCAGATAGGATGCAGCAATGTCAGGGGAGTATGACTAAAACAGAGAAGACGGAGCAACGGATGTAGATGGTGACACTTAGAAGAACTGGGTGCTTCAGATGAGAGAGAGGCCTAGAGCAGGTTTACAGAATCGTTTAGACAGATATGCTGAAAGCAAAGCTGTTTCCAGCCAAATCCTGCTACGCAAAAATGACTGATTTACAATAGATAGGTTCTGTTTTCCCACAGAAGGCGCTCCCAGATCTTGCTGCAAAATGAAGCTGTGGAGGCAGCAGTAGATTTAAGAAGGCAAATTGACATTCGGTAGCTCAGAAGGATAATAAAGAGAATGAGCAAGGATATAAGCTTTAACATTCATAATCTGGTGAACGCCGATGCTGAGGGAAGATCTCAGTAACGGCTCAGGTTCACGTAGTCTCCACAAACAGCGTTTCTTACTGTTTCTGACAGGATCCGGGTCCGAATGGGATCAAACAACAGTCTGATCTGTTTAGATCATTTAGTAGAGCATTTCTTGTCAAACCATTCCCATAACATAAATAAGCGCTAGTTTAACTATTTCAGTATGCGTTGTGAAGAAATGGTCTGTCATCCTATTATGTTCGCGCTGGAATTTTTATTAAATTATAGAATCACCGAGGTTGGAAAAATCCTTTAGGATCACCCAGTCCAACCGTCCACCTATCACCAACATTTCCCACTAAACCGCGTCCCTCGGTACGTCTAAACATTTCTCGAGCCCTTCCAGGATCGGTGTGACCCCACCACCTCCCAGCACCATTTTAGTGACAAAAACCAGCAGACAATCAAGAAGATAGGTAAAAAAGATCAAGCCCTACTCCATCCAAATCCCTAATTCATACAATTCAAGATGACGCAGTACCTTCTAGCCCAGAAAAATATTCAAACATAAGAAAAATCACGTGCAAAATAATAATTCCACGGACATCAACACGATTACACTCGAGTATATTATATACACACTTGAGGGACAAATCTCTATAATTTCTATTCTACAGCTATTTGCCAGAGTGCAAAGCAGTACAAAGTAATAATATAATAATATAACACTAGCTTTTGGAAGTAGAGAAAGCTGTCAAATTCAGCATTACCGGGTCCTCTGCCGTTTTGTTCTGAAGTGACTCTTAATAATGCACACAGCTGCTACCATAGATGCATATTCCTTCTGCGCTTTGCAGCCTCGAAACCAGGCTTGAATTACTTGTGCTGCTCTCACTTTGTTAGCCAACTGCCTGGCTTTAAATCCTCTATATGAGGCCTATTAGATACACAAAACAGAAACAAAAATGTCACCTCCGTTTCTTTTATAATGGAGCAAACCAAATTAAAAGACAAAGTCCCTCTAGCACGAAAGGTGCTTAGGATTCCTATCCGTACCGTATTATGAGTATCTATGAATTTCTGATATCTGGAAGTTGTTTTCTACAAAACAGAAAAAGCAGCTAGAGAAATACTACCAATGCCACTAACACCTGTACAAATAATTACGTCGTAAAAAAATAAGTACAAGAAACACGAAGAAAAAAAAAACCCACACAGACAGAATACCAAATCCTCCTCCTCCAAAAACACCCCAAAACCAAAATACCTTCCCGGATTACCTGAATTTTGACAGCAGCTCTTTTCTTTTGATTGAATCTTCGTTGCTCAACATTTTGCATCCGATACGCTCTGTAGCGTTGCTGTATTACTAAAGCAGCAAACTTGCACCGAAGGTATCGCTGTCTCTGAGTAAATCCACGAAAAAGTGCCTTGAAAGACAAAAACAAATTCTGGACCATTTCCCCACTTGCACAGTATTGTCAGGGAACACGATCGGACATTTTTAAATATTGCTACAGTCACTTACTGTTTTTTAAAATTAACAATATAATTGATTTTAAAACAGCTCCGATTCCCCAGTTAATTCTTATTTCCACTCTTTAAGCAAAATCATCACACTCACCTTGTTTAGGGCATACAAAGCTAAATATTCATATAATTACTAAAAAGCCGCCACCTCCACCCACTCCCCAAAAAGGGAGGCAAGGAAGGCACAGCTGTTTTCTTGCCTGCAAACAGCGGTGAGAAATTGTAAGATTATTTCCTTTTCCTTTCTAATTCGAGGGGAAAAAAACCAAAACAATTCATTTCATTTCAGTAACACCCCGAAGAGAGACTCCTTTCATTTTTCCTCGGAGTCAAATAAGTAAGAACTCCACAGGAGGTCACGTAAAGCTTTTCTCAGAAGGAAAGACGGCATTCCCGGTATACGTACAGATTGTAAGGAGTGTAAATAACACAGAGAAACTTTCCCTCCTTTCTCCTCAAAAACTAAACAAACAAAAAGCCACGTCAGAAACAGAGAGCAATTCTAAGTCTTCATTACTTCTTGCCAACGCCTGCTGATATTTTATCCAATCAAAGAGGGAAGGAAAAAGCATCAAAACTAAATACTTCCCCTTCCTAGAGCACGTCTGAGATATCACAGACTGCAGTTTCACACCCAGTGTACCGGCTGAGGCAGACGATAAGAATGAAATACGTCTCTTCACGTGCCTATTCAAAATAGTTTAATTAGGCACCAAAATTAGTCTGGAGCTATTTAACAGGACTAAATGAAAAAAGCAAACACGCACAATCTTAACGTGGCGTATTTAGGAAGGTGCGAGTAAATCAAAGTCTTAAAGAACACAGCAGTCATACCCCTCCCGCCTTTACTTCACCTTATATCCAGTACTAGAGCTCACTTATTTCAACCCATCTAGGCAGCTTTCATTTGCACTCCAAAGAAAATATTCATTAAGCTATTAATACTTAAGCAGGTGAAAGCCAGTTAGGACAAAAATGGTCTTAAAAAAAAAACCATAGTAACACGCACAACTATCGGAGATCAAATTTTAAACAGTAAAACTTTAGGGGAAAGATAAGAAAAAAAGGAATATGACTTTTAAGATGAATGCCTCAGCAAGGAAAGACAAAACAGAGCCAGAATCATTTCTTTTCCCGGCTGTAGTTACATGCTTTACGCACTTAATATACTGCAGAACACGATCCTGCTGTAAGATATACAGTTTTAAACCATCCTCTGAAATAGTAGCAGTTCTCCAAAACAAACGAATAAGCAGAGAACAACAAACAATATCATACATGTATAAGTATAAAAATTCAGTACCTGAATTTTTATTGCGCTTCCTTTAATTGTCTGGAACCTCTTCTTTACAATGAATCTTCTGACTAAAGCCTGCACAATGATAATTTTTTTCTGGGTTTGTAAGTAGGTCATTCTTTGTTGTTTTACAATCAAGTGGGATCGGTACCATCGCTGTAAGACAACAGCTGCTTTTTTATAGCTCGCATACTGTGATTTAGCTTTGTGCATTGAGTAATAGGCTTGTAGTGTAATAGCTGCTCTTTTAAGTTGAATAAATTTTCCACGTTGCACAGCCATCTGAAGAAAAGACCGAATCTTCCTTGTGGCACGGATCTGTCTTGCTAGCTTTCTTGCTTTCATACCACGGTAGGCAGACTGAATAATTATTATTGCTTGCCTCTGAACGGAATATTCTGCTTTCTGTAAACGAGCCCTGTGACACGCTCTATACCACCTCTGAATAGCAACTACTGAATTCTGAATGGATTTATAGCGGGCCCTTGCTCTCTGGCCTCGAAACGCCGTCTGGATCGTTATTGCTGCTGCTTTTTTCACAAGAAAACGCTTCCTTTCCACACGCATTCGTAAGAACGATTGGATGCGTAGTGCAGCAGCGTTGGCTTTATGCAATTGCCTTGCCTT